>CM049468.1:39237937-40612937 GCA_026873135.1 Eucalyptus urophylla | reverse complement strand
GAAATGGCGAGACAGATCCCGAAAATCGATGTCAGCAACTCTTCCCCTCTTATAAAAATTTCGTCCTCGAAATTTGAACCTTCATCAATCCATAAACGAAAGGTGGGGGTATTGCCGTCTCATCGAGCCTCACTTTTCCACGCTGATCATTCGGTCTCGTGGCGTTGTCTAACCACTTTGACCAAGAAGATCATCTTTGTACACAAAATCTGCTCTTTCTGAACCAACAACTGAACTGAGCTTCTCACATAAGACACTCTGTCATCTACATCTGATCTCTTTTTCTCGACTCCCTAATAAACCTTCGAACCTTAACGATTCAAAATTTCTGACAATTCTGAGCAATCTTTACTCTGACACTGATCTGACAACTGCAAATGCTGATCACTGAGCTGACTCTGGACTTGCGATTTTCTGATTTCTGATTTCATCTCAACCGATTGAAATCCTGTACACTCTGATTTGCACTGATTAATAAAGAATCCTCTGAAAACTCTGCCAACTTATAATCTCTGATCTAGATTCGAGATATAATTCATCTTCGACACTCCATGTCGGTGAACTATCCGGGACACACACACTTCGGTATACCCACTTTGTGGTAAGGTAGGATCTTCAATTTCTGAAATCGAACATAGATTGGCGGTTAATTTCACTCCGACACGCTTTTAGTGTAACCTAGGCTACCGGGTAGTGTTCAGAGCTTTTTAGAACAAATGACCTGTGGTCGATTTTCTTCGAACCACGATGAACCCACTCGACCCATTGATGACTCCCGATTTTCGTGAAAATCTCTAGGATTCAATTACGAACACATGGTACCAAAACAATAAGAAAATCAGTCTAGTGTTGGTCGACGAGAATTTTCCAATTTAGTGGTGTCACCCACGATTAGTTACACATCTCAGTCGAACCAACCTATATCTGATCTCAAATCGATTTATATATGTGCCGTAATGATCTCGACAGATAAGCACGGTCGAGAAGTCAATCCCTGGTCGAATTCTCAAGTCTATTTGCCTTAAGGTCCTTAATAACTCACCCAGCTAGTCTAGTTATCTCATGAGTGGCCAACTCAGAGAAAAACACTGTAATCGCATCGATGAAATGCCCAATTTATCTAATCGAAATCAGAGCCGAAATCTGGATCACACACTCAAAACAAGATATATTCGTACTGTACCAAAGTGGACCAACTCCATCTATTGATCAACCACTATTCTCAAATGATATTAGTAATCCCCTGAATCCTTAGTAAGCCATATATTTCCATCTCCACTTGGGACTCTCAAGTGATGCTAAAATCTTCCGGATTTGCATTACTGAACTTCCACTTACTGACACCTTTGACACTTGCAACCTGCTTGGCGATATCTATCTTCATATCGGTCTACCAATTTAGCTGATGCCAATTCTGATTTACTTGCACCATCTAGTCAAACTGCAATACTATAGTGAACTTCCGACAAGATCTTTTCCCTGAGTGCTACACAGTCAAGTGTATTCAATCACTCATGAAACCTGAACTTTCCATTCTCAAAAGTTTCAAAGTTAGATTCTTTCTTGTCAGTATCCTCTTATAAGATCTTCTGAACATCTCTGTCTGTCAACTAGGCGCCGATTCTAACTTGAACATTTGGTTCAATTTTGAGGGCGGCTATAACATTTAAAAGGTAGCCTACCTCAAATTTGAAAACCAAATTTCGAACCCTTTTTAAGTAAAGTTTATACTGTAGCCAGCCTATGTATAATCGAAGACTCTCGGCTCAACACATAAATTACTTCTTTCATTCTCCCAAGATAATACCAGATAACATCATTATAGTTCTGCCAAAATTCTGACTCACGACACTGTTTCATGTTCAACTTGTCGGGTCTCAATTGGCGGGACGGTTATACAACAATCTTCTCATGTTGTATCAATACATACCCAGTCATTAGCAAGACACATCACTAAGGATTACATGCTTTCCAGAGCCAAATGAAAATTTTAGCATAAGTGCGGTAGCCTGATCTCACTGAAGCTCTAGAAATTATCCTCATACTTGTCTATGCCAATGAATTTCTCTTCTTTCTCAAGAGGTCCAGCCCATGATGATACTGATGCTAAAAATTCTTTCACAAACCTTCCGTAGTAATCTGTCCAATCCCCATAACTTCTGATCTCTGATATTGATGTCGGTCTCGGTCCATTAACAACTGATTCGATCTTGGCTGGGTCCATGAAGATTTCTTTGCCTGTAACCACACGACCATTCTTAGAGGCATCTCGTGATTCTCAACACTTAATGAACACCCTATAATGTCGCTACACCACACGATCATCATTGATCTAGTTATTCTTTGAATACTCGATTTGTCAAATCTATGACAGCGGCTGGAGCGTTCGTCAAATCAATTGGCTTTACATTATTCTCACAAGGGCAAAATCAAGTGAGAAATGCCGTCTTCAGTATAACCTCCTTCCTGGTTCTCAACTGACAATAACTTGTCCTCAAGTCGATCCTTGAAGACATCCACACTCTTTATAACAAGTCGCCCAATTTGTCGATCTTTGACAATGAACACTTATCCTTGATTGTCACTTGATTGGGTCGACTATAGCTGATGCATAATTGCAACGAACCATCTTTCTTTCTCTTTTCACAAAACTGATGATCCCTAAAGTGATGCACTGATATGCATGAATTCCTCATTCATCAATCCTCACATCTGCACCATTGGTTCTTTTCCTACAACCTTAACAAACAACTAATTCCACACTTGCAATCCCAACATTCTCTGGCACTATTCTGATAAAATCACCTCAAAATATTCTTTCATTGAATTAGGCATAGTCGGTTCCGTTCTTGTTCCTCTTGCCATCTTGCTGGCGTTCCAACGGTAGTAACAGTGTTGGTGTTCTTTGTAAACCCCAACCGATAGTCCCTCACTTGATGGCCGTGCTCACTACCATCAAAGCATGTTCTAGTCATTCTCAAACACAGGATTAATCCATGCATTCCTTCCATACTTTCGACACTCATCTAATGAGTCTTCTACCTCCTGTCCTCAAAATACATGAGACTGATCCATACCATCTCCCATGTAACATATCTTCCACGGAACAACATGTTCCATTTGTCTGAATACGGACTTGACTATGCCGCCCTTCCTATTGGGTTGAATAGAATACTTTTCTCTCGACCTCGGTCTTTCCTCTGACCGATTTCCATTTCTGCCTGAACTGAATCTGTACTTTGACTTGGAAGCGATGGCTTGATCCCAGATCATATCCCCACTCTGGATCTCAACAGATGAAGCGACAACGGCGATTGCAACACTGACGGCGGTTCTATCCTGAGCCTCTGACTTATCCAATTTCCAAGGAACACTAGCATCAAAACGATCCTATCGAACTTAGGATCATTCAACGCTACTACACTAGTACCAACCTGCGGTGGTACTTTTACACTCGAGCTGGCCAGAGCCGACACTCTGCCACAACCACCTCGGGTACCGACATTTGTCAGTGCTTTATCCCGAGTCACAGAGGACATTGTCCTCTTACTAGGAGTTCTCAGCTCCTACTCGCTCATGGTTCAGTCTTTACACTGAAACCCGTCTTCCACATCCACACTGGATTAGAAGATGAGCGATCCTCACACGACAATCAATTCTAGCATCCAGCTAACACAGACATGCATCAACATAAATTTAAAGGCCTTTCCTACTAACTATCCCATGGTCAACGCTCCTTATCACTCCAATCTTCAACTTCGCTCTGATACCACTTAAACACGATGTCACGCCCCGATCCTCAGGCACGTGCACATCCTTCTATTTGGTCGATTTTATAATGCGATATCCCAGGACTAGTATCGCCGACCCTTTCAGTTATTAAGCACATGCGGAAGCAATTAAAATCCCCAGACAATAAAATAATGGGATAGAAAAGCAAGGCCATATTTTTCATATTGAAATTTATAACCAAACTTTTATACAAAACAAAAACCACTTCAAAACTATTCACATCAAAATGGAGATCTCAAAAGAAGATGAAATCTCAATCCCTTCAGGTCATACTCAAAATCTCTCTCGGTATTATCTTCTTCTTCCAAAAGTCCTTCTACTCAGGTTGCACCTCCGAGTTCTCCTTCTCAGATTCCTCCTCAGCTTCTCAACAGGGTCCTGAAATATTTTTCCCCAAACTGGGATGAGACTACGTCTCAGCGAGTTCTACCCCACTAAGCCCAATTAGTAAACTATTATACTATAGGCTGCCTATACACGCATAGGGCAGAAGACGTACCTTGGCCTCATATCCCACCTGCAAGTCAGTACAATTCATAATAGGCACTCAAGCAATCATATCACGAATCGAAGCATCGATCAAACCATCCTAGTCGATCACAAGCCAACAAGACCACTCACGGTCATTCCCATCAGTCAATCAATTCACAACATCCAACCCAGGCAATGAATCACATCAAGTTACACTCAGATCGAATCATCGATCAATCGACCTAGTCGATTACAAGTCAATCAGACCATCTCATGGTCATTTCCAATCCATCGATCAATTCACAACATCAGATCAAGCAATGATCAATCGACCTAGTCGATTACACGTCCTCACGACCCATGCTTGGTCGGCACATTCAATACTATCTATAAGTCCGACCATAGTCCAGGATTGCTCACTCTAAGCTGATATATAGATAGTATAGCTCGCACTAAGCTGATAGGGTTAAGGTATACTGCTCTCACTAAGCTGACATATCGCCCGTAGGCTGATATAGTATACCGGTATACTGCTCTCGCTAAGCTGACATATCGCCCGAAGGCTGATATAGTATACCCCCGATGCTCACACTAAGCTGATAAAGTGTACTGCTCGCACTAAGCTGACATATCGCCCGTAGGCTGATATAGTACACCAGTATACTGCTCTCACTAAGCTGACATATCAGAGCCCGTAGGATGATATAGTATACTATCCAACCATTCAATCCATTCCATCTGATATCCTTCTCGATAAAATAGCCGTGTGTGGGGACACGGTCGGCCTTAGCCAAAATATTATAATTTCCTTTTTCATAAATCCCACCATTCTCTACAGCCCACCAAAACACTTTTGGTGCTGTCAACCGACACCCAGTTATTTTCCAATCAATAATCAAAGATTATTCCATTAAAGGATAATTCTCAATTTCATAAATAATTCAATTCAGCACAAACTACAACTCGATTAAATACACGAATTGCGCCATGACAATCGGCACGAAATTTCGGTCGTCGACCATCTCAAACTTAATTTCCGAAAAATAATTAATTAATTAATTAATTTCGAAAATTAATTATTTAATATTAAAAATTCTGTTTAGCTCAAAATAAGGCCCAATTCAATAAACGAACTTCACCACGGTCATCAGCATAATTTTCCGGTCATAGGCCATCCCAATTGAATTTTCAGGAAATAAATAATTATTTAATTAATTTCGAAAATTGATTAATATTAAAAATTCAATTTAGCTTAAAATAAAGCCCAATTCAATAAACGAACTTCACCACGGTCATCAGCATAATTTTCCGGTCACAGGCCATCCCAATTGAATTTTCAGGAAATAAATAATTATTTAATTAATTTCGAAAATTGATTAATATTAAAAATTCAATTTAGCTTAAAATAAAGCCCAATTCAATAAACGAACTTCACCACGGTCATCCACATAATATTCCGGTTCCAGACCATCTCCCTTGAATTTTCGGAAAATAAATAATTATTTAATTTAATTCCGAAAATTAATATTTAAATACCAAAAATGCCACTTAGGCCCGAATCATCAAATTGAAGCCCAATTAGGGGTCCGAAAATTCCCGAGACACTCCCAATAAATAGTAGACCACGTCTACTTGTTAATTGCACAATCAATTTATCTAAATCGCATCACAATTGACTAATTACTTCTAATCTAACAACCTAAACATAATTAATTAAAACTAAACCAACCTAAAGCATAATTAGCCAACTAATCCGAGATTAGTGAGATTACTCACCAAATCGCGCGCAAGTCGGATCAATCCGACGGCGGCGACGCGAGGAACGATTGTTCCCAAAGCACGGCTCGGGTTCGGGGCCGGGAAACGACCCAAAACGGCCTTGAACAGTGCTGGAAACCCATTTCCTGCACTCTCTGTGCGCGGCTGGTTAAGGGCGAATGAGGGCGGATCCGGAGCTGGGTTGGGTCGGAAATGGACGGAGGGGCCGAACCAAACAAGGCGAGGCTTCACGGTGGCCGGAGGAGGGGTGGACGGCTCCGGTGAAGCTCCACCAGATCTGAAACTTCGCTGAAACAGAGGGCTGAGCGAGGGAGAGGTGGTGACGCACGGAGTAGCGGTGAGGCGGCGGAGCGAGCGGCGCACGGCGGCGCGGACGGCGACCCGGCGGCGTGCGGCGAGCTGCTCTTGCGCGGCTTCTTCTTCTGCTCCTGGTTCGGTTCTGTTCGAACCAGAGGAAGGAGAGAGGGCGGAGATGCGCGGACGGCCGTGGAGCAGCGGCGGCGGCTCCGGCTTCGGTGGGCAACGACGGCGGCGAGAAGCGGCGACGAGCGGAGTTGCTGTTCTGCTTCAGCTTCTTCGGCTTCCATGGCGCCGAGTAACCGAAGAGGAAGAAGAAGAAAGGGGGGCGGGTTCGTCGACGGAGGAGGAGAGAAGAAGAAGAAGAGAAAACCAATTTCTCTTTCTTTTCTCTCTCTTTCTCTCTCTCTCTCTTATGTCAGCCACCAGCTGTCTTCCACTTCATTTTCCTTGCCAAAGATGCCCCTTCTAGAAGCTTTAGATAGGCCAAAATGTGGGGGTAGAGGTGGCATACGAATTTGCTATTTTTCCCTCTTCAATTTTACTTAAATTGGTTCACTTCTCAACAAACAAAATTTCAATTGAAGCCTAAATAAATCCATCAAGGCATCCTTGTCCATTTCGTGACTTTTCCCGTCATATAATCTAACTTGCATCCCAATTTCGAATTCAAGAACGGTCCTCTGAAATTTTCGATGAAAATGGCCCTACTTATCTAGTTGAAATTAGGACTCGAAAAATCTGGATGTCACAACTCTTCCCCTCTTATAAAAATTTCGTCCTCGAAATTTAAACCTTTACCAATCTATAAACGAAAGGTGGGGGGTATTGCCGTCTCATCGAGTCTCACTTTTCCACGTTGATTATTCGGTCTCGTGGCGTTGTCTAACCACTTGACTAAAGAGATTATCTTTGTACACAAAATCCACTATTTCTGAACCAACAACTGAACTGAGCTTCTCACATAAGACATTCTGTCATCCACATCTGATTTCTTTTTCTCGACTCCCTAATAAACCTTCGAACCTCAATGATTCAAAATTTCTGACAATTCTGAGCAATCTTTACTCTGACACTGATCTGACAACTGCAAACACTGATTAATGAGCTGACATCATTATTCACTTTCTTTTCACCACTGAAATTCTGTACCCTCTGCTATGCACTGCTTAATAAAGAACCCTCTGAAAACTCTGTCAACTTATAATCTCTTATCTAGATTCGAGATATAATTCACCCTCGACACTCCATGTCGGCACTTCGGCATATCCATTCTGTGACGTGACAGAATCTTCAATTTCTGAAATCGAACTTAGATTGGCGGTTAACTTCACTCCGACACGCTTTTAGTGTGACCTAGGCTACCGGGTAGTGTTCAGAGCTTTTTAGGACAAATGACCCGTGGTCGATTTTCTTCGAGCCACACTGAACCCACTCGACACATTGGCGACTCTCGATTGTCGTGAAAATCTCAAAGGTTCAAATACGGACACAGGGTCCCAAAACGATAGAAACATCAAATTAGTATCGGTCGGTGAGAATTTTCCAATTTAGTGGAGTCACCCACGATCGGTCATTCATCTCAGTCGAGCCGATCTATTTCTGATTTCAAATCGATTTTATATTGTGCCGCAATGATCTCTAAAGATGAGCACGGTCGAGAAGTCGATCCATGGTCGAATTCTCAAGTCTATTTGCCTTAAGGTCCTTAATAACTCACCCAGCTAGTCTAGTTATCTCATGAGTGGCCAACTCAGAGAAAAACACTGTAATCGTGTCGATGAAATGCCCAATTTATCTAATCGAAATCAGAGCCCGAAATCTGAATGTTACACACTTAAAACAAGATCTATTCGTACTGCACTAAAGTGGACCAACTCCATCTATCGATCAACCACTATTCTCAAATGGTATCAATAATCCCCTGAATCCTTAGTAAGCCATATATTTCCATTTCCACTTGGGACTCTCAAGTGATGGTAAAAAATTCTCCCGGTTCGCATTACCGAGCTTCCACTTACTGACACCTCTGACACTTGCAACCTGCTTGGCGATATCTACCTTCATATCGGTCTACCAATTTAGCTGACGTCGATTCTGACTTACTTGCCCCATCTGGTCAAAACTGCAATATTGTAGTGAACTTTTGACAAGATCTTTTCCCTGAGTGCTACACTGTCAAGTGTATTCAATCATTCATGGAACCCGAACGTTCCATCTTTAAAAGTCTTAAAATCAGGTTCTTTCTTGCCAGTATCATCTTATAAGATCTTCTGAACATCTTTATCTGTCAACTAGGCGCCGATTCTAACTTGAACATTTGGTTCAATTTTGAGGGCGGCTATAAAATTTAAAAGGTAGCCTACCTCAAATTTGAAAACCAAATTTCAAATTCTTTTCAAGTAAAGTCTATACTTTAGCCAGTCTCTGCACATTGGAAGACTCTCGGCTCAACACATAAATTACTCATTTCATTCTCCCAAGATAATACCAGATAACATCATTATAGTTCTGTCAAAATTCTGATTCACGACACTGTTTCAGTTCAACTTGTTGGGTCTCAACTGGTGGGACGGTTATACAACAATTTTCTCATGTTGTATCAATACGTACCCAGTCATTGGCAAGACACATCACTAAAGATTTCATGCTTTCCAGAGCCAAATGAAAAGTTTAGCACAAGTGCGGTAGCCTGATCTTACCGAAGCTCTGGAAACTATTCTCGTACTTGTCTATGCCAATGAATTTCTCTTCTTTCTCAAGAGGTCGAGCCCATGATGATACTGATACTGAAAATTCTTTCGCAAACTTCCGTAGTAATCTGTCAAATCCCCACAACTTCTGATCTCTGACATTGATGTCGGTCTCTGTCCATTAACAACTGATTCGATCTTGGTTGGTTCCATGAAGATTCCTTTACCTGTAACCACACGACCATTCTTAGGGGCATCTTGTGATTCTCAACACTTAATGAACACCCTAGAACGTCACTACATCACACGATCACCATTGATCTAGGTATTCTTTGAACACTCAATTTGTCAAATCTACGACAGCGGTTGAAGTGTTCACCAGGCCAAACGATCTTACAATACTCTCATAAAGACCATATCAAGTACGAACAGTTGTCTTTCTTACAACCTCCATCTTGGTTCATAACTAACGACTTCATAATCTCAAGTCGACCTTTAAAACATCAATACTCTTTATAACTAGTCACACCATTCATTGATCTTTGGTAAAGAACACTTGTCCTTGATCTTCACCTAATTGAGTTGACTATGGTTGATGCACACTAGCAACAAACCATCTTTCTTCTTTTCACAAACAAAACTAATGTTTCCCCAAAGTAATACACTGATATGCACGAATACCTCATTCATCAATCTTCACATCGGCATTTTCAATTCTACCAGTTCAGACAACAACAACTGGTAAGAAACCTTCGAGAATAGCTCCATCTTGGTGCTAGCTCGATCGCACTTTCTATCTCTTTCTCTGACGGCGATCTGACAGTTCTTGTGATAACACATCTAGAAATTCTTAGACCACTGAGATGTCCTCCATCTCTAGTTCTTCAATCAGTCCTACCCAAGACAATCACTAAGCAACCTTGGCAACCTCCGTCTAACAAACAGGTTGCCTCCAGCCAATGAGATTAATGAAATCGAAGATTATTTTCAACTCCCAATAACTTCGACACTTTCACATGTTAATGGACTAAACTGGCTTACTCCAAGATTGTGATTCATTATCACTAAATGCTGCTTGAGCCCACACTATTCATGCGGTGTCAAACTCACACCTTAGCAACTAGTCAAGCACAACTGTTGATAGTGATTCCCTTCTCTTTCACTTTTACTTCAACAATTTAAGTTCTACTACTTAGCACAAAACTCTGCTGCGCTACTCTGATAAAATCACCTTCAACACATTCTTTCTCTGATTGGTGCAAGGTCCATTCTACTCCCATTCCTTTCGCCATCCTAGTGGCGTTCTGGCCGCAGTAGCAATGTCTATGCTACCTTAGACTTCCACTGACAGTCCTTCATCTGATGGCCATGCTAGTCATCATCACAACATATTCTAGTCATATTCGGACACTGGATTTATCCATGCTTCCATCTACAATTCTGACACCTATCATGTGAGTCTTCTATCTCCTGCCAAGTGACAGCACACACTCTTTCTGGTTGTCTTATCGGTCTGCTAAAACCACTCTCGACCTCGATCTTTTCCCTGACTGATTTTCATTTCTGCCTGAACTGGATCTATACCTCGGCTCGAATGCAATGACTCGCTCCTGGATTACATCTCCACTTTGGATCTCAGCAGGGTATCAACAACAGCAATAACTTGATTTTGACCGTACAGGCTCATCCAGATCCCAAGAAATACTTGCATCAGAACGATCCTATCGAAATTAGGATCATTCGACGCTGCTACACTAGTACCAACTTGCAGTGGTACTCTTACACTCGAGCTGGCCAAAGTCGACACTCTGCCACAACCATCTCGGGTACCGACCTTTGTCAGTGCATTATCCCGAGTCACAGAGGACATTGTCCTCTTACTAGGAGTTCTCAGCTCCTGCTCGCTCATGGTTCAGTCTTTACACTGAAACCCGTCTTCCACATCCACACTGGATTAGAAGATAAGCGATCCACACACAACCAACAATTTTAGCACTCAGCTAACACAGACATGCATCGGCATGAATTTAAAGGCCATCCTACTAACTATCCCATGGTCAACGCTCCTTATCACTCCAATCTTCAACTTTGCTCTGATACCACTTAAACTGGATTGTCACGCCCCGATCCTTAGGCACGTGCACATCCTTCTATTTTGGTCGATTTTATAATGCGATATCCCAGGACACTGTATCGCCGACCCTTTGATTATTTAAGCACATGCGGAAGCAGTTATAAATCCCCAGACAATAAAACAATGGGATAGAAAAGCAGGGCCATATTTTTCATATTGAAAATTATAACCAAACTTTTATACAAAACAAAAACCACTTCAAAACTATTCACATCAAAATGGAGATCTCAAAAGAAGATGAAATCTCAATCCCTTCAGGTCATACTCAAAATCTCTCTCGGTATTATCTTCTTCTTCCAAAAGTCCTTCTACTCAGGTTGCACCTCCGAGTTCTCCTTCTCAGATTCCTCCTCAGCTTCTCAACAGGGTCCTGAAATATTTTTCCCCAAACTGGGATGAGACTACGTCTCAGCGAGTTCTACCCCACTAAGCCCAATTAGTAAACTATTATACTATAGGCTGCCTATACACGCATAGGGCAGAAGACGTACCTTGGCCTCATATCCCACCTGCAAGTCAGTACAATTCATAATAGGCACTCAAGCAATCATATCACGAATCGAAGCATCGATCAAACCATCCTAGTCGATCACAAGCCAACAAGACCACTCACGGTCATTCCCATCAGTCAATCAATTCACAACATCCAACCCAGGCAATGAATCACATCAAGTTACACTCAGATCGAATCATCGATCAATCGACCTAGTCGATTACAAGTCAATCAGACCATCTCATGGTCATTTCCAATCCATCGATCAATTCACAACATCAGATCAAGCAATGATCAATCGACCTAGTCGATTACACGTCCTCACGACCCATGCTTGGTCGGCACATTCAATACTATCTATAAGTCCGACCATAGTCCAGGACTGCTCACTCTAAGCTGATATATAGATAGTATAGCTCGCACTAAGCTGATAGGGTTAAGGTATACTGCTCTCACTAAGCTGATATATCGCCCGTAGGCTGATATAGTATACCGGTATACTGCTCTCGCTAAGCTGACATATCGCCCGAAGGCTGATATAGTATACCCCCGATGCTCACACTAAGCTGATAAAGTGTACTGCTCGCACTAAGCTGACATATCGCCCGTAGGCTGATATAGTACACCAGTATACTGCTCTCACTAAGCTGACATATCAGAGCCCGTAGGATGATATAGTATACTATCCAACCATTCAATCCATTCCATCTGATATCCTTCTCGATAAAATAGCCGTGTGTGGGGACACGGTCGGCCTTAGCCAAAATATTATAATTTCCTTTTTCATAAATCCCACCATTCTCTACAGCCCACCAAAACACTTTTGGTGCTGTCAACCGACACCCGGTTATTTTCCAATCAATAATCAAAGATTATTCCATTAAAGGATAATTCTCAATTTCATAAATAATTCAATTCAGCACAAACTACAACTCGATTAAATAAACGAATTGCGCCATGACAATCGGCACGAAATTTCGGTCGTCGACCATCTCAAACTTAATTTCCGAAAAATAATTAATTAATTAATTAATTTCGAAAATTAATTATTTAATATTAAAAATTCTGTTTAGCTCAAAATAAGGCCCAATTCAATAAACGAACTTCACCACGGTCATCAGCATAATTTTCCGGTCACAGGCCATCCCAATTGAATTTTCAGGAAATAAATAATTATTTAATTAATTTCGAAAATTGATTAATATTAAAAATTCAATTTAGCTTAAAATAAAGCCCAATTCAATAAACGAACTTCACCACGGTCATCCACATAATATTCCGGTTCCAGACCATCTCCCTTGAATTTTCGGAAAATAAATAATTATTTAATTTGATTCCGAAAATTAATATTTAAATACCAAAAATGCCACTTAGGCCCGAATCATCAAATTGAAGCCCAATTAGGGGTCCGAAAATTCCCGAGACACTCCCAATAAATAGTAGACCACGTCTACTTGTTAATTGCACAATCAATTTATCTAAATCGCATCACAATTGACTAATTACTTCTAATCTAACAACCTAAACATAATTAATTAAAACTAAACCAACCTAAAGCATAATTAGCCAACTAATCCGAGATTAGTGAGATTACTCACCAAATCACGCGCAAGTCGGATCAATCCGACGGCGGCGACGCGAGGAACGATTGTTCCCAAAGCACGGCTCGGGTTCGGGGCCGGGAAACGGCCCAAAACGGCCTTGAACAGTGCTGGAAACCCATTTCCTGCACTCTCTGTGCGCGGCTGGTTAAGGGCGAATGAGGGCGGATCCGGAGCTGGGTTGGGTCGGAAATGGACGGAGGGGCCGAACCAAACCAAGGCGAGGCTTCACGGTGGCCGGAGGAGGGGTGGACGGCTCCGGTGAAGCTCCACCAGATCTGAAACTTCGCTGAAACAGAGGGCTGAGCGAGGGAGAGGTGGTGACGCACGGAGTAGCGGTGAGGCGGCGGAGCGAGCGGCGCACGGCGGCGCGGACGGCGACCCGGCGGCGTGCGGCGAGCTGCTCTTGCGCGGCTTCTTCTTCTGCTCCTGGTTCGGTTCTGTTCGAACCAGAGGAAGGAGAGAGGGCGGAGATGCGCGGACGGCCGTGGAGCAGCGGCGGCGGCTCCGGCTTCGGTGGGCAACGACGGCGGCGAGAAGCGGCGACGAGCGGAGTTGCTGTTCTGCTTCAGCTTCTTCGGCTTCCATGGCGCCGAGTAACCGAAGAGGAAGAAGAAGAAAGGGGGGCGGGTTCGTCGACGGAGGAGGAGAGAAGAAGAAGAAGAGAAAACCAATTTCTCTTTCTTTTCTCTCTCTTTCTCTCTCTCTCTCTTATGTCAGCCACCAGCTGTCTTCCACTTCATTTTCCTTGCCAAAGATGCCCCTTCTAGAAGCTTTAGATAGGCCAAAATGTGGGGGTAGAGGTGGCATACGAATTTGCTATTTTTCCCTCTTCAATTTTACTTAAATTGGTTCACTTCTCAACAAACAAAATTTCAATTGAAGCCTAAATAAATCCATCAAGGCATCCTTGTCCATTTCGTGACTTTTCCCGTCATATAATCTAACTTGCATCCCAATTTCGAATTCAAGAACGGTCCTCTGAAATTTTCGATGAAAATGGCCCTACTTATCTAGTTGAAATTAGGACTCGAAAAATCTGGATGTCACACTAATCGCCTTAAGGAGATTCGGTTATCCGTACCTTACCTCCAATTTTATGTTATTTTTCAATGATATCTTATTTTATTCTTCTCAAAGAGTTGTAAGTTTACATAAAAAGAAGAATATTATATAGCTGTTATTGTCTTCTTTACATTGATGTTCTGATTGCAACAAACAGTTTGTGTATTCTGTGGATTAATTTCCAACAGTAATTACTCGTATATTCACTTATTTAGAAAGCCCTCACTTAGGAGGATCGACATAAATTAAAAGTCAATCTATTTTTTGGAATGCATGATTGGCAACTAAACCAACTCTTTATGAGTCATAAATTAGGTGACATATCTTTCAACTTGATGAATTGTAAGCGCATAGGTCATCAACACTAATTGAGGTTAAATCAAAACTATCAATATAATATAGGTTGTGATCTTATTGCTATATTTTTATTTGCTCAATTTTTCTTCAAAAAGATGAGGTTTGGCGTTAATAGTATAATCCAAACCTAATCATGGAAAACCCTATTTGTCAAATGGAGTCGAGTAGATCACCGGTGAACTTTCTCATAGAATGATAGTAACTCTATATGTTTATTTTGCTTGGTAGGATAAACTTATTAAGTCGAAATAATTTCTTTGGAATTAGTATAAAGAATAAAACGATTTTAGTAGAAGTAGAAAGGATAAGATCAGTAAATTATCACTAACTGTTGTTCCAATTTATCGAAGTGGAGGTTATGGTCCTCAATCACCGGCCGAGTGAGGAATTTGGGTTGTCCACTGGTCCTCAATTGACATTCGACCAAGAGTGAAGTAAGCTTTCTTATTGGTCTTGCTTGCATTTGGAAATTGAAAACAATGCGATCTGTTGCGATTGCCAGAATAGATCAAAACTAGGGCACTTTTCATGCCTATTACTTGTACAATTGGAATAGAGCGAGTTCTTCGCACTTACAACTCGTGGCCAATAAAATGTGAATTTAGTATTCAGTGGAATCAATCATTACTCGTATATATCACACTTAACTTAGAAAGCATTTATTTAGGAAGATCGACATGAATTAAAATGCAATAAACTATTGGACATGGCATTATGGGCAACTAATCCAAAGTCGTGATTAGGTTGACATATGGTCCAACATGATTGACATGAATTAAAATGCAATAAACTATTGGACATGGCATTATGGGCAACTAAACCAAAGTCATGATTAGGTTAACATATGATCCAACATGATTATGTAAGCACATAGGTCAACGACACTATTCTTATTTAGGTAATGAGTGTTGTATAGGCTATAAATATGGATGATTCCCATCAAATTGATCATTCACAGAAGTAAAAGAAAAGCTCTTTTCAAGCAAAGTGATAGGGATGTACCTTTGTTCGGGCAGTGACTTATCAGAAAATTTCTTTTGAAAGCATTTTTGCTTTTGCTTATTTTCTGGTAAATCACTGATCCGATCAGAGTTCATCCCTTTTGTCAACATCAACATGGCAGTGTGAAAAGATGCCATGTGATGTACCTCAGTAACCTGCAACTAGAGAGAACGCTAATTGAAGATCTGTTCATTTTCTTGCTGTTTCCCATGTTCTTCAATTTCTTATTCAATTCTCTTTCATTGTAATGAGTGATGTATTACCATTTATTCGTTCCTTGTTGCAGGTAGAAGTGTCCAACATGTACGTTGCATAAGGATCGAAAAATTCACAAGATATGCCAAACATCGTTATGGATTAATGAGAATATTGTTTCAAATCTTATAGTGGAAGTTGAGTTCATTTTATTTTATTTTTTGATCATGTTATCGACAGTCTTCATTTGCAACGTCCTAGAAGGACGATCTCTTGTATTTCTAATTCCCAAAGACTTGGTTGATTTGTTGAAGATCCAATCTATACTAAGATGAGTTTTTGTAAGTTCTGTAAAAACTACACTAATATAAATTTTCAATCCCTTTCGTGAAGGAAAAGGAAAGAAAATATGAGTATCTACTAATTCAGCACCATATTTAAGGACTCGTGTTTCCCAGTTTTCTTTTTGATAATAAATCTTAGAGAATTTTTCTGCCAATTATAATATCTCAATCTTAATGCTTGTAATTTGATGATTTGAGCTTCCGAAAATTGTAATAATCACAATAGACCTGTCTATACAATTTATGGAATAGTGTTTCAACGTCACATCCAAACTTACCCAAAAGTCGAAAAAGAACATAGATGAAGAAAACTTCAATCTACATGTAGTGCTCCTTAAGAATCTTTTATTATCCGTGGCATGTGGTCAAAACCATTCTTGGTACAAAAGCTAAAAATATTCAGTCCAAATACATAACTGCCCACTCTTATCATTAACAATCAAATCAATAGGGAGCAAAATCGCTTTTTGAAATTTTATTTTTGCATCTGGGGTATAAGGTTAATTGTTTGACTGAGATGGTTCTCGAACCAAATATCTTTTTATCAAAGCAGAGGTTTCTTCGGTTTTTGTTTGTCTCGGGTTTTGCATCATTTTGAAAAGAAAGTAACTGATTCCAATGTAATTACGATAAAATAGATGATAAATCTAAAGTAAATGAAAGTAAATGCAAAAATAAGGATAAGTAAATATAGCCGAAACTAAATGTATCGAAGTTTCTTCTGCAAAATGTGGGATACCTTATAATGATGTTTCCTTGATTATTTATAATCTAGTGTTGTGAAAATCCGTCTTCCTACTGTTATCACTTCAATTTCAAATATTCCAGAATCTTCAGTATTGCGCTGATAACGGTATCGTCTTATCTGCCGTGTCGTCGGTATTGAATTCTTAGAAACTGCCTTCATATTTATCCTCTTGCTCATGGGTGATACTTGGTACTGAACCATTGGTATCCTCGACAGCGAGTCTTGCCCAAGCTATTGTAGGCCTATTCTTTTTGCGTATTGGGCTCAGTGGACTTTGCTATTTATCCATGGCCCATTAAGCCAATTTTTGGTGCTAACATTAATTAATCCTTCCATCTCTCTCCTTTCTTCTTTAGGCATTGATGTAGCCCACACCACTATCATTGTTGTCGTTCATAACTGCTACCGTGTCGCTGGCCTGCGGCCACGACATCGCCATGACCACCGCAACGCCTTGTCCCTCCCTTCATATAACCATCATCACAAAAGTTTCATCCCTCTATAAGGGGTAGCAATCGCCTTAGATTTCAAACAGTTTGCCCCAAATAAGAGACATTGCTAATGTGGACATACCATTATGTAAATTTGATGGCAAGTTAACAGCATAGCATCTATTTTAGCTAATCTCTTAATTTTTTTTTTTTTTTACGGAATGACTTTGAGCAAAATTTTAAGAGTTTAGGAATTAGGTTGAATAGAAAAAAAATCAAGAGATGATGTTGAATAATAAAGAAATGCCAAAAAACATTATCCACGTCACTACCCTTTTTCATTATGACTTTGTTTATGGCAAATATAAACCTATGTCACTCATTGGAAGCATTTAGGGGTGAGCGGGTCCAGGGTGGGTAGGGTCTAGACCTAGACCCTGTTCCCTACCCTGTTATAACCGGTTCTCATTTTTTGGACCCTGTTCCCTACCCTGTTTTCATTGGACCCTGTTCCCGGCCCACCCTGTTTTTCCGGTCCGGGAACAGGGTTGACCCTGTTTTCATTGGACCCTGTTTTGCATAAAAATTAACCTTAGAAAAACAATTCTAGATAAGTTATCCGCTTAAACAAAAAGGCCGGACCAAGCATGGACGACAACTAATTTAACATCAAGCGTGGGGGAATCTCGATCATGAAATACAAGCAAAAGATGCTAGTGTTGTGAAGCCTATCCATTGAATTGATTCTCAAATGATGTGGGACTTGGAATAGATACGTTTGTAAAGCAAGTCTGTCGTTTATCATCAGTGTTCCTCAAGGAGAGCATAAAAGTGGGGGTCCTTGTGGAGCTCTGATTACGACAGCTCTACATGATTGAGGTTGCTAGTAATGGTCAGGGACATCCTGTGCATTCACCGAAAATGGTTGGGAGTTTGGTGGGCAATGGTTGAGAAAACTGTCGATGCAGCAACAGTCCATTACCTCAATCGAACGGCAGATGAAATTCATCATCATCATCATCATTAGCAAAGAGACTCGTCCTATCCCTAACTAATCCCACTAGTGTTTTCTCTCCCTCGTTTCACTGAGCTTAACTCTAGTGATATTAACTCTGCCAATTCTGTCATGAAGAAGCTTGATAAGCAGGACGCTCTTCCTGCCGTAAACTCTATTGATGCTGATGAAATGCTTAAAAGTGTGTTGTGAATGCAGATAAGATCAAGGAAGACAGCAACGGTTGGATGCAGATTTAAGGACAGAAATAATGCTAGTGTGAAAAAATAATACAAAATGACTAATGTTACCTGATGGACAGCACAATCAGAGATTCAGAATGGCTTGGATCCCAGAAAACATAACAGAAGCACTCCCAAATCTGATTTAAAACAACAAGCTGTTGTTAACCATAAAATCGATATTCTAAATATAGCTTCTGTATTGACCAAATGTGACAAGATGAGAGACAAATAGGTATTGCAGCAAGGGGCTCGGTGGGACGCGGCTTTAGCTGGTGTCAGCGAGCAGAGCAGGGGGGCGTCGTTCGGGCGTCGGTAGATCAGCAGCAGGGGAGATTTGCGAACACGAGATTTGCGGGGGTCAGCGACTTCGCGGCGAGGGGCGATCGAACGGAGATTTGTCGGTCAAGGGCGTCGGCGAGGCAACAGCACCAGGTGGGATGAGGCGATCAAACGGAGGCGGCGTCACTGCTCAGGTGCGAGCTCGGCGGGGCTCAGCAACTTCGCGGGCAAAACCGGTGGAGCTCGGCGAGGGTCAGCGGCTCAGCAAAGCTTCAGATGACCGGCGGAATGGCGGCGGTGGTGCGAGCGCGAGGGCGGTGACGACTGACGAGAGCGGCAGAGCGGCGTCGGTGCTTGGGTGCTTCGCGATTTAGGGATTTCGTTTCTGCAGAGATAAAGGAAAGGAGAAGAGAAAGACACAAACAGCAGATTAGGTTTTCTTTTGCTCGTGTGTTTTGGGGGCTTCAAACCGGTTCCCAAACCGGTTCCAAAACCGGTCCGGGCGATCCGGTTCCCGGGTGGGTAATCCCTCGGAACCGGTTCCCGGACCGGTTCAAACAGGGTCTGATATTTGGGAACCGGTTCCCGGACCGGTTTCAACCGGAACCGGTTCCCGACCCTGTTTTCCGGGTGGGCCGATCCGGGAACCGGGTTGACCCGGACCGGTTGCACACCCCTAGAAGCATTATCAATGTGATGTGATGATGTTTTCTAAAATTTACCGTCAATTGTATTCTAATGAATATTCAGTTTCTTAATTAGTATGAGCTTGACGCTCGCTTCACTTAATATGAGTTTGACACTAGTGGTTTCAAATCGACTAAAATTGCGAACAAATCCATACTAAAAGAAAACACGTCACTACCTCTTTTTATTATGATTTTGTTTACGGCAAAGATAAACCTATGTCACTCATTGGAAGCATTATCAATGTGATGTGATGATGTTTTCTAAAATTTACCGTCAATTGTATACTAATAAATATTCAGTTTCATATTCAGTATGAGCTTGAGGCTCGCTTCACTTAGTATGAGTTTCACATTAGTGGTTTCAAATCGACTAAAATTGGGAACACATCCGTACTATAAGAAAAAATGGCTTGCGGTCGTTTTGCTTTAATTTATTTGGTTTTATATTATCTTCAATTAGATAAAGCTGGGTTATAATCCGAACAGAACCAAATCAACGCTCCAACGGATATGATATTATCTTTGTCCACTTAATAATCTACTTCAGATGGGTACCAAGAAAACATAATGGTAAGGTATGAAAATAGGAAAATTATCATTAGAAAATTGTGTTGATTAGTCAAAAAGGAAGTTATGGTCCTCGGCCACCGGTTAACCGAGGAATTTAGATTGTCCACAATTGACATTTGACCAAGATTGAGCTAAACTTTTTTCTTGATGTCACTTGCATTTTGGAACTGAGAAAAATAATATCCATGATAATTCATTAACACAATGGCCCTTTTCATGGCCATTACATGTCAAATGTGGAATAGAGTGACTTTCTGCGCACTTGAATCACTCCCAACTAATCAAATGAGGCGTGATATCAAATCAAATTGACCTTAGACTTATGGCAATTTTGGAGTTGAGAACTATAAAATCGATGATAATAGATCAAAACCATGGCCCTTTTCTTAACTATTATGTGTTTGATTCGGAATGGAGTGATTTCCTTCACACTTACATTGCTCACAACTAATCAAATGTGGGCATAATATTAACTAAGTCGGTAATTACTTGCATATTCACTTATTTAGAAAGCACTCACTTAGGAGGATCGACATAAATTAAAAGTCAATCTAATTTTTGGAATGCATGATTGGCAACTAAACCAAATCTTTATAAGTCATAAATGAGGTGACATATCTTTCAAGTTGATGAATTGTAAGCGCATAGGTCATCAACACTAATTGAGGTTAAATCAAAACTATCAATATGATAGAGGTTGTGATCTTATTGCTATATTTATATGTGGTCAATATTTGTTCAAAAAGATGAGGTTTGGTGTTAATAGTATAATCCAAACATAACCATGGAAAACCCTATTTGTCAAATGGAGTCGAGTAGATCATCGGGGAACTTTCTCATAGAATGATAGTATCTCTATATGTTTATTTTGCTTGGTAGGATAAACTTATTAAGTCTAAATAATCTCTTTGCTTGTTAGGATAAACTTATTAAGTCGAGATAGTCTCTTTGGAATTAGTATAAAGAATAAAAAGATATTAGTAGAAGTAGAAAGGATAAAATCAGTAAATTATCTCTAACTGTTGTTCCAATTTGTCGAAGTGGAGGTTATGGTCCTCAATCACCGGCCGAGTGAGGAATTTGGGTTGTCCACTGGTCCTCAGTTGACATTCGACCAAGAGTGAAGTAAGCTTTCTTGTTGGTCTTGCTTGCATTTGGAAATTGAAAACAATGCGATCTGTTGCGATTGCCAGAATAGATCAAAACTAGGGCAATTTTCATGCCTATTACTTGTACAATTGGAATAGAGCGAGTTCTTCGCACTTAAAACTCGTGGCTAATAAAATGTGAATTTGTATCAAATGAAATCAATAGTTACTCGTATATATCACACTTAACTTAGAAAGCATTTATTTAGGAAGATCGACATGAATTAAAATGCAATAAACTATTGGACATGGCATTATGGGCAACTAATCCAAAGCCATGATTAGGTTGACATATGGTCCAACATGATTATGTAAGCGCATAGGTCAACGACACTATTCTTATTTAGGTAATGAGTGATGTATAGGCTATAAATATGGATGATTCCCATCAAATTGATCATTCACAGAAGTAAAAGAAAAGCTCTATTCAAGCAAAGTGATAGGGATGTACCTTTGTTCGGGCAGTGACTTATTAGAAAATTTCTTTTGAAAGCATTTTTTGCTTTGCTTATTTTCTGGTAAATCACTGATCCGATCAGAGTTCATCCCTTTTGTCAACATCAACATTTGTAGTGTGAAAAGATGCCATGTGATGTACCTCAGTAACCTGCAACTAGAGAGAATGCTAATTGAAGATCTGTTCATTTTCTTGCTGTTTCCTATGTTCTTTGATTTCTTATTCAATTCTCTTTCATTGTAATGAGTGACGTATTACCTTTTATTCCTTCCCTTGTTGCAGGTAGAAGTGTCCAACATGTACGTCGCATGAGGATCGAAAAATTCACAAGATATGCCAGACATCGTTATGGATTAATGAGAATATTGTATCAAATCTTAATGAGAATATTGTATCAAATCTTATAGTGGAGGTTGAGTTCATTTTATTTTCTTTTATGATCATGTTATCGACGGTCTGCATTTGCAACGTCCCAGAAGGACGATTTCTTGTATTTCTAATTCCCAAAGACTTGGTTGATTTGTTGAAGATCCAATCTATACTAAGATGAGTATTTTTAAGTTCTGTAAAAACTACACTAATATAAATTTTCAAACCCTTTCGCGAAGGAAAAGGAAAGAAAATATGAGTATCTACTAATTCAGCGCCATATTTAAGGACTCGTGTTTCCCAGTTTATTTTTAAATTTCAAGCATTTTAAACAGTTGCCATGTGAAACATTTTCTTTTTGATAATAAATCTTAGAGAATTTTTCTGCCAATTATAATGTCTCAATCTTAATGCTTGTAATTTGATGATTTGAACTTCCGAAAATTGTAATAATCACAATAGACCTGTCTATACAATTTATGATATAGTGTTTCAACGTCACATCCAAACTTACCCAAAAGTTGAAAAAGAACACAGATGAAGAAAACTTCAATCTACAATTCGTGCTCCTCAAGAATCTTTTAATCCCCGTGGCATGTGGTCAAAACCATTCTTGGTACAAAACCAAAAAACATTCAGTCCAAATACATAACTGCCCACTCTTATCGTTAACAATCAAATCAATAGGAAGCAAAATCGCTTTTCGAAATTTTATTTTTGCACCTGTGGTATAAGGTTAATTGTTTGGCTGAGATGGTTCTTGAACTAAATATCTTTCATCAAAGCAGAGGTTTCTTCGGTTTTATTGTTTGTCTCGGGTTTTGTGTCATTTTGGAAAGGAAGTAACGGATTCTAATGTAATCACAATAAAATAAATTATGAATCTGAAATAATCGAATGTAAATGCGAAAACAAGGATAAGTAAAAATAGCTTAAACTAATTGTATTGAAGTTTCTTTTGCAAAATGTGCCATCCCTAATAATGATATTTCCTCAGTTGTTTATAATCTGGTGTTGTGAAAATCCATCTTCCTACCGTCATCACTTCAATTTCAAATTTCCCAGAATCTTTAGTATTGCGCTGATAACCGTATCGTTTTATCCGCCGTATCGTCGGTATTGAATTCTTTAGAGACTACCTTCATATTTATCCTCTTGCTCATGGGTGATACTTGGCACCGATCTATTGGTATGGTATCCTCGACAGCCAGTCTTGCCCAAGCTATTGTGGGCCTATTCTTTTCACGTATTGGGCTTGGTGGACTTTGCTAGCTATCCATGGCCCATCAAGCCAATTTTTGGTGCTAACATTAATTAATCCTTCCATCTCTCCCCCTTCTTCTTTAGGCATTGATGTCGACCACACCACTATCATTGTTGTCGTTCATCACTGCCACCTTGTCACTGGCCTGCGGCAACGACATCGCCATGACCACCGCAACGCCTTGTCCCTCCCTTCCTAATAACCATCATCACAAAAGTTGCATCCCTCTATAATGGGTAGCAATTGCCTTAGATTTCAAACAGTGTGCCCCAAATAAGAGACATTGCTAATGTGGACATACCATTATGAAAATTCGACGGAAAGTTAACAGCGCTAGCACCTATTTTAGCAAAATTTTAAAAGTTTAGGAATTAAGTTGAATAGAAAAAAAATCAAGAGATGATGTTGAATCATAAAGAAAAGCCGAAAAACATTATCTACGTCATTACCCTTTTTTATTATGACTTTGTTTATAGCAAAGATAAACCTATGTCACTCATTGGAAGCATTATCATTGATGTTTTCTAAAATTTACCATCAATTGTATACTAATGAATATTCAGTTTCTTATTCAGTATGAGCTTGAGGCTCGCTTCACCTAGTATGAGTTTGACACTAGTGGTTTCAAATCGACTAAAATTGTGAACAAATCCAGACTAAAAGAAAACTTGTCACTGCCTCTTTTTATTATGACTTTGTTTATGGCAAAGATAAACCTATGTCACTCATCGGAAGCATTATCAATGTGATGTGATGATGTTTTCTAAAATTTACCGTCAATTGTATACTAATGAATATTTAGTTTCTTATTCAGTATGAGCTTGAGGCTCGCTTCACTTAGTATGAGTTTGACACTAGTAATTTCAAATCGACTAAAATTGCGAACAAATCCATACTATAAGAAAAAAAATGGGTTGCGGTCGTTTTGTTTTAATTTATTTGGTTTTATACTATCTTCAATTAGATAAAGCTGGGTTATAATCCGAACAGAACCAAATCAATGCCCTATTCCTCCAATGGATGTGATATTATCTCTGTCCACTTAATAATGTATTTCAGATGGGTACCAAGAAAACATAATGGTATGTTATGGAAATTGGAAAATTATCATTAGAAAATTGTGTTGATTAATCAAAATGGAAGTTATGGTCCTCGGCCACCGGTTAACAGAGGAATTTAGATTGTCCACAACTGACATTTGACCAAGATTGAGCTGAACTTTTTTCTTGATGTCACTTGCATTTTGGAACTGAGAACAATGATATCCATGATAATTCATTAAGACAATGGCTCTTTTCATGGCTATTACATGTCAAATGTGGAATAGAGTGACTTTCTGCGCACTTAAATCACTCCCGACTAATCAAATGAGAGATATCAAATCAAATTGATAACTTTTTTTTGGCAAGGCATTTGTTTTGGAGGATCGACTTGGATTAAAACCCAACCAGCAATCTGGCATGCGTGATTGGCAACTAAATCAACTCTTCATGACTCATAATTAAGCTAACTTATGTTTCTACTTGATGAAATGTAAGTGCATACAGGTTGTCAAGGCCAAAAGCGCTCACAAATGAAATATAATAGTATGATATAATTTGTAATCTTACTACATTAATTTTATTTAGTTGACATCTTTTTAAATAGATGAAGCTTGGTTGTGTTAATTGTATAATCCAAACAGAACCATTAAACACTCTTCTTGTCAAATTGATGTTTTTGAGTCACTAAATCACCGAGAAAATTTCTTATAGAATAATAGTATCTCTGAATGCTTTGTCATTAAATAGACTCAAAACACTAGCTTTATCAGCCTTCCACTATTTCCGTTCTCCCTAAATCACAGCTACATTTTGAATTTTAATATTTCCCCTAAATAAACAAATCATTTCAATTTTTTCTTTCCAATTTTCTCACACGTATTTGTGCCCTTCTGGTAGCGTTTTAAAAATAATATATTTTTCTTATGGTTGGCTAATATCTATCTAGTGCTCTGACATATAAATGATACAAGAGTAGAAAAGAGGGGAAAAGGGAGAAACCCTCTTTATCTCCTCCTAGAAAATATCCGTGGAGCGAAAATTACCAAGACGTGACAAAATGGACACATTATATTGGCCTTAGACTTCATGGCCATTCCGGAATTGAGAACAATGAAAATGATAATTATAGATAAAGAGCATGGCCATTTTCATGATTATACATGTCAAAATTGGAATGGACCGAGTTTCTTTGCGCTTCCCTCGCTCATGGCCTATAAAAATGCGAAGCTAAAATTAAACGATATCGATGATTTCTTGCTTATATTCACTAACTTAGCAAGAATATAATTAGGAGGATCGACATGACTTAAATTCCAACCCAATAATTGACATTGCATGATTGGCAACTAATCCAACCCATTTCAAGTCATAATTAGATTGGCATATTATCCAGCATGGTGATAGGTAAGCGCATAGGTCAGCGACTATCTTATTTTGGTAATGAGTGATTCATAGGCTATAAATATGGATGATTTCCATCAAAATGATCATTCACAAGAGCAAAAGAAAGGTACTATTCAAGCAAAGTGATTAGAGATGGATCTCTGTTCGGGCAGTGATCTACCAAAAAAATTCTTCTCACGGCAAATTTTGCTTTACTTATTTTTTTGGTAAATCGCTGATCCGATCAGAGTTCATTCCTTTTGTCGATGTCAACACAGCATGAGCAAAAAGATACCATGGAAGTATTTATTGATTTTCTCGCAATTTCATCAACTTCTTCTGTTTCTTATCAATCCCCTTTCATTATCACGCGATTTTTCCTTTTTGTTTCTTCTTTGTTGCAGGTAGATGTGTTTAAGATGTATGTGGCACGAAGATTGAAAGATTCACAAGATATACCAAGCATTGTTGTCTTGTGAATAGATGAGATTCTTGTGTTAATTCTTATAATAAAAGTTAATTTTATGTGAGTCTTCTTTTTTTGATCATTTGGTAAAGATTAAAAGAGATTGTTCACTAGGCAAGAACAAGTTTTTATGACCATGATTGTAATTTTGGACTTTGCCTTGTTTTCCTGTTTGTTTGATGTTTGCACTATGTTAGCACCCACTTTTAATCATGTGAGTCTACTGCACGACATGGAGGTTATCAACGGCCTCCATTTGCAATTTCCAAGAAGGACAAAGATCTTATAGTTCCAATTCCCGAAAACCTAGTTGGATTGTTTGAAGATGCAGGTTAAACCTAAATGAGTTTTGTAAGCTCTGTGAAATCTACACCAGTATAAATTTTCTACCCTTTTTGATAAGTGCTTTATGCATTTGATAGTTCAGATTTGAGTCTGAATATGATAATTTGTTATTCTATTTGGTATATGAGAACGTCCTGTGAACCGAATAAATCCGTATAAATCGTAAAAAAAATACTGGATAAAAAAGGGGTTGGATAAACTCAAATTGGATAAGAAATTTTCTTTTAAAAAAAAAAGACTTGTCAAAAGAGAAGAAATGGTAGGTATCCACGTCAAATCAGCCCAATTGTTCTATCTGGAAGTTTTCTCTTAGTCATCTGCATCATCGACGTCGTGCTTGTCGAGGTCGGGGAGCGGCACCGTGACCCGCACAGACACGTTGAAGAAGAACACCTCCTGCGTGCCCCAGGTCAGAAGCAGCGTATCCCCACGCTTGCTGCAGTGGAGCCGCGACCCAGCGAGCTTCGCTGTTGTGCTTGGGGTCGAAGAAAGTGCAGAAGTTGTCGTGCACAGCCGCCAAGATCGGCGTGCTAGGGCGGAAGAAGTCGGCGGAGGGAAGCAGGGGACGCAGGACGGGGTTGGTGATGGACTGCCACGTCGTGCACAGCCACCGGAAGGAGGAAATGTCCGGGGCCGAAAGGCACAACAGCACCAAATCGAGTAGATCGAGAGTGAGATCACACCATGGACTGTTTGCTTCTTCTTGTTCTTCTTCTTCTCGCACAATATCAGGAATGAAATCTTCCATGGTGGTCGTGTCTTCAATCGCTAGTCAAGCGGAGGCGGTGGTCAGAATTCCTAGATCTAGGGTTTTTCCATAGCTTTCAATTAATTGAATTTTCTAATTTAATTAAATTTTTTATTTATTTTTAAATATTATCTTAAAGTGTACCAAAGATTTTATAGGATTAGATATGTCCATCTTTATTATTCAGAAGATGTTATATCTCACTTTATCCCATCCTATCCCAATTTTACCTTGACAATCAAATGCAAATTTATGACCAAGAAGGCAAGTTTTACATGGCAATTGCTTATAATGCTTGAAATATAAAAATAAACTAGGAAACACATGCCCTTAATTATGGGGCTCAATTACTAGAAAAATATGAATATCTAATAAATTGAGAACCATATATGAGGGCATGTGTTTTCTAGTTTATATTATTATCAAACATTATAAACACTCGCCATGTAAAACATTCTCTTCTTGGTCATAAACCTTAAAGAAATTTTCTTCCAATTATGCAGAATGTTTCAATCTTGATGCTTGTAATTTGTTGATTTGAACTTCTGAAAATTTTAGTCATCGTGATTGGCCTAACTATGCAATTTATAATTTGGCTTTTCGATATCACGTCACATCCGGTTTTGCTAGAATTGATCCTGCAATGAAATATCTTTCACTGAAAACAAGTCTTTTAATTAAAGGAGGTAGGTTATGTGGTGACTCTGAACAAATTATATCACAATTGAACAAGGAAATCAAAGACTTCACTTTAGACGAAACTGTACAAAAAGAAACCACACCGTAATTCAATTGACAACAAAGCTTGGAATATAACCAGAGCCATTGCACATGCTTGATCACCAGCGCATGCACGAAACCAACTCGAATCGAGACAAATAAGTAGGAAAACCAAACAAGTTTTGGGAGAGATGAGGGGGGAACCTGGAGGAGGTTCTGGTTGGAGTAGTATTAAGGGTCGTTGATCTCCGTCACGCCGCAGCACCGTGGCTTCTCGGGGCGATCCTCATCCTCCTTTAAGGTCTTGCTTCGGTACTTCGACATCCTTCCCACCCGCCGATTCGCTAGAGATTGAATCGGTTCTAGTAATAGGTTCCTCTCTCTCTCGAGGAGGGATTGTGAGAAAACTACGGATCATGTAACATCAACCTTATTGATTGTTTCAAATACGAAGAAGCAAATTTAACGCGCAAAAGAGAATTATTAACATGCAAGTAAGGTATCATGTCATTTTTTTCTCAAAAGAGAAAAAAGGAAAAAATGCCACAAAAAATCCTAAATTATATTCACTGTAATCAGTTTACCTTGAACTTTTTGTTTTTCTTTTTGTTGAAGTCCTTGAACTTTTTGTTGTGACATGAAAAACCTCAAATTTGTACTTATATAACATATTTACCCTCAACTTGTATATGTACAACACATTTATCTCAAAATTTGGGATAAATATGTTACATGAATATAAGTTTGAGATTTCAAAAAAATAATTTGGAATAAATGTATTGCATAGTAATAAGTTAGGCATTTTTTGTGTGACCAAAAGAAGTTTGAGATAAACGTGTCATACAAGCGTAAGTTTAGGATTTTTTGTGTCACAAAATTTTTTTGGAGTAAATTGTGTCACAGTGTACATAGTTTAAGCTTTTTTTTTTGTGATTTTTTTAATAAAGAAAATAGAGAACTTTTGAAAAACAATCCCAACTTTTGAAAATACACAATTTGCATTTATAAACTACCCCTCCACCACATTTTTTATCCCAGTCTCTCCACCTTCTGCCACACCAAGTCAACTTCTCTCTCCATGGCCAATAGAGCTCGAAAGTCACACTTGAGGCCAGGACCACAAGCTCAAAGGCTGCACTAATGCCTATGGCCTTTGAGCTCGAAAGTCACACGATCTGGCAAGCTCGCCATGGCCACCTAGATTTGTCATAAAGTTCCACAACGCAATTTGGGCAGCAATGGACGCCTAAGCTCGAGACAAGAGAGAGGGAGGTAATTGAGGCGAGGTGGTGGTGGCTTGGCAACTCGACAATTACGAGCGGTGCCGAGGGGGGAGGGGCTAAGTCGTAGGCATTGGGTTGGGTTAGGGCCTTGGATAGGTGGCTTTTGGTGGTGGGTAATTTTTGAATGGTGAGTTGAAAGGGGCAAAGTTGGGGGAAAATGATAGATCTATTAAATCAGGTTATAATGATTAATATCATTGCAAGTTGAAATGGAATTTGCTCAAGTAAAGATGGTTACTGCAACCACGGTAACAGAATTCCAACTAGAATACTACAGTCCCACGCTCACCTTCTCCACAAAAATCTCTCTTCCACACTGAATCTTCCACTACACGTCTAGGTTATGTAAGCCTAATGAGAATTGGAGAGAAAAACAAAGCGAAAAGTGCCAAAAAGTCTTAAACCTTTTGTCTTTGTGCCGATTTAGTCCTAAACCTTTTTTTGGTGTCGATTTAGTTCTAAACTTTTTTATGTTGTGCCAATTTAGTCCTTTCTGGCCAATTTTGCCTGGATTTTGCTGACTGGACGCCGGCCGGCTGATGTGGCTTGATTAGCGCTAACGTGGACAACTTTTAATAATATTTTAGTATTTTTTATTTTTTTCTTTTATATTTGTATTTATATTTTTTCTTTTTTTCTTCTCCTCTTCTTCCTCTAGCCGGTTGCCGGACCTTGGCGACCGGCTAGAGGCGATGGCTAGCGAGGTCGACCTCGACCTCACTGGCCACCTCGCCAGTGGCCGCAAGGGCAAGCCTTGCCCGCTTGGCGCGAGGCCGCCCTTGAGGCCTGGGTGGCAAGGGTGAGCCCCACCAACTCGGCGCGAGGAGGCGACCTCAAGTTGGTCTCGCGTCAGGCCACTGGAAGCTTCTGACCAGACGATGAGCTCCGTGTGCCGTCAAACATCTCTCTCTCTCTCTCGTGCGACCGTCGAGATTCCCTCTGTTTCGTGATCCTCTTGTTCTCCGCATCCCTGGCGTCTCCGACGATGCGAGACACTTTGTCTCAATTGATTGCGGAGTGATCCTTCCCCAATCAGAGGAACCCACGCAGTTTGCATGATTTCGAGTCCAGTGAGTAGTGCAACCCGCATGCGCTCTCGAGGAAATTTGCATGAGCGAGCCACCCGTGGGGGCCGAGTTGCCGATGGCAATGTCCGACAATGCTAGGGGGCTTGTGCTGGCCGTGGCCTCGAGTGCGTTCATCAATGCGAGCTTCATCCTCAAGAAGAAGGGCCTCAAGTGCTCCGCCTCCGACGGTAGTCGCGTGGATCGGCTTTTTTTTTCCTCCCTTGCCCATTCGTGTTGCTCCAGAATCACACCTCGATTCGCAAGTGCGATGGCTGAGGTCGACCTCAACCTTGTTGGTTGTCACCTCTGGTTGGTCACCGAGGTCTGGCGACCGGCTAGAGGAAGAAGAGGAGAAGAAAAAAAGAAAAAGAAAAAAGAAAAAGAAAAAATAAAAGAAAAAGAAAAAAAAAAAATAAAAAATATTAAAATATTATTAAAAGCTGTTTACGTCAGCGCTAATTGGACCACATCAGTCGGCCGGCATCCAGTCAGCAAAATCTGGCCAAAATTGGCCGGAAAGGACTGAATTGATACAACGTAAAAATGTTTAGGACTAAATCGGCACAAAAAAAGGTTTATGACTAAATCGGCACAAAAACAAAAGGTTTATGACTTTTTTTGGCACTTTTCCCATTGAAGCATAATTTGCTGTTATACAAACTCAATTGTTCTTATGATTTGCATCATGATGTGCTGTCTTCAAAATGCAAAGTGAGGATCATCGCAAGCATCTTTTCAAGTTCCAAAACATGACAAACTCAAGCACAAAGCAACCGGTAAAGTTGTCGTCCAATTATGTCGGTGTGGTATCTCCATTAAGAAGGAATGAGCATCTAGGAAAAGCTCATTTACGTGCAATCTGACTTCCTTCTACTAGGTATGCAGAAACTCAATGATCTTTCTCTTATCTCACTTATTTAATTAATGTCAAGCATCCCGATACTTAATCAAAGAAAGATCAGGATCCCATCAACTTAAGAGGGCAAATCCACTCAGTTAAACCCGTTTACATATAAAGCATCAAGTCAAGGTAGAGAATTCATCAGACATGATAACTAAGCATGTTCCTTTGATGAAGCTTAAGGTTCACTTGATCGTAATTGTCATCTATAGAGAGTGAGCACCCTTTAGGGCATTAGGAGAACTGGCATGGGTGATGAACATTTTGACTTGTTACAAATGTCGAGGTAAGGTAGAGAATTGTTAAAGTATATCTCGATTTTGAGCCATTATGCAATCTAGCCTGATTGGATAACAAAGAAATCCACAAAAGTCTTTCTTTGATGGTGAATCTATTGGAGAGTTTCCTTTATTTGTACATCCAAACCTCAGGATATAAAAGATGACACTTGGACACCTATAGTGTCAAAACTTGGCATAGGGAGATGCTTAAGTACTAAAAGTTAGGAAATGTACACTTAGGTGAGAAAATCGGAGCAAAATGAATTAGTTAAGTGTCAACGACGAGAAAATCCAGTTAAAATGTTGACGTGGTATTTTTCTGGTGATACAAGTGCAAAACAACATCGTTGTGCACACTGATGTGATAGATAAGCCGAAAATGATGTCATTTTGTATGCTGACCTGACTAGATAAGCCAAAAACAATGTTGTTTGGCCTTAGATTTGAATTTTAACATAAATATTAGTTAAATTAAATTTACAACTAAATTATTAATTTAAAAAAAAAGGGAAGAGGAAGAAATTGCAAAAGACGTTGGGCAAAGGTTGTGCAATCCCTTGCCGTCGCCTCCCAACGATGGTGGCCAGGGCTCGGTGACTCCGACCAATTGATAGTGGGTCAAGCGGGCGACGACCCTTGGTCTAGTTGGGTGAGGGCTAGAGACTCTCATTAGATCTAGGGGAGGGACACGACCTTCGTCTCAAATCTAGGTGAGGGCTTGCCTACTTTCGTTGCCGATCAATTGGGGTCGTTGGGCCCTCTCCCCACTGTCGCTGGCCCTTCCCAATGATGACGGGGATGCCGTGACAAGGGCTTGCACAACCCTTGTTGAAAGAGCCTTCTGCAATTTTCTTCTTCTTCTTCTTCTTCTTCTTCTTCTTCTTCTTCTTCTTTTAAGTTCTAAATTTAATTTAATTTATATTTATATTAAAATTCAAATTCAAGACAAAATGACGCCATTTTGGCTCTTCTTTGCTGAATTAGCTCTCTGGCAAGCCATGTATGCGAGTTATATTAATAAAAAATTACCACGTAGAATTTTTGACAAGGGTTGCTAGACTTAGCACTTAAATGTCTCAATTTTCAAAAAATAAAATAAAATGGCATTTATGTATATTTTTCGTAAGTTTTGGCACTTAAGTGTCCCCTCATGCTAAGTTTTGGTACTTGCGCTATACTTTGGCCAATTTGAGAGTGTATTGGTTGGACTTGGGCAAGAAAAAGATGTGAGTTCAATTTGGGGGTTGGACCGTGTAGATACCGGCACGTTGAACATTGATAGAGAAATTTTCTGTGGGCAACCGCCGAGGGTCCAGTAGAGAATAGCAATGAACTTTCATGGCCATATTTTCTGTGGACAACAACCAAGGGCCCCAGTAGCAAATAGCAACGACCTCTCACGGTCAAATTTTTTGTGGACTTTAATTGTCTACTCGAAATTTTCCTTTCGGTTGCACAAAAGAAAGCGTGTGGGGTTAGGAGTAGTTAGAGAAAAGAAAATAAATTAAAAGTAAGGTTTTGCTTTCTGGGTTTCATTTCCTGGAGAAGCCAAATAGTGGGTTCCTTTAAAAATTGAGCCCCCGCACGAAGAATCAAAGAAAGAATGTATGGATGTTCTTGAATTAACTGTGCGAAGGGTTTTGTTATGGGCTTAAAAACGGGTGATTTATGTTGTGACTTTACATCAATTAAGTTGCTTATTTATAAATATGTTTTAGTTTAATCTTAATTTAGGTGTGGGAAACGCTTAAGCGTGTGGCGATTGTAGTTCCGATTCTCCGACTATAGTGAATTATTTGTTACCGATTCTCTCTGGGATAGATACCGATATTTGGATCAAATCTCGTAAATATTTTGTATCTTCAATGTTTTTGCATTGACTTAATAGCAAGATCTTCTCAATTTTCACATTAATTTTACAATATGTTTGCTTCTAGTCAAGATCACTTTCTCTTGAAGGCCCCCAGTGCAAGGTAAATTAACAGATTTCCCAAGTTTAGAACCATCCAATTTCCAGACATTTTCTGGTGAAGTTTCACTTATACATACGGACTTGTGGGGATAATCCACTGTCACCCTTGCATTACGAGCAATTCAAATAATGTTAACTGGACACGCATTAAGCTAAATTAGCCGCATTTTGAGAAATCAAAAGGCAATCTCTTACACTTTTTTCTCTTGTGTGAAATGTGTGAAAGCTGCAGATTAGTAATTTTCATTATCTTGAAAATATAAGTATTACAAGTTAGTCGAGCTGAACAATAAAAAAAGCACTTATGTGAACTCGTCATCATATCTACATCCAATGTTAGTTTCCTGAATAAGAAACCAGTTCGTTATGAATAATTCTTTAATATTTACTATTTTTCATGTCACCATCATTTAGTTGCATTCTAATTGTTCAAGATCATCTTGGGCTCTAACTGGGAACCAAGTGAATCACAATAGCTGTGCTGTTCATTAGACAAAGATTGAATTAGTCACATGAATGATAAGAGTTTACTACAATAGACTAGACTTAACGTGTAGAAAATTATGCCAATAGAGACTTTCGGAAAATTCCCCACCAATGAAATCTAGCCATTGCATAAGGTACATTCCCCGCCCCACACGCTAATTAACCTTGTCAATAAAAAGGAGCTAAGCTACATTCATCACTAAAGATGACCAAGACTTTGGCCATGACCACAACATCTACACTTAAGCACAGGCATCACTGAACTCTATAAATTGCACTAACTTGCAAAAAAGAACTCAAGAGTGTGATACATATAAAGTTTGGTCTTTCGAATCTACAGTCATGAAAAAGAAAGCACTATGGGTGCTTGTGGTGGTTTGGGGTATTGCATGTTTATGTGGCTCTCGTGGGTGTCGGGAACAAGAAAGGGTTGCACTCTTAGCACTCAATGCCACATTGGAATTGCCATATTGGGTGGACGTTGGGGGATCATATTTCAACTGTTGCAGCTGGGAAGGTGTTGAGTGCAACCCCACCACAGGACGAGTCACTCAGCTAATGCTCTCTAATTCGAGATATTACCGCTTCGGCTTCAAAACTTGGTACCTAAATGCTTCTCTACTTCTTCCCTTTGAAGAGCTCAAGAGCTTTGATTTGTCCTACAACTATTTGGGAGGGTGGATTGCCCCAAAAGGTAAAAATTCACCGTTCGTTCATTTCCTATAAAGCAAGAGAAACTCATTCTCTAATGAACTCATAAGTTAACCACCTTCGCAATTTTATTCATTTCCTGCATTATAGATGGTAAAGTCCATGTCATCATTTATCCACAAGCCTACGACATATTTCCCCCGAAATGGCAATACCTGTTTGTGCATGAACTTGAATAGATTTTTGCCGATTTTATTGCTTCTTGTTGTTTGTTTGCAGAACCAAACCTGCTATCTTCCAAGTTGAGCAAACTGGAGGTGCTTGACTTGAGTTACAACTCTCTAAATAATTCTATTCTACCCATTCTCGGTACAATTCCTACCCTCAGGTGTCTATTCTCCAAAACAAACAATTTGACTCGGACTTTACATGTGAATGTTAATTTCTCTAGCTTATTCTATGTCCATAATTCCGTACAAAATCACCATCCTTGACTTTTTTTTTTTGGTCGGAGCCATTCTTGACTTGAGTTAGCAATGTTTGTGGATAAATTAGGTGGTTTCAGTAATTTAAAGGAGCTGGACATAAGTCATAATAAAGTCGATGCAGTGGCTATTACTGAAGGTATTATTTTAGTTTTCATGCAGGAACCTCATTTTTATTCATAAATTAAACTAACTAGCCTATGAGTCATGCAGACAGGCTCTTTAATACCTTTACATGTGCGTCATGTTGAGAATAAAGAAGTCATATATTGCAACCCCCTTCTCTTTCAATATAGAAATGTTCTCTTTCAATATAGAAATGTTGTTGATTCAAAATATTTCTATCCCGAAGCATCCACATGGGCGCTTTCATAACTCTACTGCCAAGCAAGTTAATTTCTTGGAATTTTATTGCTAGGCATAAAAAACTTGAGCCACTTAGAGGAACTCTGCCTAGATGGTGTCCACTTGAAGGATGTGGGGACCATCCTACAAGCATTAGGGGCATTGTCATCTCTCAAGATCCTTTCTCTCCAGAATAGTACAATAGAAGGAACGATAACTGCCCAAGGTTAGTCAACTCTGTTAGTGAATGTATAATCAAAATAACGCTTTGTTCATTTTGCTAAAAACAATTTTCAAGGAAATGTTTTCTAGATTTTCTAACTTTTGGCCATGGAAAATGAATGAGTTAATAGAAACATTTTCCTTCAATGGAAAAAATATTTTCAAAAGTGGGGAAAATACAAAAATCATTTTCCATTCTCTTTCTTTCACCTAGACCTATTTTCCTCCGTGCACTCTTTTTATTATTTTTCTTCTTTCTTTTCTTCTTTTAAAATGGGATTTTTATTTATTTATTTTTCCTTATTCGTTTCCTTCTTCCTCAATCGGCCGTTGGCCATGGTGACAACCGACGACCAACCATAGGTGAGGGACAAGGTCGCTGAAGGCCAAGGCTCGAGCTCATTGGCCTCACGCAATCTCAACCACACTTGTGGCTAGTGATTAGGTGAACAAGAAGGGGCAAAAAAGAAAAAGAAAAAAAATTAAAAAATGATTTAAAAAAATGGAAATAAAATATTATTAAAAGGAGTGTACGTCTGAAAATAAAATCAAATTAATAATCAAATTTCAGCTGAACATTGGAATAATATTGATATTTTCCTAGAAAATAACTTGCTAGAAAACATTTTCCAAAAAAGTCATATTTTTTGCAAACTAATGGAACCTAAGCTTTTATTAAAGAATTTCCATTCACTCGTGATATTTTTGCAGAATTTCATGATTATGCTTGTGTAAGGAAATCTGATGTTCAGTTATCTCTCCTTTTTTTTTTTTGCTGGGAAGATTTCCATAACTTCAGTAAGTTGGAACAGCTCATCTTGGATTATTCTTCGTTGAACACAAGCATGGGAATCCTTTCCAGCCTTGGTCCTTTGACATCTCTTAAATTGTTGTCATTGTCCAACACTAGTCTAAGTGGCAACATATCAAATCAGAGTAAGTCCTAATCTCTTAGTATGAAAGCTAGAGATGAAATGGACCTTTGATGTACTTGAATGTATGTATTGATATATGTCATTGGAGTTGAATTGATTTGTGATATCTATAACGGGCTTATGCAATATGGTAAAACTAGAAGAGCTGGATCTTAGCATTAACGGAATTACTGGTGGACTTCCTACATGCTGGCGAAACATGACCTCTATTCGGATTCTAAATCTTGAAGACAATGAGTTCACAGATAATGTCGCTTCATCTCCCCTCACTAGTCTTACTTCACTCGAATTTCTTTCCATTTCGGGTAACCATTTTGATATCCCCTCATCGCTTGGCCCACTTGCAAACCATTCAAGACTTAAGGTGCTATTTCTCGATGACACCAAACTAACAATTGATACCAAAGGTGCATCTTTGATCCCAAGGCTCCGGTTGAAGGTTTTTAGTATGGCAAATAGTCTATTAAAAGGATTCAAAGTGACTTCTCTTGACTTTCTCAATCATCAATATGACCTGAGAGTCATTGATCTCTCCTCGAACGACATTTTGGGTCCCTTTCCAGCTTGGTTGTTGGAAAACAACACTAAGTTGGAAATACTTCTCATGAGAAATAACTCCTTTACAACACTTGAGGTTCCATCAATAACCCTTTTTAATCTTTCGGTGATGGACCTATCCAACAACGGCATGAGACGAGAGCTCACGACCGAATTTTGTTTCAATGTCCCAAATCTGCACCGCCTTAATCTATCAGCCAACAGATTGGAAGGGAATATTCCATCTGAACTGGGTAGTATAAAATCCCTATATATCTTAGACTTGTCTAGCAACAATTTCTCAGGGGGACTACCTGTAAAAATACTAGAGAGTACCTTATCATTTGAAACGCTCAACGTAGCAGATAATAACTTGCAAGGAGAAATTGTGTTTTCTAATGATAGCATGAAACTAGATTTGTTAATTTTGCAATTAGACCACAACCTGTTCACTGGAAGTCTCTCTTTTCTTTCTTCCCTCGTAAATTTGTGGGCATTGGACCTTAGCGACAACTTATTCATTGGCAAGCTTCCGAGATTGATTACAAACTTGTCATCGCTTGCGGCCCATGACTTGTCTAAAAATCAATTGGACGGCATCATCCCTCAAGAACTCTTTAATCTTGAGTGGCTTGTCTATTTGGATTTGTCTGACAACAATCTCTCTGGTCCACTACAATCATTTTTTATGTCACAGCGGATGAGTCACATCCATTTGAATAGGAACAAATTGAATGGTTCAATCGTGCATGTGCTCTCTAACAGCTCCCATTTGGTGACCTTGGATCTGAGTGAAAATGAATTCTCTGGAAGCATACCTTATTGGTTAGGTAACCTCTCTCAACTGAGCATTCTTTCACTGAGAGGTAATAGCTTCGTTGGAACATTTCCCAAGCAATTGTGCAACTTAAAAAGCTTAAGTATGATTGATCTTTCTGAAAACAATCTGTTTGGTCCATTACCTAGTTGCTTGGGACCCATGAATTTCTCCTCCAGTGGATATGCCGATAAGTCAATTTCAACACCGATGGGAACTACAATTACAGGATGGTTACCTTCGTCTTATGTGAGGACAATTAAAAGCCACACCAAGCTATTCTCCGAAGAACTGGAAGAACGGGCATTTCGAGTTCCACAAACAGTCGGGTTCACAACAAAAGGAAGGTTTGATTCTTATAAAGGCTACACACTCCTTAAAATGGTAGGACTAGATCTTTCTTGCAACCAGTTCAGGGGGGAGATCCCACCAAAGATTGCAATCTTGCAAGACATGCTTGTGCTGAACCTGTCCAATAACAAGCTTACAGGACATATACCAACGTCATTGTTGAGCCTCACAAAGATAGAGAGTATTGACCTTTCCTACAACAACTTGATTGGATCTATCCCTGAAGAGCTTACTCAGTTGAAATCCCTAGAAGTCTTCAATGTGTCTTACAACGACTTGTCAGGAGCTATACCAAATAAAAATCAGTTCGGGGCTTTTGATGAAAGCAGTTACTACGGAAACCATCTTCTGTGTGGACTTCCATTGAGTAATGACTGTTCAACAACCATTAACGTTAATAGCTCAGCAACAAAATCATACATGAAAGCTAAAGAAGATGGTTTCATAGACAAGGAGACATTTTATATCAGCTTCGGAGTGTCATACACGATGGTTTTACTGGTAATTTTGTTTGTTCTACTCATCAACCCCCAATGGCGGCAGGGATGGTTTCACTATGTGGAATTGGTTATCACTACATGTTGGAGCTTTTTCATCACATGCGACTATTTTGTTTAGGATGGTTTTTGAAAATTGTCCAGTGGTCAAATAATTTAGGTTCTCTCATTCTGCATTTCTAGGTAATGGTGGGATTGGGTCTTTTTTTGTTGTTGTTTGTTATTGTCGTTGATCAACATTGACCCCAATGTGGATCTACCAAGTCAGTGTAAGTTCTTGCCTTCACAATTGAATAAGGTCTTGGTCTAATTTCCTTGAAGACAATACATCACGTGATCATTCCCTCTTTTGAAAAGGTGATTTTAACGTAGTTGCTTGCTCATCTCTATTTGGTTATCATATTTGGTTATCATACTACTAACAATGACAAACAACAACAGAAAAACATAGCTCTGTCTCTTCTCACTGGTTTTGTTTCTGCAGTAACACATTTACTTTCCTTTCCGAATGAAAATTTCTATCTCTGTATATCATTAGGTCCATTCGCAAACTATACGAGATGTAAAACTCCTCTTGCTTGACAATAGAGCACTAAAAACTGAATGTTCTTTAAAAGTCCCAAGTTAATGGCAGACCCGACCGACCAAAAAAAAAAAAAATGGCAGAGCCGCAATTTGGTTAAGACATCGATTCCCATCTTATTAGTGCTAAAGTGTCTCATGAGATGGTTAATTTCACAGTCGAATTTGCATTTTTCATGACTATTTTTGTTGGTCCTGTCAGCATGGAATGAGGTTTTGACGTTTTGCTAGGAGCCTACCTTTAGCCTGAAAAAAAAAAAACCACCGCACTTAAGGCATGTCCTTTTCAGTCTCGAAGAGACCAAATTGTATTGCCTTGATGTCTGCGCCAAATTTGAGCAAGGGCCAATGCAGATCGAGGCCCAGATTGGTGCATATGTATGAAAATGGCTGCTAACAACTAGTAGAGTTCCCATCCAGGCTAGGCCACGCGGCTGGGTGCCTAAGTTAAAAGGAATAACCTCCTATGTCAAATTTTAATTATTTCTAGAGCCTTTTGATGTGTTACAGGAATTTTCATTTTATAAGAGTATTTAGAATTTCTCTTGATGAACTCTCTTTATGAATTCTTGATTTATCAATGAAGAATTGTGAGAAAACTACAGATCATAAACCATCTCCCTTATTGATTATCTCAAATATGAATGCAAGTTTAACGATCAAAAGAGAATCATACTATCAGGTAGGTAGAGAATGAGCAAGGGATCATGTCATTTTTATTCTCCAAAGAGGAGAAAAATAAAGAACCTTCGAAAATCAATCCCATAATTTCATATTAATTACCAAATATCTTCCCCTCTTTTCAAAATACACAATTTGCATTTTCAGAGAATTATCGTATTTATCTCCCGTTCTCTCTATCTTCCACCACACCGATGTCAACCTCTCTCTCTCTCTCTCATATGACCACCAGCTCCAAAGTCGCACTCGAGTTCATGACCACCAACTTGAAGGCTGCACTGATGCCGGTGGCCTTTGAGCTCGAAAGTCACACGATCTGCCAAGCTCGCCATGGCCACCTAGATTTGTCATCAAGTTCCACAACGCGATTTGGGCAGCAACGGATGCCCAAGCTCGAGACAAGAGAGAGGGAGACAATTGAGGTGGGGTGACGGTGGCTCAGCAACTCAACAATTGCGGGCAGTGCCTGGAGGGGATGGGCTAAGTCGTAGGCATTGGGTTGGGTTAGGGTCTTGGATAGGTGGGTTTTGGTGATGGGTAATTTTTGAATGGTGAGTAGGGTGGGGCAAAGTTGGGGGAAAAAATACAAATCTGATAAATCAGGTCAGAATGATTACTAATGTCAAATGCTACTTGAAATGGAATTTGCTTAAGTAAAGATGGTTACTACAACCACAGTAACAAATTTCCAACTAGAATACAACAGTCCCACGCTCACCTTCTCCACACAAATGTCTCTTCTACACCGAATCTTCCACACTAAATCTTCCACTGTAGATCGGGGTTATGTGAGCCTAATGAATGTTGGAAAGCAAAACAAATTGAAGTGTAATCCGCTGTCATGCAAACTCATAACTCTTATAATTTGCATCATGATGCGCTATCTTCAAAACACAAAGTGAGGATCGGTGCATGGACCTCTTTGGGCTCCCAAACATGACTCAAGCACAAAGCAACTAGTAGAGTCATCATCCAATTATATCAGTGTGGCATCTCCACTAAGATGGAATGGGCATCTAGGAAAAGCTAATTTGTGTGCAATATGACTTCCTTCTACTCGGTATGTAGAAACTCACTAATCATTCTCTTATCTCACTTATTTAATTAATGTCAAGCGTCTTGATACTTTGTCAAAGAAAGATTGGGGTCCCATCAACTTAAGAGGGCAAATAACCCCATTGACATATAAATACATCACAAACATCGAGCCAAGGTAGAAAACTCATCGAACATGATGAATAAACTTATTCCTTTGGTGAAGCTTCTCTTATTGGATATATATCCATGATTTCATTCAAACCTTGAGATGTAAAAGATTTGAGAGGGTATTGCTTCCACTTTGTGCAAGAAAAAGATATAAGTTAAATATAGGGGGTCCCGGTGTATACACATTGGCACATTAAATATTGACAGAGAAATTTTCTATGGACAATCGCCAAGGGCCCCTAGAGTGTATATCAATGAACTCTTATTGTGAAATTTTCTATGGAGTTTAATTGGCTACTTGGAATATTATTTTCGGTTGTATAAAAGAAAGCACGTGGGGGTCAAGAAGTGGTCAAAGAAAAGAAAATAAATTAAAAGCAAGGTTGGGGTATGCAAAAACTCAGTGGTCATTCTCTTATCTTGTCTTGTTTAATTAATGTCGAGTGTCCCGATACTTAGTCAAAGAAAGATTGGGGTCCCATTAACTTAAGAGTGCAAATCGACCCAATTAACCCCATTAACATATAAATTCATGACAAAAGTTGAACTAAGGTAGAGAACTCATCAGACATGATGACTAAGGGTGCGTATGATAAAATTTCTATTTCTCGATTTCTCTGTTTCTTTATTTCTCGAAACAAGTTTGGAACAAAAATCCGTTTGGTAGCGCAATTTGATTTCTCTATTTCTGAAACAGATTTCTATTCCAGAAATAGAGAAATTGAAGAAATCAGAAGCTGAAATTTTTAATTTTTCAGTTTCTGAAATAGAAATAGAAATTATTTTTTCTTTTCTCCATTTGGGCATCCTTCTTCGTTCACAGGCTTTTTTATTTGGGCATTGCTTCTCCTTCTCCTCTCAACGCTTCAACGAAACGTGCAAGACCAGGTCCCAGGATGTTGATGACTTCCTCTTTTTGTTTGGTTTTTCCGGTGTGTTTGGGTTTGGCATTGCGGGGGTTGCTGGTTTGGGTTGAGCTGAGCGTTCTCTGAATTCGTTGGGTTTCCTTCTGACTTCGTTGTTGTTGTTTTGGGGTTTTCAGATGCTCAATTCTCAAGTTACGACGGCGCAACACATGGCGTGAGAGAAGGCTTATGATATTGTGAGTTGACTTCTGCTGTTTGTCCTTAGTTTTGACAGTGTAAATTGCCTCTGAAATTTTTAAATTTTCTCAGTATTAGTATGCGGGTTAGTGTATCTCAAATAGCATCCTTGTTGAAGATTCCGTTCTTGGATGAGGAGGTCACGAACAGCAGCTCTTTCCAGCGCAAGGTTTGCAAGCTTTTTTGAAAAAATTGTTGGACCGCGTTCTTCATCGGCCGAGTTAAGCTGCTTTCTCGCTTCCACCTTATATTTAAAATGATATGGCAGAATTAGATAGAGGAGGCCTTTCTTCGTGAACTTCAATGGTTTCCTCGTCCAATTATCTTATTATCCTGTCATTTGAGTCGGCTACTCGAAGTTCCGGTATTTTAAGGCAATTCTCTCCTACTGTTTTTTTGTTCTTCATATGGTATTGAAGATAATGAATTGGTTTCATTTTTATGGGCATATTGTCCTCATATACAATATGCCGGAAATTCCATGAAATTGTATTTTCAACTTTTGTAATGTATTAATATTATTTCGACTATTATTTTGTATTTGATGATTTTTTATGTTGTTATCTAATCAATTTCTATTCCTAGAAATAGAAATTTTATTCTGTTATCAAACTGATTTCTGTTTCAGAAATATAAATTTTGAGTTGTTATCAAACGGGTTTCTTTACTCAGAAACTTGTTTAGGGAATAGAAATTGAGAAATCAATTTCTAGCCATAAATCAATTTCTGAAACAGAAATTTTGTCATGCGCTCCCTAAGCATGTTCCTTTGTTTGAGCACAATTGTCATCTATAGAAAGTGAGCGCCCATCAAGGCGTTAGGAAAACTGTCATGGATGATGAAAATTATGCCTTAGTTATAAACGTCGATGAAAGGTAGAGAATTGTTAAAATATGTCTCAAGTTTAAACTGTGATGCAACCTAAAGTATGTGGCCGGTGAGAGTCATTGGCCCTCAATTGAAAAAAAAAATGTAGAGAAAAGAAAAAAAAACAAAAAACCAAAAAATTATTAAAATTCAAACAAAAAATAAAAATTGTAAGAAAAATCCATGTTAGCACTAGCTATGCTAGAAGGATTGCTGACATTTATGTCAGTGATTTTTGGCCTAAATTGGCTGGATTGAGTTAATTGACAAAACATGAAAAAGTTTAAAACTAAACTGACGCAATTGAAAGAGTTATGATTGAATAGATACAAATACAATATGTTTATGATTTCTTCTTTTAATTTTTTTTGGTAATCTATACTAGATTGAAATAGCATTAGCATCTGCGATACGTGAAATAAAAAACTTCAACATCCAACAAATTTTAAGGCTTCTTTTCCTTAAAATTTATAGTTGCACCCTGCGGTCAGTCAATGCCAGGAGCTGCCAATCAACCAGACTTCCTCAAGCAAAGTCACCAGACCATCTTTTTCGTTATTGCTTCCTGGTATTTCCTGTTTCTTAGCTCAAGCTTTATGTACATGTACATATAGCCAAAAGTAACATGTCAGGGCCGTCCTCGTGTCAGCATATCATGCCAAATTTGAATGAATTATGCGAAGTAATTTTAGTAACGCTTAGCACGGTTCTTACCATTTGCAACCCATGATTTAATGCATTTCGCCTGGCATCAAGAGCGTATGCGATGCATGCAAAGCTCTCTTCCCCTTCAATCTAACGAGCTACATTTTTGTTCACAAAATTACAACACAAATACCAAAACTTGACATGGAAGGCATTTAGATGCAAAAAATTTACCAAAGATACACATAAGTATCAATTTTTTTTTGAAAATTAAGACATTTCAATGCCAACTTTGACAAAGGGTCCTGAAAATCCTACATAACATTTTTTTAAAATAATTTTATTCATCCACGTGGCTCGCCAGAATCTTGAATTAGTAAAGAAGAGCCAAAATAATGTCATTTTGCTTCTTATTTATCTCATATAAATATTAATTTAAAAAAAAAGATTGATTGATTGCAGAACACTTGGGTGAGGGCTGTGCAAGCCCTCACCGAACAAGTGCAATCCCCTTTTTTTTCTTTTTAAATTTAAATTTAAATTAATTAATATTTATATTAAAATTCAAATCAGATTCAAAACGGCATCGTTTTCAACTAATCTTAGCATGTTAGCATGCAAAATGACGTCATTTTATATTTGTCTCGTTAGAAAAACACTATATCAGTATTTTGGGCAGAATTTTTCACTATTGGCAATTAAGTTATTCATTTTTCTTCGATTTTGACATTTAAGTGTACCTTTATGAATTTTTGACAATTAAGCATCTCTTGTGCCAAGTTTTGGTACTCCAAATGTCCATACCTCTATTTTTGTTGATAAACAGGGACCTCGATCAAGCTAATTAACTGGCCCTTGATTGGAACAAAGATGATTAACTGAACTTTGAACCAAGAAAGAAAGCTTTCATTTGTCACCTACAACTTGCAATTTTGCGTGGTCGATGAAATGAAATGCTGGGAGTGGGAGGGCCAGTAGGGGGATAGTAATGGTCGTTGCTGCTGAACTCAACGAGCTCGTCAAACGCTCGAAGTGCTTCCTCAAACATCAATGTGCAGGTCCGAATTCCTCCACCCAAATACGGACGCCCCTCGCTACCAACCATCGCCGCCCTCACCCACCACCTGCTCTCGCTTCTCGCCTCCCTTATTCTTTTGTTCTCGGTCTCTGCGAACTCAGAACCATCCAAAAGCCATAGCTTTCACCTGCTTCCTCATTATCTTAATATCTGAATCAATCCCCCGCAAAAAAACGGTTCTTGCAGGTCGTGTGGGGTCGCTTTGGCTTGCCACGCTCTAGCGAGAGAAGGAGAGAAAAGAGTAGAATCCCGAAGCTGTGTTTCATTATTTGTGTTTGCCTTTTCGTCGGAACATTTAATGTGCATTCTCGCCCTTCACGCATATATTACACCCGCTACTAGTTCTCCGATTTCTCCCCCTCATTTCGCCTTTGCCTTCGTTTCCCTTCCTGCTACAAAGAATCAGTGTTCATGGCTGCATGCGCTTTACTGAGTGGTGTCGACAATGGCAGCAACACCGGCGACAGCAACAGCTGCCGCGAGAGCATGAGCTTCATGAGTTCCTCCGACATCATCCGCGGTGGGGGCAGCAAGGACAAAGAGGAGGAAGAGTGCTCCCCAATGGTCTCGAGCGGTGGAATCAAAGAGAAACAGAGAATAGCCAATCGTGAAACTTGTTTTTATGTAATTCTAGTATTTTGGGTCGAAAGTGGATCCACAATACACCAACTAAAATCCATATTCTTTCTAGGCTTTTCTCTTTGGACCCATCTATGACCCATATTCTACATTTATCTGACTGATATCTAACCCATTTCAACAAACTTGAGTCAAAATACGGGTTTGTGACTCGTTTCGACTGTCTTAGGTGGAATGTATCACCTCGTTGGCACCTGCAAAAAACAGAACACTTTTGTTTTGTTTTTTATTTTATTTTTGTTCACTTACAGAACACGATTGTAGATCCAGCAAAATCGTGCTTCTTCATGCAGATCATCTTGAAAAATCGTGTCTTAATGTACTGTTCATGCTGTTTTACTTGTTTAATTAACGTATCGCCTTTCTTTGTCAAAGGTGCTACATGACTATTTTCCTGTCCTGATGTGACTTTGTGTGGCACTCTTCATTTGAAAATAAGTGATTATCACATAGCAGCACAAATTATTAGCCCTGGCTAGTTCAGACAGTTTGGAATTTCACTTCACTAAAAATCTAGTTTTGCCTATATAATTGGACGTGTACTGCTGGGATTGAACTTTTCTATGAGGTGTTTATTAGCTAGGCAGTTTTACAGAGCCTAGGAATGGAATAATTGACTTTAAGAATATCTTGTCTTCTTGTGATTTATTAAGTTTCAAAAGAGGCTTTGATGTGCTGATGTTATCTGAATGGAATCTTGTCTATCAGAACGTGGACAATCAAATAATCTTAACCATCGAAATGGAAATAGTTGATCATGGGTTTGTTTTTTCCTGCCAAATATCCAGGTGACTTAGAAACTTCCATATCTGTGTTATTGTTGGTTCATTACTTTGCTGAAAGAAAGGTTTTAAGTGCTTGACTATAAAGTCTTCAGACACAAGCTCCCCAAATGCTCTTTTGCAAGTTCTATAGTGCATTAAGTGATTGATGCTAGACTTCATGACATCCAATATCAAAATCTGCTTGTTCTGTTGTCTAAGATTGCAGTATCATCTGATTAATATTGTAAAATTGCTTTCTGTGAAGAATGACTTTTACACTTTTTGGTTGTATTATGTTGTTCTAACTTGGTTTGCCAAAATCTGTAGCTTGATCTTCGACAAAGTACCAAGTTTTAACTTATAGCAATATAGCCTTGATTGTTTACCAAAATAAGATACTGCTATGCTGGGCTGGCATTTAAAATGCAAACATGAAATAATGAAAAATAAATTCCCTATCCTATCACCCTTAAATATCTTATGTCTTGGTGTGATTGCGCCTGCAATTTGTTGGAAGCTTCTGAAGAGATGCTCCATCATGAATGTGTGAACTGGTTAATTTATTTAATGTCAGTCGATTGGTTACTATTCTAGGGCTACACCTCCTGGACTAGCCCAATGCTCATCCCAATGAGAACTTTGAAGTGTTTTTCCTGTTGCTAGAAGCAGCCTAAATGTTTTGGGTGGTGGAATGCACAATATTTGGTTGTCCATGTGTAACATCATTAAGTCTAGCTTGTTAGGATGGTGAGAGCGGGTTTTTTCTTCTCTTTTTCCTTTTAACATAGGCAGCCACTTTTTGTCTAGCTACCAAATATAAATAACAAAGTCTGGTCCAAAATCCGAAATTTAGTTGTAAAGGTATCTCGGAAGAAACACAGCATCATTGTGTTCAATCGTTGTCAGTAAAAAAAGCTGTTAAAAATTGCAGTACTCAGAAGTGAAACATCCATTATGCAGCATAGGAAAACCCCGGATGTGAGTGTATGGTATAAAAGTGAAGGTGATCTGCATCTGCTGGTGCCGGATTTGCTCCAAGGTTCGGATTCTATAATGCTTGATAACAATCTATTTTGATCTGTGTATATGTTCCATCTAAAGCAATGCTTTAAGAAATTTATGATTGTGACCTCCAAGTAGTCAGATTTATGGTCAAATGATGGTTTTTGAAGCCCTGTCCTTTCTTTCTGTGATTTCTCAGGAAAGGCTTTTCGAACTATTACAGTGGTTAGGCAAAGTTCTTCACGAGCCTTGCAGAGGCCTCGGTCTCTTCCTCTATTAAAGACCTTGCAAAACCTGATAATCCCTACAGCAGGAAATGCAAGATCTCACTAGCTCACAGTAATTCCAGCTTCAAGAATCATGGCTATGCTTTCAGAAACAGTGGCAAGAGTGAGATACCGAAAAGATCAGTTAACTCCACTCAGAGTGCATTACCAAGTACAAATTGTAGTGACACGAATAATTTTTACCACAATGTCTACATTGCTGTCCTACAAGCCATGGCAGCTCCGATGCCTAATGTGTCTGCATTGGCAATTCACCATGAAGACAAGGACAAGAGAATAGGTTGATTGGCCAAATGGAGCTTCCCTGGAGGTTCAATAATGTAAGGAGATTGTGAAACACCAAGTAGCGAATTAGTACTCTGCATCTTTAAGATGGTAGATTGTATGTTTGCAGATAGAAATTTTTTTTTTTTGTTAACCTGATCACCACCGCCCTTCTTGCATTTGTGTGTTTTTCGCTCTTCGCCACCTTCTATAGCTCATATCTCATCCTATTTGAAGGTGTCTCTTTTGATATTTTGATGCCATTGTGCTTCTTGATTTTATGTAAACAGATCTTCGCATCTCTCTTATTTCAGTATCTTTCATATCTCATTCTACTTAAAACTGCTTTTTTGGTTACTTTGATCCGCTACTTACCAGCATCTAAATGGCCTTTTTGGATCTTGCAGATATAAGCATTATCATGTTTATAACTCTCATTTATTATTTCGTAAGTGTGAACTTTCACAATCACAACAAACTCAATTATAAGAATTGTTAAAAAGAACTCTAGAGGCATGGTGTGATATTTGTCTTAATACATTTGCACCCCAGCATCAATCCAAGTTGGTTTCTCATGACCCACTTACTAAACTAATTTCGTTTGACAAAAAAGATCCAAAATTGATAACCCATGACATATTTACCCTAAATCAATCCTTCGTTAGTAGGTTGGAATATGATGTGAAGAGTAAATTTTAAAGATTTTTCATAGCACAAATATTAGTTTGGATAGATATTTAATTTGAAGTAAATATGTCATGAATTATCAATTTGTAATTTTTAGTGATATTAATCCTTTCTTGAAATGCTACTAGCTTCCATTGATATATTCATAATTAATTTGGCCCAACTGAGAAACTATAATTACTCGGTGCATCGACAGTAAAATCAACATATTTTTTTGGCCGAGTAAACAATTTTCCCTCTTTCGGCAAAACTCGTTCGTACTCGTAGTCTCGTAGTATATAATCCAAACGATGCGAACCCCAAATTGCCCGGGTACCGCCATCATTTTTTACTGTCATAGCTGCGAACTTCATCCCCATTTTTTTACTTCGCCATTCAACCACAGTCCTATAGGCGCCAACAGAGTCCTGTTCTTCTAGTTTCGAAGGTATGCTTTACACTCTTATCACTTGTTTTGATGCGAACTGTGAGGTTATTTGGACAGATGCAGAGCAGCTCAGTTCATGTCAAGGCACCCAGAAACCGACTCCACATGGACTGTGTTATCTCCGAAGACGTGTCGGATTAGTGATGAGTGTCGAATTCTCGATTTTGAGAGATGGGTCTTGAGTCAAACGCGTTGGCGATCTTTGTATGGTGGAAAATAACTGTTCTTTATTGATTTTTTGCAGTGTTTGGAGCCTGAACATGGAGACGAGTCCAGCCGGCGAAGAACCCACCTCGTGGGACGAACGGTACAACATCAATTTGATGCCCTCCGAGTTGTTCCTCAAGTTTCGGAAAGAAATTCAGGGAATCCGAGTCGGTGTTAATCTGGAGGTGTTTCTTCTGATGTACCTAAATTTTACTTGCCTTTGTGTTGCCACGTATTTGAAGTTTGGTCTCTAGCAGATATGATTGGCCTGGGTGAATGAAAAAGGATGATCTGGTGGCTTAATTTTGTTGAGAGAGCTGTGGAAAGATGAGCCAAACCATTTTCGGCAAAGGCTTGAAAGGAATGAATGAAATGTTTCGTTTTGAGGTCATCTGCATAGGGTATCTGAAGCTTGGGTCAATCTTAATGTTAATAACTTGTTCGTTCTTTTTTTAATTTTCATGTTGCTGACCTGGATTAGGTATGCATATTGGATGTGGTTCCTGTCTAATTTAATATGGCATACTCTGTTCTTTGGTCCTGAAGACAAGTGCCGGATATTTCAGTGTGCGGATGGCACAACTTCGCTGTTTAATTAACGTCAAAGATTGTGGCACTGGTTCCAATATTACTGACTACTCTTCTAACATGCATGTGGGAGAGAGTTTGAAATGTTAAAGGAATTTTAGTGATGCTTCTGTCTAGTTTAAGTTTGCACATAGATTGACATGGAAAATTGACTTGGCAACTTGCCATTGGCAACTTCATTAGTTATACATACTCGAGGCCCTCTCGTTTGCTTCCGTGCATTGAAGTCCATTTTAGGGCTCTGTGTTAAGTCAATATGTCAGTTCACATGTCAGGAAGAATCTGGAGAGTGTTGAACTATTCAGATATCAATCCATGCTCTCATGGGAGATAAAAGAGGTTTTGTTACAGTTTTCACTGATGTTTGATTAGTGAAGATGTTAGAAGTTGAGTAGATTAACGGGAGCACTTTTATGTTTTTTTTCTTTCAGTGATCTCCATAAGGTTGAACCTCACTTGGCTGAGCATGTTGATCAGACTTTTATAAGATCTGGCATGCAGGATGTTACAGCCTTATAGTCATTCGCATAGATTCCATTGACATATGCTAATCAATATAATTTCCGTAAATTCATTGCCTGGCTTGGCTTTGTGTTCACTGTTTCGTCTTTATTGACCTAATACAGCTTCTGTCAGTAATAGTCGCATAATGAAGTGGATGAACATAGACTTTCTTTTTCTTGTTCTCTTTTGTTCTTCTATAAGCTCTGAGTGCGATTTTAATTCACCAGATATTTTGATTTTTGTGTCCTCATTCACCATACTTCAGCTTAAGTGGAACAATTAAGAATATATTTGTGTTTAATGTTTGTATATTCATGGTCCTCAAATTTTTGGGTCTGTCTTATAGTGCTCCAACGATTGGCCATTGAGCAAAATTTTTGTTGGAGCCTTAAGGCCTGGTGTAATTCTGCTTTTTCAGTTAATGCAGTTATGGAATATAGCTTCATTATGACATCTTGATTTGATATTTTGATTCAGTTTTACAATGCTCCAAGGAATGATTTTCAAGCGAAGCTTGTGTTCAAGCCTCTCTCCCCAGACCGTCTGTGGAAGTTTGTCTATGAACCCATACATCAAGACGTGCGCATTCTCTCGAAAAAGATTCCTGTCACAAAATTCTTAAATCTCCAGGTTTGAGGCTTCTTTGATTTCACCTCTGTTTTGTGATGGCGTGGCCAAATATTCTCAATCATCAATAAGTCTGTTAACTTCTGTGGGTATTGAGTGGTAATTGGTAAAGCTTTTGGGGAGTCAGCTTGGTGTGCTTTGAAAATTACAGGTTGGCGTAGGCCACAATTTTCAGTTAAATGCAATTAGTTGGAAATGGAAGCTCACCACATGTTTGGGTGAAGACGGTGTATCTCGAATTAGAAATAAGACCACTCTTGGACTTTGTCCAGGTGTAGATTTTCGGTTTGGGTGGAGGGCTGATTACGTTCTTCCAGAAATCACAGGGTAAGTTTCTTCCTTCTCAACTACAATATATTTTGCTCTTGGAAGAAACTAGATGGGCCATATATCAAAACAAGTTCTAATTGTATTAACTATTCGGTGTCACGAATTAAAATTTTGCTATTACAAAGCATAATGTTTATAACATACAGTGAACTTACAGGTGTGGGTCATGTGCTTCCGTGATTTATGTCACTCTGTTTTATTAATTTTTTCTGGGGTTCAAGTTGTGTGTTTCATGTAACAGGGGTCTTGGTACTGATGAGCCACTATTCAACATGAACTCTGGGCAGTTGCAAGCATCGCTAGATAGAGTGGAAGCCATTTTAAGCTATCCAGATACTGTTTAGAGGATATTGGTGAAGAGATGTTATGTTAATTGGTTGGCTCCTTTGAACTGCGTTGAGATGACAACTACTGGCATCTAATGTGCACAGGATGATGCTTTGACAAGAAAATTTTGAACATGGCTGAGCAAAAAATCGTTTTGCTTTTGAGTGTTCATGTTGGCCTCAGAAGTTGCTTGTTTATCATTGTTTCTCGGCACATGTTCATATTTAATTGCAGCATCAATTGTTTGCCTGAATTTCATATTCAGCTGGAGAAGCGGGAATATGTGAAGGGATGACGAGGTTCAGTGGTGCAGTGAAGAATGAGCATTGAAGCCTTCGAATATCATCAATTTTGTCGGACAATGTTGTTGTACGTAAGGGAAGTAGTGGAGTGGTAAAATACGTGCAATCCGTTTCATCAGTTGTTTTAACTCTTCATTTTTCACTTCCATTCCCTTTCTTGACATTGTCTGAAATTTCAGTCATCTACCAGATATTTACAGAAACGAAGGTCCCGTCATCATCAATGGGATTAATTTTGTGTCAAGGCAGATGATTTGGAACGATGATAAGGCATTTCCCATGACATCCTATCAAGCAATATCCATGTGCATTTCATACACGACTTTGATCATGTAATTGAGCAATCCCTAGTCCCTACTCTGTTTTCAAAATTGCTGCCCAATGGTATATACTCTCTAAGGAACTTTTTCCCTTTTGGTTTTTGTTTATGGGTGTGGCATTTGCTAGAATAGGGAGATGCCCTAGACATGCTAGCGAAAATCCCTAGGGATGTACTACCAGAGGTGAATCATCAAGTGCCTGATGCTTTGGCCCTGATTAATTAATCCACTTTACAATCCATTCTCAGAAGTTACAACTACATATCCAAGTGAACCAGAAAATGGAGCTCAAAACATTTTCTTGACTATATGCATTTTTATGAATAGTATTTTTGACATATACTTGTAAGTAGTTGGCAGTATTTTGTTCTCTCTCTCTCCCTATCCCTACAATTCACATGTAATTTTGTGGAAAGACAAAACCTTCTCTCATAAGTTGATAAGGAACCCTCACCGACAATTCTGTGCCTTTTGGCTTTTGGAACACTTGGGATAGAGAGAAATGAGCGATGCCCACCCATTGCACCACCCAAGACAGAGAGTAATAAATGTAAAGGCGGTGCCCTCTCCAATCTGTGTCCTAGCCGTCGAACTTGAAACTTTGCCTTCTTTCACTTTCAAATTCTCCCCTCTTGATGCATATAAAGACAAACACCCAAATAGACTCCCCAAAATCAAAAAGAAAATGCCTGCCGTAAGGTTGAGAAGTTCTTATTCATTCCCGAGTCTCCTGCTCTCTTGCTTACGATTCATTCTTTTCATGCTTCTACAGCGTCTTTTGCTCCCTCGGTCCTCCTCAAAATTCCCCCAACTTTGCTCGGCTTCGCTTTCCCCATGATGTCGTCCATTTTATTCGTCTCCTATTTCGTGGGCTTCTATTCCCAGCTCACCCGCTTTTGCTTCATAACCCACTTCTAGATCCTCCTCGGTTCGCTGTCCACACACGTGCTCAGCATCCGCGTGCTCTTCACCAAAGAAACGTCAAGACTTTCGCTGCTGAGATCGCTGAGACTCGAAAGAGGCTAAAGTCCCGGTGAGGCTGGAGTGCGGGGTTTTGATGGCTATGTGCTGCTGGAGTTAGTGGTGTTGGCGCTGACGTGCATCGTGCGCAATTGCTGGGTGAGGGAGTGCGAAGGGCTGGGAAAAAAAAGGGACGCGGTGGAGAAGAAGCGGAGCATGAGGATCGCCATACTGCAGGAGGAATATATGGCCAACACAGCTAAGACCGTGGAGGTCAAAGCCAAAGAGTTGGATAAGAGGATGAGGTATGGGCAGTAGTTAACAGTAACACTAATTTCGCAGCCTAAGCTTCCATTAAACTGAAATTGTTATTTTTCTTCTCTGTGTGTGTGTGTGTTTTTTTTTTGTTTGCCCCCTAGACTTTGACTGCGATTTTAATTCATCTGTCATTTAAATTTCTGTTTCCTCGTTCACCGTACTTGAGCTTGAGCGGAACAATTAATAATATATTTGCTTTTAAATTTTTATGTACGAATTTATGACTCTTCATGATTCATGTTTCTCGGCACTTTGGGTCTATCTTATAATGCTATATAGTGGAAAAAAGTAACAAAAAAAATATCAAATCTATTGCATTGGATTGGTACATTTTAATTGGATCAATTTAGTTATAAATTTTAGGGATAAATGTTCCAGAAGTACTACAACTTGTCACGAAAATGCATTTCAGTCCTAAAACTTGTCAAATTGTTTCAAGTAAGTCCTAAGATTGACGCCGTTAGCCTTTTCCGTTAAAAATGCTGACGTGGCAATTTAAATAATTTTTTCTTTTCCACGTGAATTTTTTTAATTATTTTTTAAAAAATTAGATTTAAAAACTAAAAAAATCAAATTTATTCATTTGATCTTATTTTCACCAAAAACTTAAAAAAATTTAAAATATTTATTAAAAACATTTTAATTAAAAATAATTTTTTTAGTTAAAATATTTATAAAAAAATTTAAAAGTTAACATTATTTTTTTAATTTATTTTAAAAAATTTTAAAATAAAATTTTTAACTTTTCTTTTTAGTTTTTGTTGAAAATAAGATAAGAATAAATTTAATTTTTTAGTTTTTAAATCTATTTTTTTAAAAATGGATAAAAATTAATTAAAAAATATACCTGGAAAATAAAAAATTGTTTAAAATGTCACGTTAGCATTTTTAACGGAAAATGCTAACGGCGTCGATCTTAGGACTCATTTGAAATAATTTGACAAGTTTTAGGACTTAAATGTACTTTTTGTAAGTTTTAGGACTAAAATGCATTTTCGTGACAAGTTGTAGGACTTCTGGAACAGTTATCCCTAAATTTTTTTGCATTGGTATCTATTGAGTCTATCACGTCAATTTTAATTGGAAATCATTTATGTGGACTCTAATTGTTTTATATGGCATGATCGGCATTCACATAGATATTTTTAAAAATATTTTAATAATTTTTAAACTTTTTTTTTCTTTACTCTTTTTTTTTTTTTTTTTGTCTCTGAGGACTGGCAAGGGCTGCCAGCAATGGGCGAGGGCCGCCACGCCCCTCCCGCCTCTGGCAAGGGCCATCACGCCCTCACCAGCCAAAGCGAGGGCATGTGGCCCCTCGCCTAGGTCTAGCAAGTAACCCAACTTCTCTCGGCCTTGTGTTCCTCATAATACCGTCCACCCGTCTCATATTCCTAGTTCACTCTTTTCTGCTTCAGGACCCTCGTCTTGATCCTCCTTACTTCGATGTCCAGCCAGGTGCTTAGCGCCCTGGCGTAAACGTCAAGCCTTTCGCTTATGAGATCACAGAGAGACCTGAAAGAGGGTAGAGTCCTGGTGAGACTGGAGTGCTGGGTTTTGCTGGCTATGTGCTTCTGGAGTTGGTGGTGTTGGTGCGGACATGCACCGTGCACCGTTGCTGGGTGAGGGAGTACGAAGGATTGGGTGCAAAAAAGAACGCGATTAAGACGAACCGGAGCATAAGGATAGCGAAAGTGCCAGGAATCGATGGCCAACGCGGCTAGGTTCGTAGAGGTCAAAGCCAAAGACTTGGATGAGGGGATGAGGCTCAAGTATGGGCAGTGGTACGACTGGTTTTGAAGGCTGAGCCTCCATTGAACTGAAACTGTTGTTTTCTCCGCTTGGTACATCGGAAGTTACTTGTGTTGGGCCACTAGTTGGGTGGCCATTATAGAGAATTTGTCTGGATCTTTGCTTTTACTTGATTGGATGAACCCCGTTGAGTATTTGACGATCATGTTGCTGATTCTTTGAAAATTGGGTTCACCTTGTACAAGAATGAGCAATGAAGTAATTGCTCAGAGTTTGGGGGGAAACAATCCCATAACACATTGTGGCAAGGTGTGCGCTTGACAGCATATGTTAAACTTTAGTACAAGTATTATTGATGTTACACCTCAAGTCTTTAAAATGAGTGTAGCATGACATTCGCATCACACACAGTAAGAAGTGCTAACAAAGATGACATTACTGATGTCTTTGTCTAACAATAGTAGAGATTATTTCCAGATTATTTCCATATCCTAATGGGACGGTAGAGGGGAGGCCAGCCAGTGGATTCGACCATTTCAACATACAAGGGAATCTGTAGGAGTGCAAACAATATGATAGGAATGGCAGCAAACAAAGTAATTGGGATGTAGATCCACTCTAATCGTTGGTTTAAGACCATTGTAAGAGCAGAACCAAATGCTACCATCATAAAGGCCAAAGAGAGGAAGAGAAAAGTGAGGCCTAGTATCATTTTTCTCGGCAGCGAGTGGACGAAATCTTCAATGGCATAGCGTGAAGTTAGGATAGCCAAGAACATCAAGGTGGCGGTGACAGAGGACAAGAGAGCAAGAGCGTCTGCAATCGCAAATACAATAAACGAGCTCTTCTTTAGAAAGATCGGGATCCCGTCATCATTGTTGCCTCCAGGTGCTGTAAAAGCAGCAGCAAAAGCTACCGTAATGATGAGAGTCGAGATGAGACTACAAGATGATGATGTATCCTTCATCCATTGTCCAGCCTCTTTGAGCAAATCTTGGCGTTGTTCTACAAAAACTTCCCAATATGTTTTCCCTCTCCTTTCTTCTGTTTCTTCCAATTTTAGACATTTGAAAGAAGGATCGCTCCCATCTTCCTCTTTCGATACCTTCACAAAAATAAAGGGCGCCTATTAATGTAAGTGTACATTATAGCTCACATAAGGGTGGCAAACAAATAAGGTGAACTGACCTTAAACTTCAGACGTTTTAAAGAAGGATCGCTCATATCTTCCACCACCTTCACAAAAATTAAGGACCCTATTATTATAGATGTAAATTAAAAAGCACGAAATTGTCGTAGGCGAATAAGGTCAACCAACCTTAAACCACTGAAGTTCCCTCTGTATAAGAAAAGCTGCTCCAGAAACATCTGCCGATACAAATCTTGGTGACCATTCTACTACTGCCTCCATCAGGCTACGTCTCGTCAACTCATCATCAGTCAAATATGGAGTTGTGTTGTGTGCGCTCAGTCGTCTAAACAACTCGACATGCCGTCCCTTCACAACTTCTTTGATCAGTTCTTTTGTGAAATTTTTTTCCCACATCAACTCCGGGAAAAACATCAAACATAATTGGACAAAGTCAGAGATTCCACGAGATGCAGCGTCAATGACAATGTTTGAAGTCAATAAAAACTCCCGTATTTTGGGAATATCCATAGTAAATATCTTGTTGAGAAGAGCTAGATTTCCAAATTCGTGCCTCAACTTCGATTCTACAATCCTTTTGATGAAAGAAACTGCACGTATTATTAGATAAGCAATTTTATATAACAAGGAAGAATCAAAAGGCTAAAGATATTAATGATGAATTTGGGCTGTTTTGTTGCATCTACATAGTAGTTTAGAAGAAAATGATGGATGTATGACATTAATCAAGAAAACAAATTTCATATAGCTTGAAAATAAAAATGCATGCACGAGAGACTAGGTGAATGTATTGATGAACACACACAACTTTATTGGAAAAAAAGTTTTTTTCTTAAAAGGGAAGATTCAATAATGGATCAATAGATCTATCTCGGATTGAGTATTTTTACAGATTCACATAAAGGATATATATCATTTAGACTTGGAATTAAATTAAACTGAATCGTATCTTCATATACGAATTGAGGTCCGGTCCATCCTAATACCTATGATCTCAAGGGATACTGAAATATCAATTTACACTTTAAATTTAGGGATCTCTACCTATGATGAAACGAGGTCATTTTTCCTATAAATACCATGCCAATTTTGTGTACCTAGATTCGTGGTAAGATTCAAGAATGATATCATGAATTGCTTTGCAACTGCAACGAAGAGGAGATTGAAGATGAACGAAAAGATACATATCACACTCATGAAACAAAAATTGCACATGCAATGAAATTTAATAATGCTTGAATATGTTAAAAAAAAAAAAAACTTGCATTGATCAACCTCTAGATGAAATCCAAGTCTACAATTCTCAATAATTCTACCCGGCAATCTGAGATTGAGTAGGACTTCTCGTCTTACTTTACAACCGTTATATATGACTTTAATTTGTGACCTACCTCATGATTTAGATATTAAATTGTATACATAGATGTAGTCATTGTTCCCTTCAATTCTTTATTGATAGGATCTATGAATGATATGCTTTTTGTCATGTTAGTCCATCAATTAAGCAGATTCACAGAAATACCTTTGGTCAACTCCGTTGCTTTACATTTGCCAAATGATGTATGGAACAAGCATGAAGGAATACCTAAAAATCATAACAGATAAAGTGAATACCATGCAGATAAAGTTGCTTGAATTGTACATATTTAACGAAGGAAGCGCAACAAGCACCTACATTTGTAAATAATTTTTTCCCAAAAGTTGAGTCTAGCTCTACTACGGAAGTAAGACAACATAGGCACCAAGTATGCCAACATTCTATCGTGTTTAGTATCTTCACTTGCCGCTTGCTGGGAGTTTTCTAAAAATAAGACTATGTCTTTTGGGACACAAGAACAAAAAGTTAGTTCAAGTAAACAGTGAAGGAAATGAAATAAAATGAGTGAGTGTTAAATCCTACCCATATGACCGGCCAGAGTAAGGCTGCTGATAATATCATCATGCTTACTGATAATATCATCATGTCGGGAGGATATTTTCCGCGCCAGGTACCAAATAACCTCCTTTTGAATAGGAGCCCAAGAAATCGCAGTCAATAAGGCAAGGGCTAAACTTTCAGATACAAAGTCAATTTTGCTTATCAATGCCTTTACCATCCTTATTCTTCCACCTCGAGCAGCATTGCAGAGGGCCCTCTTTAAATTTAAATTTTCATTTCTTGAAGGCAAGAGCTCGACTAGGTTCTCGACCAAGTGATCATGTGTGCCAATAACCGCAGCCTCAAGCACAGTAACAGGTCCATCCTCTACGGTCATAACTTCGGCCATCACTGATTTGCTATCATGAGAAACCTCTTGCTGGACAGATGTCCAATGTCCTGTCATTGCAACCTCAAGCAATCCTGGATGGACCACCTTTATTGGAATGACTACAAAAATTGCACATTAAAAGTCCTTAGGCTTATGCACTTCTTGGCTTTTAGGTCAAGTTTAGTTATTGCGCTTGCTCAAATTTCCATGAAATGCAAATGCAAGCCAATAGGCAGTCGTTTACTCAACTCACATTTTTCTGTGAGCGTGTTTATTTACTCCTGGAAAGTGAAAAAAGAAAATTGGGCTTTCTCAATTATAATTCAAGATATTGTTCAGATTTCAAAAATTATGAAGATTATATTTGAAATATATGTGAGCATTTGTATGCTTAAAATTTTAAATTTTTTTAACAAAAAAATGCCAAAATGCATGAAACACCATTTTATAGAGGAATGAAAATAAAAAGCTCAAAGTGACAAACCTTTATCAGTTCTTGTGCCTTCTGAATTTCCTTCTTCATTAGCCACTTTATTAACAAAAAGAGAGATGAACATAAATAACGTTAGAAAATTTAATTATACCTTGTATGCTTTAAATCATCGATACATGACTAGCATCAGGCTCAGTCATTGCATGAAATTTTCTGTATAAAAATTAAATTTCTAAACGGAAACAATTTTAACGTCAAAAGCAGATCATGATCGACATAAGGGAACTTGTGGAGCCAAATCAAACCAAATTAGGATATTTGACTATAAGTAATACATCTGGAAGGAATAATTATGTTCATAGGCCCGTTTTAATGAATCAATTAGCTGTACTTAGGCTACGTTTGGTCGTCCGGATTTATAATCGGGATAGGATTGGATAGGATAGGATATAAAATCCTGGGATTTTTTTATATCCCGTCCAGTGTTTGGTGAATCGCAGTATTAAAGTCGGATATGTTCACATCATGTATATATATATATATTTTTTTATATATAAATGACATATCATTATAAATGAACCTAAATCTTCATAAATGAAGACGGTGAAAATATCTCGTAACACTATTCCTTAATTGATTTATTATTTATTATTTATTATATTTTTCCTCTTTTTTATATTATTTTCATTATTATTTCTTTTTTCCCTTTCATCATTTTTTAATAAAAAAAATTATCAAATAGTAAACTGTACTAACATATTTAAAATACAAAAATACCTAAAATATATAATAAATATAAATATTTAATTTATAGATTGAATGTTTATTATAAAATAGAATTAAAATTGAATATAGAAATTAAAATAAGATTAATTAAAAATAAATTTTTATTTTTATTTTCTTAAATTAGAATTCAAATATTATTTATATTGAAATATAATTTCAATTTTGTTAATTTAATAAGTTTTTTATTCAAGAAAAATAACTTTCCTATTATGGACATTAGAAATCCTATCCACCTTTATCCCACCTCCCCCATGGGATAATTTTATCCTGTCTATATCCCCCTTATATCCGACTTTATCCTATCCCGAGTGAGCACCAAACATAAGATAGGATAAATTATATCATATCCTGAATTTTATCCCGACTGCCAAACGCAGCCTTAGTGGCCACACATTCCTTTGGATATTTTAATTCTAGGAAATTGAAATTTTTTCGGTCCTTGTAGTTTGGAAAATTTCACTTTGACCTCTATATTTTGTTTCAGGAAAAAGAGCACTAGAAGTGCCAAAAGTTGTGTACGACGCTCACTTTAGCATTAAAAGTTTTTTTTTAAATCACTTAAGTGCTAGTTTTTAAAAAAGATAAATACTTAGGTGTCAACTCCAATCTAGATCGCCAAAAATCTAACATGGCCATATTTTATTAATTTCTAAGTCCTACGTAACTCAGTAGCATGCCCAGCCAGCCTATAATCCCTCAGCGACATTATGTAGCAGGTTAAAAAATGATCACTTTAGTGCCAGTAGTTAAAAAATGATCACTTCAATGCTAGTTGTTGTTAAAAAATGATTACTTCAGTGCAAAAAAAATTGACAACTTCGATAAAATTTTTAATTAAAAAAACCACGTAATTTCTTTTACCGGAGGCACTTAAGTGATTGTTTTTTCTCCGATTTGACACTTAAGTGGGCTAGTAAAAACTTTTGGCACTAAAGTAAGTGCAACTTTTGAAATTTCTAGTGTCCTTCTTCCTTTCATTTTGTTATGGAAAAAGAACATCATAAGTACCATAACTTTCGTACGGTGCTCACATAAGTGTCATAATTTTTTTTTTTTTTTTGCTAATTGCTTGAGTGTCATATCTTGTGTATGGTGCTCCCTTGAGGGCCACAACTTTTTTTCCGATTACTTGAGTACCATTTAACTTTTCAATCAATTACTTGAGTGTAGCATTCACCATAATTGTTATGCCACATCAGATTTTCGACAATTAAATAAACATTAAAAAAAAAGAAAATTGGCACTTGAGTAATCAATTGTAAGTTATGACAGTCAAGTGAACATTTTTTAAAAGTTATAACACTTAAGTAGTTGAAGAAAAAAGTTATAATGCTCAAGTAAGCGCTATATGAAAATTACGGCACTCGTAGTGTCAATTTCTCATTTTGTTACAATTCGCATCCTTATACAATTCTGTGGTGATAATTAAGTCACCTTGTCAAAATTACGGGATAAAACATGTTATTTGCTCGAATAATTTTAAAGTAACGCTTTTTTGAAAAGAATTATTTTTATTTCGGATGATTTAGCTGAACTTTGGAAATTATTTAGAAATCATTTTCCGTTGGTGTAGTTTTTCAAAGCAATCCAGGTGCGAAATAATATCAATTTTGGTCTTTTTCAGTTCTACCAAACGTATTGTCATTGAAAATTTTTGGAAACGACAACAAATTATTCTTCTTTCAGGCTCTGTCCTTTTTTCATAAGGATTTTGTAAAAAATGTCCGGGCACTTACTAAGTAATAAAATAAAGAAATACTACAATTTTCTATACACTTACAGTCCACAATATTGCTTATATTACTTGGAAATTAACACAGAAAAAACGAAATTTTTCCGATGTGGGATCAAATCAGAAAATCAAACGAAAGAAAGGGACATGCCTGGCGGTGGTGGCAACGTCAACACGCCGCTTGGGATATCCATGCAGGATTCTCTGCGGTGACCTATGTAGCACCGACACGCGACACGTGACACGCGACACGACACGACACGACACGCGATACGTCGTTTCTAAAAAAGTAGAGAATTCCGACACGTTCCGACACGTTAAATATTAAATAAATATTTTTATATATACATGATTATTTCAAAAATAAAGAATATAGTCAATTTATTTAAATAAATTTATAATTTTTCATGATAATCATAATTTTTTATTATTCAACATTATTCATTTTTTTTTCCTTTTTAAAATCACCCTCCACCCCTTCCCTCCAAAAAAGAAAAGAAAAAAGGGACATCCCGCCTAGGACGAGCATCCCATTTTAATTTGTTTTTGGCTCTTCTGGCACCATCATATTTTACTTTTATTTTTCCTGCTCTTCCTTGAAAACCCAAATGCACGGTACCTCAGTTTTAAATTTTTTTCTGCACTCCTTGGAAACCTAAACCTATCTGCCTCATCCCCTTTGACTCCTCCTTTACGGCACCCCCTCCTTGGAAAACTAAATCATAACCTCCTCCTCCTTCTGTGCTCACTGCTCATCCTCCTTGCACGGCACCCATTCTATCTTTTTGAAACCCTTCGAGAGCAGCTTGAAAACTCTCGGAAAATGGCCGCTCCCTCCTCCATTTGCACGATCCTCTTCCTCTCAATCCCTACTCTCTCTTGGTCACCTCGTTGCAGCTGCTCACTGCCTTGCTTCTGGTCCTCTCTTTTTTGCGGTCGGAGCCTTGTCTCCGGTCCTCTGTCGCGGCCATCTCGGTCGCCTGGTTCTCTCTTCCTCCAGCCTTCTCTCACCGTCGCGGCCTCACTGTTGCTGCCTCGCCTCGACAGCCTTGCTTCCTCTCCCTCGCCTCGTCTTCACCCTCCATCGCCAACGATTCACTCTCCCTTCACACTTGCAGATCCGCTCTAGAAACCCAGCCTCTTGCTCGGACACGCTCCGACTCGCGTGTCGAGAAAAGTTGACCACGTGTCGGATTTTCCGACACGTGTTGACCGCGTGTCCGAGCGTGTCCGAGCGTGTCGGAACGTGTCGGACACGCCGACACGTGTCGGACACGACACGGAAGGTTACCCAGCGTGTCCGTGCTTCATAGGCGGTGACTTCTCGGGAGCACTGCAAAAATCTGAAGCAGACAAGTGTATTATTTACGGGGTTGAAGTCGAAGTCATTTTGAGTCCTCATGGATCTTCTCCTTTTATAGACGGACTTGTGAATGGAGCCAAGATTCCAGCTGTAGATGACGTACCTTTCTCTTTTCTGAATGACGTCTTTATTTCCGAATTTTATGACATCAGAAATTGTATGCATGTCACGCATGAGGAAGGAAAGGAAAGAGATCTAGAAGACCATTGAAAAAATGGCAATTGACTCTTCGTCAACGCTTATTCTACTCTTGGCAGAAGTTAATCTTATATAGTGTAGATTGAGGATATTCCAAACTTTTACACGATCCGATAATAGCGAGCATTTATATAATGCTTTACAGATAGGTACGATGAAACTAGCTAAAAGTAATGGCCCATAAAAGTCAAAAGAGCACAATAACACAAGCCAAATGGCCGACAGAAGATGTCAGTGTCGTCGATAATGTTGCCAAAGTTCCTCACCAGGGCAGTAACTCTACGCGGTTGAAGACTTGAAGCCGAAATTATTTTGTGTAGTCATGGATCTTCTCTTTTTATACATAGACATGTGGATGGAGCCGGAGTTCCAACGCAGATGAGGCACCGGTCTCTTTTTACTGAATGATGACTTCATTTCCAAGTTTTATGACACCAGAAATTTTATATAAATTCCTTTTATTTAAAAAAAGTGTAAGTTTGAAAAATTTACTGAAGATGAAGAAGAAGAAGAAAAGATACGAGAGTAATTTTGCATAATTTTTTATTTCTTATTTTCTTCCATTATTCTCTGCTTTGCAAACAGCATATTTCAATGGACTTTATTCAGTGCACTGGCAATGTAAAAATTTTTGTATGTAAGCAGGTTTATAAAATGACACATAAAAGTTTTCTCTTTAGAAAGTAGATTTAATCCACAAACAGGTTTTGCATTATGAGACTGCTTCTGTAAAGAAGACTTTTGCACCGTATGTAACATGAACCCTATTTCAACGGAATTTTATTCTGTAAAATTCAGTGTAAAGATTTCTTTGCACAAGCAAGTTTTAAATAATGATACAAATAATTTTTTTTTTGCACGCAACTAATCTCAAAAAATAGATTTACATTACCATTCTGAGACATTTTTGTGTAAAAAACTTTTATGATGCCGATGTATGTAATATATATAATATTTTTATTCATTATCATTTGATTTTTATTGTCTCAAAAACAAGGGGAAAATCATTCTCTTCATCTCTTTAAAATTTTTCCCCCGGGAGACATTTGGCCACTACCACACTATAAAATCATGGAATTGCATTACAATTGTTGAGTTCCTATCCATAAGTTGTTCATATATTAAAATCCACCAAGTCCGTACATTGGAATCTATGTCTGTCAAATTTAAATTAATGGTTCAATCTCAAGGACGCCTGAACCATACCAAACCAAAGAGTCTAGCTCCTAACGTACCAACATAATATTGTACATCAAATGGAGTACTCTCACTTGTTTTGATTAAGATATAGATATTTATTTGAGTCCATGACACGGAATCGGCATTCCAAGTAATACGTTGTGCTGACCAAAAGAAAAGTTTCACATTATGATTTTTCCCAAACAAATCCACGTTTGAATGGTAGATGCCTAGTCACTAGTTAGGTTTCAATCGATTCACCTACCACCAATAATTTAGGGCATGAGCCACTCTTAATTGAGCTTTTCTAGTATAGTAGTCTTTGAGTTATTGTGATAATAACAGTACTTAGCTAGTTTTGGTACCTACATTTGGCAAAAGGAGTAGAGAAAGGCGGGCACAAAAGAACAACTATATTGAATTCTGAAAATTTCTCTATTTTCAAAAGACTAAAGGGACTATTAATTAACTCATATATTAAGCATCGTCATTAACATGTACATATAAGATATTGCCATCGAGAGAAAGAAACCAAAGGTGCTGAATTTTTACCAGTTATATTCCGTCCATGATCTTATATATATATATATAAATCAATTGGATTCCTAGATTAGATACATTTTTTTTATCAATTAGTTACTGGGGGCCACAATTGTAATTTCACATAATAATATACTTTCTTTTCTACCACCATCCCCTGCTCTGCAAACTGACATATTTCAATTACTTTTATTCAGTGGTTTTATAGAAAGATTCATTTTTAGCAAATACTTTAGTAAATTTAATCAATAACTAGGTTATTCCATTTTGAGACTGCTAATGTTAAAAAAAAAAAAAAATTGCCTTGATAGCGTATGTAATGTGAATCCTATTTCAATAGACTTTTTTTTTTGTAAATTGGCGGTCAGGGTGGCACGGCCTCCAACCAAGGGAGTGGTTATGTCCAGTATGTCCCCCCTTATTCCCGACATGCTATGGTGCCCCAAGGTGGCTAGGAGCGGGTCGAGTAATTTTCTTCAAAGCAATCAAGGATGCTCGGTGTCAAAACTGTGGCATTGCATCGCAATCGGTGGATTCCCATCCATAAGTTGTTTCATCTTAATATCCACCGAGTCCATACATTGGAGTCTATTCTGTCCAGAAATTGAAATTAATAGTTTAATCTCAAAGGAAGTCTCGGCCACATCAAAGAATCTAGCTCCTATTTCACATGACGTATCGATATGATATCGCACAGCAAACTGAGCATCCTCGATTGCTTCAATTCTTTAAGAAACTAGAGATATTTAATTGATCCAAGTCAGCCCACCAAGTAAATACGTTAGTATTTTTCCGAAACAAATTCACGTTTGAATGGTGGATGCCGAGTCTCTATTCATAAGTCGATTCATTCACCACCGATAATTTAGGGCATGATCTACTCTTAGTCTCCGAGGACTCATTGTAAGTCTATGGGGAATTCATCCGACATACATGAGATGCTGTTACGAAACGGCATGACTCATGAGAAAAAGAACATCTCGTCTCATTGTCCTAAAATGCACTCCACCTAGATGCCTTGTCATATCAATTTCTTTAGCCAACGGGAAAGAAAAATATCAACATGTAAAGAAAGAGCAGCGCTAGTTTAAAAAAAAAAAAAAAACCTTAAACTTTGCCCAAACTAGTCGTAAACAACAATCTTAAGTGTTACCACCGGCCGTGGTGGCTCTACTGGATAAGGCTCTGTTGATCCTTAACGAAAAGGTGAATGGTTCAAAACTCAGGGGAGACGCTAGGTGTATTAAGTGTGACTCAGGGGTGGTGGGTCCTTCTGCTTAAGTGTTACATGGGGGTTTACAGCGCGGTTGTCGGCTGCAAACCGGTTCCTCCAGTACCAAAAAAAAAAAAACACAATCTTAAGTGTTCACATAAAGCATCAAATTTTTTGCTTCTCTCAAGTAAGAGTGTGCACAAAATATGAGATTGACTCTAAAGATATAAAGATCGGATATGGTTTTACCTAAGTTTGAATTTGAATTTCGAATTGTATCAGGTGCTCTAATTTGTGTGCTCATCCTGATTTATAAAAGCTTCCCGGTCGTGTTTTGTATGCTTTTTAATTTCTCTACCACTTCATTCATCTTCATTAGCAGTTTAGGTTCAAGTTTGGTCATAGCGCAAACATGGCCTCCAAAAATGTAAGCTATATTATCTAATTTTATAAAATTTCATGCAAATTCTAAATTTTTTTCCAATCTATTATTTGCGCATTAATTAGTCATTCGAATTTTGTTAAGTTTTTGAGGTTTGCAGGCATATTAAATTCATTTACTTTTTATTCAATGTCATATTTAATGATTTAACTGGCCATCGCTCCATTGGAATTTAATTACTAATTAAATTCATTGAGTTTTTGGCAATCAGGACCTGGCAAAAATTTACATACGACATGTTTTTTATGTGACTGCGAAAGGAGAATACGATGTCTCACCGGATTACTAGTAATGTGGCTGGTCATTAGGATTCCGAAGCCAATGACTCCAATAATCAAGAGTTGAGCCCTAAACCATTAAGAGCCTCTAAGGCTAGGGATGGTCCTAGGGATCGAAGACCACCGTCTCGCAAGCATAAAAAAAATCTGAAGCAGAGAAGTATTTTTACGTGGGTTAATTCGAAGTTATTTTCTGATCTCTTGGATCTCCCCTTTTTATACATCGACATGTGGATATATCTAATATATCCAAATTTATGACCTAAAATTTTTTATGGAAATTCCTTTAATTTACAATAGTGCAAATTTCGAAATTTAATTAAAAAATATACAAGTGTAATTTCACATAATTATCCTTTTTGTTTCCTTCCACCATCTCCTTTTTTGCAAACAACATATTCTAATGGTTTTTATATTCTGTGTACGGGCGGTGTAAAATTTTCTTTAAAAAAATAAGTTTAATAGTACGAACATATATAATTTTTGTTTTTAGCATGTAGACTTATCCCATAAACAGGTTAATGTTTTTATTTTAAGACTCTGTAAAAAGAGTTTTATACTGACAATTTATGTGGTACAAATATTATTTCAACAGGCTTCTATTCTGTACATTAGTGATGTAAACAAGCAAGTTTTATATAATAGCTTTTCCAATTGTGTTTTGTCAGCTTTTTACTTTCTCTACGCACTCCAATCATCTCCACTAGCAGTTTATGTTCCATTTCAATCATCGAGCAAACATGCTCAGCAAGATTGTAAGCCAGCTGCTGTAGTTCAGAAAAATTTCATGCAAATTTCTTATGTCTCCAATATATTATTTTTGTGTCATTAAGTATTTCAAATTTTACAGAGTCCTTGAATCCGTTTACTTTCGACTCAAAGACATGTAACGATTTAATTAGCCATCAATCATCCTCAATTGGACTTTAATAATTCAGTGAAACCATTGCATTTCTGGCGATCATAACCTTGCGAAAATACATGAAACAGTTAATTACATAGGTTTTTCAATAGAACCCACATAATTAATAGTTGAAGTAGTCTTCATTCATGTAATTTATAGATCATGTAATAAGAAATTTATCGTCTGAAATCAGATCATTTATATTTGGTGAATCACAAAAATTCACAATTGTTATATGAATGGATCTCACAAAATCAAACCATTGTGATGCATTTGATCCACCGAACTCGTTTTCAGGCAAGAAATATCTTGGATTATAACTTCTCATCACAATTATGCGGCCATCATTAACTGTTAATTGTTTATTTACTTCTCCTATTAGATTTGGACAGAGGTCCACTCCTTTATTGTCTCTTTTCTTTTGTTTAATCTTAACGCCATCCGATTCTAGTGTTTTGTTACTGGCCGTATGATCAATGCGTGTTGTCTGCAATGCGATTATGAACTTGTCATTGCGTCGAACCAGTACGGCAAAATTACAGTGCTCAAGGCCTTTTGACTGTAGCAAAGGCCGTGGGAAAAAATTATCAAGCAACCCTTAAATCTATTATAACTTTACCAATTTAATTATAATTTTTTTTATCAATTCAATTTTAAACATTTTGTATTTATGCAAATTTAGTCAATCCAATCAATTTTGGGTAACCGGTGTTGACATAGACACCAGTGATGCCAATTGTTCAGCTAAGGCTAATATTGACAATTTTTTAATTAATTTTTTTTTTTTTTCCTCTTTCTTCCTTCTTCCTTCTTCCATCGGGCAGTTGCCGCTGCCCAGAGATAAGGGCCATGCGAGGTTAGCCTTGTCGGCCAATAGCGAGGCTCGCTCTCGTCGACCATAGTCCAACAACTGAACATGGAATTTATGTTTTTTTTTTTTTTTGTGACTCAGGAATCCCGTACAGTTGGTAACCGGCAAGTAAACCTGAGGGGACACGTAAGCGAGAGGATCCACCACCCCCGGCGTCCCACTTAAGATCCCAAGCAACCATGAGGAGATTCGAATATGTTATCTTTCAAGTAGCAAGGAAAATGGGGAGGGTAAAAATTTATAGGGAAAGTTAAGTAATGAAATTAGCTCATAATTAAAAAATTAAAAATAAAGATGGAACGTTTTTCACGTGCATTGTGAGACAAAGCCATGTTTGAATAAATGTAATTATTGATCCCAAACAAGATTTTAAAAGGTTTTGACAACTGAAAAAAGTTCAGGAACAACTAGAAAGGGGCTGGAAAAAGATTCCCTTCCACGGGAGGCCCGCCAAGGGCACATTGAGAGCACCTCGCCCCCCGGCTGGATGGGCAAGTCCCTCGTGGGGGTAAAACCCCACTGGAATCCTACCCAAATGAAGGTTCCGGCACCTCAGAAGGGTCCCGGGTGGCGGCGGCGGCTATGTATAGAAATTACTGGGACCTTATCTTCTCTAATTGTACACGTGTCATGAAAGACGTCTTTTGTGCAATCCCTTTTGGCCTCGAATTGGGCGACTTAAAGATGTCCTCGAAGTCAAGGATGCTGCCCCCACAAGGAGGTGACATTCTTACTTCGTCTCCCATGTTCGTGTCGCGTCATTGCTTACATCATCAAGAGGAAAATTGGGTCGTATCCTGACATGGATTTGGACACTTGCCAGGTGTCTCGCATGAAAAGATATGGAAGAGATATGACTCCAAAAAAAAAAAAAAAAATGGAAGAGATAGAGGTAGGGACAGACAAGGCATCCGTATGGAAGGGACAAGAGAGAGACAGGTTTCATCTTTAAGCTTTGCTACATAGTCTTAAAACATTCTGACTTCTACGCAATGGCACCCCTGTAATTTCTATGAACTTCGAGGGTGATTTTTTGGAGGGAGAGAGATGGAGTCGGATCATCTTCGGTCCACCAGGTTGGGACGAGGTTAATTTAATGACATTCTGATTATCGAAAGATAGACATGGTCTCATTCAAAGTATAAACACCTATCACTGGATGCCTGGATTTCAATCGTAAGAACAACGTCAGTGAGTTTTTTTACTTTAGGGCGCAATGATGCGAAGATAACCTCTTCCCATCAACTAATCTAGCAAGAATTCTAGAAAAGTATTCTTAACCATCGGTCCCCTGCCTCGAGCCTTTTTCGCCACCGAAAAAATCCTCTCAAATCACCATTCAGAAACAAGCCATTCAAGGTACCAAATGTACAGTTAGAGGATGCACACTCTCGAAACAAGCCAACATAAATTATGCTAGACTCCCTCTTAAAGGAAACCAATTTTGTAGAGGTTGAATACGATAATAGGGTGAACTTCTTAGCAGTTTGTTGTTGTTTATCAAGTTCAACTGTGGCTACCTGATCACATTTGTTTGTCCAACAATAGTTGCAGAACATCAGATCTCTCTTGGACAGCAGATGTCTGGTTGGTAAGTGATTTCCAATTGCTCCATGTAATGCGTTTCTTCCACCATCCCCTTTTTTGCAGACATATTTTAGTCGATTTTTGTTTAGTGCTCTAACATTGCCAAAATTTCTTCACGTGAGTAGGTTTTACATATTCAGCTTTTATTTTTAGGATGTATATTTATTTCATAAATAGGTTTATGTTCTAATTTTGAGACTACCTGTATTTAAAAGACATTTAAACTAACAATTTGTTTAAAATAAATCCTACTTCAAAGGGCTTTTTGTCTCTTTGCCAATTCAAAAAATCTTTTGGACATAATTTGAGTTCGAATCGCGCATGTGTGCCTTCTCGTAAAAGAGATACAGTGATATCTTTGACTTTATCTAATAAAATTAGAACATTATCATTCTCAATCAATCATTTTTTTCATATACGTTCAAGTTTACATGGGTCTTCTCAAAAGCTTAACATCATAATTTCTTCTAAGGAAAATAACTAGTTGAAAATGCAATTTATGTTAAACTTGAAATAGCTAGGAAAATGGGGAGGATAAGAGTTCAGACGGGGGTCTTAAGTATGACCTAAACTCTGGTTTAATAGATGAAATTAGTTCATATTATAGTGTGCAATCACGTATGAAAATATCGAATACCTCATCTTCTCGATTGGACACATGTCACATAAAGACGTCTTTCGTAGAAGTCCTTTTTGGCTTCGCGTTGGACGACTTAAAGATGTCATTGAAGTCAAGAATGCTGCCAAGGTTCCTTGACGAGGATGTCACACTCTTGCCTTTCATAAAAAGTACGTATGCCCTGACATGGATTCCGACACTTGATAAGTGTCTCGAAGTCAACATGAAAGGACATGGAAGAGATTGAGAGGGATAAGAGAGAGAGAGAGAGAGAGAGACAGGTTTCACATTTGTGCTTTGGGTACATATACCGCACACAAATAGAGCCTGAAAACATTTTCGACTCCCTCGCAATGTCACCCCAGTAATTTTTATGAACTTCTAGGGCGATTTTTTGGTGTGAGAGAGAGACGTATCCTTTTTTGTTCTTTTTTTCCTATCATGTCTATGTGGCCTAAGCAAGAAGATATATATTCTTTTTGTCAAATCTTAAACCAGATATGTACTGAAAATTTTCGTTTACACCTTCGGTTAAGAAATCCCTGCACTTTGATTAAATAAGGTCCCAATTTTGCACACCTGATTTTATGGCAGCATTCCAAAGTGTTATATTGAACCACTGACATGCTGCAATCACGAAGGAGGAGAGAAGAATCATATCGGTAAGATTTGAAGTATAAAAAGTGCGCAATGTAACTTAATTTTGTTGGTTAGATTTATATGCAAGTGATACATGGATTGTGAGAACACTACCAGAAAAAGGGCCCACGCATATGGGTGAGCAAAGATAGAAAAAAAGAAAAAAGTTAATCAAGGAAGAAGAAGAGCAATAGACTTTATTATGGATTCAATTTAAATTGGCCGAAAATGGAAAATCTTCAATTTATATTTATAGTTTATTGTAGAGATGTTTGTAATAACACAATTTTCAGGTGGACTTTCCAAAATCACCATTTTGACCATTGTCTAAAATACATCGTTATTGTTCATTAGTTTGCAGTTAGGGAATTGCAGGCCAAAGTTCAGAATGGTATTGGATTTACTTTATAATGCAGAGATGGTATATTGAACTTTTGAGAATACCCACATTAAGCTAAATGTATATGAAAAATCTATTAATTGATGATGACAATGTTCTCATTTTATAAGGTAAAGTTAACGATGTCAATTTATCTTTTGTATGAGGACAAATTAGTGCAATTTAGACTCAAACCTGCTTGTGCGAACCGGCCTTTCACATAATAAAAGTCCATTGAAATGGGATTCCCCTTACATACACTGTCAATATAAAATTTTCTTTCTACATAAGTGATCTCATAATGCAAAAACCTATTTAGGGATTATACCTACTTGCTAAAAATGAAAATTGTTCGCGTTATTCTATAAAACCTGCTTATATAAAGAAGTTTTTACACCGCCAGTACATTCATTGAAAAACGTCGTTGGCAATGCTAGGGATGGTGGAAGAAAAGAAAAAAAAAGGATTAGGTAAAATTACATATATCGGTATCAAATATGCGCTTGTTCAATGTGTTTTAGTCCAAAGTTTTAACACATTACATTAGCTGCAAAACTTGCTTTCACAGGTATCATATCTGAGCTTTTTCAACATATTATGATGGTGTTGAGAATGCCAAACTCAGGCACACACCACTGAAAACTAAAGCTGTAACTACATAAAGAGATCTCGATATGTGTTAGTCATTGATGATGCTATGTGATTCGATGAACGGTCGCTATCACAGAACTGTTCTTGAAGGATGAGCTTGTGATTATTCCTATGCCCATGCCTTGATTTCTAGTTTTTGATTTGTTTTGGAACTCTATGGACTTGTCTTGTTATTGTGACTTTTGAGATCTTATATTATGTATCATTTTGATAATGAATTGAAATTTTTTTGGTAAAAAAAAGATAATTGGTAAAAGTTCAGTACCTTTGATTTCGTTATCCCGATTGCAATATTTTAAATGTCCATTTTAATGATGAGTGCTTAATATATGAGTTAATTAATAGTTCCTTTAGTCTTTCGAAAATAGAGAAATTGTCAAAGTTTGACATATGTGTCCTTTCGAGCCCGCCTTTCTCTGCTCCCTTTGCCGTTGTTGGCAACGATTAGCTCACGGTGGATGGACCCACAATGGAGACACCGGTGGATGCAATGAGGCCGACCGCCGGATGGGTGGGTGGAGTGCGGTGATAGTGCGGCGGCCATGGTTGAACCAGTAGAAAGAAGGGAAGAAAGAGAAGACGGACAGATTTTGCCTTTTTCTGATCCTTTTCTTTATTTTTTGTTATGTTAGAGTTTATGTGTGGGTAACTTTCAAGTTTGTAATTCACCGATCGTAAATTGATAGGAGGAGATTTTTTTTCGGATAAACATGTCCTCAGTAAAAATTAAATTGCCTAATATACGTACGGAAACTAGTGAAGTTGGACTTCTAGGTCGCCAGGATGATCTAACTTGTTCTTTAGATATTCGAGCATAATTAGCAAAGGCGGGCAAGACCGTCTCTTAAGTTTTCCATGAAATTTTTCCTTGTTCGAGACCATCAGCTGCTCTCTGTTAGCTCATAATTAAAAATAAATAAAAATAAAGATGGACTGTTTTTCACGTGAATTGTGGGATAGAGACATGTCTGAAAAAGTGCAATTATGTATGAAATTATTGAGCACCTTTTCTTTTTTAATCGTAGACGTGTCACGCAAGGACGTCTTTAGGACAACCCCTTTTTGGCCCAACATGGGGGCGACTTAAAGATGTCATCGAAGTCAAGCGATGCTATTAAAGGTCGTCGTCCACAAGGATGCGACACACTTGTGTTTTCTAAAATGTGCATGTGACGTCATTGCTTACATCCTCAAGAGGAAAGTCTGGGTCGTGTCCGACGTGGATTTTGACACTTGCTAGGTGTCTCGCATGAAATGATGTGGAAGAGATGGAGAGAAGGTATCCGGACGGAAGGGATAACAGAGAAACAGATTCCATCTTTGAGCTTTGCTTCATGGTATCGACAAATAGTGTCTGAAAACATTTCGAATCCCACGGAATGGCACTCCAGTAAATTTTATAAACTGCGAGGGTTTTTTTGCAAGGTTTCGACAAGGTATTCCTTTAGTCTTGTGAAAATTTCAAATAAGATACTAAAATACCTTCATTTTTTTAAAATAAAGATTTAAAGTGAATACTATTTCATTTGAAGTAGTCAAATTGTCTTAAATAAACATTTAGAGTGGTTAAGTTGTCTCAAATAAGGACTTTTGGCTGGTTAGTAATTATTCCGACCATCGGAGAAGGGACATTTTAATCAAAAAAATTTCAAGTATATCTTTAAAATTTTCTATCTTTTTCTTTTTCTTCTCTTTTATCCTCTTCCCTCCATTGGCCATCACCATGCCTAGTCCACTGGCCACATCCGGCGTCAAGTGAGGGTCACCTCAATTGGGCTAGGCAGGTCAAGGCAACCCTCACTTGAGTCCGACAACCTCCACCATGGCCAGTAGAGGGAAAAGGGAAAAGGAAAAAAAGGAAACAAGGAATTTTTTAAAAGAAGATAAAAGACAACAATGCTCTTCCATCGGCTAGGTTAAAATCTTCTTTGAGACTGATATGGCAACTTTAAATCTTTATTTGAAACAAATTCCACTTCATATCCTTATTCTTATTTGAAATAATATCCATTTTAGATCTTTATTTAAAAAAATGAAAGCACTTCATATTGTTATTTGGAATTTTTATTTTTATCTTTCAACTCTACATGGCCTTAGCATCATCTCAAGAAGATATATATATATATATATATATATATACACACACACACACACACATGTATATATTGTCAAATCTTAAGCCGGATATGTACCGAAAAGTTTGGTTTAAGTTTACACCTTCGGTTAAGACATCCCTACTCTTGATTTTGTGGTAGCATTCCAAAGTGTAATATTCAACCACTGATTTACTGTAACCACAAAAGAGGAGAAGAATTGTGTCAATAAAATTTGAAATATTAAAATTTTGAATGTAACTCAATTTTGTTGGTTAGAATTATATGCAAGCTAAGAATGAGTTATTCATGGATTGTGAGAACACCACCGAAAAAAGGGTGCGCGAAGATAGAGAAAAGAAAAGAAAAAGGTTAATCAAGGAAGAAGAAAAGCGATAGAGTTTACTATAGAAATCAATTTAAATTGCCCGAGGATGGAAAAACTTCATTTTAAAGTTATAGCCTATTGTAGAGATGGTTATAATAACACAATTTGTAGGTGGATCTTTGAAAGTTACCATTTTAACCATTGTTTAAAATACTTGGTTATTGTTCTTTAGTTTTCCGTTAGGGAATTGCAGGCGAAAGTTCAGAGTGGCATTGGATTTACTTTATAATGCAGAGATGACGCACTACCAAAACAGGGAGCAGTTGATGGTCTCGAACACGGAAAAATTTCATGGGAAACTTAAGATTAGGTCTTGCCCGTCTATGCTAATTATGCTTGAATATCTAAAGAACAAGTTAGATCAACCTGGCGACCCAGAAGTCCAACTTCAGTACTTCGCTAGTTTCCGCAACAACATTTGCCAATTTAATTTTTACTAGGGATGTGTTTTCCTCCGTCCTTGGTCGGAAAAATTTCCTCCTATCAGTTCACGATTAGTGGATTACAAGCTTCAATGTCGCCCGCACATAAATTCTAATATAACAAAAAATAGAGAAAAGGATCAGAGAAAACCAAAATCTGCTCACCTCCTCTTTCTTCCTTCCTTTCTGCTGGTTCTATCACCGCACTCCACCCAGCCGTCTCCGGCGCTCAGCCTCATTGCATCCGCTGGGGTCTCTTGGGTTTCATCCACCTAAGCGAATTGTCGCCAACCATGGCAAGGTTAGATTTCGCCGCACAATTACCAAAAAAAAAAAAAAAACATATATAGAGAGAGTAAAAATTAAAAAACAGAATTTGAGATGCAAGATTTTATCATGGTTTATCCTTAGACTAGGGATACGTCCAGCTGATGATTCAACTATAATTAGCACCTCATACTACTCTATTACATTCCTCAAATTACAAGAGAAAAATATATATATATATATATATATATATATATATATATATATATATATATATTCAAACAGAATATATATGTCTAGTAGCTATTCATGAGTTCAAGCTCAAACTATCAATAAAATATAAAAAAAAGTTAATATATACATCTAAATAGAATATTTATATATTCAGTAGCTAATCTAAGCCCAAGCTCAAATTATCAATAAAATATAAGCTTAACCTCCAGAGTTGCATGGCACTACCCCGACAAAATTGATGGTGAATATGAACCACATCCTAATAGGCAGAGGAAGCAGAGAATTGTGGGCTCGAAAGAATAAATTTATCGGACCTAACAATTTCCCTATTTTCAAAAAGACTAAAGGAACTATTAATTGACTCATAGTCACATTCTTTTCTTTTCTCCCACCATTTCTTGCTTTGCAAGCGGCATATTTCACTCGACTTTTATTCAACGTAGTGACGGCGTAAAGATTTCTTTATATAAGCAGGTTTTATAGAATGACACGTACGGTTATCATTTTCAACAGGTAGGTTTAATACATAAATAAGTCTTTTCATTTTGAGAAGGCTTACGTATAAAAGATTTTCACGCTGACAGTATATGTAATATGAATCCTATTTGATGGACTTTTATTCTGTAAAATGCAGGTTCATACAAGCATAATTTAGATAATGACACATAACCTATCTATATTTTCTACGTGTAACTTTATGTAATAGACAGATTTAAAGTTCCATTCTAAGACTTTTTTTTTTTGGTAGAAAGGCTCTTATGATGACGATGTATGTATATATAAATCCATAATATTTTCGTTCACCGCCATTAGATTTGCTTAAGGGCCCAATCATTCTCTTCACCTCTTTTTCCCCCATTGGGAGACTTTTGGCCACTCCCACACTAGAAAATCATGAAATTGCTATTTTGATTGGCACTAAGAAAGGGGTACCATTGCATCACAATTGTTTGATTCCTATCTATAAGTAGTTCTCATTTTTAAAATTCCCCAAGTCCCTTCATCGGAATCTTTGTCTAGCAAATTGAAATTAATGGTTCAATCTCAAGGACATCTCGGCCACACCAAACCGAAGAGTCTAGCTTCCTCACATAACCTATTGATGTAATATTATACATCAAATCGAGTGTCCTCAAGGGTTACGATTCTTTAAGAGACATTTAATTAAGTCCATGACACCAAATCATCGCTCTTTTGCTGGCGCTGCTCACCGTGCCTTGCTGCCTCACGCCCTTGCCGAGCCACCCTTACTACTAGAGGTGTTAAATGGGTAGAAAACCCATTTATCGACCCATTTATGCTTAAATGGGTCGTTAATGGGTCAGCCTTTTTTTTCCAAGACACCCACGTGGGTTTTAAAAATAAACGGATTGGGTCTTAAATGGGTCTACTAAATACCCATTTACCAACCCATAAAAAAACCCAGTAAGTAACCCACGAAGGCCACGCCCACGATTGACGATTCTACGACCCCCTCTTCGCTTTCGATTCGCTGCCACCTCCATCGCCTCGTCGCCGCTTGCCGCCGCCCATCGTCGCCTTGCCACCGCCCATCGTGGGCGGCGACGCCCATCTCTAGTGGCCGAGGTTTTTCGACAAGGGTTCGGGTCGGCGAGGATGGAGGAGGGTCGCTCGTGCTAATCAGCAGCGGCTGTTCCAAGAAGGAGGGAGGGAGTCGAGGGACTACTTCCAGCAGCAGCCGTATGGAATTTGTCCATTCAATCAATTGGGAATTTTAGCGCCACGATCAGTCTCGCGGATTAGCTGGACTAGGGCGTTCCTCTCGATTTCGCGAAGCACGTCAATCGGCATCTTCATTCGACATCGAATCCAGAATATGCAAAACCCTAAAAGCAGCACTCGTCTGCTCGCCGCGAACGGCTCTTGGATCCATCGTCGGAGGATGGAGCCGCTCGGTTCAGGTACTCCGTCTCAACACGCAGTCGTGGACTTTTTGGGGGAATTCTGCAATCGGATGATGATTACAAGTACCGGTGTTTTTATTTGCATTCATCTGATTATGTCTCCTTAGTCTCGGTCTCCTTGTGTGTTTTAATTCTAGGACTTGAAGTTGGAGGAACTCTTTGTGGCCATACTCTCAATGCTTCTCGTTTTGGTGCTTATTCCGCTGTTTGTATGGAAGCGGCGAAAGGATTCTTCATCAACTGATACGCACGAAGAAGGACAAGATCAGGTTTATTTCCAATACTTCTTCTCTGCATTCGGTAGTGCGTTCAAAACGGATAAAACCATTTGTTGCTAGGGCTGTGTGGATCAAAATATACTCTTTGTCCAGTCATTTTGTGAGTTACGGGAGAGCCATGTACTGCAGTTGATCTTCATTTTTTATTTCCCTTACGGGCAGTTCGCTCTACTGCTGGTGGTGACCGCTTTGTGAGTTACGGGAGAGCCGGATCCAGTGGAGTTGCAGATGGCCTTTACCTATTAAAAGTTGGAATTGAAATTGTGAAAAGGGAAGGAAAATCAACTGGATGAAGGCTGGAATTATAGAATCCCAGAGGGTCTTGACTGGATGATGCTTACAATGAAGATGATGCAGCAGAGGCTTCATGGAGTTCTGAGTACATATGAGTTTTCATAAATAATCAGCATATGATGTACCCCTGTTTTAAGTCAGATTGAAATCTTTTAGTCTTGAGTCTACCATGCGTTTTGTTTTGTTTGATGTATATTTTGCTTGCGGATATTGTATCAGTGATGAGAGATTGGCAATGAATAGGAGCTGTTCAATTATGAGATCCTTTTGGGATTCCTTTCCGCTTGACGGAGTGTGGGTCAGTGGCAAATTTCAATACTTCTGACCTCTTAAAATCAGTCTAGGCATAAAGGTGGCACCTGTAGAGAATGTTGCATCAAAGTTATTTGTTCAATGCTCTCGGCAAAAGGGGCTCATGAAGATCTATAGACACTTGCTCAACTATCAAAGTACTGCACTAATATTCCTTAAATTCTTACATCCATTGAGACACATTCCATCTAAAAAAAAAAAAATTCTTTAGAAAAATCGGTCACTTGGCCAATTGGAAAAATGATACTAGAGAAGGATAGATTGGTTTCACTTTTTACGTTGGAACCCTTGTGAGAATACTTACATAATTTGCTCAATCATATATATATCCTCTAGAGCTCATTGAGCAAGCTTGAGGCTCGCTTGTGGGCGATTGCCAGCCGTTGTCGTGGCCGGCAGTCGGCCAAAGAAGAAGAAGAAGAAGAAAGAAAGAAAAAGAAAAAGAAAATTTATATTTAAAAATAAAAATAATTAAAATTTTATTTTAAAAATAATTAAACTTCGATTTTTTAAAATAATTATTTTAAAAGTTATAAAAATTTTCCATTAAATTTGTATTTTATAAAATTATTTTAGCAATACCATTTTTTTAAATATATATAATAAATTAAGTTTAGTTAAATGGGTCGGGTATGGGTTGGGTATGGGTCGGATCGGGTATGGGTCAAAATTTTTGCATTACAATAAACGGGTCATAAACAGGTTAAATGGGTCGATTTGGGTCGGACCATTTATGACCCGACCCAAACCCGACCCGACCCACCCGTTTAACGGGTCTACTTACTACCAAGCCGCCACCATCATGTTGTCCTTTGCCGTGAGCCTTCATCGCCGTGATGTCATTGCTATTGCCGTTGCCGTTTTGTTGTCACGTCATGAGCCACCGCTAACCGCACCATCACCCCTTCACCGAGCCAGCACCATGAGTCGTGAGCCTCGCCCCCACTACTCACCGTCAAGACTTGAAGACCAAACCACGAGTAACTTCCTAACCCTTATTTAGGGCGGTGTTTGCGCTTAGGATTAGGATTATGACTAGGATTGATGATACTTAGATTATATGATAAGTGAATTAGAGTGATTGCTTATCATTGATAAGTGATAAGCTAAGTGATAGATTATTGTGAATAGTGATAAATACAAGTGATAGGTTATCGTGAAAAGTGATAAGTACATGTGATAACTTATCATGAATAGAGATAAGTATAAATGATAGATTATCATGAATACCGATAAGTACATGTGATAACCTATTGTGAATGGTAATAGTAATTATTAAATTCCAATTTTCAAGGTGATAATTATTTATTAAATTCAATTTTTAAAAGTGATAAGTGCTTGTGAAATATTAGTTTGAAAGGTGAGGTCCTAAGTCGATAACTGAACTCATGATGTGATATTATATGCTACGAGGTTAATACATGGTTATTTTGTTGGATGAATAACCAATTGGTGATCACGTGGAATTTTTTTATGGCATTTTTGTGTGTAAAAATTTCTAGTATATAATGTATAAGTATTAAACACTCTTGCATTGGCTAATAAGAAAGATAAAAATTGGCTTAAGTGGTTATGTGCTCATGTGATCACATTAATGATTTCATACTCGTATGATTATGCCTGATAGATTTTGGATGCCCCCACGTCAATGGGAGGTTGTTCGCTAATGGATTTTAGAACGAAACTCCTTAAATGAAATGCCGTCTTCAAGTGAAGTCAAAATGTTACTGTATTCAATAGGGCAGAAAGATACCCGGTTATGCCGGAAGACCACCGGTGTGAGTGTCGATCGTGACCGTGAGCGGTCGTAATAATCTAGACTCGTGTGAATGCGTTGTGCATGAAAGTGATAATATTATGTCTGGATTATTATTCATGATTGTCATATGTTTGCTGAAATTGTGTGCCTACATGGTGATATATATATATATATATATATATATATATATATATATATATATATATATATATATTTATATTGTGTCAGGGCGTTGTATGGTGGGTAGCGCATTTCATACTTATAGATAATGCAAAGTAAAGACTTTACTATTTATCTGCCATCAACAATTAAGTGGCCTTACTTACCAAAAAAAAAAAAAAAACAATTAAGTGGCCTCCTATCCACTCGAGGGGATGTATGTGGTTTACAAGAAGCATGTGTCCACCATATGGGTGGATGAGGGGATAGCTAACCTAGTGCCCCAAAGTTTATGGCTTGGTATGTCTGATTTGGAGGGGAGCTATTCAGCCCTCTCCGGGGGTTTTGACGGATTGCCAAGCGGGGGGATCCTTAGGGGCCATTTGGGACCCCATGGTTGTGGACATCCCCCGATGGTGCCATTATTGACTTGGAGATGGATCTGGATTAGGAGTCGAACCCCGAGCTTGAACTCTGGTACTATAACATGGACGCATATTAGACGCATATGAGATACCACTTTTTGAGGTTGCCCTTGTAGGATAGAAATACTAAACTAACCCAAACCCCCTTTTGACGAGCCGAAAGGAATCCACATCGTGGATATGCAAATGTGAAGCTTTTGAAGTGTTAAGCTAGTGTGTACATGTATGTATATAAGTATTTGCTGATGTGTTCTATGCTATTCCTATCGATGTGAATGATTGGGTGGACTTAATTCCGCTTTTGTTTGTGTATAATTAAAAGATAAAATGAATGGGTTGACAACATATCTTGAGACATCATAACAAATAACCAAAGAGAAAGAGGGTTGACCTGGGTCGGGGCATGACATATTGTATGGTAATATTATTCAATGTACTAATGGAGTAAAAATCTCTTTATATAAGTAGGTCTTATAGAATGAAGGAAAAATTATCCAAAAAGTCGTAAACTTATTGTATGGTGGCCAATTCAATCATAAACATTTCAATTGTGTCAATTTAGCTCTAAATTTTTTGACGATTTACCAATATAATTCTTTAGTGATTTCTAGCGAAACTTACTCAAAATGACTATATTGTCATATCATTAAAAAGTTTATGACTAAATTGGTAAATCTGAAAGGATTAAGATTTAATTGGCCGTTATGCAACATGTTTTAGGCTGAATCGATACCATTGAAAGGCACAATTGAAAAGTTTTGGATCAAATTGGCTGCCTTACAATAAGTTTAGAACTTTTTAGATAATTATTCCATATATTGACACATACGGTTTTCATTTTTAGCAAGTAGGTTTCATCCATAAATAAGTTTTTTCTATTTTGAGTCTGCTTATGTAGAAAACACTTTCATGCCTATAGATTATGTAACATGAATTCTATTTCGACAGATTTTTTATTCTGTAAAATGCAGGTTCATACAAGCAGAATTAGATAATGACATATAACCTATGTATATTTTCTCCACGTAACTTTATTTAATATACAGATTTAAATTTCCATTCTAAGACTTCTGTGTAAAAAGCTCTTAAGGTGACAATGTATTTAATATATATATATATCCATAATATTTTCGTTCACCGCCATTAGATTTGCTCAAGGGCCGATCATTCTCTTCACCTCTTTTTTCTTTCGGCGTTGGGAGACTTTTGGCCACTACCACGCTAGAAAATCATGGAATTGCTCCTCTGATTTGCACTGAGAAACGTGTGACATTGCCTCACAATTGTTGGATTCCTGTCCATAAGTTGTTCTTATAAAATCACCTAAGTCCGTTTATTGGAATCTATGTCTAGGAAGTTGAAGTTAATGGTTCAATTTCTAGGACGTCTCGTCCACACCAAACCAAAGAGTCTAGCTCCTTCTTCATATAAAGTATCGATATAATATCATATATCGAATAGAGTATCCTCAATTGTCTCGATTCTTTAAGAAGATAGAGATATTTAATTGAGTCCATGACACCAAATCGGCGCTCCATGTAATACGTTAGGATTTTTCCAAAACAAGGTTACGTTTGAATGGTAGATGCCTCGTCACCAGTTAGGTTTCAGTAGATTCTTCCACTACCAATAATTTAGGGCATGAGCCACTCTTAATCTCGGAGCACTTTTGCGAGTCTACGGGGGTATCCAACCAAACACACACGAGATGACTCTGGAGACAAAGAACTTCTTGTCTCATTGTCCTAAAACGGACTCCACTTGGGTGCTCTTGTAGAATATTATTCTCATAAACAATTAATCAATTAATAACAAACGGATCCATATATGATTGTAAAACACCAAGATCAATAAATACAGCGGAATTAAAGCGTACTTGTTTGAGCCATCGCTTTAGAAGAAAACTAGATCACTCTGATAATCAGGGATCTATCGGAATACCAGATCTTTCTCTCTATGACCTATTTCGATATAGCAGCTTTCAATGAGATTAAAGCAACATGTATAACCTACCCTTTTATAGGCTAGAGAGGGGACCTAGCAAACCCTAATCAATAGCGCGTCAACTAAGCCCTTCCCATTACGGGCTTCAGTCAAACACAATTGCCTATACTTTGCTGCTCAACTAGGCATGTTATCAATAGATGCCAATACCCAATTTAATCAGATCACTTTAGGGTTCAACAAATATTGGAATATCCATTAACCCGATTATTTAAAATAGAAAATCAATTAATTAATGTAAGTCCATATTATAGGAAATTTCCAACATTCTCCCACTTGGGCTACATTAATTAACTTATTTTATTTTGAAAAAGATTTTATATTGAAAACGACACTATCGGGTTAATAACTAAAATTTTGTTTTATGTGGCTACAACTTTTAAAAAATAATATTCCAATAATGGCATCTCAATACCAATCTAATCCTATATAATCTCAATATAGGACTATGGAGATCAATGTGTTAAGAAAATGCCACAACACAAGACCTTCCATAATCACATATAATAAGTATTATATTTTCATGGATCATGGGCCTAGTAGTGTAGTAAGAAATAGTGCCAACATGTGATCAAGATATACATTATTTCTTATCGGTCCTCAATGCAATTTCTCAACGACATGAAACTGCATTAGCGCAATTTCTAAACAACATGAAATTACCTTAGTGCGATTTCTAAACAACATGAAATTGCACAATTATGTCACAATCTAACATGAGATCTCATAATCAGTGACATCCAGTCATCTTTAAACTAAAATTTGTTTAAAGATACTGTTTTATACTTCCCTTTCTCAGTCAACAGGAGAAAAAATAACAATAGAGTCAATAACAACAGTTATTAAAATAAATGCTTTAATAAACATCATAAAAGCATTATCAATTTGTATATAACTATAATATCCAGAAATACAATTTGTATAACTCCTACTAACAAAAGAAATCAAAAGAATCTAAAACACCAATATTTTTTTACATGTTTTTTTTTTAAAAATAAAATGGGTCATAAGCCTTTTATTAGAGGATCAGCCAATATGGACTTAGTTCTAATATTCTCAATTACAATGTCTCCCTTTTTGATCAAGTCCTTAACAGTATAATATTTGATCCAATTAACATTTCAACCGTGGCATTGTTGTTATTTATAGCAAAAATAATTGTTTGTCACATGTAATGCAATAAAATTAATTATGGGCAATAAGTATTTCAACAAAAATAATCAGTACACTATAAACTCCCATTTGGGCAAAGTGTATAATGCACCATTATTTTTCACAGCATGAAGTTTATAAAGCAACAATAAGGAGAATTACATATAATTGTCAATGATCCATCCCCTTTAGACAGACAAATCATTTAAATTATACATCTCCATGATATCAATATATAGAGACGATAAAAGAGAATTACATATAATCTTCAAGGATTAATCCCCTTTGGGCAGACAAATCCTTTAAATTATATATATCTCCACTATCTCAACATAGAGGGGAATTACACACAACTCTAAAAAATTTATCCCCTTTAGGCAGATAAACCTTTTGAGTTACACATCCCCATCATTCATCTCTAATATATCAAGATAGAGGGGAATTACATATAACTTTCAAAAATTTATCCCCTTTAGGCAGATAAATCTTTTTGAGTCATACATCCCCATCTTTTAATTTTGGAATTTATCTTCATGCAATTTTCAAATTAATATACACAATAACCCCCTTTGGGCAGGTAATTGTATATACTAATTTTTATCAATAGGAAACTCCAAAAAATATATATGCCCAAAATTTATCTAACAATATGAAGCACTTTACAATATGTGCTTCCCAAGATCATATTGCATTTATCAAGCAACAATTTTTACCACAAATTTTTTTTAATTTTATTATTTTATTATTATAATATTATTTAAAATATTAATTTAATATTTCAGACTCCCGTGAGCAGCCCTAATCGGATCTCAGGGCCTGACCCGCGGACCCTTACCTGCGCCCAGCCCACACGCAAGCCATGCGGGCAGGCCACGAATTAAAACAAAAAAAAAAAAAATATGGGCCAAACCCATTTATTTTGGTTCTGGGCTCACGCCCAGAACCTCTCTACTTTGGTTCATGGGCGTGAGCCCAGAACCTTTTAATTTGTTTATGGTTCTGGGCTTACGCCCAGGACCCTTTTTTTTTTTTAATTTTAATGGGCGTGAGCCCAATTCGATGGCCAGACCCGGCTGGAGGTCTTCTTCAACCTCCAGCCGGGTCCCAAATTTTCTGCAAATCGGGTTGCACGACCCGGTTTCGACCCGAATCTCTAAACACTCAAATTAACTTGATTTTTGATGAAATTTCCTCATGGTTTTTGCTTATAACATCAATTTAGTTAACTATATTTAATTAAACGGAGAAAAAACTAACTAAATCTACCACATGCAAGCTTCGAAGTTTCGGACTAAAGCTCCCATGGCCGAATTTCGAATTTCCTAAATTTAAACCCTAAAAACTCAATTCAATACAACAAAAGATACGAAAAAAATATATATAAAAATACCCATGCAACGGTTTACATCATACATCAATCGATTGCAAGTAATTTGCAAATTCTAGAACTTTTTCACATACAAACCCTAGAATTTCAAATCTAAAATTCTCTCTCAATTCTCAACGAAATTATGCAAATTATATATGGTTGGAAAGATCTCAACATGTAGAACAAAAGCCCTATGGTTTCAAGATCATTCGAGCAAAATATTCACATAAAAAAATAATACCCATATCCGGCTCAAAGAGGAAAATTTAGAATTTTTCCATACAAAAAAAAAATCGGGTTCTACAATCATATATGATTAGCTCTGATACCACATGTAGAATATTATTCTCATAAAAAATTAATCAACTAATAACAAACGGATCCATACATGATTGTAAAACACTAAGATTAATAAATATAGCGGAATTAAAGCGTACTTGTTTGAGCCATCGCTTTAGAAGAAAACTAGATCACTTTGATAATCAGGGATCTATCGGAATACCAGATCTTCCTCTCTATGACCTATTTCGATATAACAGCTTTTAATGAGATTAAAGCAACTGATAGGTACAACCTACCATTTTATAGGCTAGAGAGGGGACTTAGCAAATCCTAATCAATAGCGCGTCAACTGGGCCCTTCCCATTACGGGCTTCAGTCAAACACAATTGTCTACACTTTGCTGCTCAACTAGGCCCGTTATCAATAGATGCCAATATCCAATTTAATCAGATCACTTTAGGGTTCAACATATATTGGAATATCCATTAACCCAATTATTTAAAATAGAAAATCAATTAATTAATGTAAGCCCATATTATAGGAAATTTCCAATAGCATATCATTTTCTTTCGCTAACGGGAAAAGAAAAATATAAAAAAAATGTCAAGAAAGAGCAGCGCTAATTAGTTTAAGAAACCCTGACTTTGCCCAAACTAGCCGTAAACGATAATCTTGCGCGTTCACGTAAAGCATTACTATTATTATTATTATTATTATTATTTTTGGTTACTCTCAAGTAAGACTTTGCACGCGACACGAGATTCACTTTAAAGACATAAAGATGAGAAGATCATTGTAAGAGATCAATTTGGATAAGATTTTGCCCATGTTTGTTTGAACGAAAATATTTTTCAAAAATTAGTTGTCCGGGCTTTCATTTATTTGGGTCATTGAAAATGATTAGTCAATCAAAAACAATTTCCATTCGATCAAAATATTAATGCATAAAATTAGACAAGTAAATTCCTAACTCTTTCGATAAAAGAAAAATCTTGGATCTCAAAAGGCGAAAGTTTCTGAAATTGAGCAAATACTTTTTTTTACCTCAAATATATGTAAAAGATATTATTATAAAAAAAATTGAAAATTACAAGGATTGCATATCGAACAGCATCTCCATGTAATAAATCACAATCGAGTTTGGAATACCTTACGAATTGCTCTCGCTCTCAATCCGCAAGCTCCGAAACGACCTGGAGCATGGATATGTGGTACGGTTTGGCCAAAATCACCGACATTGTTTAAAGAACAAAAAAGGTCGAAGGTGCATACCTCGTTGCCGCTTGACTTCCTGTTACCGGAAACGGCTGCCTTGACTATCCCGGCCTAGGAGTAAGTTCGTTCACCATGTTGACTATCATGGGCTTAAGCACTCTTGCGAGATGATTAACTATGATTAGCCCAATCATTTAGTTGTTCCTCAAACATCCTTCTCACGATCGCTACTATCACCAGCTTTGGCTCCAATCTCTCCTCTCTTCATTAGTGAGATTTCGTAGAATATTCGCTAAATTCTCATCATATTTGTCATCTCCCACCGCATTAGCGGATGATGACTCTAATCGAGCAAGCCTCTCATTGACTAGTTGCGGGGATTGACTCTCCTTGCCAGCGACATTTCGAGGCTCTTGATTCCTCGTTTTCACCATTTGCGCTTATTCAAATTGACCTCATTGGTCCCATAAAATGTGTCAAAAAGATGTTCCATCGAAAATGTTTCTCGTTGAAATACGTTTACCAAAAGATAGATTTTTCGGTTTTTTAAAGTGAATCGGGTTGTGTGGTGACTTGGACAAGAACAATAAGTATGAAGTGAACTATGGAAACTAAAATAGTAAAGAATAAAGAATTGCAAAGTAAAGAATTGATAAGTAAATTCCAGAAAATTTAATAAGTGTTATTACTTGGTCGGATCCTTTAAAATTGTCTTCCTTGGCCTTTTATAGCCTTGCACCAACTGTAACTGTCAAGATTTGTTATTTTTTAAATTCCAAATCCTAATAACTCCCAAGTTTCCAGGTCTCAACTGTATTAATTTATAACCGTATGTTCTCATCTTTAACCAATTACGATTCGGCATCGTCTCTACTTCTGAATTTCCATCGATCTCGTAATCAGCGAGCGGCTCTTCCTCGTATGTCGATTTCTAGCTTTCACCGATTTTCTCCCATCGACGACGACTGCCTTTCTCAGTTGCCGATTTGTAATATCAGACTACAGCTATCCTGTCGACAACGCACCACGGACTTTCATTGATCCATCATGACTCAACACAAACTAAGCATCAAAGTAACAGGCATCAAAATAAAATAACATAAAATAAAATAAGACAGCTACTATTATGCAGCTACATTTATCAAACGAAGCATCAAAGTAACATGCGTCAAAGTTGAGGAATGTAGAATCCCCATGACGCTTTGGTCCAAAAGATTCCAAAATTAAAGTCCCGCCCTCTTTTCTTCCTAAGCTTCAGTGGACGATAGAGGCGAGGCCAGTAGATGTCTTCGACCATCTCGACATACAAGGGAAACTGTACGTTTAAGAAGAAATAGCTAGGGATGGCAACCAGCAAAGTAAGTAGGACGTAAATCCACTTCAATCATTCGCTTAGGATGATAGTAAGAGCAGAGCTGAATGCCACCAACATAAAGGCCAAAGAGAGAAAGAGAAAAGTGACTGCCTATTATCATTTTTCTGGGTAGTGAATGGAGAATATCTTCAATTGTGTAGCATAGAGTTATGATAGCCAAGAACATCAAGGTGGCAGTTACAGAGAAGAAGAGAGCGAGAGCATCTGCAACAGCAAATATAAAAAATGAACCATTCTTCATACAGATCAGGATTTCTGTACTGCCGTCTTGCCTCCAGGTATTGTCAAAGCCACAGTGAAAGCTATTGTAATGATGAGAGTTGCGATGAGACGACAAAGATGATATATCCTTCATCCATTGCCCTGCTTATTTGAGCAAATCTTTGCGTTGTTCTACAAAAATTTCCCGACATGTTTTCCCATTCCTTTCTTCTGTTTTCACCAATTTCAGAATTTAAAAAGAATGATCGCTCTTATCTTCCAATACCTTCAGAAAAATAAAGGACGCCTATCAATGTCATTATAAATTAAAGAGCACAAAAGGGTGGCAAACATGTAAGATGAACAGACCTTAAATATCACACTTTTCAAAGAAGGATTGCTCCTTTCTTCCAGTACCTTCAGAAAAATAAAGGACGCCTATGAATGTGAACGTAAGTAAATTGAAGAACACTTGAGTGTAGCAGACAACTAAAGTAAACCAACCTTGAACCACCGAAATTCCCTCTGCATAAGAACAACTGCTCCAGGAACATTTGCCGGTACACATTCTGGTTGCCATGCTACTATTGCCTCCATCAGGTCGTCGTACACATTATGTTTACTCAAATTTACGGCTCTGTTGTATGCGTTCACTAGTCTAAACAACTCAACTTGTCGTCGGAGCACCATTTCTTTCATTAGTGCTTGAATATGCTAGAAAAAAAAAACTGGGATCAATCCACCTCTATAACTTGAAATCCAATAATTTCGGATTATTCTTTGGCAATGTGACATTGAGTAAGACTTCTCAGCTAACTTCACAGATGTTATATTAGATATTAGTTTGTGGCATACATCATCGTTTAGATATTTAATTGTATACATAGATGTAGTCCTTGTCCCTTAATTTAGATATTAAGCAGACTAACAAAAAGACCTCGAGCCATCTTCATGTCTTTGGAATTGTCAAATGATGTATTGCAGAAGCATGAGGGGAAACCTAAAAATAGGAACAAATAGAGTGAATACCATGTGGATAGAGTTGCTCGAATTGTGCATATCTAAAAAAAGAAGTGCAAGAAATACTACATTCGTAAATACAATTTTCCCAAAAATTGATTCTAGCTGCTCTAAGACTTCATCTTTGCCAAGTCTCCCAATAGGCTATGCTCTTTCTTATCCTTGGACGTGGCTACATCGGAGTATTGGTGAGCCAAAAAAAAAAAGCTTATTTCTTTGGGGACACAAGAACAAAATAGTTAATTAAGGCAAACAATCAAGGAAATGAAATAAGATAAGTAAGTGCGAAATCCTACCCAAATGTCCGGCTAGAATACGGGGCCAGATAATCTTCTTTTGCATAGGAGCATATCTAATAGCATGTAACAGGGCAGGGGGCATAATATCAGATTTGGAATCAACGGTTTCTACCAATACCGTTACCATCATCATTCTTCCTTTCTGAACAGCATCGTAGAGGGCGCTCCTCAAAATGGAATTTTTATATTCTTTAGATTTCCCGGGCAAGCACTTGAGACGGGTTCTCGACCAATTGATGTTGATCTGTTAAGGGATTCATTCGTAACATTTGCCATCATTGCTTCGTCATCTTTATGGAGGATTGTCTTTGACAGTTGTCCAATCAGCTTTCACCATGGCTTCAAATAGCGGTCGATACTTTTCATCGACCTCTGCTTCCGGCATGACCGCAAAAATTGCGCTTTAAAAGTCTTACATTCTTTCGCATTTCTTGTTTTTTAGGTCAAGTAATGAAACGGGGATGCAGGCGAAGGGGAGGTCGTTTACTCAACTTACCTTTTCCTTTGAGCGCCTTTGTTTTCTCTTTGGAAGTAGAAGACCTTTTTTTTTTTTCTACTTCTCAATTTATGTCAGTATTTGTATGCTATGAAATTTAAAATATTTCGAATTATAAAAACTCAATATGCTTGAAACACAAGGTTTGTGAATAACAAAAATTAAAAGTTCAAAGTGACAAACGTTCAGTGAGTGTACGGCTGTTTTGGGAAGCTTTCTCATTTGTCATGCCAAAGTATTACCAAGTCAATCCTACTTTCAGTAATTAGTAACTTTATTCCATAAAAATTGTCTCACCAACAACTATAACAGAACTTGTGGAGCCAAGCCACACCAAATTAGGAGATTTGACTTTGAGTAATACATTTTACGTGTTTACTTTTTAATTGAAAGGAATAGTGATGCCCATGGGTCTGAGACAATGAACAATTAAGCTGTATTTGGTGGCCACACATTACTTTTGCATTTTTTGTCCTGGGAAATTGAATATTTTCGGTCCCTACATAGGTTGGGAAAAATAATTTTAATCTGAATCTTATGTTGGTTATAATTACAGTCCTCATACTGTTCTGCGGTGGCAAATAAGTCACGTTGTCATGATTAGATGGACAATAAGTGTCATTTGCCCAAATAAACGTAAAGCCAGGTTCTTTAAAGCATCCTTGTACTTTTTCAGTTTTAAGGTTCAAATTTTGAAAACACAGCAACCATATCTACCGAAGGTATTTTCATTGAGAATTTTGGAAAGAAAAATAGGCAATTAGAAAATTTCTTGTGCCAAAAATGCCCTCAGGTTCTATGCAAATTACATTTTACGTGTTTATCCGGAGTGTTGAACAATAAATAAAGAAGTGTGCAACTCTCAATGCATGATCTGTCCAAGGTATTGTTCATACTATAGCTTATATTACTTCAAAATTAACACACAAAAACCGAAATTTTTGCAATTTTTTCATTGGCTTATCATTATGGGATCACATCAGAACAACAAAGGAAAGAATGGGACATGCCCACCAATGGTTCCAAAACCAAATTGTCTTGGGTATCCATGGAGGATTCTTTGCCAAGCCGTCGCTGGAGCATTGTAAAAGATCTAAAGCAGAGGGTGCCATCACCTAGCACGCCTCTGTAGCCCAAAGTCAAATAAAAAATATATAAAACAAAAGGAATCTAAAATTTCAAAATAAAGGGAGAGCAATCCTAAAATCTCCCAAGTATATCTTTGGATCATTTTGCATTCTTGACCTTTGCGCTATTTCAACTCTATCAACGAAATTCAGGTACATTTTACTTATAAAAGGAGCTCTCTAAGCTCCCTTTCAGAGAGAGGCAATTGTCAACACTTGAACTTGTTGGAATAAAAGTATAAAATAGAAAATTGCTAAAACAAAAAAAGAAAGGAAAATAAATAAATAAATAAATAAATAAATAAATAAATAAATAAATAAATAAATAAATAAGGTGAAAGAAAATGCTTTGGGTGCGTTTAGTAACATTTCTATTTAAAAATTATTCTAGGGAACATAAATATAACTATTTCTGTTCTGAGAAACAATTTTTGAACAGAAGAACGCGTTTAGTAAACTTGTTCCTGGAATAGAAAAAGAACAGAAACACATTCGGTAAATTTGTATTCTTTTTTTTTCTTTTAATTTTTTAATATTTTTATTGTATTTTTCTTATTTTTCTTTCTTTTTTATTTTTTATTTTTTTCTTCCTTTTGACCGATGGCCTCGCCCGGGGCCAGTGACGCTCTGGCGAGGCAGTCAGCCCTCGACGGCCGGTCGCTGGTCATGGCCAAGGCAGGCAACTTGCTAAAGAAAAAGGAAGAAGAAAAGAAAAAGAAAAGAAAGATTAGAAAAGAAATAAGAGAGAGAAAATTTATTTCTCCAAAGTGTTCAAGAAACAAGTCTTGTTTCTTATTTTTGTTCCAAATTTGTTCTCGAGAACAAAAAAATAGATTTGGAACAAAAACGCAAATAAACGCGTTTATGTTCTTTTTTTGTTCTCGGGAACAAAAAACAAGATTTGTGTAAAAAAGAAACACAAACAAACACCCCCTTAGTCGCACCAGGCCCCCATTTAGTCCATCTTACATTGTTTGGACCAACTTGCATTACGTGGACCACTAAAAAGCCCATAAGTTAGGCCACCATCCGATTTTGGTGTCTTTTAAGCCCATTCGGACGTGCAGCCCATGGAGCTTAAAAAAGGCCCAGCGTCGAGTCAACTAAAGTTCTACTTTTAAAGATTTGAAGCGTAAGGAGAGGGCTGGCGTCACAAGACAAAATGAAAAAGTGGCTCTTTTTAAGGAAGAAGGGAAAATCTCTCCATCTTGAATCATCTTCAGTCAAGTACTTCAAGCTCGGCAATGGCTACGGGCCTCCATTGCTGACAGCCATAAATTCACACTTCATCGACTCTCACCACTTCAAATTTCCTCAGCCGCTGCTCCCCTTTTCTTCCTTTCACCGATTTTTCCAGGAAGAAAAGCATACTATACACTGAGAGATTTAAGTATTCGAGGGGGGAACAATTCGTAGGAAATCGATTCTAGAAGCTTGCTATTCGTTTCCAAGGTCGCTCATCATCGTTCACCATTGCTAGGTAACGATTTTGGAAGAGTACAGAACGTACTCTGTTTTACCCTGTTTCTGGCCGAGAAGGTCCGAAGAAAGCATGTCTAGTCTGAACCTCATCTACTTGTCTTAGCTTCGCTCGTGAGCGACCGTAGGAGCCCCAATTCTTGACTCGTGTGTTCGTCGCAGCTCCCGAATCGCTGATAAAACAGGCAATTACGTCCCCCGTTGTCTACCCTATTCCGGCAAGGTGCGAGGCCGAGTTGGTGTTCATTCTACTCGTACCTAAGAGACTATGCACCGAAGCTGTTTCTGGATAATCTGTGATGATATTTTTGCCCCATTGTGGATTTTAGACTAAAAACTACTCAATTTGCATGAACTGGATTTATAATCACAATGACACACCGTTTGTCGAAAATCTGAGTGTATATTTTTCTCAGGTTTCTACTCTCTGTTTTACAAATTTTCCGATCGTATCTTCGTGGTGCTCGCCGGAGAGGAAATGTCTGGAGTCTATGACCGGAGTGTCCATCCTATGGGATATCCATGTCGGTTTGTTTTTCCAATTCCTGTTCTCCATAGTTCTGTTGTTATGTGATTGTGAATATGGGATGGCCGGTGACCGGCGATGATGGACAATGCTGCGGTGGACGATGACCAGTGACGGTGTTTGTTAGTAAGGGTGGTGCTCGGTGATGGCCAGGTGGTGGTGGACCGACTAAACTCACGGTGGAGTCTCGTTTGAGCTGTTCTTGGTACGCCTTAAGAAACCTCTTGGTTGCTGGAAGAAGACAACAGGAGCTGGAAGAAGTAATGAAAAAAGAGGACGATACTATCTCCACCACCTCACGGCTAAATCCATATAGGTGGTTTCAAATTTATTTACTTTCATTTGTTTTAGATTTTTCTATATCTATGTAAGATCCATCTACCGTAATTAAGAATTTCACATATTTAGTTTTTTATTTATTGTAAATTTTTCAAGTGTATTAAAGGTACTATGTTTTTTCTTATAATTAGATATTACTTCCATAAATTTTTTTTTGTCAAAAAAAGTAATTTTTAAGAAATCTAGTTCTTTTTTATGCTGTTGATTAATTTTATATATAAATTACTAAGCAAATGAAATTTAATTAAATCATAGCATTATATAAAGTAATGATTTTTTTTTAAATACCAGCGAAATATCATTACTTTAGATTGATAAAGTACCTCATTGTGCATATTGCTTTTAGTGTAGTATTAGATATTCTTCTAAACTCTTACATGCCCTACATAAAGTATCTCACCAACATAGTAAGAAAAAAGATAATTACATAGTAAATAAAGAGTCTACATATATATTTTTAGCTAATGAAATTAACAAAAGTTTACCAAGAAAGTGAGCCTTTATAAAAGAGAGAAAAAAATAGATAATTTGATATAAATTCAATAATGAAGAAGAGATTTTTCAATTTTATACTATATCAAAGAATGCATTTTTTCCTTACTATTAGACGCAAAATACTTGTTATCTTATGGTAACCATCTTAAATGGGAAAAAAGAGAGAGTAAAAAATAGGGGGAAAAATAGTGGGGCCTTCACTTTTTATTGTAAGTGAAAGATTCATGACGGTTTTATCTTTTTTAATGTAAATAAGGTAGATTTAGTCATTAGAAGTAGAAATTGATAAAAGGAAATAACAAGGGTGGGCTTACTTAGGATTTATGAACTTTGGGCAATGGGTTAAGTTTTGTGCTTAAGGTGAGCTTAGTGCGATTATAGTAAAAATGGGATTAATGCAGCTATAACAACAAAATAGGTTTGACTTGTGTTTTAGTGAGTTTGCGCTTGATTTAGTATAAGTGTTTAGAGTTAGTCTTTGGAGGGTTGGGTTTAATTCTATTGAAGGGGTTTGTTATAGAAAGCCCAATTCATGCATCCGATCCAGATCCGCGAATCTCATGTGTAAGTAATAGACAAAGTTAAGAGTAGCCCTAAAAAATTTCATGGAATCCTACAAGCTTAAGGTGGCTAACTGTATGTGCTTTGTCTATTACTTACACATGATAGTTATGTATGATTCCACACTTAGCCACCTTAAGCATTTCCTTTTGAAAAAATAAAATAAAAGAAGAAGGAAATATGGCATATGAATGCGATTGATCAATACAACCAAAAGTTAAGAGTCAGTGAGGAAAACATATATAACTCACATCTTGACAAAGTGATGTAAACATACACCTGCTTCCTAGCATTATTCTTAACCAAAAGATGGCAAATTAGAATATCAAAATCAATTAATGGGAGAAAAATAAAATCTTACAAAATAAAATCGAGTCGGGTATGCATCTAAATTCTACTTCATGACTTATTTTTTTGGATGCGGAAAGTTTAACAAACATAAAATCTGAACAGTTTGTTAGCTGCTTTAAAGATTCCGGAGAAGTTAAGGTCAATAAGTATACAATAAAATGCCAATCAAAGAAGATAAATTATTGGAATGAAACACATCATAGTAATGTTGAGAATAAGACAGATAAACTTAATTAGAAAATTTTCGCAATTTCTCATGGCATTCCCATACGAGAGCCGCCCAGAAACAACGGAGAACTGTAGCGTACGACGTGAAGGACTCTTCCACATTGGTGTGCCTGTGATGTACTAAGGTCAGAGTTGCTCAAGTACATTATTTGTAGGATAGCGACTCAATTATAAGCCGCTATCCTTTAGTCATCATCTGCAAATAAAATCAACTTCATAACAAGCGGAATCTCTAGCAAGAAAGAAGTTAAGATAGAACGTCTAAAATCGTCATTTTCCAACACTAAAGACTTTTCATCAACGTATATATATCATAAATACATACTTTCAACCAAAACATGCTGCGCAGACTGGAACTATAAAAGTATTCGAGTCAACAAAGGGTGTAATCCCCCATCATTCTATCCTAAATATGTGATTATCTACTTATGATTATCCATGTTTCGGTAATTTATTTGCTCTAGAATTATTCGTTTCCTTATGTCGCTTTTTCTTACTTCATATTCAAGGGAATCTTGTTTTGTGGGATTTAAGGAAATACCTTCAGGCAAGAGTTTCCAATTTGTTGACGCCTAATTTTTATTTTCAAGCATATAAAAAAAAATCTAATTGAAAAATTTTTGATTGAAAAAAGAAGAAGGTGGCCTTAGGAGTCGGGTTGGGCCGGATCCAGCCTTGGCCCAACCTGCCCCCTTTCTTTTCTTTTACCCCCATCACGCAACCCAACCCAGCTTCTTCTCCCCTTCGGCCTGGCCCGCGCCCAAGCTTTCTTTCTTCCCCAACCGTCGTTTACATGGGGAATTGGCGAAGCCGAAAGCAGGGGCCGCCAGTGTAGGGGGGACAACATCATCTCATAGGGGAAGGCTAGCGTTGGAATCGTCAAGTGAGGGTTTGCTGGCAGAGGCAGCTAATTGGTCGGACGAAGTCATGTGGGCGAGCGAAGCGGGAAAAGAGAAAAGAAGAAGAACAAAAGGAAAAAAAAAAAAAAAACGAACAGAGAGAGGGGAGCGAGGGAACCCAGCACAGAGAGAAACACAGAGACGAGGAGAGGAGCAAGAGACCCCCCGGAGCCATCGATCGCTGCCGAAGTTGCAGACCGCCTCCAAACTCGCTGGAATCCAAGTAGGAATTTCACCGAGCATCTAGTGTGCGGTTCTTTAAGCTAAGCTGGCTGGAGCTCACTCTGTCCATTTCAGGCGAGCTTCGGCCTCTGTAAGTCTCCTTAGGTCCCAATTTTTTTTTTTAATCGGTAACTCGCTGGTTGCTGCCGCCGCCGCCTCGAGCCCCATTTAGGTTGGAAATCGCCCGGACCGCTTGTGCCTGCCACCTGTTCGCCGGAGCGCTCGAGTGGGCTTTTTACGCCAAGCTTCCTCCGCGTAGAGCCCTAGGACTCTTGGTTGTTGGAGGGACGCTGTCGCAGCCAAGGAGTCGAACCGTCCCCTCGCTTAGTCCTGGCGGCGCCATCGCCAATGTGCTTCGTCCGGGCACCCTGGGTTGCGACTGAGGAGTTGCGACGAAGGGGTGCTAGCTGAGTGGGCCAGATCACACATCTAGCCCACTTGGCTCTGGTTTCTGCTTGGGCCCCGCTCTCGGGCCCAAGTCGGGCAGTGGAGGCCCGACCAAGGACAGTCGGGCCTAACCCAACTGGGCTAGACCCGGGCGGGCTAGACCCAAGCCGCGTTGATTGGGCCGAGCTTGATTCGGTTGAACCCGGGTTAGGTCAGATCAGACCCGACCCGGTCCGGCCAAAAAAAATATTTAAAAAAAATAAAAAATTTTAAAAATTTTAAAATGTAGGGTTTGGTTAGGACTTGCCATGTTTTTCCTTTTTAGTATAATTAGACCTCTATTTGCTCGTATGATGATTACATCATATGTTTAATTTGCATATTTAGTTATGTTTAGTTGCACGTATTTAATTTTGTTGCAATTATGATCTTGGTAGTTATGGTTATTACTTTAATGATTGCGCATCCACATGATTACCTCACATGTTAGTGGATAGGTGCAAAATTAATCCATACTGCCTAACAAAAATCATTTATTTTAAAATTAACAAGATTAGGTACCGAAATGGCACTAATTGGTCAATTAGTGTTATCAAGTCCCCGACCCTAGATTCTCTGGTTGCATATTCCTCACTTGCTTTCTAGCTAACCACAATAGGCTTAGTGGCGACTCCTTTTGTGCAAAGTTTATAAAAAATATCCAAATGTCACACGGAGTATAAGCTTGGGAGAGCCCGTGCCTAATCATGGGCTTTAGGCCCGTCCTTCAAGCAATACCCCTAAATCTACTCCCTCCCCCCGAGGGTAGGTCGTAACAGCTTGGCGACTCCACTGGGGACTTGGTTTTAAACCTTAGAGGACTTAGGCCAAAATTAATCTTGTTCAAAAATTTTTTTTTTTGGCGGCAAGGATTCCAGGTACATCCCTAATATTAAAGGTGTTAAATATTTTTGCAGAATGGGAGGTATAAGGGGAAGTGTTTGCTCACATTTGTCTTGCAAGGAGGTGTAGGAATGTGTGGTTTATTTTTTTTTATGTATGAAGTGGTGATTGTATATAAATTGTCATGCATGCGTTCCCTGTATTGCACTACACCATAGCACACATTACCTGCCGTCGGACCTGGGCCGCATAGGATCACTTAGGATGGTGTTGAGATGGATATCACTCTGACTACAACCATGCAGTATGAGTCGCCGATCTCTACCTCGAAATTTCTTTCTTCATGTCAAAGGTACCCACCTCGGTCTGTAACCGTGCGACACGGGTCAATTCTTTGACAAAACCGGAGTCATGGGTAACACGACCTAACCGCAATCTTGTTGGTTCAGTCCGATGATTCTATGACTACATTTTGAGCCATCTAGAGTAGAAATCGAACCACCACCCATGCGCATGTCTATGTCATTGGTATTGCTACTCAATGAATAGGGTAAGCTTTTCGAATTCTTTTCTACGCAATTTATTTATTCGCTTTATGTTTTTGGTCGGTCCATGACAAATTAGGTTTGTTGTAACTTTGGTTAGAATACGATGGGGGTACTGGTGCTTCACATCATTTTCATCCCAAAAGCTGAGCTTCGCACGTGGGGGGATAGACTGGATTTGACTAGCCGTGACTGGGTGCGATCTTACGTCAAACAATTACTCCCCCTTTTGGAGATAGAGACTCATTATGGTGTCGTGCGAGTGTTAGTGCGTGTTTGGTGCCCCGCAACTTGTACTTTCATATTCGGTGATCACGAACTCACTCCAACCTTGGAGGAATATAGTATTGCCATTGGAAAGCCCTTAGTGTCAGAATTGGTTAGTCCACCTGTAGGAACTGAACATGCATCGACAGTAGCTGAGTTCCTTAAAGTTAAGGGAGAGGACATGAGAAAAGTTTTGAAAGCCAATCGCAAAACCTACCCGTTTTCATTTCTAAATGAACTTTTTCAAAATGCCTTATCTTTCCAAAAAAAAAAAAAGGATTTTCCTTCTAGCTTTCTTCGGGTATGTGATATTCCCACACTGTAGGAATGCTATTTGCCCTTCCGTAGCGTGGGTAGTTTGTGAAATATGTATGGGAAAATGCTTTGTTAATGCTATCTTGACTGAAACATTTCTTTCCCTTACTTGTTTTAAAGAAAATAAAGACAAAGCTTTTCATGCTCCTCCTGCACTCTTGCAAATTTGGTTCTTCTTTCACATTAAGGGGTTTGGTAGCTTGATGATCGTAAACAATATTTCTGACTCTAGCCACCCTATCATAAAGTTTAAAGATAGGAAAATGTTTGCCCCAGATTATCATTATTCTAAGTGGTTAGTTTTCTTGACCAACCCTGGACCTGAGGATTTCCAATGGCATGCCAAATGGTTCAAAGTTCAAGAAGCGCGGTTCATGTGTGGGCTTATTGGACCTATTCCTTTGTTAGGAATCACTGGAGTCACCGAGTATTACCCAACCCGAGTCACCCGTTAGTTTCAAGAGGTTCAACAGCTTCCGCCGGCAATTCAGGAGGACTCGCTCAAGATAGACTTCCTCGATGGATGCCAAGATCACAAAGACTCCATTGCGTTGGTCAAGTCGATGTGGGATATGTGCCACCCCAGAAGCTGAATGGCCTGAAGAAGAGTTAGAGGGGCAAGAAAAGACCTATTATGCCTCGAAAGAGTACATTCGTTAGCATAAGATCCCAGAGAGCCTTTGCCCAAAGATTCCTAAAGTACCATTGAAGATCACCTACCAAGCCGAGATCAAGCGCCTTAAAAGGGAGCTCGAGGAAGCCAAGGAGCATGCTTTGAAGTTAACCCGAGTTAGTAGAGTTGCCACGAGCGTAAGCCGTCCTCATTAGTTAGATTGAGTCAAATGTGATTTGTAGCAGGACCATACTCACATGCGTTGCAATATTAAAGACTTTGTCTCGAGTCTCAATGTTGAAAATTTGGAGTTAGGAGAGTGTCTTTCTGTCTTCGAAGAAGTTTCACTGTTTAGGGGGTTTTTCGCTCATGTTTTTTTTTTTTTTGCATTATGTAGCAATGTGGTTTTCAATGAAGCGAGCAAATTGGGGTGATTAGATCTTTGTCATGGGCCGACCGCCTAATTATTACTTGTACTTATATATGTTTATCTACCCTTACTCTAGGTACTAGCCAATCGATTGTCTTTTACCGATCATCGACACGGCCAAGCGAAGATCCCCAATTCGCACGCGTGCAAAAGTCAGAATGGAGAACGAGGATACCAACGTGCACATGGCCAAGATGGAGGACCAGTTAGCCTAACTCACCGCAATGATGCTTGAAAGAAGCCAGAAGCTTAAAGAGCCCCCCGCTATAGCTGTCACTAGAACATCCACTCCTACGTCATTAGGAACACTCTCCTGTCGATGGGGGGTACACACGTTGCTGATCTCCCTGGGAAAGAAGCTGCTGGAGAGGCTTCTTCTGTCACGCCAATCATCATCAATTTGGATCCTCCTCTGAATGAAAACCCAACACTCCACCTAAGTGAAGAGAGTGAAAAACGTTTGGCAAAGATGGAGGAGCGACTATGTGCCTTGCAAGGTTTTGATCTGAAAATAGCTGAAAGGAGCTGATAGACTGTTTTCATATGCCAAGACGAACTTCCCTGAGACCTTCGAAGAGCCTGAGTTCAGAAGAAAGTCTGATGAAACGGGGTGCCCCATGACCCACCTTAGGTATTACCTGAGGAAAATAGCTCGCTACGCCGACAACGTGTCTTTCCTCGTACACACATTCCAAGATAGCTTGGAAGGCATCACCCTGATGTGGTTCATCGAATTGGACATTGAAGAATTCACCAGTTGGGAAGTTTAACCAATGAGTTCTTGTAGCAATATCGGTTTAATACTGAGCTTGCCCCTATGATGGAAGAGTTGACCCACATTGAGAAGAAGAGGAATGTATCATTCAATGCCTTCGCGCAAAAGTGGAGGACAATGGCCTCACAAGTGAAGTCGGCCTTGAATGAGAGGGAGATGAAGCAACTATTCCTTAAGACATTGCCCCCTGAATACTTCCAAGGGTTAGTGTTCTTGGGTTGCCAGACGTTTTCACAACTGGTTGAGGTAGGTAAAGGAGTCGAATGGGCAATGGATGATGGAAGAATATCTACGGGGAATAGCCAAAAGTAAACAACAAGGAAGGATAGGGAGACGACAATCAAAGTGGCGTTTATTCAAGAGCCATCTGCACCTAAATCAGTGTCGATGCATTTACAAAAGCCTAAAGCCATGCAAGGAAATGTGTCACAGGGATTTGACGGAAGCAAGAAGTTCCCCTGAATGGAATTCACACCTCTACCCCGACCTTTATCAAAGTTGTTACCTATCCTCCTTGAGAAGAGATTAGTAGCCAAGGAAGTGCTTAGAGACAATCACCTAAGATTCCCAAGGTTTGATGTGACCAAGGCATGTGAATACCACATGGGGGAAAGGGGGCATGATGTCGATGATTGCCTCGCACTGAAATGGAAAGTTCAGCACCTTTTGGATAAAGGAAAGTTGACCTTCAAAGAGGCTATGCCCAATGTGCAGCAGAATCCCTTACCAAATCATGCTGATAAAGCGAACTCAATTTTCGAGGAAGATGTCATATGCACCACTCTAACTTGCGAGGAAGCTGAGTTCTCCGAAGTCGTAGCTGTCCCCCTAGAGTAGGGCGGTTCTCATTCAGTTTAGTCCTCTGTCTTATGTCCAATCCATTGTGTGGGATTCTGTTGTTATTTCTTTCTTATTTAGGTCGTTTGTAGTGTAAACTATGGTCAGTCCTGATCTTAAGCTATTGGTCGAGGGTGGTGTGTGTTAAAATACGGCATTATCTTTCCTCATTTAATAAAATAGACGCATATTTTATTTTGGATATGTGCAAGCACATCAAACTAGTCCTATGATGGTCGCTGAGGCCTGGGCCTTCAGATGCTCCCAAGTTTGACTGTTTTGCAAGAACGAGGAGATCCGAGGATATGAGGATGAGTTCTTGAAACGTTTTTCTAAATAAAAAAAATTCTTCAAAAAATGCATGGCATCATTCACATGACCTATTTTCGGTGTCACTATGCGTGCTTCATGTGAGCAACCCTTGAGAAAAGGGGTTCATAAAAATATTTTTATTCGAGTGAAAGGTGAGACGTTAACCATGCCAAAAAAGAAGTACTTAGGATCAAGAAAGGTAAGTCATTTCCAAACACATCCTTCAAACACTTTTGAGAGTTGAGTGAAAGATGACATTCTCTTAGGATGGAGGATTCATTTGCATTGACCACAAAGATCAAAATGATAAAGGTGTTTTCCTCATCAATCTCAAGCACCAAGCTGGCATCTTGCTACCTTTTTAGGCCAAATAAAGAGGACCCTTCAAAGCACCCCTGTCAAGAACGACCCTACATTGGGGCAGCACAGGAGGTTTCGGTTAAGATGTAGAGCGAAAAATTGAGAAAGATTTTATTACTTCCACTTGCATCAATCTTCTGGTGATAGCTTCAGGTGAATTCTTATCAGAGCTCAATTCATCCCAATGTGAAGAAGAGCATTTCCTTCTTTACCCAAACACTGATACTCATTCCTTTAACCAATTTAGGCTTGATTGTTCATTTCTAAACTCCGAGCAGTGATCATCTCCCTTCATTGGGGCAAGGCATAAGAATTGACCAAATACAATTGACATTTACGAGAAAGCATGAAAAGCATCTCGAAAGTTGTAAGAGCTCTAAAAGTTCAAAGAGCAAAAAGTGCGACAAAATTAGGGGGCATGAAAAAACAGTGTGCCTGGTAAAAGTAAGGCCAATGCCCGTCAAGAAAAGGAGCCAAAAGGCTGCATCTTATGTGAAATATATATATATATATATATATATATATATATATATATATTATCAAAGTCCAAGTGCCTGCGTAAAAAAAGGGAAATCATCGCAAGTGCAAAGGAAATTAGAGAATGGGGCAAAGCTCCCATGTAGAAATGATTAGTCAAGGGACTTTCAAGATGCGCTATGTTTCAAAAGCCAAATGATTTTGGAAGATCGAAGATCAAGTGACTTGGCCACGATGCCATGATGATCACCGACTCTTAAAAACCCTCTTGAAAATTTTAAACCTTTCGAGTCTCTCCTGAGCCAACATTACGACCCTCTTCCGAAGCCTCTTTTGATTGAGATGGTTTGAGTGAAAATGAGAATGCCATAAAGAAGCTACTGCGTGAAGGAGTGGAAGTGATTTTATCTTGTCTTATCTTCCAAGCTCTCGACTTGTAAACTCGATGAAGATAGTGACAAATGTTCATTTATTGGCCTAAAAGTAATAATTCCTTTGTGTAAGCCCTAGTCGAGCCTATAGTGCAATCCTTTCAAAAGACCTTTTTGATCCATCAAGTTGTGCTCATACCTTCAGCAATCAGTTACTTCCCACTCGAATGGATGGGATCAAGCAGCCATTTTATCGAGAGTGTGTGAGAAACCCTTTCTGACTAATAAACTCTAGTTTGGCATGCTCAATGAGCCTTTTTCACGAATAAAAATCATTTTGATATGAACTTGTCTCCCAAAGGATTTAATGATTGATATATCCTCGAGCAAGATGATAGTTTTGCGTCGTGTGATGCTGATTGACATCGAATGTTCTTCTAAATTAGTCGAATTTGATTAGCTTATTCAATTAACGCTGCAATATTACCAACACGTCTCTTGATGACGTCTCTAATGACATTTGCTCAAGTTGAGTTTGACAAGGTTCCCCAGTGAAGCCATGCATTCTTTCAAGGGGTTAGTGAGTGCTTCCTTAAAAACCAAAGGTTCGTGGGTCTATTATTAAACCACACAGCTTGTGGTTTCATCCGTAAACCATGCTTGTCCGCTCTTAGTCAAAAACTGTTCGTACACGGTGAGACCTCTCTTCCAATCAAAACCCGTTCGTATACGGTGAGATTTCTCTTCCAGTTGAAACCCGTTCATACACGGTGAGACTTCTCTTCTAGTTGAAACCCATTCGTACACGGTGAGACTATCATATCCGGTTGAAACCGTTCATACATAATGAGACTATCATCGGGTCGAAACCCGTTCGTACATGGTGAGACCTCTCTTCTAGTGGAAACCTATTCGTGCACGGTGAGACTATCATTTGGTCGAAACTCGTTCGTACACGGTGAGACTATCATACCCGGTCGAAAATCGTTTGTACACGGTGAGACCTCTCTCCCAGTCAAAACCTATTCATACACGGTGAGACTATCATACCCGGTCGAAACCCATTTGTACACAGCGAGCCCTCTCTCCTAGTCAAAACCCGTTCGTACACGGTGAGACTATCATACCCGGTCGAAACCCATTTGTACACGGCGAGCCCTCTCTCCTAGTCAAAACCCGTTCGTACACGGTGAGACTATCATACCCGGTCGAAACCCATTCGTACACGATGAGACCTTTCTCCCAGTCGAAATCCGTTCTTACACGGTGAGACTTTTCTCCCAGTCGAAACCCGTTCATACACGGTGAGACTATCATCCAGTCAAAACCCGTTCTTACACGGTGAGACTATCACATCCAGTTGAAACCTGTTTTTACACGGTGAGACTATCACATCCAGTTGAAACCTGTTTTTACACGGTGAGACTATCACATCCAGTTGAAACCTGTTTTTATACGGTGAGACTATCACATCCAGTCGAAACCACAGGGTTGGTGGCTTTTCCTTAAACCGCGCTTTTAAAATGTTTATGAATCTATCTTTAAATTGCGATTTTCAAAAGGTTCATGGTCAACCTTAAACCATAGCATCTACAAAAGTTCATTGGTTTCTCTCAAATTATGCATTTTCAACCCGGTCGAAACCCCTTTTTTCATTATGAGACCTCATTCCTCTCCTTCTTCTTATGATCTGGTGGGCTTATGTAGCCCAAAGTCCTCCCCTCTGCTTATGACCCAGTGGGCTTTTGTAGCCCGGAGTCTTCCTCTTTTCTTATGACCCGATGGACTTCTATAGCCTGGAGTCTTCCCCTCTTCTTATGATCCGATGGGCTTCTATAGCCCGAAGTCTTTCTTTCTTTTATTGACAGGACGTGCTTCCATAGCTTTGAGTTCTCTTTGTCGACCTGATATATGCTTATGCACCCAAGGTCTCTCTATTGTTGGAATAATTTAGGTGTCTTTTGTTTTTTATTGCAACTTCTTCGAGGCTACATTTAAAAAAGGGCAGCTGTTGACACCTAATTTTTATTTTCAAGCACATAAAAAAATCTAATTAAAAAATTTTTGACTGAAAAAAAATTAAAAAAAAAAGGTGGCCTTAGGGGTCAAGTTGGGCCGGATCCAACCTTTGCCCGACCCACCCCCTTTCTTTTCTTTTCCCCCCATCACACGGCCGAGCCTAGCTTCTTCTCCCCTTCGGCCTGGCTCGGGCCGAGGCTTTCTCCCTTCCCCAGCCGTCGTTTGCATGGGGAATTGGCGAAGCCAAAAGCGGGGGTCACCAGGGCAGAGGGGACAGCATCATCTCACGGGGGCAGGTGAGCGTTGGAATCGTCGAGTGAGGGTCTGCTCGTAAAGGCAGTTGATTGGTCGAACGAAGTCATACGGGCGAGCGGAGCAGGAAAAGAGAAAAGAAGAAGAACAAAAGGAAAAAAAAAAAAAAACAGAGGGAGGGAGGGGAGCAAGGAAACCCAACACAAAGAGAAGCACAAAGAGGAGGAGAGGAGCAAGAGACGCCCCGGAGCAATTGATTGCTGCCGTTGATCACTGCTAGAGCTGCAGACCACCTCCAAACTCACCGGAATCCAGGTAGGAATTTCACCGAGCATCTGGTGTGTGGTTCTTTAAGCTGAGCTGGCCGGAGCTCGCTCCATCTGTTTCGGGCGAGCTCCGGCCTCCATAAGTCCCCTTAGGTCCTAGTTTTTTTTTTTTATCAGAAACTCGTTGGTTACCGCTGCCACCGCCTCGAGCCCCGTTTAGGTCAGAAATTGCCCGAACCGCTCGTGCCCACCACTCGTTCGCCAAAGTGCCTGAGCAGGGTCTTTCCCCCGAGCTTCCTCCACATAGAGCCCTAGGACTCCTGGTCACTGGAGGGACACCATCGCGGCCAGGGAGTCGAACCGTCCCCCTGCCTGGTCCCGACGGCGTCATCGCCAACGTGCGTCGTCCGGGCACCCTTGGTCGCGACTGAGGAATCGCGACCAAAGGGTGCTGGCCGAGTGGGCTAGATCACACATCTAGCCCACTTGGCTCTGGTTTTCGCTTGGGCTCGGCTCTTGAGCCCAAGTTGGGCAGTAGAGGCCTGACCAAGGATGGTCGGGCCTAACCCAACTAGGCTAGACCCGGGCGGGCTGGACCCGAGCTGCCTTGATCGAGCCAAGCTTGATCCGATCGAACCCGGGTCGGGTCAGACCAGACCCAACCCGATTCGGCCAAAAAAATATTTTTAAAAAAAAATTAAAAAGAAATTTTAAAAAAATTCTTAAATTTTAAAATGTAGGGTTTGGTTAGGAATTGCCATGTTTTGCCTTTTTAGTATAATTAGACCTCTATTTACTTTAATGATTGTGCGCCCGCATGATCACCTCACATGTTAGTGGATAGGTGCAAAATTAATCCAGGCTGCATGGCAGAAATCCATTATTTTAAAATTAATAAGATTATGTACCGAAAGGGCACTAATTGGTCAATTAGTGTAATCAAGTCCTCAACCCTAGATTCTCTGGTTGTGTAGGAAGTGAGATGCACTCTCATGCATCACTTGGTTTATAGCCGACCCCAATAGGCTAGTGGCGACTACTTTTGTGCAAAATTCCTAAAAATATCTAAATGTCACGCGAGGTATGGGCATGGGAGAGCTCGCGCCTAATCATGGGCCTTAGGCCTGTCCTTCAGGCAATACCCCTAAACCTACTCCCTTCCCCCCGAGGGTAGGTCGCGACACAATTCTAAGGGCCTATATGGTAACGTTTCTGTTTCTCCCAACTTGTGTTCTTTTGTTCCTTGGAATTAAAAAATAACAGAAATCCATTTGGTAATGCCAAGTTGTTTTTCTATTCCCTAGAATAGAAACTTAGCCCAGGAATAGATTTGGAGTAGAAACGAGAAATAAAAAAAAATGACTTCTTGTTCCCAGGAACAATTTCTAGAAATAAGTTAATTTTCTTTCTTATTTTTCTTTTGTTCGTCTCTCTTGCCATGGCCTTTTTATTTTTCTTTTGTTCCTCTCTCTTGCCGCGGCCACGTCCAACCACTTGGAGGCACCTCTGACCGCCGGCCACCGCCGCCAACTGCTATCACTGCCGCTGGTTAACCGTCACCGTTGCGCAACTGCCAGCCACCAACCGTCACCGCCGACCACCACTTGCCACCAACCATCACTGCCGACCGCCGGCCACCGACCGTCACCGCCAATTGCCGCCACACAGCCCATCCACCACCACCGACCGCCGGCCGCCGGCCGCCAGTTGACAATCTGTCAGCAAGAATAAAAAATGAATAAATATAAAAAAGAAACTGTTTCGTACCAAACGCATTTCTATTCTTTTTCTATTTCTGGAGTAGAAATTTTGTGTAGTTATCAAACACCTTATTTTACTCAGTAATTGTTCCTCGGAATAGAAATAGAAAAGAACTATTTCTGGAAAAAAAAAAAAACTCTTCCCTAGCTAAGAAACGTTTTCATGCGCTGCCTAATCTTTCCAAGTTAATTGGTTAAAAAAGTTAGAGCGATTTCCTAGGGAAGAATAGAGGTGGAGAAGCCACCGTGTATATTTGATATAGCTCGGCTTGGTTAGCTCATCTTTATTCTAAAATAAAATAAAATAAATGAGATAAAAGAAAATTTTCAAATTTGGCAAGTGATTGCATTTAATCAATGCAACCAAAGTTAGAGCTGGCAAGAAAAACATATATGTTCACATCTTGACAAAACACGGTAAACATGCATATACTCTCTGATACCATTCTTAACTAAAACCTGGGTCTCAAAACATCAAAACAATTAATGGGTGTCTAATATGTGATTAAAAAACTATTTCATAACTCGTTGTTTATGTAGGTGCTTTTGAGACAGAACTCAATAATAGATAAGATCTACATACGAAGAATACCAATGATGCAAATTACACCAAATATAGGACTTTATGCTAGTGAACAATAATGTAATCGATATTATACCAGATATAATATTTTTTTTTTGGTGAAACCAGATATAATACTTTGTTCACGTTAATTGTGAAAAAGATGGAATTATACCAGCCATCAATGTTGATCATTCGTTCAGCTACATATTGACTTTCATAATAGAATCCACATAAAAATGCTGTATGAAACATTGCCTTGAAGCTGGGAAAAGTAGAGGAGGTCATAATAGAGGCAAGAACAATAGTTCACGAAAAAATGGGAGAGTAAAAGTTCAGCTAGACCTAACTTGCCCATTGAAAATAGGAACGATAATTGAGTTGAGATGTAGAAAGTGGTGGATTGATTTTAAATATGAGAGGTTACCTCATTTCTACTATTCATGCGGTTGTATGGGACATTATGCCAACTTTTGTCCAAAAATATTTTTGAGGAGACAAGATTAGCTCAAAACAAACTTGGTAGGTATGGTTCATGGTTGAAGGCTGACGTGAAAGAGTATAGCATGTGTTGGAAGACTTTTTATGGGAAAATAGATCCAAACCTTGAGGAAGAGGAAATGGTACTAGCAACAACTATCCCTCCGGAAGATATGGACCTGCAAAAAGATCAAACAGGGCTGAATAAGGCTCTGATGGTTCACAACTCAGTAGCCAATGTGACAATATATGATGAAAAAATGGAGGAAGATGCAGCCCCGTATAAAGGGAAAAGAACATAGCAAACTCAAGTACCATTTCTTCCTTTAACAAAAAGTTATAAAAGTGTAGGGACATCAAAGAAGGAGAAGATAGGACTTAAAAAACCAGCAGCAAAAAAACAGAAATATTTCACTCCATATGAGAAGAGAGGGATACCTGAGAATTTGCTGGATGAAAAGAATCTACTAGATACCCCGGTCTAGGTGTTGGAATGTCGCATCCCAAAATTCAAAGTCAAGCCATAAGGTGTGTTAAAGCCTCTAATTAGGTAATAAAATTTCCTATGATTAATGCTTTAGCCATTAGTCTTTTAAGATTAGATGATTTGTGCATGTGTTTGTGAGAATTTAAATTTGATAGATTAATGATAATAATCTATGCTTGGCCATGTACTTTATAAATTAAATTTCAATAAACAAAATGTCACAAGACTTTGGCCATGTTGAAAAATTAAAATTTAAAAATAGTTATAGAAGAAATTCAAAAAAAAAGGGGGGGAAAAGTCAATTTTTAGGTTGGGCCTTAAGCCCATTGGCCGAAGCCTTGATGGGCCAAGCTAGTCGGCCCAATAAGGCCCACTAAAGGGGGCTGTCGACCAGCCAAGAGGGAGGCCCAAGAGTGGCTGGATGGCCCAAGCCCAAGCCCAAGCCCAAAAGCCCAAGCCCAAAAGCCCAAGTCCATTATGCATGCAATGAGACAAGTGGCAAGAAGAAGGGCATGCATTGGCTAATTAGGGGGCAGCCTAATGATTACTAATGATGAGCTTTAGGGGGGATAAAAGGGAAGAGAGAGAGAAGGGTGGCCGGTTACTTCATTCGGCCAAGAGAGTGAGAGAGAGAGAGAGAGATTTCGAGAGAGAGAGGGGGAGCGGCCGAGAGAGAGGAGGAGCCAAGGAGGAGTCGTCGCCGTCCGTCCGCCGTGCTTGCCGCTGTGTGCCGTCGTTCGTCCGGTCTAGAGGCAAGTGGGAGTCCTCTAGCTGCTCTTGCATGTGTGTTTGTTACATGTATGGTTGATATAGTGTCGAGTTTGGGTGATTAGGTGAAGAAAACCGAAGTATGGATGGATTGTTCTTGAATGGTATGGCTGTTTTCGCTCGAACGGTTTGAGTCAGAATGTTGTGTGAGCTTGCATGCATGTTTGGAGTCCGATTTTGGCTTCGATTTCTTCATGGAATTTGTAGCTAACATCTTGAACTACAACATACTTAAATTTCGTGGAAAATGATGGAGATTTTGGGGGCTAAACTCTCATTCTACGGAGACCTCAGATCTGGAACGATTTCACTGACATCTTGTTGGATTTGTGGTTGCATGTTGGTTTGTGCTAAGAATCTCTCTTTTATTTCTTCATGAAAGTTGTAGGGGACATCTTAAAATACAACATACTCAAATTTGAAGCAAAATGAACAAGTATAAACTCGTAAATCGACTAGATCTCGAAGACGGTAATTCTGGAGGTGTATTACAGGACACCCGAGACATCATCGACCTAAATGACGACTATACTCTGGTTATTTGACTTAGATATCTTCATGAAACTTGTAGAGAACATCTTGATGTATAACATATCTAAATTTCAGAGGAAACGAAGAAGAACAGGTAGGTGAAAACTCAGTATTTCGGAGAAGCATGCACTGGACGATTCGGTAATGGATCCAGAAGCTTCGTGAGACTGTAGAAAATAATCTAAAAAGAATATGGCTTGGAAGTCTTCATGATAGATGTACGAAAATGTCTTGGATATAACTCGGTAAAATTTCGTAATTTTTGGAAGTCGTATGGATATTTTAATCGAATTTCTTCGGAGACTGTGCACTCTGGTTTCATCCGAAAACTTCATGCTATTTTGTGTGAATTATGAAATTGTGTGGAATTCTCATTGGCCGTGTAATTTGCATAAAATTATTATTCTATTGTCTTGTTTATCACTTGCCTTAATTTCTATAATTTTTGGGAAGTTATAGAAATTAAATTTAATATTTTTGAAAATAACAAAAAGCTGGGATTTAAATAAATGAAAAAGGGCATAAAAAATGGATTATTTTATTGGCCATAAATTCCATTAATTTTATTTCATAAATAATTATACCATGTTGCATGTATGATGAGGTCTTGATGTATGCATGACATTGAATTGAGATGCATGGGTAAATTTCATGCCAAGTATGACTTGTTTGATGTCACGTCATATGCCATGCTAAATTAAGACCGAAATTGGGAAACATGGATAATGATAAGTGAGGAGGTGGTTGTGGTGGAGGATGATTCCCGGAATGTATAGAGATGCATTGCCGGATTGCCCTGGGAGATTTAGGATGCCCGGAATGTGGGGGGCCGGAAGCCCTGTCGAAGGTTTTTGCCCGAGGGGAATGCTTCGCGATGCCAGAATTGGGGTGCAGGATGCCCGACCAAGGAGTGTAAATGTCGGAAGCCCTGTCGGAGGTTTCTGCCCGAGGGGAATGCCTCGTGATGCCAGTTGGGATGCGAGATGCCCGAAATGTGGGGGGTCGGATGCCCGGTGGCCTGGAATGGCTGAATGCCAGAGGTTTTTCTCGCATGGGATGCGAGTGTAAAATATGTGATGAAATTGATGATCCGAGGAAGGGTGATGTGGTGATCAAATTGAAAGTTAAAATTGGAAATTAAACCATGCATGATGTGATGATGAGATATGACATGGCATGATGATGATGATATATGATATGGCATGCTGATATGCATGATGATGATATGATATGACATGATATGATGTTGAGATATGATACGGCATGCTGATATGCATGATGATGATATGATATGACATGATATGATGATGAGATATGACATGGCATGATGATATGCATATATGTGTGATATGATGATGTCATGATGATGATGACATGTGTGATAAGATGATGTCATGATGATGATGACATGTGTGATATGATGATGCCATGATGATTATGATGACATGTGTATAGTATGATGGTGTCATGTATATGATGATGATGATATGTGTATGATAAAATAATGTCATGATAACGATGATATGAGTATGACATGATGATACACATGTATGTATTATGATTGTGGTGATGATGCAGGATGATATACGTATGGCTTCAAGGTAAGTAATGCCTACAATGCATGTATGACTTGTATGATGCATTGAGTGGTTTTTGGATTCCTTTAACTGCTGAGTGGTTGTACTCACCCCTTTTGGGGACCAACATTTCAGATTAGCAACATGCCGCTTCCTGCCGTTACGCGGGGCGTATTTTACGGCATACCTTTGGACGTAGAGGTCGAGTGCGAGGAGTTTGACTGTCCTTCTGTTCCTGGTCTTGTGTATATTCAAGTGCGCTGTCTAGTTATGTACGACGTGGGTCTGGCTGGGGGCCTTGTTGTCTCGGAGTTTATATTTGTCCATGTTCGACGCAACGGGGTGATGCGTGGGATGCTGCCGCCACCACCGCCTGATGCACCGGGATGGGTGTGAGGGCCGTGCGTGACGAGTAGAAGCTGGATCTTTTTGGGGATCGTTAGCCGACACTGATGATGGGGATTGTGCACGCGAGTTGTAGAGGGTCGAGGGTTCTTTTTGGGGTTTTAGGCCGGACGTGGCTGAGTCCTGGCTTTTCCTTTTGATGTACCGAGTCAAAAGAAGTCCCATCTTGAAAATATATGTAAATAAGTGTCGTGGCTTGTCTTTTAATCATGGTGATTAGTGGTGTGTATTTGTATCATGATTGGTAAGGGGAGAGATGGTGATGTTTTAATTGCTTCCGCTGATGAGTCGCGCTGGGACCGTTTTCAAAAAAAAAAATGTCTGTTGACTAATTACGACGCCTCTTTTAAGAAGAAATGTAATAAGGTGTAACATTGGCGCTAGTGACGACCTGCGAAGGGTTCGGGGTGTCACAGCCACGCTTTTTGGTATCAAAGCGAGTGGTTATAGGTGGAGTGATAAGGAGCTCATTTGGAAATTGAGGAACATGATGACAATGCACACCATAGGATATAAAACGAAGTAATTGAATAACGGGTGATGAGTATTCACTCGTAGATCCCTAGTAGTTTATTTTTGAGTTGCCTTTAGGTACCAGTAATATGTATATGTTACTTATGTAGTAGTAGTTGTTGCTTTGAATGGAGGTAGTGAGTCTCAGATTATTCCTGAGGCAATGCTTGGAAATTGCAGGAAAGTCATGGTGCGAGCTGGAAGTGCTCATCCATCGAGGGCTGAAGCCTTTGCTGCACGGGCTGAACCCCGATGGAAGACATCTTGCAGGCATTAGCCAATATTGGAAATCTGATGGAAAGGCAGGCGCAGCAATAGCCCGGAGTAGAACGCTATACTCAAGGACTGGTGGAGCAGTTTTTAAAGCTGAAACCACTTAAGTTCAATGGAATGGGAAGTCCCGAGGAGGCGGATCATTGGATTGATGGGATGGAATGAATTTTCCGGTTGTTGGACTGCACTGATGCTGAGAAAATAGTTTTAGCAGAGTACCAGTTGGAGGGAAATGCAAAGTTTTGGTGAAGAGCTTCGAAGGACATAATCTTTCCACCAGGTATTGATGTTAACTGGGAGGAGTTTGTTAGAGCTTTTAATAGGAATCATTTTTCTGACTGTGCTAAGGATAGGAATATTACCGAATTTGTTCAGCTAGAACAAAAGGAGTTGACGGTAGATCAGTATGAGGCTAGATTTTCTGAATTGTCTAGATATGCTCCTAGATTGATCGAGGATCAGGAGGAAAAGGCTAAGAGATTCCTGAAAGGGCTAAGGACTGACATTAGAAAGCAATTGGTGCCTTTGAACATAAGAGATTATAATGAGATTTATGAAAGGGCACAATTAGTGGAGCAGGAGCTGCTAAGAGAACGGCCAGAGTTTAAGAAACCGTTGAATTTTAATGATGTGAGAAGAGGTAAGAGACCCTATTCTGGTCAAGGACAAACCTGGAATGTGAAGAAGAAGAGTAATTTTGGAAATCTTGGGGGAGCAAGAAGTGGTCTGAATATAGGGAAAACGCCCTATCAGCCTGGTGTTTGTCAAAAGTGTAATGGACGCCATGGCCCAGGACCTTGTACTGGACGACCGAAGTGTTTTGGTTGTGGACAAGTGGGTCATCTTAGGAGAAGTTGCCCACAAGAAAGGTCGCAAATGAGTGTTGGCTCGGTGCGACAAGGATATCAGAGTGCTGTTAGATCAAACTTACAAGGAAATCCTCAGAGGCCACCAGCACAAGGAAAGGTGTATGTAGTCACCCAAGAGGAAGCAGAAGCTTCCAAAAATGTTATCTCAGGTACGATTCTTATTAATGGTGAAAAGACATATGCATTGTTTGATACGGGTGCAACGCATTCATTTGTGTCTGAAAGATATAGACGTTTGAATAGAATAGAAGTTATGCCTCTCGAGACGCCTCTTTGTGTTTCCACGCCTTTAAATGATATGGTATTGTCTACACTGGTGTGTAGAAATTGTAAGATATCAATGGAAGGAAAGGATATGGAAATAGACTTGGTTGTAATGGCTATGTATGATTTTGACGTTATTATAGGAATGGACTGGCTTCGTAAGTATCAAGCCTAGATGGATTGTTATAAGAAAGTGATCAAGTTTACCTTGCCTGATCAGTCTAGTTGTGAATTTTTAGGAGGTCCGACCCATCTTCCTGTAGCTCTTATTTCGGCAACAGAAGCTTGTAAGTTACTTGACAAAGGATATCAAGGGTACCTAGCCATAGTTAGAGATTATGCAAGGGAGGAGCCTAGACTTGAGGAAGTTTGTGTAGTTAACGAATTTCAAGATGTATTCCCTGAGGAATTGCCTGGATTACCGCCAGAGCGGGAGATTGAATTTGAAATTGAATTAATGCCTGGAACAGGACCAATATCAAAAGCCCCATATAGGATGGCCTTAGTTGAATTGAAGGAGTTGAAAGTACAACTGTAAGAGTTGCTTGACAAAGGATTCATTAGACCAAGTGCTTCACCTTGGGGTGCACCGGTCTTGTTTGTGAAAAAGAAAGATGGATCGATGCGCTTGTGCATTGACTATAGGCAGCTGAACCAGGTGACTATTAAGAATAAGTATCCTTTGCCTAGAATTGATGACTTGTTTGACCAACTCCAAGGAAGTTCGGTTTTCTCTAAGATTGACTTGAGGTCGGGATACCATCAGTTGAGAATTAAGAAGGAGGACATTCGTAAGACTGCGTTCAGGACTCGTTATGGACACTATGAGTTCCTTGTTATGCCATTTGGATTGACTAACGTGCCGGCTGCATTTATGGATTTGATGAATAGAATATTTCATCCTTATTTAGACCAATTTGTGATCGTTTTTATTGATGACATTCTGGTATATTCAAAAGGGCCTAAAGAGCATGAGCAACATTTGAGGATAGTTTTGCAGACCCTGAGAGAGCATAAGTTGTATGCTAAGTTTAGTAAGTGTGAGTTCTGGTTGGACCAGATAATATTTTTAGGGCATGTGGTGTCAGGAAAAGGAATTGCGGTAGACCCGGCAAAAGTTGAAATGGTAGTAAATTGGCCGAGGCCAACGACACCCACTGAAATACGGAGTTTCTTAGAACTGGTTGGTTATTATAGGAGATTCATTGAAGGATTTTCACGACTGGCAGGACCTTTAACGAAGTTAACCCGAAAGAATGTGAAATTTGAATGGAATGGGGAATGTGAAAGGAGTTTTCAGGAGCTCAAAAGGAAATTGACTTCAGCTCCAATTCTGACTATACCTACAGGACCTGATAGTTTCACAGTGTATAGTGATGCATCTCACAAAGGACTGGGATGTGTTTTGATGCAGCATGGCAAGGTTGTAGCCTATGCATCTAGACAATTGAAACCCCATGAGCTGAATTACCCGACGCATGATTTAGAACTAGCAGCTATAGTATTTGCCTTGAAGATATGGGGACACTATTTATATGGGGAGAAGTTTGAGATTTATACAGATCATAAGAGTTTGAAGTATCTGTTCTCACAAAAGGAATTGAACATGAGACAAAGGAGGTGGATGGAGTTGTTAAAGGATTATGATTGTGAGATAAGATATCATCCAGGAAAAGCGAATAGAGTAGCGGATGCTCTTAGTCGTAAGTTGGCTATGGAAATGGCTAGTTTAAGGATGGCAGAATGGGAATTGTTAAAGTCTGTAGCAGACTCAGAATTTAAATTGAAAATGGATTGTCTTACTGGTATGCTTAGTGCATTAAGGATAGAGCCTGAGATTATTCAGAAAGTTAAAATCTTGCAAGAGTCTGACCCAGAGATGTTGAAAGTGAAAGATGCGGTGTCTTTAGGGAAAAGACCAGAATTTCAAGTCTCTGATGATGGAATAGCAAGATGTCAAGGACGACTTTGTGTTCCCGACAATGAGGAATTAAGGAAGGAAATTCTGTCGGAGGCACATAAGAGTAATTATAGTATCCACCCAGGTAGTACAAAGATGTACAGAAATTTGCGTTAGCAATTTTGGTGGAATGGTATGAAGCAGATACGGCTAAGCACATTTCTCAATGTTTGACGTGCTAGCAAGTAAAAGCGGAACATCGTAAACCCGCAGGACTTTTGAGACCATTAGACATTCCAAAATGGAAGTGGGAACATATAACGATGGACTTTGTGCAAGGATTGCCAATGACATCAAGTGGTCATGATTCTATTTGGGTTATAGTGGATCGTTTGACCAAATCGGCTCATTTATTAGCGATTCGCATGGACTACCCAATGGATAAGTATGCGGACATGTATGTAAGTCAAGTGGTACACTTACATGGTGTTCCAGTGACCATTACTTCAGATCAAGATTCGAGGTTTACTTTGAACTTTTGGCGAAGTCTTCAAATTGCATTAGGGACTAAGCTTCAATTTAGTACTACGTTTCATCCCTAGACAGATGGACAAACAGAAAGAGTAATCCAGATATTGGAAGATATGTTAAGGGCTTGTGTAATCGATTTCAAAGGAAATTGGGATGAAAGGTTGCATTTAGTAGAGTTTGCCTATAATAATAGTTTTCAGAAAAGTAAAGGCATGGCTCCCTACGAAGCATTATATGGAAGGAGATGTAGGACTCCTGTTTGTTGGAATGAAGTAGGTGAGAGGAAATTAACAGGACCTGAACTGGTACAAGCTACCACTGAGGTTGTTGAAATTATCAAAGAAAGACTTAAAACAGCTTAGAGTAGACAGAAAGACTACGCAGATAGGCGTAGAAGGCCTTTAGAATTTAGTGTGGGAGATCATGCATTCCTTAAGGTATCTCCAATGAAAGGGATATCTCGATTTGGGATGAAGGGTAAGTTAAGCCCTAGATTTGTTGGACCTTTTGAAGTACTCGAAAGGATAGGGGATGTAGCTTATCGCTTAGCGTTACCTCCTAAGTTAGGAAATTTGCATGATGTGTTTCATGTATCGATGTTGAGGAAGTACCAGCCGGATCCTGGTCACATACTCGATCATGAAGCCATCAAAGTGGATGAGAAAGTAAGGTACATTGAAGAGCTTGTGCAGATATTGGATCGAAAAGAGCAAATTCTTAGGACCAAGAAAATCCCATTAGTTAAGGTATTATGGCGACATCATGATATGGAGGAAGCCACATGGGAAAGTGAGGATCAGATGAAGGAAAAGTACCCTCATTTGTTTCAAGAAGGCACGAGTGGTGTCTAATTTCGAGGACGAAATTCTCTAAGGAGGGGAGAATTGTGGCATCCCAAAATTCAAAGTCAAGCCGTAAGGTGTGTTAAAGTCTCTAATTAGGTAATAAAATTTCCTATGATTAATGCTTTAGCCATTAGTCTTTTAAGATTAGATGATTTGTGCATTTGTTTGTGAGAATTTAAATTTGATAGATTAATGATAATAATCTATGCTTGGCCATGTACTTTATAAATTAAATTTCAATAAACAAAATGTCACAAGACTTTGGCCATGTTGAAAAATTAAAATTTAAAAATAGTTATAGAAGAAATTAAAAAAAAAGGGGGGGGGGAAGTCAATTTTTAGGTTGGGCCTTAAGCCCATTTTCCGAAGCCTTGATGGGCCAAGCTAGTCGGCCCAATAAGGCCCACTAAAGGGGGCTGTCGACCAGCCAAGAGGGAGGCCCAAGAGTGGCCGGATGGCCCAAGCCCAAGCCCAAAAGCCCAAGCCCATTATGCATGCAATGAGACAAGTGGCAAGAAGAAGGGCATGCATTGGCTAATTAGGAGGCAGCCTAATGATTACTAATGATGAGCTTTAGGGGGGATAAAAGGGAAGAGAGAGAGAAGGGTGGCCGGTTACTTCATTCGGCCAAGAGTGAGAGAGAGAGAGAGATTTTGAGAGAGAGAGGGGGAGCGGCCGAGAGAGAGGAGGAGCCGAGGAGGAGTCGTCGCCGTCCGTCCGCCGTGCTCGCCGCCGTGTGCCGTCGTTCGTCCGGTCTAGAGGCAAGTGGAAGTCCTCTAGCTGCTCTTGCATGTGTGTTTGTTACATGTATGGTTGATATAGTGTCGAGTTTGGGTGATTAGGTGAAGAAAACCGAAGTATGGATGGATTGTTCTTGAATGGTATGGCTGTTTTCGCTCGAACGGTTTGAGTCAGAATGCTGTGTGAGCTTGCATGCATGTTTGAAGTCAGATTTTGGCTTCGATTTCTTCATGAAATTTGTAGCTAACATCTTGAACTACAACATACTTAAATTTCGTGGAAAATGATGGAGATTTGGGGGGCTAAACTCTCATTCTACGGAGACCTCAGATCTGGAACGATTTCACTGACATCTTGTTGGATTTGTGGTTGCATGTTGGTTTGTGCTAAGAATATCTCTTTTATTTCTTCATGAAAGTTGTAGGGGACATCTTAAACTACAACATACTCAAATTTGAAGCAAAATGAACAAGTATAAACTCGTAAATCGACTAGATCTCGAAGACGGTAATTCTGGAGGTGTATTACAGGACACCCGAGACATCATGGACCTAAATGACGACTATACTCTGGTTATTTGACTTAGATCTCTTTATGAAACTTGTAGAGAACATCTTGATGTATAACATACCTAAATTTCAGAGGAAAAGAAGAAGAACGGGTAGGTGAAAACTCAGTATTTCGGAGAAGCATGCACTGGACGATTCGGTAATGGATCCAGAAGCTTCGTGAGACTGTAGAAAATAATCTAAAAAGAATATGGCTTGGAAGTCTTCATGATAGATGTACGAAAATGTCTTGGATATAACTCGGTAAAATTTCATAATTTTTGGAAGTTGTATGGATATTTTAATCGAATTTCTTCGGAGACTGTGCACTCTGGTTTCATCCGAAAACTTCATGCTATTTTGTGTGAATTATGAAATTGTGTGGAATTCTCATTGGCCGTGTAATTTGCATAAAATTATTATTCTATTGTCTTGTTTATCACTTGCCTTAATTTCTATAATTTTTGGGAAGTTATAGATATTAAATTTAATATTTTTGAAAATAACAAAAAGTTGGGATTTAAATAAATGAAAGAGGGCATGAAAAATGGATTATTTTATTGGCCATAAATTCCATTAATTTTATTTCATAAATAATTATACCATGTTGCATGTATGATGAGGTCTTGATGTATGCATGACATTGAATTGAGATGCATGGGTAAATTTCATGCCAAGTATGACTTGTTTGATGTCACGTCATATTCCATGCTAAATTAAGACCGAAATTGGGAAACATGGATAATGATAAGTGAGGAGGTGGTTGTGGTGGAGGATGATGCCCGAAATGTATAGAGATGCATTGCCGGATTGCCCTGGGAGATTCAGGATGCCTGGAATATGGGGGATCGGAAGCCCTGTCGGAGGTTTTTGCCAGAGGGAAATGCCTCGGGATGCCAGGATTGGGGTGCGGGATGCCCGGCCAGGGAGTGTAAATGCCGGAAGCCCTGTCGGAGGTTTCTGCTCGAGGGGAATGCCTCGTGATGCCAGTTGGGATGCGAGATGCCCGGAATGTGGGGGGCTGGATGCCCGGTGGCCTGGAATGGCTGAATCGGAGGTGTTTCTCGCATGGGATGCGAGTGTAAAATATGTGATGAAATTGATGATCCGAGGAAGGGTGATGTGGTGATCAAATTGAAAGTTAAAATTGGAAATTAAACCATGCATGATGTGATGATGAGATATGACATGGCATGATGATGATGATATATGATATGGCATGCTAATATGCATGATGATGATATGATATGACATGATATGATGTTGAGATATGATATGGCATGCTGATATGCATGATGATGATATGATATGACATGATATGATGATGAGATATGACATGGCATGATGATATGCATATATGTGTGATATGATGATGTCATGATGATGATGACATGTGTGATAAGATGATGCCATGATGATGATGACATGTGTGATATGATGATGCCGTGATGATGATGACATGTGTATAGTATGATGGTGTCATGTATATGATGATGATGATATGTGTATGATAAAATAATGTCATGATAACGATGATATGAGTATGACATGATGATACACATGTATGTATTATGATTGTGGTGATGATGCATGATGATATACGCATGACTTCAAGGTAAGTAATGCCTGCAATGCATGTACGACTTGTATGATGTATTGAGTGATTTTTAGATTCCTTTAACTGCTGAGTGGTTGTACTCACCCCTTTTGGGGACCAACATTTCAGATTAGCAACATGGCGCTTCCTGCCGTTACGCGGGGCGTATTTTACGACATACCTTCGGACATAGAGGTCGAGTGCGAGGAGTTTGACTGTCCTTCTGTTTCTGGTCTTGTGTATATTTGAGTGCGCTGTCTAGTTATGTACGACGTGGGTCTGGCTGGGGGCCCTATTGTCCCGGAGTTTATATCTGTCCATGTTCGACGCGACGGGGTGATGCGTGGGATGCTGCCGCCGCCGCCACCGCTTGATGCACCGGGATGGGTGTGAGGGCCGTGCGTGACGAGTAGAAGCTGGATCTTTTTGGGGATCGTTAGCCGACACTAATGATGGGGATTGTGCACGTGAGTTGTAGAGGGTCGAGGGTTCTTTTTGGGGTTTAGGCCGGACGTGGCTGAGTCCTGGCTTTTCCTTTTGATGTACCGACCCAAAAGAAGTCCCATCTTGAAAATATATGTAAATAAGTGTCGTCCCTTGTCTTTTAATCATGGTGATTAGTGGTGTGTATTTGTATCATGATTGGTAAGGGGAGAGATGGTGATGTTTTAATTGCTTCCGCTGATGAGTCGCGCTGGGACCGTTTTCAAAAAAAAAAATGTGTGTCGAGTAATTACGACGCCTCTTTTAAGAAGAAAGGTAATAAGGTGTAAGATTGGCACTGGTGACGACCTGCAAAGAGTTCGGGGTGTCACATGGAAGGGGTAAATGAACGGGCTTTAATGGCTAGCCCTAATAAGCCACTAGGGGATACAAGAAGTTGTTGCGCTGGAACTATCAAGGGTTGGGTAATCCCTTAACTGACCAGCATCTTTGAGCCTTAGTAACTCGAGAAAGGCCCACTTTGGTCTTTCTTATGGAAACCAAGAATGAGGTAAATGTCATCAAAAGAGTTAGAAAATATCTTTAGTTTAAATATGTTGTTATAATTAATCCAGTTGGAATTGGGAGTGGATTGGCTTTTTATGTGGGATGAGGAGCTTTAGGTGAATCTGAAAACAAGTACTAAAGAACTCATTGATGCTAGATGCAAGGATCTAAACAGCAAAGTCATATGGATATCTCTTTCATTCATGCATCTACTAATTACCACAAAAGGTTAAAATTATGGCAAACTTGTGGTCTATCTGTGTCTCAAATTGTCTCCCATGGCTATGTATTGGAGATCTTAATGAAGTTCTATATAAGTGAGAAAAAGTCGAAAAACATTAACTAGATCATTATAGTATGGTTGTGTTTTGAAAATTTCTAAATTATTGTTCATTAATGGATATAGAGAGCAATGAGTGTACTTACACATAGACTAATAACCAAAAAGGCGCAGAACTTGTTGAAAGAGACTTGATAGGGCTTTTTGAAACTTTGATTGGAGAGTCTCATTCCTTAATGTGGAGGCATATGCATGTCCAACAATTGGTTTAGATTTTTCTACAAACATATTAAGTTGGGGGTGAGGAAAAAGAAGATGTTTAGATTTGAAGCTTTCTGGGCAGAAAATTGAGAACGTAAAAAAGCGGTCCTGAGAGCCTGGAGAAATGAGGAAGGCTATCAACTGGATATTGTGGGCAAAACAAGGAAGGTTGTGACATCCAAGATTTTCAGTCATGTTTTCAATCGAATAAATTTGGCATTTCATTGACGCGTCTATAGGGCTATTCTCAGAACTGATCATTCTAGAGATAACTAGACTACTTGGGGAAACCAATAAGGATTTTAATGCAAATAGACTTGAGAATTCGACTAGAGATCGGCTTCTTGACCGTGTCTATCTTTAGAGGCCATTGCGGCACAGTATAAAATCGATTAGAGATCAGAGATAGGTCGGTTCGACTGAGATGTGTGGCTAATCGTGGGTGACACCACTAAATTAGAAAATTCTCGTTGACCGGCACTAGACCGATTTCTTATTGTTTTGGTACCATGTGTCCATATTTGAATCCTCGATATTTTCACGACAATCAAGAGTCGTCAATGAGTCGAGTGGGTTCATTGTGGCTCGAAGAAAATCGACCACGGGTCATTTGCACTAAAAATTTCTGAAAGTTACCCGATAGTTTAGGTCACGCTAAAAACGCATCGAATGAAAATTAACCGTGAATTCGAGTCCGATTTCAGAAATGGAAAGTTCTGTGGTGTCATGATCAATTCTAGGAACGTCGACTCAGTCTCAAAAGGTTTTTCAGAGATTCCGAGATTTTTACTAAAAATCGTTCGGACGTCGTGGAAAATTAACAGAAATTCGTATGGACTGAATTTAAGGGAGTTTGGACTTTCAAGCCACGCCAGTGAGTGTTGGGGATTTATAGACAATTGTTCGGGATTTTTCTTCATCGAGATTGGATCTCAAATTGGGAATTCGTCGAAGAAATTGGAAGCTCAAAATGTGAAATTCGGAACTAAGGGAGGGTAGCATTATTTTGGACCTTAAATTGGTTTAATGGTGGAATTTATGCTTGAATATGATGGGGGAGACATAGAGGATGAGATTGAGGCCTTGAGAGGTTAATTGATTTTGTGGAGGCCATTTGAGATGAAATTGAGATGGGATGAGTGTCCAATTTGAAGCCATGATTTTAAAATTCGTAGCCCCCTTCCCCTAGCATTTTTGGACCAATTGAGATGTTATGGAGAGTTCATTGTTGGCCTAAGGTGAGCCAAGGAAGAAGACTTGGCTAGGAAAGGTTCAAGGGGATAATCATGTGGAAAATGAAGGCTTGTGGGCTCCCCAACCTCATCTCTATCCATCTCTCTCTTCCCTCTCACTCAGCTGCCGTCCAAGGCTTCTCCTCTTTGCTCCATTCCGCACGCCTGCAGCAACCAAGAAGCCAGTGGAAGTAGAAGCAGCCAGAAACGCCAGGAGCACCGCACGCCCATCCACCGACTCCTCCTGTGCACGTCTCCACCTTGCTTTTCTTTCTTTATTTTCCTTGGCAGGTAAACTCTCCATTTCTGCCCTCTCTCGCGCCCATGGTCGAAGCTGCTCGAAGCCCCCATGATTTTTCCTCCAAGCTACCGAATCTTCAAGCCGTTCGGTCAAAGCCTTCTCCAAGCGAAGACCAGAATCGTGGTCTCTCCTCACCACCACTGCCACCTGCTAGCTTCTCCATCCGCTTCGGTCAACAGCAGCAACAACTGAAGCTCCTCGGTTGACCGCAAAAGCCCAGCAGTAGCGACGTCCATGAAGCTGCTCCATCGTCCGCACATCTCTGCCAGCGTTTCTTTTCCCCCCACGGAGTTGCCACGAAGACTGAAGCTGCTCCTCCCTCCGTGTCTTCTGCCAGGCGTCCCCCACGGTCGGTATTTGAGCCAGCAAATTTGTCTCTGCCATCTAGTGTTTCCACCGAGCAGCACCACCAGGACTCTAACTGCTAGCGAAGCCACCAAGCGCCATCTTCTCTCCATCCGCGGCCAGCTGTCCGCGATTCTGCTTCCCCAGGTCAACCGTCGAAGATCCCAGCAAGCCTTCGTCGACGCCAGTTCCTTTGATTCAGCTTCGGTTTGCAGAATGCAACCCAGCGAAGACAAGCCCAGTTCGGCAGGGCCCATCTTCAACAGCAATTCGGGCCTTTTGGTACAGTCCACTGATTAGCCCAGCTTCCATTTTGTAACTTGCTCGGCCCAAATCTCCAGCAGCTCCTTTGGGCCAGTGAATCCACAAGAAGCCGGCCTATCTCCTGCAGTCTTCAAGCCCAGTCCAGTCCAAGTGAATTATTTGGTCAAGCCCAGTCCAGCAGCCCATCAACTGAAATTTTGGGGCCCAATTTTTCAACAAAACAATTGAAGCCCAATCCACATCTTGAAGCCCAGTTCTGTTTAGTTTCAGCGAGGCCCAGCAAGTTCAGCCCATCTTGGGCCCGTGAAGCAAGTCGGCCCAAGTTCGGCCGCCGTCGTGTCGCCGTCGCGGTTTTCGATCTTCGCTTTGCCAAGTGAGTTTTACTCACTAATGCTTTATTAGTTTGCTAATTATGCTTAGGGTTGGTTAGATTTAATTAAGTGTAATTAGGTGGTTAGATTAGGTTAGAACAATTAATTTAGTGACTTAATGATGCATGTTAGGTGGTTAGACCTAGTTATTAGCAAGTAGAAAGGTTTGGTTATTTATTGAACGCATCTCAGGATTTTTCCCGACCCATTTCGGGCTCCAATCAGGCAATATGGGCCTAAATTGGATTTTTAATACTTATTTATTTAATTTTCGAAATTAATTATTTAATTAATTATTTTTCCGGAAATTCAACCGGGATGGTCGGTGACCAGAATTTCGTGCCGATTATCGTGGTGCAGTCCGTTTATTTAATTGAGCATCAATTTTTATGGAATTGATTTAAATTGTGAAATTTGAGGAATTGTCCTAAATTGTTTGTTATAGAATATTTGATTGGTAATGGCCGAGCATGGGTATATAGCGCCAGTACGTTGATGGACTATATAGTAGGGAGAATGGTGAGAGCTAACTGAGAACATTATTGGTTGAGACCAATCAGGTACCATATTATTGGACATACGTGGTTCGGTGATTGGAAATATCATTGGCGAAAACGGCGCCTTAAAGAACGCACGTAAATGACTTATGGACAAACGTGGTTCGGTGATTAAGGAAATATCACTGGTGAAAACGACGCCTTAAAGAACTCACGATGTTGTCTATTGCCGATGTCACCTTGGCGAAAACGGCGCCCTAGAAAGGACACGTGGTTCGGTGATCGAGGATATCACTGGTGAAAACGGCACCTTAAAGAACGCACGGTGTCGGTGATCGGTATGTCATTGGCGAAAACGACGCCCGAGAAACACATGTGATTTGGTGAATGAGTACACCATAGGGAAATCATGGTATGAGTGGGAATGACCTAGAGATGGTCTGACTGACATGTAATCGACTAAGTCGATTGATCAATGCTTGATCGGATGTCGTGAATTGTTTGAATATATGTGTTTAACCTTGAATTGCAGGTTGGAACTAAGGCAAAGGTAAGTCCTCTGACTCGTGTTGTGCTTAGGCAACCGTTTGGCGTATTAGTTTACTAATCGGGTCTTAGGGGGTAGGACTCGCTAAGACGTGGTCTCATTGGTTATTGAATAACCATTTTAGGACCCTGAGGAGAAGTCGAGGAGGAGGAACCTAAGGAGAAGAAAGATTTTTGAAGCAGAAGATGATCCAGAGAGGATCTTGAATACAACCCGGATGTGGATTGAAATCCCATCCCTTTTGCGAACCCTGTCTTAGTGTAGATAGGTGTGAGACAAGTATGCTGTGAATAGTATTCTAAATATACTATGAGTTGTGCTTTCAATAAAAGTGTGGTTGTGAATTTCAATAGTAAAAATATGGCTTGCTTTTCTATCCCATTGTTTTATTGTCTGGGGATTTATAACTGCTTCCGCATGCGCATAATAAATAGAAAGGGTCGGCGATACTTAGTCTTGGGATATCGCACTTTAAAAATCGACCAATAAGAAGGATGGGCGCGTCCCCGAGGATCGGGTCGTGACAAAGGTAAATGAAGAAATAAGGTCATGGAGCAACAAAAAATTCAGAAACGCATCCCATGAAATCCTCTCTCTATAGGGAAGAATCACCGAGTTAATGAATAGGGCTAAAGGAAGTCAAAGCTAGGAGGAATATCAGCAAATAGTCCAACATATCAAAAGCATGTGGAAACAAGAAGAAATGTACTGGGCATGAGATCCAAGATTAACTGGATCAAATGGGGGTATAAAAAAACAAAATGCTTCAATGTAACCACAATACAAAGGAGACAATGAAATAAAATCTCTATGCTATAAATTGATGATCACAATTGGGGTCGGGACCCCTCGATTCTTAAGCAACACATATCAAGCTTCTACTAGGTTCTATATACTATGGTGAGGAATAGAGAATATCAGCCGGTGGTAGACCAATATCAAGAAGTGATCACTCTAACGATGAATGAAGCTTTAATAGGGCCTGTTATAGGGAAAGAATTCAAACTTGCAATTTTTCAAATGGGCACAACAAAGGCACTGGGACCAGATGGACTCAATGGATTATTCTACCAAAGTAACTGGTTAGAAATTCATGAAGATATTTTCAACATTGTAGATAATTTCTTCAGCCAAGATATACTTGATCCTGAACTTAATAGGACTCATCTTACTCTCATCCCAAAAGTTTCAAACCCAGAAAGCATCACTTAGTATAAGCCTATTAGTCTCTGCATTTTCAATTATAAAATCATCGCAAAGGTAATGGCCAATAGATTAAACCCCCGGCTCCCAGAGATTATATCCTAGGAACAAAGCGCCTTCGTCGGGGGCCAACAAATTCAAGCTAATATTTTCATCGTCTAGGAAGTACTACATTAGTTTAGAGTTACAAAAAGAAAGCAGAAATTTCGAGCGATCCTAAAATTGGATATGCAAAAGGTCTATGATAGGGTTGAATGGGACTTCCTATGTGATTGTATGTTGAAAATGGGATTTTGTGTGAAATGAGTTACTTTGGTTCAAACTTGTTTTTCCATGGTATCCTTTAGTATCCAGGTAAATGGGGAGTCGTGTGATTATTTCAAACCAACTAGAGGGATTAGACAAGGCGATCCACTTTCTTCCTATCTATTCATTCTGTGGCAAATGTCCTATCCTCTTTTTTATTAAAAGCTATAAGAGATGGAAGCCTAAATGGCATTCAGCTTAACACACATTGCCCAACACTATCACACCTCTTATTCACAAACCATTCCATATTTTTCCTAGATGGTACAAGTATTAAGGCTCATAATTGAGCAAATACTTTGAATCTGTATTGCTTTGCCTTGGGATAGTCCATTAGTTTCAACAAGTCCGAAGTTTTCTTTGAAAGAAATTGCCTTCAAGGATTAAAACAGAACATAGCAGCTGAATTAAGGGTGCCAATCATTGAAAAAACAAGTAAATATCTGGGAGTACCTTTAGATTAGGGACAAACAAAAAATCAAATGTTTTCTTAGATTCTAGCAAGAGCTAATAGGAAATAAGAAGGGTGGAAAGAAAAACTGATGTCTAAGGCAGGAAAAGAAATACTGATCAAGACAGTAGTCCAAACATTACCCCAATTTGCCTTGTTGATTTTCGAAATTCCTATATCAATTTGTAAAGCTATTGAAAAGAGAATACCATCTTTCTAGTGGAAACAAATTGCTACAGGAAAGGGTATCCATTGGAAAAGATGAGATATTTGAAAAAAAAAGGGAAGATTGTAGAGGGTTAAACTTCAAAGACTTAGTTGATTTCAATAAAGCACTGTTGGATAAACAAGCTTGGAGATTTATACAAGATGAAACAATCATATGGAGTAGTTTGCTGAGAGGTATTTGCTTTCCTAGAGGCGATTTTTGGACAGCCAAAAAAGGCCCTCGACCTTCGTGGGGGTGGCAAAGCTTCCTAATGGGAAGAGATACAATTGAGCAAGAAGTAAAATGGGATGCTGCGGATGACAGTAAGATCAGAATTATAGAGGATAGATAGCCAATTTCACGTAAGATGATATGAACAATGAATCATTCAGACGCCTACATGGTAAAGAGCTGGTACAACAAACTTCAAGACTCCGAAAGACTCCAAATGATAAATCAACCATCCTCATCATACTAGTCTCCTAAAAAACTATGGACAGAAATTGGGAAACTCAAAACCTACCCCAAGGTTAGATTTTTCATAGGAAGTGCATGTAATAATGCTTTACGTACAAAAGGAAGATTTACCTAAACAAGAGTGCTCTTTTTGTGGCCAAGTTCCTAAATCGACTGAGCACATATTTATCCACCGTCCTTGGACAAAGACGGTATGGTCGGATTAGAGAATTGTAGCCAACACTTCTCTAGATATTAATAATCAAATAGATAAATGGGTATGGGAGAATCTTATTGTAAGGAAAAGCCTACAAGCCAAAGCTGAGGTCGCCGAAGCTATTTGGAGGGTATGGAAGGCTCGGAAAAACTAGACCTTCAAGCAAAAGACCCCAAACCAAGCTTGATAATTGAAGAACAATATATTCAACACAATTACAAGCGCAACAGGGGAGGAACAACACTAATTGAGCAGACGAGAGATCCTCGGCTGCAGCGCGAGTAGAGGGGAGGTCTTCAGCAGGAACGGGAGGTGGCTCGACAAACCAATTCCTCTACAAAATCTATGTGGACAATGCATGGAATAACTCAAATCTGGCGGCATCGGTAGCAGGGGTGAGCAGAAACAAAGATGAAGTCCTCCTCGACGGATTTGCGAAACGGATTCCCATCCACGCTCGTGGCCGAAACCCTAGCTATTTGTGAGGCACTAAATTGGTGGAAAGAGAAAAAGGATGCACGAAGTGAACGAGCGGAAGGCAGTCTTCCAACTAATTTGTGCATGCACGTATCAAGTGATCTAAGCATGGTCCTATTGTCCCACAGCTTATCGACGGTGGAATGCATCCTAGGTTGGGCCGGAGCACCTTAGGCCGCACGATCTATCATCCATGACTACATTAGTTTGCTGGGCCAGCTTAAAGAAATTAAACTATGCTTTGAACCGAGAAAATATAATCGAGCCATTGATTGGGTTGCTAAGGCACACCGAGCCGGTTCTCTCCTGATGAACTAGATTATTAATCCCCTCATCCTCTTTGTATGATTTTATTTTTAGACATCGAACCATTTTGTAACCCATTAGTCTTGGGCTAGTAATGGAATATTGTTAATTTTTTACCAAAAAAAAAACTTGTTTTGACCAAATTATGCACGTTAAATTTTTCTTTTTACAACTCAAATATAGGAATTTGTTGCACCCCCCTTAGAAATCCAACAATATTTTTATATTAGCAAAATATAGGCAATCGTCGGATATTATCTTTTGAACATTTAATTTTTCTTTATAGATGCGATCGAGATGAATGGTTTCATACTCAAAACAATCTATCTATGAAGAGTACCCTTAATATTCATAGTACTAAATGCACGACTTTACTCGTCTGAACTACAAAATCAGATATAGGACTCCGTTCGCATAAAATGTGACGCACATAGAACATTACCCGCCATATATCTTTCATCATTCATCCAATTTTGTATAGGTTTTCAAGATAGAACCCACATAGACATAAACAATAATATATATATATATATATATATATATATATATATATATATAATTTCGTCTAAAAAGATAGCAATTTATTATCACAATATGCATATAAATCAGAGACGGTAAATTTGATATTTGCTAAGATTAGATATCTGCTAGCTTAGAGGTTTGCTGCATTGACTATCAAAAGCAAATTACTAGATAAAAACTTCCACATAAGGATGCCACATGAGTGAGCCTCATACGAATTTTACCCAATTTTATATATAAATACAAAGATAGATAACGAACCCATCCTGAAATGTTCTTTGCGAGTATAATTTCCTTGAATTAGCTCATCTCACCCTGAAACTTCTTGAGCACTGAGGTTTACCGTAAGCTATCCAAAAAGGCATCTCTCGCCCAACACCCCTCTTTCGTCTCAAACGAACATAGCCACCTTTTGTAGGAAAACATTGGTAAAATCAAAACCCAAAGATCTAAACTGAACCAACTAGGAGACAAGAGCTTTTCAACGGTATTATGACACTTGCAAAATGTCTCAGCATGAAAAAAGATTGGCAATCTTTAGATCATAAATCTAAGTCCAACCGAATTGTTAAAATTTACACAGGTAAAACATTTGGACCTAAACGTAAGGAAACTAATTGTCAAAACCAGGTCATGACAATACACTTAATCCACAAAGCCTTATCAATGGAATGTATGCTAAGATCATATCATGAAAGCCATGGCAATACAGTTGAATCAGAAGGGCCATCGACGGAATGAATGATTAGCTCATTGATCATGAGTTTCCAATGGACAGCATGAGATGGGCGATGATAGATTGACTCAATTTATGCACCGAAGTTGAAGATTGAATCAAAGATAATCCATTAATAAGGGATCAGAAGTAGTTACAAATCACCCTAGAGTAGAGCGCAAGTCAAAACAGTTATAGATTCATGCTGAGAATAACCAAAATTCATAACAGAATGGCCATTGAAAGACACATAAAGGGTCCAGGAAAAGAGGGGAATCATCAACTATCAAGACAATGGAAAAATCACAACGACACATTGGATTTGACTTTGAAGACTATGAAGATGAGAAGATCATTCATAATGGATCAATTTATTTTAGGCTTTGCCTAAGTTTGAATTTTAATTTCGAATTAGATTAGGTTTACCATTTTCAGTGCTAATCTTTGTCTGTAAAAGTTTTCCAGTCGTGATTTGTAAGCTTTTTACTTTTTCTCAGCACTCTACTCATCTCCATCAGCAATTTATATTCAACTCTAGTCGTTGAGCAAACATGACCTCCACGAATGTAGGTCATTTGTTTTAGTTCAATAAAATTTCACTGAAAGTCCGTGTCGTCTCAAATCCACTCCTAGCATATTCTTTATTTCTTTGAATTTTGCAAAGTCGTTGAGGCTTCAAGGCATATTAGAATATATTTAATTTTGATTCGAAGTCATATTTAAGAATTTATGGATAATATCCTGTCAGAAACTTATATGTTCGTTCAATTTACGGGGCGAAAAACATAAATAGTCACTCCAGATAGGGTTATTTGCTTCTACAGAAAAGCTGAAGCACTCATGTTGAACAACACTACTTGTCTTTACCAAGCTCATGGGCTGGGATTGTCACGCCCGATCTTCGGGGACGCGCCCATCCTTCTACCTGGTCAATTTTAAAGTGCAATATCCCAGGACTAAGTATCGTCAACCCTTTCTTTTTATAATGCATGCGGAAGCAGTTATAAATCCCCAGACAATAAAACAATGGGGATAGAAAAGCATGTCATATTTTTCATATTGAAATTCACAACCACACTTTTATTAACAGCACAACTCATAGAATATTTACAATACTATTTACAGCATAAAAGTCTCACACCCATCTACACTAAAACAGGGTTCACAAAAGGGATGGGATCTCAATCCACATTCGGGTTGTATTCAAGATCCCTCTCTAGATCAACTTCTTCTTCAAAAATCCTTCTCCTCTTCAGGTTCCTCCTCCTCAGCTTCTTCTCAGGGTCCTGAAATGGTTATTCAATAACCAATGAGACCACGTCTCAGCGAATCCTACCCCCTAAGACCCGATTAGTAAACTAATACGCCAAACAGTTGCCTAAGCACAACACAAGTCAGAGGACTTACCTTGGCCTCAGTTCCAACCTCTAATTCAAGGTTAAACACAGATATTCAAACAATTCACGACATCCGATCAAGCATTGATCAATCGACTTAGTCGATTACATGTCAGTCAGACCATCTGTAAGTCATTCCCACTCATACCATGATTTCCCAATGGTGTACTCCTTCACCAAATCACATGTGTTTCTCGGGCGTCATTTTCGCCAATGACATACCGATCACTGACACCGTGCATTCTTTAAGGCGCCGTTTTCACTAGTGATATCCTCGATCACCGAACCACGTGTCCTTTCTAGGGTGCCGTTTTCACCAAGGTGACATCGGCAATAGACAACATCGTGAGTTCTTTAAGGCGTCATTTTCACCAGTAATATTTCCTTAATCACCGAACCACATTTGTCTATAAGTCATTCACGTGCGTTCTTTAAGGCGCCGTTTTCGCCAGTGATACTTCCAATCACCGAACCACGTATGTCCAATAATATCGTACCTGATTGGTCTCAGCCAATAACATTCTTAGTTAGCTCTCACCATTCTCTCTACTATATAGCCCATCAACGTAACTAGCGCTATATACCCATACTCGGCCATCTACCAATCAAATATTCAATTACAAACAATTTAGAACAAATCCTCAAATTCCACAATTAATTCAATTCCACACAACGTAGATCTCAAATAAATAAATGGGCTGTACCACGACAATCAGCACGAAATTTCGGTCATCGGCCATCCCGGTTGAATTTCCGGAAAAATAATTAATTAAATAATTAATTTCGAAAATTAAATAAATAACTATTAAAAATCCAATTTAGGCTCGTATTGCCTGATTGGAGCCCGAAACGGGTCGGGAAAAATCCCGAGATGCGTTCAATAAATATTAGAAGCTCTCTACTTGCTACCGACTAAGTCTAACCATCTAACATGCATCATTAAGTCACTAATTTAATTGCTCTAAACTAATCTAACCACCTAACATGCACATAATTAAATCTAACCAACCCCTAAGCATAATTAGCAAACTAAGAAAGCATTAGTGAGTAAAACTCGCTTGCACTAAACGAAGGCCAGGACACCGAGAAGACGACGCAACGACGGCCAAACTTGGGCCGGGCCAAGAACTTCGCAAGCCCGAAGAAACTTTGGACTTCAAGATTGGGCTGACTTCTTTAATCACTTGGGCTTGAAAATACTGAATTGTGAGCTGCTTGCTGGACCAGAATTAAACTGAAAATGGGCTCTCTCTTTGGGCTCAAATAAGCCAAATTGCTAGGCTTCAATTCTAATTGATGATGGGCTAAGTTTTCTTGGGCTGATGGGCCAACCAAGAGGCAACAAAAGCTTCCGATGGGCCTCTGGACTGCAAGGCCAATGTTGCTGAAATCTACGGCAGCTGGACTCCACGAGCTGAGTTGGGCCAAATGTTGGATTTGGGAAGCTTGAGCGTGAAGATGGAAGAAACGGAAGCAGCTTGCGTCTCTGTGGTGTCTCGGACGTGTGGAGGGAGAGATCTCTCGGTGGAGCTGGCCACGTGGATGTTGCTGGTCAACAAATCAGCGGACGGAGCGGCTTCCGTTGATCGGGACGTGGCGGAGACGGAGGGGAGACACGGATGGAGGTAGTTCGCTGGGTCTTCAATTCGGCTGGAGGAGACCCCGCGGGCAGCTGGCTGGCATCCACGAGTTCGCTGGCAGTAGGGAGTCAACCAAGGAGCTTCGGTGTGGCTGTTGTTGACCGACTCAAGAGAAGACGTTGCCAAGTGGCAGCAAAACCAACTGTTCGGTCAAGTGAGGGCTTTCGTGGGTGGAGATGTTGACCAAGAGGAACCGGGGCTGTGGACGCGTGGAGAGAAGAAGATGCGGGCACGGAGCTACTTCGATCGGCGCTGTTTCGCTGACTTTGGGACCAAAGCTGAAGACGCGAGGAGAGAAGCTCGCTCGACGGTCTCCCACGCCAATTGTGGACCAGCCTAAGCGCAGACGCGGCCAAGTGGCAGCGTGAAGGAACTCGGTGGAGGCGTGCGGCGTCCTGGCGTTGCTGGTTGTTCCTGCTTCCGCTGGCTTCTCCGTAGTTGCGGGCGTGTGAAATGGAGCAAGATGAGAAGTCCTCGATGGCAGCAAGAAAGAGGGGATAACAGAGAGAGATGAGTGATGGTGCCCTTAGGCTTGATATTTTCCACAAGTCTATCCTTTTAGACTCACTCTTGGCCAAGCATTATCCTTGGCTCACAATCACACACACATACATCACTTACAACTTCTCAATAGGTTCATTTTGCTAGGCTTAAGGGGGATTACGAATTTCTTAGCCAAGGCTTCAATTGCTCTTCAATCCTCTCTTGATTCATTCTCAATTAGTCACCATAATTTTAATCAATGCCTCAATGTCTCAATTGCTATTTTTTTTTTCTCATCCAATAACCCACCACGCATCTCAATTTTATGATCAAAAATCATCTTCGGCATTTTCTGCACAGAAACGATCCAACGACGACTTTTTCCCAAAAAGTGTTGGGTGTCAAAAATTTTTTTTGAGACTGATTTGATACTCATAAAATTTATTGTGACATGACAGAGATTTCAATTTCTGAAATCAGACTTGAATTCACGGTTAATTTCCACTTGACGCGTTGTTAGCGTGACCTAGGCTTTTGGGTAACTTTAAGATATTTTTAAGCGCAAATGACCCATGATCGATTTTCTTCGAACCACACTGAACCCACTCGACTCAATGGCGACTCTCGATTGTTGTGAAAATATCGATGATTCAATTACGGACACAGGATACCAAAACAATAAGAAAATTAGTCTAGTGTCAGCCGATGAGAATTTTCTAATTTAGTGGTGTCACCCATGATTAGCCACACATCTCTGTCGAACAGACCTATCTCTGATCTCAAATCGATTTTTAACTGTGCTGTAATGACCTCTAAAAATGGACACGGTCTAGAAGTCGATTCCTGATTGAGTTCTCAAGTCTTTTGCCTTAAAATTCCTTAATAATTTCCCCAGATAGTCTAGTTATCTCGAGAGTGATCGGCTCTAAGAATAACCCTATAGGCGCATCAATGAAATGCCCGATTTATTCAGTAGAAGACAGGGTTGAAAAATCTGGATGTCATAGGGATCTTCCTTTCACATCATCTATAAAATAACTGAGCGCAAATGTTTAGTCCCTCTAAGCATTTCATTTTAAAAATTAAAAATAATAAAAATAAAATAAAAGAGAGATGAAATTTTCAGGTGGTTGAATTAACAGTAAGTGAATAATTTTACCAAAAAAAAAAAATCAAATCTAGCAGGTAAATGCACATGATGAATGCAACCAAAGTTAGAGCATGTGAAGAAAATATAAGTATTCACGTCTTGACAAAATGATGTGGACATGCACCTGCTCCCTCATACCATTCTTAACCAAAAGATGACTACTTAAAATATCAAAACCGGGAAAAATTATCTGCATCAGGTACACGTTTAAAAAGACTATTTCATGACTCATTTTATGATAAAATGCCATCTGTAGAAGATAAAATATTGAAATGAAACACATGAGAGTTAGGTTGAGAATGTGACGGATACATTTAATTAGCAAAATCATTGAAAAGAAATACATCAGAGTTAGGTTGAGAACGAGATGGATACATTTAATAAGCAAAATTATTGAAAAGAAATACATCAGAGTTAGGTTGAGAACAAGAAGGATACATTTAATTAGCAAAATTATTGAAATGAAATACATCAGAGTTAGGTGAGAATGAGACAGATACATTTGATTAGCAATTTTCGCAATTTCCTATGGGAATCCCACACGGGAGCTTCGCAAAGACATCGGAGAGTATTAGTATATGATGGGAAGGACTTTTCCATATTGGTGGGCTTGTGATGAACAATATTTGGCCGGCAGCCATTCTCTATGTAATAATTTGTGTTATTGTTTATGTCCAGGGTTCACCATTCACCATGCCCATTGTGAAGAGGATCCACCAGCCATGGCGGCTCAACCACGTGCTATGCCATATTCCATCAAATTATTTTTCTTCTGGAAAAGAATGTTAACTCGGGAGAAATAGCAATTCGAACTTCCTAACATGACCATCAGCAAACAGAGTCTCAACCTTGTGCTACCAAAAGGCCTAAAAAGTAGAATGGAGAGCCAAAAGACAACACAAGAAATTTATGTGATTCGATCGATGTCCTACATTCATGGGCGGACAATAACTGCAAAGATTTACCTCTCAAAATACAATGAAAGAGAAAGAACTATAAACGCCTCTATGCCCAAATAATCCCGATATCTCCCACATACTCTCTCTAAGAGAAAATACTAAAGTTAAACAATTTCGTCTAACGAGTGGAGACTCACTCTAAGCCCTCACATGTTTAGTCTCGCCCTTTGCTCCCACCATAGATAGATTTCGTGAAATATTTTGAATCAAGTTAGTTGCGGAATTAATCTATGAGGGGTAAATTGTTGGGGTTTATCCAATATTAATTGCAGAAAGGGCTGGTGGTCAAGTTATAAGTATGAGAGAAAACCTTATCTTTTAAGCTAGTTTTTTTAGTGGGAGGAACTCAAGATTATCCAACAATAAGTTATGATTTACTAGTCTAATTCCCATGGGTTGTATAGCTATTTATAAATATTAGATTTCCATGTATTAAATAATGGTTCAAATTTTTTTAATTAACCAATAAAACTGACTAGTCGGTTTAAGTTGTAGCAATTATAAGATTGTTTTAGAAAATAAAAATTAATTTCCATTGCTTTATACTTTTGTATACATCTCAATCCATTCCCTTTTAGTTGTAAGCGCATTACATATTTCCGATGATTGACTTGGTACGAAGGAAAGAGAACTGTAAATCATATTTGAAAAGAAGCACTCTATATATTCAATTCGGTTAAAGTTGGAATTGGGATAAGTGAATGCATTTGCCAAAATGCAAATACCTTATGGCGAATGGGGTTTTCCGAAATGCAAATATCGTTTGGTAAAATTTGCATTGAGATACAACTTTGGCCAAAATACCGTTTGGTAAAATTTACATCTGTAGAGGACTTTTATTAAATTGAAAAAAAAAACATTCGTACTTTTTTTTTTTGAAGTTCGGCCACCGGACCGCCGGATCTGGCTGCCGGATGGCTGGATCTAGCGGTGCGACCCCAGGCAACGGTCACCTAGGTCGGGTGACCCTCAAGCAGGGGTCGCTAGCGCATGCGACCCCTTGGCCCGGCGGTCGTTGGCCTCCAGTCAGCTTCTTCTGATGGTGTGCGGTGGTTTTGGAAAAGATGAACAATACCGGGACTTGCATTTCGGAGATGCAATTTCCCAAAGTACCTTCGGAGCTGCATTAAGCTAAAGGCCCTTAGAGCCACGTGGAGATGCAATTGCATCTTGCCAAAGTCGCCCAAAAAAACAAATAAACACCTTTGCATTTGGCCAAGGGACTTTAGAGTCCCAAAGGGCTTTCCAAACACCAAACAGGGCCTAAGTAGCTTAAGCGGGGTAAGTACACTATCAGTGCCAAAAGTTATGTACGGCATTGGTGCCAAAAGTTTGAAAAATGATCATTTTAGTGCCAACTCCGATATAATTGACTGGAAATTCGACGTGACACTTTTTTATTAATTTTTGAAGCTGATGTGGCTCGCTGAAAAGATCAAACATCTAAACCACGTCGTTTGCCATCTTTCCCCAAGTTAGAACCTTAAATCCCCAAATTGAGAGAGAGAGAGAGAGAGAGAGAGAGAGAGAGGAGCAGGGGCACTTCCTCCCCCAAACCAACACACCGGCACCGTCCATTGTGTTGAAACCCAAGCTCTCCTCCTCCTCCTCTCCTCCTCCTTCTCTCCTTCCCCTTCAGAAGGACCCACTTCAGCCACTCCCTGAGCAGAGCCCAATCCAGCATCTCCATCTGCACCCTCCTTGTTTCCCTCGCCCTCCTCGTCTTCTCTCTCCACCTTCGACCCCCCCTTCTTCCTCCTCCTCCACCCTCACCTCCTATTCTTCCCGTTGCTTCTTGCCCAAGAAACAACCTCAGCCTCTCCTTGCTCACCTAGTCGAGCAACTACGATAGAGGCTGAGCGATGTGGGCCAAGCGAGCTAGGTTGGCGTTTGGCTGGCGTTTGGCTAGGATTGAACAAAAAAACCCTAATTTCAATCCCATATGAGCTGTGTGGCGTCATTTTTGTGAGGCCGTCCACATATGATAGCAAAATGACGTCGTTTTCTTAAGGAGGACAGAAAACACATTGTTTAAAAGCCATGACGATTTTTTTTTTTAAATATAAAAGTCACGTAATCATTTTGGCCGGAATCTCTCGTTGATGGCACCAAAGTAATCGTTTTTCCTCCGACTTGGCACTTAAGTGATCCGACAAAAAATTTTGGCACCAAAGTGAGCGCCGTACACAACTTTTGGCACTTATAGTGTACTTACCCCTAACTTAAGCTTTTGCTTTTAGTATATAAGAGCGGCTAAAAGAGAACTAAGGTAAGATCCTTTTAAGATGAGGAGAATGTCACTTTAACACCCATGGTTGGTTTTAACACAAATAGCTAATTAATATTTTGTTAACAAATAATCTTTCTACAATGCTGAAAATAAGTGCATACCTGTCTCAAAAGCAAATACTTTTAAAGGCAATTCGAACTTCTGTTAAACAATTTGGGGAATTGTCACTTGCCATATGAAACGATCCTAAGATCCATCATAGTAGCTACAATGACAATTCGAACTTCTCGTGCCTCGTACATTAAATGACTCGGACCCTAACTCTTGTGTAAAAATGAACATCGAAAGAAGATGGACTAAAAGTGCATTATCGACGCGATAATGAATGTCAGGCGTAAACTCTACAATGATGGAAGATTAGGTGGAGAATGTAGAAACATAACTTAGGGGAGGCAACATGAAGTAAACTCCAACACCTATGTAATGATTTGGTCTGGAGTGGACAACAAAGATAGAGGGCTTGGATAAGGAGCTCCTCTTAGGATGGCGAATGGGGTAGGAATGAACTAAAACATGCAATGAATATAGGATGAGTGATTTTGGAATATATATGTGAAAATTATAATCAAGTCACAAAAATGCCTATTGCGTAGCGGTAATGTTTAGCTTTGGAACTCCAAAATTAAGTGTACTAAGATAAGAGCACTCCTAGAATGGATGACATCCTGAAAGGTGGTGACTTTTACGCCAAAGGACAAAACCTTGAGACAGGTCAAAGTAGACAGTAGTTCAGTAAGTTCATTCAAAGATGTCACAACCTAGCTCTAAGAGTGTAATATAAAACTTTTATATGATGATTTCATAATTATGATATATATTTGATAAAAGTCATACTGAAAAACCAAGAGGCCCTAAGGGGCGGCGGTCCCCATCCCTGTCAACCCAAGCACACAATTAATTGACAATAACCAAAGATTTGGATTACCAAATATTGAGTCGCCCGCATTATGACCTGGGAATCTTCATCGTTATATCCGGGAGCCTTGTTTTTACTTACACCACAGTCTAGTCTAACTTCAATTTTAAGGGAAAATCAAAATGTCTCCAATTGCCCAGCCAGCTTATCAAAGACCCACATAAAGGCCTTGTGAAAAGACCTGCAAAATTGCTTGTGAGGCTGAGGATTTGATGCCACTTGTGACATCCAGATTTTCGAGTTCTAATTTCGACTGGATAAGTAGGGCCACTTTTATCGAAAATTTCAGAGGACCGTTCTTGAATTCGAATTGGGATGCAAGTTAGATTATATGACGGGAAAAGTCATGAAATGGACAAGGATGCCTTAATGGATTTATTTAGGCTTCAATTGAAATTTTGTTTGTTGAGAAGTGAACAAATTTGAGTAAAATTGAAGGGGGAAAATAGCAAATTCGTATGCCACCTTTACCCCCATACTTTAGTCTACCTAAATGCTTCTAGAAGGGGGCATAATTGTCAAAAATGAGGGGTGGATGACAGCTGGTGGTGGCCCACGTGTAGATGGCCAAAGAGAGAGAGAGAGAGAGAGAGAGAGAGAAGAGGAGAAAACCGGTTTCCCCTCTCTCCTCCATCGGGCATCTCCATCTTCTTCCCCTTTCTTTGGGGTTTGTTCTTCAGCAACAACTGAAGAAGTCGAAGCAGCACCTGTCGCCGCCTCTCGCCGTCGTCGTCGCTCGCCCGCAAGTACCGGAGCTGCTCGCGCACCCGAGCCCGCCGCCGTGCTGCCGTCCACGTATCTCCGCCCCTTCTCCCATCGCTGTCTCTCTCTTCCCCCATCTTGTTCTTCGGTTGTGCCACGCCATGGAAGCCGAAGACCAGAGGAAGCAGCAACCATCGTCGCTCGGACCAGGGCTGCCACCGCCGTCGCGCCGGAGTCGCCACCGCTACTCAACGACTGCCCGCGTGCCCTCCGCCTCTCCCCCTACTGTTCGGCCGTCTCTTTTCCTTCTTCGGTGTGCCTTGAAGACTTCGAATCCCAGCAGATCTGGGACGAACGCCGGAGCAGTAGCTGACGTCGCCGGGAGCCGCCGCACACCGTCTCGCCGCCGTTCGTCTCCCTCTCGCCCGCTCGAACGACGTTCGCCTCGACTAGTCGAGCTACCGCCTCTGTCCAGCCTCTGTTTCACCTCTGGTCGGTCTCGTTCGACCACTCAGGCCGCCGCCCGACCACCTCTGGCCACCGTCGACCCTGCCGGAGCTCCGCCTCGCCCTCAGCCGCCCTTGACCGCCTTAACCGGCCCCGAATCTGCCCCGACCAGCAGCAATTAGAGGGTTGCAGAAATGGGTATGACAATAGGGTTTTGGCCCGTTTTGGCTGCCTTCCCGAGCCCAGATGCTCGGCCCGCTTTGAGGAAAGTCGATCCTCTCGTCGAGCTCGTCGTTTTGAGTGAGTTTTACTCACTAATGCCTTCTTAGTGTGCTAATTACACTTAAAGGTTGATTAGTGTTAATTAAGTGTAACTATGTGGCTAGATTAGAATTGATTATTGATTATTAGTTAATTGCTTTGCATATTAGTTGTGTGATTAGTGTAATTAGATAGAGAATTGCCTGTAGTATTTATTGGATGCTTCTTGGGATTTTTCCCGTCCCTTATCGGGTGTTAATTAAGCAAATCAGGCCTAGGTGGAACTTTTAGGAATTAAATATTAATTTTCGAAATTAATTATTTAATTAATTATTTCCCGAAAATTCAACTAGGATGGCCAGTGATCGAAATTTTATGCTAATGATCATGGCGCAGTCCGTTTATTTAATTGAGCTTTATATTGTGCTAAATTGAATTTATTGTATTTATTTTCCGGAAATTCAACCGGGATGGCCGATGATCGGAATTTTGTGCTGATTGTCGTGGAGTGGCCCGTTTATTTAATTGAGCTTTAATTCGTGTCGAATTGATTTAATGGTGCTTTTTAAAGTTATGTTCTTAAATAATGCGATGTTTAGTTATGTGATTGAGGATTGGTCGAGTATCAGTTGTCAGTATCGAAAGTGCATTGGTGAATCACCTGGAGAATGCCCGTGACCCAGTGAATTGGAGTGTCACCTGGGAAGAACACGTGGCTCGGAGACTCGGTATATCTTTCTGGAGAATGCACGTGGCTCAGTGACAGAGTATGGCATTGTAAAGAGGGTCGGGTGGGACCATAAAGCCACTAGATCTTGAAAGGGTCGGGTGGGACCGTAAAGCCACTAAATCTTGGAAAGGTCGGGTGGGACCGTAAAGCCACTAGATCTTGAGAGGGTCGGGTGGGACCATAAAGCCACTAAATCTTGAAAGGGTCGGGTGGGACCGTAAAGCCACTAAATCTTAGAAAGGTCGGGTGGGACCATAAAGCCACTAAATCTTGGAAAGGTCGGGTGGGACCGTAAAGCCACTGAATCTTGGAAAAAGGTCGGGTCGGACCATAAAGCCACTAAATCTAAGAAAGTTGCTTGGTGGGACCGTGATTTATATTCGGAAATTGAGTTGGAATAATTGAAATGACCGTGAGTGGTCTTGTTGGTTTGTAATCGATTAGGTCGATTGATTGTTTCCTTGATTTGATATTGTGGATTGAATGATTGAATAGAGATGACCGTGAGTGGTCTTCTTGGTGTGTAATCGACTAGGTCGATTAGATCGATGCTTCGATCTATAATATGATTGCTTGGGTGCCTATATGATCTGTGCTAATATGCAGGTGGAATCTGAGGCCAAGGTAAGTCCTCTAACTCATGTTGTGCATAGGCAGCCCTAAGGTGTATTAGTTTACTAATCGGGTCTTAAGGGGTAGAACTTGCTGAGACGTTGTCTCAGTAGTTATTGAATAACCATTTCAGGACCTGGGTGAGGAGCCTAAGGAGCATGAATTTGATGAGGAGATCCCTGTTGAGGAACCTGAAGAGGAGTACGTGGAGGAGGACCCCGAGGATAACCCCAAGTACGACCTGGATGAGGACTGAGATCCCGTCCTGTCTTGTCAGACCTTGTTTGCATGTGAATAGACGTTAGACCAAAGTTGCGTATATATAGTATTGTAGAATACTATGAGATGCATGTAAAAAGGTGTGGTTGTAAATTTTTAGTATGAAAAATATATGGCCTGCTTTTCTATCCCATTGCTTTATTGTCTGGGGAATTATAACTGCTTCCGCATGTGCATATATAAATGAAAGGGTCGGCGATACATAGTCCTGGGATATCGTATTTTAAAATCGACCAAAAGATAAGGGATGTGCGCGTGCCTAAGGATCGGGGCGTGACACCACTCGATTTTGCACTTTTAGCATAGGAGAGAGTTTATTGGTGGTGGGAATAGGGATTCGGCAAAAGTCTTCTCTGAAAGGTCTGTTGCTGGGTTCACATAGACTTCCAACTTCCCCTCCCAGTGGATTCCCATGTAAAAACGTGTTGCTTTGTCTAAAGTAAACAAAGTTTAGAAAAGCAAAAATAAAGCAACGGGAAAAGGAAATGGCCTTCCGAATGACCAGAAAAGGACGTTAAGACATAAATGAATATCACCTTTGTCTTTCGAGTGATTTTTACCCTCTAAAATTAGAAAACAAAAGTTCAACAGAAAAACTTGCCATGACATGGTCTTAAATAGACCGGAGCATATGTGGCATCCCAAAATTCAAGTTACCCTCTAGAGAAATTAAAGCCTATAATTAGGTAATGAAATTACCTATGGTCTATGTGTTAGCCATTAGTTTTCTTAAGGCTAGGTGTTATTGTGCTTGTGTTTATGAATTTTGAATTTAGGACTATAGGATAAATTAATAATCTATGCTTGGCCATGCACTTTATATATTAAATTTCAATAAATGAAATGTCGAAAGACTTTGGCCATGTGGAAAATTTAAAGTTTAAAATATTTATAAAAGAAATTTAAAAAAAAAAGAGAGGAAAATGTCAATTTTTAGAATGGGCCTTAGACCCATTTGGCCTAAGCTTAATGGGCCAAGTCGCCAGCCCAATAGTGGCCCAAGAGGGAGTGGTCGCCGGCCATAAAAGCCCAAGCCCAAGCCCAAGCCCAAAATCAATTCAAAATTTAATGTGACAAGTGGCATGAAGGAATGGCATGCATTGGTGGGTTTGTAGGCAATCTCATAATTGCTAATCATGGGCTCTAGGGGGGTATAAGAGGAGAGGAGAGAGAGAGGAGTGGCCGGATTCTTTTGGCCGAGAGAAAGGGTGCGAGAGAGGGAGAGATTTCGAGAGAAAGAGGGAGAGACCGAGAGGGAGAGGAGGCGGAGCCGAGGAGGAGCCGCCTTGTGCCGCCGTGTCCCGCCGTCCGTACGCCGTCGTTTGCTCATCTTAGAGGCAAGTGGAGTCCTGTAACTTCTCTTGCATGCTTGTATATTGTTTGTTTGTTAGATTTTGGGTGTTTTAAGTGAGAAAAACCGAGGTAAGGTTGGCTTGTTCTTAAGTCGTGTGACTGTTCTTGCTCGGGTTGTGTGAGTCCGAAACTTGTTTGAGCTTGAATGTGTGTTTGGAGTCAGATTTTGGCTTCGATGTCTTCATGAAAGTTGTAGCTAACATCTTTTAGTATAACATACTGAAATTTCGTGGAAAATGATGGAGATTTAGGGGGTTAAAACTTCATCTTACGGAGACCCCAGATCTGTGATGTTTTCACTGACTTCTTGTTGGATTCTTGGTTGCATGTTGGTTTGTGATGAAAATCTGACTTCGATGTCTTCACGAAAGTTGTAGGTAACATCTTAAACTACAACATACTCAAATTTGAAGAGAAATGAACCAGTATATCCTAGTAAATCGGCTAGATCTTCGAGACGATGATTCTGGTGATGTGTTCCGAGACACCCGAGACTTGATGGACTTAAATGGTGACCATACTTTGGTTATTTGACCTAGATCTCTTCATGAAACTTGTAAAGGACACCTTGATACATAACATATCCGAATTTCAGAGGAAACGAAAGAGAATAGATGGGTGAAATCTTAATATTTCGGAGATGTGTATTCTGGACGATGCGGTAAGGGTTCCAGAAGCTTTGTGAGGTTGAATAAAATAATATATAAGGAATTTGACTTGTAGTTCTTCATAAAAGATGCACGAAAATGTCTTGGCTATCACCCTGTAAAATTTCGTAATTTTTGGAGGCCGAATGGATATTTTAATTGAATTTATTCGGAAACTGTGCATTTGGTTTAAATCCGAGAATCATAGGATGTTTTGGAAAATTGTGGAATTTGGTAAAAATTTCATATTGGCCATGAATTTTGCAAGTAAATATCATCCTATGGGTTTGTTTAATAATTTCCAGGATTTATGTAATTTTGGAAATTTATTGATATTAAATAATAAAATAAATAATAATAAAATAACAATAAAATAATAATAAAATAAAATGGATTTTTATTTGGCCATGGATTCAATTCTATTTGTGTGGCATATGTGTGATGAGGTCTTTGCACATGAATTGGATTGAGATGTATATATGATAAAGTCTTGGTATGCGTATGACATGGTCCTTGTACATGTATTGAATTGAGATGTGTATGGGATAAAGTTTTGGCATGTGTATGACATATGAATTGAGATGCAAGTGTGAATTCCATGTCAAGTGTGATTTGTTTGATACCATGCCAATTGCCATGTTAAATTGAGATAAAGAAATGGTATATGTGGATGATGGTAAATGAGGAAGTGGTTGTGGTGGAGGATGATGGCCGGAATGTATAGATACATTGCCGAAATTCCCTGGGAGATTCAGGATGCCCGGAATGTGGGGGGCCAGAAGCCTTGTCGGAGGTCCTTGCTCGAAAGAAATGCCTCGCGATGCCAGGATTAGGGTTCGAGATGCCTGGCTAGAAGGGTAAAGGCCGGAAGCCCTGTCGGAGGTTTCTGCCCGAAAGGAATGCCTCGTGATGCTAGTTGAGATGCAAGATGCCCGGAATGTGGGGGGCCGGAAGCTCGGTGGCCATGGGATGGCTGGAATGCTGGGAACCCTGTCGGAGGTCTTTGCCCGAAGGGATGATGAAATTGATGATATGAGAAATGGGTGATGTGGTGATCAAATTTAAAGATAAAAGATGAAAATTAACCCATGATATGATATGCATGATGATATGCATGATGATGATGATGATGATGATATGTGATGTGATATGATGATCACCCATGATATGATATGCATGATGATATGCATGATGATGATGATGATGATATGTGATGTGATATGATGATCACCCATGATATGATATGCATGATGATATGCATGATGATGATGATGATGATATGTGATATGATGATCACCCATGATATGATATGCATGATGATATGCATGGTGATGATAATGATGATGATATATGATATGGCATGTGTATTGTGATGATGTCATGATGATGATGACATGTATGATGTAATGATGCCATGATGATGATGATATGTATGATGTAATGATGCCATGATGATGATGACACGTATGATGTAATGATGTCATGACGATGATGACATGTATGATATGATGATGATGTACATGTATGTGTTATAAATTGATATGATGATGCATGATAGTATGCGCATGGCTTCAAGGTAAGTAACGCCTGCAATGCATGTGTGATCTGCCTGATGCATTGAGTTGTTATTGGATTTCCCTATCTGCTGAGTGGTTGTACTCACCCCTTTTGGGGAATAATATTTCAGATTAGTAAATGGTTTGAGCGGTTGGATATGACCGCGAGGAGAAGGATAGCAAAGGAGGGAACCTTTGGACGCCGACACTGGTTGATGGACCTTAAGCATACGATTGTGGGAGGAGATGTCGGTCATCTTTTGAATTATAGCCTAGTATAGAAAACTATGGCATTTTGATGTATCGATGAATGATGTCCATCTGGGTTAAGTGAATAAAAGTGTACGGCTTTTACTTATAAATGTTTAGTAGGTGTGCATCGATTTCTGAATGTAGGGAAGGGAATTGTTGGAGGTGCTTTCGTATTTAAATTGCGCAAGAGACCAATCTAAAAGATGTAAACCCCCAGGTTGTATGAACCCGCTGAAATTGAAATGGTATCAGAGTGACATGTTATTAAGAAATTAAGTGGTAAGCAAACTGTGGCGACCCAAATCGGATCGGGGGCCGTCGAGGGGTGTCACAGCATATTCCTTGGTACTTTCTTTATTATTTTCGTAGATACTAAATTCACGTTCATGGATGAGCCAAAAGGAAAAGAAATGAAATCATCCTCTCTTTTGTCCACAATCAAAATGGAAAATGTGTTTCAACTTCGAATCACCCAAAAATATATTCCCGGTTGGCAGGAGTATGTCCAAATCAAACATCTCTTTTTGGTTGAAAATGCAAGAAAAAAATGTAGAAAATCCACCCAACCGTAGGCAGCTGCATTGGTACTAGAGTCTCTCCTTCATCGCTGAGGTCAAGAGTTCGAATCCAGGCATTGCTAAACACGTTGTAAGTGAGGGGCCATGGTGTTGGGGTCCTGTGCTAGTCTCCCTCGAGTTATAGGTGCCCGACCGTTGTGTGCTAGTCGAGCACCGGCGGGAAGTGGAGGATTCCTCAGTCATTAAAAAAAAAAATTGTAGAAAATCGACATAATCTCACAGTAGCGTCCAAGTTCTGATTGCATATGATACCGATACTTTTCATTCGAATTGCCCACTTTTTTCTTTCCTATTTTGCTTCTGATAATGTTCATAGTCGCTACGTGTCACTAACAAAGATAAAGAATTTTATGGATCACATTACTGATGAAAAGGACATGCCGAAATGTGGTCAAAAATTTAAGGGTCATGATAATAAGAACTACTATACGTTTTGGCTTGATTATTGCACTTTCAATGTATAAAAGAGATTTTGTTTGTTCCAGGTGTAACAATTTGCGGAGAGATGCACCCAAAAGAGACATCATCACTTCTTTCGTGATATCCCACCAAAGTGGGTGACCAAACAATTTTCAAGCAAATGTTCATGTTACATTACATAATCATTTTTGCGTGTAGGAATTAACATCGTGTTGGAGAAATCTTCTTGAAATGTTTTGAAGCTGACAAAACGTTTCCATCAGTCTAGTCTGAAGGTTTGCAGACTCTGCTGTTTAAAGTCTGAAGACCTCCGGACAGCCAGACTCAAGATTCAAAGTCTATCCTCATTGACAGTTTTAATCCGTTGAAGAAAGGCTATCCAGAACTGGATGTTTTATTAAGGATATGACCTTATCGACTGGAGAAGATCTCTTGGCTAGATATGACATAACGGAATCATTTTTAATTGATCGAGATTGATTCGAAGATTAAGGATCCGTTGATTGGCGAAATATTCGTGGAAGGTTCTACTTACGGAAACCGAGATCCTGATTGTATGGGCGAACAGGATTGATGGGCTATCGTCATGTTCCTTTAATAGCTCGAATGATCTTCCTGATTGATTCCGTCCAACGGGTAGATTGGAGGAAATTCCTTTGGTAAGTGCCAAGGGTATGATGGCGTAAAGGAGTATATAAGGAAGACGTTCTAAGTTGTTCGTGAAGTGCGCGATAGAAGAATTCCAAAGTCTGAAGCTCCTTGTTATTTAGTCAATTCATTTGAGCGAAAACTTGTACGCAAAAGAGAGTTTATATTTGTGAGAAACCTTGAGGAAGTGTGGTAGAACATCTACACAGTGGAATCAAGGAAAAACTGTGCTGTAACATCTCTTTTGTTCATAGTGGAATCCAGCCGATAGGTTGTCAGTGCGGAAGAGTGGACGTAGGCTTGGGATAAGCCGAACCACTATAAACCTTGTGTTTAATCTTCTCTTCCCTACTCCTTACTTTGCTTTGATCGTAATTCATTTTGGTTAAGCAAAAGAGTACTTCCTTTCTATTGGTTGCCTAGTATTGCTTCCGTATCTCGAGAAATTGTTTTTACACCTATTCACCCCCCCTCTAGGTGTTTATACTAGCTACATCAATTGGTATCAGAGCTCGTGTACTCACTCTGTTTGAAGTGTTTTACTTCAGAGTTAAAGATCCATGGCTAGTATGTTGGCTCCAGGGTTGGTAGAAGGGCAAAGCAATACCAGACCACCTTACTTTGATGGAAAGGATTACAACATATGGAAAAACAAGATGAAGGCGTTCCTAAGATCAAAGGATCCTCTGGAATGGGATGTTGTAGAAAAAGGAATCATTCCTAAAGCTGCACCTGTCTCAGAAAGAGGAAAAGATACTGTGGAGTCTAGTCAAATGACTCAGGAAGAGATAATCAAGAGACAAACTCTTGATGCAAAAGCAATTTATTCTTTATATTGTGCTCTATCACCTACTGAATATAACAGAATATCTTCTTGTGTTACAGCTAAAGAAGTTTGGGATAGATTACATATTACCTATGAAGGAACCGATCGAGTGAAAGAGACTAGAATCAACATTCTCCTCGGTCAATATGAAGCCTTCAAAATGAAATCAGGAGAATCTATAACTGATATGTTTAGTCGTTTTACAGAAATCGTGAATGGTCTTGAAAATCAAGGTCAACCAATTTCTGATCCCATGAAGGTAAACAAGCTACTGCGTGGACTCTCCAAGGATTGGAATCACATAAAGACCTCAATCAGAGAGACCCAAAGAATCATGCCACTATCTGTTAATGAGTTGGTTGGAACTCTTCAGTCTTATGAAGTGGAACGAATCAATGAAGTCGAAGACCCTAAAGGTAAGAAATCCATTGCATTAAAATCCAATGATGATTCTGATGTTGCAGATTCTGAAGACGATATGGACGATGAGGAGCTTGCTCTCATGATAAGAAGATTCAGAAAGCTGAACAGAAAAGGAAGAAGATTCAATCCAAGGAAACAAAGTTTTCAAAAGCAACAGACTAAGTCTGTTGAAGATGATGAATCAAATAAAGATGTAGTCTGCTTTGAATGTAAGAAAAAGGAACACATCAGACCCAACTATCCTCTTCTGAGGAAGAAGAAAGAAAAAGCTGAAAAGTATCGAAATGCTCTTAAAGCAGAAACCTGGAGTGATACAGAATGTGAAGAAAGTGATGATGATTATGCCAACATATGTCTGATGGCACAATCGGATTCAGATTCAAACTCCGAGACAGACTCAGATTCAAACAGTGAATTTGAGGTCACTATCAAGAGAAAGGTAAAATGGTATCTGGATAGTGGATGCTCAAGACATATGACAGGAGATTTAAATTGCTTCATAAAACTTGTTCAAGTGAATGGTGGAAAAGTCTCATTTGGAGGAAACAGCAAAGGAAAAATTGTGGGATTTGGAACTGTGAAAATTGAAAACCTCATAATAAGCAATGTTTCTTTAGTTGAAGGACTCAACTACAATCTGCTCAGTGTCAGTCAGCTATGTGATACTAGTTTCAAAATCTACTTTCAAGAGGGTATATGTTCAGGAACCAGTAAAGACTCTACTCAGTCATTTATGGGACGAAGACATGGAAATATCTACCTCTTGGATGTGAAACCAGATGAATCGCAATGTTTAATTTCAATCCAAGACGAAGCAAGCTTATGGCACAGAAAGCTTGGGCACATCAATATGTAGCAGATAGCCAAAATTTCAACAAAGAAGCTTGTTCGTGGTCTACCCAATTTATCATATCAAAAGTCTGACCTATGTACACCATGCATATTGCGAAAACAGGTAAGAAATTCCTTTAAACCAATAAATCAAGTTTTCACTAATCGTGTATTGCAGCTTCTGCATATGGATCTCTTTGGACCAACCAGAACACAGAGCGTTGGAGGTAAGAAATATTGCCTAGTAATCGTGGATGACTACTCACGATTTACTTGGGTGTATTTCCTGGCAAGTAAGTCTGAAACTTTCTCTTACTTTGAAAAATTTGCTAAAAAGGTTCAAAACGAAAAATGATATGTTATTTCAAGTATAAGAATAGATCATGAAGGTGAATTTGAAAATCAAGATTTTACTAAGTTTTGTGATGAATCTGGTTTTCATCATTTGTTCTCCTCTCCATATACTCCAGAACAAAATGGAGTTGTGGAAAGAAAGAATAGATCGCTTCAAGAAATGGCTAGAACTCTTCTAATTGAAAGCAACATTGTCACGCCCCGATCCTCGGGCACGCACACATCCTTATCTCTCGGTCGATTTTATAATGCGATATCCCAGGACAATGTATCGCCGACCCTTTCATTTATTAAGCACATGCGGAAGCAATTAAAATCCCCAGACAATAAAACGATGGGATAGAAAAGCAGGGCCATATTTTTCATATTGAAATTTATAACCAAACTTTTATACAAAACACAAATCACTTCATAACTATTCACATCAAAATGGAGATCTCAAAAGAAGATAGACTCTCAGCCCATCCAGGCCATACTCAAGGCCCCTCTCGGGATTATCTTCTTCTTCCAAAATCCTTTCTTCAGGTTTCACCTCCGAGTTCTCCTTCTCAGATTCCTCCTCCTCAGCTCCTTCATCGGGGTCCTGAAATGGTTTTCCCCAAACTGGGATGAGACTACGTCTCAGCGAGTTCTACCCCACTAAGCCCGATTAGTAAACTATTATACTAAAGGCTGCCTAAACACGCACAGGGCAGAGGACTTACCTTGGCCTCTGATCCCACCTGCAAGTCAGTACAATTCATAATAGGCACCCAAGCAATCATATCACCGATCGAAGCATCGATCAAATCGACCTAGTCGATTATATGCCAACAAGACCACTCACGGTCATTTCCATTCAGTCAATCAATTCACAACATCAAATCAAAGCAAGGATCAATCGACTTAGTCGATTACATGCCAGACGGACCATTCTAGGTCATTGATTCCACACCATATATTCTTTCATCGAGTACTCGGTCACAGAGCCACATCAATGCTCTCGGGCGTCAACTTCGCCAAGGTGACGTATCCACTAGACAACTGTGTGCGTTCTTTAAGGCGCCGTTTTCGCCAGTGATATCCCAAATCACCGAACCACACATGCCTACAATGATTTTATCAATAGACAATTGCGTGCATTCTTTAAGGCGCCGTTTTCGCCAGTGATGTCCTTATCACCGAACCACGCATGCCTATAACCATGTACTCAATAGACAATTGTGTGCGATCTTTAAGGTGCCGTTTTCGCCAGTGAGTTCCATAATCACCGAACCACACATGCCTATAATAATGTATTTAATAGACAAGTGGATGCGTTCTTTAAGGCGCCGTTTTCGCCAGTGACACCCTCAGTCACCGAACCATACATGCCTATAACAATATGAGTACTAGACCGATACGTGCGTTCTTTAAGGCGCCGTTTTCGCCAGTGATATCCCAATCACCGAACCACGTAGGTCCACAATAATGTATGTACTAGACCGATACGTGCGTTCTTTAAGGCGCCGTTTTCGCCAGTGATGTCCCAATCACCGAACCACGTAGGTCCATACACCGTGTCTGATTGGTTCAATCCCAGAGTACTTCTGATTCACTCTCACCATTCTACTCACTTTACAACTCAACAAAGCACTATAAATGCTTAATAAACATACTGGGTCATTCACCAATCAATAATTCAATCTCAATCGATTCCAATCAAATTAGGGTAAATCCCTAAAACATCACAATTTATTTAATTCCATACAACGTGGAGCTCAAATAAATAAACGGACTACACCACGACGATCAGCACGAGATTTTGGTCGTCGACCACCAAAATCTTAATTTCCGAAAAATAATTAATTAATAAATATTAAAAATTCAATTTAGTACAAAATAAAGCCCGATTAAATAAACAGACTTCACCATGGTCATCAGCATAATATTCCGGTTCCGAACCATCTCCCTTGAATTTTCGGAAAATAAATAATTATTTAATTTAATTCCGAAAATTAATATTTAAATACTAAAAAATCCACTTAGGCCCGAAAAGCCTAATTGGAGCCCACTAAGGGTCGGGAAAATTCCCAAAGCACTTCCAATAATTAGTAGACCACGTCTACTTGCTAATTGCGCAATCAATTTATCTAAATCGCATCACAATTCACTAATAATTGCTAATTTATTCTAATCTAACAACCTAAACATAATTAATTAAATCTAAATAAACCTTAAGCATAATTAGCCAACTAATCCAAGATTAGTAAGATTACTCACCAAATCGCGCGCAAATCGGATCAATCCGACGGCGGCGACGCGAGGAACGATTCTTCCCAAAGCACCGCTCGGGTTCGGGGCCGGGAAACGGCCCGAAACGGGCCCGAACCAGCTGGAAACCCATTTCGTGGGTTTCTGCCCATGGCTGGTCGGAGTAGATCCGGCGGCCAAAACGGCGAGGGAAGGCCGGCTGAAGGCAAGGGGGTTGCGGGGGAGGTCCAGCGGGGCTAGGCGGTGGCTGGAGATGGCCGGACGGTGGCTGGTCGGTGCGGAACAGGGGCGAACAGCGGCTGGGCCGAGCTGGATCACGCGGCCTGGGCGCGCGCGGACGGCGAGACGACGGCGAGCGGCGGGCGCTCGGGCGCGGGCGGCGGCGGGACAAGCGGCGACAGTGCAGCGACGGCAGATTCTGCTCGAGCTTCCTACAGCTTCTGGTTCGGTTTGCACAGAGAAGAACGAAGAAGAAGAAGAAGGTAACGTGAGGGAGGAGGCAAGAAGAGAGAGAAGAGATAAGGGAGGGAGTTTGACCGGTCAAAAAAAAGAATAAAATAAAATAAAGCAAAGGGAAGGGGCGGTGGGGAAAGAATCGCACGAGGGGGAGGGAAAGAAGAGAGAGAAAAAGGGAGAGAGAGAAAAAGAAAAAGAATAATACTATTCTAAATTTTCTTTTCTCTTTCCATTTCCCTTTCTAATTTCTTCCGGTCTTCGATTTTTCCTCCGATAATTTCTTTCTTGAAATTTCGGACTCGTCAATAAATTGATAGACGATGAGACGGTCCTAAAAATGAATTGTGACACGCTCGAATATTTGATTCCCGAAACCAATTTAAATTTCATGGTTAGAATCAATCAAACGCGATTTTAGTCCAATCCAACCAATTGAGTAGCTTTTAGGGATTTTACCGCGGATACATCCCTTAACGGCTTCACCCAATAGGTTAGTTAACTCGTGAGTGATCAGCTCAGAGAAAAAGGACCATAGGCACGTTGACGACATGCCCATTTCACTTTATCGAAACGGGGTCGAATTTCAGGATGTCACAAACATCTCCTCACGTTTTTGGGCTAAAGCAGTTTCAACATCATGTTATATTATCAATAGAGTTTTTCTAAGGCCTATTCTAGAAAAAAACCTCCTATGAATTATTCAAAGAAAAGAAGCCCATTGTTTCATATTTTCATGTATTCGGATGCAAATGTTTCATATTGAAAAATGCAAATGATCTAGTTGGTAAGTTTGAAGAAAAGTCAGATGAAGGCATCTTCCTTGGATATTCAACCACAAGCAAAGCGTACAGAGTCTACAACAAGAAGACTCAAACTGTGGAAGAATCAATGAATGTCAAATTCCAAGACTCTATTCATAATGAATCTACTCAGACTCATCTTGAAGAGACTGAACCTGCTCCAGACTCTACAAAGTCTAAATCTCAAGAAGCAGCTTAGACTTTGAAGGACCAGCAGCAAGTAACTGTTGAAGATTCAAGTGAAGGAAGTGATCATCATTCTGACAAATTAACCAGCAACTGGAAGCATAAGTCCAGTCATCCCAAAGATCTTATCATTGGCGACATTAATGAAGGAATTCGCACAAGATCCAAAAGGCGTGAAGAGTTTAGTGCTGTGGCTCTTATTTCTGAAATAGAACCTAAAAGCATAGATGAAGCTTTATCTGATGAAAGCTGGATTGAAGCCATGCAAGAAGAGCTCAGGCAATTCAGTATCAATGATGTCTGGGAATTGACTCCTAAACCGAAAGGTAAATCAGTTATTAGAGCTAAATGGGTTTTCAGAAACAAGATGGATGAGAAAGGAAAGGTCGCAAGAAATAAAGCAAGACTCGTGGCCAAGGGATACACGCAAGAAGAAGGGATAGACTATGACGAGACTTACACACCAGTAGCAAGGTTTGAAGCAATTCGTTTATTACTTGCATTTGCTTGTCATAAAAATTTCAGGTTATTCCAAATGGATGTCAAAAGTGCCTTCCTAAATGGATTCATCCATGAGGAAGTCTATGTGAATCAACCACCTGGGTTTGAAGACCCAAGGAAACCAGACTCAGTATTCAGACTCAAAAAGGCCTTATATGGCTTAAAACAAGCACCTCGAGCTTGGTACGACAGGCTGAGTAAGTTTTTAATTCAAAACGGTTTTGTGAAAGGTAAAGTAGACACTGCTCTGTTTATCAAAAGAGAAAGCAAAAGTTTTATGCTAGTTCAAATATATGTCGATGATATTATATTCGGATCTCCTAATGAAAGTCTGTGCAAGAAATTCTCTAAGACTATGCAGGATGAATTTGAAATGAGCATGATGGGTGAGTTAACCTTCTTTCTCGGGCTTCAAGTGAAACAACTTAAGGAAGGAACTTTTATTCGTCAAGAAAAATATGCTAATGATCTCGTCAAAAAGTTTGGTCTGAACAATTGCAAGAAGGCTGAAATACCAATGTCAAGTTCCTTGAAGATAGACAAAGATGAAGAAGGAAAGAAAGTCGACCAAAAGCTATACAGGAGTATCATTGGCTCACTTCTTTATCTTACTGCTTCTAGACCTGACATTTTGTTTAGTGTTTGCATTTGTGCCAGATTTCAAGCAGACCCTAAAAAATCTCATTTAAATGCTGCAAAGCGTATTATTAAATACATTGCTTCAACTTCAAGCATCGGCCTATGGTATCCTAAAAGAGGAGACTTTACTCTTCTTGGATACTCAGACGCAGATCTAGCCGGTTGCAGAGTTGATAGAAAGAGCACCTCGGGTACCTGTCAACTACTTGGAGGCAGGACAGTGTCTTGGTTTTCAAGAAAGCAGAGTACAGTAGCTCTCTCTACAGCAGAAGTAGAGTATGTAGCTCTCGGTAGTTGTTGTTCACAAATTCTGTGGATAAAACAACAGCTAAGAGACTTTGGAATTGAAGATTCATGTACGAAGATTAACTGCGACAACACCAGTGCAATCAATCTTACCAAAAATCCAATTCTTCACTCAAGAGCAAAGCATATAGAGATTCGACATCACTTCATTAGAGATCATGTTCAAAATGGAGAAGTTTCGATTCAGTATGTTGATTCAAAGAACCAACTGGCAGATATATTCACAAAGCCTTTGGAGAAAAATCAATTTGAAATTATTCGCTCCAGACTCAACATTTTGAGGTATGAGGAAATCAAAGTCTAGAGACTCTCAGACTCAGATAAACAAGACCTTGACTGTAAGTTATTCTCTCTCTTGAATCTCATCTTGAAAAGGTACGATCGTCAACTGTGTTTGATTATTGCTATATTTAATTGACATGACTATTGCGACATTTCGTTTTCGAAAAGGAAGTTATCTTTTGAAATGACTATTTTCGCAGAAAGGGCAGTTATTTTGAAAAGGCATCTTTTTATTTTCCTTTGTGACGGTCCATATACCCCCTTTTTAACCGATTATGCACTATTGCTTCTTCTTCGCTTTGCTCTCCAAAAACCCTAAAAAGAACCGATCTTCCATTCCTGTTTTCTTCTCTTGCCTAATCTTCGAAAAAGTTGTCATTTTTCTTGGGAAAGTCAAGCAAGGAATCTTTCAAAGAGTGAGAAAGATGTCGTCTTCAAGAAAGTCTTCGAGGATCGCAAGTAGGGGACCACGGCGAATGAGTGAGGGGCCTACTCACTTCGATCTCACCGAGGAAGAAGAGGCTCCAAATCAGCAGCAGAGCCCACAACATTCTCAGCAGCGTCATTCTCCACCATCTAGTCCTCAAAATGTTGGTCATCAACAAGAGGAAGAAATCATTGAAGACGCAGATCCTGTAAGAGTTCAAAGGCCCTCTTTTATTTATAAGCTTTATCGTGCTTTAAAAGGGACTCGTAGTCCATTGAACTACGTCGATGATTTTCTTAAAGACAAAGGATATGGGAATGAATATACCTTTTTGCGAAAAATGGAAAGTTTGGGAATTGCTCGTAAAGGGGTGGCAGAAGAATCCCTTGCAAATATCCCAAGTAATCCTCGTGATTGGGGATTTAATCTGATAGATGGGAATGATGATGACAAATTGTACAGCCAATTTTAACCGAGGATGGGTATTGCGGCGGAAAATAGAGGAAAAAGAGGAGAGTTGTTTAGATCGAAGGAACATAAGGATCTATACTCAAAATTGCTGAAGCGTGGGGTAATAAACCCTAGGAGTGTGGATTTTGATTTTCTGGATGCTATAAATGTGAACTTGAGGGAAAAGTTTAGTTTTCTTCAACTTGAGCAGTTCTGTTCTGACACCACAGAAGCTTACGCTGACTTAACTGCTTATTTCTATTCGAATCTTAGTTTCCTGAATGCGAATAGATTCTCTTTCAGTGTCAAAGATCAAGACTTTGTAGTGGATATGGATATGCTGGCACATGTGTTAGGGGTTGAGAGAGGAAGATATCAACCGATCAAAGTTTCTATTGCTCGTGCTACATTGGAACTTGTTAAGGACAGGAGAACAGAGGAAAAGATTTCCTACCTAAGGATGAGTGCGTTCAACATTCTGCTTCACAAGATTGTGATCAATTGCCTCAGACCGAAATCAACTTCCAAGACTGATGTTTCAAGTTCAGAGGTAAAGCTGATGTATGCCATTCTCACTGGGAAAAAGTTTTCTCTTCCTCACACTGTTATGTTCCACATGTATAGAGCAGTGGTGAAAGACAGAGGTCAACTTCCTTATCCAAGTCTTGTGACGAAGTTATTCAGACATCTGAACATTCAGCCTCCACAAATTCTTTGTACTCGATCGTGTGATCATATGGTGGTAGGACTGAAAATGGTGACCAAGATGCGTCTGAAGGAGCTAAGCAAGGCGTTGGAGAAATTTAAGGAGAAGACTCCTGTAAAGTCTCATCAAATCTCTTCTGCATCAAAAAGAAAAGGAAAGGAGCCCATGGTTGCTCCATCCAAGAAAAGGAGAGCTCTCATCGTTGAAGATGAAGATGATGAGGAAGACATCACCATCTCTGCAACGGCGTTGAAACATCTGAGTCGTTCTGCTCCAGTGAAAGATTCAGAACAGAGGACTCGAGAAAGAGAAGAGAAAGAAAGAGAGGAGAAGGAAGCAGAGGAAAGAGAAGCAGAAGAAAAGGATGCTGAGGAGGCAAGGGATGAAAAAGAAGAAGAAGAAGAAAGAGCACTTGGCGAAAAAGAAGCAGAAGAAGAAGAAGAAGAGAGAATGAATCAAGAGGAAGGAGAGCCTGAAAAACACTCTTCTCCACCTGAAGGCATAGAAATAGGGGGAGTTAATGAGAAAAGAGGGATGTCAGCTGCTACCAGTGAGGGAGTCAGCCGCTCTCCAGCCGACCCAGAAGACATTCATGCCTCTCATTTTCCTGAAGAAGAACATGATGCTTCATCGCCAAATCTGCGTGATTATTTTGATATGCCATCATCTGTAGATCGTGCTGAAGCCAGTACGTAGACCGACAGCTCAGCAGATTTTCGCAGAATTATGGATATTCTCTTGGAGATGCGCGGTCAAATTTATGCTCTGGGATGCGAGGTTCAAAGCTTGCAAAATGCAGGTCAAGTTTCTTCAGTTTCTTTGAAAGATCAGATCCAAGCCCTCTCTGTTCAGATTCAGGCTAATGCTAAGGGTGAGGAGGTTGCACAACTGAAGGAAGACTTGAAAAGGCTGGAAGGGATCGTTCAGTCCATGGGAGATTTCAAGCTTGTCCGCGTTCCCAAGCAATCTTGACTTTATTCCATTTTCTTCTCAACCTTTTTAATGCTGACAAAAAGGGGGAGAAAGATTTGAATCAACCTTTGAATTTTTAATCGTTTGGATTGTTTGATTTGGATTGATGTTTGACTTTAATTTTGTGTCTGGATGTGAATTTGGATTTGACTGCTATTGACTGCTATTGATATCTTATGGATGGTTTTATCATATTCAAGACTAACCTATTTTCTGTGGTTGCAGATTCTAGTGTTATTCATTTAGCCATTTATCTTTATAAGATATGTATATTTGTTTGAGAAATGTTTTGCAGATCAAAGTTATCCAAATCTGCAGGAAAGTTTTGTCACCATTAAAAAGGGGGAGATTGTTGGAGAAATCTTCTTGAAATGTTTTGAAGCTGACAAAACGTTTCCATCAGTCTAGTCTGAAGGTTTGTAGACTCTGCTGTTTAAAGTCTGAAGACCTCCGGACAGCCATACTCAAGATTCAAAGTCTATCCTCATTGACAGTTCTAATCCGTTGAAGAAAGGCTATCAAGAACTGGATGTTTTATTAAGGATATGACCTTATCGACCGGAGAAGATCTCTTGGCTAGATATGACATAACGGAATCCTTTTTAATTGATCGAGATTGATTCGAAGATTAAGGATCCGTTGATTGGCGAAATATTCGTGGAAGGTTCTACTTATGGAAATCGAGATCCTAATTGTATGGGCGAACAGGATTGATGGGCTATCGTCATGTTCCTTTAATAGCTCGAATGATCTTCCTGATTGATTCCGTCCAACGGGTAGATTGGAGGAAATTCCTTTGGTAAGTGCCAACGGGTATTATGGCGTAAAGGAGTATATAAGGAAGACGTTCTAAGTTGTTCGTGAAGTGCGCGATAGAAGAATTCCAAAGTCCGAAGCTCCTTGTTATTTAGTCAATTCATTTGAGCGAAAACTTGTACGCAAAAGAGAGTTTATATTTGTGAGAAACCTTGAGGAAGTGTGGTAGAATATCTACACTGTGGAATCAAGGAAAAGCTGTGCTGTAACATCTCTTTTGTTCATAGTGGAATCCAGCCGATAGGCTGTTAGTGCGGAAGAGTGGACGTAGGCTTGGGATAAACCGAACCACTATAAACCTTGTGTTTAATCTTCTCTTCCCTACTCCTTACTTTGCTTTGATCGTAATTCATTTTGGTTAAGCAAAAGAGTACTTCCTTTCTATTGGTTGCCTAGTATTGCTTCCGTATCTCGAGAAATTGTTTTTACACCTATTCACCCCCCTCTAGGTGTTTATACTAGCTACATCACATCGCACCATCAAATTATTGATAGTGAAGTAATCTAATGCATGTTCGGTCACATGTAGATTAGGATTGATTTTCGGCTTTATTACATTAAGTCAACAAAGAAAAGTACCAGAAACAGTTAGATTAGTGCTTCATATAAATTGCATTTACAATCTGCTATCATGCTTTGCATGTTGCACGGTGTTAGAGAGTCGCATATCCTTAGGATTTAATTGCATGTAGGTTGCATTTAACTAATTATAGTGAAATGAGGAATATCAATGCCTCTACGACGTTGTCATTCTTATACAATATCTCGAAGCAAGAATAAACCAAAATTTCACCATAGAAGATCTTAACCGAAATTGTTGCCAATCTCTCCTACCAATATGGTGGAACCAGTTGACACTATAAGATAGTGGAGAAATTCTTGTTATTTATAACTTGGTGGGTGATGACTCTTGCTCTATAAAATGAAATTAATCAGGCTACATATTCATTGTGTGTTATGATTGTATGCGAAATCCTATTTTCTCACTCACGATTTAAAGAAAATTTTTGTAAGTAAGAAAAAGAAATGACTGATTTCATATATATATATATATATATATAATTTTTAGGTATGTCCATTAAATAACTGTTAAGATCAGCTCTGGAGACTATACATATGTTATTTCCGTATATCTTTATTTGTTAATGGCCAAAGCACCTTTCTCTCTATAATAAGGGTGTGTTCCGCAAGAGAGGTGGCCTCACTGTGAAGGTCCTCGCCTACAACTATCAATGGCCTCACCCAGGGCCTTCATGGTCCTGCTGGCCAAGGGTGAGGCCTTTGCAATCGACGCACAAAAAGTAAATAAAGAAAAAAAGGAAAATGAAAATATAAACTAAAAAATTCAAAAATTTAGAAAAATTCAAATTTTTAAAAATGCAAAAAAATATATGTTAGACAATTTGCAAGAGATGGCACTCAAATCAATGATTTTACTCCGACATGGCACTTAAGTAAGTGAAAAAAAAAAGTTATGCCAAGTGATTGAAAGTTATGGCACTCTTGCTACACTTGTTCTGATTTGTAACAGTTTTCAATTTAATGCAAGAATTGATGATAGAAAAATGGCTTTCTCTTTCATTTATTGTAACTCAAAACATAATTAAAAAAAACATACAAATATTGCCACGTCAGCGCCTACTGGCCAAAATTGGCCGGATGGACTAAATTGATACAAATATTAAAAGGTTTAGGATTGAATTGGTCCAATTGAAAAGTTTAGGACTAAATTGGTTCCAATGCAATAGGTTTAGGACTTTTTTGGTACTTTTCCCCCTAAAAATTCACCATTAGTTTGATACCAAGTAAAAATTGAAGCGGGGGTAGAAACAAAGGAAAGGGTGTAAACCAAAATTTTCAATGCATATCCAGTTTTATTTTTGACAAAACAAAAAATCATCTTGAGGGCTTGGGCCACATACACAATACCTCAATTTTGAATGGCTCACATTCACATAATACAATTAGCCACTCTCTCACCGAAAAACAACCCTTGAAGTTCATAAACGATACTAGGTGCCATTGTTGGGCTAGTCGAAAAGGCTTTCGTTCTCTCTCTTATCCCTTCCTTGCGGATGTCTTGTCTCTATCTCTTCGATCCTTTCATGCTAAGACACCTAGCAAGCGTCATAATCCATGTTAGGACGCCATCCAGACTTTACTCTTGAAGATGTCAGCAATGACGTCATACAAACTTGGAGATGATGCAAGAATGTGACATCATCGTGGGCATAGAAACTTTGGCAGCATCCTTGAAGAGGATACATATTACATACACGGTCAATGTTAAGTCTTTTTTTTTATACAAATAATCTCAGAATAGGAGCATAACCTGTTTATGAAATATATCTACATGCTAAAAATAAAAATTGAATATGTGTCATTCTATAAAAACCAGCTTATGTAAAGAAATTGTGACAATGTTAGTGCACTGATTAAAAATTTTATTATGGTATGTTGTTTGGAAATAAGGGGATGGTGCAAGAAAAATTGGAGCAGGGGATAAACAAACGACGAAGTACGATAAGGACAGCGGACATAGACATAAACAACAATATAAAATATATATAATTTCTTCTAAAAAGATAGCAATTTATTATCACAATATGCATATAAATCAGAGATGGTGAATTAGATACTTGCGAAGATTAGATATCTGCTAGCTGAGAGGTTTGCTGCATTGACTATCAAAAGCAAATTACTAGATAAAAACTTGCACATAAATATGCCACATCGGTGAGTGTCATGCGAAATTTATGCACTTTTATATATAAATACAAAGATAGAAAACGAACCCATCCTGAAATGTTCTTTGCGAGTATAATTTCCTTGAATTAGCTCATCTCACCCTGAAACTTCTTGAGCACTGACGTTTACCGTAAGCAATCCAAAAAGGCATCTCTCGCCCAACACCCCTCTTTCGTCTCCAACGAACATAGCCACCTTTTGTAGGAAAACATTGGTAAAATCAAAACCCAAATATCTAAACTGAACCAACTACGAGACGAGAGCTTTTCAACGGTATTATGACACTTGCAAAATGTCTCAACATGAAAAAAATTTGGCAATCTTTAGATCATAAATCTAAGTCCAACCGAAATGTTAAAATTTACACAGGTAAAACATTTGGACCTAAACAGTAAAGAAACTAATTGTCAAAACCAGGTCATGACAATACTCTTAATCCACAAAGCCTTATCAATGGAATGTCTGCTAAGATCATATCATGAAGGCCATGGCAATACAGTTGAATCAGAAGGGCCATCGACGGAATGAATGATTAGCTCATTGATCATGAGTTTCCAATGGACAGCATGAGATGGGCGATGATAGCTTGACTCAATTTATGCACCGAAATTGAAGATTGAATCAAAGATAATCCATCAATAATGGATCAGAAGTAGTTACAAATCACCCTAGAGTAGAGCGCAAGTCAAAACAGTTATAGATTCATGCTGAGAATAACCAAAACTCATAACAGAATGGCCATTGAAAGACACGAAAAGGGTCCAGGAAAAGAGGGGAATCATCAACTATCAAGACATTGGAAAAATCACAACGACACACTGGATTTGACTTTGAAGAATATGAAGATGAGAAGATCATTCATAATGGATCGATTTATTTTAGATTTTGCCTAAGTTTGAGTTTTAATTTCGAATTAGATTAGGTTTACCATTTTCAGTGCTAATCTTTGTCTGTAAAAGTTTTCCAATCGTGCTTTGTAAGCTTTTTACTTTTTCTCAGCACTCTACTCATCTCCATTAGCAATTCATATTCAACTCTAGTCGTTGAGCAAACATGACCTCCACGAATGTAGGTCATTTGTTTTAGTTCAATAAAATTTCACTGAGTCCGTGTCGTCTCAAATCCACTCCTAGCATATTCTTTATTTCTTTGAATTTTGCAAAGTCGTTGAGGCTTCAAGGCATATTAGAATATATTTAATTTTGATTCGAAGTCATATTTAAGAATTTATGGATAATATCCTGTCAGAAACTGATATGTTCGTTCAATTTACAGGGCCAAAAACATAAATAGTTACTCCAGATAAGGTTATTTGCTTCTACAGAAAAGCTAAAGCACTCATGTTGAACACTACTTGTCTTTACCAAGCTCATGGGCTGGGATCTTCCTTTCACATCATCTATAAAATAACTGAGCGCAAATGTTCAGTCCCTCTAAGCATTTCATTTTTAAAAAATTAAAAATAAATAAATAAAAGAGAGACGAAAATTTTCAGGTGGTTGAATTAACAGTAAGTGAATAATTTTACCAAAAAAAAAATTCAAATCTAGCAGGTAAATGCACATGATGAATGCAACCAAAGTAAGAGCATGCGAAGAAAATATAAGTATTCACGTCTTGACAAAATGATGTAAACATGCACCTGCTCCCTCATACCATTCTTAACCAAAAGATGATTACCTAAAATATCAAAACCGGGAAAAATTATCTGTATCAGGTACACGTTTAAAAAACTATTTCATGACTCATTTTATGATAAAATGCCATCTGTAGAAGATAAGATATTGAAATGAAACATGTGAGAGTTAGGTTGAGAATGTGATGGATACATTTAATTAGCAAAATTATTGAAAAGAAACACATCAAAGTTAGATTGAGAACAAGACGGATACATTTAATAAGCAAAATTATTGAAAAGAAATACATCAGAGTTAGGTTGAGAACAAGAAGGATACATTTAATTAGCAAAATTATTGAAATGAAATACATCAGAGTTAGGTGAGAATGAGACAGATACATTTGATTAGCAATTTTCGCAATTTCCTATGGGAATCCCACACGGGAGCTTCGCAAAGACATCGGAGAGTATTAGTATATGATGGGAAGGACTTTTCCATATTGGTGGGCTTGTGATGAACAATATTTGGCCGGCAGCCATTCTCTATGTAATAATTTGAGTTATTGTTTATGTCCAGGGTTCACCATTCACCATGCCCATTGTGAAGAGGATCCACCGGCCATGGCGGCTCAACAGGTAAATAATATTGAAGTCAACATAACAACCGCATGACTTTAGGTGTAAGAAAAAGGAAACGTACCAACCCCGTGCTATGCCATATTCCATCAAATTATTTTTCTTCAGGAAAAGAATGTTAACTCGGGAGAAATAGCAATTCAAACTTCCTAACATGACCATCAGCAAATAGAGTCTGAACCTTGCGCTATCAAAAAGCCTAAAAAGTAGAATGGAGAGCCAAAAGACAACACAAGAAATTTATGTGATTCGATCGGTGGCCTGCATTCATGGGCGGACAATAACTGCAAAGATTTACCTCTCAAAATACAATGAAAGAGAAAGAACTATAAACGCCTCTATGCCTAATAATCCCGATATCTCGACATACTCTCTCTAAGAGAAAATACTAAAGTTAAACAATTTCGTCTAACGGATGGAGACTTACTCTAAGCCCTCACATGTTCAGTCTCGCCCTTTGCTCCCACCATAGATAGATTTCGTGAAATATTTTGAATCAAGTTAGTTGCGGAATTAATCTATGAGGGGTAAATTGTTGGGGTTTATCCAATATTAATTGCAAAAAGGGCTGGTGGTCAAGTTATAAGTATGAGAGAAAACCTTATCTTTTAAGCTAGTTTTTTGACTGGGAGAAACTCAAGATTATCCAACAATAAGTTATGATTTACTAGTCTAATGCCCATGGGTTGTATAGCTATTTATAAAGATTAGATTTCCATGTATTAAATAACGGTTCGAATTTTTTTAATTAACCAATAAAACTGACTAGTCGGTTTAAGTTGTAACAATTATAAGATTGTTTTAGAAAATAAAAATTAATTTCCATTACTTTATACTTTTTTATACATTTCAATGTATTCCCTTTTAGTTGTAAGCTCATTACATGTTTCTGATGATTGACTTGGTACGAAGGAAAGAGAACTGTGAATCATATTTGAAAAGAAGCACTCTATATATTCAATTCGGTTAAAGTTGGAATTGGGATAAGTTTAAGTAGCGAAAGCAGGGTAAATACACTATCAGTGCCAAAAGTTGTGTACGGCGCTCACTTTGGTGCCAAAAGTTTATTTTGGATCACTTAAGTGCCAAAAAGTTTGAAAAACGATCATTTTAGTGCAATTCGATCTGATTGATCGGAAATCCGAGTGACATTTTTTTATTAATTTTTGAAGCTGATGTAGCTCGCCGGAGAGTATAGTCAGGATCTAAACCATAAAACGACGTCGTTTGGCATCTTTCCGCTAAGTCAGAACCCTAAATCCCCAAATTGAGAGAGAGAGAGAGAGAGAGAGAGAGAGAGAGAGAGAGAGAGAGAGAAGGCATGGTAGGGCTTCCCGCTGCCTTCTTCCCGAAGAACAATGCCAGCACTAGCACTAGCAGCAACACTGCAGCAGCACAGGCACCAGCACCAACACAACTTCGCCTCCAGTTCGTCCAACATTATTGACAAACCCAAGCTCTTGTCCTCCTCCTCCTCTCCTCTTCCTTCTCCTTTCCCCTTTAGAAGGACCCACTTCAGTCGCTCCTTGAGCAGAGCCCAATCCACCATCTCCATCTACACCCCCCTTGTTTCCCTCGCCCTCCTTGTCTTCTCTCTCTCCACCTTCGACCCCTCTTTTTCCTCCTCCTCCTCCGCTCTCACCTCCTATTTTTCCCATTGCTTCTTGCCCGAGAAACAACCTTAGCCTCTCCTTGCTCACCTAGTCGAGCAACTACGACGGAGGCCGAGCGACGATGGCCAAGTGAGCTAGGTCGGCATTGGGCGAGGATCGGACAAAAAAAAACCCTAATTTCAATCCCATATGAGTTGTACGGCATCGTTTTTGTGAGGTCATCCACATATGACGGCAAAGCAACGTCGTTTTCTTAAGGAGGAAAGAAAACACATTTTTTAAAAGCCATGTCGATTTTTTTTTTTTAAATATAAAAGTCACGTAATCATTTTGGCCAAAATCTCTCGCCAGTAGCACCAAAGTAATCATTTTTCCTCCAACTTGGTACTTAAGTGATTTGACGAAAACTTTTGGCACCAAAGTGAGCGTCATACACAACTTTTAGAACTTATAGTGTACTTACCCCTAGCTTAAGCTTTTGCTTTTTAGTATATAAGAGCAGCTAAAAGAGAACTAAGTATATAAGAGCGGTTAAAAGAGAACTAAGGTAAGATCCTTTTAAGATGAGGAGAATGTCACTTTAACACCCATGGTTGTTTTTAATGCAAATAGCTAATTAATATTTTGTTAACAAATAATCTTTCTATGATGCTGAAAATAAGCGCATACCTGTCTCAAAAGCAAATACTTTTAAAGGCAATTCGAACTTTTGTTAAACAATCTGGGGAATTGTCACTTGCCAGATGAGACGATCCTAAGATCCATCATAGTAGCTACAATGACAATTTGAACTTCTCGTACATTAAATGACTCGGACCCTAACTTTTGTGTAAAAATGAACATCAAAAGAAGATGGAATAAGAGTGCATTATTGACGCGATAATAAATGTCAGGCGTAAAATCTACAATGATGGAAGATTAGGTGGAGAATGTAGAAACATAGCTTAGGGGAGGTGACATGAAGTAAACTCCAATACCTATGTAATGATTTGGTCTGGAGTGGACAACGGAGATAGAGGGCTTGGATAAGGAGCTGCTCTTAGGATGGTGAATGGGGTAGGAATGAACTAAAACATGCAATGAATATAGGATGGAGTGATTTTGGAATATATATGTGAAAATTATAATCAAGTCACAAAAATGCCTTTTGCGTAGCGGTAATGTTTAGCTTTGGAACTCCAAAATTAAGCATACTAAGATAAGAGCACCCTAGAATGGGTGACATCCTGAAAGGTGGCGACTTTTACGCCAAAGGACAAAACAATGAGACTCGATATGAGACGGGTCAAAGTAAACAGTAGTTCAGTAAGTTAATTTAGAGATGTCACAACCTAGCTCTAAGAGTGGAATATAAAACTTTTATATTATGATTTCATAATTATGATATATATTTGATAAAGTCAGACTGAAAAACCAAGAGGCCCTAAGGGGCGTCGGTCCCCATCCCTGTCAACCCAAGCACACAATTAATTGACAATAACCAAAGATTTGGATTACCAATTATGGAGTCGCCCGCATTATGACCTCGAATTCTTCATCGTTATATTTGGGAACCTTGTTTTTACTTTCACCACAGTCTAGTCTAACTTCAATTTTAAGGGAAAATCAAAATGTCTCCAATTGCCCAGCCAAATTATCAAAGACCCACATAAAGGCCTTGTGAAAAGACCTGCAAAATTGCTTGTGAGGCTGAGGATTTGATCCCACTCGATTTTGCACTTTTAGCATAGGAGAGAGTTTATTGGTGGTGGGAATAGGGATTCAGCAAAAGTCTTCTCTGAAAGGTCTGTTGCTGGATTCACATAGACTTCCAACTTCCCCTCCCAGCGGATTCCCATGTAAAAACGTGCTGATTTGTCTAAAGTAAACAAAGTTTAGAAAAGCAAAAATAAAGCAACGGGAAAAGGAAATGGCCTTCCAAATGACCAGAAAAGGACGTTAAGACAGAAATGAATATCACCTTTGTCTTTCGAGTGATTTTTACCCGCTACAGTTAGAAAACAAAAGTTCAACAGAAAAACTTGCCATGACATGGTCTTAAATAGACCGGGCCATATTCCTTGGTACTTTCTTTATTATTTTCGTAGATACTAAATTCACGTTCATGGATGAACCAAAAAGAAAAGAAATGAAATCATCCTTCAAAATAAGTTCAATAAGTGATGTCTTTTGTCCACAGTCAAAATGGAAAATGTGTTTCAACTTCGAATCACCCAAAAATATATTCCCTGTTGGCAGGAGTATGTCTAAATCAAACATCTCTTTTTGGTTGAAAATGCAAGAAAAAAATGTAGAAAATTCACCTAATAGTGGGTAGTTGCGTTGGTATTAGAGTCCTCATCGCCGAGGTCGAGAGTTCGAATCCAGACGTTGCTAAACACATTGTAAGTGGGGGGCCATAGTGTTGGGGTCTTGTGCTAGTTTCCCCCGAGTTATAGGCACCTGTCCATTGTGTTCCGGTCGAGCACTGGCAGGAAGTGGTGGATTCCTCGGTCATAAAAAAAAAAAAAAATAGAAAATCAACATAATCTCACTGTAGCGTCCAAGTTCTGATTGCATATGATACCGATACTTTTCATTCCAATTGTCCACTTTTTTCTTTCCTATTTTGCTTCTAATAATGTTCATAGTCGTATTGCGACGTGTCACTAACAAAGATAAAGAATTTTATGGATCGCATTACTAATGAAAAGGACATGCCGAAATGTGGCCAAAATTTTGAGGGTCATGATAATAAGAGCTACTATACGTTTTGGCTTGATTATTGCACTTTCAATGTAAAAAATATATTAACGGTCTTAAAAGATTCATTTTACATTAATGCGTACAAAAGAGATTTTGTTGTTCCAGGGTCACAATTTACGGAGAGATGCACCTAAAAGAGACATCATCACTTCTTTTTGATATGCCACCAAAGTGGGTGATCAAACAATTTTCAAGCAAATGTTCATGTTACATTCCATAATCATTTTTGCATGTAGGAATTAACATCGCACCATCAAATTATTGATAGTGAAGTAATCTAATGCATGTTCGGTCACATGTAGATTAGGATTGATTTTCGGCTTTATTACATTAAGTCAACAAAGAAAAGTACCAGAAACAGTTAGATTAGTGATTCATATAAGTTGCATTTACAATCTGCTATCCTGCTTTGCATGTTGCACGGTGTTAGGGAGTCGCATATCCTTAGGATTTAATTGCATGTAGGTTGCATTTAACTAATTATAGTGAAATGAGGAATATCGATGCCTCTACGATGTTGTCATTTTTATACAATATCTCGAAGCAAGAATAAACCAAAATTTCACCATAGAAGATCTTAACCGAAATTGTTGCCGATCTCTCCTACCAATATGGTGGAACCAGTTGACACTATAAGATAGTGGAGAAATTGTTGTCATTTATAACTTGGTGCGTGATGACTCTTGCGCTATAAAATGAAATTAATCAGGCTACAGATTCATTGTGTGTGTTATGATTGTAAGCGAAATCCTATTTTCTCACTCACGATTTAAAGAAAATTTTTGTAAGTTAGAAAAAGAAATGACTGATTTCATATATATAATTTTTAGGTATGTCCATTAGATAACTGTTAAGATCAGCTCTGGAGACTATACATATGTTATTTCCTTATATCTTTATTTGTTAATGGCCAAAGCACCTTTCTCTCTATAACAAGGGTGTGTTCCGCAAGAGAGGTGGCCTCACTGTGAAGGCCCTCGCCTACAGCTATCAATGGCCTCACCTAGGGCCTTCATGGCCCCGCTGGCCAAGGGTGAGGCCTTTGTAATCGACACACAAAAAAGAAATTAAAAAAAAGGAAAATAAAAATATAAACTAAAAAATTCAAAAATTTAGAAAGATTCAAATTTTTAAAAATGCAAAAAATATATGTAAGACAATTTGCCGGAAATGACACTCAAATGATTGATTTTACTCCGACATGGCACTTAAGGAAGGAAAAAAAAAAGTTATGCTAAGTGATCGTTATACGAAAGTTATGGCACTCTTGCTATACTTGTTCTGATTTGTAACAGTTTTCAATTTAATGCAAGAATTGATGATAGAAAAACGGCTTTCTCTTTCATTTATTGTTACTCAAAACATAATTTAAAAAAACATACAAAAGCAAGAACATCTTTACTGGTCTTCTTATTTTTCATTCCTTTGTTGTGTTTAAGATACAAATTTGTTGTTCATGTTCCCTCTATTATTCAATGCATAGTCAAGAGCAATGTTTGTTTTATCCCAAGAGGATAGTCGTTAGAGTTGGTTGCACCGAGTTTTATACTTTGAGATCCGGAATTATCGTGAAGGAAGATGCTTCCACGTCTCAAACAGGAGTGCTCATTTTCAAATTCTCCAACTTTCTTTTACAACAATAATAACCTACCAACACTATTAAGAATTTACTAACTCCTAAATAAGTTGGTGGATTATCAAATCTTTAGAAAAATTTTGCAAGCATCGTAAGTAGAGGTGGCAAAATTTGCACAAATATTTTTCACAAATGGGTCGAATGTGGATTATGAAGTTGTAATGGGCCATAACCCACATTGGACCCATTTTAAGTTCAGTTTTATATGGGTCGAAAATGGGTCACACATTCTGACCCATTTTCAACTCATTTTTAAAACCTAAAAAACAGCCCTTTGAGTCTTCGACCTTCGTCCTCCGCCGCTCGCCTCCGAGCTGCCTCCGCCGCTCACCTCCGCCACTCGCCGCCACAACTCGCCTTCACCGCCCACCTTTGATTCTCGCCTCCGCCGCTCCCTCGAAGGTCGCTGACGACTGGCAAGGCTCGAGCTCGTCCGCGTCAGGCGAGGCTGAGCCACGCCAGATCTAGCGAGACTCGAGCTCACCGGCTGGTGAGATCGAGTCTCGTCGGACGCCGACGAGCTAGAGTCTCGCCAGATCCGTCGTGGCTCAACCTCGTCGACGACTGGCGAGGCTCGAGACTTGCCGGATATGGCGAAGCTCAAGCTTGCCAGCGTTGGGTGGGGCCTTGGCCTCACCATATCGGCAAGATCGAGCCTCGCCCGATGCCGACGAGCTGGATCTCACCTGTGGCCGGTTGCCGGCCGTCGTCATGGCCGGCGGCCGGCCGAAGAAGAAGAAAAAAAAAAGAGAAAAGAGAAAAGAGAAAAATTAAAAATAATTATTAAAAATTAAAAATGATATTTCAAAAAATAAAAATTATAAAATTATATTTTTAAAAAATTTTAAATATATTTAAAATATATTTAAAAAATAAAATTCGATTTTTTAAAAAAATATTTTAAAAAGAATTATAAAATTTTTCCATTAAATTTGTATTATATAAAAATTGTTAAAAAATTATATTGCATAAGAATATTTTAACAATAAGTAGGTTTTAGCAATACAGGTCGGGTCAGGTACGGGTCGGGTCGGGTATGGGTCATTAAATTTACACTACAAGAATATGGGTCAAAACGGGTTAAATGGGTCAAACATGGATCAACCCATTTTTGACCCGACCCATATCCAAACCGACCCACCCATTTGCCACCCCTAATCGTAAGTAGATAATCCTCACTATAGTATATATATGTCAACATTTTAGTAATCTATTAATTTATAAACTTCTTTGAAGTGCTACCCTCACATTGCTACAAGCTTTAGAATGTTCAGTGATAGTAGCGTTCCCACTTTGAATGGACCAAAAAATTCATCATTAGCATGACCATGAGGCATTTGAGCCTTCCTTTGATACGAAGTAAAAATTGAAGTTGGGGGGGGGGGGGGGGGTATAAACAAAGGAAAGGGTGTAAACCAAAATTTTCAATGCATATTTAGTTTTATTTTTGACAAAACAAAAAATCTTCTTGAGGGCATGCCACGACCACATACACAGTATCTCAATTTTGAATGGCTCACATTCACATAATGCAATTAGCCACTCTCTCTCACCGAAAAACAACCCTCGAAGTTCATAAACGATGCCGGGGTGCCATTGTTGGGCTAGCGAAAAGGCTTTCGTTCTCTCTCTTATCCCTTCCTTGCAGATGTCTTGTCTCTATCTCTTCGATCCTTTCATGCTGAGACACCTAGCAAGCGTCATAATCCATGTCAGGACGCCACCTAGACTCTCCTCTTGAGGATGTAAGCAATGACGTCATACAAAATTGGAGATGACGCAAGAATGTGATATCATCGTGGGCGTGGAAACTTTAGCAGCATCCTTGAAGAGGATACATATTACATACACGGTCAGTGTTAGTCTTTTTTTATACAAATAATCTCAAAATAGGAGCATAACCTGTTTATTAAATATATCTACATGCTAAAAATAAAAATTGAATGTGTCATTTTATAAAAACCAGCTTATCTAAAGAAATTGTGACAACGTTAGTGCACTGATTAAAAATTTTATTATCGTCTGTTGTTTGGAAATAAGGGGATGGCGCAAGAAAAATTGGAGCAGGGGATAAACAAACGGCAAAGTACGATAAGGACAGCGGACGATACGGACGGGCAGCGGGGAAATGTCGCGCGGTACGACCGGCCTGCAGCTGGCGACGCTGTTTAAAAGGGAGGAGAGGTTGGACCGAGAGGCGGGGCTCTTCGGCTGAAAAATCCAGAGAGAGAGAGGGAGAGATCCGACGAGAAAGCCGCGAGTGAGAGCGAGTGAAGAGAGTCGGAGGGAGAGACCGACGGCCACCGCGCCTGAATCGCTGCCGACTACCCGCCGACGTGCCTCCTTTCCCGCGCCGAAGCTCCGGTAAGCGTCGACCCTATTTTGGCCCTGTTTTTGGGCGTGCCGGGGCGGAGCTTGCGGTCGTCCAGCTCACACGTGCTCTAGCCCCGACCGTCCTTTGTCCAGCAACTCTGTGTATCGTTGTCTGTTTGTCGAGAGTTCCGACGAGAATCCCGGTTGAAGTTGAGCCGGAAACCTCATGATTCGCGAGCGCCCTTCACCCGTTCGACGAAATGCTCAATCGATATCTAGTTTTCATCCTCCCGTTTTTGGCCGAAATCGAGTCGTCCGTGCACGCCGTGATCTATGGGAATGTTCCAGTGGTGTTGGCCGACCTTGGGCCTCGGCCATGTAGTCGTTCGCCACGTTTCCATCGTCGCCGTAGTTTGTCTGGTGTTTGGCCGTGGTGTGGCTCTCGGCGGGGAGGTCGGCCGACGAGTGGAGTTCGGAGTGGACGACGCTGGGTGGTAGCTCGGCGGTGTCCTGAGCGCCGGCGAGGGCTTGTCTAAGTGGCGTCGGTTCGGGTGAGGAGCTTCGGTGAAGGAGAGCGCAAGGGGGAGGCGTGCTTCGGAAGGGAGAGAACAGGGAGAAGAAGAGAAAATAGAAAAATAAAAGAATAAAAATGAATTAAAATAATGAATTAAAAAAGATTAAAAAAATTAGTTTCTAATTTGAAGCAGGTCATATCCCGGTAGGCGGATGGGGCCATCGGTTCGGACCGAGTTTACGGTTCGAATCCCTGTTCCCGTATATAATAATAATAATAAATTTAATTTAAAAATTAGTATAAAATATATAGTTGCTATTCATTTTTATGTGAGTTCCATCCACCGTGAGAGAATCGTTGCCGACCACAGTTGACTTCGATCAGCAATGGAAACAGAGGGAGGAGAGAGAGGCAAGCTTGAAAGAACTCAGATAATTTCTCTATTTTTTAATTTTTAATACTATAAAAAATCTAAAGTTCATGAATTTATGCCATATTTAACTTAAATTAATTTTCATGTAACAAAATTTATATTTTTCCATCGCTGACGGACTTTTCATCAACGAGAATCACATGGTATAATAGGCCCCTGCAGAACCAGCAGCAGGTACATTGCATTCTCCGTTTACTTTGTTGTTGAAATACTGTGACCAGGAGAGCAACCCAATGGCAACGCAACCAAGTGAAGAACAGGGAAATGCGAATCAAGCAGAACTAGCAGCAGGTACATTGTTCATATTCCAACCGAGAAAGAATATGGCATGGTTGATGGAGTCCCAAATATGCTCGAACTTGTATTTTCTCGTGGCTCTTTTTATTTTCTTTATCACCAAACAAACATAATGCTAACGGTAGCTAGAATAAAGGGGCAAAAAAAAAAAAGTATGCGAAGGACCTAGTGCTCACTCTTTCTTCTACAGATATTGAAAATGTTTTAACAAGTGTTGGATTAGCTACTTCCCAATCTGGAGGTGCTTCAGGTGCGTTATCCCTCAAAGGAGTTATTTTCAGTGTGAAATTAATATCTGGGGCGGAGCTTCATGAAATTATTCTTTTCTGGGACATTTCTCAATGTCAGCAAGCATAAAAGTGTTAACTGAATGATCTGAAAAGTTTGCATCCATTGTAGAAATTTCAGAAAACATAGTGGATGGACCCTATTACCGACCATTGTTGCGAGCTGCATTGAAGGGTGATTGGGAATTTGCTACAAGATTTTTCGAACACGATGCTACTTCAAAGACAGCCAAAATAACAAGCAGATCAGAAACATTGCTTCACATAGCTGCTTTGAGTGCACATGACCAATTTTTGGAGAACTTGGTTGAGCTCTTGTCTCCATATCCAGAAGTGCTTGAAATGGTTGATTGTGATGGCCGCACAGCCCTCCACAATGCTGTCCCAGGTGGAAGGATAAGGATGGTCAAGGCATTAGTTAGAAGTAATCCTAGGTTGACGCAACTTCGAGATAAGGAAGGACGTGTTCCTTTGGGAATATCTGCTAAGGAAGCCTCTATGCATAAGGAGATTGCTTGGTTCTTGGCGAAAAGTACAACAGACGATGAGCCAAGTCATCCCTCAAGCGATCCCTTTGCGATTGATATTATTATAGATCTCATCCGCAATGGTTATCATGGTACGATTACTCTTACTCTTAACTCAATTCCATCTGTTTTTTCCTTCATTTTTGACTTATCTTAATTTCCCGAACAACTTTGCTGGTGAATTTGGACAGATATCGCCCTTTATCTAGTGGGGCGGTATCCTCACTTAATTACCTCGAGAGGGGGAGAGGGAGAGCCTGCTAATTACTTTCGCATGCTGGATGTGTTGGCGAGGAATGAGTCTCACTTTCCCAGCGGAACCAGGCTGACTGTAACGGAAGCATTGATATACAAATGTCTGTACTTTCTACACTCGCATCTCTTCATTTCTGATTCCCTTCAAGATGATCATACCTGGCTCATCACCTGCTCTTTTGCTTTTGAACTGAAGGTATTCCGGTGCGCTTGAACTCCGAACCAACAAATGAAAATTCCGATCCGGGTAGCTATGCATTTTTGTTGTTGGGCATTATCTTAGGAACTTTCATGATTTTGAACCTTAAGTCATTTTCCTTAGATCCTCTGTGCTAGCAAAAGAAACCAGAAATGATTGTTTTTTTTTTTAGGATATAATTCTGATTTCTTGACCTAGTTTTACTTGAATAATCGCCTGAAATCGAACTACTTTATGGATCAGCTATTCCCTGGGAACCACATATGATTTAACCAAGTGCATAAGTATTGTAGAACTTGATTGGACAATGTGACAAACAAATTACGAGGTCTTACAATGATTTCATATCCAATGACTAGGTCTTCTTTGCAAATTGATTGTAGCGTTTCAATGTCTTACAAGGTCACTTTGGAATGCCACCAAAATTATAGGTACGCTTCCATTTTATCAAAATACCGTCTCTATCTATGTTTTCTCCGTCTAACTAAAATTCTTTGGCCTGTTTGCTTTTTACTTCTTTTGTAAGTATTAAGTAGAAAAAAGCTACCACTGGCCATGGTGGCTCTACTGGATAAGGGTTCCGTTGATCATTTCTCGAGGGGTTTGAAACCCAGTGGAGGCGCTTGGTATCTTAAGTGTGACGTCGGGGTGGTGGGTCATCCGCTAGCATCACCCAGGGTTTACCTTGCCGGCTACCAGCTGTACGGGGTTCCCGAGTCATCAAAAAAAAAAAAAAGTAGAAGAAAGCTCCCAATTAATTCTTTGGCACAATTTGGAAAAGAATTTGTATTAGGCTCACTGCTTGTGTGAAAAAAGAACCGTTACACATCATCGAATGAGTAACATCCATGTTTGAAGTTAATTTTGTAATTAAATTTTTCCACGTACCATCCAAGTTATTTATACCATCAATTGATTTAATAAAAATCCTTCAAAAAATTATTCAAATTCAAACGAAGTTATTTATAAATTTTCTGTGTTAATATTTATATATTTTGAAAGATTTTAAGTACTCACCAACTTCTAATTGCAAGAAGTCTAAAAAAAATACTTAAAACTGCAAATTAAGGCGAGATTTGATGTTAACCTAGGAATTTCTTGCTTATGGCTAATTGATCTAAGCAGAAGATGTGGAATAGAGTTACGTAAACCTAGCAATTCTCCCTCAATCTCGATTGGCGAAATCATGTTCGCTTCATTATCTCTCTCAAGTATTGGGCATGGGACCAAGGGCAAGCCCCTAGCGTCATCGACCCCAGAATAAGGTTGCAATAGATGATGGCATGGGTTTATCATTATATCGTATTAACGTAGTAAATTTACACTTTTATTTGGCAACTTTAAAAAGGCGTGAAAGAATAGTAATAGGAGCAGGAGGGAAAAATCAAAATAACTTGTTCAGGAGGGCTTTTTTTTTTTAGGTCGATGTTTAGGAGGGCTTGGAATAGAAGAATATTTCAATGGGAGTGAGTTTCGTGGGTCCCAACAAAATTGTGCATCCGAGAATTCCACCCCCAAGTTATATATTCTGTACCAACAAGCTATTGGTTAGCTATTAAAGGAGTTTTCTCCTCTTCTTATAATCTTGTATTTCAGATTTGTTGGAAGCACCCCAAAAATTAAGATCCTAAATACATTAGGTCGATATGGGAGAATGCGCTCTTAAATTACCCGAGATTGAGAAGGTGGACCATTCAAAGTGTGCAAAAATGAGCCCAAACACCCCCCTCACCACTGAAAAAAAATACTACAGTTCGCAAAACTTATTCACAACTTTTGCCCGTAGTTGCATTTATCACCTTGACCCAACTTTTGGATGCACCCGAAATGCTCTTTTTTTTTTTTTTTTTGGTCAAACGAAATGCTCTTTAGCCTTGTCCCTAATTCTTCTATTTTTGTCAAAGAACAAAAAAGGAGACAGAAGTATAGTGTTGTTGCATATGTTTTTTAATCGGAAGTTTTTTAATAGAGTCAACTCTACTCACTGTCATTTAGGTGTAACAAGTAAACTCGAACTTCACGCAACAGTATGTGACCTCATGTGGAAGTTTCGATTTTGTTAGAGATAGATAGAATGGAGAAAGAAAAAAAAAATTGCTTTTGTGCTGAGCATGACTAACAATAGAATGGATTGTACGAATCATACGATATTTTTATTACTAGCTGCTATGCATATTTAAATATTATTATCTAAAATAATCTTATACATGCAAAGACTACTATAATTTGCTCTAGCTGGACAGATGTCCTTGGCGTGGTTATTTTCAGAGCTATTCCATCAGGTTAGCTCTCATAATTATATTCCCTTTGTTATGATTAACATTATAAAGCCTCGTTTGAACTTCAAGGAAGATCACTTTCTTCAATTGCCCTCTAATGACTTCTACTTTCTTCGCACCCAATTTTTTTTTCATCCAGACATGATATAAACCTTTTCTTGGAAAATTCCAAAAATGACTTTACAACTTTGCATGAGCAATTACTAAACGTCACACTTTGCATTTGAGGACTAAACAAATGGAGAAAAAAATATCAAAATCGCTTTTTTTAAAAGAGTAAACAAAAAAATTAAATAGAATGAGATCGTTTTCCCAATCACCCGCCAACCCAAACCAATGTGGTAGGGGCTTTTGTGAGAAAATACGACAAATGGTAAACTGTTGTGTCTGATAACAAAAATTGGGATGCAAAGCTGGACTACTGCTTTTATTTTTCATTTTTATAAATCCAATAGCCGCCGCTTTATTATTCGTTTTCATTTTTTAGTTAACATTTTGTAGTTCCTATAATCAAGAGGATTCACGAGATGAAGCTGAGACACGTGGCAGCAATTAGGTTGGCACTGCAAGTTTTCCGTGCGATCTCTCATGAGAAAACCACTGAGATCATCGATATTTTCGAAAAGGAAGGCACGTTATATGAAGCTACAGCAAGGGGAATCACTGAAATCATGAATTTATGTATTGAATTTTTCCCAGAGTTTATTTGGATTCGGCATAATGGAGGGGGGTTGGTGACGGAAGCTGTGAAGCATCGCCGAGAAGGGATTCTCAGACTCTTGTTGACGGTAAGCCCAACCAATAAGTTGTCATTAGTTCGAGGACCCACAGAGGCCGAATCGAAGGAAATGATGAGCGCAGCAGCAAAGTACGGAGCAACAGGGTACTGCCCTCGTTTCAGTGCAAAAACTGTGGTAGCCGAGGCAGCATTTCAAATGCAAAGGGAAGTCCAATGGTATAAGGTAAGTCCAGTAGTATAAGGTAAGTAGCTTTCTTTTTATATATTTATTTTTGGTCAAATTCTTTTCATATATTTAATAACCACACTTAATGATAATTATTATCTTATAATATCTTCTTGACAAAATTCTTAAAATATGACGGCTAGAACTTCATTTGGATAATTTGAGAATATACAAAGAACATTTTTTTTTTGTTAGCTATTTTCAAGAAAAATTGACCAAAATAATTACATTAGAGTTTTGTGTAAAAGTTTAAGATTCAATTGGAAAAATTGAAAAGTTTAGAATTGAATTGATATATATATATATATATATATGCAATAAATTTAGGACAGATTGGATAATTTTCCCAATATGAATATGAAGCAAGTACCATAGTTGAACAAAGCATCCTAAGTGGAGAAACGTTGCACTTTTTTTCTTTCAGCATGTCTCAAGCCAATAGATGAAGTCTTTCGATATGTCGACTTTGACATCGAAATCACAAGAATCACCAATCCTTTAAAGATGGCATAATGGAGCCTCTTCACTAGTTGCGTTGGGATTGACATCATGAAAGAAGTAATCTTCTCTTTGTTGTCTTCTTCCTTAGGGTCATAGCGGGATCGTCACCTCACAATAATTGAAATTTTCCTGATTATTCTTGAAGTTGTACATTTCTACTCAAATCTTCTAGTTCGACTTCATGATGGGCGACATTGAGTCCACAATAAAGACAACTAGCCATATCCTAGGTTCTAATACCAACTCATATTAGAGGGGTCGGAGATTACGAGGTGACACAAGTACAAGAAGAGAGACGCTCACCACCTAAATACAAGACATATGACAGGATAAATGCTCACTGCTTAAGGAATCCAACTGAGAATATATGGCATATAAAGAGTAAATACTCAGTACCTAAAGAATCCACCTCAAGATATGATGTAATTCACCATTCAATCGAATCTATCAAAGAGATACAGAGTTAACGGAACTCTAATCCAATTGTTTACTTTTAAAAATTCAGAAAACATTCACTCACCGTTAATGGAGCCTTAGAGGGGTTTGTCTACATTTACAACTTGAAACAACCTTCTAAGTACAGGCAAATCCCAAGACATTTACCTTTTATTTCCAAGAAAAGACCAACAATCCTAGACGTATCATAAATGCTACCATTGAAACTCATGACTCAAAGGACTCTACAAACAAAATACAATGCATAAGGTTCAATAAAGCACGTAGAAGTACTAAAAGACTCAATGTCAAATTTCTTGACTAGCTCTTAATATTTTTTGGGATAATTATCCAAAAAGACCTAAACCTCTTATACGATATTCAATTTAGTCACGAACATTTTCATTATGCCAATTTAGTTCTAAACCTTTTGACCATTTGTCATTTTAATTCTAAACCAATTAATTGTATCAATTTAATCTTAAATCTTTTGATAATTTGTCAATTTTAAGTCTCTTAGCCAATTTTCATCAAACATGGATGTCAATGTTGACGTAGACAATATTTTACTTTTTTATCTTTTTAAATTTTCCAAATTTTTTATTGCTTTTATTTTATTTCTTTTTTTCTGGGTCGCCCTTGCTGGCATGACACCCTTGCATGTGGCAAGCAAGCGCACAGAGGCCCTCATTTATAGGCCAACAAAGGCCGCAATGCCCTCATCCAAACCAAGCAAGCGTTGGTTGGCAACCTTGCCAGCCTAGACTCCAAAATAAAAAGAAAAAAAAGAAAAATGTAATAAAAAATTGAGAAAATTGCCCGTGTCTATACCGACAGTGTCACGTGGGACTATCGATGCTAGCAAGATTGTCACGTTAGTGACTTTCAGGGCCAAGATTGGTCAAAAAGACTAAATCGGTAAATCGTCGAAAGTTTTAGAATTACATTGGCACAATTAAAAAGTTTAATATTGAATTGATCACTCTACAAGTGATTTAGGACTTTTTGGACAATTTTTCCTATATTTTTTTTTTCATAAATTCTTCTTAAGACTCCAAATTCCATGAAACTTGATTCTTTAGAAAGTAGAAACATAGTGCTTTCCATGTACATATTATTTGACTAAATGAAGCACAATATCATCGTCAAAGCTCCGAAGAAAGTGACCTTTGAAATTCTACCGGCAAAGATGGACTTTACTTCTAAGAAAATTTCGCATCAAGTATTGGATACGTCTTAATCTCCTTGATATGTTGCCTCATCAGTTTTTTTTTTTTTTAATTTCCATTACACTATCCAATTATTGAAACTCCCATTTGTGGGCTTTATGCATAGGCTGTGGAAAGCTGGGTTATCCCTTTTGTGGCATCTGCCTCCTTTGGCCACAAAACATATTGGAAAAAATTCGTGAAGAACCACAAAGGATTGACTAAGAAAGGAGAGAAATGGGTGAAGGAGACAGCAAATTCATGTATGATCGTCTCAACTCTAATTGTCACAGTATTGTTCGCAGCTGCTTTCACCGTGCCTGGAGGAAATGACGGTAAAACTGGAGTGCCATTGTTGTTAGGGCAGGATTATTTCCATATTTTTGCAATTTCAGATGCGTTAGGTTTCTTCTCCTCTGTGATGACCATCTTGCTATTCCTAAGCATTTTAACTTCGCGCTATGAGGCACAAGATTTTCTCTATGCGTTGCCTAAGAAGATCATAATGGGCCTCTCTTTACTCTTCCTCTCCTTGGCTTTCATGCTGGCGGCCTTCGTTGCAACTCTCGCAATGGTGCTTGATAAGAGGCTGGAGTGGGCTCTCATTCCAATCACTTTGCTGGCCTGTGTCCCCGTGGCTTTGTTGGTAGCACAACTTCCCTTGCTACTTGGAATGGTTATAGCCACTTATGGATCTAGCATCTTTCGTCCCAAGGGCATTTGTAATTGAGTCAAATAATACATAACAAGATCAGGGATTGATGGATTTGATTTGAGGGTAGCTTCATTATAGTTGGTTGTTTGTAGCGGAGCCAATGCAATACTGAATGTATTTCCTCAAAGTATTTGAACTATTACCATGCATTATGTTTCCTTGCCTTGTTGTTACCAAAGATCTATTTATAGAATGATTCAATCAATTTAAAATTTCAGCCTCTAGACACTTCAAAATTCAATCTGCACATACATAAACAATTTTTTTGAACATTCAGGACCGAAGAATGCTCAATCTTGGAATATAACATTTTAAAAATTATGTTTTGTCTTTTTTTTTATAATTTAGATTCAGATTTTTTTTTTCAGCTTAAACAACAGCCTCCAAGTATTTCAGAATATAATCTATAAAATAAGTCTATGTCTTCAACGTTTATTACCAAAAAACACTCGATCATGTAATATATCTTTCATCATGGAATGAGAGATGAACAATTATTAAAAAAAAAAAATCTATAGATACAAAATTTCAGTAGTAAGAATGATACCAAATGTAGACTTTATTCTTGTGAACTATAAAGTAATTAGAATCATACTAGTTATGATACTTTGTTTGTATCAATTGTGAAATAGATGGAATAAAACCTACCATAAATCTTTGCACCATTGGTCACTGTTGACACCTGAATTTTAATTAAATATTAAGACATTTATTGAATAGAAAATTAGATACTAATTTGGTCATAAAAAAGCAATCCTCACCATCAAGGCAATTGGAGATAGCTCTGGCTCCTTGGCGACAATTCATTGCTCCAACAAGCAACTAGAAACATGTCTGAGTCCTAAAAAAGCAGTTCCCCTGCATCATTAGGTAAGATGATACCTTAGTATTTGCCAAAAACTTGAGGTTCACCCTCTGCATCACTTTTTTCCGATAAGTAACTACATGTATCTTCTTTTTTGTGTTATTATATATTATGCTATATTATCCATTTTGCAAAGGAGACTTGGTCCCAAACAAGATATTATCTAATATATATGCATGGACAAAATTTAGGTATCAATTTGTCTTTAAAAGCAATCTTTGCAAGCTCAACTTCAAAGAAGAGCAGCTGTTGAAATCTCAATTTTGATTAAATATTTATATATTTATTCATAGGAAATTATGGACCATGTTGCCATAACAAAAATGATTTTCGCATCACCTAGGCATTAATGTTATTTGCATCCATTAAGATTTGTTTTTATTTTATTTCTCCTTTATTTTACCCTATAGATATTAGACTATATTTTATTTTTATTTTTTTTTAAAAAGGAAAAGGGCCAAGCCCCGCTTTTGCTTTTCTCCTGCCTTTGTCCAGGACCAGGCCCAGCTCCCCCCTCACGGCCCGGCCTAGCCCGACCCTTCCTTCTTCCTCCTTCCTTCTCCCTCCCTGCGACTCCTATGGGCGGCTCTCCCTTCTCTCCTTCTCTTCTCCCCTTCTCACGCAACAAGGACAGTGTGCTGCGGAAAGAAGGAGCAGAGCATGCGGAAGTAATGACTGATGGGACATCGGTTCAATTGGTGGAGGTCGGTCGATGCACCAAGGACCAGCAGTCGAAGCCTTCATCGACCAGCCTTCTCGGCCTACAAGTAGAAGGGGGAGCCAAAGAGAGAGAAAAAAGGGTGGAGGAGAGATGGTGGGGTTTCTTCAGAGAGACATCCGAGAAGCCCGAAAGAGTGAGCGAAGGGGTGAAGGTAGAGGGAGAGCACCAAGAGGGTGGAGGTTGGAGAGGAGATCTGTGAGTGAGAGAGAGAGAGAGAGAGAGAGAGAGAGAGAGAGAGAGGGAGAGAGAGAGAGACCTCTCTCTCGGCCATGCCGCGGAGACCCTCGTCGCACGAGACCTCCGCCGTGTCGCTGCCACTCAATGCCGCATGTCGCTGCCAGGGCGTCGCCTGCTGTGCCCAAATCAAGTCCCATCGTCACTATACTCGACAGTCATTGCTGCCACGACATCACTGCTCGCCGCTTCACCGATCTGCCACTGATCCTGCTCACTACGCCATCGTGACCAAGAATACCGGGCAGTCGCCATTGATAGGGCTAATAAGAACATCTAGAAGGGGTGGATAGGTGTTAAAGAAGTTTTTGCAAGACTTAACAACTTAATTCGCCTTTTGAGAATAATATACTGAAGATGTAAAAGACTATAAACAGTTATATAAGACTACGAATTAAAGTAAAGAGTTTAGGGAAAGAGAATTGAAACACAAGGTTTATAGCGGTTCGGCTTAGACCAAGTCTACGTCTACTCTTTCGCATTGACAGCCCACTGGCTGGATTCCACTAAGAACCAAAACAAAATTTACAGTCTTACGTCCTTGATTCCACAGTGTAAAAACTCTACTACACTTCCTTAAAGTTTCACAAGTATTTAATCTCTCTTTTGAGAACAACTTAAGCTCAGTGATTGAATCAGCAAAGAACTAGGAGTTTCAGATTTTGGAATTTTTCTTTCACACACACAAGTAACTTGAGCGTCTTCCTTATATACTCCTCCATGTCTTCATAACCGTTGGCACCTTCCAAAGGAGTTCTTTCAATCTACCTGTTGGATAGAATCAATTAGGGAGATCTCGAGTTATTTAAGGAATGTGATAATAGCCCACCAATCTTGCTCGCCTATACAATCAGGATCTAGGTTTCTATAAGTAGAACTTTTCAAGTATGCTTCGCCAATCAACAGATTTAATTATCCGAATTGATTTCAATAGGAATAATTGATCACAAGATGCTATCTCCAGTTGTGAGATCTTCTTTAACCATACGAACTAAATCCTTAGAGATATACTTGCATTTGAATAAGTCTTCTCTTTGTCGGTCTGGAAACTATCAGTGAGGATAGACTTTAAATCTTGAGTCTAGAGGTCTTCAGACTTTGACGATAGAGTCTGCAAGTCTTCAGACTAAACTGATGGAAATGTTTTGTCAACTTCAAAACAAATAAGAAAGTTTTCTCCAACAATCTCTCCCATTTTAATGGTGACAAAGCTTTCCTGCAAATTTGAACACTTTTGTCCTGCAAAACAATACTTAAGCAAAATAAGATATCTCATAAAAGATAAGTGGATTAGGATTTGGATAGCAACGATTCTACAACCACATAAAACATATTATTCCTGCAAAACAACTATCCTTTCCATAATCATCATCACGGCCTAAGTTATTGCAAGACAAAAGATCAAATCAAACAGTCTACAACCAAACAAAAGAAAGATGAGTCCAAAAATCCAAACCAAAATCAAAAACTAAAGTCAAATCTGCATCAAACTCCTCCCCCTTTTTGTCAACAGCAAAAAGTGGAGAATAAATAAAAAGAGTTGTTTGAAAATAGAGAAAGTCAAGGCTGTTTGGGCAGGCGAACAAGTTGGAATTCTCCCATGGAATTCATTGTCTTCTCAAGCTTTTCTATAGTCTCATTGAACAGCTATAAATCTTCACCCTTCACATGATCTTGCACTTGAGTCTTCAAAGCGTTTAACTGATCTTGCAAAGACATTGAAGTAGTCAAGAAAGCCTTTTTGAGATCTTTTATTTCATATTCCAAACCATACTGACCATTCTTTAAATCCAGCAAAACATCCATGATGTGTGAAAAGTTTGCTGAATGAGTTAAAGCAGCACTGTGTCCAACAGAACCTGTTCCTGGAGTCTTGAGAGTGGATGGATCTTTAGCAGTTTGTCTACTATGACTTGGAGTAAATGCCTCAAATTCTGGTTATGGATGGTGAGAGGCATACACATCCTCTAGATCTGCAGTAGACCAACTAACATCACTAGTGAGAATAGGCGAAGAAGTTCCTCGTTTTTCTGTAGCTCCCCCTGTATGTGTGCCTTTAGGAGGAGAAATGGATTCTTCTTCCTGTTCTGCTTCAACAAGAGAGTGATGTTTTTCTTTTGCTTGCTCACCAGCAGTTCCACTCATTGTCTTTTCAAAGTTGCTTGACAAGGATACAACCAATGTAGGCTTAAGAGAGTCATCTTGAGCCACTTCTTCCTCTCCTTCTATTCTTCCTTCCTCGTCCTCTTCTCCTTTTTCTTCCTCTTCTTCTTCTCTTCTTTCTTCATCTCTTCTCTTAGTCTCTTCTCTAGTCTCTTCTCTAGTCTCGCGAAAGTTGACGAAACTCTTCAAGTTCCTTAAGGCTAAAAGAGTCATCTCATCTTCATCTTCTTCATCCAGCAAGATGAGAGTTCTCTTCTTCTTTACTGAAGCATCCATGAGCTCCTTGCCTTTCTTTTTGGCCGCTGTAGAGGCCGGTTTCGCCTTGATTGGAGACTTCTCCTTCATGTTCTCTGACACCTTGTTAAGTTCTTTCAATCGCATCTTGGTGATCATTTTGAATCCAATCACCATTGAAGTAATGCTTGTCAAACACAGAGGTGCAGGAATGTGAATTTTGAAGCGCCTAAAAAGGCGCGTAATAAGAGCAGAATAAGGGAGTTCTCCCTTATCTTTCACCACTGTCTTGTACATATGAAACATGATGGTGTGAGACAAAGAGAATTTGTAGCCAATATTGATGGCATGCATCAATTTTACTTCAGACCAAGATACATCAGTCTTGGATGTCGACTTTGGACGGATGCAGTTGAACACAATTTTGTGTAGCAAGATGTTAGAGGCATTCATCCTAGAGTAGGATATCTTGCCTTCAGCAACCCTGTCTTTCACCAATGATAGAGTAGCGTGAGCAACCGATACACCAATTGGTTGGAAACATGCTCTTTCCACCCTAATTAGGTCAGCCAAAGTATCCATATCTACCAAAAACTCCTTATCCCTCACTGTGAAAGAGAAACTGTTTGCATCCAAGAAAGATAAATTCGAATAAAAGTAAGCTGTGAGTTCTGGATAAGCAGCAGTAGATTCAAAACAAAAACGCTCCAATTGCAGAAAAGCAAACTTCTCTCGCAGATTTACTTTCATCGAATCAAGAAAATCAAAATCAACACTCTTAGGGTTCATAACCCATATTTTCATTATATTCAAATAAACCCTCTTATGATTCTTCGATCTCAATAGACTCGATCCATCACCAACAACATTTGCAGCTACTCCTATTTTAGGCTGGAAATGTGTAAACATTCGTTCATCACTGTCCTGTCCTTCGGGTTCATTAAACATACCAAAATGTGGGTCACTAGAAAAGTTAGCAAAGGCTTTTTCAGCCAATCCTTTTTTTGCAATACCCGTCTTCTCCATATCGCGCAAAAATAGAGTTTCATTTCTGGAGCCTCTCTCTCTTAGAAATTTATCGATCAAAGACATAGCAGTTCCTCCTCTTTTCAAATAAGAATAAAGCTTGAAAGCAACCTTAGGAGTTAGTGTTCTTATAGGTCCAACTCCTTCCAAAATTTCTTCTTCTAGTTGAGTCGGTGGAGGAGACTGACGCTGCCGCGAAGGTTGTTGCTGACTTGGTCGCTAAGGTGGAGAAGAATCTTCTTCCTCAATCAAATCGAAATGCGTAGGACCCTCAGGCATATGTTGTGGTCCCCTGCTTGCGATTATCGAAGACTTTCTTGAAGACATTGTCGCTTCAAGGGAGAAATTCACAGACTTGCTCGAAAAGGTAAAAACTTTTTGGATTAAACAATAGTGAAATTGAGAGCAAATGGGAGTACAGTATTTTAGGGTTTGAGAGTGAAAATGAAGAAGACGGATTTCAACAATATATAAAGCAAGTGAAGCGAAGTAAACGAATCATCACAAAGGAAAAATTAGAAATGCATTTTCGAAAAATAACTACTTTTTTTGAAAATGAATAACTACATTTTAAAAAAAAAAATAGATAACTGCCTACCTTTTCGAAAGAGAATAAATGCTATAAATTCAAAAAGAAACTTTAAAAATAATTTTAATCAAATAGCGATTAATGCGTAATCGTACCTTTTCAAGTCTTTAACCAAAAATTAAATTACTAGACCAAAATAACTTACAATCATAACTCTTGGTCTTCTGGATCTGAACACCTTCAAACTTTACCTTTGAGTTTGAGCACCTTCAGACTTTAATGAATAAAAGATGTGATGTTCAGTCTAGTGCAAATATATTCAAATAGGCTTTTCTTTAGTGGCTTTGTAAATATGTCTGCCAGTTAATTCTTTGAGTTAATGAACTGGATCATAACTTCTCCACTTTGAACATGATCTCTAATAAAGTGATGTCAAATATCTATGTGCTTTGCTCTTGAATGAAGAATTGGATTCTTTGTGAGATTAATTGCACTGGTGTTATTGCATTTAATCTCGATGCATGAGTCTTCGATTCCAAAGTCTCTCAGTTGTTTTATCCATAAGATTTGAGAACAATAATTTCCATTAGCCACATACTCTGCTTCTTCTATTGAAAGAGCTACTATACTTTACTTCCTTGAGAAACATGATACTGTTCTGTTTCCCAGCAATTAACAAGTACCGGAAGTACTCTTTCTATCAACTCTACAACTTGCTAGATCTGCGTCTGAATATTCAAGGAGAGTAAAGTCTTATTCTTTGGGATACCACAGACCTAACTTTAAGATAGTTGTAACGTATTTAATGATGTGTTTTGTAGCACTTAGATGAGATTATTTAGGATCATATTGAAATCTAGCACAAATACAAATACTAAACAAGATGTCAGGTCTAGAAGCAGTAAGATAAAGAAGTGAGCCAATAATACTCCTGCAGAGTTTCTGGTCAACTTTCTTTCCTCCTTCATCTTTGTCTAGCTTCGAAGAACTTGACATTGGTATCTTAGTCTTTTTTCAATTCTCTAATCCGAACTTTTTAACAAGTTCTTTTGCATATTTTTTTTGGTGAATGAAAATTCCTTCTTTCAATTGTTTCACTTGTAATCCGAGAAAGAAAGATAGTTCACCCATCATGTTCATCTCAAATTCATCCTGCATAGACTTAGAAAACTTCTTGAACAGGTTTTTGTTAGGTGATCCAAATATAATTTCATCAACATAGATTTGAACAAGTAGAAAGTTTTTACCTTCTCTTTTAATAAACAAGGTAGTATCCACTTTTCCTTTGACAAAATTGTTTTGAATTAGAAACTTACTTAACCTGTCATACCATGCTTAAGGTGTTTGCTTTAATCCATATAGAGCATTTTTTTCATTCTGAATACTGAGTGTGGTCTCTTTGGATCTTTAAATCTAGGAGGTTGTTCCACGTAGACTTCTTCTTGGATAAATCAATTTAGGAATACACTCTTGACGTCTATTTGGAATAACTTGAAATTTTTTATAACAGGCAAAAGCAAGTAATAATCTAATTGATTCTAACCTGGCTACTGGTGCGTAGATTTCATCATAGTCTATCCATTATTCTTGCGTATATCCTTTAGTCACAAGTCTTGCTTTGTTCCTGACCACTTTTCCTTTTTCATCCATCTTGTTCCTAAAAACCCATTTAGCTCCAATAATGGATTTACCTTTTGGTTTAGGAGTTAATTCCCATACATCGTTAATGTTGAATTGTCTGAGTTCTTCTTGCATTGCTTCAATCCAACTTTCGTTAGCCAAAACTTCTTCTATGCTTTTGGGTTCAATTTTGGAAATAAGTGCCATGGTGCTAGACTCTTTTTGCTTTTTTGATCTGGTGCGAATCCCTTCATCAATGTCACTGATGATGAGTTCTTTAGGATGACTAGACTTGTGCTTCCAGTTGCTAGTTGGTCCGACAATTTGCTGATCTTCTACTTTAGCTGATTCTTTAACTTCCGTTCGTTGATGATCTTCAGAAGTCTGAGCCACTTCAGGGGAAGTAGACTTTGTAAGGTCTGGAACAAATTCAGATTCTTCAGGTTGAGTTTGAATCAGCTGATTCTACAAAGAGTCTTGAAATTTGACATTCATAGATTCTTCCACAAACTGAGTCTTCTTGTTGAATACTCTGTAAGCTTTGCTTGACATTGAGTAGCCAAGGAAAATTCATTCGTCTGATTTTTCTTCAAACTTACCAGTTCGATCATTTGCATTTTTCAAAACAAAACATTTGTAACCAAATACATGAAAGTAAGAAACAATTGGCTTCTTTCCTTTGAATAACTCAGAGAGTTTTCTCCAGAGTAGGCGTTAAGAATATTCTGTTAATAATATAGCAAGCTGTAAAAACTGCTTTAGCCCAAAAACAAGAAGAAATATTACTTTCTATTAAAAGAGTTATTGCCATTTCTTGCAGAGATCTATTCTTTCTTTCCATAACTCCATTCTGTTCTAGAGTGTATGGAGAGGAGAAAACATGCTGAAAACCTGATTCATTACAGAATTTTGCAAAGTCTTGATTTTCAAACTCACCTCCATGATCTGTCCGTATGCTTGAAATAGCATATCCTTTCTCATTCTGAACTTTCTTGGCAAACTTTGAAAAGTGAGAAAATGTTTCAGACTTACTTGCCAGAAAATGAACCCAAGTAAATCGAGAATAATCATCCACAATTACTAGGCAATATCTCTTTCTACTAATGCTTTGAGTTCTGGTTGGTACAAAAAGATTTGTATGCAGAAGCTGCAAAACATGATTAGTAGAAACTTGATTTATTGGTTTAAAAGAACTTCTAATATGTTTTCCTAACACATATAGTGTGCATAAATCAGATTTTTGAAACCTCGAGTTGGGTAGCCCACGAACAAGGTTATTGGAAGAGATTTTGGCAATTTGCTTCATGTTGACATGGCCAAACTTTCAATGCCAAAGATTTGCTTCATCTTGAATTGAAATTAGACATTGAGATTTTTCTGGTTTTATATCCAGAGGATAGATGTTCTCATGTTTTCATCTAGTAAAAGATTGAGAAAAATCTTTACTAGTTCTTGAACATACTCCTTCTTGGAAATTTATTTTGAATCCAGTGTCACATAGTTGGCTAATGCTAAGTAGATTGTAATTTAGTCCTTCCACCAAAGAGACATTGTTGATTGTGAGACTTATAATTTTTACAGTACCACGCCTAACAATTCTTCATTTGCTATTTCCACCAAAAGAGACTTTTCCACCATTCATTTGCACAAGCTTTATAAAACAACTTGAATCTTCAATCATATATCTTGAACAGTCACTATCCAAATACCATTTAACATTTTTTTTTATAGTGACCTGCAATTAAAAAATATACTCAAGCTTTTTTTGATACCCATATTTTCTTGGGTCCAGAGGAGTTAATGCAATATGCAGTCTTTGCCCATTCCTTTTTAACAAGTCTCCAAACCATAGGACATTCTTTCTCAAAGTGTTCTAAGCTGTTACAATTTGAACATTTGAGAGCACTTCGGCCAACAGGTTTTACAAATACTTGTTGAAAATGATTTCTGTAAAAAGTTTTTGTCGGTCTTTGTTTGATTCATTCCTTCACTTTCGGAAATCAATTAAAGAAATAGTTTATGAAATCATTCCCAAGCCTAACTTGTCGAAATAAGGTCTTTGTACCGAAAGAATCTTTTATAGCTTTTCAGATCGCATTGAAAATCTTTTTGAAATATTTGAAATGTCATTTTTCAAAAATGTATTTTCTTTTGAAAGAGAGTCTGCATTTGAAAGCCTGACCTGTTGCTTTAGTGTAGAATTCTCCATTTTTAGCTCGGAATTCCTCTTAAGAAAGGTTTTGAGATTAAAACAAAACTCATCAATGTATTTTGAGACTTTAGTATAAATTTTTAGATTGCTTACCTCGATTTCGCTGTCTGAGTCTGAGTCTGTATCTATCTCAAAGTCTGAGTCTGATTTTGATTTTGCCATTAGACAAATGTTGGCATAATCTTCATCACTTTTTTCGCATTCAGTATCACTCCATGTCTCTGCTTTGAGAGCCTTCCTGTATTTCTCAGCTTTTCCTTTCTTTTTCTTCAACAGAGGACAGTTGAGTCTAATGTGTCCCTTTTTCTTACATTTAAAACAAATTACATCTTTATTGGCTTCATCATTCTCAGTTGATTTGTTTTGAGACTTTTGAGTGATTTGTTTCTTCCAATTGAATCTTCTTCCCCTTTTTGTTCAGTTTCATGAACATCTTTATCATAAGAGCTAACTCTTCATCGTCCATATCATCTTCAGAGTCTGTAACATCAGAATCATTGTTAGTTCTCAAAGCAATTGACTTCTTACCTTTAGGATCTTCCTCCTCGTTTATTTGCTCCACTTCATAGGATTGAAGTGTGCCAACCAGTTCGTCTACAGAAAGTGGCATGATCATTTGTGTTTCCCTTATTGAAGTCTTATGTGATTCTAGTCTTTGGAGAGTCCACACAGCAATTTGTTGACCTTCATTGGTCTTGAGATTGGCTATCCCTGATACTTTAGACCATTTACAATTTCAATAAAACGACTAAACATATCAGTAATAGATTCTCTTGGCTTCATCTTGAAGGCTTCATACTGTTTGTGTAGAATATTAATCCTTATTTCTTTCACTCAATCAGTTCTTTCATAGGTAATGTGCAACCTATCTCAGACTTCTTTGGTTGTTTCACAAGAAGATATACTGTTATACTTAGTAGGAGATAATACACAATATAAAGAGTAAATTATTTTAGCATCAAGAGCTTGTCTCTTGATTATTTCTTCTTGAGTCATCTCGCTAGCATCTACAACTTCTTTTCCTCTTTCTGAAACTAATGCAACTTTAGAAATGATTCATTTTTCTACCACATCACATTCTAGAGGATCTTTCGATTTTAGTAATGTTTTCATCTTATTTTTCCATATGTTGTATTCCTTTTTATCAAAGTAAGGTGGTCTAGTGTTGCTCTAGTCTTCAACCAAACCTGGAGCCAACATACTAGCCATAGATCTTTAACTCAGAAGTAAAAATATTTCAATTAAATGAGTACATAGGCTCTGATACCAATTGATAGGGCTAATAAGAATACTTAGAGGGGGTGAATAGGTGTTAAAAAAGTTTTGGCAAGACTAAACAACTTAATTCGTCTTTTATAGTGATTCGGCTTAGACCAAGCCTATGTCCACTCTTCTGCATTGACAGCCCACTGGCTGAATTCCACTAAAAACCAAAAGAGAATTTACAGTCTCACGTCCTTGATTCCATAGTGTAGAAACTCTACTACACTTCCTCAAGGTCTCACAAGTATTTTATCTCTCTTTTTTAGTACAACTTAAGCTTAGTGATTGAATCAACAAAGAACTAGGAGCTTCAGATTTTGGAATTTTTCTTTTACACACACACACACACACACACACACACACACATGAATAACTTGAGTGTCTTCCTTATATACTCCTCCATGCCTTCATAACAGTTGGCACCTTACAAAGGAGTTCTTCCAATCTACCCTTTGGATAGAATCAATTAGGGAGATCTCGAGTTATTTAAGGAATGTGATGATAGCCCACCAATCCTGCTCACCCATACAATCAAGATCTAGGTTTTCATAAATAGAACTTTCCAAGTATACTTCGCCAATCAACATATCTAATTATTTGAATTAATTTCAATAGGAGTAATTGATCACGAGATGCTATCTCCAGCCGTGAGATCTTTTTTAATCGTACGAACCAAATCCTTATAGATATACTCGCATCTGGATAAGTCTTCTCTTCGTCAGTTTGTAAACTATCAGTGAGGATAGACTTTAAATCTTGAGTCTGAAGGTCTTCAGATTTTGACGATAGAATCTGCAAGTCTTTAGACTAGACTAATTGAAACATTTTGTCAACTTCAAAACAAATAAGGAAGTTTTCTCAAACAACTATCACTTGCCACAGCTGTCTTCGTTGGGGTTCGCGGTGGGGCAACAGAGGAGGCTACAAACTAGGTCGGGCACAAGTCTTATTCGAGTAGGGTTTTGTTTGTTCGACCCGGCTGGGTGTGCATGGCCTTGCAAAGTCGTGGGCCTGGCTTTTCTTTCAAGTGAAATTTGGGACTAAAAAGAATTAATTCGAATTGGGCTATTGATAGAGCCCGGTCCAGCCAACCTTAAGCCCGAGATAAAACTCCTTTGTTCGCTTCATCTAGCCTTTATGCGTACGATGGATGACCTCCGTATCTAGGGGTGTGCAATGGGAACCGCCCAAATCAGGAATTGGTCGAACTAGACCGGACTGGTCGATTTTGGGCGATTCTAGAGGGTCTTGGTTCGGTCTGAGGTTCCTATTTTTTGAACCGGTTGTCAATTTCGGGGTTGGAACCGAACCGACCGGACTGACCATTATATATATATATATATATATATATATATTAGTTTTTGAACTAATCTACAGTACTATCACCATTAGGTTTCATTTCCCTCTTGTAACTCTAAGCTAACCCCTCCCTTTTTCTTTTTTTTTTATAGTTTATGAACTAATCTATAGTACCCATCACATCGGGTTTTCTTTTTCAAATTTTGCAATCCAATTCTCAGTTTCTCACTTTCCCTTTCCCTCTTGTAACCCTAACTCCTCTTTTTTTTTTTTTTTTATTTAGTTTATGAGCTAATCTACAGTACCCATCACATCAAGTTCCATTTCCCAAATTTTGCAATCCAATTCTCACTTTCCCTTTCCCTCTCATAACCCTAACCCCTCCCCTCTTGCTCGCTCAATGCCTTGCCCCCAACACCTCACCTCACGCCTCGCTCGTTCCAACGCTCGGCTCTCTTCCTCCTAGTGCCTCATCGAAACATCTCACCTCACACCTCGCTCCCTCGAACGCTCAGCTCTCTTTCTCCTATGAGTGCCTCGCCGCAACGTCTCATCTCACACCTTGCTTCCTCGGACGCTTGGCTCTCTTCCTCCTCTGAGCGCCTTGCCCCAACGCCTCGCCTCATGCCTCGCTTGCTTAGACGCTCAGCTCTCTTCCTTCTCTGAGCGCCAATCTGTGAGGTCTCACCTTACACTGTGCTTGCTCGGACGCTTGGCTCTCTTCCTCCCCCGAGCTCCTCGCCCTGACACCTTTCTCGCTCTAATGCTTGGCAAGCGCCTTGCCTTGACTCCTCGCTCGCTCTGATGCTCAGCTGTCTTCCTCCTCCACTTCGCCTGAGATCTGCACATTTAGGCTCGACTCTCTTCCTCTTACACTTTGCCCAAGATCTACGCATTCCTACTCTTTGGAGTGACGTTTGCTTCTTGACTGACACATGTGCGTTTCTTGACTTCACTTTTGTTGGTTTTAGATCGTTGTCTTTTTGTAGCATTTGTCCTAGTATGATCTCACTTGATATAGGTGCGGTGGTTTCATTGGAGTTTGCTTGGTTGTTTAGTCTTTAAATGTGTTTGCTGATGGTTCATTGGAATTGGATCGGACTGGACCGGACCAATTGGTTTGGTCTGGTTCTTGGTTCCAAGACTAGTCAGTCTGGTCCACGGTCCTGAAAAGTGGGAACTGGTCCTCCCAATCTGGCTCCTGTTTCTTGGGTAGAACCGGACCGAACCGGGAACCGATCACCCCTATCCGTATCTCTGGGGGAAAGTGCACAAAGTCTATGGTTGTCATCCGCTTAGAATAACATCCGGTGAACTTTGAACTGATGGACTTAAGGTGAGAGAGAAAAAATCATCACAATTCTTTATTCCATTGGATGAAGCTAAGGGGATTATTGATTTTAAAGCTTAAATGGGTTGGGCATAACTTTTCCATGTCATAATCCCTAATTTGTGAATTAATTTTTATCGGCGAAATTCTAATGTCAATTAACTCAATTGGTAAAATCAGAAAGTTTATGTTTGAATTGGCCTGCACACTATAAGTTTAGAGCTAACTGTACAACTCTCCCTAAATATCTTATTTTAGCATTTATTTCTTCTAAATCAGTAATAATTTATTATAAAATCTCATCAAAATTAGATATGCAAAATTTAGATATTTGCTAGAATTAGACCTCAGCTCACATTTTATAGGTTTGCTAATTGACATAAAAAGCAAATCAGTGCATGGAGCTTGCACAAGAGTGTGCCACGTGAGTCATCATCATGTGAGTTTTACCTCATTTTATATCCATGGATAGATAGGTTGAGATTGAAATGCTAGTATCATTTCCTTGAATTACCTCATCTCACCCCAAAACTTCATGAGCAACTAAGCTTATTATAAGCTTTCCAATAAGATATCATTCGCCTGACACCCTTGTTGGTCTCAAATCGAATAGCCACCTTTTTGGAGAAAACACGTGATCAAATAAATACCCAAAGATCTAAATTAAACAATACTTAAACCTAATGATAGTGAGTCGAGCTTTCAAGCGGCATTAGAGTTGCAAGAATCCAAAAAAGGATTTAAAAGGTCATTGTTTCGAAATTTTACGATCTTGTGGCCAAACAACTAATTAAATGCTACGCCTCAACACTTTTAAGGTACATCGAGTCTTGTAGAAGAAAAAAATCTTAGATGCACCTGGTGCGTATGAGCCCATCTCACATGTATCATTGGATGAAGTGGGCCCCATGTGGAACCCATTGATCTAATGGTAGCGTGAATTAGGTTTACATGATCTAGATGCATCCATTACTGGCTCATTGTACAAGTGATTCCGACAAGATTCTAGTGTATTTAGAAAAAAAAATGAAACAAGTCCAAAGCTAGGCTCTAAAACAGAACAAATAACAATCCTCCATAATTAAGTCATGTGTAGAAAAGTTCTGACCAATGAATTGGTCTAGTTGGCCTCGTACAATACTAAATGAATGTGTTAAATGTGTTGGCACGACACGCCATTACTAATAGTACTTTGATTGGGTCAAACACATGGCACGACGTGAGCCATCATTATATGAATGTAGTGCCAATTATTAGTTTATCCATCTGTAGGTAGGATCCAAATTCTGTTGTAATCTCATCTATAATGGGTGGATGATATTACTACATCACTTGACTTGTCGAGCATAATTTTTTCCCATATGAACATTAGCTCTCAAAGAATTGACGAAGCAACATACTTTTATTCATCTACTCAAAATTCGACAAAGAGAGGGAGGTGTTTCGCTCCATAGTCCGAACAAAACAACAAGTCAGAAAGCACTAAAAATCAAATCTCAACTCCAACGACTCACTTCAACACACTAGCAAATCAAATACAACCTCACAAGCCATGGAAAGCCATTGACCATGAGCATATAAGCTGAATTATTATTTCCTTTCATTTTTTTGAAGAGGCTTGAAAAGGCTTGAAAAGGTGGTGATTCTTAATGGATGGATTCTCAATGAAAATGAAATTAGCCACTTAGCCAGTGCCACCAAGAACACCCTTGAGCTTCTTGACCTGAGCATCGTCAAGGAAAGTGGTGGCCTCCACTACTCAGAAGGAAAATTATTAGCGAACAGAGCGAAGTCCAAGATTTGAAGCCCAGGGCTCGGACTGTTGAAGCTGACTACGGCAAGTGCTGGACCTTTACCAGCATTCAATTGGAAGTGCAATAGCCCCTGAGGGAAGATCATGCTATCCCCTTTGTCGAGGGTCTTCAAGTAGACGGTGTTCACTGATGATGAGATGAACCCAGCACAAATCGACCCTTGGAGGACAAGGAGGACCTCCGAGCCACCTGGGTGCTTGTGCAATGGAATGACCCCACTAGAGGCTATGTCCAGGCGGGCCAAGGAGATGCCGAGCCCATTCAGGCCAGGAAACTGGGTTACAAATGCCGTGGTCACCGCAGCCTTGATGAGGTTCGAGGTGTTCCCAGCCACGCCGAGGCCTGAGAAGACAAAGTCATTCACGGTGACTGCTGAGACCTTCTTGCAGGAGTAGCCCGCAGGGCCCTCGGGGGCCGAGAGGTCTCCAACGCAGAAGTCCTGGACCGCCGCATGGGAGGCGGAGAGGAGGAAGGAGAACAGAATTAAGGTTTGGAGTATTGACATCTTAATGCCGACTCTTTAATTTCTTGGGAGAAGGATTTCCTTTCGAATGTGTGTTTGAGGGATTCTCGGGGGAGGTATATATAGAGCGGCACATTATGGAATGTTCTGAGGCATTGGTGATTGGCCGAGAGGATAAGAGACACCATGCAGGGTTTCACGTGCATGGCAATGCAGGAAAGGGGTGCATTGGAAGCAGACAGATTGCGATCCGTGATACCAGTCGGAGGGTAATCTCTTCACAGAAAAGAACAAGGAGGTTCTTTTAGTTTGCAAATAGAGGACCATGAGAAAAATATCATTAGATATTTTTGGGCTTCATAAAAGAATATTCGTCTCCTTAAAGAATATATACTCAAAATACATTTCCAATTGGAAGAACTCAATCAGAAGTTCAAAACATGCAATTTTCGCTAGAAGTACCGTATTATCTTAAAAGTGGCCTTATCATCTTTCCAAACCCCTAAAGTGCTGTGGAATCGTAGGGACAAACACAACCCAAATTCAAGCATTTCCTTTGGCAGGTTTGCAATAACGCACTGGCAACCACGGAAAATCTTAAAAGAAGAGTATTACCGGATGATATCTATCCTCTCTGTAGAAAACCTCTTCCTCCTCAGTATCCTTTGAGTTCTTGACCCTACTGCTGTGGCAAATTTGGAAAGCCCGGAACGATTTTGTGTTTCGAACTCTACCACTGAAGCCCCAACTCCTCATAGACGCGGCCTTGGCAAAAAATCAAAGCATCAGTAGATGGGTAAGTGGAAAGCAAGCAGATCTAAACCAGCGGACAGGCAAACCTTCGGCTTGGAAGCCCCTTGCTCGCGGCATGATCAGGTTAAACGTGGATGGATCGTTTGTTGAAGAGATGGGAGATGGCAATCGCCTGCGTATGCCGAGACAGCACTGGAAATTTAATCGCTGGGTTTGCCTCCTGGGTGCGCGTGGCTTCGGCTCTCCAAGCGGAGGCCATGGCTATCATGGAAACCCTATGGAGATTTCAGAGACAGAATGCAACAGAGTTTGAGTTTTTTAACTTCGACTGTGGAAGGAACTAAGTACACTTGCAGGTCAACCAGTTTGGGAAGTCAGAGCACTCACCTTCGAGGCCCAGGCCCGTCTGAAGAATTTATAATCCCTAAAGCTAGCCCATTGCAAAAGAGAATCTAATAGGGTGGCGGATTGGGTCATCAAAGCCCACCACAATAATACCCTTCTGTTGAATTGGGTCTTCCACCCTTCCGTTGAATTGGGCCTTCAACCCCTCCACCCACCCACTCAATTTTTTTGGAGTTGTTATGTTCTGAAGTAACTACTTTGTATTCGTAGTCTACTACTAAATGAAAGCTATGAAGTTTTTTGACCCAAAAAAAGAAAAAAAAAAACATTTGACCTTGAACGTAAAAAAAAAAAGTTGCCAAAATCAGGTCATGACAATACACTTAATCCACGAAGTGCTATCAATGGAACGTCTGATAAGATCATTAATCATGAAGGCCATGGCAATACAATTGAACCACAAGGCCCATTGATGGAATGTATGATCAGCTCATTGATCATAAGTTTCCAATGGGCAACATGAAACGGCCAATAATAGATTGACTCGATATATGCACAGTTTTTGAAGACTGAATCAAAGATAAACCATCAATAAGGGATTAGCAGCATTTACAAATCATGTTAGAGTAGAGCGTAAGTCAAAACAGTGTGAGATTCGTGCCAAGAATAACCAAAACTCATAAGAGGACGGCCATTGAATGACACAGAAAGAGTCAAGGAAAAGAGGGGAATCATCAACTATCAAGACATTGGAAAAATCACAGCAGCGCTTTAGATTTGACTTTGAAGATGAAGATGAGAAGATCATTCATAATGGATCAATTTATTTTAGATTTTGCCTAAGTTTGAATTTTAATTTCGAATTAGATTATGTTTACCATTTTCAGTGCTCATCTTTGTCTATAAAAGTTTTTCAGCCGTACTTTGTAAGCTTTTTACTTTTTGTACGCACTCTACTTATCTACATTAGCAATTTATATTCAACTTTAGTCGTTGAGCAAACATGACCTCCAAGAATGTAGGTCATTTGTTTTAATTCAATAAAATTTCATTGAAAGTCCTTGTCGTCTAAAATCCACTCCTAGCATATTATTTATTTCTTTGAATTTTGTAAAGTCGTTGAGGCTTCAAGGCATATTAAATTTACTTTTGATTTGAAGTCATATTTAAGAATTTATGGATAATATCCTTTCAGAAACTGATACTTTCGTGTAATTTAGGGGGCCTAAAACATAAATAGTCACTCTAGTTAGGGTTATTGCTTTTACAGAAAAGTTAAAGCGTCCATGTTGAACAACACTACTTGCATTTATCAAGCTCATGGGCTGGAATCTTCCATTTACGTCATGTGTAAAGAAAAACACTACTTGTATTTATCAAGCTCAAGGACTGGAATCCTCCATTTACGTCATGTGTAAATAACTGACAAAGCGCATATGGTTAGCCGCTCTAAGCATTTCCTTCTTTCTTTATATATATATAAAGAGAGACGAACATTTTCAAACCTAGCTGGTGAATGCACATGGTGAATGCAACCAGAGTTAGAGTATACGAAGGAAATATAAGTATTCACGTTTTGACAAAATGATGTAACATGCACTTGCTCCCTTGTACCATTCTTAACCAAAAGATGATTACTTAAAATATCAAAATCAAGGAAAAAAATATGCATCCGCTACACATTTAAAAATCTATTTCATGACTCATTTTCTGATAAAATGCCATCCATAGAAGATAAAATATTGAAAAGAAACACATCAGAGGTAGGTTGAGAACAAGACAGTACATTTAAATAGCAAAATTATTGAAATGAAATACATCAGAGTTAGGTTGAGAATGGGACCGATACATTTAATTAGCAATTTTTGCAATTTCATATGGGATTCCCATATGAGTGTGCCCAGAGACATCGGAGAGAATTAGTATATGAGGGGAAGGAATCCTCTTCACAATGGGCATAGTGATTGGTGAACCCCGGACACAAACAACAAAAATTATTACATGCAGATGATGACTAGACGCTGCCAGCCATGGTGGCTCAACAGTTGAATAATATCGAAGTCGGCACGACAACCTCATGACTTGAGGTGTAAGAAAAAGAAACGTACCAACAACGCGCTATATTCCATCAAATTATTGTTCTTCAGCAAAAGAATGTTAACTCAGGAGAAATAGCGATTCAAACTTCACAACATGACCATCAGCAAAACCAAGTCTCAACCTTGTGCTATCAAAGAGCCCAATAAGTAGAATTAAGAGCCAAAAGACAACACAAGAAATTTACGTGATTTAGTCCGTGGCCTGCAATCATGTGCTAACTATAATTGCGAAGATTTACGTATCAAAATACAATGAAAGAGAAAGAACTATAAACATCTCTATACCCTAATACTCCCGATGTCTGTCACATTCTTTGAAATAATATTTACATTATAAATCTAAGAGGAAATACTAAAGTTAAACAAGTTTGTCTAACGGAGGGAGATTTCCTCGCAGCCCCTGCATGTCCGGTCTCGCCCTTCGCTTCCACCACAGATAGATTTCGTTAAATAATCTGAATCAAGTCAGTTGCGGAATTAATCTTTGAGTGAGGGATCATTGGGATTTATCTCACAATAGTTGCAGAAAGGGTATAAGTATGAGAGATAATTGATGGGAGAACGGTAATAATTCGAACAATATCGAATCAACGCAGCGGAATAAAATAATCTCTCCTCTTGTGTAAACCTAATAGGAATCGATATAGTAGAGTAAAATAAATACCAAGCACGCGAACACAAGACGATTTTTTTACGTGGAAAACCTCCTCGATGTGAGGAGATAAAAAACCACGGGACTGGAGTTCACCTGAAAATCTTCACTAACAATAAAATTGTTCTTCTTTAGCAAATACTAGAGGTACATAGCAGCAAACACCTCAAGAACATAATCCTTGGCAATACACATGAACTTCACAAGAGATCAAGGATAAATCTGACCAAAAACGCAGGTTTTGATCAATCCATGAAAAAACTAATGTATGAAGCTTCAAAAGAAAATCAAACCGTTCAGATTCGATCAAATTGCGCCACGAACATGCTGACAAAATTTCAGATCAATCGGACCACGAATCGACCTCCGACGCCAACTTGATGTAAATCAGATATTGCTCAAAACCCCAGATTTTCTGCTTTCTCTTTTTCTCTTGTTACTATTTCCTTTTCTGCTGCTACCTCTTTATATAGATAGTGAGAAACCATATTTCCTCATATAACTTATTATATGGGCTCAAGCCCTTTTTGGGCTTGCAACTCATTGGGCTTCCTCCACATAGAAGTGAACCCAGATAACAAATCTCCCCCTCACGACAATGTGGAGGGATTCACCATCCCTGCTATCAAACGGTAATGTTCAAGCTTCTCTCTTGGTAGAGTCTTCGTCATCATATCGGAGCCATTATGATCCGTATGAATTTTCTCAAGTTCCAACAACTTTTCATCTAGAACATCCCTTATCCAATGATATCTAACATCAATATGTTTCGATCTATAATGAAAAGATGAATTCTTACCAAGATGAATTGCGGTTTGATTATCACAAAATAGCACATACCTCTTTTGCTTGAACTCAAGTTCTTCTAAGAACTTCTTCATCCATAGCATCTCTTTACTAGCTTCAGTCGCTGCAATAAATTCAGCTTCGATTATAGAAAGTGCAACACACTTCTACAATCTTGACTTCCATGACACAGCTCCACCCGCAATAGAAATCAAATAACTAGAAGTAGATTTACGAATATCAATATCTCCTGCCAAGTCGGAATCTGTGTATCCAACTAACTCAAGTGTCCCGGTCCCGAAACTGAGTTTCAAATTTGAAGTTCCCTGAAGATACCTCATAATCCACTTCACTGCATTCCAGTGCTCTCTACCTGGATTTGACAAATAGCGACTAACAAAGCCAACTACATGCGCCAAATCTGGGCGTGTACATACCATCGCATACATTAAGCTTCCTACAGTTGAAGCATATGGAATACTTTCCATATCTTTCTTCTCTTTATCAGTCGTAGGAATTTGCATAATATTTAACTTAAAGTGGGCAACAAGAGGAGTACTAACCACTTTAGCCTTGTCCATGTAAAATTTCTAAAGGATCTTCTCGATATATTTCTCTTGCGACAAAAATAACTTCTTAGCATCTTTGTCTCGGGTAATTCTAATGCCAAGAATTTGCTTCGCCGAGCCCAAGTCTTTCATGGCAAAAGACTTGTTGGCAAAAGACTTGCTCAACTGTTTCTTCAATAACTCAATTCTTGAAGCATTCCTGCCAACAATTAGCATATCATCAACATAAAGCAAGAGAATAATAAAGTCATCATCAGAAAATTTTTGGACAAACACACAGTTATCCGAGGAAGTCTTCTTATAGCCCTGTTCTGTCATAACTGACGCAAATTTCTTATACCACTGTCTCGGTGCTTGTTTTAGGCCATAGAGACTTTTCTTCAATTTGCACATATAATCCTCTTTCCCTTTCACTTTGAAACTCTCAGGTTATTCCATGTATATCTCTTCCTCCAAGTCACCATGTAGGAAAGTTGTTTTAACATCCATTTGCTCAATTTCTAAATCTAGGCTAGCTGCCAAGCCTAGTACCACGCGGATAGAAGACATTTTCACTACCGTAGAAAATATATCATCAAAATCAATACTCTTTCTCTGACCGAATCCCTTAATAACCAATCTAGCTTTGAACCATGGTTGTAAAGTATGTTCATCTTGCTTCAACCTATATACCCACTTGTTCTTCAAAGCTCTTTTACCTTTAGGTAACTTCACCAATTCAAAAGTATGATTATCATAAAGTGACTGCATCTCATCTCGCATAGCATCGAACCAATTGCTTTTGTACTCATCTTCTATTACTTTTGCATAACACTCTGGTTCACCTGCATCAGTCAATAATACATACTCATCTTCAGAATACCTGGTGGAAGGTCGTTAGTCTCTAACGGATCTTCGGACTGGAACATCCAGCGGAACATCTAATTGAGCCTCTGGTTCAGGAATACTATTATCTATTTCAACATGTTCAGGAACATGTGCGTTATTTGGAACATTGACTTCCTGCTACTCTTCATCAACCTGTGTAGGAATATTTGTAAAAGGAACTGGATCTAAATCAACCAGATTATCACTAATGTGTGGTGCTGAAATCATCTTCGATTTCTCAATATCCTCTATTGTTTGATCTTCCATAAACACAACGTCCCTGCTTCTTACAATTTTCTTTTCAAGTGGATCATAAAATTTGTAGCTAAGCATATCCTGTCCATAACCAATAAATATGCAATGTTGTGTTTTCACATCAAGTTTAGACCTCTCATCTTTGGGAACATGCACAAATGCTTTGCACCGAAATACACCCAAATAATCATAAGAAACTTCTTTGCTTGTCCAAACTCTATTAGGAACATCAAATTCTAAAGGAACGCATGGAGTAAGATTTAATACATGCACAACTGTACTTAAAGTCTCACCCCAAAAGGATCCAAGTAGCTTTGATTGTGAAAGTAAGCATCTTACCCTTTCAACCAGTGTTCTGTTCATTCTCTCAACTAAGCCATTTAACGGAGGCGTCGTGGGAGGTGTCCTTTGATGTCGAATACCTTGTTGTTTGCAGTATTCATCAAAAGGTCCAATATACTCTCCCCCGTTATCAATTCTGATGCATTTCAATTTCTTTCCAGTCTGTCTCTCAACTGAAGCCTGAAATTGCTTAAAAGCATCTAACACTTGATTTTTAGTTTTCAAGGTATAAATCCAAATTTTCCTTGAAAAATCATCTATAAAAGTAATGAAATAAAGAGAGCCACCAAGGGTGCGCATGACAAAATTTCTAGAATAGAAATTGATTTCTGGCCAGAAATTGATTTCTCAATTTCTATTTCAGAAACTGAGAAGCTAAAAATTTTAGCTTCTGATTTCTTCTTCAAATCTATTTCTAGAATAGAAATCTGTTTCAGAAATAGAGAAATCAAATTGTGTTACCAAACGGATTTCTGTTCCAAACCTGTTCCCAGGAACAGAGAAATAGAGAAATCAAGAAACATAAATTTTATCATGCGCAACCCAAGTGATTTTGTTTTCATAGGATCGCAAACATCAGAATATACTAAATCCAGTATACCTGACTTTCTTGAAGGAGGGGAGCTTTTAAATGCAACTCTGTTCTGTTTTCCTGCTAAACAATGAGCACACTTCTTTAGCGCTGAACTTTTCAATCTTGAAAGCAGCTTCTTCTTGGCCAATATTGACAAACCCTTCTTACTGATGTGACTGAGCCTCTTATGCCATAACTCAGCTGCATCTTTGCTATCTATTGCATTAATTTTGTCTGTAGACAACTTTACCCTCATAATGTACAACAAAGACTATTTTTCACCTCTAGCCACAACAAGAGAACCTTTGGTAAGTTTCCATTGACCATTACTGAAGGTGCTGCAATACCCCTCATCATCCAACTTGCCTGTAGAAATCATATTCAAGCAGATATCAAGTATATGTTTAACATTATTCAATACTAACCTTGTGCCATTGCTGGTTTCTAGGCATACATCACCGATGCCTACAGCTTGAGCTAGTCCATTGTTTCCTATCTTCACAGATCCGAAGTCACATGACCTGTATGATGTAAAGAAATCCCTACGAGATGTAGCATGAACGGATGCACCACTATCAATTACCCAACTGGTCTCATGAGAAACAAAATTCACCACATCACCATAAAAAATAGTGAGAAAGTCATCACTGTCATCATCACTTTTCTTCTCTTTACCTTTTTCCTTTCGTTTCTCCCTTTTTAATTGGCAACAAAACCTCTGAATATGTTCCTTCTGATGACAATAATGGCACTCAACATTAGCAAATTTATTATACTTACCTCTGCTTTTGTCTCAACTTTTATCTCTATTTCTCGGACCTCGAGACTCACTTCTCCCCCTTTTCTCAACAACCAAGGCATCAGAATGCGAAGAGGATGATCCCTATGTCTTCCTTCTCATCTCTTCATTGAAAATACTACTCTTGGCTAAATCCATGGTAATTGTACCATCCGGGCCAGAATTAGACAAAGATGTTCGGAACGTCTCCCATGAGTCCGGCAAAGTACCAAGCAACCATAGTGCTTGTATCTCATCATCAAACTTGATTCCCATCGCAGCCAATTGATTTATAATTCCTTGAAAATAATTTAAATGATCAGTCAAACGAGTACCATCATGATATCTCAGAGCCATAATTTGTTTTATCAAAAATAACTTATTATTCCCAGTCTTTCGAGCATATAACTGTTTGAGCTTATCCCATAAACTGCGTGCATGTGTTTCCTCAATAATATGGTTTAAAATATTATCATCTACCCACTGCCTGATATAACCACACACTTGACAATGAAATATAGACCATTCAGCGTCAGTTTTATTCTCTGGTTTCTCCTCAGCAAATACAGGCAAATAAAAATCTTTCACATATAAAAAATATTCCATCTTCCCTTTCCAAATATGATAATTCGAACCATTTAGTGTAATCATTCTACTCGTATTCGTTTTCATTGTTTAACACAAGGCAGAAAAATCAAGCAATAACCTGTTGCTCTAATACCACTCTGATGGAAGAACGGTAATAATTCGAACAATATCGAATCAACGCAGCTGAATAAAATAATCTCCCCTCTTGTGTAAACCTAATAGGAATCGATATAGTATAGTAAAATAAATACCAAGCACGCGAACACAAGACGATTTTTTTTTACGTTGAAAACCTCCTCGATGTGAGGAGATAAAAAACCACGGGACCGGAGTCCACCTGAAAATCTTCACTATCAATAAAATTGTTCTTCTTTAGCAAATACTAGAGGTACATAGCAGCAAACACGTCAAGAACATAATTGTTGGCAATACACATGAACTTCACAAGAGATCAATGATAAATTTGACCAAAAACGCAGGTTTTGATCAATCAACGAAAAACCTAATGTATGGAGCTTCAAATGAAAATCAAACCATTCAGATTTGATTAAATTGCGCCACAAACATGCTGAAAAAATTTCAGCTCAATCGGACTACGAATCGACCTCCGACGCCAGCTTGATGTAAATCAGATTTTGCCCCAAACCCCAGATTTTCTGCTTTCTCTTTTTCTCTTGTTACTATTTCCTTTTCTGCTTCTACCTCTTTATATAGATAGTGAGAAACTCTATTTCCTCATATAACTTATTATATGGGCTCAAGCCCTTTTTGGGCTTGCAACTCATTGGGCTTCTTCCACATAGGAGTGAACCCAGCTAACAATAATTTTTTAGTTAACTTGTTGGTTGAGAGAGACCCAATACTGCCCAACAATAAGTTATGATTTACTGGTTTAATGTCCACGGGCTGCGTAGCTAATTATAAGAATTAGCTTTCCATGTATTAAATAACGGTTCGAATTTTTTTAATTAACAGATAAAACTGACTAGCCGATTTAAGTTGTAGCCATTATAAGATTGTTTTAGAAAAAAAAAAATTCTATTGAATAAAACTTTTTTATAAGTCTTCATCCATTCCCTTTAAGTTTGCTATGTAAGCTCATTCCGTATTGAGCGTGACCAAAAAGAAGGAGAGAACAATCGCATCGGTAAATTTGAAATATCAAAACTGCACAATGTAAACAAGTACGAGTGATACATGCATTGTGAGAACACTCGCCAAAAAAAAGTCACATTCACATAACTAGAATTATCAAGTCACTTAGGTTTAATAGTTTTTTGTTCACAATTTACTTATGATAACGCAAACGCATGGGCAGCGCTGAAAGATTATAAACGAGTGGAATCCTAATGATGAGCAAAATGGTGATGAGAGCTGTCTAGACTCACTCTTCTGAGGTCTATATATATGCATGCATACTTCTGACTTCTAAGATTATATTGCTCTAAGCAAAAAATAATAATAGCCATTGTTATAGTGATTATTGAGTTGCTGTGCAAAAATTACAATAATATTCATAGTTACAGTGAATAAGGTAAGTTTACTATGTTTGGCTTGAAAGAGATGAGATGATCCATAAAGCCACAGGGGCTGCAACTCTAGTGCACTATGCAAAAAGAATTATCATATTTGTTCAATTACGGGCGCCAAAAATAAATAATTAGTCACTCTAGAATCTAGAATTTTCGAATGGAGACCTATCAACGGACCAGTTTGGTCTGTGTATACAAGCTGAGGGACCGTGTCAGCTGGTGTTCAACACCAGGGGAATTTGCTGGATTTGCACCTTGTTTGGTTACCACTTTTCCACTCATATTTGCTGGGTTGAGTTTAAAGTGAGTCAATTCAATTTTATGAATGGATTAAAATTAGTAGTAAGAAATGAAGACGAGTAAAAATGGGTGTAAATGGATATGACTGCTACTCATAACATAACGGTGATGAAGATGAAATAAAACAAATAAGCGCACTACCTCCATCAAATTAGTCATACGACTAGAATTTAATTTGGGGAGTCATCCTGGGCTACTCCTTGCTTTCAAGGAAAACCGTCGCCTCACTGGTTGTTCAAGCTTTCTTGGAGCGCCTTTTCATACTGAATATGGATGACTCGGAACTAAGTGCTTGCAAAATGCTTCATTTGTTGTAAATCTTTCTGAAACTAGAGTTAATGCAAATAGCCTTTCTGAAACTATATGTTTGTTCCATTTAGGAAACTATATGTTTGTTCAATTAAGGGGGCCAAAACATAAATAGCCACTAGGATAGGGTTATTTACTTCTCCGGGAAAGCTAAAGCATTCATGTTGAACAACACTGCTTATATCTACCAAGTTCATGGGCTGGAATTTTCCATTTACATCATGTGTAAGTAACTGACAAAGCGCATGTAATTATCCGCTCTAAGACATCCTTTTAAAAAAAATAAAAAATATAATATAATAAAAGAGAAATGAAAATATTTTCAAATTTGGCGGGTGGATGCACTTGATCAATGCGGCCAAAGTTAGAATAGGTGAGGAAAACATAAATATTCACATCTTGACAAATTGATGTAAAAATATCAAAATCAGTTAATGGGAAAAACAAATCTGCATCTAGCAGACGTTGGAAAATTTATTACTTGACTAATTTTCTGATAAAATGCCAGCCATAGAAGGTAAAATATTGGAATGAAACAAATCTAAACTAGGTTGAGAATGATATGAGTTCATTAAATTAAATTTCCTGTGGAATTTATGAGAGCCGCCCAGAAACATCGTAGAATATTAGCAGATGATGGGAAGGACTTTTCCACATCGTGGGCTGGGAAGAGCTATACAGGTCAAGTTGTTCAAATGTAATATATGCAGGACACCGAATCAATATTTGGCTGGTAGCCTTTAGTCATCATCTGCAGAAAGAATCGAATTCATAACAACAGGAATCTCTGGCCAGAGAGAAATCAATACGGAATGTAATAATTTTTGTTATTGTTTATGTCCAGGGTTCATAAATCACTATGTAAGGATCCACCAGCCACGGCGACTCTGTAGATGAGTAATATTGAAGTCAACATAACAACCACATGACTTGAGGCATGAGAAAAATAACTTTCCAATCACGTGCTATCTTATTTCAATTCATAGTATCTTTCTTCAGCAAAAGAATTGACTCAAGAAAATAGCAATTCCAACCTCCTAACAATATATATATATATATATATATATATATATATATATATATATATATATATAGACACACCTGATATTCTTGATATATCTCACATACTCCAAAATAATATTTATATTAACTCTTAAGGCTTTTGAGAAAAATGTGATATTGCTAGAAATTATTCCCTAGGAATTTTTCAAGAAAATGATAATAATTTTTTGTGTTTGGCTGAAACTTAAAAATGAACTAGAAAATATTTGATACGGAAAATCTGATTTGATTTTCCTCCTTCCAATCATTTAAAAAAATTATATTTTTCGATGTTTGATTAAAACTCGAAAATGAACTATAATATATTTTCACTTTGGTATAGAAAATCTAATTTGATTTTCCTTATTGCAATCCTTTCAATTTTTTTTTTACTTTTCTTTTTAAAAAAATAACTTTAATTTTTCTTTTCTTTTTTTATTTATTTATTTCCTTTCTGTTACTTTCTCCTTCGTCTTCAACTGATCGTCAAAAAGGCTCAAGCTCACTGTTCTCGAGCAAGGCTCCACCTTGGTAGATTTGGCAAGGTAGAGCTTGTGAGCCAGCAAACTCGAGCCTTGCCTAATTGGCGAGCTCAAGGCTTTGCTAGTGGTTGGCAAGTCACAACAAGCTTGAGGCCTCGTGAGTTGTGGCAAGGTCACCTTTAGCTCGGTACAATGAGCTTGACCACTAAATATGGCGAGGTAGAGCCTTGCCTCAAGTTGGCTCAGCTCTGCTCACCAGAATTTGGTGAGCTCGAGCCTTATCAGCCTATGATGAGGCTCATCCCACAAAAAATCCATGTGGGATGATTTATTAGAAGTGATACTCAAATTATCAATTTTACTTTGATATGGCACTAAGAAAAAAAATTATGACATTCAAGTTAAAAAAGTTGCTTGTCTCGATTTGCAATGGTTTTCAGTTTAATGCAAGAATTGATGATGGAGAAACGGCTTTCTCTCTCATGTAATTCAAAAAGGACATACAAAAGCAAGAACATCTTTATTCTTCTTCTTATGTTTCGTTTCTCCGTTGGTTTAACATACAAATTTAGTGTAGATTAAAGAGGAATGTTTGTTATATCCTAAGAGAATAGTCGCTAGAGTCAGTTGCACCAAGTTTTATATTTCGAGGTGCGGAATTATTCGGAAGGACAGTGCTCCCTTGTCTCAAATAGCAAATCTCCTTTTCATATTCTCCAACTATTTTTCACAACAAGAATAACTTACCAACACTACTAAGAATTTACCAACTTCCAAATAAATTGCTGTATTATCAAATCTTCTGAAATTTTTTGCAAGCATCATAAGTAGATGATCATCGTTATAGTAAATATGTCAACTTCTTTGAAGTGCTACCTTCACATCAATACAAGCTTTAAAATGTCCGGTGATAGTTGCGTTCTCACTTCGGACCAAAAAATTCATCATTAGCATGACCATGAGACATGTGAGCCTTCCTTTGATACCTGGTAAAAATTGAAGCAGGGTATAAACAAAGGAAAGTGTGTAAACTAATTTTTTTCATTACATATCCAGTTTAATTTTTGACAAAAAAAAAAAATCTTCTCGGGATAATGCCAAGGCCACATCCAATATCTCAATTTTGATGTCCGAATTTGGTGGACTGAAAATGAGCCGACTCTCTCTCTCTCACACACCGAGAAACAAACCTTGAAGTTCATAAATAGTACTGGGGTGCCATTGTTGGGCTAGTCGAAAGGTTTTCCGTCACTCTCGTGCCTCTTCCGTGCAGATGCCTTGTCTCCTATCTCTTCCATCTTTTCGTGCTGAGACACCTAGCAAGTGTCATAATCCATGTCAAGATCCGACCCAGACCTTCTTTTAAGGATGTAAGCAATGACGTCATAGGAACTTTGGAGAAGACGCAAGAATGTCACGTCATTTTGCGGGAGGAACTTTGGCAGCATCCTTGACTTCAGACATCTTTGAGTCCCCCTCCCAACGTCGGGTCGAAGCGCTCGATGAGTGATCGGAGACCATGCTGATTTAGTGATCTGGAATCACCTAATATTTTCTCTTTATGACCGATCCAAATTGGACCCAACTGTTTGGTTTGACTAGCCAATTCACCAGCAAAGTCTCCGAGAAAGCCAAAAAAAAGAGAGTTGTGCGAAATTTACTTCTCGGGAAAAGCACGAGTATTGATGTCAAATGACACTACTTGTACTCACCAAACTCATGGTCCGGGTGACAGAAGTCGACTAGGAAAATGGAGAAAAGGTTTTATGTATTCTGTATTGATTCATTTACATTTACATTGTATACATTTATAATGTAAGAAAGAACGAAAGTGAAAAAGGAAATGATATACAATGAATAATAAATTTCCTATTTGCTGAATAGATCCCACAAATTACTCTTTCTCCAATTCAATCAATCCCTGATTAGGATTACCAGCAGATCTGGATCTCGGAATCTTTGATATCTTCGATATTATTTCCAACACTCCCCCTCAAGCTGGTGGCCTGTATATATCAAGGACACCTAGCTTGCTCAATAAATATTTGTGTTGTCTTTGACACAGCGGTTTAGTGAAGATATCTGCTGGTTGATCCAAGGTCCCAATTCCTTTGGTGACAAGAATCCCTTCTCTGATCTTATCTCGGGTAAAGTGGCAATCAACTTCTATATGTTTTGTTCTTTCATGAAAAACTGGATTTGCTGCCAATTTGAGTGCAGCGTCATTATCACAAAACAAATAAGTTGGTCCACTGACCTGTAATCCAAGATCTGAGAGTAGTCCTCGTATCCAGATCACTTCGCACGTAGTCTTTGCCATGGCTCGATACTCTGATTCAGCTGATGACAATGACACAGTTGACTGTTTCTTCGTTTTCCATGAGATTAACGACTCTCCCAATTTAACGCAAAATCCAGTAATAGATCTTCTAGTCATTGGGCAAGTAACATAATCTGTGTCGCAAAAAGCTGTCATCTTCATGTTGCAATCACGAGATAGAAATATTCCAAGCCCCGGACATCCCTTCAAATATTTTACAACCTTCAAGGCCACATTCATATGTGACTGCTTTGGATTATGCATGAATTGATTGAGTGTCTGTACTGCATAACATATATCAGGCCTTGTCATGGTAAGGTATATTAATTTTCCAACAAGTCGCTGATATCCAGATGGATCCTTGAGCAAAGAATCTTCAACAGCCAAAGAGGAAGTCAAGTCATATTCATGAGAGGTTAGCTTGGTATTCTGTTCAATTGGGATGACAGCTGGTTTACATCCAGATAATCCTGCTTCAGAAATGATTTCTAGGATAAACTTCCTTTGGCTAAGGTTGATACCTTTCTCGGATCGTGCAATCTCAATACCAAGAAAATATTTGGGAGGTCCCAAATCCTTGATGTGAAAGGAAGAATGCAGGTATTCCTTGAATTTCGCAACATGAAGGTCGTTGTTTCCCATAACAAGTATATCATCAACATATATTAGCAAATAGATTGATGAATTACCTGAATTCCATGTAAACAGGGCATAGTCATGCTTGGAATGACGAAATCCCACACTAGTTAATGCAGCAGTGAATTTAGCATACCATTGCCTAGATGCCTGTTTCAATCCATACAGGGATTTGCGTAGACGACACACCTGAGACTCCCCCTGTCTGCGTAATCCCTGTGGAAGTTCCATATAAATTTCCTCATCAAGATCACCATGAAGGAAAGCATTGTGAACATCCATCTGATGTAAGGACCAGTTTCGAATAGCTGCAATGGAAAAGAAGGAACGAACAGTGACTTCTTTAGCAATGGGAGAAAATGTCTCATGATAGTCGAAGCCTTCTCGTTGCGTGAATCCTTTAGCCACTAGTCGAGCTTTATAGCGTTCAACCGAACCGTCTGCCTTAATTTTGATCTTATAGACCCATTTGCATCCGATTGGTTTCCGATGTGGAGGAAGCTGCACAATATCCCAAGTATGATTCTCCATTAATGCCTTGAGTTCTGATTCCATTGCGCGTTGCCACCGAGGATCACGTGATGCTTCATGAAATGAGGATGGTTCTTGCTCTTCTGAGAGACGACTGATGCAACACATATGTCCCGGTGATAACTTAGTAAAGGAGACATATGAAGAGATAGGATACCGAGTACCTGGATAACTGGATGCAGAACAAATATAGTCCTTGGTCCATGTTGGTGGGCGAGTTTGCCGTTTGGGGCGTCGAGGTGGCTCAGCCACTATTTCTGTTGGTACTGAGAAAGATTCTGATGTATTCAAGGTTATAGAATCTTCATGTAATTCTGGAGATAATTCCGATGGCTGTCCATTAGAAATTGTTGTTTCCTGTGGAATAGTTGCACATGGTTCTGGAACAACAACTAGATACTGTGAAGGCATAGATAAGTCTTCTTCACAAAGAAAAGGCCGGTCGCCTTATGATGAAGTTGATGCAGATATCATATCTTTGAATGGAAAGACATCTTCATGAAAGATGACATCCCTGCTAATAAAGAAATGCCCTGTAGAAAGCTCCATAACTCGATATCCTTTCTGGGCTGTAGGATAACCCATGAAAACACATTGCGTGGCACGAGGACCCATTTTATCCAAAGGACGAACATTTGTTGCATAACATAAACAACCAAACACTCGAAGGTGATTATTCTCTGGTTGCCTTTTGTATAGCATTTCAAAAGGAGTTTTGCCATCTATTATCCGACTAGGCATGCGGTTAATCAAATAAGTAGCCGTGACAACACAATCTCCCCAAAAAGCTTCAGGGATGCAAGCTTGATATTTCAATGCACGAGCTACTTCCAAAAGATGTCTATGCTTGCGCTCAACAATTCCATTCTGTTGTGGAGTGTAAACGCAAGAACTTTCATGAATTATCCCATGAGAAGACAGGAATTCTGTGCAATCAGAAGTGAAAAATTCCCGCCCATTATCTGTACGAATTCGTTGCACAGATTTTTCAAATTGATTCTCAATCAGAGAGATAAAACTGGAAAGATGAGTGAATGTTTGACTTTTGGATTGCATAAGATAAACCCAAGTTCCCCGTGTAAAATCATCAACAATTGTTAGAAAAAATCTGGACCCATCACGATGAGGAGTGTGATAAGGACCCCAAATGTCCATATGAAGTAAGGAAAAAGCTCTATGTGCTCGAGATGTACTTGTTGGGAAGGACGTTCGAGACTGCTTAGCCAGAGGACATATTGGACACTTGGAATGAGGGAAACATGCACTATGACCCAATCTTTGATGAAAAAGGAGATTTTTATTTTGACTAATAGCATTACAAGAAATGCGTTTATTTAATGATTCTAAATCTCCTGGGGAATCAATCCAGAAATACAGTCCTTGTGCAACATTACCCAAGCCCATCAGTTTCCCAGTCAAATGGTCCTGAAAGAAACAATTGTCAGAATTGAATATGGCACGACAAGAATTATCTAGGCAGGCTTTGGAGACAGAGATTAGATTGAATTCAAAATTGGGAATGCACAGGACATTTCGAAGCACAAAAGTTGGGCTAAGATGCACAGTTCCAATCTTTGTAACATGGGTAACATTTCCATTTGGAAGTCGCACTGTCAAGGGGGATTGTGATCCTTTGTCGATGTGAGAAAATAAATGCTCATTGCATATTATATGATCACTAGCGCCTGAGTCGACTATCCATGTATTTACTGGGAAATTATTCTCCTTGTAAAGAAAGGTACCTGAAAATCCCGCACTTTTGTCTTCAATTTTCAGTTGATTCAGAATTTTCACAATATTCTGGTACTGATCCTGAGTAATTGCCTGTTGTGCTCCGTCAATCCTCTGTGTGGATACCTGATAAGCTGATGATTCTTTTTCTCTTTTAATTTTGTCAGTGGGTTTCCCATGCAATTTCCAGCAGGTATCAACAGTATGATGTGGACGTTTGCAAAAATCACAGTATTTATTTTTAAATTTACCATTTTGCCCATTGCCCCTCCCTGATGACGTGGCGCCTCGTGGGCCGTTAGATCCTCTATGAACCGGAGCTATCGTGGCTTGATATGAGCCGTCCGATCCAGCGGAAAAGATGGGCATTCGAGAGCCGTCCGATTCGCCGCGAAGATCCCAGCCGCTCGATTTTTCCAGCAAATCCCAGCCATCCGATTTCCTGCGGTGATCCTGTCCGTCCAAGCCAAAATAGCTAGGGTTCCCTTCATTCTTTCTTGCCGCAGCAGCAACACGACCAGAAGCTTCGAGGATTCCGCTTCTCCCAATCGCGGCTCCATCGCTACCGATCGTCATCTTCCCAGAGCCACCACCGGTTGGAAAAGCGGCAAGACTCAAACCTTCTCCTGTTCGAGCGTGTCCAGCGGAGCCAAGTCGCTGATTTTCTTCTTGGACGGCTAACTGATATATTCGGCCGAGAGACGGTGGAGGTTCCATGGCAAGAATTTGAGATCGAAACGTCGAGTAAGACTCGTTGAGGATGAGTATAAATCTTGTAGCTTTCTCTCTCTCCTTAATTTCTTTATATTGTCTTAGAGTGCTTTCGGGTCCCTCTAACCGTTCTTCTGCTGATTCGAGTTCATTCCACAGGGATGAGAGACGGTTGAAGCAAGCGGTAACCGAGAGGTTCCCTTGCTTCAACTCAGTGAGATTTTGGGTTATGTTGAAGAGCTGCGCTCGGTCGAGCCGGCCATACATCTCTCTGATGCTGTCCCAAATTTGTTTGGAGTCTTCGGTTGGCGGCAGTCCAGCAGCGACCTCCAGGGCGAGTGTGTTCCCGATCCAAGTGCAAACCAGCTGGTTGCACTTCCGCCAGAGGCGCTGGAGACGCTCATCGGTCGGGAAGGGGACGGTTCCGTCAAGGAAGCCATCCTTGTCCTTCGTCACAAGAGCCCGCCGGAGATTTCGCGCCCACGAAGAATAATTTTCCGGTCCGGTAAGCTGGATGCTAATGAGGCACAATTCCGGACCATCCGCCTGTGATGTGTATAAAGGATCTCCGGGCTCAGGCCGGCTGCCGCTGACCGGGAAAACAAAGGGCATGTATCCGGGGGGAAGTGCCGGGTAGGGATTTGTCCCTTGACCCGGCATAGACCCGGATTCTTGACCCGGAATCGTGTATCCGGGTTGGAGTCCCGGGTAGGGATTTGCTCCCTGACCCGGGGGGACGGATCCGGGTCCTTGACCCAGATTCGATTGCCCAGATGCTTCAGCTGATCCCGCTGCAGATGGTGCAAAACTAGACGGGTATTGAGTCCACATTTGATACCAATTAGCTGGAGCAAGATTCAGAGGCCACTGGATTTGGGTGGAAGTCTGATCAAAGGTAGGAGCTGGTTGCTGAACAGGGGTTCGTTCTCCCCCAGAAGGAACAACCGGATCTGAGGTAAGTGTCTCTTCTGTTGATGAGCTCTCATTGTTCTTGGCCATGATAAAAATGCGAGTGGAATTCCTAACAATTCGCTGATCTGTTTCGCAGGTGAAAGTCGTGCGATAATAGCTCAGAAAGAATATGATGGCAATTCCAAATGTGCGGAAGCTAGGCCAGGAGCATACGCTCTGATACCATGACAGAAGTCGACTAGGAAAATGGAGAAAAGGTTTTCTGTATTCTGTATTGATTCATTTACATTTACATTGTATACATTTATAATGTAAGAAAGAACGAAAGTGAAAAAGGAAATGATATACAATGAATAATAAATTTCCTATTTGCTGAATAGATCCCACAAATTACTCTTTCTCCAATTCAATCAATCCCTGATTAGGATTACCAGCAGATCTGGATCTCGGAATCTTTGATATCTTCGATATTATTTCCAACACCGGGCTATTCCATATACATCATGAGTAAGCAACATACACACCACATTATTTCTATATATCAGTAAATAAACTAATGCAAAAACGACCAAATTATTCTGGAAATGGTCAACCCGAGCTTAGTTATAAGAGGCCCTGCAATTCACGTCGATTGACATCACAGCATTAACTTTCTAGGAAAGTAGAAAATCTCTTTTGCATGCTCTGTTTACTTTGTTATTGAAAGACGGCAACCAGAACAGCAACCCAATGGCAGCACATCCATATCTTCATACACCAGGTACATGTTCATGTTCGAGTCTAGATAAAATATGGTATTGGCGATGTGGTGTTAAAGAATGCAGGATCTTGCATTTTCTCGGGGTTCTTTTTCTTTGCATTATCATTGAACAAACGTAACCCTGACCTTGACTAGGAAAAAGAGAAAAAAAATTCAGTGTGAGAAGGACTTTGTGCTCACTCTTTCTCCTACATATATTGAAGATGTTCGTGGAAGCGATGAGCAAATCGAAGTGTTATTTCATTGTGAAATTAATATTTGGGGCGGATCTTGATGAAATGTTCTTATCTGGGACACTTCTCTATGTCTACAAGGAAAAAGTACTAACAAAATGGGCCTGAAAAATTTGTATCCAATGCAGGAAATATGGAAGAGATGGCGGATGGACCCCATTACCGACAATTGTTGGCAGCCGTATTCAAGGGTGACTGGGAATATGCTAGCAAATTTTTCAACCAAGAACCTGCTTCGGTGAGGGCCAGAATAACAAGCAGATTCGAAACAGTGCTTCACATAGCCACTTTGAGTGCACAAGACCAATTTTTTGAGCGACTGCTTCAACGCTTGAATCCGGAAGATCTTTTAATGGTTGATTCTGATGGCCACACTGCCCTCCACAATGCTGTCCATTGTGGAAGGATAAAAATGGTCAAGGCATTAGTTCAAAGGTATCCTAGGTTGACGCAACTTCCAGATTATAAAGGACGTGTTCCTTTGAGAATATCTACTCAGGAAGCTTCTACGCATAAGGAGATTGCCTGGTTCCTGGCGAGAACAACAACAGACGAAGAGCCAAGTTATCCCTTCAGCAGTCCCTCGGCGATTAATCCCATTTTAGATCTCACCTACGCTGGTCATCATGGTGATAATATATCGCTCCCTACCTTAATTCCATCTGTTTTTTCCTTCATTCTAGACTTGGCTTATTTTCCTGATCAACTTTGGTGGTTAATTTGGATAGATATCACCCTTTTTCTAGTTGATCGACATCCTCGCTTACTTACCATGGAAAGAAGAAATTTATCTATACTGGGCGTGCTGGCAAGAATGCATCCTCACTTTCTCAGCGTGACCAAGCTCAGTGTTTGGAAAAGATTGATATCGAAATGTCCGTACTTTCCTCATTCGCATCCCTTCATTATTGATATCCTTCAAGAAGATCATACCTGGCTCATCACCTACTCTTTTGTATCTGAACTGAAGGTATTCCGGTGGACTTGAACTATGGACAGGAAGATGAAAATTTAAGAAATATGCAAAGGCCAAGAAATCCAGGTGGGTGTGCATTTTACACTTGGGCATTATCTAGTTTAGGACCTTCCATGATTTTGAACTTAAGTCAATATCTTAGATTGATTCCCTCCCTACCAGCAAATAAAACCGCAAATGATTGTTTCTTTGTATATATTCGGGTTCCTTGGGCTAGTTTTACTTAAAAATGACCTGAAATCTAAACTACTTTATGGATAAGCTATTCATCGGAAACCAAATATGATTTAACCAGCGTGTCCCTTCTTCGTTTGGCAGCTCCTTCCACACAATTTTTTGGTTCGCCACATTGTCCAATCAGTAAGTTATACAATGCTCTTCTCACTTTCCTCACTCGAGTCCCTTCTTTATTGATATCCTTTAAGAAGATCATACTTTGCTCATCACCCGCTCTTTTGTATCTGAACTGAAGGCTTTGGGGTGGACTTGAACTATAGACCAGCAAATGAAAATTTAAGGAATACGCAAAAGCCAAGAAATCCAGGTGGGTGTGCATTTTATAGTTGGGCATTATCTAGTTTAGGACCTTCCATGATTTTTAATTTAAGTCAATATCTTAGATTATTTCCCTCCCTACTAGCAAATAAAACTGAAAATGATTTTTTTTTTCATATATATTCAAGTTCCTTGACCTAGTTTTACTTGCATAATGGCCTAAAATCAAACTAAGTTACATATGATTTAACCTGCGTATCTCTTCTTCGTTTTGCAGCTCCTCCCATTTTAGTTTTTCGTTCATTACATTTAGAGATGTCAAAATAGGTTTGAAACCCATATATGACTCATTTTAATCATAAATGGGTCATATATTAGTCACTTACATTTTGAAATGGATCATATATGGGTCACTTACATTTTGAAGAGACTAATTAAATGGGTCTTAAATAAGTTGGACTTAAAAGCCATTTTCAACCCAAGCCTCACACTCTCTCTTTCCCCCTTTAACTTTGTAAAAAAAAAAAAAATTCTTTTAAATTGAAATTAGAATTATTTTTATATTTCATTTTCATTTTTATTTTTATTTTTTTCTTTCCTCTTCCTCCTTCCTTAGCCGGTGGCCGACACGGCGACGATGGGCGACCTGTCAGGCGAGGCTTGAGATTACTAGATTAGGCGAGACTCAAGCTCGTTGACGTCGGGCAAGCTCAATCTCGCCAATTTGGTGAGGTCGAGGCCTTGTTGACATCTAGCGAAGCTCGAGCTTCCCCGATCTGGCTAGACTCGAGCTCATCGGCATTGGACAAGCTTGAGGCCTTGCCAACATCTAGCGAGGCTTGAACCTCGCCAACTACTAGTGAGGCTCGAGCCTTGCTGATTTGGCAAGCCTCGAGCTTGCCGATCTAGCAAGGTGAAGGCCTTGCCGACAACTGGCGAGACTCGAGCCTTGCCGATCTAGCAAGCCTCAAGCTCATGGCGTCGGGTGAGCTCAAGCTCGCCTGTGGCCAATCGCCAGCCATTGTCATGGCCGACGGCTGACCAAAGAAGAAGAAAAAGAAAAACAATTAAAATTAAAATTAAAATTAATTAAAAATTGGATTTTAAAAAAATATAAAATTATAAAAATTGTCCATTAAATTTGTATTCATTAAATTTTTTTAGCAATACTATTTAAAAAAATCATAAAAAGTAAGCTTTCTTAGGTTTAGTTAAAGTTTTTCACATTTTTTATTTTATTTACTAATTTTTTATTGTTTAATTTACTTTTTAAATTTGATGTGAAATTCTTATTCAAGTAACATATATGTGAAGAGCTTAAAGTGAATTAAATGAGTGGGAGTGGATTAACCTAAATTGAGTAAAATATTAATGCGTTTCGATAATATGGGTTGGGTTGGATATGAGTTATCAACATTGCATGAAAATGGGTCAATATGGGTCAAACCCAAACTTAACCTGACCTACTCATTTTTTTTTTGTCAGTCCTACTCTATTCCTACACTACACTCACTCTCAGACTTTTGCCCTGCCTCTTGCAGGGCGTGGGAGTCGAAACCCACTCTTGAAACTTACGCGTTCCCATCCCATCCCCCCCTGAGAAGGTGGAGATTTGAACCCTTCATCTCCCCCTTCCATGTTGGAAGAGTGGCCATTGGGGCGAATCCCAGTGGTTGACCCACTCATTTGACAGGCCCAATTACATTATCCATTAATTAAGTTATACAATGCTCTTCTTGCTTTTTTTTTTTTGGTCTCCCTGGCTTGACTACTCTACTTGCATAACACTAGTGTGATTTAACCTTCACAGACCTCTTGACCACCCAGCAAGCTTCGGCTTGAAAGAAAGAATAGTATTTGGAGAGAAATTTCTTGGAAAATATGTAGTTAGTAGAAAATAGGAGGAACAAAGTTATGAGAGCATGTCTCCTCTTACTTGTCATGTTGCAAGAAATTAGAGAGGACAAAACTTGAAGTCATTTATCCTCATCCACATCTCTGTGGCAAGTCACTTGCGATCCCAACTATTAATCCATGTGTATGTGGATGTTTGTTTTGATATCTCGGACTATCAACCATTAAGATTGTTAGGACACCACTAGCTATAGTATGTGGTAGAGTATCTTCATTCTACATACACACAAAGATTTCATATACACTGATCTAGTTCTCTCTGCAACTTGATTGTAGTGCTTCGATGTCTTACAAGGTCATTTTGGAATGCCATCAAAATTTTAGGTATGAATATACCACCTCTATCTTTGTCTCCGACTCTCCAATGAAAAACCTATGGCTTGTTATTTATTTATTTATTTATTTCTTTTATAACTAGAAAAATGTTCCTAGTTAATTTTTTTTTTTATGTAATTCAACAAAATTTATCAATTCCACAGTATGTAAAGAAAGGTTTGCACATTTCGCATTGGATGAGTGATACATGTGTTTGAAATTAGTTTTATAACTAAGTCTTTGCGCATGTCAACCATCCAACAGTAAACATGTACCGGCATTGGACCTATTAAAAATCCTCTAATAACTTATTCAAAGTCAAACATAATTACATATGATTTTCAATGTCAATATTGTATATTTTGAAAGATTTGAGGTATTCACCAAGTTCTAATTAAAGAGTTGCCCAATTTGGAAAAGGGTAAATAAAGAATCCTTGAAATTGCAAATTAGGCAAGATTAGATGTTAACCTATATCCATCTTGCTTAAGGCTAACTGATCTAAGCAGAAGATTATAAAAAAGAGTTATGTTGACCTAGGACTTCCCTTCAATCTTGATTAATGAAATTATGCTGGCTTCGTGTTGCCTCCCTTGTGGGTGAATTGCTTAAGCCTAAATATTATTTTCTTTGACACTACTTCATTACAATAATATGTTTTTATTTTTTGGTCGAAAGACATAATATGTTGAGAGGGTGCGGGAATTGGGCATGGGACCGGGGGCAACCCACTGGCATCTTTGACTATTTTGGCTACATTATCCATAAAATAAGGTTGCAATTGATGAAGGCACGCGTCTATCCTTTAAATGCATTGAATATAGTAAATTTACACTTTGATTTAGGAACTTAGAAAGGCGTGCAGAATTGGAATAGGGGGAGGAAAGCGGGTAGGAAAAATCAAAACAATTAGGTTGGGATGGCTAGGAATTGACGAAAATTTCAATGGGAGAAAATTTCTTAAGCGTCAATAGAACTGTGCATCCCAGAATTCCACTTCAAGTTATATATCCTATACTAAGAAGCCATTGGCTATATGTCAAGAGAGTTTGTTCATCCTCCTATGTTCCTGCATTCAAGGTTTGTTGAAACACTCTGCGATTGAAATCCTGAATACATCAAACCAATACGATGGAGTGCTCTTTTAAAATTGCTCAAGGAGGTGGACCACCTGAGGTTGAGTACCCGGCGACCGCTAAAACAATTCCTATAGCTCCCAAAACTTATAAACACATTTCCCCAGCAGTTGCACTCATTTTAGCCTTGTCCCCAATTCTTCTATTTTGTCAAAGAACAAAACAAAAATAGAAGTAAACTGGCATTGCGTATTATCATATAAAAAGTAACTTTAGAATAAAGTCTAGTTAACTATACTCACAATGTCATTTAGGTTTAACAAGTAAATTCAAAGGGACATACCATTATGTGGCCTCATGTGGAAGTTTTGATTTTATTAGAGACAGATAGAATGGAGGAAAAAAATTTTGCTCTTGCGCTGCGCGTAAATAACAACGCAAAGGATTGTACTGTTAATATGGTTTTTGGTAAAATCCAATTTCTGGCTCTTTGTTTTTCACTTTCTTTTTTCTTTTTTCTTAACATTTTGTAGTTCCTGAAATCAAGAGGATCCACGAATTAAAGCTGAGACATAAGGCGGCAGTTAAGTTGGCAAAAAAAGTTTGCCACGCGATCTCTGATATGAAAACTACCGAGATCACGGAGTTTTTCCTAGAGAGGGACCTGTTGTTTCACGCTACAGTCAAGGGAAACAGCGAACTCGTGAAGATATGTATTCAGTTTTTCCCGGAGCTTATTAGGATTTCTCCTAATGGTGACAGTTTGATGACACTAGCTGTGAAGAATCGCCAAGAAAGGATTCTCTCACTCTTTTTGAAGGGAAGCTCAAAAAATGAGTTGTCATTAGTGCCAGCACCTACACCGGAAGAAGCGGTAAAAATGATGCTTGCAGCAGCAAAGTACGACTCTAATTTGGAGGCTTTAACTTATGTCTCCGGAGCAGCTTTCGAAATGCAGAGAGAACTCCAATGGTTCAAAGTAAGTATCTTTCTTTTCATATATATATATATATATATAATAACCACACTGATGATAGTTATATATTCTTGACAAATTTCGGCTACACCTTTATTTGGATAGTCTTAGGAATATACCTAGAACTTTCTTCTATAGCGGTTGAGCAATGGCTAGACCAATTTTTGTACGCCTCGACTTATCCACCTCTCTAGGCTATCTTAAGAGTGCACAGCCCCACCTCTGTCTGATGCAGAAGATTTTACTCTTGATATATTTCCAACAATATTCGAATTTAGAACCACAAGGAAAAGAATAAACTCTCATGATATCTAAATCAACACCTTGTCGGTACATGTAACTTTTAAATTTCACATGCAAAAAAGAGATTGAGACTCATCTGAATTAAATTACAGATGAATTCTACTGATACAACTACAATCCACCACTCAATCTGAACCAAGCGACTCTTTCTTAAAACTGACCAACTCATTCTATAGGTTTCTACCATGACGCAATGGGGAGATTGTTATGCAAATAATTTCTTGTATAACCCACATATCTTAATTTGGAGCCCCAAAAAAAAGATTAATTCAGTTTTGCTATATTTTAACAACGGCTTTGATAGTTCCATTGTATCATATTTTGTCAAGACGATAGTTTAGTTCAGATATAATTCAATTATGTAGATAAACAATGATCTAATTAAAGTAGTATGACATGAATCTTCTCCTTTTCAATCAAAAGGTTAGCAAAGTTTAGTTGTGGCCATTGTTTCTTTTTGAATAGCTATTAATTTAGAACACTTCTCATTAGTTGATTTAGCTATTAGCTAAGATTGCACTCATTCAAACCATTGTCTTAAAAAAAAAATGATTCATGAAGCTTTTACCATATGTTTACCTTAATTTCATTTCAATTCCCTAGTCTCCTTGTCAAAGTTGGGACAATTTTTTTCGTTTTTCCTTCTCCCGTGGAAGGCTGCAACACATCTCTCAAAATGTTTAATAAGCATAGTAGAAAGAACGAGATGGTCTATTAAGAATATTGAACAAAGATTTGTAAGGAAAAGATTAGTGACGAAAGTAGTACTTTATAGAGAAGAAAGTGAATATTGGATGAAGAAGTGAGGAAGCGACACAGAGAATTTTGGACCTTATATAAGATAATAAACTCTGAGAGAGAGAGAGAGAGAGAGAGAGAGAGAGAGAGAGAGAGAGGAGAACCGGGTGGGCTGCAAGGTTACGTGATCCAAGTAAACTAAATGGAGATTATATAAAGTTTGAAACTCGAGTTGGGCCGTTTGAACGCGAGTCTTCACAATCGAGATTTGAGAAGGGCAATAGGAATATAAAAACGGGAGTAACACCTCAACATTTTTAATACTGGAGTAATCTTGCCTATAGGATGTCACAAAAGTGCGACCAAGGGTGTTTCAAGACATAGGGCGTTTGGTAGGTCAGATACGAGCTAAAGAATTCACCTTAGGATATAGGTTACCATCAAAGGTAAGAGCTCACCACCTAAGAAATCCACCTGAGGGTATTATAAATGGAACTCACCACTCTATGAAATTCTCTTTAGACGAACCCCAGAAGATTCGTAGCGTCAATTTGGGGCTTCATCAGTTTAGGTTAAATCAGAATATTTCAAACGAATAGCCCCTTATGTTGCTATCAGAATAAGCACGTGAGTCACATGTTCAAACCGACTGACAAAGATTTGGTTGGCTAGTGAGTTTGGCCCTTATTTGAGATTAACCTTTATTCGAGACAAGGTATACTCTGAAGTCTGAACCATGTTTGATAAAACGGCTTCACTTGACTCTCTTGTTTGAATTTTTCCAAATTTTTAATTATTTTTGTACTCATTGTCACTCATGTTTGTGACATTTATTAACAGGCTGTCGAAAAATGGCTTTTCCCTGACTTGAGAACCTTCAAACACGAGGGGAAATCATATTGGCGAATATTCACGGAGGAGCACCGAGAGTTGCTTGTGAAAGGAGGGGAGTGGGTGAGGAACACAGCTCAATCATGTATGGTTGTCTCAACTCTAATTGCCACAATATTATTTGCTGCTTCTTACAATGTGCCTAAAAGTATCAGCAGCATTGCTGGAGATCCACCGTTGTTCGTAAGGAAGGCTCTCATCGTTTTCGAAATTTCGGATGGTTTAGGTTTGTTGTTCTCTGTATTGGCCATCTTGCTATTTTTAGCGATCTTAACTTCGCGGTACGAGGCGAAAGATTTTCTTCGCTCGTTGCCTACTAAGATCATCATGGGCCTTTCTTGTCTCTTTCTCTCCTTGGCTTGCATGCTGGTGGCTTTCCTTGCAGCTTACATTATCGTGCAGCAAAAGAGAGCAGAGTGGGTTTACATGACCATTGCTTCGCTGTCATTAGGCCCTCTTCTCTTATTCTTAATACTCCAGATGCCCCTGCTATGGAAAATGGGTAAATCCACTTATGGACGTGGCATCTTTCGTCCTAGGAACATTTGGAAGTGAGGCATTTTGATTTGAGGGTATAGGTCTTTGTTATAGTTGATTGGAGTGGGGCTAATGCGATATTTAATGTATTTCCTCAAAATATTTGAACAATTACTATGCATTATGTTTCCTTACCTTGTTACCAAAGATCTATTTATAGAATGATTTGATCAATTATAAATATCTGCCTATAGATTCTCAAATTTGAATCTATACATACATAAACAATTTTTATTTTTTTTAACATTCAGTACCAAAATATGCTCAAACTTGGAATGTGACCTTTTAAAAATATTAGTTTTCTTATATAATTTAGATGCAGGAATTTATGAAGAACGAAAATCATTAGTTTAAAGCGACATACTTGCGTTCCGTCTACAATCATATTGAGAAGCTTTATCATCTATGATGCCTTCTGATCTCATCTTAAACTCATTCTCACGGGAACGAAAATCATTACACTTTATATGCTTTATATCATCTATACATGACAAGTGAGAGGTTCATTCGTTCCAAGCAATTTATTATAGTAAACTTAGAAGGTGAACTTTTAAACAAAAACAAATTTAACATTAAGCTTGAAGGAGATCAAGGGTTTTTCCTTTGACATGACTATTGTATCATGAATTAGTTTTATGCGACCTTCTAACTTCATATCTTGGACTAGGTATTTTTTAGTGACTTTTTATTTCTCATTCACTCAGCACACCTTTTTCTATGAGCACATTCGTTTACCATTCGAAAAATGAGTATTTCTTTGGTCTTTCTCATTTATAATTTAACATATTATTCAGTTTTTAAAATTTTTGAAAAGATTAGATTTGAATTTATATGTCAATGTTTGTATGCAGTAAAATTTAAAACGTTTCGCGATAAACGTGACAGACCTTCAACTACTCCGCAACCTTCTTGGGAAGTTTTATCAGTAGATGTGTCTTCTATACTCGCATATATGTGAACCTCTTTGTTACCAAGAAAGAAAAAATGTTGACACCTAAATTTTGGTAGCATATTTAGTTAATAATTTATTGCATAAGAAAATTAAGTGTTGAACATAACCCCTAAACAAAAATATTAGGCAAAAGAACGCTTCAAGTGTCATAACTTGGCACAAAGGGACATTTAAGTGTCATAACTTATGAAAGGTACATTTAAGTGCTACATTCGAAGAAAAACGGATCACTTAAATACCACTTCGGCCAAAGTCTGGCCAAAACGCCGACGTGGCATTCTTTCGGCGAAGCGAGCCCAAAACGACGCCGTTTTGCACGCTGACGTGGCCAAATAATGCAAAAATGGCGTCGTTTTGGCTAACGTGGTAAAAAAATAATATAAAAATTAATTAAATTAAATTTAGTTAAAATATTAAAAAATAATAAATTTAAAATTAAAAAAAATTTATAAAAAAAGTAAAGGGGGGGAGGCGGTTGAGGGATCAACCCTCAACTGCCGCCGCCGAGAAGGGCCGGCGATGGCGGGGGGAGGGTCGGCCTGGGTTGCCGGGCCCTGGCTAGGGGCCAGCGACCCCGACCGATCGGCGGCGAGGGTCGCCGGCCCTTGCCCAGCCAGGCCAAGGGCCGCTGCTCGTCGAGGGTCGCCCCAGCGGGCGACGGCCCTTGGCCCGGCCAGGGGAGGGCCGCCGACCCTCGTCGGATTTGGGCGAGGGCCGCGACCCTCCCCAGATCTGTGGCGAGGGCTCGTGGCCCTCGCCCAGATCCGGCGAGGGTTGGCGGTCCTCACCCGGCCGGGCTTAGGGCCGCCGACCCTCGCTGGATCTGGGCGAGGGCTTGCGAGCCCTTGCCGCTGGTCGACCAAGATCGCCGGCCCCTGGCCAGGGCCCCGGCGACCCCTGCCGACCCTCCCCTTGCTGTCGCCGGCCCTTCCCGGCGACGGCGGGGCGGCGGCGGTAGTGGCTGAGGGCTGATCCCTCAACTGCCTCCCCCCCTTTCCTTTTTTTTTTGTTTTAATTTTAAAATTATTATTTTTTAACTAAATTTAATTTTAAATTAAATTTAATTAATTTTTATATTATTTTTTTACCACGTCAGCCCAAAATGATGCCGTTTTTGCATTATTTGGCCACGTCAACATGTAAAACGACGTCGTTTTGGGCTCGCTTCTCTGAAAAAATGCCACGTCGGCGTTTTGGCCGGATTGGCACTCAAGTGATCCATTTTACTTCGATTTTGGCACTTAAGTGTACCTTTCGTAAGTTATGGCACGTAAGTGTCAATTTCTGCCAAGTTATGGCATTCCAGGGGTGCGCATGTCAAAAATATTAATATCGCACTTGTATTTTATATTTAGCATTAACGTTTTGCATCATAGCATATTTGCATGATATTCGGTCAAGTGGGTCATTGTGCTTGGTCAAAGGAAAAAATCTCTAGAGGGAAAACAAATTAAGTCTGAAGAAGTGAGGCAAGAGGACGGGGAAAGATATTAAAAAAGTCCTAAACCTTGTATAATTATGTTAATTTAATCTTAAATCTTTTATTAGTGCCAATTTAATTAAAAACCTTTTGATTTGGTGTCAATTTAGTCATTCCAACTAATTTTTGCCAGATTTTGCTAACTAGGCACCGACCAGCTGACGTGGCACAATCGGTGTTGATGTGGATAATTTTTAATAATATTTTAATATTTTTTTACTTTTTTCTTTTTCTTTTTCTTTTTCTTTTTTGTTTTTGCCATCTCCTTGTCCTTCCTCGAGACTTGCTCGAGGTCGCAAGGGCTGCTCGTCGGCCATGGTCAAGCTCGACCTCACCGGATCTAGCGAGGTCAAGCCTCTCCCAAGGCCGCCCAGGCCGCGAGGGTGGCCTCGTGCTGGGCTAGCAAGGTCAAGCCTTGCCCAACCATGGTCTCAAGCTAGCCTCGCTAGAGGTTGGGCAAGGCTCGACCTCGCCGGATCTAGTGAGATCGAGCCTTGCCGCCCAATGCGAGTAACCCTCGCGGCCTCTGGTGAGGGCTCGAGCCTCACCAGTGGCCGTGAGGCTCACCAGGGGCCAGCAAGGTTGAGAGGTCTAGCAACCAGCTAGAGGAAGGGGAGGAGAAAGGGGAAAAAAAAAAGACAAAGAAAATGAAAAAGAAAAGGAAAATAAAAAAATTAAATAAAATAAAAAATCGAAAAAAATATTAAAATATTATTAGAGTTGTTCACGTTAGCGTCAATCGTGCCACGTCAGCCGACTGATGTCCAGTTAGCAAAATCCGACTAAAATTATTTAGAAATGACTGAATTAGCACCAAGTGAAAGAGTTTAGGATTAAATTGGCCCAAATAAAAGGTTTATGACTAAATTGGTACAAATGAAAAAGGTTTAGGACTTTTTTAACACTTTTTCCCAAGAGGATGATATCTTTGGTGTGATCTTCTCTCTAGTTGATTCACGCCCACTCAAAGCAATTGATTCCTCCTGCCAATCAGCCATATATTTGGTACAATATTTCCGCCCAAAAAATAGATCCCGAGGGGAGAAACCTCAGCAGAATTGGCAAGACATCTTAACGAAGAGATCGGAAAGCGTGGAAATTTTTCATCTTGATACGTGGAACTACTTTGGTTATATGGAAAGAAGCACCAATCAGCTTCCTAAAAGAATGGCAGAAAGCAAATCATGGCCTTCAAGAAGTAGATTGTAGGAGATCGTGAAGAATAAAAGGAAAATATGAACAAAAGGGAAGTGGGCAAGAGAATTTCTTTCTCATGCAATGTTTTGACACTAATTGAGGAGGGAAATTAGTCAGTCAAAGAAATCTTCTCTCCAGTAATTTTTGGCGAGCTAAATGGAGGAATTCGTGGGATATTTTTTTCATAAGATAAAGGAAAGTGTGGCGATTAAGAGGAAAGATTGGTGAAACGGACATCAATAAAAGGATAAAATCAAAGATAGGGGGGCTAATTCGAATACACAAATGAGCTGGCCAGGATCGTGCAAGGTCGTGAATCAAGGGGAGAAGAAAAGGAAATTTGACGGTTTTACAAAGAAAGAGAGATGTCCAAGGCCACTATAAAAGGGCACCTTCTGACGAGAACAAAGGGGAGGAGAGCGGAGCTCACAAGGGGAAAAAATGGTGAGAAAACGTAGAGAGGTTCGATAGACAATCTCTCAGAGAGATATAGGGAGAGGTCTTTATCATCATAATCATGGCTTTCCTCTATGAGTCTACGTTGTGGGAGAGAAGCGATCGTTAAAAATGTGAGGGTCGAGCTCGTAATAGAAAGAACAAAATACTGAGCCTCTCATCAGCCCGGTTGTGTCTTTCTTGCTGCTTGTTGCTGCAGCAACTCCAGCGATCTCAGCAGTCATCCAAGTCCTCCTGACGTCCTGCGTTCATCTTGCTTCGTGGACATTGGCGACAATCACTAAGCTAAGTCGAGCATATTTTTCTTTAATTTGATAGTGTACCATTCCATTTTGCTATTTGAACTATTCCAATTGTGTTTCTGCTTCTTGTCCAGATTAAGCTCCTAAAAAATTAGAGATCGTCCATGCGGAAAAGAAAATCGTGAGAAATGGGGGATTCACACAAGAAGGAGAAGAGTATCAAAACGAAGTCTTCAAAGTCAATTTCTCTCTGCCTCCGCAGGCATTGACATCTCTACATGGAGGAAATTTTTCATGATCACCATTACACCTCATCTTCATCACCTTACGTTCTTCACCATCATCATACCACGGAGCACCGCCTTTGCTTACTACACTGGACATGGCGCAGTAGATATTACACGAGAATAAAGTGCAGAAAATTTACCAAAAACGGTGATGGTCTGCTCATCTTTCGGCTTGCTCTTGGCGATGTTCCTCACAAGGTCAGGCATGCCAAAAGGTGACCTTTGCAGTTTTTGATTCAGCCCTGGTGCCTCTTCCGTGATCCATAAATTCACAGCAATACTATCCCCATCAGCATGCCTTGTCCCTCCTAAGTCGCTACCCAAGCCGTGTTGAAGCGTCTCTGACAAGCTAAGCTGGCGTTGCTGTTATTTGCTGCTGTTGTTCTTCGCTATTTGTTGCTGCTACGCCGTTGCGCATCGCTGACGCTTGCTGCTTGCTGCTGCGTCCCTGTTGCTGCTGCTCATTGTTGTTCGTTGTTGCTTTCCACTGCCATTTGCTGCTACTACGTCCTTCTTGCTCGCAGTGTCCTTGTGCCTTCACTTCGGATTGACTTCTCGTAACTAACTCTAATCAGGGTGAGTATGAGGTTTGTTTGTATGGATGATAGACGGTCCCACGACTTGATTTAAGTACATGTTTTATTTTAATCGATGAATGCTTAGGTCGCTGTGGTTTAATTGTTTACGTGCATCAACAAATGCATATTCGGCTTTTGAACCTTTAGACAGTAAGATCTAACCCAATATCATCTCGCTTGGATTGCTAGAGTGCATTCATAATTTAAGGTTTTCATATTTAGGGCCATACATTTTTAGTCTCATAACATATATAGGTTTCTTTGTGTCTCGTTAAACTCTGATATCACTGTAAGTATTCTATCCTCTATGTATTTATTACATTGTATCTTCCAATCGTTCCGTCATTGAACAATTATAAACTCTCCCTGATCAAGTACAAATATTTTCAAAATAAGGGGCATTTGTTTTGATTAATATGGAATTCAAAGATACTTCCAATGAAATCCTAGCAAAAGACCATATCCTCGTTTGCTCTGAAAATAGGCCTATTGCTTCGTTTTCACTCCTAGAGACAATCTCACTCAAGACCCCATTTCCCTTTTCTTTATCATTGCACTCATTTTCGTTTTAGACTATCAAGGAAAATGACACTAAAAAATGACCAAGAAAAGATGCTCAAAGTGAAGGATGACGACAAGACCACACAACTCCAACATTGAGCGGAGGAATTGAAAAATGCACTATTACCCCTGTACGTAATGAAGAGGATGCGAAAGTTGGTATGTTGGGGGCAACCAAGCGGTGATAGAAACCCAATTGCATAGCAGAGACTAAAGGCTGCGTTTGTTTTGATTTCTTTTTTCTGTTTTTAAACAATTTTTTTTGTTTTTTTTTCTGGGAACAAAAAAAAGGAACAAAAACACGTTTATTTGCGTTTTTGTTCCAAAATTATTATTTTTCCCAGAAACACATCTAGAACAAAAACAAGAAACAAAAAAAAAGTTGTTTCTTGTTTCTGGAACAAAATTTAGGAACACTTTCTTCTTCTCTCTTTTTTCTTCTTCTTTTCTTCTTCTTTTTTCTTCTCTCTTTTTTCTTCTTCTTTTCTTCTTCTTTTTTCTTTGGCGGTAGCCCGGCGGAGCCTCGGGCCATGGCCCGATTGGCCAAAAGAAGAAAAAGAAAAGAAAAAAAAAAATAAAAGGAAAAATAAATAAGAAAATAAGAAAATAAGAAAGAAAATAGAAAAATATTAAAAAATATTAAAAATTAAAAGAAATAAAAAAATTATATAAATTTACCAAACGTGTTTCTGTTTATTTTTTATTCCCAGAACAAGTTTACCAAACGCGTTTTTTTTTTTTTAAAATTGTTCCCTGGAACAGAAACACTTTTTTTTTTCTGTTTCCTGGAACAATTTTTAAACAGAAATGTTACTAAACGCGCCCTAAAGGGCCTTCAAAAGTGTCCTTGAGGAAATGGTGGTATTAGTTCCAATTTAAGCCCGATTCGCTTTGAAAAGGAACTTTGTTTTTTTTTTTTTTTTTTTTTTTTTGGTTTCATTCAACAGAATCTACAAAGGTAGAAAAGGTCAATGTGGGGGCAAAATCATCTTGATCCTCCAAGAAAATGTGGTCAAAACCATCTTGATACTCCAAGAAAATGTGGTATCTATTCTAATGATTACTTTAGAGCCTAACGCATGTTGTTATGTTTAAGGCAAGTTAATAAACTAATATTACCCCAAGGAGGATCAAATTAGCGCCAAATAAGTCCTCACCGAAAAGGTGGTACTTGTTCCAATTTAAGCTCGAGTTGTTATGTGAGTAAGCCGTCTCTTTTCTATTTTCTTTAACAGAACTCACAAAAGCAGGCGAAATTAAGGTTGGGGCAAATCCTGAATGGATAAAAGGAAGAGCGACCTAGATGAAAATGAAGCCTTCCTCAAAGAAAAGAGAGCGTCTGTCCCAAATTAAATCAACTTACTCATGAATTAATTTAGATCATATTTTGTCGCGACCTCTTTTTTTCTCAGCGCCCGCAATCGGGTACGAATGCCTAAGGAGGCTAATGGCTCGGCTGAATTTATTAAGCCCGGACTCTCCCAAGTCCACCAATTCACGACTTAATGGTTCAAGTTTTTAACCTATAAATCAATTTTTAAAATGGAGTCGCCACTAATCGATTTGGGGTAGGTTGATTAGAGACCCAAGCGAAGTATCGGGAGAAATACTCACTCCTGCGCAACCAGAGAAATTAGGATCGGTGATTTGATTACACTAGTTAATCACTAATGCTCTTTCGGTACCTAATCTTGTTTAAACCTTGAGGTTTTTTGGATGTTCGAGGAATTTTCCATGCATTTTCGGGAGGAAAAACAATTTTTGAGTCTTTTTCTAATTTTTTGGACATAAAAGGGATTTTTTTTTGGTTTTTTTGGTATTTTTTGGAAAAATACAAGTCTTTTCGGCTTTTACTAAATTTTTTGGCTTTTTCATGAATTTTTGGTTTTTTTTGGATTTTTGGCATTTTTTGGAAAATATGGAATATTTTTGATTTTTTTGATTTTTCGGAAAATAAAATATTTTTTAATATTTTTCAAAATATTTTTGGAAAATAAATTATTCTTGATTTTTCTCGATTTTTTAGAAAATAAAACATTTTTCAACATTTTTTTAAAACATTTTTTCGATTTTCTGGAAATTAAAACATTTTGGACTTTTTTGAAAATAAATTATTTATTTATTATTTATTAGAATATTATTTTATATTAAAATAATAAAACAAAATAAAACCGACCGGGTCGGATCCAACCCGTGGATTGCGAACCCTACCCGATTTTCCGCGTCCGGATCGCTTCGCGACCGGAAAATCGCAAACCCTAGGGTTTGCGAATCTGCGGCGTCGAGGACGGAATGCCTAGGCGCGGAGGCGATGACGGCTACGGCGGCGGCAACAAGGACGACGGCGACTACAGCGACGGCGATGGAATGGGGTTGTGATGAACGGCAGGGACGACAGCGACGGGCTTTCGTTACCTTTTTGATTGCAGGCGATCACGGCGACAGCAAGGGTTTCGATGAACGGTAGGGGCCACGGCAAGCAACGGCGAAGCTGGTGAGCTTGATCTGTGATGGCGAAGGCTACGGCGAACAGCGACGGCGACGGCGAGACCTAGTCCCGGTCAAATTTGGCCGGAACGCTCTTTCTCTCTCCCTCGGGCTCGCCCTTCGAGCTCCCCGAAGTCTATCGGGGACCCCTCCGAGCTCACCACACCACGGCCGGCCTAAACTCGAGCTCCCCGAAGTCTCTCAGGGGACCCCAAGCCTCGGCTGGCCTCTCTCTCTCTCTCTGTCTCCCTCTGTGTCTCCCTCTGTCCCCCGCCCCTCTTCGTCGACGGTGGCCCCCCTCTATTTATAGGCGCGAGAGCGGTCGGTCGGCGAGGCTTCGACCCGCCGGTTGGACCGCCGTCCCATCCGCCATCATCGCTTCCTCTGGTCACGTCCCGTCGACGCCACCTGCTCCTCTGCTCCGCACGCGACCGCCGTCCGCTCATGCTTCTCCAGCGTCGCGCCTGCCCACGCGTGCTCTTCAGTGGCGCGAGGAAGAAGACGACGCGGAGGGGCCGGGCTTGAGGCGATGATGGGCCGAAGGCCCATGCGGGGGCTGCTTCTTTGCTTCTTTTCTGTTTTCGCTTTTTTCGCTTTTCTTGCTGTTTTTTCTTTTTATTATCTATTTATACGAAAAAGGAAAAATAAAATAAAATAAAAACCCTATTAATTAAAAAAAGGGAAATTTAGGCGGCAACATATTTGTAGGTGGCAGTATAAGGTGACAATCGTGGAGAAATGACCATGCCCACCTCGAAAAGCAAAAGAGAGCGTTCCTAATTTTAACACTTCTTGATTTCATGTTTGACACCATTCTCTCCTTTCAAACAAGTCCCAAAAAGAAGACAAGATTTTTGCGGATAGGGAAATACAAAGGAACCAAAACAGAAGAGAAGCATCCGACCTCGTTAAAAGGGGTGTATTCTCGTTTCTAGACCTAACACAATTTGAAAATGACATTTTCTCAGATGACAAACCGAGGGGGATGTCGGATTTCAATAGCGATGGCAGACTGAGCAATTAAGATAATGCCCTGGTTTCAGCCGAAATGGAAGACCAAATTTTCCTTGGTCTTAGCTTGGATTTGCTCTTGTATGGCATAATATCTCGTGTGCCATTTCCCTTCAAATAGGGGCAAGCCGCAAGCAAGCGAGGAGACATGAAGGAACTGAGATAAAAAGATCACCCAGTTTTCAGAGAAAATGGTGCATATCATGCACGGACATAGCTTGATTAATGACCCTGTTTTCTTTTGCAGGTGACAAGCGGAAAGCCATGGATGATCAGATTTTCACGAATCTTGCTGGAGCAGAGAACTAACTTGAATTTATGTTCAATGCAGGAGCCTTGGCAAAAGTACGCTTCAAGTGCCAAAAATTGACACAAATGGACACTTAAGTGCCAAAAGTTATGAAAGTGACACTTGCCAAAATCGAAGAAAAATGGATCACTTAAGTGTCACTCCGACCAAAATCCGACCAAAATGCTAACGTGCGCAATTTCTGGCGAAGTAAGTGCAAAACAGCACCGTTTTGCCAACTGACATGGTCAGACAATGCGAAAATAACGTCATTTTGGTGCTAACGTTTTGGTAAAAAAATAATATAAAAATTAATTAAATTAAAATTTAAAATTAATTTATTTAAAACATTTAAAATACAAATACAAATATTAAAAATTATAAAAATTATAAAAAAAAAAAAAAAAGGGAGCGGTTGAGGGGCCCAGCATGGCCCGGGGCAACCCAGGCTGATCGGCGCGAGGCTCGCCAGTTCGGCAGTCAGCAGCGCCTAGATGGTTGATGGCCCTCGCCCGACTCTCAACTGCTCCCCTCTTTTTTAAAATTTTTTAATATTAAAAATTTTAATTTTTAAATGAATTAAACAATTTTAATTAAATTAATTTTTATATTATTTTTTTATCACGTCAGCACCAAAATGACACCGCTTTGCATTTGCTTTGCCAGAAAATTGCCACATCGGCATTTTGGCCGGATCGGCACTTAAGTGATCCCATTTTGCTCCGATTTTGGCATTTAAGTGTCACTTTCATAACTTTTGGTATTTAAGTGTCAATTTATGTCAACTTTTGGCATTCCAAGGGTCCTGGTGTCCAGGAACCTCTATGAGCCCCCTAATGGTTCTAGTCATAAGAGCTAACACTTTGTCTTTTGCAAGAATAGTGTCCAAGTCCTCCTATGCTTGCTTGTGCTCATATTGCAATGTCCTTATTATGCTTGTAAACTCTTCAAAGAGAGAATTTTTTTTTCACAACAATTTGGCCTGTTCATCACCAATTTCATCTAAGGCTTGTCTAGTTAGATGACTAAATGAATGATGTGTCAGGATGATGAAAGACAAGCCATATTTTATACACAGTCCTTTATACATTGAAATGTGAGAGTTGAAAAGTTTCATGTTCTCAAGGTAAAGAATTTTCTCGCAAAATGTACATAGATTGAAATGACGAAGGGCATTTCATTTCTCTCCCTTAAACAATATATGTCACGCCCCGATCCTCCGAGCGCGCGAACATCCCACTCTGGTCGATAGAAATGCGACTTCCCAGGACACGTCGCTGACCCATTCAATTTTATTACGCATGCGGAAGTGAAACAAATCCCCTGACAACATTTAACTTAGGATAGAAAAGCAAGCAATCAATCACAACCAAACAAGCTTTCTTATAAACACATAGGTTTATATACAACACTGGATTGTCTACAAAATAGACAGGCTCAACAATTAGGGAACTGTCCTATGACTAACTTGTCAGACACGTTCGCCGATTCTTCAGCCTCCACCTTCCGAACTCCAAGACTTCCGGTCCTCCACGACCGTCATCTAGGGACCTGAAATATTATCCCACAACCGGGATGAGACTACGTCTCAGCGAGTCCTACCCTCTAAAACTCAATTAGGAAGAAAATACGCCTCAAGGCGCTCTAGCCACACAAATAGGATAGAGGGCTTACCTCGCCTCAATCCCTTTCCTGCACATCAGTACAATTCATATTCAAAATGCTCGCACAAGCTGAAACTACCGACATACCCATCGGTCTATCAATTCAGTCAATCCAATTGATATCATACGATCCACACATCTCAATTCATATCATCTATTAAACCATACCATCTATTCATCCATCAATACAATTACGGCTCGCACAAGCTGAAATGGATGTAATGCTCTCACAAGCTGATATAGATGGTAGCTCGCACAAGCTGATATATACATAGATGATAGCTCGTACAAGCTGATATATGGATCGTTGCTCTCATAAGCTGATAAATGATCATTGCTCTCACAAGCTGACATACAGTGCTCACACAAGCTGACAATGATGCTCACACAAGCTTATACATATATAAACCAATTGCTCGCCAAAGCTGATAATTCAATAATAAACCAACTCATACCTCAATTCAATCAATCAATCAATCCAATCGATTCAAACTAGTCATACAAACCAATTACGGTGCTAAAAGCCAACACCGGGTATTTTCAAGTTAAATACCACAACTTCATCAATATCACTCAATTCCACACTTTTGGAATTATTAACCAAAATAATCAATCACTCAATTTCTCCATTTAAACATACAATTAACACAAACCGACCGCACTGCTGCGATCAGCGCGAAATTCTAACGACCGGCCATCCCAGCATAATTTTCGAAATTATTAAATAATTAAATTTAATTCCGAAAATTAAATAATTAAATATTATTTTATAATAATATAATTTAATAAAATAATATTTATAAATTCGAAATAATTAATTAATTGAAAATAATTAATTAGGGCTTAAACAAGATTACACTAATTTAATCATACAATTAGCCCTAATTAAACATCCATTAAACTAATCATACAACTAATCTAATTTACATTAAAATAATCTAATCTAACCACCTAAATCTAATTAGACTAATTTAAACACCCCTTAAGCATGATTAACTTGCTAAGCAAGGATTAGAGGATAAACTCACCGATTTTGCGCGCCGGTGAGTTCACGGCGACCACGACACCAAGGCGGTCGATAAACCCCAAAGCGGCGACACCAACGGAGGTCGGGAAGACACTGAAAACGGGCCTCGAAGACCTCACGGCTTTCTGGTTTTCTGCTTCTGATCTGGGCTGAACTGCAGAGAAGAAACCAGCAACTTCAACGGCGAAAATGGGCCGATCGGAGCTCCGGCAAGCGGGTGGTTGGCAACCAATGGCTCCTGGGGGTCTTGGGGATCTTGTAGGAGGTTGGGATGGGCAAAGGAAGGGTCGGAAAGGGGCGAAACATCAAGAAAACGCGAAACAGGCGGAGCAGGGCAGAACCAGGCGGTCCGGCGAGCGGCAGATTCTCACCGGATTTCGGGACGGCCGGAGAATCGTTCCGGCGAGAGGCTGGGTGCTCCGGAACGGGCTGGATGTTCTCGTGACAACGGTGGGTGGAGCGATGGATGATTCGACCGGGAAGACTACTTTTTTACTCGAATCTTTGACGAAAGGTCAGCTGGAGCAGAAACTGGAACGAGGGGAAAACAGAGGAAGAAATGGAGTCCGATGGGCATGCGACGGTGAAGGGCTGTTGCTGCTCGGTTTCTCTGGTTTTTGCTGAGCTTCTCTCCTTTAACAATAATGGAGAAAGCCACAAATTAAGGGAGAAGGAGGCTGCTTAGCAAGGGGGGTTTCCTTAGGCTCTTTAGAGCTCAACACTTGTCATTCTCTTATTGGCTTTGCCCCCACCATGACATCACATGACCTCAGCCACTCTCTCTCCTCAAGTTTCCTCCACAAGCTTGTTAATAGGTGCAAAATGTCCCTAGCCCCATGGCATACGAATTTTAGACATTTGTGCATCAAATTCAATCAATTCTCACTCAATTTCATCCAATTGAAGCTCAATTAAATCAACCCATGTGTCCTCGGCCTTCTCATGACATTTCCCCATCAAATGATCCAACTTGCATCCCGAAGATTCGATTAAAAATGGCCCTCTGACAATCCCGAACAAAAACGGCCTTACTTTGCTTTTCTGCCAAAAATCTCGGTTTGTAGAAAAATCTTCTGGAGATGAGTCAACATTCCTAAAATGAATTGTGACTTGACAGAATTTTCAATTTCTGTAATCGGGTTCAATTTCATGGTTAAATTCAATCTGGCGCGACTTTAGCGCGTCCTAATCTACCGGGTAGCTTTTAGGAATTTTCTGTGCAATTAACCTGTGGTTGATTATTTTCAAGCCACAAAGTGCATCTTCGACACATTGACGACTCTTGGTTGTCGTAGAAATCTCAAGGTTTCAAATACGGACACAGGGTACCAAAACGACAGAGAAATCGGTCTAGTGCAAATCAACAAGAATTGTGCAATTAGGTGGAATCACCCACACTGAATTACATGGTTCTGTTGAATCGACCTATCTCCAGTCTCTAATCGGTCTGTGCCGTAATGACCCTTGCAGATTAGTACGGTCGAGCAGTCGTTTCCTGGTCGAATTCTCAAGTATATTGCGTTTAGATTCCTTAACAGCTTCACCCGATAGACTAGTTATCTCGTGAGTGGCCAACTCAGAGAAAAAAGCTATAGACGCGAAGAGGAAATGCCCGACTTATTTAATTGAAACCAGAATTGGAAAATTGGGATGTCACAATATAGTTATTCATTGTTCAACCCCTTTAAGCTAGAATGTTAGAAGGAATTATTTCAAAATAGCCCTATCAAGAACTCAGCCCACATTGGGGCAAATTGGAGGTAGTGTGCTACTACAAGGTGGAAGAATGGATAGAACTTTCTTGTCTTCACTTGTATCAATCTTCGGGGTCTTTAATGTAGATGAACTCAAATGTGAATTTAAGTGCATTAAAGTGATAAAGGGAATTCATTTCTTTACCATACACACTTTTACATCTTGCATAGCCCAATTGAGTCTCTAAATTCATTTCTGAAAGCTCGGTTAGTGATCATCCCCACAGTGGGGGCAAAGCAGATGAGTTACCACATTGAGATAGCATTGTCCAGAGCGCTAATGAAAGATGAAGACCCCGAGAGTTCGAAAGTGCTCAATCGTCTAAGAGCCGATGGCATCATAAAGGCCAAAGTTTAGCTAGTCGACTGGGGCACTGCGAGAAATATATTGAAAAAGAAAAAAGATTGCAAAAAAGAATGAAAGAACAGAAAAGGAAAGAAAAATAAAAGACAAAAAAGGGGTGAAAGAAAAACTGTTGAAGTCCAAATGTTGAAGTTGAAGGCCAAGTTTGTGAAAATCATCCTCAATGGAAAGGCAGTGATTTCGTAAAGATTAGTGTTGGACTCTCGTGGTTGATAAAGCGTGTACATAAGAAGACAATCCCCAATGAATGTGTGAACTGGTTAATTTATTTAATTTCAGTCGATTAGTTACCATTCTAGGGCTACACCTCCTGGCATGATCGTGCCTCCAATTTGTTGGAGGCTTCTGAAGAGATGCTCCATCATGAATGTGTGAACTGGTTAATTTATTTAATTTCAGTCGATTAGTTACCATTTTAGGGCTACACCTCCTGGACTAGCCCAATGCTCATCCCAATGAGAAATTGGATAACAGTGGGAACTTTTGAAGTGATTTTCCTGTTGCTAGAAGCAGTTCTAAATGTTTTGGGTGGTGGAATGCACAAAATTTGGATGTCCATGAGTAACATCATTAATTTAGCTTGTTAGGATGGTGAGAGCCAGTTTTTTCTTCTCTTTTTTCCTTTTAACATAGGCAGCCACTTTTTGTCTACCTACCAAATATAAATTCCAAAGTCTGGTCCAAAATCCGAACTTTAGCTGTAAAGGTATCTCGAAGAAACACAGCATCACGGTGTTCAATCTTTGTCAGTAAAGGAAAAAAAGAAGCTGTTAAAAATTGCGGTAATCAGAAGCGAAACATCCATTTTGCAGCATAGGAAAACCCCTGATATGAGTGTATGGAATAAAAGTAAATGTGATCCGCATCTGCTGGTGCCGGAGTTGCTCCAAGGTTCGGATTCTATAATGCTTAATGACTATCTATCTTGATCTCTGTATATGTTCCATCTAAAGCAATGCTTTAAGAAATTTATGATTGTGACCTCCAAGTTGTCAGATTTATGGACAAATGATGGTTTTTGAAGCCCTCTCCTTTCTTTCTGTGATTTTTCAGGAAAGGCATATCGAACTATTATAGTGGTCAGGCAAAGTTCTTCACGAGCCTTGCAGAGTCCTCGGCCTCTTCCTCCATTAAAGACCTTGCAAAACGTGATAATCCCTACAACAGGAAATGCGAGATCTCACTAGCTCACAGTAATTTCAGCTTCAAGAATCATGGCTATGCTTTCAGAAACAGTGGCAGGAGTGGGGTACAGAAAAGACCAGTTAACTCCAGTCAGAATGCATTACCGAGTACAAATTGTAGTAACACGAATAATTTTAACACAATGTCTACATTGCCATCTTGCGTTCTCTCACCAGTATATACACAAAGGAGAATACCGGAGGACATTGGGGCATCAACACAGCCTCGGTGGTGGAATCTGTGCTGGTCCCTATCTCTGGCTGACCTACAAACCATGGCAGCTCCGATGCCTGATGTGTCTGCATTGACAATTCACCATGAAGACAAGGACAAGATAATAGGTTGATTCGCCAAATGGAGCTTATCTTGGGGGTTCAATAATGTAAGGAGATTGTGAAACACCAAGTAGCCAATTAGTACTCTGCATCTTTAAGATGGTAGATTTTATGTTTGCAGATAGAAATTTTTGTTTCTTTTTTTCTTTAGCCTGATCACCCTGCCCTTCTTGCATTTGTGGTAGTTTAGTTTTTCGCTCTTCGCCACCTTCTATATCTCATTTCTCATCCTATTTGACGGTGTCTTTTTTTGATATTTTGATGCCATCGTGCTTCTTGATTTTATGTGAACAGATCTTCGCATCTCTCTTATTTCTGTATCTTTCATATATCATTCTACTTAAAACCGCCTTTCTAGTTACTTTGATCCACTACTTGCCAGCATCCAAATGGCCTTTTTGGATCTTGCAAATGTAAGCATTATCATGTTTATAACTTTCATTTACTACTTCGTAAGTGTGAACTTTCACAATCGCAACAAACTCAATTGTAAGAATTGTTAAAAAGAACTCTAGAGGTGTGGCGTGATATTTGTCTCATATATTTGCCCCCAAAAATTAATCCAAATTGGTCTCTTATGACCCATTTATTAAAACTAATTTTCGTTTGACAAAAAAAAATCCAAAATTGATAACCCATAACACATTTACCCCAAATCAATATTTGTTAGCAGTTTGGAATATAATGTGGAGAGTAAAATTATATCAGAAGTACTAATTTTAGATTTTTCTTAAGACGAATATTAGTTTGGATATAAATCTAATTTGGAGTAAATATGTCATGAATTAATCCTTTCTTGAAATGCTAATAGCTTCCATTGACATATGCATAATTAATTTGGCCCAACTGAGAAACGATAATTACTCAGTGCATAGACAGTAAAATCAACATTTTTTTTTGGCCGAGTAAACAATTTTCCCTCTCCGACCAAAAAAAAAAAAAAATAGACAATTTTCCCTCTTTCGGCAAAACTCGTTCGTACTCGTAGTCTCGTAGTATATAATCCAAACGATGCGGACCCCAAATTGCCCGGGTACCGCCATCATTTTTGACTGTCATTGCTGCGAACTTCATCCCCATTTTTTACTTCGGCATTCAACCACAGTTCTATATGCGCCAACAGAGTCCTGTTCTTCTAGTTTCGAAGGTATGCTTTACACTCTCATCGCTTGTTTTGATGCGAATTGTGAGGTTAATTTGACAGATGCAGAGCAGCTCAGTTCATGTCAAGGCACCCAGAAACCGACTTCACATGGACTGTGTTATCTCCGAAGATGTGTCGGATTAGCGATGAGTGTCGAATTCTCGATTTTGAGAGTTGGGTCTTGAGTGAAACGCGTTGGCGATTTTTGTATGGTGGAAAAGAACTGTTCTTTATTGATTTTTTGCAGTGTTGGGAGCTTGAACATGGAGACGAGTCCAGCCGGCGAAGAACCCACCTCGTGGGACGAACGGTACAACATCAATTTGATGCCCTCCGAGTTGTTCCTCAAGTTTCGGAAAGAAATTCAGGGAATCCGAGTCGGTGTTAATCTGGAGGTGTTTCTTCTGATGTGCCTAAATTTTGCTTGCCTTTGTGTTGCCACGTATTTGAAGTTTGGTCTCTAGCAAGTATGATTGGCCTGGATGAATGAAAAAGGGTGATCTAGTGGCTTAATTTTGTTGAGAGAGGTGTGGAAAGATGAACCAAACCATTAAGGGTTGGAAGGAGTGAATGAAAGGTTTCGTTTTGAGGTCATCTGCATATGGTATCTGAAGCTTGGGTCAATTTTAATGTGAATAACTTGTTTGTTCTTAATTTAATTCTTATGTTGCTGACTTGGATTTGGTTTGCATATTGGATGTGCTTCCTGTCTAATTTGATAAGCATACTCGTTCCTTGGTCTTGAAGACAAGTGCTGGATATTTCAGTGTGTGGATGGCGCAACTTTGCCTTTTAATTAGTGTCAGAGATTGTGGCACTGGTTCCTAAATTACTGACTACTCTTCTAACATGCATGTGGGAGAGAATTTAAAATGTCAAAGGATTTTTAGTGATGCTTCTGTCTAGTTTAAGTTTGCAGATAGATTGACCTGAAAAATTGACATGGCAACTTCATGACTTATACATACTTGAGGCCCTCTCGTTTGCTTCCGTGCATTGAAGTCCATTTTAGGGCTCCGTGTTAAGTCAATATGTCAGTCCACATGTAAGGGAGAATCCGGAGAGTGTTGAACTATTCAGATATCAATCCATGCTCTCATGGGAGATAAAAGAGGTTTGTTACAGTTTTCACCGATGTCTGATTGGTGAAGATGTTAGAAGTTGAGTAGATTAACGGAGCACTTTTATTTTATTTTATTTTTTTTCAGTGATCTCCATGAGGTTGAACCTCACTTGGCTGAGCATGTTGATCAGACTTGTACAAGATCTGGCATGCAGGACGTTACAGCCTTACAGTTATTCGCATAGATTCCATCGACATATGCTATTCTTGACCCTACTGCTGTGGCAAAGTTTGAAAGCCCGGAACGATTTTGTGTTCCGAACTCTACCACCAAAGCCCCAACTCCTCATAGACGGGGCCTTGGCAAAAAATCAAAGCATCAGCAGATGGGTAAGTGGAAAGCAAGCAGATCTAAACCAGCGGACAGGCAAACCTTCGGCTTGGAAGCCCCTTGCTCGTGGCATGATCAAGTTAAACGTGGATGGATCGTTTGTTGAAGAGACGGGAGATGGCAATCGCCTGCGTATGCCGAGACAGCACCGGAAATTTAAACGCTGGGTTCGCCTCCTGGGCGCGCGTGGCTTCGGCTCTCCAAGCGGAGGCCATGGCTATCATGGAAACCCTATGGAGATTTCAGAGACAGAATGCAACAGAGTTTGAGTTAAAAACAGATAACTTCAACTGTGGAAGGAACCAAGTACACTTGCAGGTCAACCAGTTTGGGAAGTCAGAGCACTCACCTTCGAGGCCCAGGCCCGTTTGAAGAATTTATAATCCCTAAAACTAGCCCATTGCAAAAGAGAATCTAATAGAGCGGCGGATTGAGTCGTCAAAGCCCACCTCAATAATACCCTTATGTTGAATATGGGTCTTCTACCCCTCCATCCACCCACTCAATCTTTTTGGAGTTGTTATGTTCTGAAGTAACTACTTTGTATTCGTAGTCTACTACTAAATGAAAGCTATGAAGTTTTTTGACCCAAAAAAAGAAATAAAAAAGAAAACATTTGACCTTGAATGTAAAAAAAAAGAAGTTGCCAAAATCAGGTCATGACAATACACTTAATCCACAAAGCGCTATCAATGGAACGTCTGATAAGATCATTAATCATGAAGGCCATGGCAATACAATTGAACCACAAGGCCCATTGATGGAATGAATGATCAGCTCATTGATCATAAGTTTCCAATGGGCACCATGAAACGGGCAATAATAGATTGACTCGATATATGCACAATTTTTGAAGACTGAATCAAAGATAAACCATCAATAAGGGATTAGCAGCAGTTACAAATCATGTTAGAGTAGAGCGTAAGTCAAAACAGTGTGAGATTCATGCGGAGAATAACCAAAACTCATAAGAGGACGGCCATTGAATGACACAGAAAGAGTCAAGGAAAAGAGGGGAATCGTCAACTATCAAGACGGAAAAATCACAACAGCACTTGACTTTGAAGATGAAGATGAGAAGATCATTCATAATGGATCAATTTATTTTAGATTTTGCCTAAGTTTGAATTTTAATTTCGAATTAGATTAGGTTTACCATTTTCAGTGCTCATCTTTGTCTGTAAAAGTTTTCCAGTCGTGCTTTATAAGCTTTTTACTTTTTGTACGCACTCTACTTATCTACATTAGCAATTTATATTCAACTTTAGTCGTTGAGCAAACATGACCTCCAAGAATCTAGGTCATTTGTTTTAATTCAATAAAATTTCATTGAAAATCCTTATCGTCTCAAATCCACTCCTAGCATATTATTTATTTCTTTAAATTATGTAAAGTCGTTGAGGCTTCCAGGCATATTAAATATACTTTTGATTTGAAGTCATATTTAATAATTTATGGATAATATCCTTTCAGAAACTTATACGTTCGTCTAATTTAGGGGCCAAAAACATAAAGAGTCACTCTAGTTAGGGTTATTTGCTTTTACAGAAAAGTTAAAGCGTCCATGTTGAACAACACTAACTGTATTTACCAAGCTCATGGGCTGGAATCTTCCATTTACGTCATGTGTAAATAACTGACAACACGTATATGGTTAGCCGCTCTAAGCATTTCCATCTTAAAAAAACAAAAATAAAAACAAAAGAGAGACGAAAATTTTCAAATCTAGCAGGTGAATGCACATGGTGAATGCAACCAGAGTTAGAGTATGCGAAGGAAATATAAGTATTCACGTTTTGACAAAATGATGTAACATGCACCTGCTCCCTCGTACCATTCTTAACCAAAAGATGATTACTTAAAATATCAAAATCAAGGAAAACAATATGCATCCACTACACATTTAAAAATCTATTTCATGACTCATTTTTTGATAAAATGCCATCCATAGAAGATAAAATATTGAAAAGAAACACATCAAAGGTAGGTTGAGAATGAGACGGTACATTTAAATAGCAAAATTATTGAAATGAAATACATCAGAGTTAGGTTGAGAAGGGGACGGATACATTTAATTAACAATTTTCGCAATTTCGCATGGGATTCCAGTGAGTGTGCCCAAACACATGGGAGAGAATTAGTATATGATGGGAAGGAATCCTCTTCACAACGGGCATGGTGATTGGTGATTCTGCAATCCTTTGGATGAAAGGTGCTGCACGTAACATCAAATAAGCAATTTACCCAAAAAAGAGATTTTTTTTTTAAATGAAATGAGAAGATTTAGCGATGGATCGATAGATATATTTTCGACTGAGTATTTTTACATATTCACCTAAAGGATATATATCATTTAGACTTTGAATTGAATTGATGCTAATCGAATCGTATCACAATACACGAATGGAGAGTCAGTCAATATTAATACCTGTGATCTCAAGGGATTCCTGAAATTATCAAGTTACACTTTAAATTAAGAGATCTCTACCCATGGATGAAATAAGTCCTTTTTCTGTTGATAACATGGCAGTTTCCTATACCTATTTTAGTGGCAAAATTCAAGAGTGATATTACGAACTGCATTGCTACCACCACGAAAAGGAGAGAAGAATCATACCAACAATTAGGAAGAAGATACATATCAGACCCATGAAATGAAAATTGCACATGTAATGAACTTTGATAATGCTTGAACGTGTTAGAAAACAGCAGAAATCTCGGCCCCCGAGGGCCCCGCGGGCTACTCCTGCAAGAAGGTCTCAGCAGTTACCGTGAATGACTTCGTCTTCTCAGGCCTCGGCGTGGCTGGGAACACCTCTAACCTCATCAAGGCTGCGGTGACCACGGCATTTGTAAACCAGTTCCCTGGCCTAAATGGGCTCGGCATCTCCCTGGCCCGCTTGGACATAGCCCCTGGTGGGGTCATTCCATTGCACACGCACCTAGGTGGCTCGGAGGTCCTCCTTGTCCTTCAAGTGTCGATTTGTGCCAGGTTCATTTCATCATCAGCGAACACCGTCTACTTGAAGACCCTCAACAAAGGGGATAGCATGATTTTCCCTCAGGGGCTATTGCACTTCCAATTGAATGCTGGTAAAGGTGCAGCACTTGCCGTAGTCAGCTTCAGCAGTCCGAGCCATGGGCTTCAAATCTTGGACTTTGCTCTGTTCACTAATAATTTTCCTTTTGAGTTGGTGGAGGCCACCACTTTCCTTGATGATGCTCAGGTCAAGAAGCTCAAGGGCATTCTTGGTGGCACTGGCTAAGTGGCTAATTTCATTTTCATAGAGAATCCACCCATTAAGAATCACCACCTTTTCAAGCCTCTTAAAAAAAAATGAAAAGAAATAATAATTTGGCTTATATGCTCGTCATCAATGGCTTTCCTTGGATTTTTCTTGTTAGGTTGTATTTGGTTTGCTAGTGTATTGAAGTGAGTCGTTGGAGTGGAGATTTGATTTTTAGTGCTTTCTAACTTGTTTTGTTCGGACTATGGAGGAAAACGCCTCCCTTTCTTATTGAATTTTGAGTAGATGAATAAAAGTATGTTGCTTCGTCAATTCCTTGAGAGCTAATGTTCATCTGGAAAAATGTGCTTGATAAATCAAGTGATACGGTAATATCATCCACCCATTATAGATGAGATTACAGTAGAATTTGGATCCTATCTACATAGGGATAAACTGACATTTGGTGTTGGGCTTAGGTCCCTCTAATCTGTGTGATGCGTTTTAAAGCCATGAGAACTCAGTATCCAAAGTGGATAATATCACATAGTGGGACTCGAGTCGTTACAATACCGGTATACTATATCAACCTATAGGCTCTAATATGGCAGCTTTGTAGAGAGCAATATCGGTATACTATATCAGCCTACGCGCGATATGGCACCACTAGAGTCTTCTTCACTTTGGCATATGCCCGTACTTGTTCACTGGTATGATGCCTGCTTAAATGCTTCTACCTACTCACTCGATGATAATGCACTAGTCTCGGTTGAAGTTTCCACAAAATACTAGGTTTTCTTCCTTTCTTGTTGACTGGAGCTAGTAAAACTATGCTCCTACTTCATCAATGTCCTGGTCCGCCTATGTTTTAAGTCTTGCTCGATCACATGTCCAAGTTGCACCACTAGAGTCTTCTTCACTCTAGCATATGCCCGTACTTGTTCACTAGTATGATGCTTGCTTAAATGCTTATACTATATCAACCTACGGGCTCTAATATGGCAACTTTGTAGAGAGTAATGTCGGTATACCATATCAGCCTACGGGCGATATGGTAGCTTAGCAGAGAGTAGTATATCTTATCAGCTTAGATTGAGCACTATTGGTATACTATATTAGCCTATAGGCGATATAGCAGCTTAGCAGAGAGCAGTATACCCGATCATCTCAGAAGCGAGCTATACTATTTACAAAAGTATTCAAACGTAAACAAAGTTATATATGATTTTTTGTGTTAATATTTTTAAATTTTGAAAGATTTCCAATATTCACCAAATTCTAATTACAAGAATCATGAGATTGTAAATTCAGATGAGATTTGATGATAACCAAGGAATTTATTTCATATGGCTAAATGATATAAGCATAAGATATGGTATAAGGTTTACGTAAACATAGGACTTCTCCTTCAATCTTGATTGGTGAAATCATGTTGACTTCATTATCTCCATCAAGCATGTAAATCTTTCTGGAAAAATAAGAACAACGAACCCATATGCATTACGGGTGAAGTGCCTAAAGCCTAAGTATTATTTTCTTTGACTGCTACTTCATCTCAATACAACACGAAAGAAAACGTTGAGTGGGTGCAGGAATTATGGATGGGATTGGGGGAAAGCCCCTCGCGTGAATAAGGTTACAATAGATGAAGGCAACTTTTGGCGTGAAGAACAGGAGTAGAAGACTCTTTCAGTGGGAGCGAATTCCGTGGGTCCCAAAAAATTGTGCATTCCAAAATTCCACCCCAAGTGATACATCCTATACCAACAAGCTGTTTGTTAGATAATAAAGGAGTTTTCTCCTCTTCTTATAATCCTAAATTTTAGATTTGTTGGAAACACTCCAGAAAATAAGATCCCGAATACATAGGTCAATATGGAAGAATGCACTCTTAAGATTACCCGAAAAGGTGGACTGCTTGAAGCGTGCGAAAATTAGCCCAAATACCACCTGACCGCTACAAAAAAGATCCTATAATTCCCAAAACTTATCCACAACTTTTGCCCGTAGTTACACTTGTCATCTTCACGCAACTTTTGTATGCCCCTGAAATACCCTTAAGCCTTGTCCCTATTTCTTCTATTTGTGTCAAAGAACAAAAAGGGAAACAGAATAGTGTTGTTGTGTATTTTTATCAATTTAAAAGTTATTAGAGAATAGGGTCAAGTTTACTCACTGTCATTTAGGTGTAACAAGTAAAGTCAAATGTCACCTACCGTTGTGTCATGGAAGTTTTGATTTTGCTAGAGACAGAAAAAAATTGCCCTTGTGCTGAGCTTATATAAAAACACAACGGTTTGTACGATTAATATGATTTTTTAATTACTAGTTGCTATGGATATTTAAATAATATTGTATAAAGTAATCTTATATGCGCAAATACTATTGTGATTTACTCTAGTTAAACAAGGTAATTAGCGTGGTTGTTTTCAGAGTTGTTTTATTAGGTTAACTCTTATAATTATGTTCTCTTAATTATAAATAACATCATAAAACCTCATCTGAACTTCAAGGAAGATACCGACCCAAAAAAAAAAAAATCTTCTTTCAGTTACCCACTAATCGCTTCTGCTTTCTTCACATCCAACTCTATTTTCATCCAGACATGATACAAACTCACTGTTTGCATTTGAGGACTGAATTCCAAAGGAGAAAAAAAAAGTCAAAATAGCTTTCCTAAAAGATTTGGAAAAAGAAAAGAATGAGATGGTTTTCCCAATCACCCGCCAACCCAAGCTCTAAACGTGGGAAATTACGACAATTAGTAAACTGTTGTTAAATGCAATTTGTTGTCTAAAAAAGAAAATGGTACCCAGAGCTGGGGAACTCTTTTCTCAGGCAAATTGCCAGCCCTTCGTTTTTCATTTTCTCTTTCCTTTTATTTTTGACTTTTTGTAGTTCCTATAATCAAGAGAGTTCATGAGAAGAAGCTGAGACACGTGGTGGCAGTCGAGTTGGCAAAAAAAGTTTGCAGGGCGATCTCTTATATGAGTACTACTGACTCTTACCACGAGGCCTAATAAGAATAAGCTCCGGGAAAAACTGAATACAGAGCTTTACGATTTCAGTGATTCCCTTGATTGTAGCTTGAAACAGCAAGTCCCCCTCTCCGAAAAGTTGGATGATCTCAGAGATATATGCATTCGGCGGGGTGGAATAGAACAGTGATAACGCAGATACACGGAGCTCAGCGAATTCTCTCTCGCATAATCAATTTCCAGGAGCTTCTAGGTACTTGGTCACCTCCATACACCAGTAGCTGCTGCTCGTCTCCGATCGCCAACCACCATAGGCTCTTCGCATTTGAGCGTATGAGAATAGAGCACAGAGCAGAGAAAAGGAATTCTCACGTTTAGTTGTGATTTTCTCTTGATTTCCTCTATGAATCCTTACTCCTCTCTCTGTCGCTGATTTCCGTCGCAGGCCACTTCCCCAACACCACCAGCTTCGCAGCCACAGGAAATGCTCTGTTCGCCCCTGTTTTCGGCCAACATCATCGAAGTGCTGGGTTCTCCTTCTCCCTCCTTTAGCTGATTCCAGGCTGAAGGTAGGGATCGAGTGATCGATTCCACCAGGGTGAAATCCGGCCACGTTCGAGCCTTTGTGATGAGTCTGGATACGACCTCTCTATTATTTCTTCATCTAGATCCTTTGGCCGAAATATCTACCACCTGTTTGATAAAATTCCTGAACTAGATCAGTGTGTGTTTTGTTTCAGATTCTGATTGAGAGCTTTCCTTTGCTTGATCGATACATTATTTTCAGTGCATAGGCTTTACATGTATTTCGTTTCCTTTCATTTCATAATTTAGTAGCAACTCATTTTAGGATTTGTTATTGAAATTCTCGGATTAGATGCGAATCAAGTGTGTGCATGAGATGAAACTTATAACTGAGTATTCCAGGACTTAGACCGGCATCTTGAACGAAAATGAATTGAGCCGTCCACATTTACTTCTTATGCTTCACTATATGTCGGTCCCTGTTTGTTGTTCGAATTGCAAACATATTATGAGAATGTTGCTGGTTAGTTCTCTGTACGTGTTGAAATCGCAAGCGTATTGAACGAATGCTAATATCCCAAATACCAAATTGCTGATGTGCTCACTGTGTTGTGTTCGTACCGATGTGTTGTGTTATGGATTATTTCTATTCTGTGGGTGCTTGCTGTTCGTATGTCCTGGTATGTGTAATTGTGTCATTGATGTAATGTTCGTTGATGCCAAGTACTTACTATCCACATTTCCTCAATTCATTTTTTTCTCTTCTAGTTTGGTGAGCCTCTAGTTTTCTCGTACAAATTAAGTTATTAGCTACATTTTATGTGTGAACTGTCAATTTTAAGGAAGCTATATCATTGTCCGAAAGGTTTTCACTAAATAAATGTCTTGTATAGCAAATTTTTTTTGTTCAACGAATCGAAAAAGGAATATATAATATCATTTCTTCGTGTCCACTCATCTACCAATAAAGAAACGTCTTGTGGAGCAGAGTGATACGGTGGCTAGTCAAGGCCAGTTCAACGATTACGGGAGGTGCCGCTGCATGTGTGGGTATCATCGGGGATAAAGGTGCGATGACGAAGCACCTCCGTGAAGTGAGTTGCCGGCGGAAGACTCTGAATCAATCTGTTTTCTCTTATGGGAGTGGATAATAGATTATATTGTCAATATCATATTAAGCTGTTTTATAATATATAAAAAAGTAGTAGCTGTAATTAGACTATAGAATCTCCAAATATTCAAGAGTAGTATCTTTATTATAAAATATAAAGAACACGAGGGTGTATATGAAACCATAAACTCAATTTAAGGATTTCTTCCACGTGGGAAACACAAATTATTAGAAAATTTAAATATTAAATGACACATTAATGTGACAGCTATGTTTTTAGAATAATTTACAATGCTCTTGCAAAATTTAATATGGTATCAAAACATGAAGTTTTGAATTCAAATTTTTTGAAATCCCTTATTTGCCTCCTCTATTATATATTTTCACTCTTTAGTATTAGGGCAAAGTCTAACTTAAGTGTGAGGATAAGTATTAAAATATTAAAGGAATGCATTCATCTATCAGTTTAAGTTTTTTGCTTAAAATAGTTAATAGTAGTTTTACAAAATTTTATAAATGTATAAAAGAATTTGTTGCAAATATTGACTAATAACAACATATTCGTACATGTAGATAAATAAATCACTTCATAAAAAAAATGCATATTAAGCTCGAAATACTGATTAAGTACCATAAATAGAACTAACGCCTCATTTTAGCTTTGGGATGGCAATTTTACCCCACGTACCGAATACTTGCGCTGTGTCACCTAAAATGGGGTAGATAAGACCAGCAAACATGGAGATTTCTAGTATTAACCTTCTTTCTTTATATAAGTTGTATTACTTTGGTAATATAAAGTTTCTTATTTTCAACATAGATTTCAATATAACATGAATATTTCCAATACTTCATTCCCTTTTCTCATCAATTTATCACGGAAATATTTCCGAACTAAATTATATTCTACAGGATCTAAGAATCCCAAATTCATTTTTTTTTTCGCATAAATGATTTTTTCAACTTGCAAAATTTTTTTAGAGGCTTGTTGAAGAAATAATTTTTAATCTTGAAGTTATTATCAAGTAGGGCAAGTGCAATAGGGAAATCCGCATTCTTCCTCAGGGTTGCGGATGGAGCTCATAGATGTCCCTGCGCGGGACATGGGCCGATGATAGGGCATCTCTAATAATGGTGGAGCTAGGATGCAATTCCCTGCATCCGCTTGGCAATCGTGCACTTGCCCAATCCCATTGCCACCCGTAATTCACATGCAGTAATATTTTCCATTCCAGCTAATAAATTATAAATACAAATATTAATACAATAATGATAGCATACACCAATAGAAAAAAGAAATTTTTCCACATATGGCTTTATACATCATTGATTTTGATTGTTATTGAAGATAATAAGCGGTTAAAACTCTTAAATCAATGGTGGATGAGGCCTTTTGTGAAAAAGAAAATTTATACTCACGCTGTATGCGCTGATATTCCATATTCATGATATAACTACTTATCAAGAGAAGAGTGAAAAGACTAAATAGCACCTCATTCGCAAGTATTATTAGCGTGAGGAACCTAGGCGCTAAACTGGGAAAAGAGTGAACCTAATGTTGGACGCAAATTGCGCAACCCCAAGATCTCCATAACCAGAACAAGAACATACATAATTGAGTAGAAATATTAACGCACCTGTTTTGTGATCCATCGAACATAAAGCGAAAGTGGAAAAATGATTACCCACATATATCAAGGGGATCCACGCATCAAGTCCTTCTCCTCTATTGCCCTCCGTATCACTAGCTCAATGAGGCGGCCCCCCTCACGTTTAGCGTTAGGTAAACGCCCCTTAGGTGAGGATACATGTGAGAATTAGGGTTAGAGGAGAACTTGAGCACTATTTATAGAGTTTCCAACCAGTCCCTCTCATTACGGGCCAGGCTCAACTCGGCCCACACTAGCCAACCAATATTAGACTAATTAAGAAACCTTTTATTTCACTTTAGACCAACCATGTTTTACGGTAACCGTAAAAACAGTAAATCACAAAATCAATTAATTTAGTCCACAATTAGAAAAACTCTTACATTCTCCCACTTGGACTATATTAATTGAAATTGTACTGTATGTGCGCACATTGGTCCAGAGATAATTCTTAATAGTCAATCCTATCCCATAAAGTCTTAAACACCGAATCATGGCGGTAACTGCATGTATACACACAGAGCCTTCCATGGTCACAAATGTTCTCAACTTTATCGATATGAATTCAATATGGTAGTGTGTCAAATGGATAACATCTCTCATAGAGAGATCCTATTTGTTAGTCACCATTCTCTTAACTTTAGGCATCACAAAAACTTGTGCCACTAGAGAATGCTTTATGGTTCCAATGAACCCACATATGTCTTTCTTTATGTATCACCAGACATATGCACAAGGCTAATAACCGGATGCCCGGATGCCCCTAGCCTTCACTCAAGGTTTATACAATCCCTTGAGCTTTATCAATATGTATTCAACATAATAATAATACATTCAAAACTATTTTATTGAATACAAAAGTTAATACATATCAAACCGTTACAAAGTGTAACAAATATAGATGAAATCTTTATCAGAGTAAAGCCAAAATAACTCCCATTAAACAACAGTATCCGAAGATACTCCTAGGCTCATGCTAATGACATGTCACTCAAATACACATGGGCGTAGGCCTTTAGTTAGTGGATCTACAACTACATCATCTGTGAAAATATATTATATTATTATGTCACCTTACTGTACCATTTCCTTTTAGTAAAAAATTTTGACCACCATATATTTAGACCCCTTGAGATCTCTGTAGTAAATAAATAATACTACAAATTTGTTATCTCAATACAACCGTATGGGTCAATTCATAAAATTAAAAATGGTCAACTCCTTAATGAGGTTTCGAAGCCTAATAGCCCAAGTAATAACCTAAAAGAATGTTACTAGCACTGCTTACATAGTAGAAGATGTCATAAAATTTTATTTACTGCATTTCCTATTAACATAAATATGTATTATGTTATTGATCTCTTGTCATCATAACAGACAACAAAATTTACATCTAAATACCCTACTAACTGCAAGAATTAAACATGTTTGTAAATTAGCATATAATTTGTTGTCCTTTTAAGTACCTCAAAACCTTCTTGGTAGCAACCCAGTGATCACGTCCTGAATTTGATTGATATCCGCCTAGAAGTCTCGTCACAAAGACAATATTTAGTCTAGTGCAAATTCGAGCATATATTATACTTTTAAGTGCACTAACACAAGGTACACCCTTTAATTAGATTTTCTCAATATCTAAATAAGGACAATGTGATAAATTTAGTCCATCACCCTTAACAACAGGAGCAATTCCTGGCTTGCAATAATGTATTTTGAATATTTCCAATATACAATCAGCAAATGTCCTCCGAGAAAATCTAATATAATATCGCAAAAACAATCCTTATAGACTTCAGTACAAAGGATATAAGATGTCTCAAGGTCACAACTTGTAAGCAAAATATTATGTACATAAAGTATGAGAAAAAATAAATTTCCTCTCACTAACCTTGCAGTATATTGAATTACTTTGTTCCCAATTGAACAAAATAACAACATTATGAAACTTTAATAATATTGTCTGAAAACTTGCTTAAGACCATGAATTAGAACATTTCAGTCTACACACAAGTTTACTTGAATCTGCTGCAAAATCATCCAGTTGCACAATATAGATTTTGTATTTATTTGGCGTAACTTTATATCAAAATAAATTATTAATGCCACGTTCACTCTGAAAGAATCTTTAAAAATACTAGAAATAAATATTTATTTCTTCACTATTAACTATCCACCCCTCTTTCAGAGTGATAACTATTATATTTTTTTATGGCATTTAATCACATACTTAATTGAGAACAAGAAACGACATTTATATAAGTTGCTAAGGGCCTGCATGGAAACGTTTCTCGTTTCTGTTTCTGAACACTTTTTTTGTTTTTTTGTTCCCGGAACACAAAAATAATAGAAATGAGAAACAAAAAAAAGTTGTTTCTTGTTCCAGAAACGATTTTAAAGAAACGCTTCTCTTCTTCTCTCTCTTCTCTTTTCCTCTTCTTTTCTTCTTCTTTTTTTCTTCTTTTTCCTTTGGCCGGTCGCCGGCGTCGGCCATGGCCGGCGACGCCATCCAGGGTCAGCGACCTTGCCGGAGCGTCGCCGGCCCCCGGCGAGGCCGAGCTCGCCCAGCCAAGGTGAGGCTCGGCCTTGCTCGAGGGGAGATCTTCGGCTAGGGTTCCGGCGAGGGGCTCTGGAGGACGGTACGACGGCGGTGTGGCACTAGAGGCTTTGGGATCAACACGGGGCGACGCAGGCAAAGACTGGCGGACGGCGTCGCGAATGGCGTGGTGAGATCGGGACGGCGTCGAGCTGCGGGCTTCGGGGCGGTGCGACAATCGGCGCGACGGTAGCGTCCGCGGAGGAGGCTGCTGCGGGGGGCACGAATCTGCAAGCGGAGTGGCGGCGAGCGGTGGCATCGCGAGGAGTAGCAGCAGGCGAGATCTCGGTCGGCGTCGCAGGCGCAGGTGCTCGGCTCCGACGGCAGGGCGGCGAGGCTCGGCCTCGCCCACGCCGGCGACGCCTCGCCTCGCCTTGGCTGGGCAAGCTCGGGCTCGCTCAGATCCGGCGAGGCCGAGCCTCGCCGTGGTTGGGCGTGGCTCGGCTGAAAGAAGAAATAATAAAAAAGAAAGGAAAAAATGGAAAATAAAATAAAAATATTAAAAAATTAAAAGAAACAAAAAAAGAATAAAATTTACCAAACGTGTTTCTATTCATTTTTTATTCCCGGAACAAATGTTACCAAACGCGTTCTTTTGTTCAAAAACTATTCCCCGGAACAGAAACACTTTTTTTTTTAATTTCTGTTCCCTAGAACAAAAAAAGAACAGAAACATTACCATGCAGCCCCTAAAACAACCATGTAGTAGATATAGTAATCATGCTCTCACAAATAGACTATATAGTATGATGATATAACTGATCGTCTTTCCCTAACAAATCTCCTTAATAAAGCTGCGACCACTTCATTCTACACTTGAGAGGTTTAAGAAATTTCATTATAAACTATATCAAGAATAGTACCTTGAACCTCAACAAGTTTAGTCTATGGTACAAGAGATTCCATAATTATCTGTATAGATATAAAGACAAAAACACAGTAACCTCCATCATACTATTATCTTTAATAGTCTGAGAGCAGTTATTCTCTACAATTACGTCAATCTTTAGAAACTTTAGAGTATGTGATTCCATAATATTTGTACCTTCTTTAGGGTCATAAAATCAATACCCCTTTAACAATCTAGATAAGATATAAAATAATTCCGAGTGGATCTGAATTCCAACGCACTTAATATTGGATTAGATAACCTCACTTTTGCATAATACCTCTAAATTTCATATGATTCAAGTAATTTATGTCCAGTCTCTAACTCAAAAGAAGTTTATGAAACAACTTTGATAAAAGACACCTTTTGTATATGAAAAAGTTGCTTTCATAATATCAAGCCACAAAAGACCAGATAAATTAGTCTTACTAATCATACTCATCACCATGTTCAATATGGTGCATTTATGCATTTCGACCAAATCTTTTTGTCAGAATTTTCAGGTATAGTAATTAAATTACCATCCTAGACCAAGTATTTGACAAATGACCCTTTAAGCTATTTCTCATTGTCATACTTGCCAAAATACTCATGGTTACTGTTAAACCTAACAACCTTTTAAGACTAATTGTAATTGTTTTATTCTTTGTCTCGATCATTTTCCTTAAATAGAAAATTTTCGGAAACAACCTTTTAATCATATACGAGATGTATATGTCATTAGGACTTAAACACAATCTTTGCAGATGTGTCCTAATTTCAATATCGGACAAGACATAATTTCAAGCAACTAAGGCTTCCATCATCTTATATCAGTGCAATCCGCAAGCAAACCTCTTTTCAAGTGTTTTTGAATGGAACGCTTCATGAATAGTAAGCAAATTTTATTGCTCTTTTCCCAAATAGCAAATCATATGTCCATTACTTAAAATTTGAAGTAGTAAAAACCTTAATAATAATGAAGTTATTAATTACAGAAAATGTGACTGAAAACCAAGCAATATATATAATTAGCATCATGTGACCACTGTGTAACTTGACATACAAGTACACATCTAGAGAGTTATACGCATAATCATATAATCACTTTTTGGCAGAATACATGACATGCAGTTGTACACTCCCCACATGATAGCGGTTATGAGAATATATTCCAATTCTTCGTGAATTCATCACCTTTGGGCATATGAATCACTAGAATCAGTCACTCCTCCACCACACCACCATGTATCCCTCCATGAACTAATACACAATCATCTCCTTTGGGAGTATGACTACGCATTAGACCAGGAGACATCCCAATAATTATACGAGACCGAAATTTCTCAAACCCAATCAAGTGTGCCACTTTGGTAGTCACTACTCAATTGAATCATTGAAATTCTCTCATACCAGGGATATAAAGTTTACTTCTCACATACACCATATACATGTGATTTTAACTTTAGCGATAGGGATAGCATATCACCAAAATCACATATCATGCTAATTACATTACTTTATTCATTAATAAAATCTTTATTTATACATACATACATACATACATATATATGTATAGCGAACCTGAAGGACAGATTTCAATGAGATCACTAATCACAGTAACACAAGAAAATTCTCATAGAAGCAAGCATCTTGTGCACCCCGATTACTGATTACTAAAACAACATTAAAAGAATGCCGATCCAAAGGATCCCTCACAAGTTAACATCAATAGCAATAAAGTGTATCCAGATTGACAAGCTTAATAACTGATCAACTATTGATCATGAGTTTTATAAGGCAAAACATGACTCCAAGGCCAATAGCTGATTAATTAGCCAATTTTTATCATTACATCAACTAGTGGCCTATATTTTGAGTCAAAACACATAACCAAATATCTAAAATTTAACAGTAGATATTATTGCTCTACGTAAATATTGTCATACTCCTTAACCATAAAAATATTCAACTTGATAGACATTAACAAGTGACCAGATGAGTTCATGTACAATATGTAGTAACTTAATTGACATGCATTACCCACATACAGCAGATAAGTTAATCAGTACAATCAGTTTGGTCACGAGTTCTTAAGACGTCTATCATTCAAAGATTACCAGCATGTCAAGGAGTATGCTTGAGCAACAAAAGTTTCATAACATTTACTGTTTCTCATCAGCTCAATACATAGCTCAATTACTATTTCATAATGGTTGTATCTCATTAAGCCAGCTTCAGTTCACAATAAAGTTTAATTTTTATTAATGAATCACACCATTATAATGTTTATGTGATAACATACCTGTAACCCAACACTTACATTTCCAAAATCACAGAAAATATAAGAAAAATACGCAAAAAATACGCAAAAAAATACACGTATTTAGGATTATGTATGTATTTTCACATCCATAAAATATCAAACATGTAAAATAAATATACCACAAGATAGGAAATCACCATACGAGTCCAACGCTGCCAACCACGCGCCAAAAGAAGCCCCGACGCGCCCGCAAGCGCTGCCTGAGTGCGTGGCGCATGGGGCTCACGCGCGGCGCACGTTCGACACCCAGGCGGCGCGTGGGCCGTGCGTGGGGGCGCGTGCAGCCTCCTCCGGCGACGCGCCGCTCACGGTTCTGCTCGTATCGTTGAGCCCAGTCCGAATTTGCAATTTAATTTTAGTTTTATTGAGCAAAAAAAAAAACTCGAAAATCGCAAATTAGAGCAAGATACATACTAATTATGGCAAATCCATACAAATTAGGGTAAAACCAATTGCGTTCAAGTTCTAGGGTTATGGTTGCTCTGATACCACATGTTGGACACAAATTGCGCAACCCCAAAATCTCCATAACCAGAACAAGAACGTACATAATTGAGTAGAAATATTAATGCACCTGTTTTGGGATCCATCAAACATAAAGCGAAAGTAGAAAAAGGATTACCCACATATACCAAGGGGATCCACGCATCAAGTCATTATCCTCTATTGCCCTCCGTATCACTAGCTCAATGAGGCGGCCCCCGTCACGTTTAGCGTTAGGTAAACGCCTCTTAGGTGAGAATACATGTGAGAATTAGGGTTAGAGAAGAGACTTGAGCACTATTTATAGAGTTTCCAGCCAGTTCATCTCATTACGGGCCAGGCTCAACTCGGCCCACACTAGCCAACCCATATTAGACTAATTAAGAAACCTTCTATCTCACTTTAGACCAACCTTGTTTTATGGTAACCGTGAAAACAGTAAATTACAAAATCAATTAATTTAGTCCACAATTAGAAAAACTCTTACACCTAAGGTGATCAAAATTATATAATATATAAATGCTCTTTGGCAAGATCCTTCAGATAGAAAACGAGCAGGCGAACGTGCATGATCTTATGAGTCGTCCGTATCAAATGCATTCGAGTGGAAAATCGGTGGAAGTGCTGAAATTTGCACTTCCCTCTCAAGAGAGACGGGGGAAGTGAAAGGGTCATCCCCTCCGTCATTTCTTCTCTAGTGGATTTGCTTTCAGCCAAGGTCTCTTGATAGTGTGTTGCGTTCTCTACTGCTGAATCAAATCGTCCCCAAGTGCTCTCGGCCCATGATTCATTCCCATGACAGGAACTTATACCCACTATTTTATCGAGCAAAACTCACTGGTTTTTTCGATGAAACTTTACGTGCAACTAAAAAAGATTATGATAAAATCTACCAGGATTTCATGAAGTGATAGTAAGGTGAAATCACACATTCTATAGGTTTCGATAGGACCTGAAGAAGGGTGGGTCCGTGAAATTATTGTTCTGGGATTTCGACATGCACGGAAACTGAGCCTGTGACTTCGCTGGTAGCGGCAGTGAAATGTTGGTCATTACATCATCTGTGATGTCTGGCGTTCTCTTTAACTTCGGCTAACCAGAAATCCGAACATGTGAAAGACTTTTAAACTCAATTGGAATAGAAACGGCCTGATGGTATTGAAACGAGTTAATGTCGACCGCGTGCCATGGAGGCGAGTGCGCGATCTTAGAGGCTCCAAAATAACAAGACACGATTTGGCTCGACTGGACAGCACAACTTTATTGGCCCGGTAATCCACAATGGCAACAAACAAACAGCGAAGTTATCAACGGCCAAAGAATGTTCACGGTAGAATACCTCGATTGGCACTCCTACAGCCACGACCACCCATCTCAGGCTCAGACGATAGGGAGACTCTTGCGGGGTTTCGTAAATGGCAAGCGATGACGAATTTGTAAGACAAAATAATTGATATGCAGAAGCCAGAATCAATTAAAGACAAATCTTCAGCCATTGTTCTTGTTCACATTCATTAGAAAAAACCTGAAAAATCAAGAAAATAATAGGCACACTCTACTAACCAAATTTCCTCACGTACTGATGGTGTATTCTAAATGTGAGGATTTTGTGTTAGACCTTGTGATCATCCGTCAGAAATGAACGTACGTTCCTATTTATATCTCGTCTTCCATCAAGACGGTCACCAAATGGACGGTTGTCACGAAAGGGTACAAAGCGTGGAAAAACTTCATGTCGAATAGTCATAACTTTAAGAGAAAATATGGGTCTAAAATGTGGGATCACAAAAATAAATAACAGAATTTTCATGGCTGCCACTCTTCCCGTTTTCTTTGTGTGTTATCTTTTACTCGTATCTACTGTTTCTCTCCTGATTTGGTTTGGCTTTTGCTTTCCATCCCAGCGAATGTTTAGTTTTGAGCAATAGGCGATGCTGGCAAGTTGGGCGTTTTATACTTGCAACAGCAACGCAGAAACAGAGTGGAACAGAGCAGAGCAATACCGTGCCACCATGAAGTGAGTCGCCGGCCGAAGACTCAAATCAAGGAAATACGCCAAACGGGGAGCCGCCAGTCCGTCTCTGCAAGGGAAGTTATAGGCGAAACCAGCGCTTCCATGGCAGTCACTGAGGCGTGGGATGAGCTTCTGGAACTCTAGGAATGGATGAATAAAGGTTTGAACGAGAAGAGCGAGCTCTTGAACGGCGAAAATATAGGATCCAAAAACAGAGCCTCTTCACCGAAACACCGGCCATCGCCGCCCCAAATCACCTTCATCCGACAAATGAGCTCTGAACAAAATCGAGCTTCAGCAACGCATCGAGTGGAGAGAGAGAATCGATCAGCATAAACCCTAAAGCCCAGATCGATTCTTGTGGAGGAACCGAGAGAGACGCAAAGCAAATGGCGTCGTTCTTGTTGCTTCGGACGCGTCAGATAATTTGGCGACCAAAACGGCGTCATTTCGCTTTCACTTTAGCCCACGCCACAATCCGTTGCCTCCAGTTGTCCACGTAAGCATCCACATAGAATTTGTGAGGGTGTTCATTAACGGAACCATAAAGATAGAAGAAAGGAAAAAGGTTAATAAAGGAAGAAAAAGAGCTATAGGGCTTACTAAACAAATAAATATTTAAATTGTCCGAAGATGGCAAAGCTTGAATTTAAGTTTTAATCTACGGTAGAGATTTTTGTGATAACATAATTTACGTGGACCTTTGTCAATTACCATTTTAACCATTGTTTAAAGTACAAGGTTATTGTTCATTAATTTTCAGTTATGGCTTTTTTTGGAAATTTCATACAAAAATGAGAATGGTAGTGGATTTTCTTTAAAATGTCGAGATGGTGCATTACCAAAATGGTGAGATATTAATGTTCTCCAACAAGGAGAATTTTTATGGGAATATTAGAGAAGGCCTTGCGCGTCTCAGCTAATTATCTCTAATTAGCTAAAAGTCAACTCGGATCACGTCTACCACCTAGAAATCCAGACTTAACTAATTTTCGAACACATATTTTGCAAATTGATTTTGAGTGGGAGATGTTATCCTAATCGGCATACAACAAACAAACAAAAAGAAAAAAGAAAAGAAAAAGAAAAAAGAGAGAAACGAAATCAGCACAGGCCCTCTCTCTTTCTTCCTTGATCTCTCTATTATGGGTCCCGTCCATCGCCGGCAAATCGTCACCAACCACGGCCTCTGGATTTTTCTTAATTTTTATTACCGATCACTTGATATTGTCCTTGAACTCTCATTATCGAATGGATTTATAAATTAGATGTTTTTCATGTTCATGTTGGCTTTTATATTAAAAGAATGATAGTCAAATTATCGCCATATGTCACGTTGCCTCCCTATGCCATTTGCTCAGGGTGGCTGGACCCTGCTCTGGCTCACAGCATCACGCACTCAATAGCGTGGTTGCACGGAGAGTGAGGAATGTGTACTGCCAAAGGAAGGCGCCCTGCAGGTGGCCACGATGGTCGCCAGTTAGATGCTTGTGTCACGCTCCGTGAATCCTCCCGTACTCGTGACATTTGTGAGTGGTGCTTGGGGTTATCTGGTGAAGAGTGTGAGGCAGAAGGGAAGAACACAACTTGTGACACCCCGAACCCTTCAGAAGTCGCCACAGGCACCAACGTTACACCTTACTACCTCTTTCTAGAAGAAAGGCGTCGTAATTCATAGACATTTTTTTTTTAAATGGTCCCAGCGCGACTCATTAGCGGAAGCAAAATAAAACATCACCATCTCTCCCCCTACCAACCATGATACAAATACACACCACTAATCATCATGATTTTATAGACAAGCCATGACACTTTATTTACATATATTTTCAAGATGGGACTTCTTTGGGTCGATACACCAAAAGGAAAAGCCAAGACTCAGCCACGTCCGGCCTAAAACCCCAAAAAGAACCCTCGACCCTCTACATCTCACATGCACAACCCCCATCATCAATGCCGGCTACTATCCCAAAAAAAAAAAAAAACCAGCTCCTACTCGTCATGCACGGGCCTCACACCCAATCCGGTGCATCAGGCGGTGGCAACATCCCTCTCATCACCCCGTCGCGACGAACGTGGACGGAGATGAACTCCTGGACAACCAGGCCCCTAGCCAGGCCTACGTCGTACATGACTAAACATCGCACTCGAATATATGTCAATCCAGGCACAGAAGGACAGCCGAACTCCTCGCACTCAACCTTGACATCGGATGGTAGACCGTAAAATACATCCCGCGTGACGGCAGGAAGCGGCATGCTACTAATCTGAAATGTTGGTCCCCAAAAGGGGTGAGTACAACCACTCAGCAGGTAAATGAATCCAATAACCACTCAATGCATCATACAAGTCATACATGCATCGCATGCATTACTTACCTTGAAACCATGCATAGACTATCATGCATTGTCATCACAATCATAACACATACATGCATACCATCATGTCACACTTGTATCATCATCGTCATCATCATCATCATTTCGTATCATATCATATGTGCACATCATCATCATATCATGCATATCATCATGCCATAGGTGGTCATCATCATCATGTCATATCATATCATGCATATCATCATGCCATAGGTGATCATCATCATCATGTCATATCATATCATGCATATCATCATGCCATAGGTGATCATTATCATCATGTCATATCATATCATGCATGGTTCAATTTTCCACTTTTTAACTTTCCATTCGATCACCACATCACCCTTCCTCGGATCACCAATTTCATCTCATATTATACACTCGCGCCTCATCTTGGCATTGCGAGAAATCCGGCATTCAGCCATTCTAGGCCACCAGGCATCCGGCCCCCCACATTCCGGGCATCTCGCATCCCAACTGACATCATGAGGCATTCCTCTCGAGCAAAGACCTCCGACAAGGCTTCCGGCATTTACACTCCCTGGTCGGGCATCCCGCATCCCAACTGGCATCGCGAGGCATCCCCCTCGGCACAATCCTCTAGGGCTTCCAGCACCCCCAACTTTCCAAGCATCCTGAAACTCCCAGGGCCATCCGGCAATATATCTCAATACAATCCGGCTTTCGGCACCCCCCATCCCGGGCATCCTGACACTCCCAGGGCATTATCATCCGCCACAACAGTCTCCTCATTTAACATTATTCATGTTCACCAATTTCGGTCTTAATTTAGCATGCTATATGATGTATTGGCAAATCAATAATCATGTTCAGCATTTGAATTCCCACATGCATCTCGATTCATTGTCATGCATACATCAAGACCTCATCACTCATACTACATGGTACAATTATTTATGAAATAAAATTTAATGGAATTATGCCAAATAAAATAATCCATTTTTCATGCCCTTTTTCATTTATTTAAATTTCAGCTTGTGCCATTTTCAAAAATATTAATTTAATATCTATATAATTCTCAAAAATCATAAAATTAAGGCAAGTGATAATCAAGACAATAGGATAATGATTTCATGCAAAATACATGGCCAAATAGAATTTCACATAATTTCATAATTCACACAAAACAACATGTAATTTTCGGATGAAATCAGAATGCACAGTTTCGAAGAAATTCGATTAAAATATCCATACGACCTACAAAAATTACGAAATTTTACCTAGTTATAGCCAAGACATTAAGTACATTTTTCATGAAGACTTCCAGATTCTTTTAGATAATTTCTACAGTCTCATGAAGCTGGATCAACACCGAATCGTCCAGTACATGCTTCTCCGTAGTACTGAGTTTTCACCTACCTATTATTCTTCTTTTCCTTGAAATTTGGATATGTTTTACATCAACATGTCTCTACAAGTTTCATGAATATATCCAAGTCAAATATCCAGTGTATAGTCGTCGTTTAGGTCCATGAATTCGGGTGTCTCTAATACATCTCCAGAATTACCGTCTTCAAGATCTAGTCGATTTACTGGGTTATACTTGTTCATTTCACTTCAAATTTGAGTATGTTGTATTTTAAGATGTCCTACAAGTTTCATGAAGAAATCGAAGAGAGATTCTTAGCACAACTCAACATGCAACCACAAATCCATCAAAAGGTCTCCGTAGGATGAGAGTTTAACCCCTTAAATCTCCATCATTTTCTACCAAATTTTATTATGTTGTATTTTAAGATGTTAGCTACAACTTTAATGAAGAGATCCAAGTCAAAATAGAACTCTGAACATGCATGAAAACTCTTACAAGTTTCTGACTCAAACAGTTTATGCGAAAACATTCCAGATCTAACATTTCCGTAGGATGAGAGTTTAACCCTCAAATCTCCTTCATTTTACACCAAATTTGAGTATGTTGTATTTTAAGATGTTAGCTACAACTTTCATGAAGAAATCAAGCCAAAATCAAACTCTAAACATGCATGCAGGCTCTAACAACATTCTGACTCGAGCGGATTCAAACAAAACAGCAACCTTATTAAAACAAGTCATCCAAGCTTCGGTTTTCCTCTCCTAATCACCCAAAATTCAACATACATGTAACACACACACATGCAAGAGTAGCAAGAGGACTCCAACTTGCCTCTACCGAACGGATGACGGCACACAGCGGCGATCACGGCAGCACACGGCAGACGGACGGTGACTCCTCCTCTTCCTCTCGGCTTCTCCTCTCTCGGCCACTCTCTCCCTCTCTCTCGCACGGTATCTCTCTCTCCCGTGGGCGAATGGCTAATCGGGCATTCTCTCTCCTTTCGTCCCTTTTTATCTCCCCCAAACCTCATCATTTGCAATCATGAGATTGCCTTTCAATTGGCCAATGCATGAGCTCCTCTTTGCCACTTGGCAAATCTCATGCATGGGCTTGGGCTTGGGCCTCCTCTTGGGCCTCCTTTGTGGCCGACGGCCACACCTCCTTGGGCCTCAATGGGCCTGTCGACAGCCCCACCGTGGGCTCCTATTGGGCTGACTAGCTTGGCCCACTAAAGCTTAGGCCAATGGGCCTAAGGCCCATCCTAATAAAATTTAAATTTTCCTTTTTATAATTTCTTCTATGGATTTTAAATTTTAAATTCCACATGGCCAAAGTCTTGTGACATTTTATTTATAGGAATTTAATTCATAAGGTGCATGGCCAAGCATAGATTATTATCATTAATCTATCTAATTTAAAATCTCATGAACATAAGCACAAATCACCTAATCTTAAAAAGAGACTAATGGCTAAATCATAAACCATAGGTAATTTCATTACCTAATTAGAGGCTTTAACACATCTTATAGCTTGACTTTGAATTTTGGGATGCCACACAACTGGTCCGTGGAAGTGGCGTCAAGAACGATTGTTGCTAGGAGTTCTAGGATAGAAGGTTATATCACTTAGGAGCTCTGAAGACGGGGTAGGCCTCCCGTGCATAAACTAGTCGGGAGCTGATGCCACTCTCCTGACGAGGCTATGACAGGCCAAAACCAGTTGTTGTGCCTAAAGAGAACTGATGTCTTACTCAATGGACTAGACGCCCGAGCGAAGCTAGGCATGGTAGGATCTCGTACGAAGAATCATTCACCGTATCGTTCGTGGAACAGCTAAAGAAAGGGTTGGCTTGGCGAATTCCGCTCGCTAGGCACCTGCGGGTCGTTCCGAGGCCAAGGAATCTCTCATTATAAATTAGATGTTTTTCATGTTCATCTTGGCTCTTATATTAAAAGAATGATAGTCAAATTATCGCCATATGTCACGTTGCCACCCTATGCCATTTGCTCAGGGTGGCCGGACCCTTGTCTGGCTCACAACATCACGCACTCAATACCGTGGTTGCACGGAGAGTGAGGAATGTGTACTGCCAAAGGAAGGCGCCCTGCAGGCGGCCACGATGGTCGCAAGTTAGATGCTTGCCTCTCTCTATTGTGCCTCGGCTTGATAAGGGATGCCGGGTCATTTTCCAATGGTTGGGCGATGGCACCATCATCATGCCACCTCGTCGGCCCTCGTTTGCCAATCTCACCCTTGCGCACGCACTCATTGATACAAAGTTGTAGGAGGTTGGTATTATTGTCCCAGTTTATTTTTAATTATCAAGCATTATAAACACTTGCCATGTAAATCATTCTCTTCTTGACCATAAACCTTGGAGGATAATGCTTCCAACTATACTGAGCGTCTCAATGCCTGTATTTTGATGATTTGAACTTCTGAAAATTTTAATTATCACAATGGGCTTGCAGAAAGGAGAAATGCTATTTGTAGATAGTCGGACTATGGTGGGATTAATTCCAAAGTAAATATCTATAAATCATATTGCCTATGCAATTTACGATGTAGCATTTTGCTGTCATATTCATACTTCACCCAAAAATAAAATAAAATAAAGTTAAAAAAATAAAAATGAAGAGGCTTGAAAAGGTGGTGATTGTTAATGGATGGATTCATGAAGAAAATGAAATTAGCCACTTAGCCGGTGCCGCCAAGAACCCCTTTAGCTTCTTAACTTGGGCATCATCAAGGAAAGTGGTGGCCTCCACCTACTCAGAAGGAAAATTATTATCGAACATAGCAAAGCCCAGGTTTTAGACTGTTGAAGCTTAGTATGGTAAGTGCTGGACCTTTACCGGCATCCAATTGGAAGTGCAATAACCCCCGAGGGAAAATCATGCTTTCCCCTTTGTTTCAGTTCTTCAAGTAGATAGTGTTTGCTGATGACGAGATGAACCCGACACAGATCGATCCTCAGAGGATGATGAGGACCTCTGAGCCACTTGGGTGCGTGCACTGGGATGACCCCGCTGGGGGCCATATTGAAATTAATGGTTGCAACCAATCTATATCTATAGAGGATAGAGGCCAAATAGCTGTTGACCATATTCACGACTTATCTTAAAAGTGACAAAGAAGTTTCCATCCATACGAGAATGTTTATAAGTTCTATCTTGCAAGTTTACTTAACTACAATGGAGCACTACACCACCAATAAACCAATAAGTACATAAAATTATTTATCACAAACGATATTTCTCTATACCTAATTGAATAAATCTCTTCTCCCATCAATACAAAAATAGTTTTCTCATAAATTTTTCTTTTGACAAAAACACAGATAGAAGTCCTTTTGTCAGCAAATCGAACATGCATTTTTTTTATATGTAAAAACAAGTAGTAGATGAAAATAATAAATAAATAAATAAATAAACAAACGTTGAGCCCATCTCACTACGGCCTCGCTTCCACATATTCGTATCTTATACGTATGCATTCGGCGGGGTAGAATAGAATAGAGAGGACGCACACACACAGAGCTCAGCGAATTCTCTCTCGCGTCGTCATTTTCCAGCAGCTTCTAGGTCGCCATTCCCTCTTCATACTCGGCCACCTCCACTCCATTGGTTGCCGCCGCTCGTCTCTGATCGCCGAACACCATAGTCTCTTCGCATTTGAACCTCAGAGAATAAAGCAAAGAGTATAGGGAAGGAATTCTCATGTTCAGTTGTGATTCTCTCTCGATTTCCTCTATGCATCCTTACCCCTCTCTCTGTCACCGATTGTCATTGCAGGCCACTTCCCCGACACCACCAGCTTCGCAGCCACAGGAAGTGCTCTCTTCGCTTGCATTTTCAGGCCAACTTCATCGAAGTGCTTGATTCTCCATCTCCCTCCTTTAGTCCGTTCCATTATTTGGTGCTACAACTCCTGAAGATTCACTCCTCTGATTTGATGTCCAATCGCGTCAGATGTTACTCTTCGTCAAGGTAAATCCACATGCTCTGTTTCTGCTGAAGGTAAAGACCGAGTACTCAATTCCACTAGCGTGAAATCTGGTCGCGTTTGAGGCTTTCCTGATGACCTGGAGTATGCTGCGTTGCCTCTTTGTGATAAGATGTCTCCCTTGTTTCTGCATCTAGATCCTTTGACGGAAATATCTACCACCTGTTTGATAAAATTCCTTAACTAGATTAGTGTGTGTTTCGATTCAGATTCTGATTGAGAGCTTCTCTTTGCTTGATCGATACATTAGTTTTGCTTTATAGACTTTATTTGTATTTTGTTTCCTTTCATTTCAGAAGTTAGTAGCTATTCGTTTTAAGATTTGTTATTGAAATTCTCGGATTAGATGCATATCCAGTATGTACATGAGATAAATCTGATATCTAATTATTCCAGAACTTAGACTGAGGGGATCTTGAACGAAAATGAATCGATCCATGCACATTTACTTCTTATGCTTCACAATATGTTGATCTATGTTTGTTGTGCCCACTGCAAACATATTATGAAAAAAATATTGCGAACATATTATTAGGGGTGTGCAAAATACCCGGGAACCGCCCGGACAGCCCAGAACCGGACCGGAACCGCCCGGAACCGGCGGTTCTTGAGGGAACCGGTCCGGTTCCCAGTTCCAATTTATGAGAACCGGTGGGTACCGGTCTGGTTCCTGGTTCCATGGGCGGATCTGCCCGCCCACGCCACCCGGACTGGATCGGAACCTTTTTAATATTAAAAAAAAATTACTAAAAGAAATCCTAGATCTCATCTCACTCCCTTCGTCTTCGGCTTCTAATCCTATCACCATTTCGTTGCGTTTACTTCTTCCGCTGTGACGGCCCGAGCGGCGGTGCGCGGGGAGAAGGGATGGCGGTGCGTCCGCGCCTCGGTCCCCGGACGTGCGCAAGGAAGGGATCCTCTCCTTCTTGTCCCACATCGCTTAGGGAAGGATCCAGGGCCAGTTTATAATGGCTTGGGCCCCTTAATTTGTGTGACGCGTTTTAAAGCCGTGAGGACTCAGTGTCCAAAGCGGACAATATCACACAGTGGGCCCGGGTCGTTACAAATGGTATCAGAGCCGACTCCTGACAGTGTGTGGGGCCACAGCGAGGACGCTGTTCTGCTAAGGGGGGAGAGTGTGACGGCCCGAGCGGCGGTGCGCGGGGAGGAGGGATGGCGGTGCGTCCGCGCCTCGGTCCCCAGACGTGCGCAAGGAAGGGGTCCTCTCCCTCTTGTCCCACATCGCTTAGGGAGGGAGTCCAGGGCCAGTTTATAATGGCTTGGGCCCCTTAATTTGTGTATTAAAGCCGTGAGGACTCAGTGTCCAAAGCGGACAATATCACACAGTGGGCCCGGGTCGTTACACCCACCGTCCGCATCTCCACGTACTTAAATTTGGTTTTTCTTTCTTTGGCTTGCTTTGATGTCACGTAATCGTTCTATGTTGAAAACCAAAATTGTTTCTCGTCAAGATCGGTTCCATGGATCCACCCGGGAACCGGACCGGATCGACGGTCCTGTTCTCGGGTGGATCCATGCAACAAACGGGTGGATCCCGATTCCAATTTTTCGGAACCAGTCCTTAGCGGGCGGTTCCCGATTCTAGTTCGGGAACCGCCCGCCCGGACCATGCACACCCCTACATATTATGAAAAAATATTGCTGGATTGTTCTCTGTACCTATTGAAATCGCAAGCGTATTGAGCGAATGCTAATATCTTGAATCTTGAGCACATGCTGCAAGAGCATTGAGCTGCTGCTCTAGTCATAGTATACGCATTCATTTTGGGTGGGCAGTGTTACTGATTGGTTCATCTTCATATGCGTTGAGTTGTTGATGTGGTCACCTTGTTGTGTTCGTACCAATGTGTTATGCTATGGATTATGTCTATTCTGTGCATGGTTGCTATTCATATGTCCTGATATGTGGAATTGTTTAATTGTGTCATTGATGTGCTGTTCGTTCATGCCAAGTAGTTGCTGTCCAGATTTCCTCTTTCATTTTTTTTTGTTCCATTATGGTGAGTGTCTAGTGTCAAGGCTGAAGAATTCAGAGTTGTAACGGCCTAGTATGAGGAGACCATTGTTCAAATGCTTTTAGGTTTTGTTTGTTTCATAAAAACTGAATGATTTGAAAATCATTTTCCTAAAAATGTTGGTATTTTTCAAGACATTTATGTAATTTCAAACTAATCATAGGAGAAGGAATAAAAAAAAAAATTCTTGTAGAAAGTAAGGGGCTGTTTGTTTGTATTTCTTTTTTTTGTTCACGAACATATTTTTTTGTTTTTTTTGTTATCGGGAACAAAAAAAGAACAAAAACGCGTTAGTTTGTGTTTTTGTTCCAAATCTATTTTTTTGTTCCCGGGAACAAATTTGGAACAACTTGGAGAAATAAATTTTCTTTCTCTTCTTTATTTTCTTCTCTTTCTTTTCTTTTTCTTTTCTTCTTCTTTTTTCTTTGGCCGGTCGTCGGCCTTAGCCATGACCGGCGACCGGCTGTCGAGGGTCGGCGATCTCACCGGACCATCGCTGGCCCTTGGCGAGGCTTGGCCTCACCTTGGCTGGGCAAGGCTCGGCGAGCTCGGGCTCGCCGAATCTGGGCGAGCCCGAGCTCGCCCAACCAAGGCGAGGCCATCGGCCCTCGTCGGATCTAGGTGAGCCCGAGCTCGCCCAGCCAAGGCAAGGCCGTCAACCCTCGTCGGCTAGTCGCCAGCCATGGCCGAAGCCGGCGACAGGCCAAAAGAAGAAAAAAATAAAAAAATAAAATATAAAATATAAATATTAAAAATTAAAAAATTAAAAGAGACAAAAAAAGAACACAAATTTACCAAACGAGTTTATGTTCCTTTTTTAATCCCGGAACAAGTTTACCGAACGCGTTTTTTCTGGTAAAAAATTGTTCCTCGAAACAGAAATAGTTTTTTTTTATTTTCGTTTCCTGGAACAATTTTTGAATAGAAACACAAACAAACGCACCATAAGTTATTAGCTACATTTTATATGTGAACTGTTAATTTCACGAAGCTATATCATTGTTTGAAAAGTTTTCGCTAAATAAATTTCTTGCGTAGCAGAATTTGTTTGGTTAAACGATCGGAAAAGAAAAATATAATATGATTTATTCATGTCCACTCATCTACCAATAAAGAAATGTCCTGTGGAGTAGAGTAATACCGTTGCTATTTGAGGCCACCGCTTTATGTGAGTTTCATCAGGGATAAAGCCGCGATATAGAAGCACCGCCATGAAGTGAGCTGCTGGCGGAAGACTCGAAACAAGGAAAAACGCCAAAGCAGGGAGTTACCAGGTCCGTCTCTGCAAGGGCAATTTTAGATGAAACCCGTGCTTCCATGGCAGTCACTGAGGTGTGGGACGAGCGTCAAGAATTTCAGGAATGGATGAATAAAGGTTTGAACAAGAACAGCAAGCTCTTGAACGGCAAAAATGGAGGAGCTGACAACAGAGCCTCTAGGCCAAACTCGTCAGAGCTGATGCCAGCGATCACGTGAGGTCTGAGATAGCTAGTATAATCACCTAGAGGGGGGTGAATAGGTGTACAAACAATTTATCGAGATACGGAAGCGATTCTTTGGCAAACGATAGAAAGGAAATTCTCTCTTGATTAACAAAATAAAATACGATCAAAGTAAAGAGAGTAAGGAAGAGAAAATTGAACACAGGATTTATAGTGGTTCGGCTTATTCCAAGCCTACGTCCACTCTTCCGCACTGACAGCCCACCGGCTGGATTTCACTATGATCAAAAGAGAGGTTACAGTACAGCTTTGCCTTGATTCCACAGTGTAGATGTTCTACCACACTTCCTCAAGGTTTCTCACAAATATAGACTCTCTTTTGTATACAAGTATTCGCTCAAAGTGATTGTCTAAACAAAAAGGAGCTTCAGACTTTGGAATTCTTCTATCGCGCACACCTCAACAACTAAGACAGTCTTCCTTATATACTCCTTTATGCCATCATACCCGTTGGCACTTACCAAAGGAATTCCTCCAATCTACCCGTTGGACGGAATCAATTTAGGAAGATTGTTCGAGCTATTAAAGGAACGTGTCGATAGCCCATCAATCATGTTCGCCCATACAATCAGGATCTCGGTTTCCATAAGTAGAACATTCCAAGAATATTTAGGCAATCATCGAATCTTCAATCATCGAATCAATCTCGATCAATCAAAGGATTCTGTTACGTCTTTTCCAGCCACGAGATCTTCTCCAGTTGATAAGGTTGATTCCTTAACGAAACATCCAGTTCTGGATAACATTTCTTCAACGGATTGGAGACTGTCAATGAGGATAGACATTGAGTCTTGAGTCTGGTTGTCCAGAGGTCTTCAGACTTTAAATATCAGAGTCTGCAAACCTTCAAACTAGATTGATGGAAACGTTTTGTCAGCTTCAAAACACTTCAAGAAGATTTCTCCAACAATCTCCCCCTTTTTGATGGTGACAAAACTTTCCTGTAGATTTGGACAACTTTGACCTGCAAAACACTTCTCAAACACATATGCATATCTTAAATGGCTTAAATGAATAACACTAGAATCTGCAACCACAGAAAATAGGTTAGTCTAGTATACGATAAAGCCATCCATAAGATATCAATAGTAATTAATAGAAGCAGTCAAGTCCAAGTCTAGTTCAGTTCTCATCCAGACACAAAACGAAGTCAAACAGAGTTCAAACAAACCACACAATTAAAAGTTTAACAACAATTGAAAGTTTGATCAAATCTTGCATCTCTCCCTCTTTTTGTTAGCATTAAAAAGGTTGAGATGAAGATAGAATAAAGTCAAGATTGCTTGGGAACGCGGACAAACTGGAAATCTCCCATAGACTGAACGATGCCTTCCAGCCTTTTCAAGTCTTCCTTCAGTTGTGCAATCTCCTCACCCTTGGCATTGGCCTGAATTTGAGCAGAGAGGGCTTGGATCTTATCATTCAATGAACATGAAGAAACTTGACCCGCATTCTGCAAGTTTTGAACCTCGCATCCCAAGGCATAAATTTGACCTCGCATCTCCAAGAGAATATCCATAATTCTGCGAAAATCTGCTGCATTATCAGTCTGAGTACTTGCTTCGGCCCGATCTGATGGAGTAAATGCAGACGATGGTAAATCAGCATAATCTCGCAGGTTTGGTGATGAAACTTCATGACCTTCTTCTGGAAATTGAGAGGCATAAACATCCTCTGGGTCTGCAGGTGAGCGACTGACTCCTTCACTTGCATCAGGATATGAGGACTTCCCTCCTTTCTCTTGATCTCCCCCTGTTTTCATGCCTACAGGTGGAGAAGAGAATTCCTCAGGTTCTCCTTCTTCTCTTCTTTCTTCTTCAGGTCTTTCCTCCTCTGCTTCTTTTTCAGCTTCTCTTTCTTCTTCTTCCTTCTCCTCTGCTTCTTTCGTCATTTGTTCCGATTCTTTCTGTGGAACAGGACGACTTAAATTCTTCAAAGCCATTGCAGAGATGGTGATATCATCCTCATCATCTTCATCCTCTACGAGGAGAGCTCTTCTTCTTTTGGATGGAGCAACCATGGGCTCCTTCCCTTTTCTTTTAGCTGCAGAAGAGATTTGATGAGATTTGGCAGGAGTCTTCTCCTTGAATTTCTCCAACTCTTTGCTCAGTTCCTTCAGTCACATTTTGGTTACCATTTTCAGTCCTACCACCATATGATCGCATGGTCGAACACAAAAGATTTGCGGAGGCTGAATATTCTGATGTTTGAATAACTTCGTAACAAGGCTTGGATAAGGAAGTTGACCTTTGTCCTTCATCATTGCTCTATACATGTGAAACATAATAGTGTGAGGGAGAGAAAACTTTTTCCCAAAGAGGATGGCATACATCAGCTTTGCCTCTGAACTTGAAACATCAGTCTTGGAAGTTGATTTTGGTCGGAGGCAATTGATCACGATCTTGTGAAGCAAGATGTTGAATGCACTCATCCTTAAGTAGGTGATCTTCTCATCTGTTCTCCTGTCCTTCACCAGTTCTAGTGTGGCCCGAGCAATGGAAACTTTGATTGGTTGATATCTTCCCCTTTCAACTCCTAACACATCTGCCAGCATATTCATATCCACAACATAGTCTTGGTCTTTGACGCTGAAAGAAAATTTATTCGCATCCAAAAAGCTAAGATTTGAATAGAAATATGCTGTTAATCCAGCATAGGCCTCTGTGGTGTCAGAGCAGAACTTTTCAAGTTGAAGATAACTGAACTTTTCCCTCAAGTTCACATTCACAGCATCCAGAAAATCAAAATCCACACTCCTAGGGTTTATTACCCCACGCTTCAGCAATTTCGAGTACAGATCCTTTTGTTCCTTCGATCTGAACAAATCTCCCATTTTTCCTTGATTTTCAACCGCAATACCCATTTTTGGTTGAAATAGGCTGTACAAATTGTCATCATCATTCCCATCTACAGGATTCGGCCCCCAGTCACGAGGATCACTTGGGATATTCGCAAGGGTTTCCTCAGCCACCCCTTTACGAGTAATTCCCAAACTTTCCATTTTTCGCAAAAAGATATATTCGTTCTTATATCCTTTGTCTTTAAGAAAATCATCAACATAGTTCAAAGGAGTGCGAGTTCCTTTTAAGGCACGATATAGCTTGTAAATAAAAGCGGGCTTTTGAACTCTTACAGGGTCTGCATCCTCGATGATTTCTTCCTGTTGTTGATGATCAATGCCTTGTTGACTAGATGGAGGAGAATGACGCTGCTGAGAATGTTGTGGGCTCGGTTGCTGTTCTGGAGACACTTCTTCTTCAGTAAGATCGAAGTGCGTAGGCCCCTCACTCATTCGTCGTGGTCCCCTGCTTGCGATTCTCGAAGACTTTCTTGAAGATGACATCTTTCTCAGTTTTTGGAAGATTCCTTGCTTGACTTTCCCAAGAAAGATGACAACTTTTTGAAGATTAAACAAAGAAGACAAACGGGAATGGAGGATCGATGTTTTCTAGGGTTTTTGAGAGTAAAGTGAAGAGGAATCGATAGTGCACGATCGGTTAAAAAGAGAAATAAACGAACCGTCACAAAGGAAGGTAAAAAGATGCCTTTTTTAAAATAACTGTCTAGTTCCGAGAAAATAGTCATTTTAAAAATAACTTCTTTTTGGAAAAGGAAACGATGCAAAAAATTACGCCGATTAAAGATAGCAATAAAACCCGGTTACCAATCGTACCTTTTCAAGATAAGATTCGAGAGAGAGAGAAAGACTAACTTACAGTCTGACGGTCGTACCAAGACTAACTTACAGTTAAAGTCTTGTATGTCTGAGTCTGAAAGTCTTTAGACTTTGATTTCCTCATACCTCAAAATGTTGAGTCTGGAACGGATAGATTCGAACTGATTTTTCTCCAACGGCTTTGTGAATATATCCGCCAGTTGGTTCTTTGAGTCAACAAATTGAATTGAAACATCTCCATTTTGAACATGGTCTCTAATAAAGTGATGTCGAATCTCTATATGCTTCGCTCTTGAGTGGAGAATTGGATTTTTGGTGAGGTTGATAGCGCTGGTGCTGTCACAATTAATCTCCGTGCATGAGTCTTCAATTCGAAAGTCTCTCAGCTGTTGTTTCATCCACAGAATTTGTGAACAACAACTTCCGAGTGCTACATACTCTGCTTCTGCTGTAGAGAGAGCTACTGTACTTTGCTTTCTTGAAAACCAAGATACTGTCCTGCCTCCAAGTAGTTGACAAGTACCCGAGGTGCTCTTTCTATCGACTCTACATCCAGCAAGGTCTGCGTCTAAATATCCAAGAAGAGTAAAGTCTCCCCTTTTTGGATACCAGAGACCAAAGCTTGAAGTTGATGAGATATATTTGATAATACGCTTTGCTGCATTTAAATGAGATTCTTTTGGGTCTGATTGAAATCTGGCACAGATGCAAACACTAAACAAAATGTCAGGTCTAGAAGCAGTAAGATAAAGAAGAGATCCGATGATACTCCTGTACAGCTTTTGATCAACTTTCTTTCCTTCTTCATCTTTGTCTATCTTCAAGACACTTGACATTGGTATGTCAGCCTTTTTGCAATTGTCCAGACCGAATTTTTTGACAAGATCATTTGCATACTTTTCTTGATGAATAAAAATTCCTTCCTCCAATTGTTTTATTTGAAGTCCAAGAAAGAAGGTTAACTCACCCATCATGCTCATTTCAAATTCATCCTGCATAGTCTTAGAAAATTTCTTGCATAGACTTTCATTAGAAGATCCAAAGATAATATCATCGACATATATTTGAACGAGCAGAAAACTTTTGCTTTCTCTTTTAATAAAAAGAGCAGTGTCCACTTTACCTTTAACAAATCCATTTTGAATTAAAAACTTACTTAATCTGTCGTACCAAGCTCGAGGTGCTTGCTTTAAGCCGTATAAGGCCTTTTTGAGTCTGAATACTGAGTCTGGTTTCCTTGGGTCTTCAAACCCTGGTGGTTGTTCCACATAGACTTCCTCATGGATGAATCCATTTAGGAAAGCGCTTTTGACGTCCATTTGGAATAACCTGAAATTTTTATGACAAGCAAATGCAAGTAATAAACGAATTGCTTCTAACCTTGCTACCGGTGCATAAGTTTCGTCATAGTCGATCCCTTCTTCTTGTGTGTATCCCTTGGCCACGAGTCTTGCTTTGTTTCTTACGACTTTACCTTCCTCGTCCATCTTGTTTCTGAAAACCCATTTAGTTCCAACAACTGATTTACCTTTCGGTTTTGGAGTTAATTCCCAGACATCATTAATTTTGAATTGTCTGAGTTCTTCTTGCATAGCTTCAATCCAGCTTTCATCGGATAAAGCTTCTTCTATGCTCTTGGGTTCTATTTCAGAAATAAGAGCCACAGCACTAGACTCTTCTCGCCTTTTGGATCTTGTGCGAATTCCTTCATTGATGTCGCCAATAATAAGATCTCTGGGATGACTAGACTTATGTTTCCAGTTGCTGATTAATTGATGATCACTTCATTCACTTGAATCTTTAACAGTTACTTGTTGCTGATCCTTCAAAATCTGAGCTGCTTCTTGAGATTTAGACTTTGTTGAGTCTGGAGCAGATTCAGTCTCTTCTAGATGAGTCTGAATGGATTCATTTTGAATGGAATCTTGGAATTTGACATTCATTGATTCTTCCACAGTTTGAGTCTTCTTGTTGTAGACTCTGTACGCTTTACTTATGGTTGAATATCCAAGGAAGATGCCTTCATCTGACTTTTCTTCAAACTTACCAACTCGATCATTTGCATTTTTCAATATGAAACATTTGCATCCAAAAACATGAAAATATGAAACAATTGGCTTCTTTTCTTTAAATAGTTCATAATGGGTTTTTTCTAAAATAGGCCTTAGAAAGACTCTATTGATAATATAACATGATGTTGAAACTGCTTCAGCCCAAAATCGTAAAGAGATATTGCTTTCAATTAAAAGAGTTCTAGCCATTTCTTGAAGAGATCTATTCTTCCTTTCCACGACTCCGTTTTGCTCTGGAGTATATGGAGAGGAGAACAAATTTTGCAAAGTCTTGATTTTCAAATTCACCTCCATGGTCTGTTTTTATACTTGAAATGACATACCCTTTTTCATTTTGAACCTTATTAGCAAATTTTTCAAAGTAAGAGAAAGTTTCAGACTTATTTGCCAAGAAATATACCCAAGTAAATCATGAGTAGTCATCCACAATTACTAGGCAATATTTCTTTCCTCCAATGCTCTGCGTTCTTGTTGGTCCGAAGAGATCCATATGCAAGAGCTGCAGTACATGGTTAGTGGAAACTTGATTTATTGGTTTAAAGGAATTTCTTACCTATTTTCCCAATATACATGGTGTACATAGATCGGACTTTTGATATGATAAATTGGGTAGACCACGAACAAGCTTCTTTGCTGAGATTTTGGCTATCTGCTTCATGTTGATATGCCCAAGCTTTTTGTGCCATAAGTTCGCTTCGCCTTGGATTGAGATTAGACATTGCGATTCATCTGGTTTCACGTCCAAGAGGTAGATATTCCCATGTCTTCGACCCATGAATGACTGAGTAGAGTCTTTACTGGTTCCTGAACAAATACCCTCTTGAAAGTTGATTCTAAAACCGGCATCACAAAGCTGACTGATACTGAGCAGATTGTAATTGAGCCCTTCAACTAAAGAAACATTGCTTATTGTGAGGTTCCCAATCTTTACAATTCCAAATCCTACTATTTTTCCTTTGCTGTTTCCTCCAAATGAGACTTTTCCACCATTCATTTGAGCGAGCTTTATGAAGTAATTTGAATCCCCTGTCATGTGTCTCGAGCATCCACTATCCAGATACCATTTTACTTTTTTCTTGATAGTGACCTGCATTCAAAAAGAAACTCAAGCTTTCTTTGGTACCCATATTTTCTTGGGTCCTTTTGAGTTAGTCTGATATACAGTTTTTGCCCAGACTTTATTGACAGGTCTCCAAACCATAGGACATTCTTTCTCAAAATGATCTGCACTATTGCATTTTGAACATCTAAGAGCATTGCGACCTACAGGTTTTACAAAGTTCCTTTCAAAATGATTTTTGTAAGCATTTCTTGTGGGTCTTTATTTGATTCTTTCTTTTACTTTAGGAAAATCGATTAAAGGAATGGTTTCAGCAGTCATTCCCAAACCAGATTTATTGAAATAAGGTCTTTCAACAGAAAGTATTTTCTCCAGTTTTTCAGAACCTAGAGAAAATCTTTTGGAAATATTTGAAATATCCTTTTTTAAGAATGCATTTTCTTTTAAAAGATTATTTTCACTTTCTTTGAGAGAAGAAACATTCTGGTCTAAGCATTTCACTTTTTCCTCCAAAGTATTCTCATGTTGTTTTAAAGCAGAATTTTCCTTTTTGAGTTCGGAAATTCTTTTAAGAGAAGTCTTGAGACTAAAACATAATTCATCAATGTATTTTGAAACTTTAATGGGAATTTTGAAGTTACTTACCTCGAATTCACTTTCTGAATCTGAATCAGTCTCGGAGTTTGATTCTGAATCCGATTGTGCCATTAGACATATGTTGGCATAATCATCATCACTATCTTCACACTCCGTATCGCTCCAAGTTTCAGCTTTGAGAGCTTTTCGATATTTTTCAGTTTTTCCTCTTTTCTTTTTCAGAAGAGGACAGTTGGGTCTAATGTGTCCCTTTTTCTTGCATTCAAAGCAGACTACATCTTTGTTTGATTCATCATCATCTGCAGACTTTGTCTGTTGCTTCTGAAAACTTTGTTTCCTTGAATTGAATCTTCTTCCTTTTCTGTTTAGCTTTCTGAATCTTCTTATCATAAGAGCAAGTTCTTCATCATCCATGTCGTCTTCAGAATCTGTTGCATCAGAATCATCATTAGATTTTAATGCAATAGATTTCTTATCTTTAGGGTCTTCGTCTTCATTGATTCGTTCCATTTCATAAGACTGAAGGGTCCCAACCAACTCATCGACAGACAGTGGCATGATTCTTTGGGTCTCTCTGATTGAGGTCTTTATGTGATTCCACTCCTTGGAGAGTCCACGCAGTAACTTGTTTACTTTCATGGGATCAGAAATTAGTTGGCCTTGATTTTCAAGACCATTCACGATATCTATAAAACAACTAAACATGTCAGTTATAGATTCTCCTGGTTTCATTCTGAAGGCTTCGTATTGACCGAGAAGAATGTTGATTCTTGTCTCTTTCACTCGATCGGTCCTTCATAAGTAATATGTAATCTATCCCAAACTTCTTTGGCTGTATCACAAGAAGATATTCTGTTATATTCAGTAGGTGATAAAGCACAATACAAAGAATAAATTGCTTTTGCATCAAGAGCTTGTCTCTTGATTATCTCTTCTTGAGTCATTTCGCTAGACTCAACAGAATCTTTTCCTCTTTCTGAGATAGGAGCAGCTTTGGGAACGATTTCTTTTTCTACAACGTCCCATTCCAGAGGATCCTTTGATCTTAGGAACGCCTTCATCTTGTTTTTCCATATGTTATAGTCCTTTCCATCAAAATAAGGCGGTCTGGTGTTGCTTTGCCCTTCTACCAGCCCTGGAGCCAACATACTAGCCATGGATCTTTAACTCTGAAGTAAAACACTTCAAACAAAGTGAGTACACAGGCTCTGATACCAATTAAGATAGCTAGTATAATCACCTAGAAGGGGGTGAATAGGTGTACAAACAATTTATCGAGATACGGAAGCGATTCTTTGGCAAACGATAGAAAGGAAATTCTCACTTGATTAACAAAATAAAATACGATCAAAGTAAAGAGAGTAAGGAAGAGAAAATTGAACACAGGATTTATAGTGGTTCGGCTTATTCCAAGCCTACGTCCACTCTTCCGCACTGACAGCCCACCGGCTAGATTTCACTATGATCAAAAGAGAGGTTACAGCACAGCTTTGCCTTGATTCCACAGTGTAGATGTTCTACCACACTTCCTCAAGGTTTCTCACAAATATAGACTCTCTTTTGTATACAAGTATTCGCTCAAAGTGATTGTCTAAACAAAAAGGAGCTTCAGACTTTGGAATTCTTCTATCGCGCACACCTCAACAACTAAGATAGTCTTCCTTATATACTCCTTTATGCCATCATACCCGTTAGCACTTACCAAAGGAATTCCTCCAATCTACCCGTTGGACGGAATCAATTTAGGAAGATTGTTCGAGCTATTAAAGGAACGTGTCGATAGCCCATCAATCCTGTTCGCCCATACAATCAGGATCTCGGTTTCCATAAGTAGAACCTTCCAAGAATATTTAGGCAATCATCGAATCTTCAATCATCGAATCAATCTCGATCAATCAAAGGATTCTATTACGTCTTTTCCAGCCACGAGATCTTCTACAGTTGATAAGGTTGAATCCTTAACGAAACATCCAGTTCTTGATAACCTTTCTTCAACGGATTAGAGACTGTCAATGAGGATAGACTTTGAGTCTTGAGTCTGGTTGTCCGGAGGTCTTCAGACTTTAAATATCAGAGTCTACAAACCTTCAGACTAGACTGATGGAAAAGTTTTGTCAGCTTCAAAACACTTCAAGAAGATTTCTCCAACAAGGTCGAGTTGGAGTCGGCAAAGGTGGTGACGTTGCTCTGGAAACTCAGCTGGCGTTACAGTGTGGGAGCTCGGCGGAATGGTGAGGTGAGGGAGAAGAATCATTAGAGCTCCCTGATGCCGGTAGGAGAGCTCACGAGATAAAAAGCCATAGAGAGCGCTCATTGGTCCTGTTGGCGTGTGTAGACGAATCCAGGCACGAGGAAGGTGTGAGATAGCTAGTATAAGCACCTAGAGGGGGGTGAATAGGTGCACAAACAAATTCTCGAGATATGGAAGCAATTCTAGGCAAACGATAGAAAGGAAAATACGATCAAAGTAAAGTAAAGGTTAGGGAAGAGAAAATTGAACACAAGATTTATAGTGGTTCAGCTTATTCCAAGCCTACGTCCACTCTTCCGCACTGACAGCCCATCGGCTGGATTTCACTATGAACAAAAGAGAAGTTACAGTACAACTTTTCCTTGATTCCATAGTGTAGATGTTCTACCACACTTCCTCAAGGTTTCTCTCGAATATAGACTCTATTTTGTTTACACGATTTTGCTCAACAAATGAATTGACTAAGAACAAGGAGCTTCAGACTTTGGAATTCTTCTATCGTGCACACACTTGAACAACTGGAACGTCTTCCTTATATACTCCTTCATGCTATCATACCCGTTGGCACTTATCAAAGGAATTCCTTCAATCTACCCATTGGACGGAATCAATTAGGAAGATCATTCGAGCTATTAAAGGAACATGTCAATAGCCCATCAATCCTGTTCGCCCATACAATCAAGATCTTGGTTTCCATAAGTAGAATCTTCCAAGTATACTTTGCCAATCATCGGATCCTTAATCTTCGAATCAATTATGATCAAACAAAGGATTCCGTTATGTCATATCCAGCCAAGAGATCTTCTCCAGTCGATAACGCCACATCCTTAATGAAACATCCAGTTCTGGATAGCCTTTCTTCAACGGATTAGAGACTGTCAATGAGGATAAACTTTGAGTCTTGAGTCTGGCTGTCCGGAGATCTTCAGACTTTAGATAGCAGAGTCTACAAGCCTTCAGACTAGACTGATGGAAACGTTTTGTCAACTTCAAAACACTTCAAGAGGATTTCTCCAACAATCTCCCCCTTTTTGATGGTGACAAAACTTTCCTACAGATTTGGAAAACTTTGACCAGCAAAACATTTCTCAAACACATATGCATATCTTATAGAGATAAATGAATAACACTAGAATCTGCAACCACAGAAAATAGGTTAGTCCAATATGCAATAAAACCATCCATAAGATATCCATAGTAGTTAATAATAAGCAGTCAAATCCAAATCCCAAATTTAGTCCATATCCAGACACTTAAGTCAAGTCAAAACAAACCACAAACCAAACAAACCAAAAGTTCGACAAATTTAAGTTCAAAGTTTTTCAAGTCTCACAACTCTCCCCCTTTTTGTTAGCATAAAAAAGATTGAGATGAAAATGGAGTCAAGAATGCTTGGGAACACGAACAAGCTGGAAATCTCCCATCGACTGAACGATGCCTTCCAGCCTTTTAAAGTCTTCCTTCAGTTGTGCAACATCCTCACCCTTAGCATTAGCCTGAATCTGAAGAGAGAGGGCTTGGATTTGATCATTTAATGAACCCGAAGAAGATTGTCTTGCATTCTGCAAGTTCTGAACTTCACATCCCAATGCATATATTTGACCTTGCATCTCCAAGAGAATATCCATCACTTTGCGAAAGTCTGCTGAATTGTCGGTCTGCGTACTGGCGTTGGCACGATCTGATGGAGTAAATGCAGACGATGGTAGATCAACATAATCACGCAGATTTGGCGAAGAAACATCATGACCTTCCTCAGGAAACTGAGAGGCATAAATATTCTCTGGATCTGCTGGGGATCGACTGACTCCCTCACTGGTTGCAGGATTTGAGGACATTCCTCTTTTCTCTTGGTCTTCCCCTGTGTTCATGCCTTCAGGTGGAGAGTGCTCCTCATGTTCTCCTTCTTCTTGATCTGTTTTCTCTTCTTCTTCTTTTTCAACTCTCTCTTTCTCAGCATCTCTTTCTTCTTCTTCTTCTCTTTCCTCCGTTTCTTTTTCCTCTGCTTCTTTCTCTGCTCTTTCCTCCGTCTGCTATTCTGACTCTTTCTCTGGAACAGATCGACTGAGATTCTTCAAAGCCATTGCAGAAATAGTGATGTTATCCTCATCATCTTCATCCTCAACGAGGAGAGCTCTTCTTCTCTTGGATGGAGCATCCATGGGCTCCTTCCCTTTTCTTTTTCCTGCAGAAGAGAATTGATGAGATTTGACTGGAGTCTTCTCCTTAAATTTCTCCAATGCCTTGCTTAGTTCCTTCAGACGCATCTTGGTCACCATTTTCAGTCCTACCACCATATGATCGCACGATCGAGCACAAAGAATTTGCGGAGGCTGAATGTTCAGATGTCTGAATAACTTCGTCACAAGACCTGGATAAGGAAGTTGACCTCTGTCCTTCATCACAGCTCTATACATGTGGAACATAACAGTGTGAGGAAGTGAAAACCTTTTCCTAGTGATGATGGCATACATTAGCTTTGCCTCTGAACTTGAGACATCAGTCTTGGAAGTTGATTTCGGTCTGAGGCAATTGATTACAATTTTGTGCAGCAAGATGTTAAATGCACTCATCCTTGAATAGGAAATCTTTTGCTCTGTTCTCCTGTCCTTAACAAGTTCCAGTGTAGTACGAGCAATAGAAACTTTGATCCGTCGATATCTTTCTCTCTCAACTCCTAACACATCTGCCAGCATATCCATATCTACTACAAAGTCTTGATCTTTGACACTGAAGGAGAATCTATTTGCATCCAAGAAACTAAGATTTGAATAGAAATATGCAGTTAGTTGAGGATAGGCCTCTGTGGTGTCAGAGCAGAATTTTTCAAGCTGAAGATGACCGAACTTTTCCCTCAAGTTCACATTCACAGCATCCAGAAAATCAAAATCCACACTCCTAGGGTTTATCATCCCACGCTTCAGCAATTTTGAGTATAGATTCTTCTGTTCCTTCGATCTAAACAACTCTCCCTTTTTTCCTCGATTTTCCGCCGCAACTCCCATTCTTGGTTGAAATTGGCTGTATAATTTGTCATCATCATTTCCATCTACCGGATTAAATCCCCAATCACGAGGATCACTTGGGATATTCGCAAGGGTTTCTTCTGCCACCCCTTTACGAGCAATTCCCAAACTTTCCATTTTTCGCAAAAAGATATATTCATTTCCATATCCTTTGTCCTTAAGAAAATCATCGACATAGTTCAATGGAGTACCAGTCCCTTTTAAAGCACGATACAACTTATAAATAAAAGAGGGCCTTTGAACTCTTACAGGGTCTGTATCTTCAATGATTTCTTCATTTTGATGATGATCAACATCTTGAGGACTACATGGAGGAGAATGACGCTACTGAGAATGTTATGGGCTCTGCTGCTGATTTGGAGACACTTCTTCTTCAGTGAGATTGAAGTGCGTAGGCCCCTCACTCATTCGCCGTGGTCCCCTGCTTGTGATCCTCGAAGACTTTCTTGAAGACGACATCTTTCTTAGTCTTTGAAAGATTCCTTGCTTGACTTTCCCAAGAAAGAAGACAACTTTTTTGAAGATTAAACAAGAGAAGAAAACATGAATGGAAGATTGGTGCTTTTTAGGGTTTTGGAGTTAAGCGAAGAGAAAATGATTGTATATAAGACAATCGAAAGGAGAGGATACCAATCGTCGTAATGGAAAGTGAAAAGATGCCTTTAAAAAAAATAAATGCCTTTTTCGAAAAAATGGTCATTTCAAAATAACTCCTTTTTCTAAAGGAAACGTTGCAATAATCTCGTCAATTAAAGATAGCGGTTGAGATAACAATAATCAACACGGTTGATGAACGTACCTTTTCAAGATGAGATTAGAGAGAGAGAGAATAACTTACAGTCAAAGTCTTATTTGTCTGAGTCTGAGAGTCTCTAGATTTTAACTTCTTCAAACCTCAAAATGTTGAGTCTGGAACGGATAATTTCAAATTGATTTTTCTCCAAAGGCTTTGTAAATATATCCGCCAGTTGGTTCTTTGAATCAACAAACTGAATCGTAATTTCTCCATTTTGAACATGATCTCTAATGAAGTGATGTCAAATCTCTATATGCTTTGCTCTTGAGTGAAGAATTGGATTTTTGGTGAGATTGATTGCGCTGGTGTTGTCACATTTAATCTCCGTGCATGAATCTTCAATTTCAAAGTGTCTTAGCTGTTGTTTTATCCACAGAATTTGTGAACAACAATTTTCAAGAGCTACATATTCTGCTTCTGCTGTAGAGAGAGCTACTGTACTTTGCTTCCGTGAAAACCAAGACACTGTCCTGCCTCCAAGTAGTTGACAGGTACCTGAGATGCTCTTTCTATCAACTCTGCATCCGGCTAAGTCTGTGTCTGAGTACCCAAGAAGAGTAAAGTCTCCCCTTTTAGGATACCAGAGACCAAAGCTTGAAGTTGATGCAATATATTTGATAATACGCTTTGCAGCATTTAAATGTGATTCTTTAGGGTCTGCTTGAAATCTGGCACAAATGCAAACACTAAACAAAATGTCAGGTCTAGAAGCAGTAAGATAAAAAAGTGAACCGATGATACTCCTGTATAACTTTTGGTCGACATTCTTTCCTCCTTCATCTTTATCTATCTTCAAGGAACTTGACATTGGTATATCGGCCTTTTCGCAATTGTCTAGTCCAAGCTTCTTCACAATATCATTAGCATATTTTTCTTGATGAATAAAAGTTCATTCCTTCAGTTGTTTTACTTGAAGTTCAAGAAAGAAGGTTAACTCACCTATCATGCTCATTTCAAATTCATCCTGCATAGTCTTAGAGAATTTCTTGCATAGACTTTCATTAGAGGATCCAAAAATAATATCATCGACATATATTTGAACAAGTAGAAAACTCTTGCTTTCTCTTTTAATGAAAAGAGTAGTGTCTACTTTACCTTTAACAAATCCATTAAAAACTTACTCAGTCTGTCATACCAAGCTCGAGGTGCTTGTTTTAAGCCATATAAAGCCTTTTTGAGTATGAATACTGAGTCTGGTTTCCTTGGGTCTTCAAACCCAGGTGGTTGTTCCACATATACTTCCTCTTGGATGAATCCATTTAGGAAGGCACTTTTGGCATCCATTTGGAATAACCTGAAATTCTTATAACAAGCAAAAGCAAGTAATAATTGAATTGCTTCTAGCCTTGCTACTGGTGCGTAAGTCTCGTCATAGTCTATCCCTTCTTCTTGTGTGTATCCCTTGGCCACGAGTCTTGCCTTCTTTCTTATGACTTTTCCTTTCTCGTTCATCTTGTTCCTAAAAACCCATTTAGCTCCAATAATAGACTTACCTTTTGGTTTAGGAGTCAATTCCCAGACATCATTAATACTAAATTGCCTGAGCTCTTCTTGCATAGCTTCAATCCAGCTTTCATCAGATAAAGCTTCTTCTATGCTTTTGGGTTCTATTTCAGAAACAAGAGCCACAGCACTAGACTCTTCGCGCCTTTTGGATCTTGTGCGAATTCCTTCATTGATGTCGCCACTAATAAGATCTTTGGGATGACTGGACTTATGTTTCTAGTTACTGGTTAATTTGTTAGATTGATGATCACTTCCTTCACTTGAATCTTCAACAGTCACTTGTTGCTGGTCCTTCAAAGTCTGAGCTATTTTAGACTTTGTAAAGTCTGGAGCAGGTTCAGATTCTTAAAGATGAGTCTGAATGGATTCATTTTGCATAGAATCTTGGAATTTAACATTCATTGATTCTTCCACTGTTTGAGTCTTCTTGTTGTAGACTCTGTACGCTTTGCTTGTGGTTGAATATCCAAGGAAGATGCCTTCATCTGACTTTTCTTCAAACTTACCAACTCGATCATTTGCATTTTTCAGTATAAAACATTTGCATCCAAATACATGAAAATATGAAACAATAGGCTTCTTTTCTTTGAATAGTTCATAGGGGGTTTTTTCCAGAATAGGCCTTAGAAAAACTCTGTTTATAATGTAACATGCTGTAGAAACTGCTTCAGCCCAAAAACGTGAAGAGATGTTACTTCCAATTAAAAGAGTTCTAGCCATTTCTTGAAGTGATCTATTCTTTCTTTCCACAACTCCATTTTGCTCTGGAGTATATGGAGAGGAGAATACATGTTGAAGACCAGATTCATCACAGAATTTTGTAAAATCATGATTTTCAAACTCACCTTCATGATCTGTTCTTATACTTGAGATAACATACCATTTTTCATTTTGAACCTTTTTAGCAAACTTTTCAAAGTAAGAGAAAGTTTCAGACTTACTTGCCAAGAAATATACCCAAGTAAATCGTGAGTAATCATCCACAATTACTAGATAATATTTCTTACCTCCAATGCTTTGTGTTCTAGTTGGTCCAAAAAGATCCATATGCAGAAGCTGCAGTACACAGTTAGTGGAAACTTGATTTATTGGTTTAAAGGAATTTCTTACCTATTTTCCCAATATACACGGTGTACATAGATCAGACTTTTGGTATGATAAATTGGATAGACCACGAACAAGCTTCTTTGCTGAGATTTTGGCTATTTGCTTCATATTGACGTGCCCAAGCTTTCTGTGCCATAAGTTTGCTTCGTCTTGGATTGAGATTAGACATTGTGATTCATCTGGTTTCACATCCAAGAGGTAGATATTTCCATGTCTTCGACCCATGAATGATTGAGTAGAATCTTTACTAATTCCTAAACATATTCCTCTTGAAAGTTGATTTTAAAACCAGTATAACTTAGCTGACTAATACTGAGCAAATTGTAATTAAACCCTTCCACTAAGGAAACATTGCTGATTGTGAGATTTCCAATCTTTACAGTTCCAAATCCCACAATTTTTCCTTTGTTGTTTCCTCCAAAAGAGACTTTTCTACCATTTACTCTAACAATCTTTATGAAGTAATTTGAGTCTCCTGTCATGTGTCTTGAGCATCCACTATCGAGATACCATTTTACCTTTTTCTTGATAGTGACCTGCATTTAAAAAAGAAACTCAAACCTTCTTTGGTACCCATATTTTCTTGGGTCCATTGGTGTTAGTATGATATACGGTTTTTGCCCATACCTTTTTAACAAGTTTCTAAATCATAGGACATTCTTTTTCAAAATGATCTGCACTATTGCACTTTGAGCATCTGAGAGCATTGCGACCTACTGGTTTTACAAAGATCCTTTTAAAATGATTTTTGTAAGCATCTCTTGTGGGTCTTTGTTTGATTCTTTCCTTTACTTTAGGAAAATCAATTAAAGGAATGGTTTCAGCAGTCATTCCCAAACCAGATTTATTAAAATAAGGTCTTTGAACAGAGAGAATTTTTTCCAGTTTCTTAGATCCTATAGAAAATCTTTTGGAAATATTTGAGATATCACTTTTCAAGAATGCATTTTCTTTTAAAAGATTATCTTCACTTTCTTTAAGATAAGAAACATTATTGTCTAAACATTTCACATTTTCTTTCAAAATACTTTCCTGTTGTTTTAGAGTAGAATTTTCCTTCTTGAGTTTGGAAATTCTTTTAAGAGAAGTCTTAAGACTAAAACACAATTCATCAATGTATTTTGAAACCTTAATAGGGATTTTGAAGTTACTTACCTCAAATTCGCTTTCTGAATCTGAATCTGTCTCGGAATTTGAATCTGAATTCGATTGTGCCATCAAACATATATTGGCATAATCATCATCACTTTCTTCACACTCTGTATCACTCTAGGTTTTAGCTTTAAGAGCTTTTCGGTACTTTTCAGTTTTTCCTTTCTTCTTCCTCAGAAGAGGACAGTTGGGTCTGATGTGTCCCTTTTTCTTACATTCAAAGCAGACTACATCTTTGTTTGATTCATCATCTTCAACAGACTTAGTCTGTTGATTTTGAAAACTTTGTTTCTTTGGATTGAACCTTCTTCCTTTTCTGTTCAGCTTTCTGAATCTTCTTATCATGAGAGCAAGTTCCTCATCATCCATATCGTCTTCAGAATCTGTAACATCAGAATCATCATTAGATTTTAATGCAATGAATTTCTTACCTTTAGGGTCTTCGTCTTCATTGATTCGTTCCACTTCATAAGACTGAAGAGTCAGAACCAACTCATCCACATATAGTGGCATGATTCTTTGGGTCTCTCTGATTGAGGTCTTTATGTGATTCCAATCCTTGGAGAGTCCACGCAGTAGCTTGTTTACTTTCATGGGATCAGAAATTGGTTGACCTTGATTTTCAAGACCATTCACGATTTCTGTAAAGCGACTAAACATATCAGTTATAGATTCTCTTGGTTTCATTTTGAAGGCTTCATATTGACCGAGGAGAATGTTGATTCTAGTCTCTTTCACTTGATCGGTTCCTTCATAGGTAATATGTAATCTATCCCAGACTTCTTTAGCTATAACACAAGAAGATATTCTGTTATATTCAGTAGGGGATAAAGTACAATTTAAGGAATAAATTGCTTTTGCATCAAGAGCTTGTCTCTTGATTTTCTTTTCCTGAGTCATTTCGCTAGACTCAACAGCATCTTTTTCTCTTTCTGAGACAGATGCAGCTTTAGGAATGATTCCTTTTTCTACAACGTCCCATTCCAGAGGATCCTTTGATCTTAGGAACGCTTTCATCTTGTTTTTCCATATGTTGTAATCATTTCCATCAAAGTAAGGTGGTCTGGTATTGCTTTGCCCTTCTACCAGCCCTGGAGCCAATATACTAGCCATGGATCTTTAACTCTGAAGTAAAACACTTCAACCAAAGTGAGTACACAGGCTCTGATACCAATTGAGATAGCTAGTATAAGCACCTAGAGGGGGGTGAATAGGTGCACAAACAAATTCTCGAGATACGGAAGCGATTCTAGGCAAACGATAGAAAGGAAAATACGATCAAAGTAAAGTAAAGGTTAGGGAAGAGAAAATTGAACACAAGATTTATAGTGGTTCGGCTTATTCCAAGCTTACGTCCACTCTTCTGCACTGACAGCCCACCGGCTGGATTTCACTATGAACAAAAGAGAAGTTACAGTACAGCTTTTCCTTGATTCCACAGTGTAGATGTTCTACCACACTTCCTCAAGGTTTCTCTCGAATATAGACTCTCTTTTGTTTACACGATTTTGCTCAACAAATGAATTGACTAAGAACAATGAGCTTCAGACTTTGGAATTGTTCTATCGTGCACACACTCGAACAACTGGAACGTCTTCCTTATATACTCCTTCATGCCATCATACCCGTTGGCACTTACCAAAGGAATTCCTCCAATCTACCCGTTGGACGGAATCAATTAGGAATATCATTCGAGCTATTAAAGGAACATGTCGATAGCCCATCAATCATGTTCGCCCATACAATCAGGATCTTGGTTTCCGTAAGTAGAACCTTCCAAGTATACTTTGCCAATCATCGGATCCTTAATCTTCGAATCAATTATGATCAAACAAAGGATTCCGTTATGTCATATCCAGCCAAGAGATCTTCTCCAGTCGATAACGCCACATCCTTAATGAAACATCCAGTTCTGGATAGCCTTTCTTCAACGGATTAGAGACTGTCAATGAGGATAGACTTTGAGTCTTAAGTCTGGCTGTCCGGAGATCTTCAGACTTTAGATAGCAGAGTCTGCAAGCCTTCAGACTAGACTGATGGAAATGTTTTGTCAACTTCAAAACACTTCAAGAGGATTTCTCCAACAAGGTGGAGATCAGGAGAGGAAGAGAATGGTCTCCATGAGTGATTCCAAATCCGAGAGAATATATCTGGAGGGGGTAGGCGAGATTGAATGCAGCTGCCGAGGAGGAGATCCAGAGGAGGAAGGAACTCCTGAGTGCGCGTCTTCTCCGCAAATTTCCAGAGAATCCCTTCAACCACCTGAGCGTGGATTGCCCTCCCCTCAGCAATGTGTATGACGTTGGTTTTTTAAGGTAAGTTCTTTAAGGTGTCAACCGTATTCAACAGATCGTCGTAGAGGAACGAATAATTCGTTGGTTATACCGAAAAAATTTAAACAATGTTTTTTAAGGAAAGATAGTTGAGTATGACACATGATTTCAAATATCCTGTACTCGGGTTAAGAGAAAAATGTAATAGCAGGAGTGCCAACTTAGTCGAATCAACATTTCCGCCTCTTGAGCAAACTCATATATCATGACACCAGTTTTCTAAAAACCAAATCACCATCAAATCTCTCAAGGTATTTGGAAAATTAACCAATCAGTCCTAAATTTATTTTATAAATGCCAAAAATGAGGTGCTCATTTTGTTGATGAATAATATGACTAGAGGCTTGCGAATTTAGTTGCCCAATTAGCTTTCCCAAATCCAAGAAGCAATTTCTCTTGGTAAAAAGTCAACTTGAGCATAGTGCCAACTGTCAAGCGATAGATTGAACTCTATAATAAGAAAGAGGGATAGAGTCATCAAATTGAAGTTTTTTACTCTTGTTTTTGGGCTTGACAAAAGTGAGGTGTTCATTTTGCTGACGAATTATACAACTAAAGGCTTGCAAATTAAGTTGCCCAATAGCTTTTCCAAGGCCAAAAAGGAAGTTGACTTGGTAAAAACTCAACTTGAACATGGTGTCAACTATCAAGGGATTAAATGAACTCAATAGTAAGAAAAAAGGACAATCATCAAATTGAAGTTTTTTACTTTTTCTTTTGGGCTTGACAAAAGTAAGGTGCTCATGTTGATGCATTATGACTAAAGGCTTGCAAATTAAGTTGCCCGAATCGCTTTTCCAAGCCCGATTCCAAGCCCAAGAAACAACTTAACTTGGTAAGACTAAACTTGATAATGGTATCGTTGTTAAGGGATGGAATGAACTCTATAGTAAGAAAGAGAGATAGCGTCATCAAACTTTACTTTTGCTTTTGGGCTTGACAAAAATGAGGTGCTCATTTTGTTGATGAATTATACGAGTAAAGGGTTGCAAATTAAGTTGCCCGCATATCTTTTCCAAGCCCAAGAAGCAACTTAACTTGGTAAAGACCAACTTGATCACGGTGTCAATTGTCAAGGGATGAAATAATCTCTATAGGAAGAACGAGGGGATAAGTACACTAATGGTGCCATAAGTTGTGTACGGCGCTCACTTTGGTGCCAAAAGTTTCCGTCGAATCACTTAAGTGCCAAAAAAATTGAAAAACACTCACTTTGGTGCCAACGCCGATCTGAACTGCCGGAATTCCGATGTGACCATTTTTTATTAATTTCTTATACTGATGTGGCTCGCCGGAAAGTCCAGTCAGCAAGTAAACCACCAAATGACGTCGTTTGGTGTCTTAAACCCCAAATCGAAGAACAACACCAGCGCAGAGAGAGAGAAGCCATGGCAGCATCATCTTCTTCTCTGAAGAACAACACCAATAGAGAGAGAGAAGCCATGGCGATGTCGTCTTCTTCCCCGAAGAACAACACCAACAGAGAGAGAAGCCATGGCGGCGGTGTCTTCTTCCTCAAAGAACAACACCAGCACCAGCCACTCTTTGAACAGAGCCCAATCCACCATCTCCATCTGCGCCTTCCTTGTTTCCCTCGCACTCCTCGTCTTCTCTCTCTCTGCACCTTCAATCCCCCTTCTTCCTCCTTCTCCTCTGCCCTCGCCTCCTATTTTCCCATCAGTTCTTGGCCGAGCGATGGTGGCCGAGCACAGTGGCCGAGCGACGGTGGCCAAGTGACGGTGGCCGAGCACGGTGGCCAAGCGACGGTGGCCAAGCGACGGTGGCCGAGCACCGTGGCCAAAGAAACGGTGGCCGAGCAAGCTTGGTCGGCGAGGATGAAAAAAAAAAACCCTAATTTTAATCACAAATGAGCTATACGGCGTCGTTTTTCCTAAGCCATCCACATAGGACGGCAAAACGATGTCGTTTTCTTAAGTAGGACAGAAAATAGCTTCGTTTAAAGAGTTTATCGATTTTTTTTTTAAATATAAAGCCACATAATCATTTTGGCCGGAATTTCTCGCCGGTGGCACCAAAGTGATCGTTTTTTCTCCGATTTGGCACTTAAGTGATCCGGCGGAAACTTTTGGCACCAAAGTGAGCGCCGTACACAACTTATGGCACCATTAGTGTACTTATCCCGAAGAAAGAGGGACAAAGTTATCTTAAGGTAATGATTCATTGCTGGGGACTGAACCTAATGGTCTATGGCACTAGAATCTAAGGCTAGCTGCCCACTAGTATAAGTCTAGCTTATATTCCTAGAGATAAACTTTTTTACACTCAAGCAATCCAACCACTATGAAGTGGATTAAAAGAGATGCTTGTTGTAATTAGAGGCTCACCTTTAAGGGTGATACTTGTATATACGGAAGGAATGGACTCCCCCAAAGGGAAAGTAAAACTCTTTGATAACTAAATATCTTACCCAGTTTTGCGTTCTCCCCTTATGTTGAAAGACTTTACCAGGAGAGCAAGCCAATGACAATGCAACCAAGTGAAAATCAAGGGAATTCGAATCATGCAGAACAACCTGAAGGTACATGTTTATTTTCCAACTAAGAAAAAATTAGATATGGTCGATGCGGCCTTTAAATATGCTAAAACTTGTATTTTCTCGCGGTTCTTTTCTTTGCTTTATCATCGAACAAACATAATCCTGACCTTGGCTAGAAAAAAGAGAGAAGAAATTAATTAGTATGGGAGGTGCTCCAGCTGGGTTATTCCTCAAAAGAGTTATTTCATTGTGCAATTAATATTTGGGGCGGATCTTCATCAAATTGTTCTTTTCTGGGACACTTCTCAATGTCTGCAAGGAAAACGTATTAACAAATTGGCCTGAAAAGGTTGCATCTGTTGTCGAAATATTGGAAGAGGAATTGGATGAACTATATTACCGACCATTGTTGCAATCTGCATTCAAGGGTGATTGGGAATCTGCTAAAAGGTTTTTGAACAATTTTCTGCTTAAATATGGCCAAAATAACAAGCAGATTAGAAACATGGCTCACACAGCCACTTTGAGTGCACAAGACCAATTTGTTGAGAACCTAGTTGAGCTCATCTCCATATCCGGAAGCGCTTGAAATGTATGATTGTGATGGTAGACAGCCCTCCACACTGCTGTCCTGTGGAGAACGATGGTCAATGTATTATTAGTTACAAGTAATCCGAGGTTGACGCAATTTCCAGATAACGGAGGACGTGTTCCTATGGAAATATCTGCTTGGGAAGCTTCTAAACATAAGGAGATTCCCTAGTTCATGGTGAAAAATACAACAAACGATGGGCCAAGTCATCCCTTCACTAGTCCATCTACAATTGTCCCAGTTACTGCTCTCATCATCGCTGGTCATCATGGTAAGATCAGCATCACTCTTTGTTGCAATTCCATCTGTTTTTTCCTTCATTCTACACTCAACTTTTTCCTGATAAATTTTGCTGGTGAATTTCGACAGATATCACCCTTTATCTTGTCGTGCCGTTTTTTCACTTAATTACCATGAAAAGAAGAGACTTTGATGGATGCTATTCTATCATGGACGCTTTGGCGAGGATGGAGTCTCTCATTCCCAGCGAAATCAGGCTGAGCGTTATGGAAGCATTGATGTACAAATGTCAGTAGTTTCTGCACTCGCAAAATGGGTCCAGAATCTTCGACCCAAAAAAAATTTGTCAAAAATGCATATTTTAACCTACATATAATATAAATGGTATGAGTCATAAATGGATTGCCTAAAGTTTTAAAAACAAGTTTAAGTTGATCATAAATGAATTAGTTAATAATTTATTGGGTCTTAAATGGTTTTAAATGGGCTATAAATGGATTAGTAGTTATGGATAAACAAGTCATTTTTCTACTTCTTTTAATTTTCTGATTTTTCATAATTTATATATTTTTATTTTTTCTAGGAAATTCGACGAGGGTCATGGGTCACCGCTGATCGTCACTAGTTGCTGGTTGCCAGTTGTTGCCAATCGCTAGTCGGTCATTGGTCATTGGTCACCAACTGCCATTGGTCATCATCAGATGCCGCTGATTGCAAATCCTCGACGATTGTTACAGTTTGTCGATCGTCATCAGTCATAGGTCACCACCGGCTGAAGCCAGTTGTCAGTCATCGTTGGTTGTTGGACATAGAAAAAAAAGAAGAAAAAAAGAAAAAAGAAAAAGAACAAACTATAAAATATAGAAAAAAAATCAGAATTTTTTAGAAGACTATAAAAATTGTCTGCAGTATTTTAGCAATATAATTTATTAAAAATTTATAAGCAACAAGTTTTTTTTTAATTGAGTCGGGCGGGGTATGGGTTAATCTGACCCATCTATTTTATAGGTCTACCAGTTGCCCAAGGTTCAAGGCTTGGTTCTCGTGGCATTATGTACACTATGACTCTGTTTGGAAATTAGGGATTCTGGAGGAAAAGATAATTTGATTTTTTTTTTCAGTGAGTAGAAAGAGGAGGAAAATTTAAAATTGTAAGAACCCTTTTTTTTTTTTTTTGCACTTTTCAATTTTCATTCGCTCATGCTTCCAAGCATTTTGAAATCAGCAAAAGACATTTGCCATATGGTTGAGGTGTTAATGAAGATAAATACCAACGTTTTTTTTTTTTTCGAGTCTATTTGATCAATTTTAGGCATAAATTGTTAATGTGGATGTGATCACTCTACGTGGTAAAACTGGCTAACATGCACAATTTTTTATAACTTTTATAATTTTTTTTTCAAAATTTAATTGTTTTTTCCTTTTTTTTCTTTTTTTGTTTCCCACTATGGTCGGTGAGGTCGCTAGAGCTAATGAGCCCCTGAGCAAGGACCATGAAGCCCTCGCCAGCCACCAGCGTGGGTTGTAGCCCTCACTTGGTCTCATCCAAATTTGGGCAATGCCATCGTGGCTTCAGCTTCAGGCAAAGCCTCCTCACCCAAATCTAGGCAAGTCTAGCCTTGCCAGCTGCAAGCAAAGGTCACCTCACCTACAGTTGGTGAGGCCATGGCGCCTTTGTCCAAGGCTAGCGAGGCAGCCTAGCTTTGGTGAGGTCGCCTCGCTAGTTGTCGGTGAAGGTGGCCACAGCCTTGCTAGCCGTAGGCAAGGCCATGCAAGGGCTTTTGTGGCCCTCACCCAGTGGCCCAAGAGCTCCGGCGACCCTCACCAGCTACAGTGGGAAACAAAAAAAATAATAAAAGGAAGGAAAACAAGAAAGAAAAGAAAAAATAAAGAAAAGCAAAAGCGAAAGAAAAGAACAATAAAAATCAATAAAAATTTGAAAAAATATTAAAATTATCTACATTAGCGTTGATCGTGCTATATAAAATTGATGACATCGACGTAAGCAATTTCTAGTTAAAAATTGTTCGGATGAACTTAATTGACAAAACATTTTAAAATTTAGTACTCAATTGTTAAAATTAAAATGTTTAAAACTAAATTGGTTAAAATACGATTGGTTTAAGAATTTTCTGACAATTTTCCCACTAGAATAGGCCGAAGAGATTGGATGTGGATCCCATGAAACTTGAGAACGTATCTCCCACGAACAAGGAAGGACCTGCACTCTTTGCAGTTTAGGAGGGCTTTCGGCATAGGAGTTTTTTATTACAAAAAATCAATATTTCTGGGTCCACGCTCCTGAAGCATTTCGGGAGTGACAGGGAATGGGTACCATCTAATTACTTCCCTTGTGTCAATTTCAGATGACCCCTTAAGGTAATCATTCTCGTTCCAATTTTCAAGGATATGTGAATTGAATTGTGACTGTTATATGGAAATTTGGTTCATCTGTAATTTTTTTCTCTCCAAACTCAAATGCTCTGTACTGTTGTGTTTTCAAGATCTTAACCATTCAAGCTACTGGCTTTTCCGATAGTTTCATGAACGAGTCCTTTGCTTGATAATGCTATTTGCCTCATGGTGGATATATCGTTAAGTGATCCTTGATCGTGCTGTTTCATGCTTTCAACGGGAATGAAAATTATAAAAACAATTTTCATGTCCTCTGCAAAATAAGGTCAATTTTGGTCGTAATCAGTTTTAACGTTCAAAGTTTAAAAAACACAACCACCAAAATTTCTACCAAACTTATTTCATGGACAATTTTGGAGATGAAAACAAGAAATTGGAGAATTTCCTTTATATAACTATACTTTGCATGAAAGTTGTCTCTTTAGAAAGATTCTACCTGTAATCAATTGAAGTTCTTTGCTTTTGCTTTCGGCCTTTGATAGAAGTGAGGTGCTCATTTTGCTTATAGGTTACGACTAAAGGCTTGCCAATTAGGCTGGCTGAGTAGCTCTCCCAAGCCAAAGAACCAACCTAACGTGATAAAGACTTAACTTGATCATGTTGTAAAGGGATGGAATGAACTCTAGTAAAAAAAGGGACAAAGTCATCTTAAAGCAGTGGTTCCATCGTTAAGGAATGAACCTAATGATATGTAGCACTAGAGCCTGAGGCTACTTTACCACCACTACAGGTCTAGTTTATATTCTCATGGATAACTTTTTTTTTTTTTTAATACACTCAACTAATCCAACCGATGTAAAGTGGAAAAAAAGATATGCTTGCTTGTTGTAATTGTAGATGTTCACCTTTACTTTGAGGGACGTACTTTTATATAAGGAAGGAATGAACTCCCAGACTAAAACTCTTTGATAACTGAACATTTTATCCATTTTTGCATTCTCTGTTTACTTTGTTGTTAAAAGACTCTAACCAGGAGAGCAATCCAATGTCGCCAGAACCAAGTGAGAAACAAGGAAAGTCGAATCATGCAGGACCACCAGCAGGTATAGGCGATATGGTCTCAAAATATGCTGGAACACGTATTTTCTCATATTGCTATTTCTTTGCTTTATCATCGAACAACATAACCGACTTTGGCTTTAAAAAAAAAAAAAATCGGTATGAAAAGGACTTTGTGCTCACCCTTTCTCCTACATTTATTGAAGATGTTCGTTTAAGCGTTATATCAGATCCTTCTCAATCCATAGGTGCTCCAGGTGCGTCATCCCTCAAAAAAGTCATTCCATTGTGAAATTAACATTTGGGGCGGATGTTGAAAAAATTGTTCTTTTCTGGACGCTTCTGAATGTCCGCAAGAAAATTGTACTAAAAAAATGGCCATAAATGTTTCCATCTATAGCAGGAATATCGGAGAAGGAAGCGGCTGAAGACGATTACGAACCATTGTTGCAAGCTGCAATCAAGGGTGATTGGAAAGCAGCTGAATTATTTTTCAAACAAGATCCAGCTTCAAAGACGGCTAAAATAACAAAGAGATCAGAAACAGTGCTTCACATAGCCGCTTTGAATGCACAGGACCAATTTGTTGAGAACCTGATTAAGCTCTTGCCTCCAGAAGCGCTTGAAGATGTGGATTGTGATGGCCGAACAGCCCTCCACAATGCTGTCCCGTGTGGAAGCATAACAATGGTCAAGGCGTTAGTTAGCATTAATCATAGGTTGACGCAACTTGACGATAACGAAGGACAGGTTCCTTTGGAAATATCTGCGTGGGAAGGTTATATGCATAAGGACATTGCGTGGTTCCTGGCGAAAAAAACAACAGACGACGAGCCAAGTCAACCCTTCAGCGGTCCCTATGCATTTCTCATCATTTACGGTCTCACTGTCGCTGGTCACCATGGTAAGATCACCATCACTCTTTATCTCAAATCCACCTGTTTTTATCTTCATTCCAGACTCGGCTTACTTTCGTGATCAACTCTTCTGGTGAATTGGGATAGATATCACCCTTCATCTAGTTCAGCGGTACCGTCAGTTAATGACCTTGAAAGATTTGTCCATACTAGACGAGTTGGCGAAGGTGAACTCTAACTTTCTTAGCGGAACCAGGCTCCGCATTATGGAAGCATTGATATACAAATGTCCGTACTTTCTGCACTTGCATCTCTTCATTACTGATTCCCTTCAAGTTGATCATACCTCGCTCATCACCTGCTCTTTTGCATCTGAATTGAAGGTATTCCGGTAGACTTGAACTTCGAATCAACAAATGAAAATTCAGATCCGGGTAAGGCACAAATTTTGTAGTTGGGCATTATCTAATTCAAGACCTCCGGTCGTTTTTCACTTAAGTCAGGTTTCTTATATTGGTTCCCTCCCCACTAGCAAAGGAAACCGAAAATAATTGTTTCTTCGTAGGATATATTCTGGTTCCTTGACCTAATTGGAGTTGAATCGAACTACTTCATGGATTAGCTATCGCAACATATGATTTAACCAAGTGCAAAAGTATTGTATAACTTATTTAATGGGAAAATTGTCTAAAAAATCATAAACCTATTGTACTTTTATCAATTTAGTCCTAAACATTTCAATGTTGCAATTGAGTGTTAAATCTTTTCGCTTTTTGTTAATTGAATCTATTCAACTAATTTTGGTTGGAATTCGCTAATTTGGACGCCAACTGTTCTATGTGGCACACCTGGAGCTGATGTAGACAAAATTTATTATTTTTAAAATATTTTTAAAATTTTTAAAATTTTTAGTTTCTTTTTTCTTTGTTTTTTCTTTTCTTTTTCCCTCTTCTTCCTTTGCCGATTGCCTAGTCTCCGACAACTAGCCAGAGGCTACAATCGGCAAGGGTCGGCCTTGCTGGCCTCAAGTGAGGTTGCCAGCTGGAATCCAGCAAGGGTAAGCCTTGCTCGCGGCTAACAAGGTCACCAAAAGTTGGGGAGGGTTGCCCTCACTGAATGCCAGCGAGGGTCAGATCCTTGCCCTCACCAGAAGTAGGCGAGGGGCAACCTAACCAACACAAGCGAGGCTCGCCCTCACTAGATTCGGTGAAGGCGAGCCTCGCCCAAGGTCCGTAGAGTCGTCCCTCGCTAGATCCCGGCGAGGGCAACCTCACTCGAGGCCAACGAGGCCTAGCCTCGCCGGTCGTAGCCTCTAGTTGGTCATTGGAGGTTGGGTGATTGGCAGAGAACTGAATTGGCAAAAGTACAATAAGTTTAGAACTTTTTTGACAATTTTCTCCTTATTTAATAGACAATGAAATGAACGAATTATGACACCACTAGTATGGGTGGAGCTGGAAAACGAAGAAGAGATACAATGATTAATTCATGTGAATGTGAATTTTCTTTTTTTAATCTCTATGACTGTCAACCATCGAGATTGTCAAAACACCAGTAATTATAATCTATGTAGTAAAGTATCTTCATTCCACCTACGCACAATGATTTCATGTCCACTGATCTGGTTCTCTCTGCAACCCAATTGTAGAGTTTCAATGTTTTACAAGGTCACTTTGGAATGCCGCCAAAATTATAGGTATGCTTCCATTTTATGCAGATACTGCCTCTTGTCTTTATCTCTCTCCCACACCCCCCCCCCCCCCAAAAAAAAACTAAAAGTCTATTTCCTATTTGTTTTTGACTTCTTTTATGGGTAGAAAAAAGTTCTAATTAATATTTTGGCGTAGTGTCTATGTAAAAAAATCTTTACATAATCCCATCGGATAAGTGACATGTGTGTTGTGAGTTTAATCTTTTTTTTTTTTTTGTTCGAAAGGAGTTTAGTTTTCTAACTATATTTTTCCACAGTCAACCACTCCCTATTATATAACCTCTACCAATAAGCTGTTAGCTAAATGGCGAGGGGACTTTGCTCCTTTCCTTATAATCCTTTATTTTGTTGGCAGCACTCTAGAAGTAAATCCTGAGTACACCAGATCGATAAAGGGAAATGCGCTCTTAAAATTTTCTGAGGAGATAAATAACTTGAGGTGGACGAAAGTTAAACCAAACACCACCTGACTGCTATAAAACAATTCTATAGGTCCCAAAATTTATTCACAACGTTTGCCTGCAGTTGCACGCTCCTTGTCATCTTGTCCTTAATTTCTTTTTTCTTTTTCTTTTTGTCAAAGAACTGATAGGAAACAAGTCCTTGTGTGTATTTTCATCAAATAAAAATTTATATAGAATAAAGTTGAGTTAGTTGTTCTTAGAAATGTTGTCCAAAAAATTATTGTAGAACGGCCAGCTTAATTCTAAACTTTTCAACCATGCCAAATATTGTTCTAAATCTATTGACAATTTTCCAATTTAGTCTTAAAACTTTCAATTGTGCCAATTTATTTCTAAATCTTTTGAAAATTTGTCAATTTAGTCCTAAACCTTTTAACGATTTACCAATATAGTCATTCCAACTAATTTTGACTAGAGGTCATTAACATGCGATCTAGTCAGCTACGGTAGTCCTACATGGTACGGCCAGTACTAACGTGGACAGTTTTTAAATTTAAAAAAAAAAATCTGAATTTTTTTATCAATTTGTTCTTTTCTTTTTTTCTTGATAGAGCTGGTGACCTTCGTTGGCCACTGGCTAAGGTTCCTAGCCCTAGTGTGAGGGCTATGCTACGGTTTGTGAGGGATTGAGTGAGGGCTCGCGATGCCCTCACCAAATTTAGCAAGGGCTATAACCCTCGTTTGTGGCTCGTGAGTATTGGCCCTATGAAGAAATTTAAAAAAAAAAACAATACAAAATCATAAAAAATTTTAAAAATAATGAAAAATTGTTCATGTTAGCGCCGGTTGCACCATGTAAGACTTGCTGGCGTTAACTAGACTGCTGTGTCAGCAATTTCTTATCAATATTAGCTAGAAGAATTACATTGGTAATTCATTAAAAGATTTAAGACTAAATTGTTAAATCTTCAAAATGTTTAAAACTAAATTCATACAATTAAAAGGTTTATATTGAATTGCTAAATTGTTAATAGGTTTAGAAATGAATTGACACATATGAAAGTTCAGTATTGAATTGGTCATTGCAAAAAAGAAGAAAAAAATTATGACTTTCTGGATAATTTTTTCAGTTATATCCGCTAAGTCATTTTAGGTGCGTCAAGTAAACTCAAACATGACATGCCATTACGTGAGGTCACGAGGAAGGTTTTTAATTTTATTTAGGACAGAAAATAGATCAAATAAATATTTTTGCCGAGCGCAGACAACAACGCAAAGGACCGTGCGATTTATTTTAAGCTGCTATGCACATATGCATAATACCGTTTAAAGTAATTATATATGCAAAGATTACTGTGATTTACTCTAGTTAGACACGTGTAATTACTAGAACCTACACTTTGCAGTAGTAGGGCAGAATCCACCCCCCCCCCCAAAAAAAAAAGAAAAACGAAAAATTTGAAAGATTAAAAAAAAAAATGAGATCGTTAGCAAAAAAAGTTTGCGATGAGATCTCTTGTATGAATGATACTGTAAGGACCGAGTATTTCCGAGAGAAGGATCGGCTTGTTCGAACCATATCCGAGGGAATTCCTGAACTCGTGAAGCTATTAATTCTGTCTTTCCCAAAGGGTATTTGGCTTTCGCCTGATTATAATTCATTGAGGACGACTGCTGTGGAGAATCACCGAGAAAGCATCCTCAGACTCTTTCTGAAGGGAAACTTAATCAATAGATTGTCACTCGTTCCAGCGCCTACATCAAAAGAATCGATGAGGATGATGATGGCAGTAGCAAGGTATAATCCTAATTTGAATGATGTAACTAAAATATCCGGAGCAGCTTTCGAAATGCAAAGAGATCTCCAATGGTTTAAGGTAAGCATCTTTCTTTTCATATACTAAAAATTGCTTTTAATGATAATTATAATATCTACTTGGAAAATTTCTTAAGATATGATGGCTAGATCTTTTATTTATTTGGATAGTTTTGAGAACATATGCAGTTACTTTTATCATCATCATCATCTTAAGCAGGCGATATTTTGGTAAGTTTTCGCACACCTTGATTGTCATCATCCCGATCGATTTTAACGACACACCGCCTTACATCAATATGAGGCATTTAGGATTTTAGTTTTAACAGATTCTCAACGAGGCATGAATCCAAGACCACAAGGAGAAGAATAAATTCTCTTACCATTTAAGCCAACACCATGTTGATACGTGGAACTTTTAGATGACACGTGCTAAACATAAATCATTTAAGTAAGTTGAGAAACGAGGCTTTATCCATAGAAAAATTTACAGAAAATAAGGGAGGCTGATTAGAGAAATTGGGGCGCTAAAAACTGATTGAAAGTCATCATAATTAAATTGTAACTATTATCTTCTAACTATGATCTACCACTTAATCTAATCCAAACAACTTTTTCACAAATCCGACCGAGTCTTTTTATAGGTTTCTCTCACGATGCAATTTGAGGATTATTGTGCAAATCATTTCATGTATTATTTACATATATTAATTTGGAGAAAAAACATTTAAATCAGTTTTGCTTGTGTCCACGATAGTTGTGCTAGTTCCATTGTACAATAGTTTGTACTTAAGGTTTCATTTGTTTTGCAGAAAATGTGACAATTCTGGAAAAAATATTTAGATAGTCAATTTTTAGGAAAATGACTATATTTTCCAATGTTTGGATGAAAATAAAAAATTAAGTGTAAAATATTTTTCATCGTTTGGTTAGGAAAATCTTATTTGATTTTCCCAAATAGAGATACCTTATTGGAATGCTAGTGACTTACGCATGAGCGATCGATAAATCAAGTAGGCGCACTAGGGCCCCAAGTTCAGCCTTGATGGACCTCAAACCGAGCATAGGTACCTAGGTCCTAGACACAAGCATTGACATTGATCTTGAGTCCAATCTCGCTAGACCCAAGTGCAGGCTCTGAGGTCCCAAGCCTGACCTCGATGAACCTAGGCCCAGGCCCAACATCGATTGATAAGGGCAAGGGCATTGGGTTCACAAGCCCAACCTTGATGGAATAGGGCGTGGGCACTGGGGTCTGAGACTCGACCTCAACAGGCTTGGGCCTAGTCTCAATAGACACAAGCCTAGCGTCGATGGACTTGGGCACTAGCACCAAGGTCTCAAGCCTAATCTCAAAGGACTCGGTCCCTAATGCGAGGACATGGGCATTGACACTAAGGACCCAAGCCTAGGGTGCTAAGGTCCCAAACCTTACCTCAATGGACATGAGAGTGGCATCGATGGACATAAGCTTAGGCACCGAGGACCTAGGTATTGGCACTAAGGTCATGGGCCGGGCCTTTATGGACTTAGTGGCAAGAGCAGGGTCTCGAGCCTAGACGCTATGGACTTGAGCCTGGCCTCAATGGAGTCGTGCCCGATCACTAGTGACTTGGACACGATCACTAGAGTCTCGGACTTAGCCTTTGTGGACTCGAGTCGAGGCATTGGGAGTAGGGCATCGATACTGGAGTCCTAGGCCTAGCCAACGATGAGTTCTACCTCTATGGACTAGGACCTAGGCACCAAGGTTCCAAAACCGACCTCTTTGGACTTGGGCTTGGCCTCAAAGGCCTGATCAAGGCCTCTAGACTAGGTCAGTTGTCAAGGGGCTCGAAAACAAGCATTAGCATTCCTGCATTCAAACACAAATCTTGTGGTCCAAGAGCTGATATATAATTATATTTTAGAAAATGATTTTCAAATTTTTAAAGAAGAAATTATTTTCTTCAATTTAAGTATAAATTTTCTATTCACTATAAAAACATTTCTGTTTACTCATCCTAAGTGATCCAAGTGCTGGAATATGTTTTCTCGAAAAACATTTTCTATGAAACAAATATAGTCTAAGATAATAGTGTAGTTTAAATATAATTTAATGTATGTAGATGGAAGTAATATGACATAATCATTCTTTAAATGTTGGATAAGTCTTAATCTCCTTGAGGTGTTCCTTTCGCGGTTTTTCGATAATTTTCAATAATTTATCCACTTATTGCAACTCACATTTTCGACTTTTATGCATAGGTTATCGAAATGTGTGTTATGCCTTATGTGAGAGCCGACAAAAATAAAGGCAAAACATATTGGGAAATATTCGCGGAGGAGCATGACAAGTTGCGAGAGAGTGGAGAGAAGTGGATGAAGGACACAGCAGAGTCATGTATGTTGGTCTCCACTCTAATTGCCACGGTATTATTTGCTGCTGCTTTCACTGTGCCTGGAGGCAATGACAACAGTACTGGAGTTCCATTATTGTTAGCAAAGGACTCTCTTCTGGTTTTTGCAATTTCAGATGCTTTTGGTTTATTCTCCTCGGTGACTACCATCATGTCATTCCTAGCCATCTTAACTTCGCGGTATGAGTGGGAAGATTTTCTTGAATCGTTGCCTAAGAAGATCATAGTTGGGCTTTCTTTTCTCTTTATCTCCTTGGTTTTCATGATGCTGGCCTTTGCTGCAACTCTCATAATTGTGCTGGAAAAGAGACTGGACTGGGTTCTCATTCCCATCACTCTACTGGCCTCTTTCCCCGTGGCTTTATTCATACTACTACAGCTTCCCCTGCTATTCCAAATGCTCAAATCTACTTATGGGGCTAATAGCTTTCGTCCCGTGGGCATTCGGAAGTGAGGCATAATTATTGGACGGTATCAGGTGACAAACCAAATGTTATTTAAGAGTGTATGTCTTCATTAGAGCCGGTTGTTTGTAGCGGAGCCAATGCGATACTGAATGTATTTCCCCAAAGTATTTGAACAATTACTATGCAAAATTATGTTTCCCTACCTTGTTACCAGAGATCTATTTATAGAGTAATTTGGTCAATTTAAAGTGTCAAGCTACAGATATTTCAAAGGAAATTATATAAATTCATCAAAATCATCCTGAACATCTTCTACCAAAGTATGCTTAATCATGGAACATAACTTTTCAAAAAAAAAAAATCGTAATTTAGATGCGGGAAAATTTTCCATCAATTTAAATATTCAGCCTCCAGGTATTTTAAAGTACAATCTCTATAGTGTAGAAGCTATTATTTTCTACATTTATTACCAAATATGCACAATCACCGAATATAACTTTTCAGACATTTATTTTTCCTTTTATACCTTATGAGTTTATTCTTAATAACTATAAAATTGGAATTACATCAGATATAAGATTCCGTCCACATAATTTGTCCACCACATGGAATTATACCTCTCATAAATCTTTGATCATTCATTTAATCAAACATACAGAGTTTTCAAAATAGAATCCATATATACATAAACAACTACATAGAATTATATACACATAAATAATTTGAAAAATTATCCCATTAGTTCTAAATCTATTGTATGCATGCCAATTCAATTCTAAACATTCCAATTTTGCCAATTATGCGGAATTCCAATATAGTCTTTACATTTAATTTTTGCAGAAAATCGTTGACATGACGGTTTAATCATCACCAGTTATCCTACCAAGTAATTTCTAGTGAAAATTGGCCAGAATGACTATAGTGAATTCATGCAAAGATTTAGAGCTCAATCGTCAAAATTTGAAAATTTTAGGATGGAATTGGCCTCTTTATAATAAGTTCAAGACTGATTTGACAATTTCTCTATATAATTTCTTTAAACATTTATTTTTTTATGTAATTTATTAGCAAAATTCCTATAAAAATTAGATATGTAAAATTTAGGTATTTGCTAATATAAGACATCTGCTAGCATTAGAGGTTTGCTGAACTGACCTCAAAAGCAAATCAGTGCATAAAGCCTGCACAGGAGTGTGCCACGTGAGTCAACATCATGCGAATTTCGCACTTGTATATTTATTGAAAGATGGATTGATACCGAACTTACGTTTAAATGCAGGGATCATTTCTTTGAATAAGGTCATCTCACTCCGAAATTTCGTGAGCACCTAATTTTATTTTAAGCTTTCCAATAAGACATCATTCATCTGACACCTTGCTCGCCTCAAATGATACAGCCACCTTTTCGGGGAAAACACACGGTGAAATTAAAACCGAAGGATCTAAACTAAACAATACTTATACCTAAAAATAGTGAGTCGAGCTTTCCGGTGGCATGAGAGTCGCAAGAATCCAAAGATGGGTTTAAACAGTACTTGAATTTGAAATCTTATGAGCTTACGGTAAAAAATTAATCATACGCAGCACCTTTAAAACTTTTAAGGCACATCAAGTCTTGTAGAAGAAAAGAATCCTAGATGCACGCGATGTTATTTATTTTTTGTGATCCCACATTTTAGACCCAAATTTTCTCTTAAAGTTGCGACTATTCGACATAAAGTTTTTCCACGCTTCGTACCCTTTCGTGACAACCGCCCATTTGGTAACCGTTCTTGATGGGAGACGAGATATAAAAAGGAACGTATGTTCATTTCTGACGGGTGATGACAAGGTCTAATACAAACTCTCATATTTGGAATACACCATCAATACGTGAGGGAATTGGGTTAGTAGAGTGTACCTATTATTTTTTTGATTTCAGGTTATTCTAACGAATGTGAACAAGAACAATGGCTGGAGGTTTGTCTTTAATTGATCCTGGCTTCCACATCATGAATTTTATGTCTTACATTTGGTATCAGAGCATGTTTATTGCCTCTACCTTGTTTTCTCGAATTTTTGGCGCATTTTCGAGCTTTTAGAACATGAACAGTAACTTTGAAGTTTTGAGGCCAAGAGAGATTCGACAATTCCGAGCAAAATCCACACGACCCACCCCTTGATTTCGGACCCATACGGTCGCACCGCCATGAGGAACGTTAGCCATGAGTTTTTCCGGTATATTGGTATTCGCCGGAGGCTAATTGGGTGGCGGAAGTCGCGGTGGTTGGGGAATTGTGTTTTGGGAAATCTTCGTCTGATTTGGGGTTTATTTCTTCATCAATTTCGCCGAAACTTGGACCCATATGGTCGTGTTGACATGTTTTACAAAACCCATCATTTATTTCGGTCTGAGATGGGCTGCCGGAGAAGAAACGGGGCTGAAATCACGGCTGAAAATGGCGAAAAACCGACGGAAAAGCTTCTATTCGCGCGAGGAAGAAGGCGCGTGGAGCCCACGCGCGCGCTGCAGTTGCAGGCGCGTGGAATCCACGCGCCACGCGCCCTCACGCGCGTGCTAACCGCTGGCGCGTGGGGCCCACGCGCGCAGAACTGTCCTGCAGTTGCGGGCGCTTGCATTGCACGCGCCTGGGCGTTGGACCACGCGCGTGCGGACCACGTGCCTACCGCGGAAACGGGCGCGTGCTAGGCACGCGCCTGGCGTCCTCTCCGCGCGTCTCTTTTAATTATTTTGCCTCAAATTTTTATGTTTTTACAATCATGCCCTTGGCCAATTTATTTATTTACTGTTCTGCCCTTGATGTATTTATTTATTATGTCATTTCGTGCATTTTTATGAGTATTTTATGCATGAAATTAAATATCCAATGGTCCTAATATTTAATTAATTAGAGAGTGGCCACATCATCTTTAATTAATTAAAATTATATATTAAAAGCCTCCGGATCATTTTTAGAAATGGACATTGGTTGTAATTAATTATATTAATATGATGAATTTTATCCCACATGAATTTTCATTATATTAATATGATTAATTAGGATGAAATATCATATTACTTTTCTTAATTTACCCATAGGGATTAAGAAAATGCATATAATATGATAGTTTCTTCATGAAGTAATTATGAATCTATTTAAATTAAAAACTTAGCCCACAGGTAGTTTTTATGTTATGTGATTCATATTGTGACATGTTTACATTGGTAAAACATGATTTATTTATATTTGCCTCAAATTTTGTGACATAAGCATGATTATTTGATATGCAGTTTCGCAACCTGTGAATTTCTCTGAATTTAAGTTTGATGTTCCTATACTGAATGGTGAGAACTATAAAGTTTGGAAGGAGTCAGTTCTTCTTCAATTGGGGTGGATGGACATTGACTATGCTATAAGGAAAGACGAACCACCTGCTCCTACTGATTCGAGCACTCCAGCTGAGATAGCTCTTTATAACCAATGGGAGCGGTCCAACCGCGTTTGTGCCATGTTTATAAGAGCTAAGATATCTCCTAGTATTCGTGGTTCAGTTGCTCAGCATAACAATGCTAAGGCTTTATTGGAGGCCATAGATGCGCAGTTTGAAAGTTCTGAGAAGGCGCATGCCATGACCCTGATTATGAAGTTTTCATCATTGAAGCTCACTAGTGTTAGAGGTGTGCGTGAGCACATCATGCAAATGAGGAACATTGCAGCTCAGCTTAAGAACCTTGAGGTTGAGATATCTGAATCCTTCCTTGTGTATTATATTCTGAACACTCTCCCACAACAGTATGCACCTTTCAAGATCTCTTATAACACACATAAGAATAAATGGTCTATTAATGAACTCATGACCATGTGTGTTCAAGAGGAAGAAAGACTGGTTATGGAATTGGGAGAAAGTGCTCATTTGGCAACACAAGGAAAGAATAAGGGCTATGGCAAGCATAAGGGAAAAGGTAAAATACCTCCCCAAGCTGACATTAAGAAAGAATCCAAATGCTTCTTTTGTAAACAGAAGGGGCATATAATGAAGGATTGTGTCAAATTTAAGGCATGGCTCGAGAAGAAAGGTAATCCAATCTCTTGTGTTTGTTATGAATCTAATATGATTGATGTAAGTCACAACACTTGGTGGATTGATTCTGGATCTACAATCCATATTTCGAATTCCTTGCAGGGTTTTCAAAACCACCGGAAGCCAGTGGGAAGTGAACAAAGCATCTATTCAGGAAACAAGATGCGTTCGCATGTGGAAGCTATTGGGACATATAGACTAGTTCTCAATAGTGGTTTTGTTTTAAATTTGGAAAAGACCTTTTATGTTCCTAGTTTTTCTAGAAACTTAATTTCAGTTTCAAGACTTGTACCTTTGGGAAACTCTTTTAACTTTTCAGATTCAAACTTCTGTTTATCATTCAAATCTGAAATTGTCGGGAGTGGTACTTTGTTTGATGGTCTTTTTCGAATTAATTTACAAGACAATGCCTATTATCATGCGATGCATGTTCATGGTAAAGCTGGTATAAAACGATGTGTTGTGAAAGAAAATTCCTCTATGTTGTGACATCGGAGATTGGGACATATCTCCATAGAAAGAATTAAGCGATTAGTAAATGATGGAGTATTTAGTACTTTAGATTTTATTGATTGTGATACTTGTGTGGACTGCATAAAGGGAAAGCAGACTAACAAGACAAAGAAAGGTGCCAAGAGGAGTACAAAAATATTAGAAATCATACACATGGATATTTGTAGTCCGGATATGGACTCATGTGGTAAAAAATACTTCATCTCTTTCATAAATGATTACTCACGTTACATGTATCTCTATTTGATTCATAATAAGTATGAAGCATTAGATGCCTTTAAGATATTTAAGACGGAAGTAGAGAAACAATGCGATAAGCAAATTAAGATCGTGAGATCAAATAGGGGTGGAGAATTCTATGGTAGATACACTGAAGATGGACAAGCACCTGGTCCATTTGCAAGGTTTCTTCAAGAGCATGGAATAGTTGCCCAATATACTATGCCTGGTTCTTCGGACCAAAATGGTGTAGCGGAAAGAAAAAACCGAACCTTATTGGACATGGTGCGAAGTATGTTTAGCAGCTCCAAACTTCATAAATCCTTGTGGACTGAAGCACTTAAGACGGCAGTGTACATATTAAACTGAGTTCCAACCAAGGCTGTCCCAAATACACATTTTGAGTTATTTAAATGTTGGAAACCGAGTTTGCATCATGTGCGCGTTTGAGGATGCCCGTCTGAAGTTAGAGTTTATAATCCACAAGAAAAGAAGTTGGACCCAAGGACCATAAGTGGGTATTTCATTGGATATGCCAAAAGGTCTAAGGGATACAGGTTTTATTGTCCATCTCACACCACTAGGATTGTGGAATCAAGAAACGCTAAATTTCTTAAAAATGACTTGATCAGTGGGAGCGATCGATCGAAGGATCTTGATCCTAAGAAAGATCATACAGATACTCAACCTTCCATCTCAAGTTTAAGATTGGTTGTTGCTCATAATGCCTATTCAGTTCAACCGGCTATTGAACAACCAATCGTTGAAGTTCCACAACCTGCTGATATTGATCTAGTAGATCCAGTTGTTCAGCAATTACCAGAAACTATTGAACAACCAGTTGAGCAACACGCTCCTCAAGAGAATGTTGATGCAACATTGAGAAGATATTCTAGAATAAAGAAATCGGCTATTCCTAGCGATTATATTGTGTATTTACAAGAGTCTGACTATAATATTGGAGCTGAGAATGATCCCCAAACGTTTTCACAAGCCATGGATAGTGATAAATCCAATTGGTGGTACAATGCCATGAAGAAAGAGATGAGTTTTATGGAATCTAACGAAGTCTGGGATTTGGTTCAGTTACCTGATGGTGCGAAGGCCATTGGTTGTAAATGGGTCTTCAAAACAAAGAAGGACTCATTGGGTAACATTGAAAGATATAAAGCTAGACTTGTTGCCAAATGATTCACTCAAAAGGAATGAATCGATTACACGGAGACTTTTTCTCCTGTATCCAAGAAAGATTCTCTTCATATTGTTTTGGCACTAGTTGCCCATTTTGATATGGAATTACATCAGAGGGATGTGAAAATGGCGTTCCTCAATGGAGAACTGAGGAGGAGGTTTACATGAAACAACCTGAAGGATTCTCCTCTAGTAAAGGTGAGCATTTGGTATGCAAGCTTAAGAAATCTATATATGACTTGAAACAAGCATCCCGTCAATGGTACTTAAGGTTTCATGATGTCATCTCTTCATTTGGTTTTATAGAGAATGTCATGGATCAATGTATATACCAAAAGGTTAGTGGGAGCAAAATTTGTTTCCTTGTGCTGTATGTGGATGATATATTACTCGCAACCAATGATAAGGGGTTGCTACATGAGGTGAAACAATTTCTCTCTAAGAGTTTTGACATGAAGGATATGGGTGAGGCATCTTATGTCATTAGCATTAAGATCCATAGAGATAGACCTCGAGGAATTTTAGGACTATCTCAAGAAACCTATATCAATAAGGTCCTAGAGAGATTTCGAATGAAAGATTGTTCACCAAGTATAGCACCCATCGTGAAGGGTGACAGGTTTAATTTGAACCAATGCCTGAAGAACGATCTAGAAAGGGAACAAATGTACAACATTCCATATGCTTCTGCTGTTGGAAGCTTGATGTATGCTCAGGTTTGCACTCGACCTGACATCGCTTTTGCTGTGGGAATGTTGGGAAGATATCAGAGTAATCTAGGTTTAGACCACTGGAGAGTTGCAAAGAAAGTGATGAGATACCTTCAAGGTACCAAAGACTATATGCTTATGTATAGACGGACTGACAATCTGGAAGTGGTCGGTTATTCGGATGCGGACTTCGCAGGCTGCGTTGATTCACGAAAATCAACATATGGATACATTTTTATGTTAGCTAGCGGAGCCGTGTCATGGAGAAGTGCTAAGCAGACTTTGACTGCTACTTCCACTATGGAGGCTGAGTTCATTTCTTGTTTTGAGGCTACCTCGCATGGTGTATGGTTGAAGAGTTTCATTGCTGGGCTTAGAATTGTTGATTCTATTTCTAGGCCATTAAGAATATATTATGACAATTCAGCTGCAGTTTTTATGGCTAAAAATGCCAAAAGTGGCAGTCGAAGTAAGCATATCGACATTAAGTATTTAGCCATAAGGGAACGTGTTAAGGAGAATAAAGTGGTCATTGAACACATTAGCACTGAATTGATGATAGCTGATCCTTTAACTAAAGGCATGCCACCAATGAAGTATAAGGATCATGTAACTAGTATGGGAATAGGCCCCATCATGTAATTTGTCGTCATATGAACGATTTTTGTTGTATGAAACTCTTATTCAGTTGTAATGTTGATTCTCAATTTTGGTGTACACATTTTGTTGTTTATGAGAATAACATTTATCCTTGGTTCTGGAATAAACATGGGGTTTATTCATTAAGATTTGTTGGCACATATAGGCTGACATTAAATAAATAAGATGCATTGTGATACATGGAAGATATTACTCACTCTTAGAGGACATGTCGCCATGATCCATGTATTTTGTTTCTTTTCTTTAAGCATAAAGTTTTCGTGGAATTAGTTGGATAATCTGTATGATGAAAATGATGGGATCAAGTGGGAGAATGTTATTTATTTTTCGTGATCCCACATTTTAGATCCAAATTTTCTCTTAAAGTTGCGACTATTCGACATAAAGTTTTTCCACGCTTCGTACCCTTTCGTGACAACCGCCCATTTGGTAACCGTTCTTGATGGGAGACGGGATATAAAAAGGAATGTACGTTCATTTCTGACAGGTGATGACAAGGTCTAACACAAACTCTCATATTTAGAATATACCATCAGTACGTGAGGGAATTGGGTTAGTAGAGTGTGCCTATTATTTTTTTGATTTTAGGTTATTCTGACGAACATGAACAAGAACAATGGCTGTAGGTTTGTCTTTAATTGATCCTGGCTTCCGCATCATGAATTTTATGTCTTACACGCGATGCATGTAAGCCCATCTCACATGTACCATTGGATGAAGTGAGCCCCACATGGAACTCACTAATCTAATGGTGGATGTGAGCAACTTTCAAGATTCAAACACATCCATTACTAGCTCATTGTACAAGTTGGTCCTGAGTAGGACCTTAAAAGGCTCTAACCACTTGGAAAGTTCAGGTAGAGGCTGGTTCAGGTCTCGAAAAAGATTCTGACCCCATTGCCTCTCCCATCCACAAACCCCTTATGGGGGTAGGGGCAATTTGGATCCCCACGACGCCTTCCCCCCTGAAACACGGGGGCGTGGTACAGGGAAATAAGAGGTCTGGGGAGAAACCCCCGGGTGAGCAACTTTCAAGATTCAAACGCATCCATTACTAGCTCATTGTACAAGTGATCGCAACAAAATTCTAGTGTATTTAGGAAAAAAGGAAAAAAAAAATCCAAAGCCAGGCTCTAAAACAAAGTCAGACAAGCTCACATGTTAATCCTCATCAATTAAGTCATGCGTAGAAAAGTTCACGTCAATGAATTGGTCCAGTTAGCCTTGTACAATACTAAGTAAACGTATTGCATGTGGAGGCATGATGCGCCATTACTTAGTAATGCTTTAATTGGGTCAAACACCCGACAAGATGTGAGCCATCATTATATGAATGCGCTTCGGATTTTAGTTTATCCTCTATAGATAGGATTCATATTCTGCTATAATCTCATCTATAATGGGTAGATGAGATTACTACATCACTTGACTTATCGAGCAAATTTTTTCCCAAATGAACATTGGCTCTGAAGGAATTGACAAAGCAACATACTTGTATTCATATACTCAAAATTTGACGGAGAGAGGGAGGTGTTTTGCTCCATAGTCTGAATAGAACAAGTCAGAAAGCACTAATAATCAAATCTCCACTCCAACGACTCACTTCAACACACTAGCAAACCAAATACAACCTTACAAGAAAATCCATGGAAAGCCATTGACGACAAGTAGATATGCCGAATTATTATTTCCTTTCATTTTTTTTGAAGAGGCTTGAAAAGGCGGCGACTGTTAATGGATGGATTCTTGACGAAAATGAAATTAGCCACTTAGCCAGTGCCACCAAGAACACCCTTAAGCTTCTTAACCTAGGCATCATCAAGGAAAGTGGTGGCCTCCACCAACTCAAAAGGCAAATTATTAGTGAACAGAGCAAAGTCCAAGATTTGAAGCCCCTGAGGGAAAATCACGCCGTCCCCTTTGTTGAGGTTCTTCAAGTAGATAGTGTTCACTAACAACGAGATGAATCCAGCACAGATCGACCCTTGGAGGACGAGGAGGACCACCGAGGCGCCTGAGTGCATGTGTGTCAGGTGACCTTGCCAAAGGTCATATCGAAATCAATGGTTGCAACCAATCTCTATATGATAGGGACTATATAGATGCTGAGCATATTCACAAATTATCTTGAAAATGGCAAAGAAGGTTCAAGCTACACTAGAATGTTTGTAAGTTCATTTTCGAAGTTTACATAACTACAATAGAGCACTACACTGCCAATAAACAGTAAGTACGTAGCATTTACTTGTCACTCGCAATACTTCTCTATATCTAATTGAATGAATCTCTCTTCCTATCAATACGAAAATAGTGGGTTTTCCTCATAAATTTTACATAGAATTTTTCATCCATTTGATAAAAACTCTAATAAATGTCCTTTTGGTGACACCTGAATTTATTTGGCAAATCGAACACGCATTTTTCGTAAAAACAAGAAGTATATGAACATAATAAAAAATACTAAATAAAAGTTGGGCGCATCTCACTGTAGCCTCGCTTCCCATGTTCGTATCTCATACATGTGTGCATTCGACGGCGTAGAATAGAACAGAGAGGACGCATATACACAGAGCTCAGCGAATTCTCTCTCGCGTCATCATTTTCCAGCAGCTTCTAGGTCACCATTCCCTCTTCATACTCGGCCACCTCCACTCCACGGTCCACCTGTAGCTGCCGCTCATCTCCGATCGCCGACCACCATAGTCTCTTTGCATTTGAACCTCAGAGAATAAGCAGCGAGTAGAGGGAAGAAATTCTCATGTTCAGTTGTGATTCTCTCTCGATTTCCTCTATGCATCGTTAGCCCTCTCTCTGTCACCGATTGTTGTCGCAGGCCACTTCCCCAACGCCACAAGCTTCGCAGCCACAGGAAGTGCTCTATTCGCTTCCGTTTTCGGGCCCACTTCATCGAAGTGCTTGATTCTTCTCTCTCCTTTAGCCTGTTCCAGTCTTTGGTGCTACAATTCCTGAAGCTTCACTCTTCTGATTTGATCACCAATCGCAGTCTGCTTTTACTCTTCGTCAAGGTAAACCACATACTCAGTTTCTGTTGAAGGTAAAGACCGAGTACTCAATTCCGCCAGCGTGAAATCTGATCACGTTTGAGGCTTTCCTGATGACCTTCAGCATGCTGCGTTGCCTCTTTGTAATAAGACCTCTCTCTTATATCTGCATCTAGATCCTTTGACAGATATATCTACCACCTGTTTGATAAAATTCCTGAACTAGATCAGTGGGTGTTTCAATTCAGATTCTGACTGAGAGCTTCCCTTTGCTTGATCGATACATTAGTTTTATTGTACAGACTCTACTTGTATTTCGTTTCCTTTCATTTCAGAATTTAGTAGCAATTCGTTTTAGGATTTGTTATTGAAATTCTTGGATTAGATGCATATCCAGTTTGTGCATCAGATGAATCTGATAACTATTCCAGAACTTAGACACGGCATTTTGAATGAAAATGAATTGATTCATGCACATTTACATATCTCCACGGTAATTGTGTCATTGAACGAAAATGTAATTGTGTCATGATGTGCTGTTCGCTGATGTCAAGTGCTTACTGTCCAGATTTCCTCAATTCCTTCTTTTTCTGTTCTAGTTTGGTGAGCCTTTAGTGTCGTGACCAAAGAATTCAGAATTGTAACTGTCCAGAATGAGGTGACCCATGCTTTTAGGTTCCGTTTGTTTTGTGAAAAATGAATTATTTGAAAGTCAATTTTCTAAAATTGATGGTGTCTTTCAAGACATTTATGAATTTCAAACTAATCATAGAAAGAAATAAAAAAAAATTCTCGTACAAAGTTATTAGCTATATATTTTATATGTGAACTGTTAATTTAAGAAAGCTATATCATTGTTCGAAAAGTTTTCACTAAATAAATGTCTTGTATAGCAATTCTTTTTGCTCAAATGATCGAAAAAGAGAAATATAATATGATTTATTCGTGTCCACTCGTCCACCAATAAAGAAATGTCTTGTAGAGCAGAGTAATACAGTGGCTATTCGAGGACTTGACGATTACAGGAGGTGCCCCTGTATGTGTGGGTATCATCGGGGATAAAGGTACGATAACGAAGCACCTCCGTGAAGTGAGTTGCCGGTGGAAGACTCGGATCAAACTGTTTTCTCTGAAGGGACTGTATAATAGATTATATACCATGTCAATATTATATTAAGCTTTTTTGTAATATAAAAAAAAATAGTGGTTGTAATTAGACTATAGAATGTCCAAATATTCAAGAGTAGTATCTTTATTACAAATATAAAGAACACGAGGATGTATCTGAAACCATAAACTAAAATTTAAGGACTTCTACCATGTGGGAAACATAAGTTATTAGAATATTTAAATAATAAACAACACATTAATTTGACAGCATATGTTTTTAGAATATTTTAATAATAAACAACACATTAATTTGATAGCATATTGTTGACACCTAAATTTTGACAAATCATTTAGTAATTAATTGCATAAAAATTTAGGGATTAATCTTTAATCCCTAAGAAAAAATATTAAAATTACATCTCATGTAGTCGCATTCGCATCGGTACCAAAACGCAACCAAACACGGCAGCTCGCGGTCAATTACGTGCACAAAAGGTGGTCTCTCTCTTGCTGATTTGAAAGTACCCAATGAAAAAGAAGAAAGAAGAGTTCTTCACGTCCATTGTTTCTTCCTCATTAATGCATGCACCATGCGTGGACAAAATTCGGCGGACGCGAAAAAAAAATTCTAGCCGCATGCGTGAAGAAAGCAAAGAGAAATCCACTGCGCACGCGAGGATCCAGGAGAAAGTCTGCAAAAGCATGGGCTCACCATTTTATATAGTGAGAATTCTCTCCTTCCCGGAGAGCAAATCAAGAAAGAAGCGAAGAAAGAAAAGTCCACGGTGAGGGGAAAGGAGTGTGTCAGAGAAAAATAAAAAAAATGTAAAGTCAGGGGGGAGAACGAAAGTTCACTGGAAGAGGTCCATAAAAAATGGTGGAGGGCTTCTCCTTCGTGCACGCAAGCGGAGAGAAAGGTGGGGAGAATAAAAGATAGGGGTTTGTCAGAGAAAGAAAAAAGAAACAAATCAGGTACAAGAGCTAAACAAAAATAGAAAAAGTACTCTGAGGAGAAGAGAGAGAACCTGCAGAGAGAAAAGAAAAGTGAAGTCAGAGAAGGCAACAAGAAAGGGAAAGGAACGTGAAAGAAAAATAATAAAAAAGAAGGGTTGTCTTCTTTAAGTAGAGGATCCGAGCGTGCCAAGGGGGAGGAGGAACTTCTGCAGCTGCCCATTACCGCCGGAGCCCCAGACTCTCTCGCCACTGCAGCCTGCACCACCGCGCCAGTTCCGAGCCGGCCACCACTTCCTCCGCCCGAGATCCATCCACGCCGCCGCGCTCGCACCGCCGCATCTCCACCTCCGCCGCGCGCCACCTCGCCCGCCAGTCACTGCCACTCCGCCGGCCATCTCCTGTGCGAGCACCTCCCACGTGCTCGCACCGCCGTTCGTCGCCCCTGCTGTGGCCGTGACGACCCGCGGCTTCCGCTCCTGCAAATCATCGCCACCAGCAACGCCTGCACCTCAACCCGACGACCCACGACCCACGACCTGCTCGCCTCTACCCGCAGCGCCCGACGCCCCCTCTGCCTCTGCTGCTCCGCGCCGCGCTTCCACCGCACGCGAACTCTCTCGCCGTTGCAACCCGCTCGGCGCCCGCAGTGGCCCGTCACCGCGCCAGCAACCTTCCTCCTTCCGGCGATCTCCGAACTCGCACCCGTCGCTGCTCGCGACCTCACCAGCCACCGCCCTTCCCTGGAGCTCCGAACGCCTCCACTGTTGCAACCCTAAGCCCGAGCTCCACAGTTGCCCACCACGCCAGCAGCACCTCCAAGCTAGCACCACCGCGTTCCGCTGCTACTGACGCCCCCTCCGCCTGCCACCGCCCCTTCGCCAGTGCCCGAACGACGCTAGCAGCGCCCGAGTTCCCCTGCAACAGCTGAGGCCCGAGAGCCCTCGCTCCGACTCGCGACACCACTTCTGGTCCTACTCCGATCAGCGACCCGACGCCACAGACCCAGCGATCCGACGACCCGGCGTTGCCCTCTGCCCTGTTCGTTTCTGCCAGTGACTGACGCCAGCAGACCCGAAGCACCCGAACGCTGATCTGCTGCTGCTCCCTTGCCGCGCGCTGCTGCCCCTCGCCGGACCTCGCCGGAGCTCCGACCGCGACGCCTTCACCCCTTCGCCGGAGCTGCCCCTCCGGACCGACGACCTGCTTCCCTTCGGAAGCCGCACGAGCCCAAGCCTTGCGTGGGAAAGGAAAAGATTAAAAAAAAACAAAAAGGGGGAACATTAGGTATTTTTTTATTATTATTATTATCTTATCTTTATTTTTATACAGTTTATAGTTCGTTTTTATATATTTTTTAGTGTGATTATTCATTAATGCATGATTGAAGTCCCGATGTGAAATAACCCATCAAATTAGGGATTAGGAGTCCGGTTTTCGCGCCCGAAATCCGACTCATAATCTCTTGCAAAATCAACAATTCAATCTCATGCCCGAGATTCGATTCGCGATTTAATTTAAAATTGACCAACCCGATCTCATGCGCGAGATATGGTTCGTCAATTTTGAGCATCAATCTTATCCTGATTGGATTGGATATCGGGTTATTAGAATTAACTTTTGTTTTTGCAAAAAAAAAAAATTCAAAAAATGTGAGTCAGATTAGAGCTAGGGTTAGCATATTTAGTTATTTCGTTTTAAAAAAAAAATAAAAAATCCAAAAAATGCATTTAGGATATTAGTTTTTTTAGAATTGCACGTGTCAATCTACAATTAGACTTTTACTTCAAATTTTTAAAACTAAAATCCCCAAAAAAAAAATTAATTAATTTAGGATGCTAGTTTGCATGTTTAATTGTGTGCAAATTTTTAAAATTTCGAATTTTATACATATAAAAAACAAACAAAAATCATCATGCATATTAGAATAGAATTGCATGTCTCATTTTAAGTTTCAATTTTTTAGGATAAATTGCATTTTTAGGAATAGAAATATCATGTGCACGTCATGTAGAATTAGGCTCATTTAATTAAAAAAAAAAAATTGCCCGTCATTATAATTAGGTCATTTTGATTTGCATATTTAATTATTGCATGTTCATTAAGAAAACAAAAAAAAAATATTTTACTCATGTCATGTAGTTTAGAACACATTATCATGCCATTCCATGTTAGATTAGTAGCATGCATTGCATATTGCATGATTCTCATTAAACAAGTAAAAACCAAAAAAAAGAAATTGCTTGTTAATTAGAAATCATATCTAGGACTGTTGATATGAATTCTAATTTGACATTGCAGATGCTTTCGTTGCTATGAGGTAAGTCCTGCGATTTATTCATCGCTTTCTTGGGTGTTAAATTGGTGTTTTGCGCATCCGCATGATCACCTCCCATGTTAGGATGATAAATTAAAATCAATTCAAGCTGCCTGCAAAATATTTTTTCAAATAAAAAGAAATGGTACCGAAAGGGCATTAGAGAAATCTAGTGTAACCAAGTCCCCGAACTCACAATCTCTGGTTCGTAGGAGTGAAGTAATTCTCCCATTACTTTACTTGGGTTTCTAATCGAGCCACCAAAAATAGATTAGTGGCGACTCCATGATAAACATCATTTGCATATTAAGAACTTGAACCTAAGTCGCGAATTGGAATGGGCTTGGGAGAGCCCGAGTTAAGCCTAGGCTTAACAATCCATTAGCCGAACCCTTAGGTGGTCCAACCCGCTTTGGGGAGGTCGCGACAGCTTGGCGACTCCGCTGGGGACTTGAGTTAAAACTCTTAGTGGACTTAGGCCAATTTTTCTTTTCTTTTGAAAAAATGTTTTTGTTTGGCAGCGAGGATTCCAGGTACGTCCCTAACATTTAGGTGTTAAATGTCTTTGCAGGATTGGAGGTATAAGGGGAAGTGTTTGCTGACCTTTGTTTTGCAGGGAGGTGTAGGAATGTATGGTTTACTTTCACTTATGAAGTGTTGCTTGATATAAATTGACGTGCATGCATTGCATCTAGCACTACACTATTGCACACACAACCCGCCGCCGGACCTGGGCCGCATAGGATCATCTAGGATGGTATTAAGATGGATACCACTTCGACCGCATGCCCGCGGTACGAGTCGCCCATCTCAATCCCGAAGTTTCTTTTCTGGTGTCAAGAGTACCCACCTCGGTTCGCATGCCCGCAACCCAGGTCGGCTCTTTGACCAAGCTGAAGTCATGGGGACCCGACTTAGTCCGCACGCCCGCGGCTAGTCTGATCATTCTTGTGGCTTCACTTTGTTAAGCCTGATAGATTAGAAATCGAGCCACTTACCATGCGCATGTCTATGTGATTGCCCTTTGTTTATTGGTAAAGTAAGTCTTCTAAATTCTCACCTTTGCAATTTACTTACTTTACCGTATTATTTTGTCGGTCCATGGCATTAGGATTGTCCTGAGTCTTGATCAATATACAATGGGAATACCGGACATTCGAATTATTCTCCCTCCAAAGGAAGAGCTTAGCGCATGGTGGGACAAGTTAGACCAAGCTGGCCGTCAATTCGTAGAGTCACACATTAGTCGACTACTTCCATTGTTGCGTATCAACATCCACGGCGGCCTCATCCAAGCACTTGCTCATTGTTGGTGCCCCGAGACTTCTACTTTCATCTTCGGCGGTAAGCATGAACTCACGCCCACCTTGGAAGAGTATAGTATTGCCATAGGGAAACCTTTGAAAGCTGAATTAATTAGCCCACCTATCGGAATAGACCCCGTTGTGGCCTTATCCGATTTTCTGAGAATTAAGGAGGATAATGTAAGGAAGGTTTTAAAAGCTCACCGCAATACATGTCACTTGTCTTTTCTAAAAGAATGTTTTGAAAATGGCAATTCATTTCAAATGAGAAGAGTTTTCCTTTTAGCCTTCTTTGGGTTTATACTTTTTCCTCATTGCAAGAATGCTATTAACCCTTTGATGGCTCATTTAGTTGAACAAGTGTTGGGAGGAAAAAATTTCGTAAACACTATTTTGGCTGAAACCTTTCTTTCCCTCACTCGATTTAAAGGAAGCGGTGATAAGACCTTCCATTCCTCTCCTGAGCTTTTACAAATTTGGTTTCTTTCGCATATAAAAGGGTTTGGTGGTTCAATGACTATACTTGATGTTAATAGCTCTAATCACCCTATTATGAGATTTGAGAACAACCAAAAACATGCACCGGATTATCATTATTCTAGGTGGCTAGCTTTCATGAAAAAACCAACTTCCAAGGGTTTCCTATGGCATGCTAAGTGGTTCCAAGTTCGTGTGGCGAGACTTTCATGTGGAGGTGTTGGCCCAATTCCTCTACTGGGATTCACTGGAGCAACGGAGTACTATCCAACTGGAGTAACCCGTCAGTATCAAGTTGTACAAGAGCTTCCCCCGGCATTGCAAGCAGATCCACTCCGAGTCAGCTTCATTGATGGAGACCGAGGCCATGAAGATTTCATTCTCACAATTAAATCAATGTGGGATATGTGCCAGCCACGAAAACTCAAGTGGCCCGAGGAGGAGCTCAAAGGCAAAGAAATGAAGTACTATGCCTCAATTAAGTACATTCAACAACACAAGATTCCAGAGGAGTTACTTCCAAAGATACCAGAGGTGCCGCTGAAGATCACCAACCGCGCTGAGAATAAACGCCTCAAAAGGGTTGCTGAAAAAGCTCAAGAGGAGAATAAGCGATTGCGCCGAGTGGTGTCCCGAGTGTATATTGATCAAGCTAGATGAAGTATTTGAGTCAATCTTGTTGTTTCATTTCTAGATTAATGTTTAGGAAGTTGAGTCATTTACTTTCCTAGTTTTTGTTTAGGGCATTTTAAGCTTCTATTTCATTAATGAAGTGCTTGAATCAATCTTGCTTCTATTTTGTTAGTATTGTCAAAAAAACTCCATTAATGAATAAAAGTTTTAGACCATTGCCATGGACCGGTGTGTTTCATATGAGATACTTATTTTTGTCCATTTCTTTAATTTAGGTGATAACGGATCCTCCACGTTCGCCCATCATTACACGATCAAGAGCAAAAATGGCCGACCAAATCGAAATGCGTGATCGTATGACCGCTGTGGAAAATCAACTCCAGCAGTTGCTCACCTCTATGCAACTTATGACAGATCAAATGCAATCCCTCCAAGTGAAGCAGACTCTTGCACCCGCTCTCCCCGAGATAGTAGTCCCAAAGCAGACGAACAAAGCCCAAATGGGTGATGATGACATGCCGGAACTAGAGGATGACCCACTGTTCGTCACAGCCGAAAAGGTTAAGCCCGACAATGTCCCTAAGGCGGAGCAAGATGAACGCTTCGCCAAACTTGAAGAGAAACTGAAACAATTGCAAGAATCGCGGAATTCACTCCCGTTCGACTTGTCGGTTTATGAGAAAGTCAAAGTGCCAAAGAAGTTTAAGATGCCGGAGTTCGAGAAATACGATGGCACTTCCCGCCCGAAAGCTCATTTGCAAATGTACCACGTACGCATGGCCCAATACGTCAAGAACGAGCCTCTCATGATCCAATCGTTTCATGCAAGCTTGACTGGGCCCGCACTCAACTGGTACATAATGAAAAATATAAACCTTCTCGACACCTGGAATGAAGTGGCTGACGCTTTCCTAAAGCAGTATAAGTTCAACATGGACATTGCACCCTCCCGAGAGGATCTTGAGCGGATGGAGAAGAAGAAAAGTGAGTCATTTAAGGAGTACGCTGTAAGGTGGCGAAACTTGGCGGCTCAAATCACTCCTGAGCCTACAAACAAGGAGTTGATGAAGTTGTTCGTCAAGACTCTCCCATATGAGTTCCGTAACCGGATGGCTAGCACATACGTTGAAAACTTCAACCAGCTTATCCCAGTAGGTGAACAGATCGAGATGGGGCTAAGGGAGGGATGGTTCAATGAACCAACTCTTCAGGGCAAAAGGTTCACCATGAAGAAAGATAAAGAACCAGCCACTGAAGTCAATGTTGCATATGTGCAACCAGCCCCTAGTAAGCCTCCGATGGTTCGTATCCCCGGGAATCAGCAAGATGGAGGCCGAGTGCCTGCACTGCGGCAATTCACCAAAAGGCAGTTCTCTCCTCTTCCTGGCCCTCTATCTCAGGTCTTACCGATACTCCGAAACAAGGGATTGATCTCTCACGAACCAAAGCGGCCTAATGCTGAAAAATTCTCCAACTATGACCCCTCCAAAAAATGTGAGTATCATATGGGAGAGGTCGGCCATTCAACTGATGAATGTTTGACTTTGAAGCACAAGATCCAAAATTTGTTGGATACTAAGGCATTTTCTTTCCGTACCACCCAACCGAATGTCAAGAAGAATCCGTTGCCGGAACATCAGGGAAACGTGAATGCAATCTTCGAGTTCAATACTGGCAAAAAGATGAACTTGAAGGTGTCTGTCAAAGATATCTATAGCGGATTAGTTAGAGTTGGTTATTATCCGACAGATGAGAATCCTCCCTTGCCTACCATGAAGGAAAGGGTTCAAGAAATGGTTAAGGCTGGCATGATCATATATGCTGACCAAGCTGGAACAGTGTCAACTATCTCCGAAGTCATCATTGATTGGGAGAAGGAATTTGCTAAGCTAAGTGCTGAAAAGAGTGAACCAAATCCATTGATCGAGGACATGCCCCCACTTGAGGATGCCTCTGACCATGAAGGACTAATAGTGGAAGTGCCTTCAACTGATGAAGAAATAATTATTGAGATGCCCCAGCTGTATGAGTACAAGGATAACAAAGCAGTCCCTTGGTCATACGAGCTAGATGTTGACCTGATTACAAGGTCTGGTCGGACCTATGCTCAAGCTAATGCCCAACCTGCAAAGCCAATTACTGACGAAGAGGCCAAAGAATTTTTGGCTATAATCAAAGCAAGTGAGTATAATGTGGTCGACCAGTTGCGGAAATTGCCTACTCAAATCTCTTTACTTGAACTCTTGCAAACATCTCCTACACATCAAAAGTCTCTAATGAAGGTTCTAAGCGAAGTTCGCGTACCAGAGACGATCGAGGAAGACAGGTTGGAGGAATTCGTAGGATCGATTCTTCTTAAGGATTTAATAGCCTTTTCTGATGAAGAATTCCCTCTTGAGGGGAGGGGACATACCAAGGCATTATATATATTCGTCAAGTACAAGGCTTCCCATGTGGCTCGAGTACTCATTGATAATGGGTCTGCCTTGAATATCTGTCCATTGGCAACTCTTCACCGCCTGAAAATAGACCCTTCAAAAATAAGTGCTGCAAAGACCTCCGTCCGAGCTTTTGATGGTACAAGAAAGGAGGTGATAAGGGAGACCCACCTTGATCTGCAAATAGGGCCGGTGATGTTTAACGTCCTTTTTCAGGTGATGGACATTCCTACCGCATTCAATTTTCTATTAGGGCGTCCTTGGATTCATACTGCTGGAGCTGTGCCATCAAGTCTCCACCAAAGTGTGAAATTTGTTGTCAAAGGAAAGCTAGTCATTGTTCATGGCGAGGAGGATCATCGAATCTATCATGAGACGGCTATCCCCTATGTCGAGCCGGAACGTAGGGAGGAGTCAAGCTACCAATCGTTTGAGCTCGTATCCACTATCCATGCATCTCGAGGATCGAGAGCACCCATCCCTGATGTGTCAAATGCAGCAGTTATGGTAGCAAGAGTGATGGTTGGAAATGGCTTTATCCCTGGCCGTGGACTTGGTAGACAAGAACAGGGCATTCGGAATCCTATTGAAGCCCCTCGAAGGTTTCGTTCCGCCGGATTAGGGTACCATGGAAGAGGTGGAAGACATGAACAAGAGAGGAGAAACTCATTACTCCTCGATATCCGCGAGACATTCCCGGGCCCTGCTAGAATGATGCATGATGAGGGAGGAATGATCAACACCCGTGGTATCGCGCCTGATGGATCGAGTGGCATCGATGACCCGACAAAGACAGAGGATCCAGATGATGGGATGGAAGGGATTACGACTCTATTCGATGATCTCCTCATAGGTGCCATTGATGAAGAACCATCGGAGGAAACGGGTGCTAGCCCACAAGAGTAACATGTTTACTTTTCTGTACTCCCCTGCGTGGGAATCTTATCGCTGTTAGGATTTGATGTTTTCTAGGGTTTGCTTATCGTATTCTGCATGTTGTTTGTCAGAAGTTGATGTTTGCTAGGGTTTGATTGTTAAGGTGTCATTTCACTTTGAGTGCCGTACTTTTCAATCCAATAAATGTAATTTGGTTGATGAATATCAATTATAATTACAAGTTTTATTTTGAGGGCATGATGGGGTATACCAAACCAGCCCGTTGATGATATCCAACCGATCAAAGAAAAGAAAAATCCAAGGAGAATTCTGAGGCCTGGGCTTCATCATGCTTCCTCGTGCCAAAAAGTTTTTCCAAAATATTTTTCCAAAATTCTTTAAATAAAATAAAAATTTGAAAAAAATTAATCAAAAAATTCAAAAGGAAGGAAAATTCAAAAAAATAGAAAAGAAATTCATGCCTTTTAGCCCTGTTTGTCTTTTTGAACTATCCATTTTATGTTTCAGGAGCAGCCTTATGATAGGCAAAGAGGTGAAAATGGTCCAATCCAATGTCATGAGCGATGACGGTGATGACCCTGATGATCCAAATGGTGACTCCATTGGAGTACAACAAAATTGGGAGCAACATGAAAAACCCAAAGTTCTCACCTCTGAGCAAACCATCACTATCAATCTGAGTGATGCCGAGGAGCCTAAAGAAATAAAGATTGGGGCAAATCTTCCCAAAAATGAGGCCGAGCACCTGACTCAGTTGTTGAAAGAATATCAGGATATCTTTGCTTGGACATATGCTGATATGCCAGGTTTAGATCCGTCAATTGTGGAACACTGTTTGCCCACCAATCCAGACATGCACCCTAAGAAGCAGAAGCTTCGGAGGACTAAACCGAAGCTCTCGAAGAAGATAGAAGAGGAAGTAATGAAACTCCTCAAAGTGGGATTCATCGAAGTCTCGCAATACCCTGAATGGGTGGCCAACATAGTACCGGTCATGAAGAAGGATGGTCGAGTTCGAGTGAGTGTTGATTATCGGGATTTGAACAAGGCCAGCCCAAAGGATGACTTCCCATTGCCACATATCGATGTTCTCGTGGAAAGTACGGCCGGGACACTCGAAGTGAATGATCTAGTGCTAAGAAAGGTGTTGCCGATTTTTCCTAATCCTGGAGGCAAATTTGCTCCAAATTATAGCGGCCCGTATATGGTGAAGAGGGTACTCCCTGGAGGTGCCTTAATCCTTACAGAAATGGATGGTCGTGAGTTCTCTAAACCTGTTAACTCTGATGCTGTGAAGAAGTATTACCCTTGGAAGAATTTGTTGTGAATCGAAGGTACTCATTTCTTCGTTGAATTGTGTGGGAATGGATTGAATGAGATGAGAGGTAGGCCCTGTTCCATACACATATCGAATTCATTTGATTCGGTATATCAGACGGGTTGACTCAGTGTCAGTTCAATTAAATAAAAAAGGAAATGCCCTGAGGACACCACCAGCGCCTCGGCCTGGTGGCACGGGGAATGAAAAGGTCCGAAAGCGACCAGGGTTCGATCCCTGGAAATGGCAACAAGTTTGCCACCAAAAAAAAAAAAAAAATTTTACCAATCCTTTTCCTTTCTTTTTGAGCTACAAACTCTTTGTGTTCAAAACTGATGAGTTCATGAAGTACTTGTGACCTTTCAAAGGAGAATTTTGCATGATAGTTTTACCTATTTAATTACCAATTCCACTGAAGATTATCATCGCAAATCAAGTTAATGAATGATGTGGAATGAATTGAACATGCTAAATGAGACATGTCAGGATGATGAAAGGCAAGCCCTATCCTATACACAGTTCCTTGCTCATATACTGGTGAGACGAGTGTAGAAGTTCCATGTTTCTAAGGTAAAGAGTTTTCTTGCGAAAGATACGATGATCGAAATGATGAGAGGCGGTTCATTCTCTATCCCAAACACTATGTGATCATCCATTGTTTAAACCCTTTTGAGCCCACACATGTGAATAATTTTTAAATTACCCCTGTCAAGAACCACCCCACATTGGGGCAAGTTGGAGGTAAGACGACATCATGAGGTGAGGAATTTGATAGGAATATTCTTGCTCTCACTTGCATCAATCTTCAGGTATTGCTATTACATTGAATTCATACGATAATTCAAGTGCCTTAGGATGATGAAGAGCAGTTCTTTCTCTATCCTACACACTTTATCCATTGCATAGCCCCTTGAGCCTGTAAATTCGTTTAATTTAAACCCAATTGGTGATCATCCCCCACACCGGGGCAAGGCAAAAGGCAAATGTTCAAGCAGCAAAATCCCGAGTGCTGACAAAAAATGAGAACTCCTCAAGAACCCAAATGTTAAAGCATTACGTGGTTATTAAAAAAAAAAAACAACAAAAGGGGCATGAAAAAGCAGTGTGCCTGGTAAAAGCAAGGCCAATGCCCATAGAAAAATGATTATCAATCGTAAAAGGTTGTATTCCCAATGGAGTGGTACTCAAAGAACTCAAATGCCAAGTTTTTATAGTACCTATGAGGAAAATCCCAATGGTGAAAAAGAAGACCGGTGACAATGCCAAGATGATCACCAATTCTCATCCCCCTATACACATTTTGAGCCTAATGATCCATTCACTTCTCAACCCATGAACTTAACCTACGTTACGTCCCTTACAAAGTCTCTTCAGATTAGGGCACCGAAATTAACGTAGGAATTCATATGCTTAAAAGCATCACTCGAAGAAGTGCGAGCAGGACCATTTCTATCTCATGTCGCAGGCTCCTTGACTTGTAAACCTGAAGATGATTGCGAAGTATTGTTCTTTCAATAGCCTTGACTCGAAGAGTCCCACTTTGTTGAGCCATTGACCAAGCCTACATTACAGTTCTGATAAAGACCTCTCAGATTGATAAAGTCGTACCGCTTGCAAGAATACTCGAGCCTTTATTGACATGATGAAAGTAGGATGGAGTGATTCCTGTGATCCCACATTAATGGTTGGGACAAAATAGCCTTCTTAATGGGAGTGAGTGAAAGTCCTTTCTAACTGAAAGTCTCTCATTTGGTATTCTTGAAAATCCATGTCATGAGTGAAAATTGTCATAAACGATGATTCTCCCCAGTGGAAATTTGGTGGTGCAAATATGGTAAAACCATCATGCATAAATCTTGATAGAATGGATAAAAGCTTCAGTGGATTTTAGAGTGTGCTGAATTGCTTATTTCTTTGGCAAATGCATGTATTTTTGCTCTAATCATGTCTGACAGGTAATGTTTCCTTGAAGACCCAAGAGCTCCTGGCTTTTATGTTGCCTTTCAGAAGCCTCGAGGTGAGAAACCTCCATGAATATTTGAAGTACCTCCTTGATGTTCCAAAATTTTTGTTTACCAAGAGGTAAGTGACCCTCACGAATATCCCAGGTTTGTCCTAGGTATTCCCAAATTCTTGATATCTTTTTCGTTATACCTTAGTCTGGATCTAGGTATTTCGAACCCTCTTAATCCAATATTCATCTCACCTAACATTGAGTGTCTATTGGTTAAGTCCCAAAATTCTTGACATCTCAGTCTGGATCTGGATGTCTCAAAACTCTTCGTTAAACATTTCACTCTGGATGTGAATGTTTTTCGATCTTTTTCGTTATACCTTAGTCTGGATCTAGGTATTTCGAATCTTCTTAATCCAATATTCATCTCACCTAACATTGAGTGTTTATTGGTTAAGTTCCCAAATTCTTGACATCTCAGGCTGGATCTGGATGTCTCAGAACTCTTCGTTAAACATTTCACTCTGGATGTGAATGTTTTTCGATCTTTTTCGTTATACCTTAGTCTGGATCTAGGTATTTCGAATCTTCTTAATCCAATATTCATCTCACCTAACATTGAGTGTCTATTGGTTAAGTCCCAAAATTCTTGACATCTCAGTCTGGATCTGGATGTCTCAAAACTCTTCGTTAAACATTTCACTCTGGATGTGAATGTTTTTCGATCTTTTTCGTTATACCTTAGTCTGGATCTAGGTATTTCGAATCTTCTTAATCCAATATTCATCTCACCTAACATTGAGTGTTTATTGGTTAAGTCCCAAAATTCTTGACATCTCAGTCTGGATCTGGATGTCTCAAAACTCTTCGTTAAACATTTCACTCTGGATGTGAATGTTTTTCGATCTTTTTCGTTATACCTTAGTCTGGATCTAGGTATTTCGAATCTTCTTAATCCAATATTCATCTCACCTAACATTGAGTGTCTATTGGTTAAGTCCCAAAATTCTTGACATCTCAGTCTGGATCTGGATGTCTCAAAACTCTTCGTTAAACATTTCACTCTGGATGTGAATGTTTTTCGATCTTTTTCGTTATACCTTAGTCTGGATCTAGGTATTTCGAATCTTCTTAATCCAATATTCATCTCACCTAACATTGAGTGTCTATTGGTTAAGTTCCCAAATTCTTGACATCTCAGGCTGGATCTGGATGTCTCAAAATTTTTCCTGTTTAGGCGACCGTAGAATGGTACGGGTCCTAGACACAACCAAGCAATGCTATACCGGGCGACCGTAGAATGGTACGGGTCCTAGGAAAGCAGTTTCTTTGTGAAGTCATGTTACTATTCTAGGCGACCGTAGAATGGTACGGGTCCTGGACATGTAACACCAACTATCTCGAGTTACTCTACCCTCCCCGAAGGTAAGTTATTCCAGGTAAGTTTCTTTTATCACTAGCATTAGCATTTCCATGCATCATATAAATTGCATTTTTTTTTTTAAAAAAGAAGGGATCCATAGTCCCGCCAAAATATCATCCATTGCATGTGCATGGTCAAAATTTAGGTATCATATTGTCTTTGAATGCAACCTCTGCGAGCTCACCTTCAAAGAGGGGCAGCTGTTGACACCTAAATTTTGACAAATCATTTAGTAATTAATTGCATAAAAATTTAGGGATTAATCTTTAATCCCTAAGAAAAAATATTAAAATTACATCTCATGTAGTCGCATTCGCATCGGTACCAAAACGCAACCAAACACGGCAGCTCGCGGTCAATTACGTGCACAAAAGGTGGTCTCTCTCTTGCTGATTTGAAAGTACCCAATGAAAAAGAAGAAAGAAGAGTTCTTCACGTCCATTGTTTCTTCCTCATTAATGCATGCACCATGCGTGGACAAAATTCGGCGGACGCGAAAAAAAAATTCTAGCCGCATGCGTGAAGAAAGCAAAGAGAAATCCACTGCGCACGCGAGGATCCAGGAGAAAGTCTGCAAAAGCATGGGCTCACCATTTTATATAGTGAGAATTCTCTCCTTCCCGGAGAGCAAATCAAGAAAGAAGCGAAGAAAGAAAAGTCCACGGTGAGGGGAAAGGAGTGTGTCAGAGAAAAATAAAAAAAATGTAAAGTCAGGGGGGAGAACGAAAGTTCACTGGAAGAGGTCCATAAAAAATGGTGGAGGGCTTCTCCTTCGTGCACGCAAGCGGAGAGAAAGGTGGGGAGAATAAAAGATAGGGGTTTGTCAGAGAAAGAAAAAAGAAACAAATCAGGTACAAGAGCTAAACAAAAATAGAAAAAGTACTCTGAGGAGAAGAGAGAGAACCTGCAGAGAGAAAAGAAAAGTGAAGTCAGAGAAGGCAACAAGAAAGGGAAAGGAACGTGAAAGAAAAATAATAAAAAAGAAGGGTTGTCTTCTTTAAGTAGAGGATCCGAGCGTGCCAAGGGGGAGGAGGAACTTCTGCAGCTGCCCATTACCGCCGGAGCCCCAGACTCTCTCGCCATTGCAGCCTGCACCACCGCGCCAGTTCCGAGCCGGCCACCACTTCCTCCGCCCGAGATCCATCCACGCCGCCGCGCTCGCACCGCCGCATCTCCACCTCCGCCGCGCGCCACCTCGCCCGCCAGTCACTGCCACTCCGCCGACCATCTCCTGTGCGAGCACCTCCCACGTGCTCGCACCGCCGTTCGTCGCCCCTGCTGTGGCCGTGACGACCCGCGGCTTCCGCTCCTGCAAATCATCGCCACCAGCAACGCCTGCACCTCAACCCGACGACCCACGACCCACGACCTGCTCGCCTCTACCCGCAGCGCCCGACGCCCCCTCTGCCTCTGCTGCTCCGCGCCGCGCTTCCACCGCACGCGAACTCTCTCGCCGTTGCAACCCGCTCGGCGCCCGCAGTGGCCCGTCACCGCGCCAGCAACCTTCCTCCTTCCGGCGATCTCCGAACTCGCACCCGTCGCTGCTCGCGACCTCACCAGCCACCGCCCTTCCCTGGAGCTCCGAACGCCTCCACTGTTGCAACCCTAAGCCCGAGCTCCACAGTTGCCCACCACGCCAGCAGCACCTCCAAGCTAGCACCACCGCGTTCCGCTGCTACTGACGCCCCCTCCGCCTGCCACCGCCCCTTCGCCAGTGCCCGAACGACGCTAGCAGCGCCCGAGTTCCCCTGCAACAGCTGAGGCCCGAGAGCCCTCGCTCCGACTCGCGACACCACTTCTGGTCCTACTCCGATCAGCGACCCGACGCCACAGACCCAGCGATCCGACGACCCGGCGTTGCCCTCTGCCCTGTTCGTTTCTGCCAGTGACTGACGCCAGCAGACCCGAAGCACCCGAACGCTGATCTGCTGCTGCTCCCTTGCCGCGCGCTGCTGCCCCTCGCCGGACCTCGCCGGAGCTCCGACCGCGACGCCTTCACCCCTTCGCCGGAGCTGCCCCTCCGGACCGACGACCTGCTTCCCTTCGGAAGCCGCACGAGCCCAAGCCTTGCGTGGGAAAGGAAAAGATTAAAAAAAAACAAAAAGGGGGAACATTAGGTATTTTTTTATTATTATTATTATCTTATCTTTATTTTTATACAGTTTATAGTTCGTTTTTATATATTTTTTAGTGTGATTATTCATTAATGCATGATTGAAGTCCCGATGTGAAATAACCCATCAAATTAGGGATTAGGAGTCCGGTTTTCGCGCCCGAAATCCGACTCATAATCTCTTGCAAAATCAACAATTCAATCTCATGCCCGAGATTCGATTCGCGATTTAATTTAAAATTGACCAACCCGATCTCATGCGCGAGATATGGTTCGTCAATTTTGAGCATCAATCTTATCCTGATTGGATTGGATATCGGGTTATTAGAATTAACTTTTGTTTTTGCAAAAAAAAAAAATTCAAAAAATGTGAGTCAGATTAGAGCTAGGGTTAGCATATTTAGTTATTTCGTTTTAAAAAAAAAATAAAAAATCCAAAAAATGCATTTAGGATATTAGTTTTTTTAGAATTGCACGTGTCAATCTACAATTAGACTTTTACTTCAAATTTTTAAAACTAAAATCCCCAAAAAAAAAATTAATTAATTTAGGATGCTAGTTTGCATGTTTAATTGTGTGCAAATTTTTAAAATTTCGAATTTTATACATATAAAAAACAAACAAAAATCATCATGCATATTAGAATAGAATTGCATGTCTCATTTTAAGTTTCAATTTTTTAGGATAAATTGCATTTTTAGGAATAGAAATATCATGTGCACGTCATGTAGAATTAGGCTCATTTAATTAAAAAAAAAAAATTGCCCGTCATTATAATTAGGTCATTTTGATTTGCATATTTAATTATTGCATGTTCATTAAGAAAACAAAAAAAAAATATTTTACTCATGTCATGTAGTTTAGAACACATTATCATGCCATTCCATGTTAGATTAGTAGCATGCATTGCATATTGCATGATTCTCATTAAACAAGTAAAAACCAAAAAAAAGAAATTGCTTGTTAATTAGAAATCATATCTAGGACTGTTGATATGAATTCTAATTTGACATTGCAGATGCTTTCGTTGCTATGAGGTAAGTCCTGCGATTTATTCATCGCTTTCTTGGGTGTTAAATTGGTGTTTTGCGCATCCGCATGATCACCTCCCATGTTAGGATGATAAATTAAAATCAATTCAAGCTGCCTGCAAAATATTTTTTCAAATAAAAAGAAATGGTACCGAAAGGGCATTAGAGAAATCTAGTGTAACCAAGTCCCCGAACTCACAATCTCTGGTTCGTAGGAGTGAAGTAATTCTCCCATTACTTTACTTGGGTTTCTAATCGACCCACCAAAAATAGATTAGTGGCGACTCCATGATAAACATCATTTGCATATTAAGAACTTGAACCTAAGTCGCGAATTGGTATGGGCTTGGGAGAGCCCGAGTTAAGCCTAGGCTTAACAATCCATTAGCCGAACCCTTAGGTGGTCCAACCCGCTTCGGGGAGGTCGCGACACATATGTTTTTAAAATAGTTTATAATGTTCATGCAAAATTTAGTATGGCATCAAAACAAGAAGTTTTGAATTCAAAATTTTCCAAATCCCTTATTTGCCTCCTCTAATATATATTTCCACTCTTTAGTATTAGGCCAAAGTCTAACTTATGTGTGAGGAGGGGTATAAAATATCAAAAGAATGCATTCATCTGTCCGTTTAAGTTTTTAGGTTAGAATAGTTAGTAGTACTGCCACAAAATTTTACAAAGCTATAAAAGAATTTGTTGCAAATATTGACGAAAAACAACATAGTTGTACATGTAGATATATAAATCACTTCATTAAAAAAAGAATATTAAGCTCAAAATACTGATTAAGTACCATATGATGAGGAGAATTTTCCTACTTTGCACATGGTGCAGGGTGGGTATAGAAATGATTGGCCCCTCCCCATGGACCCGTCTAGACCCGCAATCCTATGTCTAAATGGTGGAGATTTCTGGTATTAACCTTGTTCCTTTATATAAGTTGTATTACTTTGGTAATATAAAATTTCTTATTTTCAACATAGATTTTAATATAACATGACTACTTCCAATACTTCATTCCCTTTTCTCATCAATTTCTCATGGCAAATTTTCCAAACTAAATTATATTCTAAAGGATCGAAGAATCCCCAATTCGTTTTTTTTTTTCTCGCTTAAATGATTGTTTCAACTTGCAAATTTTTTTTAGAGGCTTGTTGAAGAAATAATTTTTAATAGGGCAAGTGTCACGGGGAAATCCACATTATTGACGGGGGTTGGGGATGGAGCTCGTAGATGTCCCTGAGTGGGACATGGGCCGATGATGGGGCATCTCTAATGATGGTGGAGCCAAGACGCAATCCCCCGCATCCGCTTTGCAATCGTGCACCTGCCCAGTCCTATCGCCACCCCTAATTCACGTGCAGTAATATTTTCCGTTCCAGCTAATAAATGATAAATAGAAATATTAATACAGTAATAATAGCAGACACCGGCAGAGACAAAGAAAATTATTCCACATATAACTTTAGACACTATTGATTTTGATGGTTAGTGAAGATAATAAGCAGTTAGAACTCTTAAATCAATGATGGATAAGATGGTTTATGAAAAAAAAAAAATTACACTCACACTGTATGCGTCGATATTCCATATTAATGATATCCACTTATCAAGAGAAGAGTGAAAAGACCAAAGAGCACCTCATTCGCAAGCATTATTAGCGTAAGCAATTTAGGCGCTAAACTGGGAAAAGAGTGAACCTAAAGGTGATCAAAATTATACAATGTATAAATGCTCTCTGGCAAGATCCTACGCACCCAAGTCGGTATGGAGTTCAACTCCACGGGAGCACCTTCACATAGAAACGGATCAGGCGGACGTGTCTGATCTTATGAGTCGTCCGTATCAAATGCGTTCGAGTAGAAAATCGATCGAAGTGCTGAAATTTGCATAGCAATCTCTCCCAGAGGTCGAGCCTAGCTCCGCTGAGAAAGTGAAACGGCATAATAGACAATGCTCTCGAGAGACACGGGGGAAGTGAACGGATCATCTCCACCGTCTTTTTCTTCTCTATCGGATATGCTTTCAGCCAAGGTCTCTTGATTCTGTGTTGTGCTCTCTACAGCTGAATCAAATCGTCCCCAAGTGCTCTCTGCCCATGATTCAATCCCATAACAGGAACTTATACCCACTATTTTATCTAGTAAAACTCACTGGTTTTTTCAATGCACCTCTACGTGCAATTGAAAAAGATCATGATAAAAACTACCAGCGATTGATGAAGTGATAGTAATGTGAAATCACACATTCTCCAAGTTTCGATGGGACCAGAACAAGGAGGGGTCGGAGAACTTGGTGTTCCGGAATTTCAACATGCACGGAAACCGAGCCTGTGATTTTGCTGGTAGCAGCAGTGAAATGTCGGTCATTACATCATCTGTGATGTCTGGCATTCTCTTCAACTTCGGCTAACCAGAACAGGGAAAGCATGGTGAGATGAAAATCCGGACATGTGATAGATTTTGAAACTCAATCCGAATAAAAACGGCCTGATGGTATTGAAGCGAGTTAATGTCGGCCACACGCCATGGAGGCTAGTGCGCGATTTTAGAAGCTCCAAAATAACAAGACGCGATTTGGCTTGACAGAATAGCGCAACTCTGTTGGCCTGGTAATCCACAGTGGCAATGAACAAACAGCGAATTTATCAACGGCCGAAGAATGTTCAAGGTAGAATATTTTGATTGGCACTTTTACAGCCACGACTACCAATCTCAGGCTTAGACAATACGGAGACTCTAGCGGGGTTTCGTAAACGCCAAGCGATGACGAATTTTCGTGGCTGCCACTCTCCCTGTTTTCTTTGTGTTATCTTTTACTCGTTTCTACTGTCTCAACAGATTTGGCTTGGCTGTTGCTTTCCATCCCGGCGAATGTTCAGTCTTGAGCAATCAGCGATGCTGGCAAGTTGGGCGTTTTATACTCGCAACAACAGGGCGAACCACAGCAGTGACGCAGAAACAGAGTAGAACAGAGCAGAACAATACCGCGCTGCCGTGAAGGGAGTCGCCAGTCGAAGACTCAAATCAAGGAAAAACGCCAAACGGGGAGCTGTCAATCTCTCTCTGCAAGGGAAGTTATAGGCGAAACCAGCACTTCCATGGCAGTCACCGAGGCGTGGGATGAGCTTCTGGAACTTCAGGAATGGATGAATAAAGGTTTGAACGAGAAGAGCAAGCTCCTGAACGGCGAAAATGGAGGATTTGAAAACAGAGCTTCTTGGCCAAAACACCGGCGATCGCTGCCCCAAATCGCCTTCATCCAGCAAATGAGCCCTGAATAAATTGAGCTTCAGCAGTGCTTCGAGCTTCCTGGAGAGAGAGAATCGATCAGCGTAAACACTAAAGCCCAGATCGATTCCTGTGGAGGAACCGAGAGAGACGCAAAGCAAATGGCGACGTTCTTGTTACTTCGGACGCGTCAGATAATTTGGCGACCAAAACGGCATCGTTTCGCCCAAAACGGCGTCATTTCGCTTTCACTTTAGCCCACGTCACAATCCGTTGCCTCCTGTTGTCCACGTAAGCAGACACATAGAATTTGTGAGGGTGTTCATTAACGGGACCATAAATATAGGCGAAAGGAAAAAGGTTAATAAAGGAAGAAGAAGAGCTATAGGGCTTACTAAACAAATCGATATTTAAATTGTCCGAAGATGGAAAAGCTTGAATTTAAGTTTTAATCTACGGTAGAGATTTTTGTGATAACATCATTTTTGCGGGAACCTTTGTCAATTACCATTTTAGCCATTGTTTAAAGTACAAGGTTATTGTTCATTAATTTTCAGTTATAGCTATTTTTGGAAATTTCATGCGAAAATTGAGAATGGTATCGGAGTTACTTTAAAATGTAGAGATGGTGCATTACCAAAATAGTGAGATATTGATGTTCCCCAACAAGGAGAATCCTTGCGCGTCTTAGCTAATTATCTTTAATAGCTAAAAGTCAACTTGGATCAACATCTACCACCTAAAAATTCATACTTAACTAATTTTCAAACCCATATTTTGTAAATTGATTTTGAGTGGGAGATGTTATCTTAATCGGCATATAACAAACAAACAAAAAGAAAAAGAAAAAGAAAAAAAAGAAAAAGAAAAAAGAGAGAACCGAAACTAGCACAGGACCTCTCTCTTTCTTCCTTGATCTCTCTATTATGGGTCCCGTCCATCGAGGGCAAATCGTCACCAACCACGGGCTTTGGATTTTTTTTTTTGAATTTTTTTATTACCGATCACTTGATATTGTCCTCAAACTCTCATTATCGAATGGATTTTTAAATTAGATGTTTTTTCATGTTCATGTTGTAGGAGGCTGGTATTATTGTCTCAGTTTATTTTAATTATCAAGCATTATAAACACTTGCCATGTAAAACGTTCTCTTCTTGGCCATAAATCTTGGAGGATTTTGCTTCCAACTATACTGAGCATCTCAATGCTTGTATTTTGATGATTTGAAATTCCGAAAATTTTAGTTATCCCAATGGGCCTACAAAAAGGAGAAATGCTATTTGTAGATAGTTAGACTATGGTGGGATTAATTCCAAAGTAAATATCTATAAATCATCTTGCTTATGCAATTTATGATGTAGCATTTTGCTGTCATATTCATACTTCACCCAAAAATAAAATAAAATGAAGAGGATTAAAAAGTGGTGATTGGTAATTGGATGGATTCTTGACGAAAATGAAACTAGCCACTTAGCCCGTGCCGCCAAGAACCCCCTTTAGCTTCTTAACCTGGGCATCATCAAGGAAAGTGGTCGCCTCCACCAACTCAGAAGGAAAATTATTAGGGAACAGCAAGGCCTAGGGTTGCTGAAGCTTAGTATGGCAAGTGCTGGACCTTTACCAGCATTCAATTGGAAGTGCAATAGCCCCGAGGAAAAATCATGCTTTCCTCTTTGTTGAGGTTCTTCAAGTAGATGGTGTTTGCCAATGACGAGATGAACCCAGCATAGATCGACCCTCGGAGGATGATGAGGACCTCCGAGCCACTTGGGTGCGTGCATTGGGATGACCCCGCAGGGGGCCATATTGAAATTAATGGTTGTGACCAATCTGTATCTGTAGATGATAGAGACTAAATAGCTGTTGAACATATTCACAACTTATCTTGAAAGTGACAAAGAAGGTTCAATCCATATGGGAATGTTTATGAGTCCTATCTTGCAAGTTTACTTAACTACAATGGAGCACCACACCACCAATAAACGTAAGTACATAATATTACTTGTTAGGGTGCGTTTGGGAAGACTTTTGGGGAAAGTCTTTAGGAAAATGCAAAGACCTTTGAGTTGAAGGTGTTTTATAAAATGCAAACTGTGTTTGGTAAATTGTAATTTAAAAGCCCTTTGTGAAGTACCTTCGAGCAAAATGGTGTTTGGGAGACAAATGACTTTTGTAAAAAAAAAAAATTATAAAAAAAATAAATAAATGAAAACCGGCAAGGGTAGGCGGCATTCGGCGGCCGCCGGCGACCCTCGGCGACCTCCGACTACCTCGGATCTGGGCCGGCGAGGTCGCCGGCGTCACGCGACGCCATTGCAACCTCCGGCGACCCCGAATCTAGGCCGGCGAGGTCTTGCGACACCGTCACAACCTCCGGCGACCCCGGATCTGGGGCGGTGAGGTCGCGCGACGCCGTCGCGACCTCTGGCGACCCCGGATCTGGGGCGGCGAGGTCGTGACGGCATCGCGCGACCTCGCCACCCCCGGATCTCGCGCGCGTCGCGCAACGTCACCTGGACCTTCGAGAACCCCGATTGGCCGTCACGAGACTACGCAACCCTCGCCTAAGGTCAGGGGACCTCGGTGAGGGCCGCGCCTGAGTCGCGCGACCTCGGCGAGGGTCGCGCGACCCCGATCGGCCATCGCCGAGGCTACGCAACCCTCGCCTGAGGTCACGCGATCTCAGCGAGGGCCGTGCTTGGGTCGCGCGATCTCGGCAAGGGCCGCGCTTGGGTCGCGCGACCTCGCCGGCGGTCACGCGACCCAAGCAGCTGCCCCCGGGGCCACCTTGACGGAGAAGATGAGCACTGACCCGAGCAGCTGCGGCTAGCGCCACCCTCGACGGAGAAGATGAACAGTGCTCCTCACAATGGCAAAACACGGGAAAACAAAATGTTCGTAAGGATAATTTCGGAAAAAAAAATATATATGAACAGTACCCCGAGCGAGCATGCCGGAAAAGCCGAAAGCCCAAGGCAGGTCCTTCCCTGCCTTGGGCTTTCAGCCTTTACAAGGCTAGCCTTCTCCAAAGGGGAATACAAATGTTTTTGCCAAACACCCCCACTTTAGCCTAAACATCTTTAGGGGCTCAAAGATACTTGGCAAAGTGGTTACCAAACGGAGCCTTACTCACGATACTTCTCTCTATCTCTAATTGAATGAATCTCTTCTCCTGTCAATACAAAAATAGTTTTCTCATAAATTTTTCTTTTGAGAAAAACACAAATAGAAGTCCTTTTGTTGATGCCAGAATTTTTTTCGGCAAATCGAATATGCATTTTTTTTTAATGTAAAAACAAGAAGTATATGAAAATAATAATAAAAAACTAAATCAAACGTTGGGCCCATCTCACTACGGCCTCGCTTCCACATATTCGTATCTTATACATGTATGCATTCGGCGGGGTGGAATGGAAGAGAGAGGACGCCCATACACAGAGCTCAGCGAATTCTCTCTCGCGTCATCATTTTCCAGCAGCTTCTAGGTCGCCATTCCCTCTTCGTACTCGGCCACCTCCACTTCGCCGGTAGCCGCCCTCCGATCACCGACCACCATAGTCTGTTCGCATTTGAACCCCAGAGAATAAAGCAGAGAGTATTGGGAAGAAATTCTCATGTTCAGTTGTGATTCTCTATCGATTTCCTCTATGCATCCTTATCCCTCTCTCTGTCACCGATTGTCATTGCAGGCCACTTCCCCAACACCACCTGCTTCGCAGCCACAGGAAGTGCTCTCTTTGCTTGCGTTTCCGGGCTAACTTCAACGAAGTGCTTGATTCTCCATCTCCCTCCTTTAGTCCGTTCCAGTATTTGGTGCTACGACTCCTGAAGCTTCACTCCTCTGATTTGATCTCCAATCGCAGTCAGATGTTACTCTTCGTCAAGGTAAATCCACATACTCTGTTCCTGCTGAAGGTAAAGACCGAGTACTCAATTCCATCAGCGTGAAATCTGGTCGCGTTTTAGGCTTTCCTGATGACCTTGAGCATGCTGAGTTGCCTCTTTGTGATAATATGTCTTCCTTATTTCTGCATCTAGATCCTTTGACGGAAATATCTACGACCTGTTTGATCAAATTCCTGAACTAGATCAGTGTGTGTTTCGATTCAGATTCTGATTGAGAGCTTCCCTTTGCTTGATCGATACATTAGTTTTGTTATATAGACTTTACTTGTATTTCGTTTCCTTTCATTTCAGAAGTTAGTAGCTATTCGTTTTGGGATTTGTTATTGAAATTCTCGGATTAGATGCATATCCAGTGTGTACATGAGATAAATCTCATATCTAAGTGAAGGCTTTATTTGATTTGGGCTTAAGGCCCTGTCCGCCCAAGCTGGGCCCAGAAAGCCCGGCCCACGGGAATGCGGCCCGTGGAAAGAAGGGGGTATAAAAGGGAGGAGAGAGAGAGAAAAACTACCGTTGGAAAATTGTACGTACGCTGTTTTTCTCTCAACGCTCTCTCCCTCTCTCCCGTTTTCTCCAAAAGAGAAACAGTGAAGCAATTGAAGGAGTTTGCCTCCTCGGATCGAACAAGGCTCGATTTCTCTTCCTCTAACGGCGTCGGTGTTTAATCTGTGGCTAAAAGGTACGCTCGAATCCGTGGTGTGCTTTAGGATCGGTGATGCGTGTTCGTTTTCTCGGGCTTCGTCTTCCGCATTGATTTAGGGGTTCGATTTAGTGTCGAATCCGGTATTTCGGGGATCAGTCATTCCCAACATTGGTATCAGAGCCCGCTTTCACGTTTTCCCGATCAATTTCATGTTCTTTGATTGAGTTTTCGTGAAGAAACTTTCAGCCGTACGGAACCGGGCGAAAATCCCGACACCCGAGACTTCTTCGGCCATTTTCATGAGTTTTCGAATGTCAAAAACAAATTCTGAAAGCACTGGGAGAAAGGCGACGTCGAGACGAGTCTGAAGATGTCTCAAGCGCGGCCGGGCGACGCCGCACGCACCCACACGCGCGGCCGAAAGGCGCTGCGCGTGGGCGTGACGCGCCCGGAAGCGCTCGATCGCCAGGCGCGTGCGGTACACGCGCCGGTCGGCGAATCGGCGCGTACGAGCCGCCGGCGGCGAACCGGCACGCGCCGGTCCACGGACCGACGGGTTGCTGACGTCAGCATGACGTCACCCAACGGTCAGTAACCGCTGGGCTGACGTCATCGATGACGTCAGCGATGACGTCGGTTGGCCGGGCGGCGACCCGACCCGCGAACCGACCCGACCCGACCCGCTGACGGTGGCACGCGCGTGGCACGTGCCGCTGACGTCTGCGTGACGTCAGCCCGCGCACGCGCGCGGCACGTGCGGCCGGTCCGCCCGAACGGTCCGACCGGTTCGTCCGGTCCGACCGGTCCGACCGGTCCGACGACCGTTGACCGTTGACGACCGTTGACCGTTGACCGTTGACCGCGTTGACCGTTGACCGTTGACCCGAAAAAAAAAAGGGAAAAGAATGTGTTTCTTTTTCAATTAAGTCTATGTGGATTATAATGTGATCCCTTATTTGTTCTGCATTTGTTGCAGGAACAATGCCTCCCCTGAGGTTGCGCACACCTGTTCGCGCAGTGACCGATGAACAAAAGGATAGGCTGTCTAAGTTGATAGCTGAGCTGACTAATCATCGATGGGAGAGAGGTGACTTAATTGATCATGTCCTTGAAGTCAACGGGAAAATTCAACAAGTCATATGGAATGGTCGTCCTATGTCACAGTCAGAGATGGTGCGATTTTTCATAAGCACTCTTCCACCTGAATGGCAAGATGTGTTGAATCGCATATGGGATGTCAACGGAGCTGCTTCCTATAAGAAAATTGTGATGGATTTTGTAAATGAATATTATTGTATTGTTTCAAGGGAAAAGATCAAGAAATTGAACAAAAGAGGATCTTTCCCAGTTCGTATGCTGACTTGGTGTTAGTTGTATTGGCTGATATATGTTAAGTGTGATTTGTGGACATATTATGTAATGATTACTACCTAATTGTGTTAATTGAAAGCATTATTGTTTTTATTGGATGTTCTATTATATATTGCTTTCTGTTATTGCTGGTTGCTGTGGGTAATTAGCTGTGGGTAGTTTTAGAAGTTTTTGTAGCTTCATAGAATTGATTTTGCATATGACAATCATATTAATGATAGTTTTAAGTTAGGATTTTTGGAGGATGATTGGAAACGTAGTGACCTTTTGATTCTGAAACCTTACTTGAAATTATTCATTAATATGATGGGTCTATGCAAATAGGGATGCATAAATGATAGGCATTAATTATTCGTGCATGTATGTCTGATGTGTTCAGATCGATGTTTTCAGCAACTAAGAACATAATTGCTGATATGAACGGCAACAATTGTGAAATATTGAATATGAAGATTCAATATGTGCTGGAAAAGCAAGAAGCACTAGAAGCTCTTGACCAAATTATGGAAGATCTTAAGGGTGCCGTGCGCCACCTTGAGCTAGTAGAGGACCGCCTAACGGCATTTGAGCCGAAAATAAATATTGGCAATGTTGGTTCTAGCTTAGAAAGGGCTTTGAGCTCTAAGCGCAAGCGTATTGATTCGTTCAATATATGGGCATGCAAAGGATCAAGTCCTTATTGCAAGAAATCAAGGGTTAACCAACACAAGAGAGGAAAACGTCCTCAAGTAAAGAAAATGTCAAGGGTGAGGTGTTACAATTGTGACAAGAGAGGTCACTATGCTTGCGACTGTCGTGAGCCAAAGCATGTATACACCTCTAGTACATTTTGAGAACTTTGCTTATGTGTCAAGTTCTGCTTTATTGGCTGAATCCAATCCTTTGTGGGCTATAGATTCAGATGTAACATACCATATAGCGAAGGATAGAGAATTCTTCATGGAATTTTGACGAGTACCAACTGGAACAAAGTGCATCTATGTAGAAAATAACTCCAGAGATGAAGTTAAATGGATTGGCACCGGCCAATTGAACATGCGTGGTGGACGCAACTTGTTCCTACATGAAGATCTATATGCTCCGGAAATTCGTCGAAATTTAGTGTCTGTTTTGATGTTGGTCAAGCTTGGTTTTTATATGAACTTCCATAATAGAGGTGTAGATTTGTATTTGGATACGAACTACTATAGTTGTGGTCACTTTCTGGATGGTTTTATTGTATTAGATGTTGACTGTGGCGATGTCAATAATTGTTATTTCCTTGTTTCACGTCTTCTCTACTTCACATGATAATGATGTGAATGTTTGTTTCACGTCTTCTACTTCATATGATAAATATGTGAATATGTGGCATGCTAGACTTGGTTATATGGGCCAGCTACATATGAAAAGACTAGCCAAAGAGGGCTTGTTGGGCAATATTGAAAAAGTTGATTTGTCCATATGTGAGCATTGCCTAGAAGGGAAAACGACAAGAAAACCATTTGGAAAAGATAAAAGAGCTGAATTTCCTCTGCATTTAATTTATTCTAATGTCTGTGGTTCAATGAATGTGAGAGGAAGGCAAGGGACTGTTTGTTTCATCACTTTTATAGATGATTCTACTTGATTCGGATAAATCTATTTGATTTATCATAAATCTGAAGCATAAGTTGTTTCAGAAGGTTTATGAACCTGGCAGAAAATCAATTAGACAAGAAAATAAAAGTATTTAGATCCGATCGAGGTTGAGAATATTTATCTGATGAGTTCAGAAAATAATGTGATGAAAAGGAATAGAAATACAGTTGTCTATTCCATATACTCCTCAACAAAATGGTGTTGCAGAGAGAAGAAACAGAACCCTACTGGAAATGGTTAGGTCCATGATGGCGCATGCTAACTTACCCATTACCCTTTGGAGTGATGCGTTGTTAACTGCTGCCTATATACTTAACCGTGTGCCTTCCAAATCAGTTACTTCCACTCCATATGAGTTATGGACAGGTAGAAAACCGGACTTAAGTTTTCTTAAGCCATGGGGTTGTGCCGCCTATACACATGAATCCTCTCACAAATTTGGGAAATTGGGTCCCAGAGGAAAGAAGAGTATTTTCATAAGATACTTTGAACACTCGAAAGGATATGTGTTCATAGGTGAGCAAGAAAGTGGAAGTATAACTGAGTTTGAATCACGAGATGTCACATTCTTAGAGGATGAATTTCCTAAGAAGGGCGAAATAGGGGAAGATTGTTCCCTATTTGAAACCTTGGATCAGGATAATGACCTTAGTGGACTTCGTCCAAGTGGGAGTAATATGAGAAGTGTTGAATTGAATTCAACTCATTCTCAATTGCAACCACTTGATGAGACGACATCATTACCTAATCCAAGTGGGAGCATAATGGGAAATGATGTGCAAAGTGTACAATCTCCCATTATGCGAACAAGTCGCCAAAGTATTCCCCGTCGACGTTTTGGCATTGAAGGGGAAACTTTTATGGTTGCTCCACAAGATGAGGATGAGCCAAGAAATATTAATGAGGCTCTGAATTGCCCTAATAAGGAAAAATGGATTAATGCAATGGAAGAGGAAATGGAGTTAGTGAAATCAAACCAAGTCTGGGAACTGGTTGATCTTCCAAAAGGACGCAGAGCTATTGGGAACAAATGGGTTCTCAAAATAAAGCGAAAGGCTGATGGCTCGATTGAAAGGCATAAGGCTCGCCTTGTGGCGAAGGGGTATAATCAACAGGAAGGAATTGATTATGAAGATACATTTTCTCCTGTAGTGAGATTTACCTCGATTCGCATTATTCTGGCAATAGTGGCTAGTCTGGATCTTGAGTTACATCAAATGGATGTAAAGACTGCTTTCCTCAATGGACAATTAGAGGAAGAAATATATATGGAACAACCTGTTGGTTTCATAGTGAAAGGCCAAGAAGAAAAAGTATGTCGACTTTTGAGGTCGATATATGGTCTTAAGCAGTCATCAAGACAATGGTATGTACGTTTTCATAATGCCATAATGGCATATGATTTTACGATGATTGAAGAGGATCATTGTGTATATATCAAAAGATCCAAGGATCAATTTGTGATCATATCATTATATGTTGATGATATACTAATTGCTAGAAGCAATATGGAGTTGGTTAATACTGTCAAGAGATAGTTGTCTTCCAACTTTGAGATGAATGATATGGGATTGTAAACCCATAAACACTCCTATTGCAAAAGGTGAATGATTGAGCCATAGACTGTGTCCAAGGACTCCACAAGAGAAGGAACAAATGAAACGTGTTCCTTATGCTAGTGCTGTTGGGAGCTTGATGTATGCTATGATGTGTACAAGACCTGACATATGTTATGTAGTTGGAATGGTGAGCAGATACCAATCCAATCCAGGTCAAGCACGTTGGAAAGCCGTTAAGTGAATACTGAGGTATCTAAAGTGGACTGCTGATTATATGTTGAGTTATTATGGAAAGGATCTGCGACTCTAAGGCTATTCTGATGTTGATTGGGGAGGAGATTTAAATGAAAGAAAATCTACCTCTAGGTTTGTTCTCTTACCAAATGGCACCATGTGTTGGAGCAGTAAGAAACAAAAGTATATAGCCTTGTCCACGATGGAATTGAGTTCGTGGCATTATCAGCAGCAGTATAAGAAGATGTTTGGCTTAAGAGATTATTGGATCATTTAGTGTTATTGGAAGTGCTGCAGATTTGTTATTAGTTAACTATGATAATCAAGCAGCAAAAGTGTACACTAAAGATCCAAATATCATGGCAAGACCAAACATATAGATACCAAGTATAATTTTGTCATGGATATGATTGCACGAAAAGATGTGAACTTAGAGTACATACTACGCATAGAATGGTAGCAGATCCTATGACAAAGCCAGTACTTAGAGATGTGTTTTGTGACCATATGAAATCTCTAGGACTGCGTAGAGGCTAATGTATTGAATATTATAATTTTCCCTAAGTGTTCACATATGATGAATTTATGTTTTTCATCATTAATGCCTATGAATCTTTGTTTGATCTTTATGCATCTTAATGCTCAGTGCATTACTTTAAGTTAGAAGAAGTATGTCGGACAGATGAGATTAGTCCACTCACACGGGTAATCGCCTCTATTTACTGTGTGATAAATAGAGATGAGACTGTTTTTAAGCTTATTATCTAGGTGATAATTGAGAGCTCAAGCTTAAAACACGTATGTCGCCTTAACTGGATGTTAAGATGAGGACATAATACTTACTATGTCCGAGAGTAAAATACCCCACATATTTTACTTTATCTGTCTAAGATGCCAGATGTGAGTTCTGATGAATTTTGTGAATGAGTAGATACGTGAACTCAAGTTAGACATTGGGTATGTCTGAACTATCATCTGTACGGTATTGAAAAATGTAGACATACGCTCCATGGGAAAGGAGTTAATACCGTAATACGTATTTCATACTACGTATGCATAAGACGACCAATAAGAGTGGCAAAAAGTTTGATCTCAACTTTTATGACGTGTGAGACTCTTGAGGAAATGAGTTCCTCAATTCTTAGTCCCCTCAGGACTCTTACTTATTCTCAAGATTTCTATTTAGTGTTTGCTATCTTAGGGTGTTGCCAATGGTCATGAGATGATTCGATCTAATGGGGCATTTCTAGAAAAGCAAGCTGGACTGAAATTGAGAGTTTGAAGGAAAGAGGAAGATCGATTTTGGAGAATCACATTATAGTTTTTGTATTCACTGGTCGACCAATTATGGTTGTCTTTGTGATAATTATAATTGTGAATACAATATATATCATTGTTTAAAAGAGATTAAGAGAGATATAAATGTGATCGATCGATCTAGGGTACTGCATACTAAATCTACTCGGAGTGTGATGCCCATTATGAGCTGCTATATATTCCTAACAGATGTATAGCAACGAGCTCTCAAAGTATGCTGGTCGCACGGATTATTCACCAGTATGAACGTTGAAGAGAGGTAAAGAGAATCATGTTCGACCCACCTTGTGCGAGTGGGAGATGAAGGCTTTATTTGATTTGGGCTTAAGGCCCTGTCCGCCCAAGTTGGGCCCAGAAAGCCCGGCCCACGGGAATGCGGCCCGTGGAAAGAAGGGGGTATAAAAGGGAGGAGAGAGAGAGAAAAACTACCGTTGGAAAATTGTACGTACGCTGTTTTTCTCTCAACGCTCTCTCCCTCTCTCCCGTTTTCTCCAAAAGAGAAACAGTGAAGCAATTGAAGGAGTTTGCCTCCTCGGATCGAACAAGGCTCGATTTCTCTTCCTCTAACGGCGTCGGTGTTTAATCTGTGGCTAAAAGGTACGCTCGAATCCGTGGTGTGCTTTAGGATCGGTGATGCGTGTTCGTTTTCCCGGGCTTCGTCTTCCGCATTGATTTAGGGGTTCGATTTAGTGTCGAATCCGGTATTTCGGGGATCAGTCATTCCCAACACTAAGTACTACACATTTACTTCTTATGCTTCACAATATGTTGATCTATGTTTGTTGTGCCCACTGCAAACATATTATGAAAAAATATTAATGACATATTATGAAAAAATATTGCTGGATTGTTCTCTGTACCTGTTGAAATCGCTAGCATATTAAGCGAATGCTAATATCTTGAATCTTGGGCACATGCTGCAAGAGCATTGAGCTGCTGCTCTAGTCAAAGTATATGCATTCATTTTGGGTGGGCAGTGTTACTGATTGGTTCTTCTTCGTATGCGTCGAGTTGTTGATGTGGTCACATTGTTGTGTTTGTACTGATGTATGATGTGCTGTGTTACGGATTATGTCTATTCTGTGCGTGCTTGCTGTTCATATGTCCTGGTGTGTAGAATTGTTTAATTGTGTCATTGATGCGCTGTTCGTTCATGCCAAGCAGTTGCTGTCCAGATTTGCTCTTTCATTTTTTTTCCGTTCTATTATGGTGAGCCTCTAAGTGTCGAGACTGAAGAATTCAGAGTTGTAACGGCCAATATGAGGAGACCATTTTTCAAATGCTTTTAGGTTTTATTTGTTTCGTGAAAACTGAATAATTTGAAAATCATTTTCCTAAAAATGTTGGTGTCTTTCAAGACATTTATGTAATTTCAAACTAATCATAGGAGAAGGAATAAAAAAATTCCTCATAGAAAGTAATTAGCTACATTTTATATGTGAACTGTTAATTTCACGAAGCTATATCATTGTCTGAAAAGTTTTCGCTAAATAAATGTCTTGCATAGCAAAATTTGTTTGTTCAAACGATCGGAAAACAACAATAGAATATGATTTATTCATATCCACTCATCTACCAATAAAGAAGCACCGCCATGAAGTGAGCTGCTGGCGGAAGACTCGAAACAAGGAAAAACGCCAAAACAGGGAGTTATCAAGTCCGTCTCTGCAAGGGCAATTTTAGGTGAAACCCGTGGTTCCATGGCAGTAACTGAGGTGTGGGACGAGCGTCAAGAATTTCAGGAATGGATGAATAAAGGTTTGAACGAGATCAGCAAGCTCTTGAACGGCAAAAATAGAGGAGCTGACAACAGAGCCTCTAGGCCAAACTCGTCAGAGCTGATGCCGGCGATCACGTGAGGTCGAGTTGGAGTCAGCAAAGGCGGTGACGTTGCTCTGGAAACTCAGCTGGCGTTACAGTGTGGGAGCTCAGCGGAACGGTGAGGTGAGGGAGAAGAATCATCAGAGCTCCCTGATGCCGGTAGGAGAGCTCGTGAGATAAAAAGCCACAAAGAGGGCCCATTGGTCCTGTTGGCGTGTGTAGACGAATCCAGGCGCAACGAAGGTGGAGGTCAGGAGAGGAAGAGAACGGTCTCCATGAGTGATTCCAAATCCGAGAGAATAAATGGAGAGGGAGTCTCTCTCTCTCTCTCTCTCTCTCTCTCTCTCTCTCTCTCTCTGTGTGCAGGTGTGTGCCTCATTTCTTGCAGGTGCGCAGCAGTCGGGAGAGGGAGGTTCAGAGAGAAGATCTGGTTATGGTGGAATCTGGAGGGGGTAGGCGAGATTGAATGCAGCTGCTGAGGAGGAGATCCGGAGGAGAAAGGAACTCCTGACGTTGGTTTTTTAAGGTAAGTTCTTTAAGGTGTCAACCATATTCAGCAGATCGTCGTAGAGGAACGAATAATTCGTTGGTTATACCGAAAAAATTTAAACAATGTTTTTTTAGGAAAGATAGTTGAGTATGACATGATTTCAAATATCCTGTACTCGGGTTAAGAGAAAAACTGTAATTGCAGGAGTGCCAACTTAGTCGAATCAACATTTCCGGCTCTTGAGCGAACTCATATATCATGACACCACTTTTCTGAAAACCAAATCACCATAAAATCTCTCAAGGTATTTGGAAAATTAACCAATCAGTCCTAAATTTATTTTATAAATGCCAAAAGTGAGGTGCTCATTTTGTTGATAAATAATATGACTAGAGGCTTGCGAATTAAGTTGCCCAATTAGCTTTCCCAAACCCAAGAAGCAATTTCTCTTGGTAAAAAGTCAACTTGAGCATGGTGTCAACTGTGAAGCAATCAAATGAACTCTATAGTAAGAAAAAGGGATAGAGTCATCAAATTGAAGTTCTTTACTCTTGCTTTTGGGCTTGACAAAAGTGAGGTGTTCATTTTGTTGATGAATCATACGACTAAAGGCTTGCAAATTAAGTTGCCCGAATAGCTTTTCCAAGGCCAAGAAGGAACTTGACTTGGTAAAGACTCAACTTGAACATGGTGTCAAATATCAAGGGATTAAATGAACTCTATAGTAAGAAAGAATGACAATCATCAAAGTTCTTTACTTTTGCTTTTGGCCTTGACAAAAGTAAGGTGCACATTTTGTTGATGCACTACGACTAAAGGCTTGCAAATTAAGTTGCCCGAATTGCTTTTCCAAGCCCAAGAAACAACTTAACTTGGTAAAAACTCAACTTGATAATGGTATCTGTTGTAAAGGGATGTAATGAACTCTACAATAAGAAAGAGAGATAGCATCATCAAATTGAAGTTCTTTACTTTTGCTTTTGTGCTCGACAAAAGTAAGGTGCTCATTTTGTTGATGAATTATATGAGTAAAGGGTTGCAAATTAAGTTGCCCGAATAGCTTTTCTAAGCCCAAGAAGCAATTTAACTTGGTAAAGACTCAACTTGATCATGGTATCAATTGTCAAGGAATGAAATGAGCTCTATAGGAAGAAAGAGGGACGAAGTTATCTTAAAGTAATGATTCATTGCCGGGGACTGAACCTAATGGTTTATGGCACTAGAACCTTAGGCTACCTGCCCACTAGTATTGGTCTAGCTTATATTCTTAGAGATAAATTTTTTTACACTCAAGCAATCCAACCACTATGAAGTGGACGAAAAGAGATGCTTGTTGTAATTATAGAGGCTCACCTTTAAGGGCGGTACTTGCATATAAGGAAGGAATGGACTTCCCCAAAAGGGAATTCAATGACAACGCAACCAAGTGAAAAACAAGGGAATTCAAATCATGCAGAACAACCTGAAGGTACATGTTCATTTTCCAACTGAGAAAAAATTAGATTTGGTCTATGCGGTCTTTAAATATGCTAAAACTTATATTTTCTCATGGTTCTTTTCTTTGCTTTATCATCGAACAAACATAATCCTGACCTTGGCTAGAAAAAAGAGAGAAGAAATTAATCAGTATGGGAGGTGCTCCAGCTGGGTTATCCCTCGTAAGAGTTATTTCATTGTGCAATTAATATTTGCGGTGGATCTTCATCAAATTGTCCTTTTCTGGGACACTTCTCAATGTCTGCAAGGAAAACGTATTAACAAAATGGCCTGAAAAGGTTGCATCTGTTGTCAAAATATTGGAAGAGGAATTGGATGAACTATATTGCTGACCATTGTTGCAATCTGTATTCAAGGGTGATTGGGAATCTGCTAAAAGATTTTTGAACAATTTTCTGCTTAAATATGGCCAAAACAGGCTCACACAGCCACTTTGAGTGCACAAGACCAATTTGTTGAGAGCCTAGTTGAGCTCATCTCCATATCCGGAAGCGCTTGAAATGTATGATTGTGATGGCAGACAGCCCTCCACATTGCTGTCCTGTGGAGAAGGATGGTCAAGGCATTATTAACTACAAGTGATCTGAGGTTAACGCAACTTCCAGATAACGGAGGACGTGTTCCTTTGGAAATATCTGCTCGGGAAGCTTCTAAGCATAAGGAGATTCCCTACTTCCTGGTAAAAAATACAACAGACGATGGGCCAAGTCATCCCTTCACTAGTCCATCTGCAATTTTCCCAATTACTGCTCTCATCATCGCTGGTCATCATGGTAAGATCAGCATCACTCTTTGTTGCAATTCTATCTGTTTTTTCCTACATTCTACACTTAGCTTTTTCCTTATAAATTTTGCCGGTGAATTCTGACAGATAACACCTTTATCTTGTCGGGCGGCACCCGCACTTAATTACCATGAAAAGAAGAGACTTTGATGGATGCTATTCTATACCGGACGAAAGTCGCTTCCCCATGAGTGCGCGAATATTGGAGAAGGAAAAAGTTAACGAAGGAAGAAGAGCGATAGAACTTAGTATAGAAATTAATTTAAATTGTCGAAGGATGGAAAAGATTCGATTTAAATTTATAATTGATGGTAGAAATTTTTGTAATAACATAACTTCTATGTGGATCTTTTGAATTACCATCTGAACCATTGTTTGAAATATACGGTTACTAATCATATTACGTGGGATCCATACATCGTGAGAGAATCGTTGCTGACCACAATCGAGTTCAATCGTCAGTGGAAACAGAGGGATTGGGGGGGGGGGGGGGGGGTGTGTGCAAGCTCGAAAGAACTCAGACAATTTCTCTATTTTTTAATTTTTAATACTAAAAAAAATTAAATTGATAAATTTGTGTCATATTTAGCCTAAATTAATCTTCGTGTAACAAAAGTTATATTCTTTCATCGTGGACAGACTTTTCATCAACGAGAACCCCATGCAACTTAAGCCCATTGACATCAAAGCTTCAACTTTCTAGGAAAGTCGAAATTCTCTTTTGCATTGTCCATTTACTTTGTTGTTGCAAGACTGTAGAGCAACCTGATGGCAACGCAACCAAGTGAAGAACAAGGAAATTCGAATTATGCAAAACCAGCAGCAGGTACATGTTCAAGTTCCAACCGAGAAAAAATATGGTATAATTGATGGAGTCCCAAATATGCTGGAACTTGTATTTTCTCATGGTTCTTATTATTTTCTTTATCACCAAACAAACATAATGCTGACCTTGGCTAGAATAAAGGGCAAAAAAAGTATGCGGAGTACTCAGTGCTCACTCTTTCTCCTACAGATATTGAAAATGTTTGTGTAAGCGCTGTATCAGCTCCTTCCCAATCTGGAGGTGCTTCAGGTGCGGTATCCCTCAAAAAAGGTATTTCATTGTGAAATTAGTATATGGGGCGGATCTTGATGGAAATTGTTTTTTTCTGGGACACTTCTCAATGTCTACAAGGAAAACGTATTAGCAAAATGGCCTGAAAAGTCTGCATCTATTGTAGAAATATCCACGGAGGAAGTGGATGGACACTATTACCGACCATTGTTACAAGTTGCATTCAAGGGTGATTGGGAATCTGCCAAAAGATTTTTCGAACGAGATTCCGCTTCAAAGACGGCCAAAATAACAAGCAGATCAGAAACAGTGCTTCACATAGCCGCTTTGAGTGCAGAAGACCAATTTGTTGAGAACCTGGTTGAGCTCTTCTCTCCATATCCGGAAGTGCTTGAAATGGTTGATTGTGATGGCCGCACAGCCCTCCACAATGCTGTCCAGTGTGGGAGGATAAAGATGGTCAAGGCATTAGTTAGAAGTAATCCTAAATTGACGCAACTTGCAGATAATGAAGGCCGGGTTCCTTTGGCAATATCTGCTCTGGAAGCTTCTATGCATAAGGAGATTGCCTGGTTCCTGGCGGAAAATACAACAGACGATGGGCCAAGTGAACCTTTCAGCAGTCCCTCTGCGATTGATTTCATTTTGGATCTCACCTACGCTGGTCATCATGGTAGATCACCATCACTCTTTATCTCAATTCCATATCATTCTAAACTTGGGCTTATTTTCCTGATTAACATTGCTGATGAATTTGGATAGATATCACCCTTCATCTAGTTGGGCAATACACTCACTTACTTACCAAGAGAAGCACAAGGCACGACAACAAATCCATACTGGACGTGTTGGCAAGGAAGAAGTCTCACTTTCTCAGTGGGACCAGGCTCAGTCTTTTGGAAGCATTGATATATAAATGTCCGTACTTTCTGCACTCACATGCCTTCATTATCGATTCCCTTCAAGATGATCATAACTAGCTCATCACCTGCTCTTTTGTTTTTGAACTGAAGGTATTCCGGTGGACTTGAACCACAAACCGACAGATAAAAAGTCGAATCTGGGTGGGTATGCATTTTTGCTGTTGGGCATTATCTTAGGACCTTTCATGATTTTGAGCTTTCGGTCAATTTTCATAGATTGATTCCGTCCGTACTAGCAAAAGAAACCAGAAATTATTGTTTCTTTGTAGGATATATTCTGGTTCCTTGACCAAGTTTTACTTGAATAATGACCTGAAATCGAACTACTTTACGGTTCAGCTATCTCTTGAGAACCACTTAATTGATTGGACAATGTAACGAACGAATTACAAGGTTTTACAATGATTTTATATCGAGTGACTAAAATTCCTTATATTATCTAATTGTAGTGCTTCAATGTCTTACAATGTCACTTTGGAATTCCACCAAAATTGCAGGTACGCTTCCATTTTATCAAGACACCATCTTTATTTATGTCCCCCTCTCTCCAACTAAAAGTCTCTGGTTTGTTTGTTTCGACTTCTTTTAAAAGTAGAAAAAAGCTTCTACTTAATTCTTTGCCATAATTTGGAAAAGAATTTCTATTAGACCCACTGCATGTGTGAAAGAACCATTATACATTTACCATTGGATGAGTAACACGTGTGTTTGAAGTTAGTTTTTTAATTTAATTTTTTCAAGTACCAACCATCCAACAATAAATATGTAACTTATTCTTTACACAGTCAATGAATTTAATAAAAATCCTTAAAAAATTATTCAAACTCAAACAAATTTATATATGATTTTCAGTGTTAATAATTTTACATTTTGAAAGATTTCATATATTCAACGAATTCTAATTCCAAGATTCGCAAAATTGTAAAAAAAAAAATTGAAAAGAATACACGAAATTGCAAATTGAGGCGAGATTTGATGTTAACCTGGGAATTGCTTGCTTCATGAATTTGTTATATATAACTTATCGTCGATAAAGAAAGCATTTTTCATCGACTATATATTTCAAGCAACAAAAGTAATCACTTTTAGAAATATATCTTCCAAATCATCCATTTTCCACGAAACAAATACAGCTTAAATATTATTTTCTTTGGTTGCTACTTCATCTCAATACAACACAAAAGAATATGTTGAGAGGGCACAATAACTGGGCATGAGATCAGAGGCAAGCCCCTCGAGTTATTGACTATGTAATAAGGTTGCAATAAATGAAGGCATGGGTTTATCATTTAATCACACTTACCATAGTAAATTTACACTTTTATTTGGCAACTTTAAACAGGCGTGAAGAATAGCAATAGGAGCAGGTAGGAAAAATCAAAATAATTTGTTTGGGAGGGCTTGAAATAGAAGAATATTTCTGTGGGAGCGAATTTTGTGGGTCCCAACAAAATTATGCTTCCCAGAATTCCACTCAGATTTGATGGAAGCACACCAGAAAATAAGATCTTAAGATTACCCAAGAAGGTGGACCACTCGAAGTACGTGGAAATTAGCCCAGACACCACCTAACCACTCATAAAAAAGTCCTATAGTTCTCAAAACTTATCCACAAGTTTTGCCTGTAGTTGCATTTGTTATCTTCACCTAACTTTTGTATTCACCTGAAAATACCCTTTAGCCTTGTCCCTAATTCTTTTATTTTTATCGGATTAAAAGTTATTTTAAAATAGAGTCAAGTTAACTCTACACACTATGTCATTAAGGGGTAACAAGTAAACTCGAACATCACATACCCTTATGTGACCTCATGTGAAAGTTTTGATTTTGCTGGAGACAGATAGAGTTGAGAAAGAAGTTGCTTTTGTGCAGAGCATAAATAACAATAAGGTGGTTTTTACGACTAATATGTCTATTTTGATTACTAGCTGCTCTGCATCTTTAAATAATATTGTCTATAATAATCTTATATATGCAAAGACTACCGTGATTTACTCTAGCCAGACAGAAGTCATTAGCGTGGTTATTTTCAGAGTTGTTCTATCATGTTAAGTCTTATGATTATGTTCTCTTAATTATGATTAACATTATAAAGTCTCGTTGGAACTTCAAGGAAGATCATTTCTTCAGTTATCCTCTAATCACTTCTACTTTCTTCACATCCATTTTTTTTTCCATCCAGACATGATATAAACCTTTTCTTGGAAAATGCCAAAAGTGATTTTATACATTTTCTTCTACTTTGTATCAGCAATTACTAAAACTCTTACTTTGCAATTGAGGACTGAATCCCTAAGGACAAAATCGATGAAAATAGATTTCCTAAAAGATTAAAAAAAAATGAGATCGTTTTCCCAATCACCCGCCAACTTAAGCTCTAAAGGTGGGGAATTATGACAATTAGCAACTGTCGTTAGGTGCAATTTGGTGTCTAATTTTTTATTTTTATTTTTTTGGGACCCAGAGCTGGAGAACCTTTTTCTTAATCCAATTGTCGCCCCTTCGTTTTTCATTTTCATTTTTGTTTTGTTTTGACATTTTGTAGTTCCTAGAATCAAGAGAATTCATGAGGTGAAGCTGAGACACGTGGCGGCAGTCAAGTTGGCAAAACAAGTTTGCAATGCGATCTCTGATATGAATACTACCGAGATCACCATTTTTCTCCGTGAGGACATGTTGTATCAAGCTACAATCGAGGGAATCAGTGAACTCGTGAAGCTCTGTATTAACTTTTTCCCGGAGCTTATGCGGATTTCGCCTTTTGGTAAGAGGTTGACAACACATGCGGTGGAGTTTCGCCAAGAAAGGACTCTTAGACTCTTTTTGAAGGCAAGCTCAACCAATGAGTTGTCATTAGTTCCAGCGCCTACACTAAAAGAATCGAACATGATCATGGATGCAGTAGCAAAGCACAAGCCTAAGTTTGATGCTGTAACTAATGTCTCAGGAGCAGCTTTTCAAATGCAAAGGGAACTCCAATGGTATAAGGTAAATATCTTTCTTTTTATATGTTTAATGATTGCGCTTCATGATAAATATTATTTCTTCTTGACAAGTTTCTTAAAATATGATATCTAGAACTTTATTTAGATAGTCTTGAGAATATACATAGTACATCTTTTTTATAGCGGTTGGACGATATCTAGCCAAGCTTTTGCACACAACAAGACCTACCTTCCCGGCTGATTATAAGGGCAAACCGTCTTACATTGGTTTAGTGCATTTAGGATTTTGCTTCTTAAATGCTTCCAATATGACTTGAATTTAAGAGCGCAATGAGTAGAATAAACTCTTTTGCCATCATAAAATTTTAAATTCCAAATAGGTAAGTTGAGAAACAACACTATATCCTGAAAACAATTTATGGAATATAAGGTATCCTGATTAGAGAAAATGGGGCATTGAAAATTGATTAAGACTAATTATAAAAAGACTGCACTTCAATTTCACTAATATAAATATAATCCACCACTTAATCTAATCCAAGTGACTCTTTCTTAAATTTGACCGACTCTATAGAGGTGTCTGCCACCATGCAATTAGGAAATTATTACGCAAATCATTTCATGCATAATCCATATATATTAACGTGGACGCCAAAAACATTTAAATCAGTTTTGCTTATACTTTCACGATAGCTTTGCTCCTTCCGTTGTATCGTATTTTGTATTTAAGATTAAGCGTAGTTCAGATATAATCAAATGTATGTAGATGGGTAATATGAAGAATCTTCTCTATTTCAATCAAAAGGTTAGCTAAGTTCATTTATGGCCACTATTTTCATCTGAATAGCTACTAATTCAAGAGCACTTCTCATTAGTTAATTTAGCTATCAACTAAAACTCACTCATGCAAACCATTGTCTACAAAAATGAAATGATATCATGAAGCTTTTACTATATATTTACCTATATTTCATTTCATTCTCTATTCCTCTTTACCATTGAAAAAAGTGCTTTAGACAGCTACGTAGAGTCCCAAAGCTTTGAATTCATGCTTAATAAGTCCTAAAGCTTGACACTATCTTTGACGTTTGGTCCTTCTGTTAGTTCCGTCAATTTTTTGTGGATGGAACATCTATGTGACATTTTTTAATTAATTTTCTTTTATGTTTTGCATTAATCTCACCAATATGGTGCAAAATAGGCCCCAAATCTCGAAAACTAAAAATAAAAATAGTAGAGTTTAGAAAAAATAAAAAATAAAAAGGTCAGAGAATAGAGAGAAAGAGAGTGTTGAAGAGGAACAAGAAGGGGCCACGCCCTTTGTCACTGGCAAGGTTTAGGGACCCTTGTCGGGGTGGCTTCGAGTGCAATGACACTCGCTGGACCACCGACGAGGGTTAGCCACCCTCGCTCAAATGACTCTAGAAAAAAAATACAACGCATAGGATTGAACAAACATATAGAAGTACTAAAAGACTCATTGTCGGATTTCTTGACTAGCTCTTGATATTTTTCCATAAATTCCTCTAGAAGACTCTAAATTGGATGAAACTTGATTCCTTTGAGAGTAGAAACATGGCGCTTTCCATACATAAATTATTAGACTATATTGAAGCACGAAATCATCATCGAAGCTTAGAAGGTGACACCTTGGAATTTTTCCAGCAAAGATGGACTTAACCTGCAAGCAGTTTGCATTAAGTGTTGAATAAGTCTTGATTTCCTTGAGATGTTCCTTTGCAAGTTTTTTCTGAAATTTTTTAATAATTAGTCCAATTATGGTAACTCATGTTTGTGACTCTTATGCATAGGCCGTGGAAATGTGGATTATCCCTTCTATAAGAACCTACCGAATTAATGGCTTAACATATTGGGAAATATTTGTCGAGGAGCACAAAAAATTGCTTGAAAATGGAGAGAAGTGGGTGAAGGATACAACAAATTCATGTATGCTCGTCTCAACTCTAATTGCCACAGTATTATTCGCTGCAGCTTTCACTGTGCCTGGAGGGAATGAAGACAAAACTGGAGTCCCATTGTTATTAGGACATGACTCTCTTTTGGTTTTCGCAATTTCAGTTGCATTAGGTTTATTCTCCTCTGTGATGGCCATCTTGCTATTCCTAGCCATTTTAACTTCACGATACGAGGCGCAAGATTTTCTAGACTCATTGCCTAAGAAGATCATAATGGGGCTTTCTTTTCTCTTTCTTTCCTTGGCTTTCATGCTGGTGGCCTTTGCTGCAACTCTCACAATTGTGCTGGATAAGAGACTGGAGTGGGTTCTTATTCCCATTACTTTGCTGGCCTCTATTCCCGTGGTTTTATTCTTAGTATTACAGCTTCCCCTACTATACCAAATGATTAAATCCACTTATGGGCTAAGCATCTTTTATGCCGAGGACATTTGGAAGGAGGCATAATAATTGGACGAGCTCACATGATTGACGAATTTGATTTGAGGGTATATGTCTTCATTATAGTTGGTTGTTTGAAGCAAGGCCAATGTGATATTGAACGTATTTCCTCAATGTATTTGAACAAATAATATTTATTATGTTTCCCTCTCTTGTTACCAAAGATCTATTCATAGAATGATTTGATCAATTTAAAATTTCAGCCTATAAATACTTCAAAATTGAATCGACATATGCATAAACAATTTTTGCTTAGCATCCAGTACAAAAATATTCTCAATCTTGGAAATAACTTTTTGAAAATTAGTTTTTTTTAGCCTTATGTTTTGTAATTCAGATGCAGAAATTTTTTCCATGAGCTTAAATATTCAGCCTCCAAGTATTTCTAAATAAAATCTATATAAACAATTATCTTGAAAGTTTATTACCAACATACGCGCCATCATATAAGACAACTTTCATCGTGAAATTAGAGATGAACAATTATTATAGAAGAAACCTATATATACAAAATTTCGTCGATAAGAATTATACCAAATGTAGACTTCATCCTTTTGAACTATAAAGTAATTGGAATCATAATAAGACTTTGTTTATATTAATTGTGAAATAGATGGAATTAAACCTTCCATAAATTTCTGATCATTCATTATTTACATTTAGATCTTTCATAATAGAATCTAGGTATAGATAAGCGATACCTGTTAAACATTTAAACAAAATACGTGCAATCATGTAATATAATTTTCATCGTGGAATTTTTTTTTTTGAGCATTTGATTTTTCTTTGTAGATGCTCTCCAGATGAACGGTTTGATAATCAAAGTAATCTATATATAAAGAATACCGATGATAGACATGATACCAGATGTACGACCTTATTATTAGGAACTATAAAAGTGGAAATATACCAGATACATGACTTTGTCAACATAAATTGTGAGACACGTGGAATTATAACCTATATGAAATACATGGAATTATAAACTATCATATATCTTTGATCATTCATCTAATCACATATAGATAAATAATTAAATAGAATATATATACACATAAATAATTTCTTTAAACATCTATTTTTTGTAAATTGATAGAAAATTATTATCAAAGTATGCATGAGAATTAGATTTGCAGAATTTGATATTTGCTATGATTAGATATTAGCTAGCATTAGAGGTTTGTTAAACTAGCTATCAAAAACAAATCACTAGATAAAACTGGCACGTAAGTGTACTATTGACGTCTAAATTTTGACGACTCATTTAATTATTCATTAATTGCACAGAGAATTATGAATTAATTTCTAACTTCTAGCAAAACTAATTTTTATTAATTGCATGAATATAGACTTTAGGAGCATTTGCATTAATAGCATTAGAATTTTAAAAAAAATGATTGAAAAGAAATTATTATTTAATTTTTTAAAAAATATAATAATTAAAAAAATTGAGACTAGGCGGGGTAGGTCGACCTAGCCTTCTTTCTTGTCCTTTCTTCTTCCTCTTTCTCGTTTGGGCCCGGCCCATCCTTTTTTTCCTTACCCCTAGGCCCGGCAATCTGTTGTTCTCTCTTGCACCCTTCCCTTTATCCTGAATGTTGGCTGAAGAGAGGGAGCAGACAGAGGATGGCACGGGAAAGGAGACCAGAAGATGCAGAGAGTAGGGGTGTCAACGGTTCGATTCGGTTTGGTTCGGTTTTTATGAAAAACCAAACCGAAATTTTGGTTTAGTTCGGTTCGGTTCGGTTTTTCAGTTTTTAGTTTTTGCATTTTTTTTTCATTTTTTTCTGTTGTATATATTTTTCATTTCCAAGAAATAAGCTCTTATCGATTTGTTGGTTCAGTTCGGTTAACCAATAAAAACCAAACCAATAAAAAAAATTTCAGTTTTTAATGAAAATTGAACCGAAAAAATCAAATTTTTCAGTTTGGTATTCGGTTCAGTTTTTGATACCCCGAGCAGAGAGGGCGTCGACCGGGAGTTGGTGGTCGGGGCCAAGCTGGCCAGGGGCAGCTGGCATATCAAAGGCCATGTGCGCCGGTGCTTAAAAGCGAGAGGGGGGCTGGTTTTGAGGGCATTCATTCGGGGAGAGAGAGAGAGAGCCGCGAGAGAGGAGAGGAGCCGAGAGAGTGAAAGCTAAGACTGAACGAAGAGCGAGAGGGAGCCTCGGCTGACCCCTTGGCCACGCGCCAGCTCCATCCAACGACCCCTCCTGGTAGACGTCCTCAAGCCCGAACCAGTAAGCTTCCATTTTTCCCTTTGTTTGCTGCCCCTCTTGGGTAGGCCGGGCCCAAGTTCGTGGCCATTCGGCTCACACCAACTCCGGACCCCGTAGGTCTTTAGCTAAGTCACCAAGTGTTGTTGGATGTTTGCTGAGAATCCCAGCCTCGTTTCGAGTCCCGATTGAGTCGGAAACGCTTGATGTTGCACACCACCCGCTCGATGAAATGCTTCACCGACATCTAGTTTTGCTTTTGCCCCTTTTGGCCAAAACCGAATGTCCACGGGTTGATTTGTTCTGTTGAGATGTTGTTTTTGTGATTAGCATTCCCAGGCGTTGATCGTTCGGTCGTTTCACTGCCATGGCTGCCGCCATCTTTTACGTTGTTTTGTGTTTCATGATTTGTGGTAGGGGTGTGCAACGGGAACCGCCCGAACCGGGAACCGGCCGGACCGGACCGAACCGGTCGGTTTTGGGTGGTTCCCACGGTCGGCGGTCCGGTCCCCGGTTCCTAATCTTGGAACCGGTGGCCGGTCGGTCCGGTTCCCGGTTTCAAGGTGGGAACCGGACCGAACCGGACCGACCGGACCGAACCAAACTTTTTTATATATAATTTATATACATAGAATTAATAAAACATATAAACATGATAACTTATTGCAACCAAAATTGCAATTTGAGGTAGCAACCTCTTATGTGGCCAAGAGACCATTAAAATCTTTTTTATTACTCTTTTATTTATAGAAAAAATCTCGTTGATAGTTTCGACGTGGGACTAAGACTTCAAGAGTTCCCGTGAATCACACAAGTGAAGTTTGAATATTTTGCACGTGGAACACGTGTGATTAGTTTTGTTGAATTGCCCGAGAATCGAATTGAATTGATCAGTCAAGAGCGTGGTCACTCTTTAGTTCTTTAGTGCAAAAAAGTATAGTTGATTTTTTTGGACCGGACCGGACCGGACCGGAACCGATGGAACCGATGGTCCGGTCCGGTTCCCGGTCCTAGGACCAAACGGTCCGGTCCACGGTTCGCAATTTTGGGAACCGGTGCTCTCGGTCCGGTTCCCGGTTCCAAGGTGGAACCGGACCGAACCGGGAACCGATCACCCCTAATTTGTGGCCAACAATGGCCGTCCGATGACAAGAGGAAATTGGCGGGGACGTCGGCCGGCAAGTGGTGGTCGGGGTGGACAACCGGTGAAGGGTAGTAGCTTCGCGGCAGCTTAAGATTTGGACGAGGTTTCTCTAAAAAAGTAGGAGCTTCGGTGTGGACGGGAGCTCGAGGGCGGGAGCTTGTTGAGGAAGACCGCCCAAGGAAGAAGACGACCTGCAAAAGGGGAAGAGAAAAGAAATAAAAAAAAATAGTAAAAGGAACAGAAAAAAAAAAAAAATATATATATATATATATATATATATATATAAAGGGCTGGAGAGTATGCCATGTACGGACGTTTGGGAGAAGGGGATCTGAAGTTGGGCTTAAGTTGAAGTTTAGTGAGTTCGAGCTAGGCTTGGCTTGATTGGGTATGAGTGTGGAGTAGGCTTCGTTCAAGTTTTGAAGTTGCCAAGTGGTCAGTTTGGGCTTTAGCATATAAGCCTATTCTCTCTTTCAGGTCTGTGTTGGGCCTCAGTTGTAGTTTGGCGAATTAGGCCTGGTTTATTAAATGGGTTTGGATTTAATCTTTTTGGGTTGGGTTTGAATTTTGTGAAGTGGGTTCCGTTAAGTCGACTTGACTTGAGGGTCTAATATATGTCCATGGCCCATACCAATGAGACCAGGGTTCGGTCCTAACCCGAACCAGATCTAGAGACCTGACCTGGGTCCCATTTTCGGATTAAAAATTAAAAATTATATATTTTATTAAAAAATTTAGTAAATTTTTTTTTAAAAAATGATTAAAAAAATTCCGAAAATTTTTAAAAAATTGCAAAAAGATTAGAAATCAAATTGGAACTAGCTTTATTAGATTTTTAGTGTTAATTCTATTTTAGAACTAGTTTAGCTATTTTAAAAAACAAAAAAAAACAAAAAAATCTAAAAATCCTTTCATGAAAAATTGTACCCAAATGTGAACAAGCCTTTAAGGGCCTTACAATAGGGGTTGTTTTGTGTTGTTTTCTTTCTAAAGACTATGCTAGGTCGTTACTTGTGTATTTCAATTTGATTATACTTGATTGCGCAATTTTAATATATTGATTCTTATTTTCATTTTTAGAATGGATAGGATAGATCTTAGAATTTTCAATAAGTTGTCCAAACACTTTGGTTGAGTTTAGGTACCAAAATGACTCCAATTAAATAGCTAGGATAATCAAGTCCCTAATTATGAAATCTCTAGTTGCACATGCATCAAGACAACACTCCCGTGTCTTGATTAATGTTTCTAGCCAACCCTCAACAATGGCTAGTGGCGGCTCCTTTTGAACACGTAGACTAGGAAAACTAATGTCAGGCTAAGTATGGATTTAGGGAGAGTCCACACTTTATAAGCAAGTATGTCTAAACCTATTTCCCTCCCTTGTGAAGGGTAGGATGCGAAAGACATGATTTTCTTTTTTTTTATAAAGCCACCTAGGAGTCAAATATTATTTCAAAAAGCCAGTATAGCCGATATAGCAAGCTAACCTAGGAAGTTTATCTAAACAATCACAATTATGTTTATATTAGGAAATTTCATAACAAGCATGTAAATATAACAAGATTGAGTAATACCAATTGACAATCTAGTTTTGGAAAAATTCCCTAATATGCATTATGTGATAATGAACAACTTTTGTGAAGAAAATTTTCCTAAACAAACTACACATAATTTTACAAAAATCATACAACAAGAGACAACATGACAGAAAATTGTTAAAACAGCAAGACACTCAGCCAACATCACAAGGATTTGTTCAATCAAAACAAGTCTAAAGATCACAAACTTTACACAACATAGCAACCATGATGACAAACAAGTTTCGTTAAGAGACCAAATACATAATTGTAATAAAAAAAATGGAACAAAAATATCAAAAGTCTATCTAAATAGGAGTTAGAACATGAGTCCGAATTTGATCTCATGTCTAGATTCTGATCTAGTTTTTTTTTTTTAAAGGAAAGTGGTCCAAACGATGAGTGATAGCAACATTGGAAACTTGTAAGTGTACTTTTCGACTTCCTAGAATGGCTTAAGTCCAAAGTAGGTCAATTAGGTGCTCTACGATCAAGATCTCTAAAGGTGCACATGTCGGTAACCAAAAATCAGATCACAAACATGCATTAATAAATCTCAAAGCCATTCAAGCGATGCACAAATGGTATGAAAAAATCACATGCGACATAGAATTAGATGCAACAAACAATTGGGGTGATCTAATCCTAAATCGCCATGAAAAAATGTCATACAATTAGATGATAATACGAGATGACTAAAAAATTCATGATAAAATGCTTGAGGGTTTCTAGGTGAACATGTGCTTTTGCGGCACAAATTTAACATGTAAAATGACACCCAAATGCATTGACATGAACATGTACTCAAATCTTGTAACATGTAGTTTAAGTGCCAATAAGGCATTAATGCGAGATTTAGTTCTTGAAAGACTCAAACAAGCATGACAAGATGCAGATATGGCAAGCCTTCATTTCAGCATTAACTTCATAGAACGAGCATGATTTCAGCCATCTCAAGACGTGAAAAAATCCTACAAAAATCCTACATACGAACATGCAATGTTGAACATTTGTCGATAAGAGTTCAAAACCTAAATGTGATCGCATGAATCGTAGCAAAAATGACAAAACAGAGATACATATTTAAACCATGTACTGCTACAACACATTTTCACATTAACTCATGCAATTGACTCACTTGTCAATGTCAAGACTTTGCAAAGCATACAAAGATTGAACATATACATCATGTATTTCAACTTTCATGAAAGACTTGAAATGAAATAAGCGCATTTGTAGACTCAATTTCATCAAAACAGAATTCGGACCAATATAGGGCAGACTGTCCTATATTCAGATCTTGGCAATTTTGACCTAGTTAAACTCATTCCAAAAAAAAATAAAAAATAAAATACAGGATGTTCTCCGCACAATTACAAGCAACTTTCATGAATGAAAGTTCTTCTAGAACTTAACCCAAAAATCAACACAAAAATGACAAAATCAGATATCAATATGGAACAAACTGACCTAGGCTTGGATCCGAGTAAATTTGACATAGTTAAGCACAAAAAATCATGAAAAAATTACAGGACATGCACAAAACGATTTGGAACAAAACTCATGAGGACAATATTATCCAAAAATAATCATAGAAACAATAGTAAAATCTCATTTCGGAGTAAGAACAAAACCGAAAATCCAACTGAACTATAATAGAATCGCTCATCTTTGGAGATATTTTTTAAGAGTCAAACAACACTCGATTGAGGCATACAACTTATCGTTTCGAAACTTGAGACGTGTATTACCTAAGCCTAAGAGGACTCGAGTTGAAACGAAATCATTTCGAACCTCGTTTTGGCCAAAACAGTAGATCAGTCCTATGACTACGAAATTACAGATTAAAAAAAAATCATTCAAGCTCATCATTCACATTCTAGCGTCAATAACTCATCAAAGATCACAAGAGCATAGTATATATCCCTAATATTGAACCCTAGCCCTAGCCGACTAATCCAGCCTCGCTTCACAGGGTTTGATACCGAGACACTACTTTTATGTCAGCCAGTAGGTTCACTCGAGAGATAGGGATGGAATTCATGACCGACACTGATGCGGATTTGATATTGTATGGTCAACTTTTCCTTTCTAATCCCAATCTAGTGCATAGGTTCAAAATCAATGCACCATTAAATAAGTACATCCGAGAGACGTTTTATTGACCCTGTTGTTGGATACATGGACTATTCTTTTCTTAACCAAGAAACTAATGACAAGGACACTTATATGACAAAAGTATGTTCTTGAGAAAACTAGATCTGTATTAAGTGTTTGAATGAGTGGAGCTAGTACTTGGTGTATTTTTTTTTTTTTTTTTTGCCTATCATATCTATAACTCTTATCTCACTCTCAAACTTTTGTTCTGCCTTGTTATAAACCATAAGAGTCAAACCCTAGTGTCCCCACCTCACAATTCCTTTAGCACGAGGCCACGAGCCCAGTGACTAGTATTTGGTGTATATGATGGATGCTTGAATTGGTGGGGTTGGTGAATAAAATAAATGCATCTATTTTGTTATTTACACTTATTGTATTGTATATTAAGTAAAAATCTAGAGTGAGAATTTCAACTTCATACAAAAATGGTACATATGGATTCATTAGTTTCTTTTGAACTGTGTTTCCTTCGTTTCTCTATCAGATATATGATCGATATGCTACAAATATGAGTATTATCCACATGCGACCTTAATTAGAAATACAGGTAGGCCGTGTTCTTATTTTTATCTACTTATATTAAGCTTGGTCGAAGCCTTGGAGAATGTTTCCTTCAACCAGGGATGAAGAAAATATGACTCATTTTTTAGGATGTTTCCTTCAACCAGGGATGAAGAAAATATGACTCATTTTTAGGTTATGATTTCCTTCTTCCTCCGGTGGATATAGATTTGCATATCACCCACATGCTAACTTAACTAAAAGTAACATGGATGCTGTTAATATTTGTAACCCATCAATAAAAGGATCTTAGTATGAACCTTTTGATTTTGGTCCTATGATATGCCTTAGTAAGTCAAAAAGCTGAACTATGTTCTCCTCTAACCGAGTCTCATATTTATAGGCCAAAATTCGAAAATTACATACATGTGAACTTAACAAAAAATAAAGGTAGATAATATCCATATTTGTATTCCATCAATAAAAAATTTGATTTCAAATGTTTCCTTTAATCAGAGGTGGAGGAAAACAAGATGAGAAATAGTTCTTCTCCTTGATAAAGTACATAAAAAATATACTATGGGTTAGGAAAATTTTTGGAAGGAAATAGGAATAAGCGGGACTAAAATTTCATTTCCTACTCAAGCTTATTTGATAAAAATAAATCCCTTTTTCTTTTGATACATGAAACAATTGTTTTTTTCTGTTTTAATAGGCGATCTAATCTACTGGCCAAGTGTTTTTGTTTTTGTTTTTTTCTTTTTTGGTCAATAACTGGCCAATTTTGCTTACTAGGAACTACGAAAGTGGAAAATCAAACATGCCTAATTCATGTTCATTATGATGTTTGGTAAATTTGAATAAGAATGAATGGAAATGGACATTGGAAATGGAAAAGGCTTCTTTACCTTTTTTTCCGTCAATGTGGGCAGAGGTGAGAATGAATAAGAAGGAATAGCAAAAGAAGGATTTTTAATATCAAAATCATCAGGAAGAGGGGATTCCCCTCTTTGACGCCATAATCAGATTTCTAATTACAAAGACCTTGTATTCCAATTCAAGGTATTACCATACATGATAATTCAAATTTTATTTACCATTCATTATTGCCAATTCATTCCAAATTGCTTTTAATTCACTTAATTTGTTTCATCCCAATTAACAAAATGGGAGCTATGGATTTTTTTTTTTTTTTAAAACTAATAGTCGTGACCTCCCCAAGAGCCCTCCCACGGGCGTGCAAAGCTAATGGCTGGCATTGAGTCTAAATTAACTCAAGCTCTCTTAAGCTCACCAATTCACAACTTATGTTCTAAGTTTTTTTACTTGCAAGTCAGATTTCATTTAGCAATTGCTATTAATCGATTTTAGGTTGGTTGATTAGGAACTTAAGTAAAATATTAAGAAAAATATTTTAGTCTTGCGCAACTAAAAAAATTACGATTAGGTACTCAACTACACCAATTAGTCAACTAATACTCTTTTGGTACATAATCTTATTTAAACATCAAGTAAAACATTTGTGTGGCATTTTATTCCAATCACGAGTCCTAAGATTTAATTCATAATCAGGTTGAGGAAATAACAATCCAAACATCATAAGGGCATAACTAGAATAAATAAAATGCGCAAATAACAATCCAACACTTGTTTACAAGGATTTAAACAACATTTTCCTTTTTGTTTTCTTTTAAAGATTTTCACACATTTTTTAGGAAAAATCACTCAAAGACCTTTTTTGAAGCTTTTTCTGGTTTTTGGAAAAAATATAAACAATTTTCGGAAATTTTAATTTAAAAAAAAATATTATTAATATTAAAATAATAACGTAACATTATATTATAATATAAATGAACCCGGGTCGGACCTTCGCTTCCTACCCGGGTCGAAGCCAGCCGGGCCCGCCTCCCCGGTTGCGAGACCCCCAGCCGGACAGGACCTGATTTGCGGGCCCAGTCCAGTCGAGAAGAAATGGGTTCCCCCCCTAGAAAGTAAATAAACTAAATCTAGCCCAAGAAAACAAAATAAGCCCAACATGCCTAATTCATTTCAGCCCAGAGACCAAACCCTAAAGACCGACCGGATCCGACCCGGAACCCCCTGGCATTCTCCTCGCTCCTTGCGGCACCCTCTGCCCTCCGCGGTTTGGCCGGCCGAGAAAGCGGCGCCGCTCTCCTTGGCCGGGCTACACGCCCACTCGAGCGTCACCTTGGCTGGCCCAAGCTGCGGGCTTGGTCTTTTGCCCGAGTCGCCGCTCCTTAACCGGTGTTCTTGTCGCCGGTGTCCTCAGCCGGAGACACAGTAACAACGACAGAGGCAACGGAACAAATGAACGGCCAACACTCGAGGAATCCGGCATCGCAGGAACGCCACCGAGGAGCATGACACGCACGGACGACTCAGCTCCGGCCAAAACAGGGAAATAAAACCCAGATCTCATTGCGGCATTTTGTCGAACGGCTCAAGTGCACTACCGAAATGAGAGAACCTGCGACGACACTCTCGTCGACGAACCAGAATATGCACGATTGCGTAACAAGGGACGGCCAGGGGCCGGAGCTCGCCTTAACCGGGTGGCCGCAAGCTCCGGCCCAGCACGCCCAAAAGACAGGGTAGGCAAATAGCAGGGCTTACTCGTTCGGGGAGGGTGTCGGCCTAGAGAGGTCGTCGGACTTGGGTTTCGCGTGCGGCTGAGATGCCGGCCAAGGCTCTCTATTTCGCGGTCTCTCTCTCTCTCGGCTCCCGGTTTCTCTCTCTGAAAAGCTCCCCAGATCTCTCCTACTCTCAGCCCCGATTTCTCTCTCATCCACCGCTCTACCCTCACTGGGCTCGCAAACGTCCTATTTATAGGCCGAGGAGGCCGGTCGACGGAGGCTTCGGCCGCCGGTCCTTGGCGGGCCGACCAGCCCTAGTGCTGCCGAACCGACGTCCCCTCGTCGTCCACTCGCAGAGCAGGTCTCCTCTGCTCTGCTCCTATTTATAGGCCGAGGAGGCCGGTCGACGGAGGCTTCGGCCGCCGGTCCTTGGCGGGCCGACCAGCCCTAGTGCTGCCGAACCGACGTCCCCTCGCCGTCCACTCGCAGAGCAGGTCTCCTCTGCTCTGCTCCTCAGTTCGGCGGCATTGAAGATGCTTGCTCTGCCGTCCCATCCTTCGCCGGCCTACCCTCCTCTCCCTGCTGTAGGGCGTCCTCCGCGCGCCGTCGGCCTCTGCGCGCGTGGTGTGCTGTGCCAGGAAGAAGAAGGAAGGGGAAGGAGCCGGAGGGGCTGGGCCTGGGGAAGATTGAGGGTAAATGGGCCCGGGCCCGTGCGCGGGGAAGAGAAATCCAAAGGGGGCTGGGGCCAAAGCCGACCCCCCCTTCTTCCTTCTCAAAGCTCTTTTTTTTTTTTCCTTTTTAATATTCTATTTATCTGAAAATAGGTCAAATAAAGGGAAAATAAAATAAAAATAAAAATTAGCGGATGCAAATAACGTTAATGCCTAGATGATGTGATTTGGTCCCTAATTTTCTTATGCAATTTTATCCTAAATATTTAGCCAAAATTTCGGTGTTAATATTAATGCCTTGCTATTCATATAGAAATTCAAACTTAAACTTTTGGAACAAAGGATAGCACAAACAACATAACAACACTTGGCCTAGCAATGATCAACTACCATATGTCATTAAAATCAAGAATGCTGTCTCTTGTCAAAAGTTCGTATGATAGACAGAAGAATATTAGAAGTGCCAAAAGTTGTGTACGACTTTCGCTTTAGTGTCGAAAGTTTCTATCAAATCACTTAAGTGCTAAATCGGAGAAAAGACGATCACTTAAATGCTAATGGCAAGAATTTTTGGTAAAAAATAATATGTGGCTTTTATAATTAAAAATTTTATATGACTTGGCATATTACTTAAAAAATTTAGTCCTCGTGGCATTTGCACCTAATGTGCTGAGCACTGAAGTAATAACTTTTTAATAATGATTGACACTAAAGTAATCACTTTAAACAAAATTTGACACTCAAACAATTACTATTTACAACTTTTAGACGACGTCATTTAGAGCTTCTTAGTTGATTAGGCATGCTCACAATCCACATAGGACTGATAAATTAATAAAATATGGCCACATCGGATTTCCGGTGACTCAAATCCAAGTTAGCACTTAAGTAATAAAAAAAAAAAAAAACTTTTTGCACTCAAATGAGTATCGTATACAACTTTTGGCATTTCTAATGTCTTTCTCCCAAAGTCCTCACCTACATCCTTAGGAGTAAAGTTCAATCATGTCCCACCATAAATATTATCACAATTACTAGGTGGCTCAACATGAAAAAAAAAAAGTATAGAATGACTTTTAGGTGATATAAATCTGACTTTTAACTGAACTAATTGACATCGGACACGAAATTTGAACTCAAACTTAAAGAAACTAATGACTAAAACCAAGCCATGATAATACGTTTAACGCATAAGACTTTGTCGATGGTATGCTAGATAAGTTTATTGATCACGAAGGCATGGCTCATTGAATGAAATGTCTAAAGAGCATATTAGTTATAAATTTCCAATGGATAGAGTAAGGACTAAACCGATTGAATACTAATACAAGGAGTTCGTGTTTCCCATATAAGCCCATTTCGAGCTTTGTCTTCATTGAGGAGTCTTTCTTGAGAAGGCTGGCATTTCTTTGTTGAATTCTGAAAGAGAAGGGAATCGTCCCAGGCTAGTGAGTAAAAAATTCATGTGAAGATAAGGAAATTGATTTTGCATATGTTGGACGAGTGAACTTCTTAGCAGTTTGTTGTTGTTTATCAAGTTCAGTTGGGCTACCTGACCACATGTGTTTGTCCGACCACAATAGCAGATCATCATCAGATCTATCTCGAACAGTAGATGCCTGGTCTGTAAGTGTTTGGCCAACAACAATTGCCCATGTAATGCCTGTGTCATTTGTGCTAATCAAATGTGTAAATCACGCACTCGGAATAATATCCGTATTCCGACAGCCAATATGCCCTTCATCTAAACAAACTTGGGAGATAACTTCCTTTTTATTCCTCTCAGTCAACCTCGCACACATTTGCACGAGCGCTTTGTGTTTGTTCTTTTCTCGTGAGTTCACATGTCACAACGAAAACAACTTCCTTCGTGTCTTTATATTATCTGTTGGTATGCGTCCGCTTCTTTGTACTTCATTTGCCCATGCTTTTAGGAAGAGGAAAATAACTCCTCTTTTCATCAAGGCAAGGGGGCGAACGGAGGAAACCCTAATAAGGGTGGATTAAGCTTAACTCGGACGGAGCAATTAATGTTTGTGGAGAACAGAGAAGGAGGAACGAGTAGTCTTTTGAGAGATCACCAGGGAAACTGGCTAGCTGGTTTCTCTCGAAACACGGGGAAAACAAACGCTTGCATTGCTGAGATTTGGGAGTTAAAAGATGGAACTAGACATATTGTTTGTGTCAGAGATATTTCGATAATTTTGTTCATTCTCCACATCTCTCAAATTGTGCTCATATCTCGCCTTGATTATGCATATTTTGATTAATATGTTATAGATAGTCATCTAACAAAACCTATATATAGGCTCCTGTATTTTTCTTCAAGATACATTGAAATATATAGAAAATTCCATAATTCTCTCTTAAGAACAAACAGTCTCACGATCTTTGCAGAGAACCTCTCCTTGTCAATGTGCAAGAAATAGGAGGGAACATCGGTGTAACAAATTGAACATATATACTGAGAAGCAAACGGATGTGCGGATGCTGTCGATAGATTGGGAAAGAGAGAAGCATGTGCAGTTTACCATGTTCATTAGCTCTCCGGATGTTACTGAAGATATTTTGTATAAGATGCACTTGACAGAACTTCAACTACGAAAATAAAATAACTCCTCTTAACACCCCTTGGGATTTTCTGAAAATGATGGAACGGCCCAACTCAGAAGTCCAACAAGTTGTATAAACAATGGAACCTGAACAGCGGATAGGTTTCCGAAGATGTTGGTAATTTAAAATGCTGCTGGTAAGAAAATTTAATTCAGGATTTTAGCAACGTCCAAAAGAATTGGTAAATGACCAACTCCTCTAGAATTGTACGAGGACGGTTAGCGATTTAGCAACACCATAATAAGTTTATCATCAATCTATTTAATTAACAACTTATCAACTTCTTCAAAATTTTACAAGCGCGGTTAGTAAAATGCCAGTATTTTACCAACATCGTAATAAATTAATAATAAGTCACTGACTTCTTTTAAATCATATAAGCCTGAATTTACTATCTTCCTAATAAATTAGTAAATTACCACCTTCGTCAAAATTTTGCAAGTACAGTCAGTAGATTGCCAATGTAATACTGAATTTATCTGATTTTACATTTTATTTCTTTACAATTATTTTTTTTTTTAGAATCACTCCTTTGCAAGCCTCTGGCGAATGTGACATTTGAAACCCGATAACCTAGATTGACCCAAAAGGGCCTATCTGTTTTTTTTTTTTGATGACCCAGGAAACCCGCGTACCGTACCAATACGGACAGCCTCGGTAGGCCTGGGGTGACGGGGGATAAACCTTGGGGCCCCACGGGAGGACCCACCACCCCTGTGGAACGGGTAAGACGCCAAGCGTCTCCGTGGAGAGTCGAACCCTCTCCTTGTTCTTCAAAAAGTGTTAAAAAAAAACCCGTGATTGTCCGCCAAAAGTTAAATATTTTCCAACTTTTAAAAGGTAATGAAAATTTTAATATGAATCTAACCGTCGACGTCTACATGTTGACTATATTCCGGGCGTTACAAGCTAAAAAAGCCAAAGTGCGTCGCCACAAGATTTAAATTGAGTAAGAGGAAAAACGTAAGAGTCTATCTAGACATGCCCCTAGAGAATTAAGAGAACTGAAGGCTAAGCAAACAACAACACATGGTCTTGTTTCAGGCGTTACAAAGAAATCAAACACATCCTATGTAACTCCTGCAATTTAGTGATTTCTATTACCAAATGATCGTTAAGCAATAAAAGATGGCATCGCCTGACCATTGTTCCTCCGCTCTTTCATGATTACTATTGTCAGTTGCTTCCTAAATTCATGATTCCACTTTCCAACCATTATGTCATTTTAATCCCCTTATGGATTTTTGGCTCTACTTATTGGCGGTGGCATCGATTTCATCCTTCATGGTTGTCTCTCTGACGGTTGTATCCGAAATCCTCGTAATCTACGCCTTTGCTTTGAGATCACTTATTTTCGCTCATATTTCTCAACTAGTTTCCTCGTCAATCAATTGAGTTTGCCGACTCGAAGCCTTCCACACTTAACAGATTTTGCCTATCTAGCGTCTTGCTTGGTCTCATCGAGTCCAAGTTGACGATAAAAAAGACTTGGACGTCTTTTTGGTGTCAATGGATCTTCGGCAAAGAGCTAGGAAAAAGTCATATTAATCGATCTTTTCTAAAGGACAGAACTAAGAAATGACCAAATAAATCTACATCCCAACTACTTTACTGAGCAAAAGTTATGATACTCCTAGGCGAACGGTTGAAGTGAATTTATATCTTAAGTACCCTTGGCAGCTACCTTTCTATCGCTTAATTAATACATCAATTTATACGTCGAAATGGTTGAAGCCACCTACTGGCCATGGGGAATATTTGTCATGTGGATCCTCAACTACATTCTGTTAGGACAATTTATGACAATTGAAGTGTAGCTATCTCGCTGTACTTTTGTTTTGGGGTATCACATGCTGTAAATGTACCTTCTATCCAACTTAAATTATTGGCGATTCGGTGGTTGCAAGTGGGCCATGTTTCATTGTGTTATTTGACGTTTACTTTTGCTGTCGTATTGCATTGTATCTGATCTGCTTTTGCTATAAATATTGCACGTGAGATAATTACGGATGTGGCCCATGAACTGGTAAGCCCCCTCGTGTTTCACTTTACCAAGGACAAGTTCAAGGGAAAATTTGGAAAATTTTCGAAGTTGGATAATTTCTATAACTGTGCAAATTGCAAATGGTCTTGGTGGAAAAAGTATGGTCAGTAACTTAATTATCTGGTATTTCGCGAATAACTTTATTTCGTGAATAACTTACCAATAAATACTATTTAGAATGTACTCACTACCAAATAACTTCTTGGGACATAACTTTCTTTGCACTCCTCTCGTTCAACCTCGCACACATTCACATGAGCGCTCTGTGTTTGTTCTTTTCTTGCGTACACATAGCACGGCCAACACAACCTCGTTAGTGTCTTTATGTTATTTGTTGGCATAAGTCTGCTCCTTTATACTGCATCTGCCCATGCTTTTAGGAAGGGGAAAGTAACTCCTCTTTTCATTGAGGCGGGGGCCGGATGGAGGAAACTTGAATAAGGGTCGGTTAAGCTTAAATCAGACAAAGCAATTAATGTCCGTAGAGAACGGAGAAACGGGAACTAGAGGCCTCTCGAGAGACCACCAGCGAAACTGGATAGCTGGTTTCCTGTCGAAACACAGGTAGAACGAATGCTTTTGTAGCTGAGATTTGGACGTTAGGAGACGGAATTCGACTTATTGTTGCGAATAGGGATATTCATTTGCATTGTTAGAGATAATTAGAGATTTCTTTAAGATAATTTCTTAGCCTGGCCCCTTTTTCTTTTCTTCCATCCTCTTTCCACCGGCGCGGGCCGGCCCATCTTTTCATTCTTCCCCCCCAGCCCGGCTCGTTCTCCCCTTCTCTCCGCCGCCTGGTTTTGGACGATGCCTCGCCGGCGAACGTCGTGCGATGAATGTCGCGCGGTACTACCGGCCTGGGCCAGCTGGCAGCAGCTGGCAACGCTGCTTAAAATGGGGGAGAGGTTGGACCGAAAGGGGGGTTTCTTAGGCTGAAAAATCCAGAGAGAGAGAGAGGGAGTGATCCGACGAGAGAGCCGCGAGTGAGAGCGAGGGGAGAGAGTCGGAGGGAGAGACCGCCGGCCAGCGCGCCTGAATCGTGCCCGACTACCTGCCGCCGTGCCTCCTTTCCCGCGCCGAAGCTCCGGTAAGCGTCGACCCTATTTTGGCCCTGTTTTCGGGCGTGCTGGGCCGGGGCTCGCGGTCATCCGACTGATGCGAGCTCCGGCCCCGACTATCCTTTCTCCAGCTACCGTGTGTCGTTTTTTGTTTGTCGAGAGTCCCGTCGAGAATCCCGGTTGAAGATGAGCGGGAAACCTCATGATTCGCGAGCGCCCTTCACCCGTTCGATGAAATGCTTAAGCGAGATCTAGTTTTCATCTTCCCGTTTTTGGCCAAAATCGAGTCGTCCATGCAGGCCGGGATCTATGGGAATGTTCCAGTGGTGTTGGGCGACCTTGGGCGTCGGCCGTGTAGTCGTTCGCCACGTTTCCATCGTCGCCGTAGTTTGTTCGGTGTTTGGCCGTGGTGTGGCTCTCGACCGGCGGCGGGGAGGACGGCTGACGAGTGGCGGTCGGAGTGGACGACGCTGGGTGGTAGCTCGGCGGTGTCCTGAGCGCCGGCGAGGGCTTGTCGAAGTGGCGTCGGTTCGGGTGAGGAGCTTCGGTGAAGAAGAGCGCAAGGGGGAGGCGTGCTTCGGGATGGAGAGAACAGGGAGAACAAGAGAAAATAGAAAAATAAAAGAATAAAAAGGAATTAAAATAATGAATTAAAAAGGATTTTAAAAAATTATTTTTTAATTTGAAGCAGGTCATATCACAGTGGGCGGATCGGGTTATTGGTTCGGACCGGGTTTACGGTCCGAATCCCTATTCCTGAATATAATAATAAAAAAATTAATTAAAAAATTAGTTTGTAATATATAGTTGCTATTCATTTTTATGTGAGTCCCATCCACCATGAGAGAATCATTGCTAACCACAGTCAAACTTCGGTCAGCAGTGGAAACAGAGGAAGGAGAGAGAGGCAAGCTCGAAAGAACTCAAATAATTTCTCTATTTTTTAATTTTTAATATTATAAAAAATCTAAAGTTGATAAATTTATGTCATATTTAACTTAAATTAATTTTCATGTAACAACAACCACATGGTATAATAGGCCCCTGCAGCTTAAGCTGATTGACATGAGAGCTTCCACTTTCTAGGAAAGTCAAAAGCCTCTTATTGTATTCTCCATTTACTTTGTTGTTGAAAGATTGTGACCAGGAGAGCAACCCAATGGCGATGCAACCAAGTGAAGAACAGGGAAATTCGAATCAAGTAGAACCAGCAACAGGTACGTGTTCATGTTCCAACCGAGAAAGAATCTGGCATAATCGATGGAGTCCCAAATATGCTGGAACTTGTATTTTCTCATGGTTCTTTTTATTTTCTTTATCACCAAACAAACATAATGCTGACTGTAGCTAGAATAAAGGGGAAAAAAAAGTATGCGAAGGACCTAGTGCTCACTCTTTCTTCTATAGATATTGAAAATGTTTTAGCAAGCATCGGATTAGCTTCTTCCCAATCTGGAGGTGCTTCAGGTGCGTTTATCCCTCAAAGGAGTTATTTTCAGTGTGAAATTAATATCTGGGGCGGATCTTCATGAAATTGTTCTTTTCTGGGACACTTCTCAATGTCAGCAAGCATAAAAGTGTTAACTGAATGATCTGAAAAGTTTGCATCTATTGCAGAAAATTCCGAAGAGGAAGTGGATGGACCCTATTACCGACCATTGTTGCGAGCTGCATTCAGGGGCAATTGGGAATCTACTACAAGATTTTTCGAACGAGATGCTGCTTCAAAGATAGCCAAAATAACAAGCAGATCAGAAACATTGCTTCACATAGCTGCTTTGAGTGCACGAGACCAATTTTTTGGGAACTTGATTGAGCTCTTGTCTCCGTATCCGAAAGCACTTGAAATGGTTGATTGTGATGGCCGCACAGCCCTCCACAATGCTGTCCTGTGTGGAAGTATAAGGATGGTCAAGGTATTAGTTAGAAGTAATCCTAAGTTGACGCAACTTGCAGATAATAGAGGATGTGTTCCTTTGGGATATTCTGCTGTGGACGCTTCTATGCATAAGGAGATCGTCTGGTTCTTGGCGAAAAGTACAACAGTCGATGGGCCAGGTAATCCCTTCAGTAGTTCCTCTGCCATTGACGCCATTGTAGAGCTCATCTATGCTGCTCATCTTGGTAAGATCACCATCGATCTTTTTCTCAATTCCATCTGTTATTTCCTTCGTTCTAGACTTAGCTTATTTTCCCGATCAACATTTGCTGGTCAATTTGGATAGATATCGTCCTTTATGTCGTTGGGCGGTACCCTCACTTACTTACCATGAAAAGCACACGGCCCAACAACCCAACCATACTGGACGCGTTGGCATCGAGGGAGTCTTACTTTCTCAGTGGAACCAAGCTCAGTATCTTGGAAGCATTGATATACCAATGTCCGTACTTTCTAACTCGCACCACTTCATTACTGATTCCCTTCAAGAAGATCATACCGAGTTCATCACCTGCTCTTTGGTTTCTGAACTGAAGGTATTTCGGTGGACCTGAACTACAAACCAACGGATAAAAGTTTAAATCTGGGTGGGTTTGCATTTTTGCTGTTTGGCATTATCTTAGACCTTTCATGATTTTGAACTTTTAAGTCAATTTTCTTAGATTGATTCCCTCCGTACTAGCAAAAGAAAATGTAAATGAACGTTTCTTTGTAGGATATATTCTGGTTCCTCAACCTTGTTTTACTTGACTAATGGCCTGAAATCGAACTACTTTATGGATCAGCTATCCCTTGAGAACCATATGATTCAACCAAGTGCATAAGTATCATATTACTTAATTGATTGAACAATATGACGAACCGATTATGAAGTATTACAATGATTTAATATCTAGTGACCAGTTTTTCTCTGCAACCTAATTGTAGCACTTCAATGTCTTGCAAGATCACTCTGGAATGCCGCCAAAATTGTAGGCATGCTTCCATTTTATAAAGATACAGTCATTATCTCCGTCCCTCTCTCTCCAACTAAAAGTCTATGGCTTGTTTGTTTTTGACTTCTCTTGTAAGTAGAAAAAAAGCTCCCACATAATTCTTCGCCATCATCTGTAAAATATTCTTTAGTAGCCCACTGCTTGTGTGAAAGAACTGTCAGACATTCACCTTTGGATGTGATAAATGTGTTTGAAGTTAGTTTTGTATTTAATTTTTCTACGGGTCAACCGTCCATCGGTGAATATATAATTATACCGTTAATGGACATAATGAAAATCCTTAAAAAAAGTTATTCAAACTCAAACAAAGTTATGTATAATTTTCTGTGTTAATATATTTTATATTTTGAAAGATTTCAGAAATTCATCAAATTCTAATTGCAAGAGTCACGGAATTGTTAAAAAAAAGAGTGAAAAAAGAGTACCTGAAAACTGCAAATTGAGGCTAGATTTGATAACCTAGGAATTTCTTGCTTACGGCTAAATGATCTAAGTAGACGATATAAAATAATGGTTACGTAAACTTAATACTTTTCCTTCAATCTTGATTGTTGAAATAATGTTCGCTTCATCATTTCTATCAAGCATGTAAATCTTTTTGGAAAAATTAGAGCAATGAACCCATATGCATTTGTTTTCTCCATTACGAGTGAAGTGCTTAAAGCCTAAATATCACTTTCTTTGACTACTACTTCATCTCAATACAACACGAAAGAACACTTTGAGAGGGTGCAAGAATTGGGCATGGGACCAAGGGCAAGTTCCCAGCATCATTGACTTTGAAATAAGATTGCAATAGATGATGGCATGGGTTTATCATTTGATCACATTAACATAGTAAATTTACACTTTTATTTGGCAACTGTAAAAAGGCGTGAAAATAGGAATAGGAGCATGTAGGAAAAATCAATGTAGTTTGTTTGGGAAGGCTTGGAATAGAAGAATATAAGTGGGAGCGAATTTCGTGGGTCACAACATAATCATCCATCGTAGAATTCCTCCCCTAGTTATATATTCTATACCAAAAGCTGTTAGATAGTAAAGGAGTTTTCTTCCCCTGTTGTCATCGTATATTTCAGATTTGTTAGAAGCATTCCAAAAAATAAGATCCCAAATACATCAGGTTAATATGGGAGCTGTGCTCTTAAGATTACCTGAGAAGGTGGATCACTTGAAGTGCACGAAAACTAACCCAAACGGCACCTGGCTGCTGAAATGATCCTATAGTTCTCAAAATCTATTCACGATTTTTACTCGCAATTGCACTTGTCATCTTCACCCAAATTTTGTATGCCCACGAAATAACCTCTAGTGTCGTCCCTAATTCTTCTATTTTTTGTCAAAAAAAGAAAAAAAGAAAAGAAAAGGAAACAGACTAGTGTCATTGCATGTTTTTATCAAAATAAAAGTGATTTTTTAATATAGTCAACTCCAATTACTACGTTAGGAAACGTCACACACCATTATGTGACCTCATGTGGAAGCTTTGAAATTACTAAAGACAGAGAGAATGGAGGAAAAAAAAAAAGATTTGTTCGTCTGAGCATAAATAACAGTACAGTGGCTTATACGATTAATATGATTTTTTTATTACTAGCTGCCAAAAGCATATTTGAATAATATTGTCTAAAATAATCTTATACGAGCAAAGACTACTGTAATTTACTCTAGCTAGACATGAGTCATTAGTGTGTTTATCTCCAAAGCTGTTGTCTTATAATTATGTTCTCTTAATTATGATTAGCATTGAAAGCCTGGTTTGAACTTCAAGGATGATCTCTTTCTTCAGTTACCCTCTAATCACTTCTACTTTCTTCACATCCAATTAATTTTTTCCTCCAGACATGATATAAACTTTTTCTTTGAAAATGCCAAAAATGATTTTATTTCCTTTTTGTACTTTTGCATCAGCAATTACTCAAACTCACTGTTTGCATTTGAGGATTGAATCCCAGAGAAGAACTTTTTTTTTTTTTTTTAAATCCAATTGCAAGCCCCTTGGTTTTTCATTTTATTTTTTCGTTTGTTTTTGACATTTTGCAGTTCCTATTTTAAAGAGAGTCCACGAGGTGAAGCTGAGACACGTGATGGCAATCAAGTTGGCCAGACAAGTTTGCATTGCGATCTCTTATATGAATACTACCGAGATCATTGATTTTTGCGGTAATGGGTTCTTCTTGTATCAAGCTACAACCCACGGAATCAGTGAAATCATGAAGCTATTTATTCAGTTTTTCCCAGAAGGGAAGTTGACTTGGGGTAAGGATTTGATCGCATATGCAGTGCGTTTCCGCAATGAAAGGACTCTCAGACTGTTTTTGAAGGTAAGCTCAACTAATAAGTCGTCATTAGTTCCAGCGCCCACATTGGGCGATTCGACAAATATGTTGCTCGCAGCAGCAGAGTACCAACCTAATTTGGGCACCGTAACTAATGTCTCCGGAGTAGCTTTTCAAATACAAAGAGAAGTCCAGTGGTACAAGGTAAATATCTTTCTTTTCATATAATTTATAGCTGCGCTTAATGATAAATATTATATCTTCTTGACAATTTTTTAAAAATATGATAGCTAGAACTTTTATTAAAAAATCTTGAGAATATACATTGAACCTTTTTTTTAAAGCGGTTGAGCGATATTCAGCCAAGCTTTTGCATACCACAAAGTCTACCTTCTTGGGTTATTTTAAGGGTAAACTACCCTACATCAATCTGGTGCTTTCAGGATTTTACTCCTGAAATGCTTCCACTATGACTTGAATCCAAGACCACAATGAGAAGAAGAAACTCCTTTGCCATGTAAACCAAATTAATAAGGTAAGTTGAGAAACTACACTACATCACCGATTGACAGAAAATAAGGGAGACTGATAAGGGAAATTGGGACATTGAAAACTGATTGAGACTAATCATAATTAAATTGCATTTTAATTTACCAATATAACTATGATCCGCCACTTTAATCTAATCCTAATGACTCTTTCTTAAATTCGACCGACTCTTTATATGGGTGTCTGCCATGATGCAATTAGGGGATTATTATGCATATCATTTAATGAATAACCCATTTATATTCCCGTGGAGCCCAAACAAAAACATTTAAATCAGTTTTACTTAAACTTCCCCGGTAGCTTTGCTCGTTCCGTTGTATTACATTTTGTATTTAAGATTATAATGCAGTTGAGATATAATTAAATTTATGTAGGTGGTAATGACTTAATTAAAGTAATATGAATTGAATCTTCTCTGATTTTTATTTTATTATATATATATATGTCAAAAGGTTAGCTAAGTTCACTTATGGCCACTATTTCCATTTGAATAGCTATTAATTCAAGAACACTCCCCATTAATTTATTTAGCAATCAAGTAAGTTTTACTCATGCAAACCATTGTCTAAAAAAAGATGATATCATGAAGCTTTTACTATTTATTTACCTTTATTGCATTCATATATATATATATATATATATCAAAAGGTTAGCTAAGTTCACTTATGGCCACTATTTCCATTTGAATAGCTATTAATTCAAGAACACTTCTCATTAGTTAATTTAGCAGTCAACTAAAGTTTTACTCATGCAAACCATTGTCTAAAAAAATGATATCATGAAGCTTTTACTATTTGTTTACCTTTATTGCATTTCAACTTTCTATTCTCTGTCGTGAAAAAATTAAAAAAAAGAAGAAAAAGCTTGGTACTATTATGTACAACAAGAATCCTAAAATTTGAGTCAATTCTGCAATTCAGTCCTAAAACTTTGAATTCATGATTAATAAGTCTTAAAACCTGTCTTTGCTCTTTATGTTAGTCCCTTCGTTTGTTCCATCTATTTTTTATGGATGGAAAATTTATTGGCATTTTTTTTTATTAATTCCCTTTTATTTTTTGCATAAGTTGAACTAATATGGCACAGATAAGTGCCACATCACAAAAACTATAAATAAAAATGACTAGAGTTTAAATAAAAAAGTCAAAAAATAGAGAGAGGGAGTGATCATTGAAGAGGAACAAGGAGTTGGCCCATTTGTCACTGGCAAGGTTTAGGAACCGTCACGGAGTCGCTTTGAGTGCAACAACCCTCGCTGGACTGCCAACGAGGCTTGGCCGCCTCACTCAATGGTGGCAGCGACATAACTCGCTACTACCTGAGAAGGCTCAATTGGCCCTTGCATAGGTATCATCGTTGCCGCCGTTGCAGACTCATGGAACACCTTTATAATCAACCTCTCAAATTAGTTAAATCCAAACATTTGGCATGTGTATATAATTGATTGAATGTGAAATGCTAAATTTCAGTTTCCAAATTGAAAATCCCCTGCTTTCTAGCCAGTTGTGCTAACCTTGAGAGGTTGAGTTGCGTCTTTTTCTATTACGTAGCTATCCTTTCATATAGTATCTTATTTAATTTACTTTTGAATAATCAGTTATGCAATGTGAAGACATAACTCCCACTAGCAATGCACTTGACTACCATCCGTTAGATGCTCGAAAATGAAATTTTCTTTATAAAAGAAACGAATATGTGCGCTACGAATTAATGAGAAAATGATAAGGGAATTCTAGTGTATGAATTGGGGTGACGGAGACCATGACAACTCTCAAATCAATCATATCAATTAATCAAATAAATAAGAACATATTTGCACAGATTTTAGAAGAATGCAAAATACGTCTAATTCAACTAAAGAAAAGAAATAGGAGAAATATGAATAAGGAAAATTGTTTGAACAATCTCAATCCTAGTTTATGGATGTCATCCTCAGTTTTTCAATTTTGTCAATTTAGTCTTAAACATTTACACGAAATTTCAACATAGTTATTATGATTAATTTTTGTCTAAAATCGTTGGCATGACAGTGTGTTACGGAGAATGGTTGGCGACAATTGGACCGACACGTTAGCAGTTTTCAATGTAATTAACCGAAATGACTATATTGAAATTTCATGTAAAGATTTATGATTAAATTAATAAAATTGAAAAATTTAGAATTGAATTGGCATCCATATAGTAAGTTTATGACATATTGGTTAATTTTCCCAGTATGAATATGAAACAAGTATCATGGTTGATCAAAACATCTCAAGTGGACAAACGTTGTGCCTTTTGCCTTTCAACATGTCTCGAGCCAATAGATAAAGTCTTTCGAGATGTCAAATTTGACATTGAAATCATCTAAATCACCATTCCTTTAATGATGGCACAATGGAGCCACTTCACAAGTTGCGTTGGAACAGACATCAAGGAAGAGGTAATCTCCTCTATGTTGTCTTCTTCGGGGTCATAATGGGGATGGCCACGTCCCAACAATGAAATTTCTTTGATTGTCCTTGGAGTTGTCGTACTATTGGCTCTTGGCTCAAATGATTCGAGAAACAAAATACAATGCATGGGGTTCAATAAAGCACGTAGAAGTACCAAAAGTCTCATTCTCAGATTTCTTGACCAGCTCTTGATATTTTTTCCATAAATTCTTCTAGAAGAATCCAAATTTCATGAAACTTAAATCATCGCAAAGTAGAAACATAGTGCTTTGCATTCATATATTATTTGACTAAAATGAAGCACAAAATCATCATCGAAGCTCTGAAGACAATGGCCTATGAAATTCTGCTAGCAAAGATGGACTTGACCTCTAAGCAAGTCTTAATCTCCTTGAGATATTCCCTCGTTTGTTTTTTCAAAAATCTTCAATACTTTATCCACTTATTGAAACTCCTAATTATAAGTTTTATGCATAGGCTGTGGAAAGTTACATTACCCCTAGCATGAGAGATGCCCTTCCCGAGGGAATGACATATTGGAATAGATTCAAGGAGACCCACAAAGAGTTGCTGGAGAAAGGAGAGAAGTGGGTGAAGGACACTACAAATTCATGTATGCTTGTCTCAACTCTAATTGCCACAGTATTGTTCGCTGCTGCATTCACTATGCCTGGAGGCAATGACAACAATACCGGAGTACCCTTGTTGTTGGGACAGGACTCTCTCCTAGTTTTTGCAATTTCAGATGCGTTAGGTTTGGTCTCCTCTGTGACGGCCATCTTGCTATTCCTAGCCATCTTAACTTCGCGGTATGAGGCGCAAGATTTTCTTGAATCGTTGCCTAAGAAGATCATCTAGGGCCTTTGTTTTCTCTTCCTCTCCTTGGCTTTCATGCTGATGGCCTTCGCTGCAACTCTCACAATGGTGCTGGATAATAGATTGGAGTGGGTTCTCATTCCCATTACTTTGCTGGCCTCTCTCCCCGTGGCTTTATTTGCACGACTACAACTTCCCTTGCTATTCCAAATGGTTAAATCCACTTATGGACCAGGCATTTTTCATCCCGACTACATTTGGGATGGAGTCAATTATAATGAACAAGATCAGTGATTGATGAATTTGATTTGAGGGTGAATGTCTTCGTTATAGTTGCTGTTGTAGTAGGGCCAATGTGATACTGAATGTATTTCCTCAAAGTATTTGAACAATTACTATGCATTATGTTTCCCTGCCTTATTAACAAAGATCTATTTGTAGAATGATTCAATCAATTTAAAATTTCAGCCTATAGATACTTCAAAATTGAATCTGCATATTTTTTTTTTCTTCCATTGAATACCGAAACATGCTCAGTCTTGGAATATAAGTTTTTAATATTAGTTTTTTTTAGCCTTTTTTTTTTTAATTCAGATGCAGAAATTTTTTCTATCAGCTTAAACATCCAGCCTCCAGGTATGTCAAAACATAATCTATATAAACAATTATCTTCAACGTTTATTACCAAAATATGCGCAACCATGTAATATAGCTTTCATCATGGAATGAGAGATGAACAATTATTCATAGAAAAAACATATACAAAATTTCGGTGATAAGAATTATACCAAATGTAGACTTTATTCTTGTGAACTATAAAGTAATTGGAATCATTACAGTTACCATAATTTGTTGATATTAATTGTGAAATAGATGGAATTAAGCCTACCATAAATCTGGCATCATTCATCAATTACATATTGATCTTTCATAATAGAATCTAGGTATACATAAACAATTACTTTAAAACATTTATTACAAAGTTGGTGCAATTATGTAATATAACTTTCATCACAGAATGACTTTTTGAACATTTGATTTTTCTTTTTAAATGCTGTTCAAGTGAAAGGTTTGATAATCAAAATAATCCATATGTGAAGAATACCGATGATAGAAATGACAACACTAAGAACTATAGAATTGGATTATAACGATTACAGATTTGGTCCACACAAATTGTGAGATAAGAACTAGAAAATCAGAAGACGAAATAAGACTCCTCCGTTCGCTTCGTCCAGCCTCTGTGCGTATGATTGATGACCTCCTTATCTCTGGGGGAAGAGTGCTCGAAGTCTATTTCGTTGGCCGAAACTCAGGGGATTATTGATTTTGAAGCTTAAATGGGTTGTGCATAACATATCTATGTCGTAGTCCCTAATCTGTGAATTAATTTGTATTGGTGAAATTCTAGTGTCAAGTAACTCAATTGATAATATCGGAAAGTTTAGGTTTGAATTGGCCTACTGACTTGATAACTGCCCTAAATAACTTATTTCAACATTTATCTTCTAAATCAGTAATAATTTATTATAAAAATTCTCATAAGAATTAGATATGCAAAATTTAGACATTTGCTAGAATTAGACATCTGCTAACATTATAGGTTTGCTAACCGACATCTAGAGGTGCAAAATGGGTCTTAGACCCATATATGACCCATTGAAATCATAAATAGGTTATAAATTAGTCACTTGTTTTTTGAAAAAGTTAATTAAATGGATTCAACAATTAAAGACTTAAGATAGGTAGGTCTTAAATGGGTTGGATTTAAAATCCATTTTCAACCAAAACCACACAATCTCTCTCTTCCCTCTTTAACTTTACAAGAATATTTTTATTTTATAAAAATCAAAATTATAATTATTTCTTTATTTTAATTTTCTTTTCTTTTCTTTTTTCTTCCTTCTTCTGGTGGTGGGCACGGCGAGCCTCGAGCTCACCAGATCTGGCGAGGCAAAGGCCTCACTGACTTCCGGCGAGGCTCGAGCCTCACCAATTTGGCAAGACTCGAGCTCGCCGGCGTCGGGCGAGCTCGAGCTCGTCGATCTGGCAAGACTTGAACTCGTTAGCGTTGAGCGAGGCTCAATTAGCTAGACTCAAACTCACCGGCGTCGGGTGGGGCTCGAGCCATGCCGATTTGGCGAGCCTCAAGCTCGTCGAATCTGGTGAGGCAGAGGCCTCACCGACATCCAGCAAGGCTTGAGCCTCGCCGATCTAGTGAGCCTTGAGCTGGCCAACTTCGGCAAGCCGGGCAAGCTCGAGGCTTGCTTGTGGCCGGTTGCTGGTTGTCGTCAGCCAAAAAAGAAGAAGAAGAAAAAAGAAAAAGAATTGAGAAAAAGAAAATTTATATTATGAAAAATTAAAATTAAAAAATTAAAAAAATAAAAAATATTAAAATTCGATTTTTTTTAAAAATAATTATTTAAAAAATTTAAAAAATTGTCCATTAAATTTGTGTTGTATAAAACCATTTTAGCAATACCATTTTTAATATATATAAGAAAAAAACTTTCTTAGGTTTCGTTAAATGGGTTAAGTATAGGTAAAAAATTTTGCACTACAATAAATGGGTGATAAATGGGTTAAATGGGTCGATTGAGGTTGGACCATTTATGACCCGATCCACCCATTTAACGGGTCTACCGACATCAAAAGCAAATCAATGCATGGAGCTCGCACAAGAACGTGCCACGTGAGTCATCGTCATGCAAGTTTTGCCCACTTTTATATCCATGGATAGATAGATTGAAATTGAAATGTTAGTATCATTTCCTTGAATTACCTCATCTCACTCCTGTAGAGACCTACCTTTTCCATTTGGAGGGAAAAAGATAGATTTAGAGATAATGCATAAAAAGCAAGTATATTGCCCTCATTTTACACGCGACTCTCACAAGCTCATACCTTGCGTGATGTTAGGAATTCAAATTGACGCTATAAGGATTTTCTAATGAGGAGTCGCCATTAGCCTATTGAGATTAGTTAAAAACTAAGTAAGGCATATAAGTATACCTCACTTTCTATATAACTAGAAAATCTAGAGCTGGAGACTTAGTTACACTAATTAAACAAATAGTGCATTTTTGGTACCTAATTTTGTTTATTTCATAAAAAATTTTGTTAGGCAATCCATATTGATTTTAAACATATTCACTAATATATGAATTGATCATGCATGTGTGCAATCATTAAAGTAACAACCAGCAATCAAGAAAGAATTAAATAAATTGCGAAGAAATGCAGTGCTCTAAAGCTAAGAAATAAAGAAAAATGTCATTTCTAGCTAGGCTAAAGGGAAATCGCGATCAAATTGAAAGTGCGCAATCAATGGGTAATTTGTCTAAAAAAATGAAGCATTGAAATCTCATCATAAAGCTTTAAGAGTTTGTTCAATTTTAAGCACAATTTTTATCAAAAGATTTTCACAACTTTTAGAAAAAAAATTAATTAATTTTCTCTAGATCTAGTCTAAGTCAAGACCCAACTGGGGTCGCAAAACACAAGCCGAGCTCTTGTACCGAGCCCGGTCTGACCAAAACCCCAAACTACACCTTAACCTAATTCCCCAAAGCCCAACTTACAAGCAAACCCAATCCAAATCTAACTAGTAAGCCTAGCACGTACTAACTAGACTAAACAAGTCCAAGCAAAGGTGATCATGGTCTAGGTTGGGCTGGTTCAACACCTAACCCAGGGACTGACTCGCACAATGTTGGTCCCCATTTTTGGGATTGAGGACCGACCCAATTGAGCTTGGGACCGAGAACCGAACTGACCTGACATGTTCGATTGAGCTCTAGGGTCAATCCAAGACCAACAAATAATTTATTTTATTTTATTTTTTGTATTCCCTAAAAAGACAAACCTAGTATTTCAAATTACATATCCATCAATAGGGATAGTCATCAATATCTATGGGATTCAAGATTTTAGGGATATGATGAAATTGAGGGGAAAATTTCCTTATTCTGACTGAATCCTCGGAGCTTTCCAAGCAAGCCACGAGGGGAGTGGCGAGTGGCGCGAGCATTGAGCAGCGAGCGTCGAGTGTCGAGCGTCGAGCGGGGCGAGGTTGTTAACAAGTGAAAAGTTATTTCTTTCAATTAAAAATTGAAGAAGAATAAAAAAGAAAGAATAAGATAAACAAAGAAAGAAGAACAAGAGTATTGGAGGAGGAGGACGTTGTTTGATGCTGTTTAAGTTAGGGTTTACTCTTTAGACTATATATAAGAATAGCATAATATATATAGTCAGGATTGGTCCAAGCTAGACTAATCCTGAATTCTTAGGATCGAGGACCAATCTGGATGGTGCTAGTCTAGGAATTTTAGGACCAAAGACAGACCTAGTTCTCCAAGAAACCGGATCAAGACTAGCCGGGTTGGGGCGGTCTAAGGTCGGTCTAGGGTCAACCTTGGACCAATGATCACCCCTAAGTCCAAGTTCATCAGCCTAAGGGTGCGTTTGGTTAGACTTTTGGTAAAAGCTTTTGGAAGTTAAATGGATTTTCTAAAATGTAAATTATGTTTGTTAAATTGTAATATGAAAGTTTATTGTGAAGTATCTTTGAGCAAAATATTGTTTGGAGAGATAATATTTACAAATGACTTTTGTGATTAAAAAAAAAGAAAAAAAAATTTGTCAAAAAAAAAAGCCGGCGAGGGTAAGCGGTCACCGACAATCAAAATCTGTTGCTAGTGGCCAACATATGAGATTGCAAGACCTCAAACGACCTCGGAAGACAACTGGCAAGGGCGCCTAGGGTTGGGTGACCCTCGGAGACCACCAATGAGGTTCGCCTAGGGTTGGGTAATCCCTAGCGAGGGTCACGTGACCCAGGCGACGTTGGCAAGGGCAGCCTGGTCGCGTGACCCTTGCGACCTCTCACGAAGGTCACGCGACCTAGATCTAGGTCACTGCAACTCACCAGGGGTCACGCAACCTTGGTGAGGGCCACCTGAGGTCGCGTGACCTTGATGGCTCTTTATGGAGGTTGCGTGACCTAGATCTAGGTCATCAGAAGTCACGTGACCTCGCCGCAACTTGTCAAAGGTCAAACGACCTAGATTTGGGTTGCCGGAGGTTGTGCAACCTTGGCGAGAGTTGCCTGGTCATGCTACTCAAGCGACCCTTCACGAAGATTGTGCAACCCAGATTTAGGTTGCGGCAACACGACTCGCAAGGGGTCACTGCGACTCGCGAAAGTTGCATGGCTTGCCAGTGGTGGACGTCAAGGTAACCGCAACCATACTGGCATCTTTCCAGCTCGCTGCCAACCCATCGCAGCCACACGCAACCACATTAGCTGGCTCAACAGAGAAGAAGATAAACAGTGAATCATGAAGGCAAAAATGTAAAGACAAAAATTGAGTGAGGACAGTTTTGGAACAAAATTTTTATACTAAACCCTAGAGAGGGCCTTTTGAGAATGTCGAAAGCCCAAGGCAGCCTAGGATTTGCCTTGGGCTTTTAGCCTTTCAAAGGCAAACAATCCCTCAAGTGGGTTTCAAAATTTTTATCAAACACTTGATACTTGGTCAAACAAGCTTTGGACACCCAAACCTCCTTCCCAAGACCATTTCCAAATGCACCCTAAACAAGCCCAAATCCACTAAAACCACTTAGGCCTGAGATTACTCAAACATTAAATAGGCCCATTTCTTTCTAGCCGAGTCTTCCCACTTCGAATCCCCAACATAGTACTGACGTTTGCCCCAACTGCAAGTTCATTCCTAAAGCTAAAACATTAACTCCAGGGCAAGCGCGGCTCAACCATCAACGCTCTCAGACTTCAAATTGAGAATAACTTAAACATCACCCTTGATAGCCTAGGTGTGCCACCAGACTCACGTTGCCGCCATGCCAAAGCCATTGCCAGCCACTGGACGAATATCTGCCAATGAAACGTCATCAACCACATCACCCTCTTCAGGTCACTACCAATCACCATTATCTTCCAATACACATTCCACATTCACAATTGCAAGATAAAAGACTGTATAGAGCAGAGATCGGGAAAGCAAGCCAATGCGAATGACCCAAGAGATTGATGTTTCCTCTTTAGACTTCAACTGATTCCCGACGTGCAAAACATAGAGCAATAAAAACGCAAAGAAACTCTTCTGCTCCCACTTAGTTCAGTGATGGAAATACCGCTTAACGAGCGACAAGGACTTTTTGCTGATGTGAAATCTGCCTATACGCACTTAAGAACGAATGGAAATCGGCAACGCATGCGCACAGGCTGACATGGACCTATTATCAAACATATGGTGACCACGGATCGAGAAGAAGACACTGACCATCTTTAGAACTCGAACTCACCGGAAACACGTACGAATGGGAGCGGTGGTCTTGGGGACGCCGTTCGGAGGTCGTCGAGGACACGTAGTTGGATCAATGGGGGTGAGGCTGAGAGTCGCTCTCCGATTTCACTCTCGGCCTCCCTCTCTCTCCTCTCAAACGAGCCAGCCAAAAGGTCCCCCTTCTCTCTCTAAGTCCCTTTCCTTTTACTGGCCACCGGTGCGCATGGCCTCTGCCATGCCAGCTGCCTCTGCCGGTCTACCCCCGACCACCAACTCCGGCGAGACGCTCGCGTTGCCTCCTCTGTCTCTGTACTTCGTCCTTTTTCAGTGATCCTTCCGCAAATCGTAGAGGACAAAGGGGAGTGGGGAAGGGGGAAAGGAGCGAGTCGGGCTGGAAGAAAAGGAAAATAAAATGGGCCGGGCCCAAACGAAAAAGAGGGAGTAGAAGGGAAAGGAAAGAAGGCCGGGCTAGCCTGCCCCAGGCCCAGTTTCGCTTTCAATAATTTTTTTGTAAATTATAATGATAGTTTTTTATTTTAATTCTAGTAATGCAAATGCTCCTAAAGTCTATATGCCATGAAATTTAATGAAAATTATTTTTTCTAGGGCTTAAAAATCAGTCCTTAATTTTTTATGCAATTAATGAATAATTAAACAGGTCATCAAATGTCAACAACCTCAAAACTCCATGAGCACCTAAGTTTACTGTAAGCTTTCCAATAAGATATCATTTGCCCTACACCCTTGTTGGTCTCAAATCAAATAGCCACCTTTTAGGGGAAAACACATGATCAAATAAAAACACAAGTATCTAAATTAAACAATACTTACACCTAACAATAGTGAGACGAGCTTTCTGGCGGCATTAGAGTTGCAGGAATCCAAAAATGGATTTAAAAGGTACTTGCTTCGAAATTTTATTAGCTTATGGTCAAACAATTGATCAAACACCACACCTCAACACTTTTAAGGCACAACAAGTCTTATGGAAGAAAAAATTCTTAGATTCACCTGACGCATGTGAGCCCATCTAGGGGTGTGCATGGTCCGGGCGGGCGGTTCCTGACCTAGAACCAGGAACTGCCCGCTAAGGACCAGTTCCGAAAAATTGGAACCGGGATCCACCCGTTTGTTGCATGGATCCACCCGGGAACCGGACTGCCGGTCTGGTCCAGTTCCCGGGTGAATCAATAGAACCGATCTTGACACAAAATAATTTTGGTTTTCAACATAAAACGATCGGGTCTATGAGTTGGGAAGGAGGGGAGCAAGTCTATGGTCGGGTTTTCAACATAGAACGGTTGCGAAACAATTTTCTGCGGCTATGGTGGGTGGCGGCCGACGCGAGGGGGCGTCAACGCTTGGGGAGGAATCAAAATGGCGATAGGATTAGCAGGAATCGAGGAAAAGACAAAGAGAGAGAGAACCGAAGACAAAGAGAGTGAGGAGATGAGATCTAATCTAGGGTTTTTTTTAGTATTTTTTTTTTTAATATTAAAAAGGTTCCGGTCCGGTCTGGGTGGGCGGATTCGTCCATGGAATTGGGAACCGGACCGGAACCCATCTTTTCCGAAAAATTGGAACTGGGAACCGGACCGGTTCCCTCAAGAACCACTGGTTCCGGGCAGTTCCGGTCCGGTTCCGGGCGGTTCTGGTTCGGTTCCGGGCGGTCCGGGCGGTTCCCGGGTATTTTGCACACGCCTAAGCCCATCTCACATGTACCATTGGATGAAGTGGTTCCCATGTGGAACCCATTGATCTAACCATAGACATGAGCTAGGTCCACATTATCCACATCCATTACTGATTCATTATACAAAGATTGCGACAAGATTCTAGTGTATTTAGAAAAAAAAACGAAACAAGTCCAAAGCTATAATCTAAAACAGAATCTACATAGCTCACATGACAATCCTCTTATAATTAGGTTGTGTGTTGAAAAGTCTGCATCAATGAATTAGTCCAATTGACTTCGATTATACTAAATGAACGTATTGAATGTGTTGGCACGATGCACCATTACTAAATAATGCTTCAATTGCATCAAGCACATAGCACGACGTGAGCCATTATTATATAAATGCAGCATCGAATGTTAGTCTATCCCTTTGTAGATAGGATCCAAATTCTACTGAATCTCATTTGTAATGGGTGGATGATATTACTACATCACTTGACTTATCAAGCACATTTCTTTCCAGATGAATATTAGCTCTCAAGGAATTGACGAGGCAACATACTTTTAGTCATCTACTCAAAATTCGACGAAGAAAAGGAGCCGTTTTGCTCCATTGTCCAAACTGAACAAGAAGTTAGAAAGCAGTAATGATCAAATCTCCACCCCAATGACTCACTTCAACACACAAGCAAACCAAATACAACCTTACATGAAAAATCCATGGAAAGCCACTGATGACGAGCATATAAATCGAGTTATTATTTCCTTTCATTTTTTTGAAGGGGCTTGAAATGGTGGCGATTGTTAATGGATGGATTCTCGACGAAAATGAGATTAGCCACTTAGCTAGTGCCTCTAGGAACCCCCTTTAACTTTTTAACCTGGGCATCATCATGGCAAGGTGGTGGCCTCCACCAACTCAAAAGGAAAATTATTAGCGAGCAGAGCAAGGTCCAAGATTTGAAGCCTTGGGCTCGGACTGTGAAGCAAACTATGGCAAGAGCTGGAGCTGTGCCAGCATTCAAGTGGAAGTGCCATAGCCCCCGAGGGAAAATCATGCTATCCCCTTTGTTGATGTTCTTCAAGTAGACGGTGTTCGCCGACGACGAGATGATCTTGGCACAAATCGACCCTTGGAAGACGAGGAGGACCTCCGAGCTGCTCAGGTGCGTGTGCATCAAGATGACCCTATTGGGGCTTATTGAAATTAATGGTTGCAACCAATCTGTATATGGTAAGGACTATAAAGCTATTGGGAACATTCACAGCTTATTTTAAAGGTGGCAAAGAATTTTTGTAAGTTTTACGGATATCTACATTACAAGTAGGGTGCACATGGTCCGGATGGGTGGTTCTCGACCTAGAATCGGGAACCACCCGTTAAGAACCGGCTCTGAAAAATTGGAACCGGGAACCACCCGCTAGTTGTATGAATCCACCCAAGAACTAGTCCAACATTTTCCCCTTTTCATCCTCTTCGCATCTACTTATTCTAGCTCTCCTGACCATGGTAGCTTTATTCTCCTCAATAGTTAGCGCCGTGGCGGCGGCGGTGGTTGCGACCCTCGCGCCACTTCCATCCCAACCACCACCACCATCTTCCTTAAGCATGTTTTTGGTCACCTGAGCAACTGATCCTTGACCCAGCTGTATCCTCACCTACACTCCGCGGTGCAATGAGCCATCAAAGTGTCGCACACGCACAAATGACAACCAGAACCACGAATCCCGACTCTCGACCATCAAAACCCAGAACCCAATTTCGGCCGAACAAGGAAAAGTCTTGCCCGAAATCAAAAGGGACCGGAGAAGGACGAAAAATGAAGCGACCCGTAGGAGCCGAACGCGTCTTGAGCTAACTGAGAGCGACCCAGAAACAGAGAGAGAGAGCTGGAACGAATTTTACCTTGACCATGTTGACGGGTTGGACGACATAGGTGGCAAGCATGCCAGAGAGGCGCCTCCGTTGACAAAAGGCTTGACGGCGGACCACGCGCCACCTGGTTTGGGTAGTTTAATATAACCGGTTCGGTCCGAGTGGGCGGGTGGGTGGATCCGCCCATGGAACCGGGAACCAGACCGGTTCCCTTAAAAACCACCAGTTCCGGGCGGTTCTGGTCCAGTTTCGGGCAATCCAGGCGGGTCCCGGTTCTTTTGCACACCCCTAATTACAATTCCCAAAACTTGTCATGAAAATGCAATTGTGTTCTAAAACTTTTAAAAAGTACAATTAAATTTTTTCATTAATACTGATAATTTATCTAACAAAAAATACTTACATGATATTTTTAAATTAATTTAATTTTCTTACATGGAATTTTTAAATTTTTTTATTTAAAGCTTATTTAAATATTAATAAAAAACAAAAAAAGCTAAAATAATTTGAGAAAATATTTTTTTGGGGGGTGGGGGGCACCGTGGCTGGGTGCTGCCCCCACCGAATTTTGTTTTTTAGAAGTCTACTTTACTATAATTGAGCACTACATAACCAATAAACCAATAAGCACATAGGACACTTTACTTGTCACGCATGATATTTCTTAGACCCGTTAAACGGGTGGGTCGGGTCGGGTTTGGGTCGGGTCATAAATGGTCCGACCCAAATCGACCCATTTAACCCGTTTATGACCCATTTATTACAGTGCAAATTTTTTAACCCATACCCGACCCGACCCGTATCCGACCCATACCCGACCCATTTAACGAAACCTAAAAAAGTTTATATATATATATTTAAAATGATATTGCTAAAATGGTTTTATACAATACAAATTTAATGGATAATTTTTATAATTTTTAAAATAATTATTTAAAAAATCGAATTTTAATTATTTTTATTTTTTTATTTTTAAAAATAATTTTTAGTTATTTTTATTTTTAAGAATATAATATTTAATTTTCTTTTTCTTTTTTCTTCTTCTTCTTTGGTCTTGGCCTTGGCCTTCTCGCAGAGCTCGAATCTGGCGAAGCTCGAGCCTCGGCGAGGTTCTAGCGAGCTCGAGGCTCTCGGGCGAGCTCGAGACGGCGAGTTCGAGTCTCGCCAGAAGGCTCGAGCCTCGCCGGGCCGGCCTCCGCCTCGCGATCCGACTCGGCCACGCGCCACCGGGCCGTAAAAAATAAGAAGAAAAATAAAATAAAATAAAATAAAAAATAATTATAATTTCGGTTTTTATAAAAAAAAAATTGTAAAGTTAAAGAGAGGAGAGACGTGGTGGGATTTTGAGTGAAAATAAATAGGTTCATTTTTAATGGGTTGATAAATGGGTTATAAATGGGTCAACTCTCTAACCCATTTAAAACCCATATATCTTAGTCTTGACCCATTAAAACCCATTATGGGTGCTTTATGAAAGAAAGCTTGACCCATTAATGACCCATTTAACCATAAATGGGTCTATAAATGGGTTATGCAACCCATTTAACACCTCTAAATTATTTCTCTATATCTAATTGAAGGAATCTCCTGTCAATATGTATATAGTGAGTGTTTTCTCATTAATTTTACGCAAAACACTTGATAAAAACACAAATAAAACTTATCTCTCTTGTTGAAACCTGAATTTTGGTTAGCAAATCGAGTATTTGGTAAAAATAAGAAATATATGAAAATAACAAAAAATACTAAAATAAAATTTCGGCACATCTCGCTACAGCCTCGCGTCCACATACACGTATTTCTAACATATACGCATTTGGCGGGGGAGAATGAAGCAGAGAGAACGCACGAACACGGAGCTCAGCAAATTCTGTCTCTCATCATCAATTTCCAGGAGCTTCTGGGTCGCGATTCCCTCTTCATACTCGGCCACCTCCAGTCCACCAGTAGTTGCCGCTCATCTCCGATCGCTGACCACCATAGAGAAGAGAGTATAGGGAAGGAATTCTCATGTTTAGTTGTGATTCTCTCTTGATTTCCTCTAAAAATCCTCACTCTCTCTCTCTCTCTCTCTCTCTGTCACTGATTGCCTTAGCAAGCCACTTCTCCAGCACCACCAGCTTCGTAGCCACAGTGAATGCTCTGTTCGCCCCTAATTCGCACGCTCTGTTTCTGCTGAAGGTAGGGGCCGAGTGCTTGATTACGCCTGCATGAAATCCGGTCGAGCCTCTGTGAGAAGTCTGGATATGACCTCTCTCTTATTTCTGCATCTAGATCCTTTGGCCGAGATGTCTACCACCTATTTGATAAAATTCCTGTACTAGATCAGTGCGTGTTTTGATTCAGATTCTGACGTAGGGCTTTCCATTGCTTAATCAATTCATTGTTTTTGTCGTATAAAATTTACTTTTGTTTTGTTTCCTCTCATTTCAGAATTTAGTAGCTATACGTTTTGGGATTCGTTCTTGGAATTCTCGGATTAACCGCATGTCCAATGTGTACGCAAGATGAATCTGATGCTGACTACTCCAGAACTTGACCGAGGGCCCCTTAAATGAAAATGAATTGATCCATGCACCTTTACTTCTTATACTTCACTATATGTCGTTTTGTGTTTATCGTGCCCAATTGCAAACATATTATGAAAAAATGTTGCTGGTTAGCTCGCTGCACATGTTGAAATCGCAAGTGTATTGAGCGAATGCTACTATCTCGAATGCTGAGTGCATGCTGCGAGAGCATTGAGTTGCTGCTCTAGTCATCGTATGCGCATTCATTTGGGTGCACTGTGTTACTGATTGGTTCATCAGCTGTATGTCCATTTCGAATACGTTGAGTTGCTGATGTGGTTACTGTGTTGTGTTTGTACCGATGTGTAGAGTTACGGGTTATGTCTATACTGTGTGTGCTTGCTGTTCGTATGTTCTGGTATGTGTAATCATGTGATTGTGTTATTGATGTGCTGTTCGTTGATGCTAAGTACTTGCTGTCCCAATCTTCTCTTTCATTTTTTTTTGTTCTAGTTGAGAGCGTTTCTTTCATTACTGAAGTTGACTAACATTATTGGAGCATCTAGTGTTGTGCTCATGACCGAAGGATTCAGAGTTATAACAGCCCAGTATGAGGAGACCATTGTTCAAATTCTTTTAGACTATGTTTATTTCGTGAAAAATAAATGTTTTGAATAATATTTTCTTAAAATAATTGCTTATATAGCCAAAAATAATTAGTTAATGAAAATATTTACTATATCGACACTAATTTATATCTAAATATTTTCGTGAACCATCATTTTTGTAAGCGACACAAACAATTATTTTTGGTAGAATGATTTTTCAAATTATTCATTTTCCGTGAAGCAAAAATAATTGCTTATATTTTTTACGAAAATGAATGATATTGTCCACAAAAATATTAGAAAATTCAGAAAAAAAATTTCATGTCAGTGTCATGTAGGACACATGGCATCCATGTGACCGATTAGCAAATCGTTGAAAGATTTAGAACTTAATTGGTATAATTAAAAGATTTAGAACTAAATTGCCATAAATGTAATAGGTTTAAGACTTTTTTGGTGCTTTCCCCTTAGATAATTGATGTGGTATGGAGTAATTAATGTATCCTAGTTAGCTCATAATTCAATGGCTTAAGTTTTTAAACGAATGTTGGTTCAACTAAATATGTTGACTGGCTCAGACTTTGGAATCTCCCTTAGCTATCTTCCCAAGTAAAGCTCTCCCTTGGTGATCTCCTTGGATTAGCCTTCTGCTGTGCGATCCCAAATGTTGTTTATCAAGTTCAATTGGGCTACCTGTCCATGTGTTTGTATAAGAACAATTGCAGATTATAATCAGCTATTTTTCAGACACTAGGAACTTGGTCAATACGTGTTTGCCCAACAACAGTTTCTCCATGTGATGCTTGTGTTGTTTGTGCTAGCCAGGAGTTTAATTACGTGCTCAAACTAGATTTCCTTATTTTCACAACCAATATTCCTTAAACCTATACAGACTTCCAATGATGCTTGCCATGTTCTTCGAAGATAACTTCCTTCGCATTCCTCTCGGTCAACCCCACACACATTCACACGAGCACTCCGTTTTTGTCCTATTCTAGCATACTCACATAACACACGAACACAACTTCCATTTTGTCTTTATATGATTTGTCTGCATGCGTCTGCTTCTTTATTCCGCATTTGCCCATGCTTTTAGGAAGAGGAAGGCAGGGGATGGCATGAAGGAAACCTGAATAAGGGGGCATTAAGCTTTAATCGGACAGAGCAATTAATGTCTGTAGAGAACGGAGAAGCAGAAACTGGAACTCTTGTGGGAGACCATCAGGGGAACTGGATAGCCAGTTTTCCTTGAAACACAGGAAGAGTGAATGCTTTTATTGCTGAAATTTGGAAGTTAGGAGGCAAAATTAGACCTAGTGTTTCGAATAGCGCTCTTCATTTCCATAATGAATTGAATGCTTTAGCGGTTGTTTATGCTCTTAAGAACAAACAGTCTCGCAATCTTCTCATAGAACCCCTCCTTGTGGAGTGCTGGAACTTGCAAGGAAAGAATGCAGGCATACTGTGAATTGAGCATATGCAGCTTACAATTTTCACTAGTATTCCAGATGTTATCGAAGATACTTCATGTAAGGATGCACTTTATAGTATTTCGACTACGAGTGATGTAACTTGACTGGTTTAATTTCTGAACGATGGTCTTCGTTTCACCAAAAAAAAAAAAAAAAAACTTAACCCCCCCTGGATTTATTTGAATATGATCCAGACCATCATGAAATGGCCGAACTCATAAGTCCAACAATTTGGATAGTGGGCCTAAAATCTGAAACATTTATGAGTTAGGTTTTGTGAAGACATTGGTAATTTTCAATATACACATATCCGTAATATTTTTATTCACCACCTTAGACAAGTACTTTTTGAGCACCGTGGCAAAAATCATTCTTTTTACCTCTTTTTATTTTCTTTTCATTGACAACTCAAAAAACCTTCTAAAAGTGTGGATTGCGCTAATGTGACCTTCGCATAAAAGAGACACATGAACATCTTTTACCTTATCTCATAAGTTGAGAATATCGTCATCCTCAGTTATTAAAAATTTTTATATGCATTTAGCTTAATGTGAGTATTTTCAAAAGCTCAATATCAGAATTTTTTTTTCTTAAGAAAAAAATAATTAACTGAGTAGGGAACTTGTTTAGTCTTTGAGAAAGTAAGGAAAATGGGGAGGATAAAGATTTAGATGAAGAGTCAATCACTGAAATTAGCTCATATTAGCAAAAATAAAATAAAATAAAATAAAATAAAGATGGAACGTTTTTCGTGTGCGCCGTGGGACTAGGGCATGTGAGAAACTGAAACCGCGAATGTATGAAATTAATGAGGGCTGTGCTCAAGTTGTACACGTCGTGAAAGAGGAAAGAGAGAAAAGAGAAATCTGAAGAGTGTGGACACGGGCGTTGACTCTTAGTCAATCTAAAATATCACATTTCTAGATTCCTGCGCAAACCTTTATGCACCGACCAAAAAATAAAAAACCTTTAAGCATTTTTTCACACTTTAATTTGATGTCACCAAACCCCAATCTTCAACCCAGGTCACTTTTCAACCTATGTGGATATGGGAGAAAGTTAGTCCGTAATAATCCACACTTTTAAATGGCCAAATAATAGTCAACAAAAAGAGAAAAGAAAATTTTCAAATCTAACCTATGAATGCACTTAATCAATGCAGCCCACGTCCGAGACAGCTAGAAACATTAAATGATTTTTATTAAAAAATAATAAAACATGTGCATGCTCTCCAGCTACTTTTCTTTTGCTAAAAGCAAAAGATGGCTACTTAAAATCATAACAACCAGTTAATTTGAGGCGTTTCTTTATTCTTCTTGATTTTTTAGCGGGCATGCAAGCACACCCCGATGTAGAGTCTATCTTCCTCACCACGAGGCCCTCTAATTCTCTGTCTATCTTTGCATTCCCGACAAATAAGGAATATGGAGGATAACACCGGGTCTCCCACCCTAAGGTGTCGCGACCCGTTCTCGCCACCCTCTCGAAAAGTATCCAAAGGTGGGGAAAGGAAAGGTCGGATTTAGGAGTACTTGATCTCAAGATCGCGAGCTCTCCCAAGCTCGTACCCTGCGTGACAGCAGGTTTATTTATGCGATGTAGTTGTTTATAACAACCTAAAAAATATACAGGAGTCACCCCTAGCCTCATTTTGGGAGTCGGCTAGAAACCCAATCGAGGGTCGGGAGTGTTCCCTCGATTCCTACGTAACCAGATATCTAGGTTCGGGGACTTGGGTTACGCTAATATTGCTATTAGCGCCCTTTCGGTACCTAAACAGTATGTTGTTTTTTTCCCAACATGTCAATGTGTTCTTTTTACATTTTGAGGATCGTCAATTTTATACTAAATGATCATACGTGGTGGATTACTTTCATTCTATTCTATTTCCAAAAAATGAAAAGAAAACAATCAATGAAATTGAAATTACAAGACATGAAGTAAACAATCAAGAAAAGCAGTAAATCTATCATGCAAACCTAAAAGAAAGTATAAAAGAGAAATATATGGAAAAAAAGAGAAAAAAACCCGCAACTCGTTGGGTTTTATACAACAAATGGAGCCCGAGACATATGTCGGGAAAATGGGTATTACATGAAAATGGTCGGAATGGACATCGACCTCCACCATCTTCATGCCTTCTCCATCTTCAAGGTCCTAATCTAAACCTAATCTAAGAAATTTATGACTAGGTGCATACAAGTGGAAGAAACAATCATCACAACTAAGATCAAAGCAATTGAGTTAGAACCCATGTATGATTGGCTCTAAGAAAAAGGCACAAAAATCAAGCACTTTATAAAGAGCAACTTTCATGAATGGAATTTCTTGAGGCGTATCAAGTTCAAGTAAAGTCAAATTCATGGCCGAAAAGCAACAATCCTAAAGCATGCAAATCAATCATAAGCAAATCAGAGAATGATGCATGATAGCTGATTTGTTAAGCCACCTAATCAATGCATGAAAACCATGAAATTTGAACATGACGTAGGGTTAAATGTGAAGAAAAAGTTTGATTTAGAAATTTAACCCTAAATCCATGTGCAAAAGGCCACACAAATCCACTAACATTGATATGTGACTTGTTATTAGGAGCAAAATGCAAGACAATTTAAATTGTTGCATGTCAACTTGAATTCTAAAATTACTTGACCTTAAAAATTCTCAAATTTTAGCATGGGATGGACATGGATATTATGGACAGCTTTCATTGAGAATTTATCCTCAAGACCATTATGTATAAGATCATACAAAATTGGTAGACAGTCAGATTCATAGAGACAAGACAGCACTGCAGGTCAAGACAAATTCAGACTTCAAAACTTGATCTAAAGAAAAGAAAAAAATAGGGCAAATGATAGGCAAATTGAACAAACAAGGCATTGTTAGAAAGCTCAAGGTGTCCTTTACAAATTCCTATTAGGTGACAATTGCAATTTAGGTCTTTTTCTAGCTCAAGCAAAGCCATTTGTATAAGTGGTCAGATTAGATCATAACAAGCAGAACACATCAGCAGATTAGCGCTCTTTGCAAGAAGCATCAAGCAGGGCAAATGGTGGCCAAATCGCACGTATTATATGTCTATGGAACACTTGAAAAGTCTATTACAAATCTCTAGAAGACATTAAACCCTAATAACATCATCTACCAGTTCATATCAAGCGGCTTATACAGAAGGTCATCCGAAACAGAGAAACAAATATTTGGCAGATTCTAGACCTAACTTTGGACAGGCAAAAACCATATTAAATGAAGTCCGATTAGGGCATTCTATAGCTCATTGGAAAGATAATCGAACCATCTTCAACCTATATGAAGACTTCGAACACAGACAACCACAGCAACCCGCTCATCTCACGTCATTTTGCACAGAAGGTCAGATCAGAACACAGAACACAATAAACAACACAGGTTCAGTAACAATGGCACAATGAGTGGTATCGGATCTATATACTCGGTAAATCAACTTCTAAGAAATGTTTCATATCAACACGTTTTCAGATCTGACATTATCATGATCTATTTCTCGCTCATGCTTTTGAGGTATTTCGTCAAACACTTAACGTACAACAAAACGATTAACTCAAGCTATGGAACGGGACTGAAGCTATGTTCTCATCTAACATTCTAAAATCAATATTAAAATCACAGAGCCATCACAAGTCATCTAGTTACAGCTCAGATCTTAAGTGAATCACACCTGAACAAGAGCCGACGATCAAGCGAGCGAGCGTTCAATTTCCAAGAACGAGCTGGAAAACATCCGATTGAGAACTTCTGGAGCTGGAAGCAATCGTTGAGGGAGAGAGCAGAGCCATGGCTGGTGCCGGAGGGTCCTTTGTCGACCTTCGAGATTGGGAAGAAATCCAGAGAGAGAGAGGAGGTTGTTACGGCGGAAGAGAGGGAGTCTGCGAATCCGTTCTTAGCCTTTTGCCCAGAGAACGGGAACCAACGGAGAGAGAGGATCCGCGCGCCCAAAAAAAAAAAAAATTATATATATATATATATATCTATATATATATATATATTTTCTCTCCTTTTTCTTTTTTCGTTTTCCTTTTATTTCTAATTTTTTTCTCTTTTCATTTCATTTCATTTTTTTCTTTTTGTTTTCTTTCGTTTTGTTTTCTCTTCTTCTCTTTTGTTTTGTTTTCTTTGTTTTCTTTTTGGCTCTTTATTTTTTTTTTATATTTTTGCTGAAAAAAAGAATGATTAAAATGTCGACGAAAATTTCGGGTGTCAACATAGGGTAAATCTCCTGCCAATTTCCTCCTTGAACCTTTTAAGAACTTGCCCAAGTCCAATAACCTTTTATGGTGGCTCAAGAAAAAGTGACTCTTTTATCATTCGTTTATAAATGACAACGAACACTTGGTTCTCCATATAGACATGATACAATATTATATACATCTACATCCATATAAACATAGATGTGTATGTACACTTCAAGCCTTAATTAAATTGGACTAGAATTATCAAGTCACTTAGGTTTAATAGTTTTTTTGTTCACAGTTAACTTATGATAATGCAAACACATGGCTGTGCTGCAAGATTATAAACGAGTGGAACCCTAATGATGAGCAAAATGGTGATGAGAGCTGTCTAGACTCACTCATCTCTGAGGTCTATATATATGCAAGCATACTTCTGACTTCTAAGATTATATTGCTCTAAGCAAAAAATAATAATAGCCATTGTTATAGTGATAATTGAATTGCTGTGAAAAAATTACAATAATATTCATAGTTACAGTGAATAAGGTAAGTTTACTATGTTTGGCTTGAAGAGATGAGATGATCCATAAAACCACAGGGGGCCAACAAGAATGATCGTATTTGTTCAATTAAGGAGGCCAAAAATAAGTAACTAGTCACTCAAGAATCTAGAATTTTCGAATGGAGACCTATAAATGAACCAGTTTGGTCTGCGTATACAGGCTGAGGGGCCGTATCAGCTGACCAGGGGAATTTGCTGGATTTGCACCTTGTTTGGCTACCTTTTTTCCACTCATATCTGCTGGGTTGAGTTTAAAGTGAGTCAATTCAATTTTATGAATGGATTAAAATTAGTAGTAAGAAACAAAGACAGAGTAAAAATGGGTGTAAATGGATATGGCTGAGACTCAACGGCGATGGAGATGAAATAAAACAAATACGAGCACTACCTCCATCAGATTAGTCATGCGCCTATAAATTAGCTTGGGGAGTCATCCCGGGCTATGTCTTGCTTTCAAGGAAAACCGTTGCCTCACTGCTTGTTCAAGCTTTCTTGGAGCGCCATTTCATATTGTATATCGATGACTCGAAACGAAGTGCTTGCAAAATGCTCCATTTGTTGTAAATCTTGATGCCAAATCTGATGATACTTAGGATGAAAATAGTTCAGCCAATTTCTTCTTGAGTCACCAAATATTAGGGATTGCATAAACGAAAATGAGCATTATTTCAGCTCTGGCTTTTAACTGCATATGATAGATAATATTTTTATGTGCAAGATGAAAATGATGAGTGTATAAAATGTATAAACAACGTACCTTTTACTGATATACTTCTTCAGTTTCTTATGAAAATAGTATGTTTGAAACATAAGCTTAAATATGGCATCGTGAAATAGATTATAATTGAATGCACGGTAAACAGGCGAAGTACAAGATCATGAATTGAAGAAAAAAATGGCGTGTAATATAGAAATTTTCAAGAACTCAAATTCTCTCTCTCTTTTTTTTTTTTTTTTTTTTTTTTCGCATGAAATAGAAAAAATTATTTTTGTTCCGAAGAACAATTTTTGACCAGAAAAACGCATTTGGTAAACTTGTTCCAAGAATAAAAAAAGAACTGAAACACGTTTGATAAATTTGTGTTCTTTTTTTGTTTATTTTAATTTTTTTTAATATTTTTATTTTCTTTTTCTTTTTTTTTCTTCTTTTGGCCGGTTGCTGGCCTTGCCGAAGAGGGCTGGCAGCCTCGCCTTGATTGGGTGAGCTCGGGCTCGCCCAGATCCGGCGAGGCCGAGCTTGCCCAGCCACCAATCGCCTGGCAGTGGCCCGGTGAGGCCAAGCTCGCCCAGCCATTGATCACATGGTGGTGGCTCCGCGAGGCCGAGCCTCGTCGGTGGTTGGGCGAGCTCGGCCTTGCCGGGGGCCGGCAATGCTCCGGCGAGGTTGCCGAGGGCTGACAATGCTCTGGCGAGGGTTGTCGGCCCTCAATGGCGTTGCCGGCCCTAGATGGCCGGTCGCCGGTCATGACTGAGGCCGGCGACCGGCCAAAGAAAAAAGAAGAAAAAAAAGAAAAGAAAAAATAGAGAGAGAAAATTTGTTCTTAAAAATTGTTCTAGAAACAAGAAATAAGTTTTTTTTTTTCTTGTTTCTGTTCCAAATGTGTTCCCAGGAAAAAAAATATATTTGGAATAAAAACGCAAACAAATGCGTTTTTGTTTTTTTTTCCCTAGAACAAAAAAACATGAATTGTGTTCATAAAAAAAAAAAGAAAAAAGAACACAAACATGCATGCCCTAAAGACTCGGGAAAAGAGGAACACAGGATGCACTTATCATCAATTGAAAGTCCACTTTCTCATTCTATCAAATGTTTGCAGCCTATTTAATATAACAAGCCACATAATGAATTCAAATTTTCAGAGGTTTGGAGTAAACCGGATAATCTTATGCCAAACTATCTTTTGCTTCTTTTCTCGTACCTATTTCCAACATAAGCATCACCTGCGTAAACTGACCAGAAGAATTTCTTGTGAAAAGAACTCTATCCTCAGAACTTCAAAGAGAGGGTATCCCACAAAGGCTGCATGAATCTGGACTATAGATAATACTAAAGAAAGACCCACCCTTTGCCTCTTTTTGGGTGCTTTCTTTCGTCCTCTCATAAAGTCGAGTCTTGCTTTATTTAAGATGGTCAAATCTGGTAAAGAGATAATAATAAAGAAAGACCTGAATGAAGTTGAAGCCGACCCGCATAATCTTTATAATTACACAAAGGAATCCTCATGTTCGTGCGATTTAAGAGATTATCTTCCCTCCTCAACGGCTGGTCTGTTGATTACTGTCACCATCTGGTGGTCCAACAAGAATGGTCTGATACTGACGGAGCGTTTGATCTACGATGGTTCCAGTATAAAGAATGGAACAACTCCAGAGAGGCTTTTTACTTGTCATGCTTCCAAAAAGCACATAAAAACACTGCATTGGGGAAAAGTACCAAAAAAGTCCTAAACCTATTGCATTGGTACCAATTCAGTCCTAAACTTTTCAATTGGACCAATTTAGTCCTAAACCTTTTGATATTGGTACCAATTCAGTCCATCCGGCCAATTTTGGCCGGCCGGCGCTGACGTGGACGTCGGCCGGTGACCGGACGCTGACGTGGCAATTTTTCTGATTTTTTAATTATTTTTTCGATTTTTTTATTATTTTTTATTAATTTTTACTATTTTTTCTACTTTTTTTCCTGTTTACTTTTCTTTTCCGGCGGTGGCCGGCGAGCCTCCGGTGAGGCTCGCCGGCCACTGGGCGAGGCCGCGAAGCCCTCGCCTGCCGCCGGCGAGGTCCGGCCTCGCTCGACCTCGCCCGCGGCCCTGGGCGAGGCCGAGCGAGGGTCGCGACCCTCGCCGGCGGCTGGCGAGGGCTTCGCGGCCCTCGCCTCCGCCCTGGCGATGGCCGCCATGGCCTCGCCAGCGGCGGGCGAAGGCGGCCTCGCCCAGATCCGGGCGAGCGAGGGCCGCGACCCTCACCAACCGCCGGCGAGGGCTTCGCGGCCCTCGCTCGCCCAGATCCGGGCGAGCGAGGGCCGCGACCTCGCCAGCCGCCGGCGAGGGTCGCGGCCTCGCCCGCCGAGCCGCCGGCGAGGCGGCTTCGCCCGGATCTGGGCGAAGGCGGCCTCGCCCGCGGCTGGCGAGGCCATGGCGGCCATCGCCAGGGCGGAGGCGAGGGCCGCGAAGCCCTCGCCAGCCGCCGGCGAGGGTCGCAACCCTCGCTCGGCCTCGCCCAGGGCCGCGGGCAAGGCCGAGTGAGGGCCGCGACCCTCGCCGGCGGCCCTGGGAGAGGCCGGACGAGGGCCGCGACCCTCGCCGGCGGCAGGCCTACCGGACCGCGGAAAAAAAAAAATGCAAAAATAGTAAAAATTAATAAAAAAATAATAAAAAAATCGAAAAAATAATTAAAAAATCAGAAAAATTGCCACGTCAGCGTCCGGTCACCGGCCGACGTCCACGTCAGCGCCGGCCGGCCAAAATTGGCCGGATGGACTGAATTGGTACCAATATCAAAAGGTTTAGGACTAAATTGGTCCAATTGAAAAGTTTAGGACTGAATTGGTACCAATGCAATAGGTTTAGGACTTTTTTGGTACTTTTCCCCACTGCATTGCTTTCTATTCCAAAGCAGTTGACGTCCACAGTTACGTACAATTTGATCAAGCAATGCACAAAAACAAACTCGTAGTTCATTCCGAAGACATTATTCAGCAATATTTGTACATGCGTTAGGCTACATTGTAATGTCCGTTCACTCATTGCAGCAAACTCAATTATAAGAATTGTTAAAAAGAACTCTAGAGGTGTGGCGTGATATTTGTCTCATATATTTGCCCTCAAAAATTAATCCAAATTGGTCTCTTATGACCCATTTATTAAAACTAATTTTCATTTGACAAAAAAGATCCAAAATTGATAACCCATAACACATTTACCCCAAATCAATCTTTGTTAGCAATTTGGAATATAATGTGGAGAGTAAAATTATATCAAAAGTACCAGTTTGAGATTTTTCATAAGATGAATATTAGTTTGGATAGAAATCTAATTTGGAGTAAATATGTCATAAATTATCAGTTCGTAGTTTTCAGTGATATAAATCCTTTCTTGAAATGCTAATAGCTTCCATTGACATATTCATAATTAATTTGGCCCAACTGAGAAACTATAATTACTCAGTGCATAGACAGTGAAATCAACATTTTTTTTTCGCCGAGTAAACAATTTTCCCTCTTTCGGCAAAACTCGTTCGTACTCGTAGTCTCGTAGTATATAATCCAAACGATGCGAACCCCAAATTGCCCGGGTACCGCCATCATTTTTGACTGTCATAGCTGCGAACTTCATCCCCATTTTTTACTTAGCCATTCAACCACACTTCTATAGGCGCCAACAGAGTCCTGTTCTTCTAGTTTCGAAGGTATGCTTTACACTCTTATCGCTTGTTTTGATGCGAATGTGAGGATAATTTGACAGATGCAGAGCAGCTCAGTTCATGTCAAGGCACCCAGAAACCGACTCCACATGGACTGTGTTATCTCCGAAGATATGTCGGATTAGTGATGAGTGTCGAATTCTCGATTTTGAGAGTTGGGTCTTGAGTGAAACACGTTGGCGATTTTTGTATGGTGGGAAAGAACTGTTCCTTATCGATTTTTGCAGTGTTGGGAGCTTGAACATGGAGACGAGTCCAGCCGGCGAAGAACCCACCTCGTGGGACGAACTGTACAACATCAATTTGATGCCCTCCGAGTTGTTCCTCAAGTTTCGGAAAGAAATTCAGGGAATCCGAGTCGGTGTTAATCTGGAGGTGTTTCTTCTGATGTGCCTAAATTTTGCTTGCCTTTGTGTTGCCACGTATTTGAAGTTTGGTCTCTAGCAAGTATGATTGGCCTGGATGCATGAAAAAGGGTGATCTAGTGGCTTAATTTTGTTGAGAGAGGTGTGGAAAGATGAACCAAGCCATTAAGGCTTGGAAGGAGTGAATGAAATGTTTCGTTTTGAGGTCATCTGCATATGGTATCTGAAGCGTGGGTCAATTTTAATGTGAATAACTTGTTCGTTCTTAATTTATTCTTATGTTGCTGACTTGGATTGGGTATGCATATTGGATGTGGTTCCTGTCTAATTTGATACGCATACTCATTCCTTGGTCTTGAAGACAAGTGCTTGATATTTCAGCATGTGGATGGCACAACTTCGCTTTTTAATTAGTGTCAGAGATTGTGGCACTGGTTCCTAAATTACTGACTACTCTTCTAACATGCATGTGGGAGAGAATTTAAAATGTCAAAGGATTTTTTAGTGATTCTTCTGTCTAGTTTAAGTTTGCAGATAGATTGACCTGAAAAATTGACATGGCAACTTCATGACTTATACATACTTGAGGCCCTCTCGTTTGCTTCCGTGCATTGAAGTCCATTTTAGGGCTCTGTGTTAAGTCAATCGGTCAGTCCACATGTAAGCGAGAATCCGGAGAGTGTTGAACTATTCAGATATCAATCCATGCTCTCATGGGAGATAAAAGAGGTTTGTTACAGTTTTCACCGATGTCTGATTGGTGAAGATGTTAGAAGTTGAGTAGATTAACGGGAGCACTTTTATGTTTTTTTTTTTTTTCCAGTGATCTCCATGAGTTTGAACCTCACTTGGCTGAGCATGTTGATCAGACTTGTACAAGATCTGGCATGCAGGATGTTACAGCCTTACAGTTATTCGCATAGATTCCATCGACATATGCTAATCAGTATAATTTCCGTAAATTCATTGATTGGCTTGGCTTTGTGTTCGCTGTTTCGTCTTTATTGACCTAATACAGCTTCTGTCAGTAATAGTCGCGTAATGAAGTAGATGAACATAGACTTTCCTTTTCTTGTTGTCTCTTTTGTGCTTCTATAAGCTCTGACTGCGACTTTAATTCATCAGCTATTTTGATTTTTGTGTCCTCATTCACCATACTTCAGCTTAAGTGGAACAATAAAGAATATATTTGTGTTTAATGTTTGTATATTCATGGTCCTCAAAACTTTGGGTCTGTCTTGTGGTGCTCCAAGGATTGGCCATCAAGCAAAATTTTTGTTGGAGCCTTTAAGGCCTGGTGTAACTCTGTTTGTTCATTTAATGCAGTTATGGAATATAGCCTCATTATGACATCTGGATCTAATATTTTGATTCAGTTTTACAATGCTCCAAGGAATGATTTTCAAGCAAAGCTTGTGTTCAAGCCTCTCTCCCCAGATCGTATGTGGAAGTTTGTCTATGAACCCATACATCAAGACGTGCGCATTTCAAAAAAGATTCCTGTCACAAAATTCTTAAGTCTCCAGGTTTGAGGCTTCTTTGATTTCACCTCTGTTTTGTCCTGCGTGGCCGAATATTCTCAATCATCAATAAGTCTGTAAACTTCTGTGGGTATTGAGCGGTAATTGGTAAAGCTTTTGGGAAGTAAGCTTGGTGTGTTTTGAAAATAACAGGTTGGCGTAGGCCACAATTTTCAGTTAAATGCAATTAGTTGGAAATGGAAGCTCACCACATGTTTGGGTGGGGACAGTGTATCTCGGATTAGAAATAAGACCACTCTTGGACTTTGTCCAGGTGTAGATTTTCGATTTGGGTGGAGGTCTGATTACATTCTTCCAGAAATCACAGGGTAAGTTTCTTCCTTCTCAGCTACACTATATTTCGCTCTTGGAAGAAACTAGATGAGCAATGACACCAAAAAACAACTTTTAATTGTATCAACTATTTGGTGTCACGATTTAAAATTTTGCTATTCCAAAGCATGGTGATTATAACATACAGTGAACTTACGGGTGTGGGTCATGTGCTTCCGTGATTTATGTCACTCTGTTTTATTAATTTTTTCTGGGGTTCAAGTTGAGTGTTTGATGTAACAGGGGTCTTGGTACTGATGAGCCACTATTCAACATGAACTCTGGGCAGTTGCAAGCATCGCTAGATAGAGTGGAAGCCATTTTAAGCTATCCAGATACTGTTTAGAGGATATTGGTGAAGAGATGGTATGTTAATTGGTTGGCTCCTTTGAACTGCATTGAGATGACAACTACTAGCATCTAATATGCACCGGATGATGGTTTGACATGACAATTTTGAATATGGCTGAGCAAAAGATCGTTTTGCTTTTGAGTGTTCATGTTGGCCTCAGAAGTTGCTTATTTATCATTGTTTCTTAGCATATGTTCATATTTAATTGCAGCATCAATTGTTTGCCTGATTTTTGTATTCAGCTGTAGAAGTGGGAATATGGGAAGGGATGACTAGGCTCAGTGGTGCAGTGAAGAATGAGTATTGAAGCCTTCAAATATCATCAATTTTGTCGGACAATGTTGTTGTATGTGAGGGAAGTAGTGGAGTGGTAAAATACGTGCAATCTGTTTCATCAGTTGTTTTTAATCTTCATTTTTCACTTCCATTCCCCTTCTTTACATTTACTGAATATTCAGTCATCTACAAGATATTTGTAGAAACGAAGGTCCCATCATCATCAATGGGATTAATTTCGTGTCAAGGCGGATGATTTGGAATGATGATAACGCATTTCTCGTGACATCCTATCAAGAATTGTCCATGTGCATTTCATACACGACTTTGATCATGTAATTGAGTAATCGCTGCTCTGTTTTCAAAATTGCTGCCCAATGGCAAATGCTCTCTATGGATCTTTTCCCCTTTTGGTTTTTGTTTATGTTTCTGGCATTTGCTATAGTAGGGAGATGCCCTAGACATGCTAGCAAAAATCGCTTGGGATGTACTACCAGAGGTGAATCTGGAGTGCCTGTTGCTTTGGCTCTGATTAATTAATCTACTTTACAATGCGTTCTCAGAAGTTACAACTACATATCCAAGTGAACCAGAAAATGGAGCTCAAAACTTTTTCTTGACTATATGCATCTTTATGAATAGTATTTTTGACATATATTTGTAAGTAGTTGGCAGTATTTTGCTCTATCTCATTGTTTCAATTTCTCTCTCTCTCTCTCTCTCTCTCTCTCTACTATTCACATGTCATTTTGTGGAAAGACAACTTTCTCTCATAAGTTGACAAGGAACCCTCACTAACAATTCTGTCCTTTCGGCTTTTGAAACACTTGGGATAGAGCGAAATGGGTGATGCCCACCCATTGCACCACCCGAGACAGAGTAATAGATGTAGAGGCGGTGCCCTCTCCAACCTGTGTCCTAGACGTTGAACTTGAAACTTTGCCTTCTTTCACGTTCAAATTCTCCTCTCTTGATCCATATAAATACAAACACCCAAATAGACCCCCCAAAATCAAAAAGAAAATGTCTGCCGTAAAGTTGAGAAGTTCTTATTCATTGCCGAATCTCCTGCTTTCTTGCTAACAATTCATTCTTTTCATGCTCTTTGCAGCGTCTTTAGCTCCCACAATCCTCCTCAAAATACCTCAACTTTGCTCGGCCTCGCTTTCCCCGTAATATCGTCCGTTTTATTCATCTCCTCTTTCGTGGGCTTCTATTCCCAGCTCACACGCTTTTGCTTCATGACCCATTTCTTGATCCTCCTCGCTTTGCTGTCCAGCCAGGTGCATCCGGGTGCTGTTCACCAGAGAAACATCAAGACTTTCGCTGCTGAAATCACAGAGACTTTGAAAGAGGCTAAAGTCCTGGTGAGGCTGGAGTGCGGGGTTTCGATGGCTATGTGCTGCCGGAGTTAGTGGTGTTTGTGCTGACGTGCATCGTGCACAATTGCTGGGTGAGGGAGTGCGAGGGGTTGGGCGCAAAAAGGACGCAGTGGAGAAGAGGCGGAGCATGAGGATCGCAAAAGTGCAGGAGGAATTGATGGCCAACGAGGCTAGGATCGTGGAGGTCAAAGCCAATCGGAAGTTCCTTGTGTTAGCCCACTAGTTGGGTGGCCATATTGTGTACTATGGAGAATTTTTATGGATCATTGCTTTTATTTGAATAGATAAACCCTATCGAATATTGATGGCCATGCTGTCGCTTCTTTGAAAATTGGGTTCACCTCAATAGGACAATGATCGATGAGGTAATTGCTTACTGTAAAAAATCAAATGACAAATTGCGACAGGGTATGCACGTGACAGCATCATTAACCTTTAGTACAAGTATGGCTGATGTTACACTTCAAGTCTTTAAACATGAGTAAACAGCATGACATTCGCATCACACAGTGACAAGTGCAAACAAATATCTTGTCACGTAAGTCCTTATCTAATAATAGCAGAGATCATTTCCAAATCTTCATGGGTCGGTAGAGGGGAGGCTGGTAGGTGGATTCCACCATTTCAACATACAAGGGAAGTTGTAGGATTACGAACAATATGACAGGGAAGGCAGCTAGCAGAGTAATTGGGATATAAATCCATTGTAATTGTTCACTCAGGACAATTTTAAGAGCAGAGCTAAATGCGACCAGCATAAAGGCCAAAGAGAGGAAGAGAAAAGTGAGGCCCAATATCATTTTACTTGGTAGCGAGTGGTGGAAACTTTCGATTGCATATCGTGAAGTTAGGATGCCCAAGAACATCAAGGTGGCGGTGACAGGGGAGAAGATAGTGAGAGCATCTGCAATCACGAATACAATGAATGAGCCCTTATGCAGAAAGATCGGCATCCCCGTACTGTCGTGATTGCCTCTAGGTACTGTAAAAGCCGCAGCAAATGCTACTGTAACAATAAGAGTTGCGATGAAGCTACAAGATGATGTCGTATCTTTCATCCATTGCCCAGCCTCTTTGAGCAAATCTTGACGTTGTTCTACAAATACTTCCCAATATGTTTTCCCTCTCCTTTCTTCTGTTTCCTCCAATTTCATACTCTTAAAAGAAGGATCGCTCCTATCTTCCACTTTCAGCACCTTCAGAAAAATAAACGACATCTGTCAATGTAAATATAATTAAAGAGCACAAAAAGATGGCAAACAAATAAGGGGAACCAACCTTAAATTTCAGACTTTTTAAAGAAGGATCACTCATATCTTCCACTACCTTAAAAAAATAAAGGACGCCAGTTAATGTAGTTGTAAATTAAAAAAACACAAAAGGGTGGCAGCCTGGCAGGCAAATAGGTCAACAAACCTTGAACCACTGAAGTTCCCTTCGTGTAAAAAAAAGCTGCTCCAGAAGCATCTGCTGATACACGTCCTGGTGACCATTCTACTACTGCTTCTATCAGGTCGCATCTTGTCAGCTTATCATCATTCAAATATGGAGTTGTGTTGTGTGCATTTACTAGTCTAAACAACTCGACATGACGTCCCTTCACGACTTCTTTTATTAATTCTTTTGTGAAATTCTTTTCCCACATCAAATCCGGAAATTACTCAAGACATAACTTGACAAATTCAGAAATTCCGCGAGACGGAGCATCAAGAACAATGTCTGAAGTCAATAAAAACTCCAGTATTTTGGGAGTTTTCATGATAGTCATCTTCTTGATAAGAGCTAGATTTCCATATGCAATCAACCATTCATACCTCAGCTTTGATTCTACAATCCTTTAAATGAAAGGTGCTGCACGTAATGTCAAATAAGCAATTTACCCAAAAAAATAGATCTTTTTTTTTAATGAAATGAGAAAATTTAGCGACTAATAGATAGATATATTTTCGATTGAGTATTTTTACATATTCACCTAAAGGATATATATCATTTAGACTTTGAATTGAATTGATACTAATCGAATCGTATCACAATACATGAATGGAGAGTGGGCAATATTAATACCTGTGATCTCAAGGGATTCCTAAAATTATCAAGTTACACTTTAAATTAAGAGATCTCTACCCATGGATGAAATAAGTCCTTTTTCTGTTGATAACATCACAGTTTCCTATACCTATTTTAGTGGCAAAATTCAAGAGTGATATTACGAACTGCATTGCTACCACCACGAAAAGGAGAGAAGAATCATACCAACAATTAGGAAGAAGATACATATCAGACCCAAGAAATGAAAATTGCACATGTAATGAAATTTAATAATGCTTGAACGTGTTAGAAAACAACTTGAATCAATCAACGTTTATAATTTGAAATCCAAATCTACAGTTCTAAATAATTTTACATGGCAATTTGACATTTGAATAAGCCTTCTCGACCTACTTTATAAATATTATTTTTTTTATATTAATTTGTATTACCTCATGGGTTATATATTAAATTGTATGCATAGATGTAGTCTTTAAGCCTTAAATTTTTTGACAATAGGATCTCTCTTTTTGTCGTGTTAGTCCAACAATTAAGCAGGTTGCCAGAAATACCTCGAGCCATCTTCATGGCTTTGGAGTTGCCAAATGACATATAGAACAAGCACTTTGGGATACCTGAAAATGGTAACAGATAAAGTGAATTCCATGGGGATAGAGTTGCTCGAATTGTACATAGCTAACAAAAGAAATGCAAGAAGTACCTACATTTGTAGATAGATTTTTCCCAAAAGCTGAGTCTGGCTCTACTACGGAAGTAAGACATCATAGGCGCCAAATATCTCAACGATCTATCGAGTTCGGTATCTTCGGTTGTCTCTAATCCACCGCAGCGCAAAGTTAAATGGAAGACTATGTCTTTTGGGACACGAAACAAAAAAGTTAAGTCAAGTAAAGAGTGAAGGAACTAAGATAAGATGAGTGAGTGTGAAATCCTACCCAAATGGCCGGCCATAATAAGGCTGCTCATGGTATCATCATCTGGGCTGGATGTACGCTTGACCAGGTACCATGTAACCTCCTTTTGCATAGGAGCCCATGAAATAGCTGTCGATAGGGCAAGGGCTATGCTTTCAGAATCAGCATCAATTTTTTTAACTAATGCCTTTACCATCCTTATTCTTCCTCCCCGAGCAGCATTGCAGAGAGCCCTCCTCAAAATAAGATCATCATAATTTCGAGGCAAGAGCTTGACGAGGTTCTCAACCAGTTGATCTTGTGCGGCAATAACCGCAACTTCGAGCAAAGTAACGGATTCATCTTTTACTCTCATAATTTCGGCCGTCATTGCTCTGCTATCGCTGTTCATGATATGCTCGACATCTTTCCATTGACCATGCAGTGCAGCTTCAAACAATCGTCGATAATTTTCATCGACCACCGCTGTTGGCGCGACTGCCAAACATTAAAAATCCTCAGGCTTTTGCACTTCTAGATTGTTAGGTCAATTGTAACCGTTGCACTTGCTCAAAGTTTCGATGAACCACAGATGCAAGCCAAGGGGCAGTCGTATACCCAACATATTATTTTCTATGAGGGCATTTGTTTACTCTTTGGAAGTTTTTTTTTATTATTTTGGGTGGGGGGGGGGGGGGGGCGCTTTCTCAATTATAATTCAAGATATTGATCAGATTTTAACATTTATGAAGAGATTATATTTAAAGTTACACGTCAGCTTTTGTATGCTTAAAATTAAATTATTGCGGACTAAAAAGTGTTAAAATGCATGAAAGGCAAGATTTATTATAAACGAAGATTAAAAAGTTCAAACGGAAATTCCTTTTATTCACAAAAGTGTAAATTTGGAAAATTCACTTGAAAAAAATAGGGAGAATTACCAAAAAAGTCCTAAACCTATTGCAATTGTGCCAATTCAGTCCTAAACTTTTTTTTTTTTACCAATTTAGTCCTAAACCTTTTATAAATGTGCCAATTCAGTCCTTCCGGCCAAAATTGGGCATTATATCACGAATTAGTTTTATGGGCCTCCTAACTTTCGTATCTTGGTCAATATGCTTTTTAGTGAGTTTTTGTTTCTCATAGTCATTGATTTTATCTGCGACGTTATTCATAAATTAATTCTGTACAAAGTTTTATCTATCTCCACAATTTCACTTATCAATCATAATATAATTTATACACAAATATAAATAAAATAATTAACTTAAGCACATCTATTTCATCAGATAATACAATAAAGTTATAAGTTATAATTGAGGAAAAGAACATTACAAGTGTCATAACTTTCGTATAATACTCGCTTGAGTGTCATAATTTTTTTGTAGATATAACTTTTTAATTGATCACTTAAGCGTCAAGACTTTTTTAAAATGTTCATCACATGTGTTATACCACGTTAGATTTTTGGTTCTTGGGCGAATGCCTTTTAAAAGTTATGATACATAAGTAATTAATTGAAAATTATAGCGTTCAAATGAATGTGTTATCATGGGACTCAGGTAAGTCACTTTGTCAAAATTACAAGGACAAATGTGTTTTTTGCGCAAATAATTCTAAAGCGAGTCTTTTCCAAAAAGAATAGTTTCAATTTCTAATGATTTAATTGAACTTTCCAAATTTTTAAGAAATCATTTTCCGTTGGTGTAGCTTTTCGAAGCAATTCTGGTACAAATTAATATCAATTTTGGTCTTGTTCATGTTTAAGGTTTTAAATTTTGAAAACACAAAAACCAAAATTTCTGCCAAACGTATTCGTCATCATGAATTTTTGGAAATGAAAACAAGAAATCGCAAAATTTCCTTGTACCATCTTATTAGAAAAAAAAGATGTCCGGACACTTATTAAGTAATAAAATAAAGAAATACTACAATTTTAATACTTTTACTGTCTCTGACGTTGCTTATATAACTTTGAAATTAACACTCAAAAAGCGTAATTTTTCCGTTTTTGCCATTGCCTTGTGGGATCAAATCAGAACAACAAAGGGAAAAAAGGAACATGCCTGGCGGTGGTGGCAACGTTAACCCGCTGCTTTTGATGTCCATGGAGGATTCTTTGCCTTGACTTCTCAGGAGCACTGTAAAAATCTGAAGCAGAGAAAGTGTATTTTTAACGTGGTTGAAGTCGAACTCTTTTTGTGTTCTCAAGGAGATCTCCTTTTATAGATGGACTTGTGGATGGAGCCCAACCTTCTGCCGGAGATGATGTACCATTGTCTTTTCCTGAATGACGCCTTCATTTCCGAATTTTATGACATCAGAAATTTTATGGAAATTCCTTTTTTTCACAAAAGTGTAAATTTGGAAAATTCACTTGAAAAAAATACAAGCGTCACAGTGTTACTCTTTTTTTTTTTCTTCCACCATCCCCTGCTTTGCAAACAACATATTTTTATGGATTTTTTTTCCAAGTGTACTAACGGTATAAAAATTTATTTTCATAAGCAGGTTTTACAAAATGACACACATGCAATTTTAGTTTCAGCATGTATATTTATTCCATGAACAGATTTATACCTCCATTCTAAGACTGCTTGTGTAAAAAAAAGGGGCGAAAAAGACTTTCACACTAACGGTGTATGACATATGAATCTATTTCAACAGGCTTTATTCTCATGTTCTTCAAACAAGCAGGTTTTGAATAATAAAACATAACCAATTATTTTGTAAGTAACTTAATTATTGGAAATATAAGGAATGAAGAGGAAAAATTTAGATGGAAAGTTAATTGATGGAATTAATAAAAACAAAAAGGAAATTTTTTTCATCTGCATTGTGAGATGAGCACGTTTGAAAGTGTGAATTCGTGTATGAAAAGAAACAAAAAAATTATACAAGTTTACCAAACGCGTTTCTATTCCTAGAGTAAAATTTTTTTGCAGTTACCAAACACGTTCTTATACTCTGAAATTATTCCTTGGAACAGAAACAAAAAAAAAAATTATTTCTGTTCAAAAATTATTCTCCAGAATAGAAATGTTATCAAACGCGTCCTTAGTCAACTCTTATTCTACAGTAGGCAGAAATTACTCTTATTCCAGTGATAAGTTTATGTTAAAAAAGAACTTTTATGATGGAAAAAAAAAACTTAATCGTTGGAAATATAAGGAATGAAGAGGAAAATTTTAGATGGAAAGTTAATCAATGGAATTAGTAAAAACAAAGAGGAAACATTTTTCATCTGCATCGTGAGATGAGCACGCTTGAAAGTGTGAATTCGTGTATGAAATTATTCAGGACTCTTCTCAAATTGTATATATGTCACGCAAGAGGAAGGAGTGAAAAGAGATTTACAAGGTCATTGGTATATGGCAATTGACTCTTAGTCAACTCTTATTCTACAGTAGGCAGAAATTACTATTGTACAGTGCAGATTGAGGGTATTCAAAACTTTTACACGATCCAATAATTGCGAGCATTCATAGAATGCTTCACAGATAGGCACGATGTAACTGGCCAAAAGTAATGGCCCCCATAAAAGTAAAAGAGCACAATAACACAAGCCAAATAGCCGACAGAAGATGTCGTTGGAGCGACTGCTGCCAGAGTTCCTCAATAAAAGGACGCGACACTCTTGCCTCTTTTCAAATCCAAATCAGAGAAATAGCTTTCACGGGGATGAAGACTTAAAGTCAATTTGTGTTGTCACGGACTTTCTCTGTTTATATATACACTTCCACTCGGATCCAAAGTTCCAGCCGCACGTGATGTACCCATTTTCTTTTTCCGGACGCTTCGTCTGTTTTGCGAATTTGTAGCGTTTTTTTTTTAAATTATTTTTCAAAAAGCAATTATATATTTTTTGGTATTCAACTAAAACTTTAAAATGAACTAGAAAATATTTTCCGTCATTTGATATAGAAAATTCGATTCCATTTTCCTCTGGCACTCATTTTAATAAATATGTTTTATTTTTATTTTATTTTTCTATTTTTCTAAAATTTGATTTTTAAATGTTTAAAATTTTAATTTTCTTTCTACTTTTTTTTTTTTTTTTTTTTTCATTTTCCTTCTTCTTCTTCTGTCGATTGCTAGCCATGGTGATGGCCGATGACCGCCCACAACCGAGCCTCGATCTCAAGGCTCGTTGATTTGGCAAGGCCCGAGGCTAGCGAGCTCGAGCCTATGGTGAGGCTCGCGCTTGCCAATCGAGCAAGCCTCGAGCTCGACACTCACTAGAGGTCAACGATTTTGAGGCTTGCCTATGGCCGATCGCTAGCCATCGCCATGATTGGCAATTGGCCAAGAAAGAATAAAAGCAAAAAGAAAAAAAATGAAAAGAATAAAAAATTTGATTTTTTAAAGAAAAAAGAAAGAAATGGGGGCTAGTAGGGGTGTGAGATAAGAGAGAGTGAGTGAAGAAAATATTTTCCCTTATTTGAAATGTAAAAAACATTTTCCCTTATTTTAGAAGATTTTTTTTTTCCTTTCATGGGAATTTTTTTTTCTCAATCAATTCATTTTCCGTGAAATGAACGTTGGAAAATCAGAAAATATTTTCTTGGAAATTGATTTCCACGAAACGAATGGAATGTGAATGACAACTGCTTTTCCAAAATTTATGACACCAGAAACTTTATGGAAATTCCTTTTGTTTACAAAAGTGTAAATTTGGAAAATTTACTAAAAGAAGATACAAGTGCAATTTCACATAATCATGTTTTCCCTCTTCGATCCTTGCTTTGCAAACAACATATTTTATTGAACTTTATTCAGTGCACTTGCGGTGTAAATTTTTCTTTATATAAGTAGGTTTTATAGAATGACACATACGATTTTAATTTTTAGCAAGTAGGTTTAATCCACAAATAGGTTTTTCCATTTTGAGACTGCTTGTGTAAAAAAGACTCATACTGACAGCGTATGCAACATGAATCCTATTTCAATTGATTTTTATTCTGTAAAGGCCGGTTCGTACAAGCAGGTTTTAGATAATGACACATAATCAATTTAAATTTTTTTGCACGTAACAATCTTCAATAAATAGATTTATATTACCATTCTGAGACATTTTTGGGCAAAAAAATTTTATGATGCCGATGTATATAATATTTTATTCATCATCGCTTGATTTTTACTTTCAGAAATCATGGAAAAAATCATTTTCTTCACCTCTGTTTTTTGTATTTTTTTTCATTGGGAGACTTTTTATGATGCCGATATATATAATAAAACAAAGTTTGAAACGAGAATGGCCAACAGCAATTTGGTATTTTTCCAAGAACTCTCAAATTGAAAACAATCGAAAATAAAGGCTGTATCTTTTAAGGAAGAAAAATCAAGAAAGAATTAAAAGTATTGAAACAAAAACATCAAGTCGAAACTATAACAGTGTTTGAATAGATACAAACTTTTCTCTGAAACGTTGCATTTTTAACATATACCATTTCAAAAGACAAACTATAAATTCAGATAAATTTTTAAAAAAATAACTTTATCTAATTAATTGATTTTTTTTTATTTAGTTTTTTCCCTAATTTTATAACTTATGAAAAGATGCAACCTCTCAAAGGTTGTAAGTCAATTAGCAATTGTTGGCCAAAAAGAAAAAGAAAAGAAAAGAAAAAGAAAACTATCACTCATATCTTTTCGATATGGGACAAGGTGCTTTTTTAGTTTTTAACCGTCACTCATATCTTTGCAATATGAGAAAAGACCCCTCTTGGTTTGTATCAACAAATGGACTCCCATTTAGATGCTCTATGAAATTATATTTTTCTTTTGGGCTTGACAAAAATGTGGTGCTCATTTTGCTGATAAATTATACAACTAAAGACTTGCAAATTAAGTTGCTCAAATAGCTTTTACAAGCCCAAAAAGCAACTTAACTTGGTAAGGACTTGACTTGATCATGGTGTCAACTATTAAGGGATGGAATGAACTCTATATAAGAAAGAGGGATAGAGTCATCAAATTGAAGTTCTTCACTTTTGCTAAGAAAGAGGGATAGAGTCATCAAATTTAAAGTTCTTTACTTTTTCTTTTGAGCCCGACAAAAGTGAGGTTCTCATTTTACTAATGAATTGTACAATTGAAGGCTTGCAAATTAAGTTGCCTAAATAGCTTCCAAGCCCAAGAAACTAATTAATTTGGTAAAGACTCAACTTGATCATGGTGTCAATTGTCAAGAGATGCAATGAACTCTATAGTAAGAAAGAGGAACAGAGTCATCAAATTGAAGTCCTTTACTTTTACTTTTGGGCTTGACAAAAGTGAGGTGCTTATTTTGATGATAGAATTATAAAACGAAAAACTTGCAAATTAAGTTGCCCAAATAGCTTTACCAAGCCCCAAATGCAACTTAACTCGGTAAAGACTCAACTTGATCATGGTGTCAATTGTCAAGGGTTGTAATGAACACTATAAAAAGAAAGAGGGACAAAATCATCTTAATGTAGTAGTTTCATTACTAGGGACTCAACCTAAGGGTCTGTGGCAATAGAACCTGAGGCTATTTGCTCGTTAGTATAGGTCTAGTTTATATACCCAGAGATAAACTTTTTTACACTCAAGTAATCCAATCACTATAAAGTGGAAAAAAGATATGCTTGCTTGTTGTAATTGTAGAGTTTCACCTTTACTTTAAGGGAGGTACTTGTATATGAGGAAGGAATGGACTCTCCCTAGTGGAGGGTCAAATTCTTTGATAACTAAATATCTTACCCATTTTTGCATTCTCCCTTTACATCGTTGTTGAAAGACTCTACTAAGGAGAGCAAGCCAAGGCGACAACCAAGTGAAAAACAAGGGATTTCGAATTATGCAGAACAACCTGTAGGTACATGTTCATGTTCCAACTGAGAAAAAAATTAGATATAGGCGATGCGGTCTTAAAATATGCCAAAACTTGTATTTTCTCGTGGTTCTTTTCTTTGGTTTACCATTGAACAAACATAACCCTGACCTTGGCTATGAAAAAGAAAAAAATTAGTTAGCATGGGAAGGATTTTGTGCTCACTCTTTCTCTTACATATATTGAAGACGTTCGTTTAAGCATTGTATCAGCTCCTTCTCAATCCAGAGGTGTTCCAGGTGCATTGTCCCTCAAAAGAGTTATTTCATTGAGAAATTAATTACCTACGGCGGATCTTCATCAAATTGTTCTTTTCTAGGACACTTCTCAGTGTTTGCAAGGAGAACTTACTAACAAAATGGTCTGAAAAGTATGCATATATTGCAGAAATATCGGAAGAGGAATTAAATGGACGCTATCACCAGCCATTCTTACAAGCTGCATTCAAGGGTAATTGGAAATCTGCTAAAAGGTTTTTCGAACAATTTTCTACTTAAATACGACCAAAATAACAAGCAGATCAAAAACAGGCTTCAGACAGCCACTTTGAGTGCACAAGACCAATTTGTTGAGAACCTGGTTGAACTCTTGTCTCCACATTGTTGTCTTGTATAGAAGGATAAGGATGGTCAAGACATCAGTAGTTACAAGCAATGCTAGGGTGACGCAACTTATAGATAATAGAGGACGTGCTCCTTTGGAAATATCCGCTCAGGAAGCTTCTAAGCATAAGGAGATCGCCTGGCTCCTGGTGAAAAGTACAACAGACGATGGGCCAAGTCATCCCTTCACTTGTCCATCTGCAATTTTCCCCATTACTGCTCGCATCATCGTTGGTCATCATAGTAAGATCACTATCACTCTTTGTCGCAATTCCATCTGTTTTTTCGTTCATTCTTCACTTAGCATTTCCCGATCAATTTTACTGGTGAATTCGGACAGATATCACCCTTTATCTTGTCGGATGTTCCCCTCACTTAATTACCATGAAAAGAAGAAACTTTGATGGATGCTATTCTATCCGTACGCTTTGCCGAGGATGGAGTCTTTCACTCCCACCGGAACCAGGCTTACTGTTGTGGAAGCAATGATATACAAATGGCAATAGTTTATGCACTCGCAAAATGGGTCTAGTATCTTCTGACTAAAAAAAAGAGAGTCTAGAATCCATATTTTAACCTATATATAATGGTGTTTGTCATAAATGGTTGCCTTAAATTTTAAAAATAAGCTTAAGTGGTCATAAATAAATTAGTTAACAAATTACTGGGTCTTAAATGGGTTTTGAATGGGCCATAAATAGGTTAGTTCTTTATTAAGTTTGAGTGAGTTATGGATAGACAAGTCATTTTTAATTTTTTTTTTAATTTTCAGGTTTTTCATGATTTTTTATATTTTATTCTATTTCTTTTCCTTAAGGGTCGCCAGTCACCACTGATCATCACTAGTCACCGGTTGTTAGTTGTTGTTGATTGCCGATCGCCGATTGCTAGCTAGTCATTAATCATTGGTCACCAACTATTGTCAATCATCACCGAATGCTGCCAATTGCCGGTGGCCGCCGACTGCCGCCAATTGTTAGTTATTGATCATGGACGTAAAAGAAAACTAAAGAAAAAGAAATCATTACAAATTTTAGAATTTTTTTAAAAATTATAAAATTTGTCTACAATATATGAGCTATATATAAATTTACAAAAAACAAGTTTTTCTAAATTGAGTCGAGTCGGGTATGAGTTGATCTAACTCGCCCATTTGACAGATTTATCAATGTCCCAAGGGTGAAGGCTTGGCTCTCGTAGCATTATGAACACTATGACTCTGTTTGGAAATTGGGATTTTGGGGGCAAAGATAATTGGAGTGGAAAATTTGGAACTGTGAGAACCTTTTTGGCATTTTTCATTCGCTCATGCTTCCAAGCATAGTGTAAGGCACTCGCTGCAAGGGGATGTGTTAATGAAATCAGGAGCAAGGTATTTGCCATGTGGTTGAGTGGTTAATGGAGATAAATACCAATGTTGTTTATCCACGACTATCTTTTGTTTTTAGCTTTTACATATTAACATGCTGGAATATGGAAAAATTGTCCAAAAAGTTTTAAATCTATTGCATTTTGGCCAATTTAATTATAAACATTTCAATTTTACAATTGAGTCCATTTGATCAATTTTAGCTAAAAATTGTTGACATGGATGCGATTGCTCTACATGATATAGCGGCTGATGTGGACATTTTTTAAATAATTTTTCATATATTTTGAAAATATTAACATATATATATATATATATATAGTTTCCCATTGTGGCTGGCAATCATTGGAGCTCACGAGCCCTTGGGCAAGGGCCATGAAGACCTCGTCAACCGTCAGTGATTGCCGCAACCCTCACCCAACCTCCCCCAAATTTGGGCTAGGCCATGGGCTAGGCCATTGCAGCTGCAGGCAAGGCCGCATCGCCCAAATGTAGGCAAGTTTAGCCTTGTCAGCCACAAGCAAATGCCACCTCACTTGTGGCTAGCGAGGCCATGGTCACCTTTGTCTACGGCTGGCAAGGTAGCTAGCTTGTGCCCGTGTCTCACGATGGTTTGGGCGAGGTTGCCTTGCGATGGTCTAGGCAAGGTCATCCTTGTTGGTCACGGGCGAAGGTGGCCATGGCCTCACCGGTGGTGGGCAAAGTCATGCAAGGGCTTTGCAACCCTTACCCCGTGGTCACCGAGCTCTAGCGACCCTCACCTGTCATAATGGGAAATAAAAAAGGAAAAGAAGGAAGGAAAAGAACAAAGAAAAGAAAAAACAAAACAAAAGATTAATAAAAACTAATAAAATTTTGAAAAAAAAATCATCCACGTTAGCATTAGCTATACCACGTAGTATAGTTGGCACTCATATAAGCAATTTCAAGCTAAAATTGGCTAAATTTACTTAATTGGTAAAACATAAAAATATTTATGTTTCAATTGGCAAAAGTGAAAGGTTAAAAACTGAATTAACCAAAGTGTAATAGATTTAGGATTTTTTGGACAATTTTCCCGCTGAAATAGAAATAGAAGAGATTGGATATGGAACCTATGAAACTTGAGATATATCTCCCACCAACAAGGAAGAACCTGCACTCTTTGGAGTTTAGGAGGGTTCGGCAAAGGAGTTTTTGATGACAAAATGGGTCCACGCTCCCGGAGCATTTCGAGAGTGACAGAGAATGGGTACTATCTAATCACTCCCCTTATGCTAATTTCTGATGATCCCGAAAGGTAATCGTTCTTGTTCTAATCCTCAAGGAGATGTGAATTGAATTGTGACTGATATATGGAAATTTGGTTCATTTGTAAATCTTTTCTCTCCAAACTCAAATGCCCATTACTGATGTGTTTTCAAGATCTTAACTTTCGCTAGCATTTAAGCTACTTGCTTTTCAGGTAGTTTCATGAAAGAGTCCGTTGATAATGCTATTTGCCTCATCGTGGATGGAACATGAAGTGATCCTTGATCAGCTGTTTCATGCTCTCGACAGGAATGAAAAATTATAAAAACATTTCGTGCCCAGTACAAAAAAAAGGTCAATTTTGGCTGTTTTCAGTTTTAATGTTAAAAAGTTTAGAAAACCCAGCTACCAAAATTTCTACCACACTTATTTCACTGAATTTTGGAGATGAAAACAAGAAATTGGAGAATCTCCATTATATAACTATGTTTTGCATGAAAGCTGTCTCTTCATAAAGATTCTACCTTTAATCAAATTGAAGTTCTTTACTTTTGCCTTTGGTCTTTGACAGAAGTGAGGTGCTCATTTTGCTAATAGCTTCGTACGACTAAAAGCTTGCCAATTAGGCTGTCTGAATAGCTTTCCCAAGCCAAAGAACCAACTTAACTTGGTAAAGACTCAACTTCATCATGTTGTAAAGGGATGGAATGAACTCCTTAGTAAAAAAGAGAGACCAAGTCATCTTAAAGTAATGGTCCCATCATTAAGGAATGAACCTAATGATCTGTAACACTAGAGTCTAAGGCTACTTACCCACTAGTATAGGTTTGCCTTAGACTCCTATGGATAATTTTTTATACACTCATCTAATCCAACTCTATAAAGTGGAAATAAAAGATGTGCTTGCTTGGTGTAATTGTAGGGGCTCACCTTTACTTTAAGGGACATTATAAAAACATTTCGTGCCCTGTACAAAATAAGGTCAATTTTGGCTGTTTTCAGTTTTAATGTTAAAAGTTTAGAAAACACAGCCACCAAAATTTCTACCACACTTATTTCACTGAATTTTGGAGATGAAAAAAAAAATTGGAGAATTTTCATTATATAACTATATTTTTCATGAAAGTTGTCTCTTCATAAAGATTCTATCTTTAATCAAATTGAAGTTCTTTGCCTTTGCCTTTGGTCTTTGACAGAAGTGAGGTGCTCATTTTGCTAATAGCTTTGTACGACTAGAAGCTTGCCAATTTGGCTATCTGAATAGCTTTCCCCAGCCAAAGAACCAACTTAACTTCGTAAAGACTCAACCTCATCATGTTGTAAAGGGATGGATGAACTTTTTAGTAAAAAAGAGGAACCAAGTCATCTTAAAGTAATGGTCCCATCATTAAGGAATGAACCTAATGATTTGTAGCACCGGAGTCTAAGGCTACTGGCCCAATGGTATAGGTCTACCTTAGACTCCTATGGATAATCTTTTTTTTTTTTATACACTCATCTACTCCAACTCTATAAAGTGGAAAAAAGAAGATGTGCTTGCTTGGTGTAATTGTAGGGGCTCACCTTTACTTTAAGGGACGTTCTTTTATAAAACTCTTTGATAACTAAAGATCTTACCCATTTTTGCATGCTCTGTTTACTTTGTTGTTGAAAGAATCTAACCAAGAAAGCAACCCAATGGCGACGCTACCAAGTGAACAACAACGAAATTCGAATCATGCAGAACCAACAGCAGGTATCTGTTCTAGTTCCAAGCAACAAAAATTAGGGTATAGGCGATGTGGTCTTAAAATATTCCAAAACTTGTATTTTCTTCATAATTCTATTTCTATGCTTTGTCATCGAACAAATATAACCTTGACCTCGGCTAAGAAAGTCAATTTGAGAAGGACTTTGTGCTCACTTTTTCTCCTACATTTATTGAAGATGTTCGTGTAAGCGTTCCATCAGATCCTTCTCAATCAAGAGGTGCTCCAGGTGCGTTATCCCTCGGAAGGGTTATTCCATTTTGAAATTAATATTTGGAGCGGATCTTCATGAAATTGTTCCTTTCTGGGACACTTCTCAGTTCTCACTATGAGCAAGAAAAAAAAGTATTAACTTGGCCGGAAAAGTTCTCATCCATTGCAGAAATACTGGAAAACGGAGTGGAACACTATTACCGACCATTGATCGAAGCTGCATTCAGGGGCGATTGGGAATTTGCTAAAAGATTTTTCCTACTAGATGCTGCTTCAAGGACGGTCAAAATAACAAGCAGATCAGAAACAGTGCTTCACATAGCCGCTCGGATTGCACAAGACCAATTTTTGGAGAACTTGGTTGAGCTCTTTTCTCCGGAAGAGCTTGAAATGGTTGATTGTGACGGCCGCACAGCCCTCCACATTGCTGTCCTGTGTGGAAGGATAAGGATGGTCAAGGCATTAGTTAGAAGTAATCCTAGGTTGACGCAACTCGCAGATAATGAAAAACGCATTCCTTTGGGAATATCTGCTATGGAAGCTTCTATGCATAAGGAGATTGCCTGGTTCCTGGCCAAAAACACAACAGACAACGGGCCAAGTCGACCCTTCAGCGGTCCCTATGCATTTTTCCTCCTTTATGGTCTCACCGTCGCTGGTCACCATGGTAAGATCACCATCACCCTTTATCTCAATTCCATCTGTTTTTTCCTTCATTCTAGACTTGGCTTCTTTTCGTGATCGACTCTTCTGGTGAATTTGGATAGATATAACCCTTTATCTAGTAGGGTAGTACCCTCACCTAATTACCTTGAAAGACTCGCGTTTACTGGACAATTTGGCGATAGTGAAGTCTAACTTTCCCAGCGGAACCAGGCTCAGTATTATGGAAGCATTGATATACAAATGTTCGTCCTTTCTGCACTCGCATCCCTTCATTACTGATTCCCTTCAAGATGATCATACCCACCTCATCACCTGATCTTTTGTTTCTCTGAACTGAAGGTCTTCCGGTGGACTTGAGCTACAAACTAACAGATGAAAATTCAGATCCAGGTAAGCCACAAATTTTGTAGTTGGGCATCATCTAATTTAAGACATTCCAAGATTTTTTACTTAAGCAGTTTTCTTATATTAGCAAAGGAAACCAAAAATGACTGTTTCTTTGAAGGATATATTCTAGTTCCTTGACCAAGTTTGACTCGAATCGAAACTACTTCATGGATCAGCTATCTGGTGTGAATCACATATGATTTAACCAGGTGCATAAGTATTGTATAACTTATTTAATAGACAACAAAATGAGCGAATTAGGACGCAACTGGTATAGAAGGAGCTGCAAAACGAAGCAGAGCTAAACTGATTAATCCATGTGAATGTGAATGCTGTTTGTTTTGATCTCTGTGGCTATCGACCATTGAGATTGTCAAGACACCAGTAATTATAATCTATGTAGTAAAGTATCTTCATTCCACCTACACTTAGTGATTTCATATCCACTTACCTGGTTCTCTCTTCAACCTAATTGTAGCATTTCAGCGTCTTACAAGGTCACTTTGGATTGCCACCAAATTTGTAGGTATGCTTTCATTCTATGAAGATACTGTCTCTTGTCTCTATCTCTCAGTGATTTCGTATCCACTTACCTGGTTCTCTCTACAACCTAATTGTAGCATTCCAACGTCTTACAAGGTCAATTTGGAATGCCGCCAAATTTGTAGGTATGCTTTCATTCTATGAAGATACTGTCTCTTGTCTCTAATTGTAGCATTTCAACGTCTTACAAGGTCGCTTTAGAATGCTACCAAATTTGTACGTATGCTTTCATTCTATGAAGATACTGTCTCTTGTCTCTATCCCTCAGTGATTTCATATCTACTTACCTGGTTCTCTCTACAACCTAATTGTAGCATTTCAACGTCTTACAAGGTCAATTTGGAATGCCGCCAAATTTGCAGGTATGCTTTCATTCCATGAAGATGCTATCTCTTGTCTCTATCTCTCTCACCCCCACCCCGACTAAAAGCCTATTTCCTGTTTGTTTTTTAACTTCTTCTATAAGTAGAAAAACGTTCTGATTAATATTATGGCCCTAATTTAAAAGGGATTTTAATTAGGTCCATTGTCTATGTAGAAAAGTCTTTACACAGTTCCGTCGAATAAATGACGTGTGTGTTTGAAGTTTAATTTTCTAGTTACATGTTTCCATATATCAACCATCCAGCAATGGATGTATAACTTATTCTTTTGCACCACATTAGATTCTAATAAAAATATTTTATATACGTGGTTCTAGGATTCCCTATGTCAATGCTTGTATATTTTTAAAGATCTCAGGTATCCACCGTTGCAAGAGTAGCGTTTTTTAGAATAAAAATTAAAAAAACAAAATCTTTAAAATTGCAAAATGGGGCGAGATTTGATGTTAACTTAGGAATTTATCTTGCTTATGGCTAATTGAATGAGAGATACATAAACCTGGGACTTCCCCTTCAATCTTGATAAATGTTCGCTTCATCAATCTCTACAAAGCGTCTAAATCTTTGTGAAAAATTGGAACAGTAAACCCAAATATGATATGTTCAGAGGGTGCAGGAATCAAGCGTGGGACCAGGGGCAAGCCCCTAGCATCATTGACTACAAAATTAGCTTGCAATAGATGAAGGCACGGGTGTATCCTTTACACGCATTTAATACAGTATATTTACACTTTAATTTGGCAGCCTTAAATAGGCGTGAAGAATAGGAAATGGGGAAGAAAACGGATAGGAAAAATCAAAATGATTTGTTTGGAAGGGCTTCGAATAGAAGAATATGTAGGGGAAGCAATTTTATTGGGCCAGGACAAAAACGAGCACCCCAGAAATCCACTGGTTGTTATATATCCTGTACCAATAAGCTGTTAGCTAGATGGTAAGGAACTTTGCTCTTCTATTATAATCTTGTATTTTGTTGGAAGATTCTAGAAATAAATCCTAAGTACCCCAGATCAACATGAAGGAGTAACCTCTTGTGAGGTGTGCGAAAGCTAACCCAAATATTGTCTGACCGTAATGAAACAATCCTATAATTTTCAAAACTTATTCACAACTTTTGCCCAAAGTTAGACTCACATTGTCATCTCGTCCTTAATTATTCTATTTTTATCGAAGAACAAGAAGGAAAAAGTCCGTTGCATATTTTTATCAAATAAAAAATTGCTTTAGAATAAAGCCGAGTTAGCTATACTCGCTGTATCATGGAGGTGCAACAAACAAACTTGAACTTGACATACCAGTGTGCGACCTCACGTGGAAGTCTTGATTTTATTCGATAGAATGGAGAAAAGCAATATTTTTGCTATTGCACTGAGCGCAACTAACAACACAAAGGATCGTACGACTTCTTACAAGCTGCTATGCACATATGAATAATATTGTTTAAAGTAATTATATATGCACATATTACTGTGATTTACTCTAGCTAGAAACGTATAATTAACATGGTTACTTTCAGAGTCTTAATCACGATTTGCATTATAAAGCCTCGTCTGAATTTCCTTATCTTCGGTAATAAATGAAGATCTAGTCATTTCCTTCATCCCTTCTTTCTACCCTCGCAGAACAACTTCAAGAAAGATCACTTTCTTCACTTACCCTCTCATCTGTTCTGCTTTTTCACATCCTATTATTTTCTCTATTAAGACATTATATAACCCTTTTTTGAAAAAGTTTCAAAAATAAATATACCTTTTTCTGTTCTTTGCATCAGCAATTTCTAAAACCCACACCTTACATCTGAGGACAGAATCCCGAAAGAAAAAGAAAATCAAAGTATATTCCAGAAAGATTTAAAAAAAATGACATCGTTTTCCCAATGTACCACCCAGGTACCCAACCCAAGCTCTCAGTGTGCTAGGGTTTTTGTGGGAAAATACGACAATTAGCAAAATCTTGCTAGAAGCACTTTGGTGTCTAATAAAAAACTTGGAGATTTTTTTTTTTAGCGCAATTCAACTTCCGCCTCTTTTTTTTTTTTTTTTGTTTTCATTTAACATTTTGTAGTTCCTACAATCAAGAGGATTCACGAGGTCTCATTTAACATTTTGTAGTTCCTACAATCAAGAGGATTCACGAGGTGAAGCTGAGACATGTGGCGGCTGTTGAGTTAGCTGAAAATGTTTGCACTGAGGTCTCTCGTATGACAACTGCTAAGATTGCCGAGTTTATCAAAGAGCAGGAGCTGCTTGCCGGAGCTGTATCCAGGGGAATCCCTGAACTCGTGAAGCTATGGATTAAGTTTTTCCCGGAGCATAATTGGCTTCCGGGTTATGGTGCGTCGTTGAGGACATTTGCTGTGCTGCATCGCTGAGGACATTTGCTGTGGTGCATCGCCAAGAAAGCATCCTCAGACTCTTTCTGAAGGGAAACTCAACCAATGGCTTGTCATTCATTCTAACGCCCAATCCGAAAGTGATGGTTTTAATTGGGGATGGGCTTAAGGCCCGTCCGCCCATGCTGGGCCCAAAAGGCCCGGCCCACGGGAATAGGGCCCGTGGAGGGGGAAGGTATAAAAGGGAGGAGAGAGAGAGAGAAGACAACGTTTTGCAATTCAACGTACGTCTTTTCTCTCCTCACGCTCTCTCTCCCAAAAAGGAAGAACAGTAAGCATACGGCGCGCTTTCCTTCCCTTCAAGGCTTCATCGGATAGAACAGGACCGTTTCTCTTCCTCTTGTCGGCGTTGGTGCTTAATCTGTGGCTAAAAGGTACGCTCGAATCCGTGGTGTGCTTTAGGATCGGTGATGCGTGTTCGTTTTCCCGGGCTTCGTCTTCCGCATTGATTTAGGGGTTCGATTTAGTGTCGAATCCGGTATTTCGGGGATCAGTCATTCCCAACATTGGTATCAGAGCCCTAGTTCACGTTTTTTCCCGATCAATTATGATGTTTTTGATTGATTTTTCGCGAAATCCCTTCGGCCGTACGGAACCGGGAGAAAATCCCGACACCCGAGCGCTTTTCGGCCATTTTTCCGAGTTTTCGTAAGTCAAAATAAAATTGTGATTGCATAGGAAGAAGCGCGACGTCGAGACGAGTCCGGCAATGTGTCGACCGCTGCAGGGCGCCGCCGCACGCGCCCACACACGCGGCCGGAAGGCGCTGCGCGTGGGCGCGACGCGCCCGAAGCGCTAGCATTGGCCAGCGCGTGCGGCGCACGCGCCAGTCGGCGAACCAACGCGTGCACAGCGCCGGCGGGCGAACTGGCATGCGCCGGTCCGCGGACCGACGCATGCTGACGTCATGTGATGACGTCACCGTGACGTCATCCAACGGTCGGTAACCGTTCGGATGACGTCACCGATGACGTCATCACTGACGTCGTTTCGCCGGACGGTCACCGGCCGGGGACCCGACCCACCGGAGACCAAGGCACGTGGCAGGCACGTGCGGATGACGTCTGCGTGACGTCATCCCCCGCACGCGCGCAGCAGGTGCGTCGGTCCGCGCGAGCGGTCCGACCGGCCCGACCGTTCCGTCCGGTCCGACCGGTCCTACAACCGACGACCGTTGACCCTCTGACCGTTGACCACGTTGACCGTTGACCGTTGACTTTGACCATTGACCGTTGACAAAAAAAAAGAGTAAAAGAATGTGTTTCTTTTTCAATTAAGTCTATGTGGATTATAATGTGATCCCTTATTTGTTCTGCATTTGTTGCAGGAACTATGCCTCCCCTAAGGTTGCGCACACCTATTCGCGCAGTTACCGATGAACAAAGGGATAGGCTGTCTGAGTTGATAGCTGAGCTGACTGATCATCGATGGGAGAGAGGTGACTTAATTGATCATGTCCTTGAAGTCAACGGGAAAATTCAACAGGTCGTATGGAATGGTCATCCTATGTCACAGTCAAAGATGGTGCGATTTTTCATAAACACTCTTCCACCTGAATGGCAAGATGTGTTGAATCGCATATGGGATGTCAACGGAGCTGCTTCCTATAAGAAAATTGTGATGGATTTTGTAAATGAATATTATTGTATTGTTTCAAGGGAAAAGATCTAGAAATTGAACAAAAGAGGATCTTTCCCAGTTCGTGTGCTGACTTGGTGTTAGTTGTATTGGCTGATATATGTTAAGTGTGATTTGTGGACATATTATGTAATGATTACTACCTAATTGTGTTAATTGAAAGCATTATTGTTTTTATTGGATGTTCTATTATATATTGCTTTCTGTTATTGCTGGTTGCTGTGGGTAATTAGCTGTGGGTAGTTTAGAAGTTTTTGTAGCTTCATAGAATTGATTTTGCATATGACAATCATATTAATGATAGTTTTAAGTTAGGATTTTTGGAGGATGATTGGAAACGTAGTGACCTTTTGATTCTGAAACCTTACTTGAAATTATTCATTGATATGATGGGTCTGTGCAAATAGGGATGCATAAATGATAGGCATTAATTATTCGTGCATGTATGTCTGATGTGTTCAGATCGATGTTTTCAGCAACTAATAACGTAATTGCTGATGTAAACGGCAGCAATTGTGAAATATTGAATATGAAGATTCAATATGTGCTGAAAAAGCAAGAAGCACTAGAAGCTCTTGACCATGTTATGGAAGATCTTATAAATGATGTGCGCCACTTTGAGCTAGCTGAGGCCAGACTAACAGCATTTGAGCAGAAAATAGATATTTGCAATGCTGGTTCTAGCTCAAAAAGGGCTTTGTGCTCTAAGCGCAAGCGTATTGATTCGTTCAATATGTGGGAATGCAAAGGATCAAGTCCTTATTGCAAGAAATCAAGAGTTAACCAACACAAGAGAGGAAAATGTCCTCAAGTAAAGAAAATGTCAAGGGTGAGGTGTTACAATTGTGACAAGATAGGTCACTATACTCGCAACTGTTGTGAGCCAAAAAAAAAAAAAAGATAAACACCTCTTGCACATTTGAGAACTTTGCTTATGTGTCGAGTTCTGCATTATTGGCTGAATCCAATCCTTTGTGGACTGTAGATTCAGGAACGACAGACCATGTAAGGAATGATAGAGGATCCTTCGTGAAATTCCGACGATACCAACTGGAACTATGTGGATCTATGTGGGAAATAATTTCAGAGTTGAAGTTAAAGGGATTGGCACCTGCCAATTGAATATGCGTGGTGGACGCACCTTGTTCCTACATGATGTCCTATATGCTCCAGAGATTCGTCGAAATTTAAGTGTCTGTTTTGATGTTGGTTAAGCTTGGTTTTAGTATGAACTTCCATAATAGATGTGTAGATTTGTATTTGGATACAAACTACTATGATTTTGGTCACTTTCTGGATGGTTTTATTGTACTAAATGTTGACTGTGGTGATGTCAATATGTTATTCCCTTGTTTCACGTCTTCTACTTTATATGATAATGATGTGAATATGGTGGCATGCTAGACTTGGTCATATGGGCCAACAACATATGAAAAGACTAGCCAAAGAGGGCTTGTTGGGCAATATTGAAAAAGTTGATTTGCTCATATGTAAGCATTGCCTAGAAGGGAAAACAACAATGAAACCATTTGAAAAAGGTAAAAGAGCTGAATTTCCTTTGCATTTAATCCATTCTGACGTCTGTGGTTCAATGAATGTGAGAGGAAGGCATGGGGCTGTTTATTTCATCACTTTTATAGATGATTCTACTCGATACGGATATGTTTATTTGATTTCTCATAAATCTGAAGCATAAGTTGTTTCAAAATGTTTATGAACTTGGTAGAAAATCAATTAGACAAGAAAATACAAGTATTTAGATCCGATCGAGGTTGAGAATATTTATCTGATGAGTTCAGAAAATTATATGATGAAAAAGGAATAGAAAGACAATTATCTATTCTATATACTCCTCAACAAAATGGTGTTGTAGAGAGAAGAAACAGAACCCTACTGGAAATGGTTAGATCCATGATGGCGCATGCTAACTTACTTATCACTTTTTTGGAGTGATGCGTTGTTAACTGTTGCCTGCATACTTAACCGGATGCCTTCCAAATTAGTTATTTCCACTCCATATAAGTTATGGATAGGTAGAAAACCAGACTTAAGTTTTCTTAAGTCATGGGGTTGTACTGTCTATACTCATGAGTCCTCTCACAAGTTTGGGAAATTAAGTCCCAAAGGAAATAAGAGTATTTTCATGAGATACTCCGAACACTCGAAATGGTATGTGTTCATTGGTGAGCTGGAAAGTGGGAGTATAACTGAATTTGAATCACGGGATGTCACATTCTTAGTGAATGAATTTCCTAAGAAGGGCGAAATAGGAGAAGATTACTCCCTATTTGAGACCTTGGATCAGGATAATGATGTTAGTGGAGTTCATCCAAGTGGGAGTAATATGAGAAGTGATGAATTGAATTCAACTCATTCTCAATTGCAATCACATGATGAGACGACATCATCATTACCTAATTCAAGTGGGAGCATAATGGGGAATGATGTGCTAAGTGTACAATCTCCCATACGGTGAACAAGTCGCCAAAGTATTCCCCGTCGATGTTTTGACATTGAAAGGGACACTTTTATAATTGCTCCACAAGATGAGGATGAGCCAAGAAATATTAATGAGGCTCTGAATTGCCCTAGTAAGGAAAAATGGATTTATGCAATGAAAGAGGAAATAGAGTCAATGAAATCAAACCAAGTTTGGGAACTGGTTGATCTTTCAAAAGGGACGCAGAGCTATTGGGAACAAGTGGGTTCTCAAAATAAAGCGAAAGGCTGATGGCTCGATAGAAAGGCATAAGGCTTACCTTGTGGCGAATGGGTATAATCAACAGGAAGATATTGATGATAAAGATACATTCTCTCCTGTAGTGTGATTTACCTTGATTCGCATAATTCTGGCAATAGTGTTTGGTATGGATATTGAGTTACATCAAATGGATGTAAGGACTGCTTTCCTCAATAGAGAATTAGAGGAAGAAACATATATGGAACAATCTGCTGGTTTCATAGTGAAAGGCCAAGAAGAAAAGGTATGTCGACTTTCGAGGTCGATATATGGCCTTAAGCAGTCGTCAAGACAATGATATATACAATTTCATAATACCATAATGGCATATGATTTTACAATGATAGATGAGGATCATTGTGTATATATCAAAAGATCCAATGATCAATTTGTGATCATATCATTATATGTTGATGATATACCAATTACCGGAAGCAATATGGAGCCTGTCAATACTGTCAAAAGTCGGTTGTCTTCCAACTTTGAATTGAAGGATATGGGATAGTAAACCCAAAGACACTCCTATTGCAAAAGGTGAAGGATTGAGCCATAGACGAAACATGTGTTATGCAGTTGGAATGGTGAGCAGATACCAATCCTATTGCAAAAGGTGAAGGACTCCACAAGAGAAGGAACAAACGAAATATGTTCCTCATGCTAGTGCTGTTGGGAGCTTGATGTACGCTATGATGTGTACAAGACCTGACATATGTTATGCAGTTGGAATGGTGAGCAGATACCAATCCAATCCAGGTCAAGCACATTGGAAAGCTGTTAAGAGAATACTAAGGTATCTAAAGGGGACTGCTGATTATACGTTGAGTTATTAAGGAAAGGATCTGCAACTCAAAGGCTATTGTAATACAGATTGGGGAGGAGATTTAGATGAAAGAAAATCTACCTCTGAGTTTGTTTTCTTACCGAATAATGGCACCATATGTTGGAGCAGTAAGAAACAAAAGTGTATAGCCTTGTCCACGATGAAAACTGAGTTCGTGGCATTATCAACAGTAATAAAAAAAGATGTTTGGCTTAAGAGATTATTGGATCATTTAGGTGTTATTGGAAGTGCTGCAGATTAATTGTTGGTTAATTATGATAGCAAAGCAGCAAAAGCGTACACCAAAGATCCAAAATATCATGGCAAGACCAAACATCTAGATACCAAGTATAATTTTGTCATGGATATGATTGCACGAAAAGATGTGAACTTATAGTACATACTACGCATAGAATGGTAGCAGATCCTATGACAAAGCCAATACCTAGAGATGTGTTTTGTGGCTATATGAAATCTCTAGGATTGCGTAGAGGTTGATGTACTGAATTTTTTTTTTAATTTCCCTAAGTGTTCATGATTTGATGAATTTGTGTTTTCATCATAATGCCTATGAATCTTTGTATGATCTTTATGTATCTTAATACTTAGTGTATTATTTTAAGTTGAGAAGTATGTCGGACAGATAAAAGATTAGCCCACTCACACGGGTAATCGCCTCTGTTTACTGTGTGATAAATAGAGATGAGACTGATTTTAAGCTTATTATCTAGGTGATAATCGAGAGCTCAAGCTTAAAATACGTATGTCGCCTTAACTAAGTGTTAAGATGAGGACATAATACTTACGATGTCCGAAAGTAAAATACCCCACATATTTTCCGAAAGTAAAATACCCCACATATTTTGCTTTATCTGTCTACGATGCCAGATGTGAGTTCTATGAATTTTGTGATTGAGTAGATATGTGAACTCAAGTTAAATATTAGGTATGTCTGAACTATCATCTGTACGGTATTGAAAAGTGCAGACATACGCTCCATGGGAAAGGAGTTAATACCGTAATACGTATTTCATACTACGTATGCACGAGACGACCAATAAGAGTGGCAAAAAGTTTGATCTCAACTTTTATGACGTGTGAGACTCTTGAGGAAAAGAGTTCCTCAATTTTTTAGTCCCCTCAGGACTCTTACTTATTCTCAAGATTTCTATTTAGTGTTTGCTATCTTAGGGTGTTGCCAATGGTCATGAGATGATTCGATCTAATGGGGCATTTCTAGAAAAGCAAGCTGGACTGAAATTGAGAGTTTGAAGGAAAGAGGAAGATCGATTTTGGAGAATCACATTGTAGTTTTTGTATTCACTAGTCGACCAATTATAATTGTTTTTGTGATAATTATAATTGTGAATACAATATATATCATTGTTTAAAAGAAATTAAGAGAGATATAAATGTGATCGATCGATCTAGGGTACTGCATACTAAATCTACTCGGAGTGTGACGCCCATTATGAGCTACTATATATTCCTAACAGATGTATAGTAACGAGCTCTCAAAGTATGCTGGTCGCACGGATTATTCACCGGTATGAATGTTGAAGAGAGGTACGGCCCACCATGTGCGAGTGGGAGATGATGGTTTTAATTGGGGATGGGCTTAAGGCCCGTCCGCCCATGATGGGCCCAAAAGGCCCGGCCCATGGGAATAAGGCCCGTGGAGGGGGAAGGTATAAAAGGGAGGAGAGAGAGAGAGAAGACAACGTTTTGCAATTCAACGTACGCCTTTTCTCTCTCACGCTCTCTCTCCCAAAAAGAAAGACAGTAAGCATACGGCGCGCTTTCCTTCCCTTCAAGGCTTCATCGGATCGAACAGGACCGTTTCTCTTCCTCTTGTCGGCATTGGTGTTTAATCTGTGGCTAAAAGGTACGCTCGAATCCGTGGTGTGCTTTAGGATCGGTGATGCGTGTTCGTTTTCTCGGGCTTCGTCTTCCGCATTGATTTAGGGGTTCGATTTAGTATCGAATCCGGTATTTCGGGGATCAGTCATTCCCAACAAAAAGAATGGAAGCAAATTATGCTCGCAGTAGCAAAGTACGGCCCTAATTTAAGTGGTGTAAATGAAGTCTCCAGGGCAGCTTTTAAAATGCAAAGAGAACTCCAATGGTTTAGCGTAAGTATCTTTCCTTTCATATACTCAATAACCGCTTTTAATGATAATTATCATATCTTCTTGCCAAATTTCTTAAACTATGATGGCTAGATCTTTATTTGGATAGTTTGGGAGCATATGTAGTTACTTTCTTTAATAGCAGTCTGGCGATATTTTGGTAAGTTCTCATACACCTCAGTTGGTCCGTCTCCCCGATTGATTTTAGGGGCACGCTACCTTACATTGGGCCCGCGGGGGGCGGGGTTGTGATTAAGGGTGAGCGGTTCCAGGTTCCGGTTCGGTTCCGTCCGGAACCTGGAACCTACCCTCGGGTACAGGTTCCTCAAAATGAGGAACCTGGAACCTACCCGTGGGAACCGAGAACCTGGAACCTACCCTGTCACAGGTTCCAGGGTCGGTTCCAGGTTCCAACAGGTTCCTTTTTCTTTTTTTTGTTATTTTCAGATTTGAACTATAACATATGTGCACGTTACCCAAAAAAACTATAACATACGCGCACGTTACCAAAAAAAAAAACTATAACGTACACGCACGTTACCAAAAAAAATATAACGTATGCGCACATTACCAAAAAAAACTATAACGTGCACGCACGTTACTAGAAAAAAATATAACGTATGCGCACGTTACCAAAAAAAACTATAATGTACGTGTATACTACACGGTAACTTCCCATTGACATGTTATCTTGATACATTAACTTCGCACTGCACAACAATAATAGAATATAATTAGAAATTTCAAAACAAATAGCAAACTAGAAAGTAGAAATAAAACACCACTAGAACAAGAATGTCTAGAGGTACAAGTTTTGAAAACAATTTTGATTAAACCCTTAAATGAACTCAGAAAATTCTGAAATTTGGACACGTTGTATTTAAGACCTAGAGGTACAAGTTTCATGAAGAAATCGTAGTCCAATTCGTTCTGGATTAAAAGATAAAATCGATTTACTTTTCCTATTCTCTACTTGCACAGTTTTTGAAACATTTTTGGTTAAATAGGCAAATGAACTACAAAAATTACGAAATTTAAATATGTTGTAGGGAAGACATGAAGAGAGATATTTCATGCAGAACACATTTCCAAAAGAACCTCATACAAAATGATATAGTCCACGCATTGCAACTTACAAGATCCGAACACATCAGATTGCACAGTTTTAGAAACATTTCCGATTAAATACCCAAATGACCTTAAAAAATTATGAAATTCGACTATGTGATAGCCAAGACCATAAGGTAGATACTTCATGAAAACATCGAAGTCAAATTCGTCCTAGATAATTAAATATGGACGGTTAAAATCCCTGTTTGTAGTACCGTAATTCCAGATCTAACCATCTCCAAAGGACTACGATTTCACCTACCTATTCTTGTTTTTTTTTCTCTAAATTTTTTATATGTTATACCTCAGGATGTCCTTTACAACTTTTGTTAAGAAACCGAAGTGACATTTTGACAAAAAGGTTGCCTTACAGTCCATGCATTCATCAAGGGTCGGTCCTAAAATCTCCAGATCCAGTCTTTCCAAAGAATAACGATTTCACCCACTTATACTTGTTTTTTTTGTCCCAAATTTGAGTATGTTATACTACAAGAAGTCCTTTACAACTTTCATTTAGAGGCCGAAGCCAAAAGTCAACTAGAACATCACATACAAGTCACTAGAACATCCAAGGTCAAGCTTTTTCTGCCCTAAGTAACCGGTTCCGGTTCCGAAACAGGTTCCGGTTCCGAAACCGGTTCCGGTTCCGGTTCCGGTGCCGGTTCCGGTTCCTAGAAAAAAGGAACCGGAACCGGAACCGGTTCCCCTTGGAACCGGGAACCGAACCGGACCCTCCTCCGGTTCGGGTTACCCGGGAACCGCGCTCAGCCCTAGTTGTGATGCGGTGTTTGGGGTTCAGGGCTCATTCGGGATTTTAGTCCTGACATATTCTCGACAAGGCTTGAGTCGTCCACAAGCAGAAGAGTAAATTCTCTTACCATTTAAGCCTACATAGAACTTTTAAATGACACAAACATAAATCATTTAAGTAAGTTGAGAAACGACGCTCAATCCTTAGAACAATTTACAGAAAATAAGAGACTGATTAGAGAAATTGGGGCACTGAAAACTGATTGAAAGTCATCATAATAAGATTGCAACTATGATCTGCCACTTAATCTAATTGCAGGAACTCTTTCTCAAATCCGACCGACTCTTTCTATAAGTTTCTGTCAAGATGCAATTTGGGGATTATTGTGCAAATCAATTCATGTATTATCCACATATATTAATTTGGAGAAAAATAGGCATTTTAGTCAGGTTTGCTTATGTTTCCTCGATAGCTGTGCTAGTTCCATTGTATCATATTTTGTATTTAAGATTATAGTGTAGTTCAAATATAATTAAATGTATGTAAATGGATAGTGATTTTCTTGAAGTAATATGACATGAATCATTCTTAAACGTTAAATAAGTCTCTTATCTCCTTCAGACGTTGCTTCAGCAGGGTTTGGGAAATTTTTCAATAATTTATCCACGTACCCTAACTCATATTTTTTACTATTATGCATAGGCTATGGATATGTGTATTAGCCCTGACTTGAGAATCGCATTGACGAAGGGAAAACATTTTGGGAAATATTCATGGAGAATCACAAAGAGTTGCTTGACCATGGAGAGAAGTGGATGAAGGAGACGGCAAATTCATGTATGCTCGTCTCAACTCTAATTGCCACAGTGTTGTTCACTGCTGCTTTCACTGTGCCTGGAGGCAATGACAACAATACTGGAATCCCATTGTTGTTGGGAAAGGACCCTCTTCTAATTTTCGCAATTTCGGATACATTAGGTTTGTTCTCCTCTGTGACGGCCATCATGTTATTCCTAGCTATCTTAAGTTCACAGTATGAGTGGGAAGATTTTCTTCACTCGTTGCCTAAGAAGATCATAATGGGGCTTTCTTTTCTCTTCCTCTCCTTGGTTTTTATGCTAGTGGCCTTTGCTGCAACTCTCACAATTGTGCTAGACAAGAGACTGCAGTGGGTTTTTATTCCCATCACTTTGCTGGTCTCTTTGACTGTGTTTTCATTCTTAGGGCTACAGCTTCCCCTACTATTCCGAATGGTTAAATCCACTTACGGGCCCAGCATCCTTCATCCTTTGGGCATTCAAAAGTGAGGCATAATTATCGGACGATATCACGTTACAGCTGATTGTAGAGGGGGAAATGCCACACTTGATGTATTTCCTCAAAGTATTTGAACAATTACAATGCAGAATTATGTTTCCCTACCTTGTTACCAGAGATATATTTATAGAATAAGTTGATCAATTTAAAGTGTCAAGCTATAGATATTTCAAAGTGAATTCTGTAAATGTATGGAAATTATCGTGAACATCTTCCACCAAAGTATGCTTAGTCATGGAACATAACTCTAAAAAAAATATATATTTTTTTTCCTTTTCGTATTTTAGATGCAGGAACTTTCTCCATCAACTTAAATATTCAGCCTCCAGGTATTTCAAAGTACAATCTCTATAGTGTAGAAGCTATTATTTTCTACATTTATTACAAAATATGCATAATCACGGAATCACTTTTTAAACATTTATTCTTCCTTTTATACCTTATGACTTACTCTTAATAACTATAAAATTGGAATTACATCAGATATAATTGTAAACCACATGGAATTATACCTGTCATAGATCTTTGATAATTCATTTAATCAAACATATAGAGTTTTCAAAATAGAATCCAAATATACATAAACAACTACATAGAATTTATATACAAATAAAAAATTTGGAAAAATTATCCCATTGGTCATATTTTATGGATCCCAATTCAATTCTAAGCATTCCAATTTTGTCCATTAATTCCTAAACCTTTGTGCGGAATTCCAATGTAGTCTTTACAGTTAATTTTAGCCAAAGAACTTACACCGAATAGTCTTGACAAATCGACTGAGCCATATCCCCCCGAGCCAAGTGGAGCATGCATGAAGGAGCGATCCCCTTTGTGAGGAGGCACCCCTTCTCCCGAAGTTACGAGGTTATTTTGTCAAGCTCCTTAGAGAGAGTTGTCTCGCGCCCCTAGGTATTCTCTACCTACCCACCTATGTCGGTTTTGGGTGGGTTCAGGGTGGACAATTTTAAAGTGGACTTTCCATTCATTAGATAGAGAAGATCGCCAGTTCGTTGCCAAACTTATTCCAATTCAATGAGTATTCTCAATACTATGCCTTGAAGAGCACTAAACTGAAAATCGTTGATGTAATAGTTTAGTCATCGCCGGTCGTCCTACCTGGCACATTGCCACGTTAGTAATGTCTGGTGAAAATTGGCCAGCATGACTATACTGAAATTTCGTGCAAAAGTTTAGAATTCAATTGGCAAAATTCGAAAGTTTAGGATTGAATTGACCTCTATATAATAAGTTTGGGACTGACTTGACAATTTCCCTAAATAATTTCTTTAATCATTTATTCCTTTCGTAATTTGTTATCAAAATTCCTATAAGAATTAAATATGTAAAATTTAGGTATTTGCTAATATTACACATCTGCTAGCATTAGAGGTTTGCTAAACTGACCTCAAAAGCAAATCAGCGCGTAAAGCTTGCACAAGAGTGTGCCACGTGAGTCAACATCATGTGAGTTTTACCCACTTTTATATTTATTGAAAGATAGATTTTGATACTGATCTCACGTTGAAATGTTAGGATCATCTCTTTGAATTACCTCATCTCACTCCGAAATTTTGAGAGCACCTAATTTTATTTAACCTTTCCAATAAGACATCATTCACCCGGCACCCTTGTTTGTCTCAAATGATATTGCCACCTTTTCGGTGAATACACATGGTGAAATTAAAACCTAAGGATCTAAACTAAACAATACTTATACCTGACAATAGTGAGTAGAGCTTTCCGGTGGCATGAGGGTCACAAGATTCCCAAAAATGGGTTTAAACAGTACTTGAATTTGAAATTTTATGAGCTTATGGCAAAAAAATTAATCATACGCAGCACGTCAACACTTTTAAGGCACGTCGTCTTGTAGAAGAAAAAAATCTTAGATGCACCCGGTGCATGTGAGCCCATCTCACATGCATCGTTGGATGAAATTAACCCACGTGGAACCCACTAATCTAACAATGGATGTGAGCTACGTTCATGATCCGGATGCATCCATTACTAGCTCATTGTACAAGTGATCGCGATAAGATTCTAGTGTATTTAGAAAAAAAGAAACAAGTCCAAAGCCAAGCTCTCAAAATAGAATCTACCTAGCTCACATGTTAATCCTCGTCAATTAAGTCATGCGTAGAAAAGTTCACGTCAATGAATTGTTCCAATTGGCCTTGTACAATACTAAATGAACATATTGAATGTGTTGACATGACCTGCCATTACTAAATAATGCTTTGGTTGGGTCAAACACCCGGCACGACATGAGCCATCATTATATGAATGCATTACCAAATGTTAGTCTATCCCTTTGTAGATAGGATCCAAATTCTACTGTAATCTCATCTATAATGGGTGGATGATATTATTACATCACTTGACTTATCGAGCACTTTCTTCTCTAGATGAAGATTAGCTCTCAAGGAATTGATGAAGTAACATACTTTTATTCATCTACTCAAAATTAGACGAAAAGAGGGAGGCGTTTTGCTCCATAGTCTGAACAGGACAAGTTAGAAAGCACTAATAATCAAATCTCTACTCCAACGACTCACTTCAACGCACAAGCAAACCAAATACAACCTTACAAGAAAGATCCATGGAAAGCCATTGAAGACAAGCAGATAAGCTGAATTGATTAACTTTCATTTTGAAGAGGCTTCAAATGGTGGTGATTGTTAATGGATGGATTCTCGATGAAAATGAAATTAGCCACTTAGCTAGTGCCGCCAAGAACCCCCTTTAGCTTCTTCACCTGGGCATCATCGAAGGAAAGTGGTGGCCTCCACAAACTCAGAAGGCAAATCATTAGCGAACGAAGCAAAGTCCAAGATTTGAAGTCCAAGGCTTGAACTGCTGAAGCAGACCATGGCAAGAGCTGGACCTTTACCAGCATTTAATTGGAAGTGCAGTAGCCCCTGATGGAAAATCATGCTGTCCCCTTAGTTGAGGTTCTTCAAGTAGACGGTGTTCACTAACAACAAGATTAGACGCGTTAAACGGGTGGATCGGGTCGGGTTTGGGTCGGGTCATAAATGGTCCGACCCAAATCGACCCATTTAACCCGTTTATGACCCATTTATTATGGTGCAAAATTTTTGACCCAAACCCGACCCGACCCGTACCCGACCCATATCCAACCCATTTAACGAAACCTAAAAAAGTTTATATATATTTTAAAAATGATATTGCTAAAATGGTTTTATACAACAAATTTAATGGATAATTTTTATAATTTTTCAAACGATTATTTTTAAAAAATCGAGTTTTAATTATTTATTATATTTTTAAATTATTTTTTATTTTTATTTTTAAAAATTATTTTTAAATATTTTTTATTTTTATTTTAAAGAATATAAATTTTTTTCTTTTTTTTTTCTTCTTCTTCTTTGGTCAGCCGCCACGACCCGGCCGGCCACAGGCGAGCCTCGAGCTCGCCCCTCGAAGCTCGGCCGAGCTCCCTTGCGTCCGCGCGCTCGAGCCGAACCAGGGGAGGAAGAAGAAAGAAAAAAAAAAAGAAAAAAGAAAAGAAAATTAAAATTAAAAATAATTATAATTTCGATTTTTATAAAAAAAAATTATAAAGTTAAAGAGATGAGAGAGATGGTGAGATTTCGAATGAAAATAAATGAGTTATTTTTAATGGGTTGATAAATGGGTCATAAATGAGTTAGCTCTCTAACCCATTTAAAACCCATATATTTTAGTCTTGACCCATTAAAACCCATTATTGATGTTTTATGAAAGAAAACTTGACCCATTAATGACCCATTTAACCATAAATGGGTCCATAAATGGGTTGTGCAACCCATTTAACACCTCTAAACGAGATGGACCCAGCACAGATCGGCCCTTGGACTCTTGGAGGACGAGGAGGACCTCCGAGCTGCCCGGGTGCGTGGGGATCAGGGTGTCTCTGCTGGGGGCCCTATTGAAATTAACGGATACAGCCAATCTGTATATGATATGGATTATATAGCTACTGGAAAAATTCACAGCTTATCTTAAAGGTGGCAAAGAATGTTTATGAGTTTTATTTTAGAAGTTTACTTAACTATAATTGAGAACTACATCACCAATAAACCAATTAGTACATAGGATACTTTACTTGTCACTCATGATGCTTCTCTATCTCTAATTGAAGGAATCTTCTGTCAATATGTACGTAGTGGGTTTTTTCTCATAATTTTATGAAAAAAATGTCATCCATTTTGATAAAACACAAATAAAACTTATCTCTCTCGTTGAAACCTGAATTTCTGTTAGCAAATCGAGCATGCAGTTTTGTTAAAAATAAGAAATATATGAAAATAAAAAAAAAAATTGCTAAAATAAAATTTCGGCGCATCTCACAACAGCCTCGCGTCCACATGCACGTATTTCTAACATATACGCAATCAGCGGGGTAGAATAAAGCAGAGAGAACGCACGTACACGGAGCTCAGCAAATTCTGTCTTTCATCATCAATTTTTAGGAGCTTCTGGGTCGCGATTCCCTCTTCATACTCGGCCACCTCCAGTCCACCAGTAGCTGTCGCCCGTCTCCGATCGCCGACCACCATAGAGAAGAGTCTAGGGAAGAGTTCTCATGTTTAGTTGTGATTCTCTCTTGATTTCCTCTATAAATCCTCACCTCTCTCTCTCTCTCTCTCTCTCTGTCACTGATTGCCTTCGCAGGCCACTTCCCCAACACCACCAACTTCGTAGCCACAGTAAGTGCTACGTTCGCCCCTAATTCGCATGCTCTGTTTCTGCTGAAGGTAGGGACTGAGTGCTCGATTACGCCTGCATGAAATCTGGTGGCTTTCGAGCCTCTGTGATAAGTCTGGAAATGACCTCTCTCTTATTTCTGGATCAATCCGTGCATGTTTACTTCTTATATTTCACTATATGCCGTTCTGTGTTTATTGTGCTGAATCGCAAACATATTATGAAAAAATGTTGCTGGTTAGCTCTCTGTACGTGTTGAAATCGCAAGTGTATTGAGCAAATGCTACCATCTCGAATACTGATTGCATGCTCCAAGAGCATTCAGTTGCTGCTCTAGTCATCGTATGTGCATTCATTTGGGTGCGCTGTGTTACTGGTTGGTTCATCAGCTGTATTCCCATTTCGGATACGTTGAGCTGCTGATGTGATTACTGTGTTGCGTTCGTAAAGATGTGTAGAGTTAAATCATGTGATTGTGTCATTGATATGCTATTCGTTGATGCTAAGTACTTGCTGTCCAGATCTTCTCTTTCATTTTTTCCTATTCTAGTTGAGAGCGTTACTACATTATCGGAGCCTCTAGTGTCGTGCTCGTGACTGAAGGATTCAAAGTTATAATGGCCAGTATGTGGAGACCATTGTTCAAATTCTTTTAGGCTATGTTTATTTCGTGGAAAATAAATGTTTTGGATAATATTTTCTTAAAAATAATTGCTTATATAGCCTAAAATAATTAGTTAATAAAAAATATTTACAATATCGACAATAATTTATATCTAAATATTTTCGTGAACCATTCATTTTTGTAAGCGATATAAACAATTATTTTTGGTATAATGATTTTCAAATTATTCATTTTCCGTGAAGTAAAAGTAATCGCTTACATCTTTTACGAAAATGAATGATATTGTCCACAAAAATATTAGAAAATTCAGAAAAAAATTTTCCATGTCAACACCTGTTGTATCATGTAGGACACATGGCATCCATGTGACCGATTAACAAATTGTTGAAAGGTTTACGACTCAATTGGTATAATTAAAAGATTTAGGACTAAATTGCCATAAATGTAATAGGTTTAAGACTTTTTTGGTACTTTCCCCTCAGATAAATTATGTAGTATGGAGCAATTAATGTATCATAATTAGCTCATAACTCAATAGCTTAAGTTTTTGAATGAATATGGGTTCAACTAAATATGCTGACTGGCTCGGACTTTGGACTCTCCCTTGGCTATCTTCCCCACTGAAGCTCTCCCTTGGTGATCTCCCTGGATTAGCCTTTTGCCATGCGATCCCAAATGTTGTTTATCAAGTTCAATTGGGCTACCTGACCATGTGTTTGTATAAGAACAATTGCATATTATAATCAGATATTTTTTGGGCAGTAGGAACTTGGTCAATAAGGGTGCGCATGGAAACACTTCTGTTTCTTTTTTGTTCCTGGAAACAGAAACAAAAAAAAGTGTTTCTGTTCCGGGGAACAGTTTTTGAACAAAAGAACGCGTTTGGTAAGTGTAAAAAAAAACTGTTCTTGGAATAAAAAAAAAAGAAAAACATGTTTTGGCTGTCAATTTTTCTAGAATAGAAAAAAGAACAACACGTTTGGCGACAAAAATTTCTGTTTTTATTTTTTATTTTTTTTAATAAAGTTTAAAATTGATATTGAATGCTTATTATTATGAAATGCTCATTAATTTTCTGTAGTCATCTATTTAATTTATTCTTAATACGACAAAAATTCTCCCGTACGTGCGCCGTAACCTGGTAAGGAAGCAAAAACATTCGATGTTTGCATCAGCTACTGTCTAGTTGGTTTTGCCATTCTAAAGTCAAAACAGGGCTAGAGATGCACCAACACCAGTTGACAGGACTTTTGGAGTAGCTTTACTGCCATGCTCCAAAAAACTAGACCCCTCAAATTTGATTGTGCAGATCAGAGTGAACATACACACATTGATGTAAACGGGGCAATGAGCTTATACACAATACAATACACACTGATATAATTGCATGGTGATAGTTACAAAATGAGGACGAAACCGCGTGAGACAGTAGAAAAAGGAAAGGACGGCGACTTGCCGATCTCTTTTCCTCTCACGTCGGGCCCCAAATGGTCATTATCTACAATCTATACTAGCAAGTCATTTGGGAAACAGAAAAGGAAAATTAGTCCACAATAATTACAAGCGATTTGTGTCCGAGCTTCTTTCTATCTTTTTGCTGATCTTTAAATCGTCTATTGCTTTGGTGATTCCTCAGAAGTCGCAAGAAGTTCCCAACCTCTGCTTCGAGCTGTTGCATCTAGCGTTCTCCGTGACCTCGGGCAAGAGCTTCTCGAAGATTTCAAGGAACAGTACCCACTCATCTTTGCTCATATCTCCGAAAGAGATCCCCTCGCCCTCGTTGTCGTGTTGCTGCACTGCAAAACTCATGCTCCGGTTGAAAGCCCCCACCTTGGGACGGTTGATGGCATCGTCATGATTTTCACCCTCATCGTCTTCCATCGCATAAAACACATATTCACAATTCAGGGTGTCGTTTTCCTCCCTTTTTGGAGATAATAAAACATCAGGCAGCCTAGACATTGACTTGGCAGATAAAAACCTGGGAAGTTTTACGTGGCCTAGCCGTCTCAGGGAGGTCCAAGTCCTCCTTCATGTCATCATCATTTTCCATGACAAACTGAGTAGCTTCAAGGTCGTCTCCTTCGTTTGTTTCATCAACAGGCACATCGCCACCCAAAGTAATCAGCATGCTGGCCTTGGATTGAACGCACAGCTCCTCCAATAAACTGAGACTCTCCTGCCCACAAGAAAACTGGCGAGTCATCATCTCACCTATATCTGCAAGACAGAAGCCAGCAGCTGCGGTGTGCTTTAGAAAGATGGTGCATAGGATGAGAACCCGGACAGAGGAGCTGCAGCTCGAGCTCGCTCTCGAGCGAGCGAAGGGGGAGCTCGAGCAGCTGCAGATCGAGCTACAGCTCGAGCTCGCTCTCGAGCGAGCGTTGCTCCCCTTTCGGCGCGGCAGATCTGGGCGAGCAACGCTCGCTCGAGGCTCGAGCGAGCCGTCCCAGATCTGTCACGTCGAAGGGGGAGCAACGCTGACCGGAGGAGGAGCGCCGAAGGGGGAGCAACGCTGACCGGAGAAGGGGGAGAAACGTACCTGGAGTCGCCGGAGTGAGGAGTCGCCGGAGAGAATAGACCGAGTGGGAGCCGCCGGAGAGATGGAGAGACGCTGGAAAAGGGAGAACGAAGCTTCAGCCGACGAGAGCCACGAGCACGCACGGAGGAGAAGAGCTTCAGCCGGTGTTCTTCCTTTGTTTTTTTGTTCTTTTGGTTTTTGTTCTTTTGTGCCTTCCAAGAAGTGTTTCTTTTCAAAAGAAACAACTTTTTTATGTTTCTTTTTTTTGTTCTTATTTCGTTCCAGAAACAAAAAAACAAAAAAAGAACAGAAACGCAACCAAACGCGTTTCTGTTCCTTTTTTGTTCCCAGGAACACTTTCTGTACAGAAGTGTTCCGGAAACGTTTCCATGCACGCCCTAAGTGTTTGCCCAACAACAGTTTCTCCATGTGATGCTTGTGTTGTTTGTGGTAACGAGGAGTTTAATTACGTGCTCAAACTATTTTCCTTATTTTCACAACCAATATTCCTTAAACCTATACAGACTTCCAATGATGCTTGCAGTGTTCTTCGAAGATAACTTCCTTTGCATTCCTCTCGGTCAACCCCACACACATTCACACGAGCACTCCGTTTTTGTTCTATTTTGGCATTCCTCTCGATATTTTCCTTTTCGTTCCTTCCCTTGTTGCAGGTAGAACCATCCAATATGTACGTGGCATGAGGATCGAAAAATTCACAGGATATGCCAAACATCGCCGTGGATAAAAATGACCATTGTATTATTCTTATTGTAGAAGTTAAGTTCATCTGTCTTCTTTTATGATTGTTTCCTGAAGATTAAGAGAACTCATAATCTAGGCAAGAGCAACTTTTTATTACCATGATTGAAATTTTTTATTTTACGATATTTTTCTGTTTGTCCGATGTTTGTACTAAGTCAGTGCCCACTTTTAATAAGGTGACCTTTATTGCACGTCGCGAATGTTTTCAATGGTCTCCATTTCCGGCATCCAAGAAGGACGATGCTCTTGTAGTTCCAATTCCCAAAGGCCTGATTGATGTGTTGAAGATCCAGTTAAAACTTAAACGAGCTTCTGTAAGCACCGTAAAAACTACATTAATATACTTTTCACTCATTTCTGCCAAGGAAAAGGAAAGAAAAATATGAATATCTACTAATCCAGCACCATATTAAATACTGTCTTTGCCAGTTCATTTTTTATTTCCAAGCATTACATACACTTGCCATGTAAAACGCTTTCTTCTTGGTCATAAATGTCAGAGAAATTTTCTTCCAATCACACTGAATATTTCAACCTTGGTGCTTGTAATTCGATGATTTTAACTTTTGAAAATTTTAGTCATCGCGATTTGCCTGCCTATGCAATTTATAATGTAGTGTTTTGAGCTCATATCCAGACTTACTCAAAAGTTGAAAAAAGAACACATAGCTAAGAAAACTTCAATCGACAAGTTGTGCTCAATCATAATCCTTCTAATCCACTTGTCACATGGTAAAAACCACTGGTGGTACAGACCCTTAAAACATCCCGTCCAAATACATTACTACCCACTCTATCATTACCAATCAACTTAATAATGTGCAAAATCGCTTCTCGAAATTTTATGTTTACACTTGTGGTATATGCTTAAATTTTTTTGTTTTTTTGTTCCTTCTTTTTTCCCCATTTCTCCCCTTTCTTCTTAAGGCATTGACATAGTTCTATCATCCTTTTATTTTTGTCATTCATCACTTCTACCTTTTGATGACTCGCGGCCACGACATCACAATGACCACCGCAAAGCATTCTCTCTCTCTTTCTTAAACATCATTGAATTATTTCCGTCCCTCTCTAAAGGTTTGTCACCTCAAACCTAAGGCAATGGTGACCTCTAAAAGTTTGCAACTGCCTTAGATATCAGAGCGTGCCCCTAATCAAAGAGAGATTACTATTGTGGATGGACCATTATTAAAATCAGACGGCAAGTTAACATCGCTTGCATCCACGTTAGCTTATCTCCGCATCACGGCCTCTTTTCATTTTGACTTTAGTTTTAGCAAAGATAAACATACTAATTTACTATATGCGTTTTCGATGGGATATGATGATGTTTTATAAAATTTTCTTTCAACTGTATACTAATGAATATTTACTTTTTTATTCAGCATAAGCTTGAGGATTGGTTTACTTAGTATGAGTTTGAGACTAGTGGTTACAAATTGACCCAAATCGAGAACAAAATTCAAACTTCAAGACTAAAATGGGTTGTGGACGTTTTGCTGTAATTTTGTTTGGTTGTATAGATCTTCAAATAGACAAAGTTAAGTTTAATATAAGGAGGACCTTATTAAAGCCGTACCCGTGAAATGGACGTGGTATTATCCCTGTACGCTCAATAAACTCTCTTAGATGGGTATGAAGAAAATGGAAGTGGAAGTAGGATAGTTATCACTAAAAATTGTGTCGATTAGTCCAAAATGGAGGTTATGGTCCTCGGCCACTGGTTGACCGAGGAATTTGGATTGTCCATTGGTCCACAATCGACATTCGACCAAGAGGGAGCTAAACTTTCTCTTGGCGTCGCTTGCATTTTGAAATTGAGGACAAGCATTTTGAAATTGAGGACAATAATCGATGGTAATACATTAAGAACGTGGCCCTTTTCATGGCTATTACATGTCAAATTTAAATAGAGCAACTTTTTTCGCACTTGCATCATGACTAAGCAAATGAAACATAATGTTGAACTTATATTGATGATTACCTGCGTATTCATTGACTTGAAAGCATTTATTTCGGAGGATCGATATGAATTAAAACCAAACCAATAATTTGGCATGAGCTTCGTGAAATAAAAAACTTCCCAACGTCCAACGAAATTTAAGGCTCGTTTTATATCTAATACCTTTTCCTTCGGTCCTTGGGAATTTATAGTTGCACCTTAAGGTCAGTCAATGCGAAGAGCTGCCAATCAACCAGACTTCCTCAAGCAAAGTCACCAGACCATCTTTTTCGTTATTGCTTACTGGTACTTCCATTTGCGACCTATGATTTAATGCGTTTCGCATGGCATCAAGAGCTCATGCGATGCTTGCAAATCTCTCTTCCCCTCTAAGCTAACGAGCTACATGTTTGTCGATAAACAGGGATCTCGATCAAGCTAATTAACTGGCCCTTGACTGGAACAAAGACGATTAACTGAACTTTGAACCAAGACGCAGAGCTTTCATTTGTCACCTAAATTTGCAATTTTGCATGGTCGATGAAATGAAATGCTGGGGGTGCCACTAGAGGGATAGTAATGGTCGTTGTTACTTAACTCAACGAGCACGTCAAACGCTCGAAGTGCTTCTTCAAACACCAATGTGCAAGTTCGAATTCCTCCACCCAAATACCGACGACGCCTCGCTACTAACCATCGCCGCCATCACCCACCACCTGCTCTCAACCTCTTGCTTCTCGCATCCCTTTTGCTTTAGCTCTCAGTCTCTGCAAACTCAGAACCATCCCAAAAACATAGCTTTCACCAGCTTCCTCGTTATCAGACTTTATTTATTTCACGAAAACTATGACGTTTTTAAAAGATATTTTTCAGGAAATTATTTTTTTAGAAAAATATAATTATTTTTCAGTACTCAAATAAAACCTGAAAATGAAGTGAAGATTTTCTGCTGTTTCATAAGGAAAATATTTTTCTTCATACACTATTTTTCATTTGTATTAGTTTTTAAAATCTATTTTTAATTATTTTTTAATTGATTATTAAATTATTTTTTCTTTTATTTATTTTCCTCCTCTTCTTCTTCCTGGTCGCCGGTCGCCAGCCGCCGTTGTTGCCCGCTACTGGCGACCGGCCATAGGCGAGCCTTAAGCTCGCCAGCGAGCACGGGGCTCGCCCATCTCTGGCAAGCTTGCAAAAAACGGCTCTTGCAGGTCGCGTGGGGTTTCTTTGGCTTGCCACACTCAAGCGAGAGAGAGAGAGAAAAAAGAGTCAGAATCCCGAAGCTGTATTTCATTATTTGCGTTTGTCTTCTCGTCGAACACTTCATGTGCATTCTCGCTCCCCACGCATATATTACACTCGCTACAAGTTCTCCACTCTCTCCCCCTCATTTCGCCTTTGCCTTCGTTTCCCTTCCTGCTACGAAGAATCAGTGTTCGTGGCTGCTTGCGCTTTGCTGAGTGGTGTCGACAATGGCAGCAACACCGACGACAGCAACAGCTGCTGCGAGAAACTGAACTTCATGAGTTCCTCCAACATCGTCTTTGGTGGGGATGGTAAGGACAAAGAGGAGGGGCAGTGCTTGCCAACGACGGAGATTGTCTGGAGCAGTCGAACCAAAGAGAGACAGAGAAGAGAAGAGCCAATCGTGAGACTTGTTTAATGTAATTCTAGTATTTTGGGTTGAAAGTGGATCCATAATAGACCGACTAAAATCCATATTCTTTCTAGGCTTTTCTCTTTGAACCCATTTATGATCCATATTCTACATTTTATGTGACTCATATCCAACCCATTTCATGAGCCAAAATATGGGTTTGTGATTCGTTTTGACTGTCTTAGGTGGAATGTCTCACCTGGTTGGCACCTGCTAAAAACAGAACACGTTTTTTTTTTTTTTTTCCACTTAGAGAACACGATTGTAGATCCAGCAAAATCGTGCTTCTTCATGCAGATCGTGGTGAAAATCGTGTCTTGACGTATTGTTCGTGCTGTTTTACTTGTTTAGTTAATGTATGGCCTTTCTCTGTCAAAGATGCTACATGACTATTTTCCTGTCCTGATGTGACTTTGTGTGGCACTCTTCATTTGAAAATAAGTGATTATCACATAGCAGCACAAATTATTAGCCCTAGCTAGTTCAGACAGTTTGGAATTTCGCTTCAACAAAAATCTAGTTTTGCCTATATAATTGGACGTGTACTGCTGGGATTGAACTTTTTTTGAGGTGGTCATTAGCTAGGCGGTTTTACAGAGCCTAGGAATGGAAAATTTGACTTTAAGAATTTCTTGTCTTCTTGTGATTTATTAAGTTTCAAAAGAGGCTTTGATGTGCTGATGTTATCATCTGAATAGAATCTTGTGTATAAGAGCGTGGACAATCAAGTAATCTTAATCATCGAAATGGAAGTACTTGATCATTGGTTCGTTTTTTCCTGCCAAATATCCCGGTGACTTAGAAACTCCCATGTCTGTGTTAGTGTTGGTTCATTACTTTACTGAAAGAAGGGTTTTAAGTGCTTGACTATAAAGTCTTCAGACACAAGCTCCCCAAATGCTCTTTTGCGAGTTCTATAGTGCATTAAGTGATTGATGCTAGACTTTACGACATCCAATATCAAAATTTGCTTGTTATGTCGTCTAAGATTGCAGTATCATCTGATTAATATTGTAAAATTGCTTTCTATGAAGAATGACTTTTACACATTTTGGTTGTATTATGTTCTAACTTGGTTTGCCAAAATCTGCAGCTCGATCTTTGACAAAGTACCAAGTTTTAACTTATAGCAATATGGCCTTGATTGTTTACCTAAATAAGATACTGCTATGCTGGGCTGGCATTTAAAAAGCAAACATAAAAAAATGAAAAATAAATTCCCTATCCTATCACCCTTAAATATCTTATATCTTGGTATGATCGTGCCTGCAATTTGTTGGAAGCTTCTGAAGAGATGCTCCATCATGAGTGTGCAAACTGGTTAATTTATTTAATTTCAGTCGATTAGTTACTATTCTAGGGCTACACCTCCTGGACTAGCCCAATGCTCATCCAAATGAGAAATTGGATAACAGTGGGAACTTTGAAGTGTTTTTCCTGTTGCTAGAAGCAGTCTAAATGTTTTGGGTGGTGGAATGCACAATATTTGGATGTCCATGTGTAACATCCTTAAGTTTAGCTTGTTAGGCAGCCACTTTTTGTCTAGCTACCAAATATAAATTCCAATGTCTGGTCCAAAATCCGAAATTTAGTTGTAAAGGTATCTCAAGGAAACACAGCATCACGGTGTTCAATCGTTGTCAGTAAAGGAAAAAAGAAGCTGTTAAAAATTGCAGTACTCAGAAGCCAAACATCCATTATGCAGCATACGAAAACCCCTGATGTGAGTATATGGTATAAAAGTGAAGGTGATCTGCATCTGCTGGTGCCGGATTTCCTCCAAGGTTCGGATTCTATAATGCTTGATGACTATCTATTTTGATCTCTGTATATGTTCCATCTAACGCAATGCTTTAAGAAATTTATGATTGTGACCTCCAAGTAGTCAGATTTATGGACAAATGATGGTTTTTGAAGCCCTCTCCTTTCTTTCTGTGATTTCTCAGGAAAGGCATATCGAACTATTATAGTGGTTAGGCAAAGTTCTTCACGAGCCTTGCAGAGGCCTCGGCCTCTTCCTCCATTAAAGACCTTGCAAAACCTGATAATCCTCGCTACAGGAAATGCAAGATCTCACTAGCTCACAGTAATTTCAGCTTCAAGAATCATGGCTATGCTTTCAGAAACAGTGGCAAGAGTGAGATACCAAAAAGACCAGTTAACTCCAGTCACAGTGCATTACCAGGTACAAATTGTAGTAACACGATTAATTTTTAACACAATGTCTACATTGCCGTCTTGCGTTCTTCCACCAATATATCCACAAAGGAGAATACCAGAGGAGATTGGGGCATCAACACAGCCTCGGTGGTGGAATCTGTGCTGGTCCGTATCTCCGGCTGACCTACAAGCCATAGCAGCTCCGATGCCTAATGTGTCTACATTGGCAATTCACCATGAAGACAAGGACAAGAGAATAGGTTGATTCGCCAAATGGAGCTTATCTTGGAGGTTCAATAATGTAAGGAGATTGTGAAACACCAAGTAGCCAATTAGTACTCTGCATCTCTAAGATAAGTAGATTGTATGTTTGCAGATAGAAATTTTTGTTTCTTTTCTGTTAACCTGATCACCACCGCTCTTCTTGCATTTGTGTAAATGAAGTTTTTCGCTCTTCGCCACCTTCTATATCTCATATCTCATCCTATTTGAAGGTGTCTTTTTTAATATTTTGATGCCATCGTGCTTCTTGATTTTATGTAAATAGATCTTCGCATCTCTCTTATTTCGGTATCTTTCATATCTCATTCTACTTAAAACTGCCTTTTCTAATTACTTTGATCCGCTACTTACCAGCATCTAAATGGCCTTTCTGGATCTTGCAAATATAAGCATCATCATGTTTAGAACTCTCATTTATTATTTCGTAAGTGTGAACTTTCGCAACAAACTCAATTATAAGAATTGTTAAAAAGAACTCTAGAGGCATGGCGTGATATTTATCTTATACATTTGCACCCCAACATCAATCCAAATTGATCTCTCATGATCCACTTACTAAAACTTTTGACAAAAAATATCCAAAATTGATACCCACAACACATTTACCCTAAATCAATCATTCGTTAATCGTTTGGAATATGATGCGTTGAGTAAATTTAGATCAAAAGTATCAATTTGAGATTTTTCATAAGATGAATATTAGTTTGCATAGAAATCTAATTTGGAGTAAATATGTCATGGATTATCAGTTTGTAATTTTTAGTGATATTAATCCTTTCTTGAAATGCTAATAGCTTCCATTGATATTCATAATTAATTTGGCCCAACTGAGAAATTATGGGCCCATTTGTTTGTATTCATTATTTGTGCTCATGAACACAATTTTTTTTTTTTTGTTTCGGGGAAAAAAAAAGAACAGAAACTCGTTTATTTACGTTTTCGTTCTAAATCTATTTTTTTTTGTTCTTGGAAAAAAATTTGGAACAGAAATAAGAAACAAAAAAATTGTTCCCGGAACACTTCCGAGAAACAATTTTTCTCTTTTATATTTTTTTCCTTCTTCTTTTATTCTTTTGTTTTCTTTGGCCAGTCGCGGGCCTCGGTCATGGTCGTCGAGGATCGGCGAGCTTCGCCGAGGGTTGGCAAGCCTCGTCGTGGCTGGCGGAGTTCGCCGGCCCTCGTCGATCAGTCATCGGCCATGGCCGAGGCCGGCGACCGGCCAAAAGGAAGAAAAAATAAAAAAAAAAGGAAAAAAAATAAAAATATTAAAAAATTAAAAGAAACAAAAAAATTATACAAATTTACCAAACGTATTTTTATTTTTTTCTATTGTAGGAACAGAAATTTTGTGTAGTTTCTAAACACGTTCTTTTGTTCAAAAATTATTCCCGGAACATATTTCTATTTCCTGAAATAATTTTTAAACAGAAACATTACCAAACACGCCCTATAATTACCCCATGACACTAATATCAACATTTTTTTTGGCCGAGTAAACAATTTTCCCTCTTTCGGGCAAACTCGTTCGTGCTCGTAGTCCCGTAGTATATAATCCAAACGATGCGAACCCCAAATTGCCCGGGTACCGCCATCATTTTTTACTGTAATAGCTGCGAACTTCATCCCCATTTTTTACTTCGCCATTCAACCACAGTTCTATGGGCGCCAACAGAGTCCTGTTCTTTTAGTTTCGAAGGTATGCTTTACACTCTCATCGCTTGTTTTGATGCGAATTGTGAGGTTATTTGGACAGATGCAGAGCAGCTCAGTTCATGTCAAGGCACCCAGAAACCGACTCCACATGGACTGTGTTATCTCCGAAGATGTGTCGGATTAGTGATGAGTGTCGAATTCTCGATTTTGAGAGTTGGGTCTTGAGTGAAACGCGTTGGCGATTTTTGTATGGTGGAAAAGAACTGTTCTTTATTGATTTTTTGCAGTGTTGGGAGCTTGAACATGGAGACGAGTCCAGCCGGCGAAGAACCCACCTAGTGGGACGAACAGTACAACATCAATTTGATGCCCTCCGAGTTGTTCCTCAAGTTTGGGAAAGAAATTCAGGGAATCCGAGTCGGTGTTAATCTGGAGGTGTTTCTTCTGATGTGCCTGAATATTGCTTGCCTTTGTGTTGCCACATATATGAAGCTTGGTCTCTTGTAAATATGATTGGCCTGGGTGAATGAAAAAGGGTGATCTAGGGGCTTAATTTTGTTGAGAGAGCTGTGGATAGATGAACCAAACCATTTGCGCCAAAGGCTTGGAAGGAGTGAATGAAATGTTTCGTTTTGAGGTCATCTGCATATGGTATCTGAAGTAGGGTATTTTAATGTGAATAACCTGTTCCTTCTTAATTTAATTATTATGTTGCTGACTGGAGTGGGCATGCATATTGGATGTGGTTCCTGTCTAATTCCTGTCTAATTTGATACGACTACTCATTCTTTGGTCTTGAAGACAAGTGCTGGATATTTCAGTGTGTGGATGGCACAACTTCGCCGTTTAAATTAATGTCAGAGATTGTGGCATGTCTGCCTAAATTACTGACTACTCTTCTAACATGCATGGCAGAGAGAATTTAAAATGTTAAAGGATTTTTAGTGATGCTTCTGTCTAGTTTAAGTTTTCAGATAGATTGACCTGAAAAATTGACATGGCAACTTCATGAGGTATTCATTCTCGAGGCCCTCTCATTTGCTTTCGTGCATATAATTCCATTTTAGGGCTCTGTGTTAAGTCAATATGTCGGTCCACATGTAAGGGAGAATCCGGAGAGTGTTGAACTATTCAGATATCAATCCATGCTCTCATGGGAGTCAAAAGAGGTTTTATTATAGCTTTTACTGATGTTTGATTAGTGAAGATCTTGAGAGTTGAGTAGTTTTAACGGGAGCACTTTTGTGTTTTTGGGTGATCTCCATGAGTTTGAACCTCACTTGGCTGAGCATGTTGATCAGACTTGTATAAGATCTGTCACGCAGGATGTCACAGACTTACAGTTATTGGCATAGATTCCTTCGACATATGCTAATCAATATAGTTTCCGTGAATCCATTGCATTGCTTGGCCTGGCTTGGCTTGGCTTTGTGTTCACTGTGTCGTTCTGATTGACCTAATACAGCTTCTGTCACTAATAGTTGCATAATGAAGTAGATTAACATAGACTCTCTTTTTCTTGTTGTCTCTTTCGTTCTTTTATAAGCTCTGACTGTGATATTAATTCATCAGATATTTTGATTTTTGTGTCCTCATTCACCATGCTTCAGCTTAAGTGGAACAGTCAAGAATATATTTGTGTTTAATGTTTGTTTATGTATCTATGATTCATGGTTCTCAAAACTTTGGGTCTGTCTTATAGTGCTCCAAGGATTGACCATCAAGTAAAATTTTTGTTGGAGCCTTTAAGGCCTAGTGTAACTCTGCTTGTTCAGTTAATGCAGTTATGGAATATAGCCTCATTATGACATCTTGATTTATTATTTTGACTCAGTTTTACAATGCCCTAAGGAACAATTTTCAAGCGAAGCTTGTGTTCAGGCTTCTATCCCCAGAGCGTTGATGGAAGTTTGTCTATGAACCTATACATCAAGACGTGCGCATTCTCCCGAAAAAGATTCCTGTCACAAAGATCTTAAATCTCCAGGTTTGAGGCTTCTTTGATTTCACCTCTGTTTTGTGCTGGTGTGGCTGACTATTCTCAATCATCAATAAGTCTGTTAACTTCTGTGGGTATTGAGCGCTAATTGGTAAAAGCTTTTGGGGAGTCAGCTTGGTGTGCTTTGAAAATTACAGGTTAGTGTAGGCCACAATTTTCAGTTAAATGCGATTAGTTGGAAATGGAAGCTCACCACATGTTTGGGTGGAGACGGTGTATCTCAAATTAGAAATAAGACCACTCTTGGACTTTGTCCAGGTGTAGATTTTCAATTTGGGTGGAGGGCTGATTACGTTCTTCCTGAAATCACAGGGTAAGTTTCTTCCTTCTCAATTCCACTATTTTACTCTTGGAAGAAACTAGATGAGCTATAGCACCAAAACAAGTTCTAATTGTATCAACTGTTTGGTTTCATGAATTAAAATTTTGCTAGTACAAAGCATGATGATTGTAACATACAGTGAACTTATGTGTGTGGGTCATGTGCTTCTGTGATTTATGCCACTCCGTTTTATTAAGTTTTTCTGTGGTTCAAGTTGTGTGTTTCACATTACAGGGGTCTTGGTACCAATGAGCCACTATTCAACATGAACTCTGGGCAGTTGCAAGCATTGCTAGATAGAGTGGAAGCCATTTTAAGCTATCAAGATACAGTTTAGTGGACATTGGTGAAGAGATGGTATGTCAATTGGTTGGCTCCTTTGAACTGTATTGAGATGAGAACTACTAGCATTTGAATGAGTACTACTAGGCAAAGAATTGGTTTGCTCAGAAGTTGCCTGTTCTCAGGTAGTGGGGTCTAATGTTGTTTTTGTTCACACGCATTTGTGATATGTCATTGACTGGCATTATTTATCATGCTTTTGACCATTTAGTTACATGAGTTTACACTTTTTTCTGAGTAATGGCTTGAAGAGTTGAGTTTTTCTCTTAGCAGATAGTCATATTTAATTGCAGCACAAACTGTTTGCCTGAATTCTGTATTCAGCTGGAGAAGCAGGATTATAGGGAGGGATGACGAGGCTTAATGGCGCAGGTGGAAGAAACAACACAATTTTGGGGACTTTTGGGAAGAAAAACTGCTTTTGGTAGTTTTATTTCAAAAAGCCGAGAAAATAGGAATGTTATATTTTTGAAAATGAATAAATGGAAACAGTAGCAAAATAAATCAATTTCAAAATATATTGAGGGTATATAGATTACATCCCTGATGCGCTTACCTAAATGAATTCTGCCCTCCAAAAATTTGAAAGAGATAGCATAAAAAAACATGAAGCAATCACTGTAGATTTCCGTCTGAGTAGTACTTTGATGCAGATTTTGTACCTATCCTTTTCTGGTATCTCATTTAAAAGGGCTAAGTAATGTTCAATTTATCACGAATAATTTCAAAAATAGATTTCTCTAAAGCTTTTTGTGAAAATATCCGCGAGTTGATTTTTTGAATCAACAAATTGGGTATGCACATCATTGTTCTAAACGTGATCCTGAATGAAGTGATGCTTGATCTCAACGTGTTTAGCTCTTGAGTAGGGAATCGGGTTCTTGGTTAAGTTGATGGTGCTTGTATTATCATATCGTAGTTTTGTGCTGGATTCTTTTACGTCAAAGAACTTGAGCACAACAATTCTCAAGAGCTACATATTCTGCTTTCGCTGTTGATAAAACCACAGTTCCTTGCTTTTCAGAGTACCAAGGCATAGACATAAGCATCTGACCCATCAACTGACACGTCCTTGAGGTGCTTTTTCTATCCACTTTGCAATTAGCTAGATTAGTGTATGAATATTCAATAAGTGTAAAGTCTGACCTTTTGGATACGAGAGAACTAGCATAAGGTTCGTACCAACATATTTGATAATTCTTTTAACCGCATAGAGATGAGATTCTCTAGGATTTGTTTGAAATCGAGCACGCATTTAAACGCTAAAAAGAATATTTGGTCTAGAAGCAGTAAGATAAAGTAAAGACCTAATCATGCTTCTATACATCTTCTGGTCAACCTTTTTACCAAGCTCATTTTTGTCAAGTTTAGACGAGTAAGACATAGGAGTTTTAGTCTTTTTGCGGTTCTCCATCCCAACCTTTTTCACAAATTATCTAGCATATTTTTCTTGACATATAAATGTTCCTTCTTGTTTTTGCTTTACTTGTAGACCGAGAAAAAATGTCAACTCTCCAATCAATATTCATCTTGAATTCTTCTTGCATAGATTTAGAAAATTTCTTGCAGAAAAACTCATTAGATGATCCAAAAATGATACTGTCCACATATATTTGAAGAAGTAAAAGATCCTTACCTTCTCTCTTTGTAAAGAGAGTAGTGTCAACTTTACCATTTGTAAACCCATTTTATAGCAGAAATTACTGAGTCTTTTATATCAAGCTCGAGATGCTTACTTAAGTTCGTATAAGGCTTTCTTCAACTTATAGACATAATAAGGTTTTGAAGTTTCTTCAAACCCAGGAGGCTGTTTTACAAATACCTCATCTTTGATAAATCCATTGAGGAATGCACTTTTTGATAGGGCTAGTAAGAGCACCTAGAGGGAGGTGAATATGTGTCAAGGAAGTTTTTGCAAAACTTAGAATAAACCAGCTTCTAAGAATAATAGACTAAAGGTGTAAAAGACTATAAACAGTTTAATAAACCCACGAATTAAAGTAAAGAGATTTAGGGATAGAGAATCAAAACACAAGGTTTATAGTAGTTTGGCTTAGTCCTAGCCTACGTCTACTCTTTTGTACTGACAGCCCACTGGCTGGATTTCACTAAGAACCAGAAGAGATTTTACAGTCTCACGTCCTTGATTCCACAGTGTAGAGACTCTGCTACACTTCCTCAAGGTCTCACAAGTATTTAATTTCTCTTTTGAGTACAATTTGAGCTCAACAATTGAAACAACAAAGAACAATGAACTTCAGATTTGGAATTTTTCTTTCATGCACACACTCGAATAACTTGAGCGTCTTCCTTATATACTCCTCCATGCCTTCATAACCGTTGGCACATTCTAAAGGAGTTCTTCCAATCAACCCGTTGGACAGAATCAATTAAGGAGATCTCGAGTTATTTAAGGAATATGATGATAACCCATCAATCCTGCTCGCTCATACAATCAGGATATTGGTTTCCATAATTAGAACCTTCCAAGTATACTTCGCCAATCAACATATCTAATTACTCGAATTAATTTCAATACGAATAATTGATCTTGAGATGCCATCTCCAGCCGTGAGATCTTCTTCAACCGTACGGATCAAATCTTTAAAGATATACTCGCATCTGGATAAGTCTTCTTCAATGGATAATACTTTTTTTCGTCGGTTTGGAAATTATCAGTAAGGGCAGACTTTAAATCTTGAGCCTGGAGGTTTTCAGACTCTGACGATAGAGTCTACAAGTCTTCGGACTAGACTGATGGAAACGTTTTGTCAACTTCAAAACAAATAGGGAAGTTTTCTCTAATAATCTCCCCCGTTTTGATGGTGACAAAAATTTTCCGCAGATTTGGATATTTTTGACCTGCAAGACAATACTTAAGCAAATTAAGATATCTCATAAAAGATAAATAGATTAGGATAATGATAGTAGCGATTCTGCAACCACGGAAAATGTGTTAGTCCTGTAAAAACAACTATCTTTACCATAATCATTAACATGGCTTAAGTTACTGCAAGCATCAAAATATCAAATCAACCAGTCCAAACCACAACCAAACAAAAGATAAGTTCAAAAATCAACGAGCAAACAAAAATAGAGTCAAATCTGCACAAACTTCTCCTCCTTTTTGTCAACAGCAAAAAGTGGAGAACAAATAAAAAAGATGTTTTGAAAAAAAGTTAGGATCATGGCTGTTTTGGAAGGTGAACAAGTTCGAACTCTCCCATAGAATTCACTATCTTCTCAAGCCTTACAAAACTTTGCTTTAGTGACTGAAACTCTTCACCTTGCACAGTAGACTGTACTTGATTCTTCAGGGCTTGTAACTGATCGTGCAAAGATACTGAAGTGGCCATGAAAGTATTCTTGAGATCTTGCATATCATACCCCATAGCATATTGCTGCTTCTTTACATCCAATAAAAACTCTAGCAATCTCGAAAAGTTTGCTGTTTGATTTGTTGCAGCACTAGGACCAACCGAGTCGATCCCAAGGGTTTTGAGAATGGATGGAACTTCAGCAGAATGTCCACCATGACTATGAATGGATGCTTCGGGATGATGAGAGGCATACACATCCTCCGGATCCACTGCAGAACGACTCACATCACTAATAAAGATAGGTGAAGAAATACCTTACTATTCACTAGCTCCCCCTGTTTTGTTGCCTTCAGGGGGAGTAGGTATGATTTCTTCTTGATTAACTTCAGCTTCAGAGTGATGCGCGTCACCAGTTCCAATTTCTGCCATCTCAGAATTGCTGGACAAAGAGACAGCCAAAGTTGGCTCAAAAGAGTCTTCTTCTCCTTCTTGTCCTCTTTCTTGTCCTCTTTCTGCTTCTCCTTCATCTTCTCTTCTCTTCTTTCTTCTTTCTTCTCTCCCTTCTTCTTCTTCCTCTTCTTTTCTTTCTTCCTCTGTCCTCCTCTATTCTTCCTCTTCCTTCTCTGTCTCTCCTCTCTCTTTTTCTCCTTCTTTTGGCTCTGCGTGAGTCTCTTGAAAACTGACAAAACTCTTCAAATTATGTAAAGCTAAAAGAGTCATTTCATCCTCATCCTCTTTATCTTGCAAGATGAGAAATCTTTTCCTCTTCACTAGAGCAGCCATGGGCTCATTGCCTTTCCTCTTTACTGCAGTGGAGTCTTGCTTTGCTTTCACATGAGACTTATCCTTCATATGCTCCAACACCATGTTTAGCTCTTTCAATTGCATCTTGGTGACCATTTTAAATCCAATTACCATTGGAGAAATGGTTATCAAACATAATGGTGCAGGGATGTAAATTTTAAAATGTCTAAAAAGACACGTGATAAGAGCAGAATAAGGGAGTTATCCCTTATCCTTCACCAATGTTCTGTACATGTGAAACAAGATGGTGTGAGGCAGAGAGAATTTGTAGCCAATGTTGATGGCATGCATCAATTTCGCTTCAGACCAAGAGACATCAGTCTTGGATGTCGACTTTGGACAGATGCAGTTGATGACTATCTTGTGCAATAAGATGTTAGAGGCATTCATCCTAGAATAGGAAATCTTGCCTTCAACGTCTCGATCTTTCACCAATGACAGATTAGCATGAGCAGCAGAGACACTAATTGGTTGAAAACTCGATCTTTCCACCCCAATTATATCAGCCAGAGTGTCCATATTCACCAAAAACTCCTTCTCCCTCACTGTGAAAGAGAAATTGTTTGCATCCAAGAAAGATAAGTTCGAGTAAAAGTATGCTGTGAGTTCAGGATAAGCTATAGTAGATTCAGAACAAAATTGCTCCAATTGTAGTAGAGCGAACCTCTCTCACATACTTACTTTTACTGAATCAAGGAAATCAAAATCGACATTCCTAGGATTCATGACCCCTCTCTTCATCGAATTCAAGTAAACCCTCTTGTGGCTTTTCAATCTGAAAAGACTTGAACCATCACAAGCAACATTTATAGCCACTCCCGATCTAGGTGAAAATGGGTAAACATGCGTTCATCGTCGTCCTATCCTTATGGTTGATTAGTAGTCCCAAAGCGTGTCACTAGGAAAGTTAGCGAACGCTTTTTTAGCCGATCCTTTTTCGGCAATACCCATCTTTTCCATATCACACAGAAAAAGAGTCTCATTCTTATAACCTCTCTATCGCAGGTATTCATCAATCAAGGACATAGAAGTTCCCCCTCTTTTCAAATTAGAGTAAAGCTTGAAAGCAACTTGAGGAGTTAATGTTCTTACAGGTTCCACTTCCTCCAACACTTCTTCTTCTTGAAGAGTTGGTGGTGGAGTTTGATGCTGCTGAGAAGGTTGTTGCTGTCTTTGTCGTTGAGGTGGAGTAGAATCTTCTTCTTCAGTTAAGTCGAAGTGCGTAGGCCCCTCAAGAATGTGTCGTGGTCCCTTACTTGCAATTCTTGATGACTTTCTTGAAGACATTGTCTCTTCAAGGGAGAAATTCACAGTCTTGCTCGAAAGGAGTAAATTTTTTGGATTAAACAACAGGGAAAGTGAGAGCAAGTGGGAGTTTATAAAGTGAAAACGAATAAGACGGATTTCAACAGTATATAAAGCAAGTGAAGCGAGGTAAACGAAGCGACATAAAAGGAAAAAGTAAAAATGCATTTTCGAAAAAGAATAACTACCTTTTTGAAAATAGATAACTGCATTTTCGAAAATGAATAAATGCCTTTTCGAGAATGAACAAATGTCATAAAGGAAACTTGGAAAAGTAATTTCAATCAATCAGCGATTAATGATTAACCGTACATTTTCAAATTTTTAACCAAAAATTAAATTTATTAATATCGAAATAACTTATAGTCGTAACTCTTGGTCTTCTGAGTATGAACATCTTCAGACTTTATCCCTGAGTCTGAGCTCCTTTAGACTTTAAAAGATAAGATGTTAAATCTAGTGTGAATAGATTCAAATAGGCTTTTCTCCAGTGGCTTTGTAAATATGTTCGCCAGCTGATTCTTTGAATCAATGAATTGGATCATAACTTCTCTATTTTGAATATGATTTCTAATAAAGTGGTGTCGAATCTCTATGTGCTTTGCTCTTGAATGAAGAATTGGATTTTTTGTGAGATTTATTGTGCTGGTGTTGTCACATTTGATCTCGGTGCATGAGTCTTTAATTCCAAAGTCTCTCAGTTGTTGTTTTATCCATAGGATTTGAGAACAACAACTTCCAAGGGCCACATACTCTGCTTTTGCTATTGAAAGAGTTATAGTACTTTGCTTCCTTGAAAACCAAGATACTGTCATGTTACTAAGCAATTGATAAGTGCCGGAAGTGCTCATTTATCAACTCTGCAACCCGCTAGATTTACGTCTGAATATCCAAGAAGAGTAAAGTCTCATTCTTTGGGATACCACAGACCTAACTTTGAGGTTGTTGCAACGTATTTGATGATGCGTTTTGCAGCACTTAGATGAGGTTCTTTGGGATCTGATTGAAATTGGCACAAATGCAAACACTAAAAAAATGTCAGGTTCATAAGCAGTAAGATAAAGAAGTGAACCAATGATACTCCTGTAGAGCTTCTAGTCAACTTTCTTTCCTCCTTCATCCTTGTCCAGTTTCGAAGAACTTGACATTGGTATATAAGTCTTTTTACAATTCTCCAATCTGAACTTTTTAACAAGTTCTTTAGCATATTTTTCTTGGTGAATGAAAATTCCTTTCTTCAATTGTTTCACTTGTAGTCCGAGAAAGAAGGATAGTTCACCCATCATACTCCTCTCAAATTCATCCTGCATGGACTTAGAAAACTTATTGCACAGGTTTTCGTTAGGTGATCCAAATATAATATCATCAATATATATATGTGAACAAGTAAAAAGTTTTTACCTTTTCTTTTAATAAACAAAGTAGTATCTACTTTTCCTTTAACAAAGCCATTTTGAATTAAAAACTTACTTAACCTGTTGTACCAAGCTCTAGGAGCTTGCTTTAACCCATATAACGCCTTTTTCAGTTTGAATATTGAGTTTGGTTTCCTTGGGTCTTCAAATTCGGGAGGTTGTTCCACATAGACTTCTTCTTGAATAAATCCATTTAGGAATGCATTTTTGACATCCATTTGGAATAACTTGAAATTCTTATAACAAACAAAAGCAAGTAATAATCTAATTGCTTCTAACCTTGCTACTGGAGTGTAGGTCTCATCATAGTTTATCCCTTTTTCTTGCGTATATCCTTTGGCCACGAGTCTTGCTTTGTTCCTTACCACTTTTCCTTTTTCGTTCATCTTGTTCCTAAAAACTTATTTAGCTCCAATAATAGATTTACCTTTTGGTTTAGGAGTTAATTCCCAAACATCGTTAATGCTGAACTGTCTGAGTTTTTCTTGCATTGCTTCAATCTAGCTTTCGTCAGTTAAAGCTTCTCCTATGCTTTTGGGTTCTATTTCAGAAATAAGTGCCACAGCGCTAGACTCTTCTTGCCTTTTGGATCTTGTACGAATCCCTTCATTAATGTCACCAATAATAAGTTCTTTGGGATGACTAGACTTGTGCTTCCAGTTGCTGGTCTGTCTGACAGATTGTTGATCTTCTTCTTCAGTTGATTCTTCAACATCTGTTCGTTGTTGATTCTTCAACATCTGTTCGTTGTTGTTCTTCTGAAGTTTGAGCTGCTTCAGGGGTGGTAGACTTTGTAGAGTTTGGAGCAGGTTCAGATTCTTTAGGTTGAGTCTGGATCAATTGATTTTGCAAAGAGTCTTGAAATTTGACATTCATCGATTCTTCCACAGACTGAGTCTTTTTATTGAATACTCTGTAGGCTTTGTTGGAGGTTGAATATCCAAGGTAGATTCCTTCGTCTGTTTTTTTTTTCAAACTTACCAATTCGATCATTTGCATTTTTCAAGACAAAACATTTGCAACCAAACACATGAAAATAAGAAACAATTGATTTTTTTCCTTTGAATAAATCATAGGGAGTTTTCTCCAGAATAGGCCTTAAAAATACTCTATTAATAATATAACTAGCTATAGAAATTGTTTCAACCCAAAAATGAGAAGAACTATTACTTTCAATTAAAAGAGTTCTTGCCATTTCTTGCAAAGATTTATTATTCCTTTCCACAACTCCATTCTGTTCTGGAGTGTATGGAGAGGAAAAAACATGTTGTAAACCTGATTCATTACAAAATTTTGCAAAGTCTTGATTTTCAAACTCACCTCCATGGTTTGTCCGTATGCTTGAAATAACATATTCTTTCTCATTCTGTACTTTCTTGGCAAACTTTGAAAAGTGAGAGAAGGTTTCAGATTTACTTGCCAGAAAGTAAATCGTGAATAATCATCCACTATTATTAGACAATATCTCTTTCCACCAATGCTTTGAGTTCTGGTTGGTCCAAAGAGATCCATATGCAGGAGCTGCAACACACGATTTGTAGAAACTTGATGTATTGGTTTAAAAGAAATTCTAACTTGTTTTCCCAATATACATGGTGTGCATAAGTCAGACTTTTGATATTTCAGATTGGGGATTCCTCGAACAAGCTTCTTGGAAGAGATTTTGGCAATTTGCTTCATGTTAACATGGCCAAGCTTTCGATGCCAAAGATTTGCTTTATCTTGAATTGATATTAGGCATTGAGACCTTTCTGGTTTTATATCCAGAAGATAAATATTCCCACGTCTTCGTCCAGTAAAAGATTGAGAAAGATCTTTACTAGTTCCTGAACATATTCCTTCTTAGAAATTGATTTTGAATCCAGTGTCGCACAATTGACTAATGCTGAGAAAATTGTAATTTAGTCCTTCCACCAATGAGACATTGTTGATTGTTAAATTTCCAATTTTTACTGTTCTGCATCCAACAATTCTTCCTTTGATGTTTTCACCAAAAAAAACTTTTTCACCATTGGTTTGAACAAATTTTATAAAACAACTTGAATCTCTTGTCATGTGTCTTGAACAGCTACTATCCAAATATCACTTAACTTTTTTCTTGATAGTGACCTGTAATTAAAAAAGAAACTCAAGTTTTTTTTTTCTTGGGTCTAGTGGAGTTAGTGCAATATACAGACTTCGCCCAATCCTTCTTAACAGGTCTCCAAACCATAGGACATTCTTTCTCAAAATATTCTGAGTTGTTGCACTTAGAACATTTGAGAGCACTTCGGCCAACATGTTTTACAAAGATTTTTTGAAAATGATTTCTATAAAAAGTTTTTGTAGGTCTTTGTTTGAATCTTTGCTTCACTTTTGGAAAATCAATTAGAGGAATGGTTTCAGAAGTCATTCCCAAGCCTGATTTATTAAAGTAAGGTCTTTGTACTGAAAGAATATTTTCTAACTTTTCAGATCCTATTGAAAACCTTTTTGAAATATTTGAAAGTTCTCTTTTTAAAAATGCATTTTCTTTTGTAAGAGAGTCTGCATTTTCTTTTAAAATGATAAAACTTTTGTCTAAATTTTCAAACCTTTCTTTTCAAGAGTTTTCCTATTGCTTCAGTGTAGAATTCTCCTTTTTTAGCTCGGAGATCCTCTTAAGAGAAGTTTTGAGACTAAGACAAAGTTCATCAATGTATTTTGAGACTTTAGTAGGAATTTTCAAATTACTTACCTTGATTTCGCTGTCCATGTCTGAGTCTGCATCTGTCTCAAAGTCTGAGTCTGATTATGATTTTGTCATTAGACAAATATTGGCATAACCATCATCACTTTCTTCGCATTCAGTATCACTCCATGTTTCTGCTTTAAGAGCCTTTATGTATTTCTTAACTTTTCCCTTCTTTTTCTTTAGCAGAGGACAGTTAGGTCTGATGTGTCCCTTTTTCTTACATTTAAAGCAAATCACATCTTTATTGGATTCATCATCCTCAGTTGATTTGTTCTTAAACGTTTGAGTGTTTTGTTTCTTCCAATTGAACATTCTTCCCTTTTTATTCAGTTTCCTGAACCTTCTTATCATAAGTGCTAGCTCTTCATCGTTCATATCTTTTTCAGAGTCTGTAACATCAGAATCATCGTTAGATTTTAAAGCAATAAACTTCTTACCTTTGGGATCTTATTCCTCGTTGATTTGCTCCACTTCATAGGACTGAAGTGTGCCAACCAGTTCGTCTACGGAGAGCGGCATGATCCTTTATGTTTCCCTTATTGAAGTCTTTACGTGATTCCAGTCTTTGGAGAGTCCACGCAGCAATTTGTTAACCTTTATGGGTTTTGAGATTGGATGTCCCTGATACTCTAGACCATTTACAATTTTAGTGAAGCGACTAAACATATCAGTGATAGATTCTCCTGACTTCATCTTGAAGGCTTCATACTGTCCAAGTAGAATATTGATTATTGTTTCTTTCACTCGATCAGTTCCTTCATAAGTAATATGCAGCCTATTCCAGATTTCTTTGGCTGTTTCACAAGAAAATATTTTGTTATATTCAGTAGGAGATAACGCACAATATAAGGAGTAAATTGCTTTAACATCAAGAGCTTGTCTCTTGGTTATTTCTTCTTGAGTCATCTCGCTAGCTTCTGTAACTTCTTTTCCTCTTTCTGAAACTGATGTAGCTTTAGGAATGATTTCTTTTTCTACAACATCCCATTCCAGAGGATCTTTTGATCTTAGGAATGCTTTCATCTTGTTTTTCCATATGCTTATTCCTTTCCATCGAAGTAAGGTGGTTTGGTGTTGCTTTGGCCTTCAACCAAACCTGGAGCCAACATACTAGCCATAGATCTTTAACTTAGAAGTAAAAACACTTCAATTAAATGAGTACACAAGCTCTAATACCAATTGATAGGGCTAGTAAGAGCACCTAAAGGGGGGGGGGGTGAATAGGTGATCAAGGAAGTTTTTGCGAAACTTAGACAGAATAAATCAGCTTCTAAAAATAATAGACTAAAGGTGTAAAAGACTATAAATAGTCAAATAAACCCACGAATTAAAGTAAAGAGATTTAGGGATAGAGAATCAAAACACAAGGTTTATAGTGATTCGGTTTAGTCCTAGCCTACGTCCACTCTCCCGCACTGACAGCCCACTGGTTGGATTCCACTAAGAACCAAAAGAGATTTTACAGTCTTACGTCCTTGATTCCACAGTGTAGAGACTCTGCTACACTTCTTCAACGTCTCACAAGTATCTAATATCTCTTTTGAGTACAATTTGAGCTCAACAATTGAAACAACAAAGAACAAGGAACTTCAGATTTTGGAATTTTTCTTTCACGCACACACTCGAATAACTGGAATGTCTTCTTTATATACTCCTCCATGCCTTCATAACCGTTGGCACCTTATAAAGGAGTTCTTCCAATCAACCTGTTGGACATAATCAATTAGGGAGATCTCGAGTTATTTAAGGAATATGATGATAGCCCACCAATCTTGCTCGCCTATACAAACAGGATCTTGGTTTTCATAAGTAGAACCTTTCAAGTATACTTCGCCAATCAACATATCCAATTACTCGAATTAATTTCAATATGAATAATTGATCTTGAGATGCCATCTCCAGCCGTGAGATCTTCTTCAACCGTACGAATCAAATCCTTAAAAATATACTCGCATCTAGATAAGTCTTCTTCAACGGATAATACTTTTCTTCGTCGGTCTGGAAATTATCAGTGAGGACAGACTTTAAATCTTGAGTCTGGAGGTCTTCAGATTTTGACGATAGAGTCTGCAAGTCTTTGGACTAGACTGATGGAAATGTTTTGTCAACTTCAAAACAAATAGGGAAGTTTTCTCCAACACTTTTCAGATCCATCAGAAACAATTTAAAGTTATAGAAACAAGCATAAACTAATAATAGCATGGCTTCTAACCTAGCCACAAGAGTATGTTTCATCATAGTTTATGCCTTCTTCTTGTGAATATCCCCTAGCCACAAGCCTTGCTTTGTTTCTTGTAAGTTTTCCTTGATCATCTAGCTTATTTTTGAACACCAACTTGATTCCGATGACTGGATGGTTCTTCACTTTTGGTACTAGTTCTCGTACTTCATTGATTATGAACTAACAAAGTTCTTCTTGCATTGCCTCTATTGAGTTTTCATTGTTAGGGCTTCATCCACTCCTTTTGGTTCAGTTTTAGATATAAGTGCCAAGCTACTTATGTCTTCCTTAAGCATTGATCGAGTTTTGATAGCATCATTTATACTTTTAGTCTTGCCCCGGGCCCTAACCTTGGCTTGAGAACACGACGTCCTCAGCCTTAGGATTAATTTGCGATGTTTTAGGAGGAGTCACTGTCCCATTGATTTTTATCTTTCATTAAGCACATGTAAAAGCGTGCAATCTTCAATCACCCAATCAATCAATAACAAATAATGGATAGTTAGAGAGAAAACACATTTACATATTTACTGCATGACCTCCCATTTTATTTATCTATGGGGAACAATTACATAATTACATGCCCATCCTTGAGGCCGTTCTGAAACTGGTCATCCCCTCTTTACGAAAAGATATCAAAAGGAGGGAAGGTTAGTCCTAGCTAGGGGTGTCAAAAAAACCCGACCCGACCCGAACACGACCCGAACACGAAACATGTATTATACATGTTTCGTGTTCGGGTCGGGTTCGGGTCACAAATGTAAAACAAGCAAAAAAATGTGTTTCGGGTTGGGTCAGGGTTCGAACATTGTTCGACCCGAAACAAGTTAACTCTAAAGCCCAAACACGCCAAAAACACAAACACTTTAGCCCTAAACACAAACAGTCACAGTCGAACACAAGCACTGAAGTTTGAACTCTGAACTCTGAAGCACATACCTCGTCGGCTCCGCCTTCTTCTCCGACGAGTGCACCTTCTCGTGGAGTCCGTTGCCGCCCTCCGATCGACGTGCCTCCGCCTCGCCGTCGCCGTCGCCACCCCTCGCCTCCGCCTCGCCGACGCCGGAACCCTTGCCGCCGCGTGCGGCCGACCATCGTCGACAGCTCGGGGACTGGGTTCGCTCGGCGATCATGGCGCTCACTTCTCGCCTTGTTTCCAAGTCCCGGTAGGTGAGAAGCCCCCCTTCCAAATCCACGCGCCTTCCCCCCTCTCACCGCTCGTCAAATGCCGTCCTGAATTTCTGCTCGATGGCACTCAACATTGGCCGTGGAGATCGGGAATTTTGTGTTTCGCAAAGTCACCGCTTTCCGCACGGGCTATTGTTGATGATTGTCTGTTGCTCTTCGTTGCGGGGCGATTTGATTCGGCAATTGTGTTTCTGTGCGCTTGAATTTTTAGATTCTTGTATTAAGGAAATTGCTTGTCTGATCCATTTAGCTGTCTATGAAATTCTTTGGGTTCAGGTTAAAAGTTAAGTTGAAGCAGCTAGCTGAGCAGTATTTGCTTTCTGAACAACATCATGAATAGGAGGTAAAGTTCTTTAAAATTGATTGACGGGTCTTTCTTGTTTGAGCTTATCTTGTTAAAATGAATGGTTGGTTGGAGTGTGAATGGGGAATTATGTGGATAGGCTTCAGCGAAGCGGTTCAAGGTGACGGGGAGAGGGAAGATTGTGCTTCCTGGAATACTGTAGTTTCGGGATGGTTTTAGAGTCGATCATATGACCGTTTCTGTGCTTTTGACTGCCTGTACTGACACTGGTAGTTTAATTAGAGGAAAAGAAATTCATGCTCATGCCATTAGAATTAGTGCGGAGACTGACTTGAGTGTCAACAATGCACTTATCAGATTTTATATAAAATATGGAACCATAGACGATGTGGAGGCCTTGTTTGAGAAGATGGCCACGAGGGATGTTATCACTTGGATAGAGATGATCAGAGCATATGCAGAGTTTGGGTTGATTGATCTGGCTATGGAGATTTTTCATATAATGCCAAAGAAGAATTGTGTTTCACACAATGCCCTTTTGGCAGGACTTTGTGAAAATGGCAAAGCTTTTGAAGTGCTAGATTTATTTATTAGTATGGTGGAGGAGGGCTTGGAGTTGACTGACTACACCTTAACTAACTACTGTTGCTAAGGCTTGTGGGTTGCTCGGGGAAGGGAAACTTAGTGAGCAGTTGCAAGGGTTTATTATCAAGTTTGAAATTATTTGCTCACTTGACCTGACTAAGTGACTACCCCGCCTCTACATCAATAGCTAATTAGATAAATATTCACCTTTCTATAACCATTGTATATATCAGTAGAAAATACCTAAGAGCAATTGATTGGGCATAGGAAAGCATGAGCATTTCAAGCAAGTGAAGAAGAAAAATGCACCTGTACACGTAAATAGAAGTGATTATCACTTGGCACTGGAAAAAATTTGGGAGTTCTGGCTTCTCTTAGATACTCTGCTTTAGCCACAAAGGCGGTTATCGAAATGCCACCTTCTTTAGAAAATTTAACTGCATTACCAACAGCATTTAGAATGACTTGCATGAGGCATTTTTCATCCCCAACAGCATACTCAGGCAAATCTGGGGCTAAATTCAATATGATGAGCATTTTCTTCACAGATTATGTGACCATAAGAAACTTTTTGAGGTGAGATAAGAGAGACCTGTTATCTATTGTGAACTGAAGATTTCTTCACAGATTGTACTAAAGAGTATGATTTTGCCTTTAGCTTCTCATATCACCATCTCTTTTTCTTTTTCCTTTTTCTGCAGGGAAGTCTCGGGGACATCAAGTCAAACCTTGTGAGGCCAGTCAAATGGTAAAATGCAGGGACAGCCAAATAGAGAGAACATCAAAAGCCCCCACTCTCCACACACATGAGTAGGCCAGTGCCTATATCCTTGTTCAGCAGGGAAAAAGTGATGAGGCCAGTGCCTATGTAGTTTGAAATGATATTTAGACTGGACTGAAATTGGTGTCGTTCCTAGTCTTCATCTCCGGTGAAAGGTGATGAGGCCTGAATCTTGCCAAAGAAAGGGCCTTGTAACTTCCTTCACCTTGGGAATAATTTAGAGATGCCCCCATAAAGAACAAGAAAAAAACTAGACAATGCAGATTGATCTAGGTATGACCAGAGTGAGACCTGTAAAGATAAAATTGGAGTGCAGATCCTTTGAAGCAATGCGCTGTTCGTGTGATTTTGCTAAGACAAGCAAAGTTGCAATCATCCATTTAGATTGCTTTTTACATTGCTTCGGTTGTGTTCCTGCAATTTTAGGATATATAGTGTCTTCTTCCGATTATGCTTAGAACTTGCTATTGGGGCAGGTTTACCATTCAAGTTTTTTGGATGAAGAAGGGATTACTAGGGAATGTGGGTGTCCATTGCTTCCCTTAAAAAGCCATATAAAGGGCCCAGCTCCAACTTCTGAGCAAGGTAGTAGTTGATTTCATTAGGAATTTTGAAATATATTTGATTCTGTGTGCTTAGTTTCTGATGCATGCCTCCTGCAGATAGAACCGATATTGTTGATGAAGCAATCACATCAATGTGGCACTAAATTATGCTTGTGCTCATTTGTAGAAGATACATTCATTTGCGGCCCGATGCCCGTTCGACTCTCACCCGAAAAAAAAGAAGACCCAGAAACCGGACCGGACCCGACCCGACCCAAATTTCCTATGCGAGCTTAACGTGTTTCGGGTCGGGTCACAGTTTGTGACCTGTATGTTTTGGGTTGGGTCGGGTAACATCAAGACCCAACCCGACCCGTTTACACCCCTAGTTCTAGCTCCTTCTACCAAGGCAGCTACCAAAAATGTTTCTCATCTTTCGCCGGTGTCCTCATGTCAACAATTCGGGCATCGTAGTCGTGGTTAGACTCAGGGTAGTCCACGGTGCCTTTAAGGGGGGGTAGCACCGACCCATCACCATCGCCAGGTGGGCCATCAAACCCATGTAGAGGACCGTAGAAGTTGTCATCGATGGTGAACTAGACCACGAACAGATAGGGGACTGAATATCCCACACCTTCATCCACCCACACCGTAGTGGTGTGGCATTGGAAGATGATGTTAATGATAGTGTCCTAAATGTCTTGCACACAATAGTGAATTGAAAACTCAATAAGTAAAGATCCTAAACTTTGTATAGGCAGATGCCTTCCATTGGAGCTTTACGATTTCTCGACCTAAACATGTGGATGACAAATCAATAGCAAAGCCTAAGCTTTTCCTTAACTATAAACATGAAGGGGATCCATCTTCATCCTAAATCCCTCAAGTCCTAATCAAAGACATATAAATCCACAAGAGTCACAATTAGTGCAAATAGTAGCTAGAATATTCACACACGATAGATTTAAGCACCCATATCATTATCAACGTCTTTAAGACTCAAACATCGACTTGTAAGACATCCACATGCCTCTCAATTCATACATGAAGTCGATCAAAACATGCACGTGCCTTCTAAGTCACTAAAATGACATTTAAATCATACACATGTCTCACGCATCTTAAATAAGTCCATGCCATACATGTGCAAGCCATAACATCATTTTCAAAGTATGCGTATAGCATTCAAACACTTCGCACATGTTCAACGCCTCGAGAATCACATGGCATCCCATATTACCATGCTATCTCGAGTCCACTTATTAATCGCACATAACCAAAACCCTACGGCTCTTTCGGAAACCTTCGATACGTTGTTTTGCTCCCCCAAGGACGGTACCCAAAATCCATCGAGCATTGTTCCAATTATAACACATCCTGCAAACAATATCTCATTGACGTGGGGGTATAATCTTGTTCTCACTAATGAGGTATCTTCTTGACTTGGGGGTAGCGTTCCTGTTGAGACCTAAATTTTTACAACCCGATTATTCATTTATTGCATAGAAAATTAGGGATTAATTTTAATTCCTAAACAAAAATATTAGAATTAAGTTGCATAGCATGTAGTTCCAGGAACATTTATTATTTAGTTGATATTTTTATTGATTGCATTAGCATTGGATTGGCAGTGGACGATCATGAACTTAAAAGCGAACGGATTGAGCCCACATAGCGGGACAAAATTGGGCTAGCATTAGGGGACCAAGTGGGAGAAATTTCCATGGGCAGACGGGCCAAATTGAGGTTAATTTAATCTAATTTCAGTCCTTGAGAATTAATTAAAATAGGTCTTGAGCTTCACTCAGTCCATTACATGAAAAAGGCCTAAATTAGGCGGATGAGATCAAGTTTAAGCCTAGGTTTGCACTATATATAGGACGTTATGCCTCATAAACTAGATGTCAACAATTAGAATCTCAGATCCCGTAAACAAATTCGTTTGAAAAGAGGAGAAGTTCTCATTTCTAGCGAGGGGACTCATTGTGTGCTTGTAGCCACCCATCGTCGCTGCCCATACTTCCATCGTTTGAGAGATTTGGCCATTGAGAACCCACTGATAGAGCAACAGCGGCTAGTTAACGATAGCCATGATCAAGGAGTGAGTTTTGTCCTTTGAGTGGTCCAAGCTGAAAGAGACGAGACGAGGAGATATTCGCAAAGAAAAGAAAGGACTACCGAGACTTGCTTGTTGTCCACAACGTTTCATGACTTGCGTGTGCTGTTGCTGCTTGGCGGTTCACTGGTCCAACTTCACATCGCAGCTGTTGCTGTGCTGGTCTCTGCTTCTTGCGGCGTCCCCAGCACCTGGTTTGTTGGTGACTATCCCGTGCCTAGCTACCTCTCCACAACTTGGAGAATTTCCGCTTTTTCTGCAGGTTATTTGAAGCTCTAGTTGGCCGTGTTGTGAGCATCATCGAGCACTGCAAGCACCACGATCGAGTCATCGGCCAGCTGCGAGTCCCGAGGTGGTCTCGGTGCCCATCCACAAACCATTACCGCTCGCTACCGTGAATCACCACTTGTCATACTCTGCCGTGTTGCCCTCTGATTGCGATCTCGGTCTGATCTTTTAGTATATTTCGCATATTTTGTTGCTTTATTTGAGTGATTCGATATATTCTGCAATTGGTGGATATATTCTGCTGGACGTTAGAATATTCTTTTAGATATTTTCTTAAATAATATAATCCACAAAATCAGAAAATACCTCCCTCAAGCTAGGAAACTTTCCTAACTTAACAACATACTTGGACCACTATCCCATCTCTAATTATGAGATATGATGCTTGGGGTATGAAAAATCTTCCATCCTATCCATAACCATTTGGATATGATTGTTGATTTACCCATTTCCTAATTTGAACGGATAAGCCTTCCATCAATACCCATAACCACTTGGATATGATCGTTGGTTTATTTTGAGTCCTTATTGAGATAAATAACATAAGATTGTGGATTACATTATTTAATTAATCTATATCATTATTTGATTGTTTACTTTAAAAAAGGAAACCCAAAAAAAGTATCTTTGAATTAGATTTGATTATTGCTAGTTCCTTATTTAGGCTAGATTGCATGTTTAAATTAGGTTATTCATTTATTCCGAATTTTCAAAACAAAAATACCAAAAATATTGCTTTAGGATGTTAGATTTCCTTTTCTTTAATTAAATTATGTAATTTTAATTTCGAATATAAATTAAAAAAACATAAAAAATATCATGCATGTCATGTAGAATTAGATCATCCCTTGCACGTCATTTAGTTATTGTATGTTTAGGATCATCTAAATGTGCGACATATTAAGATAGTTGCATTAACAATTTGTCCATCATTATTAGGTCACATAGCAACGTCGCATGACGTAGAGTTTGCATATTAGGTTGTATGTTGCATGTTATGTTAGTGTATATATATATTTGTACATCATTACATTCCATTGCACGTAGATTATATTTCATTAAATAAGAGAAAATCCTAAAAGATTGAGTGACTATATGCCAATTAAAAATCACATTTAAGGCTATTGATGTGAATTCTAAGCTAATATTGCAGATGCTTTCATAACCACCTGGATATGATCGTTGGTTTATTTTGAGTCCTTATTGAGATAAATAACATAAGATTGTGGATTACATTATTTAATTAATGTATATCTATTATTTGATTGTTTACTTTAAAAAAGGAAACCCAAAAAAAATATCTTTGAATTAGATTTGATTCTTGCTAGTTGCTTGTTTTAGGCTAGATTGCATGTTTAAATTAGGTTATTCATTTATTCCGAATTTTCAAAACAAAAATACCAAAAATATTGCTTTAGGATGTTAGATTTCCTTTTCTTTAATTAAAATTGCATTTTAATTATTATGTAATTTTAATTTCAAATATAAATTAAAAAAAAAAGAAAACATAACAAATATCATGCATGTCATGTAGAATTAGATCATCCCTTGCACGTCATTTAGTTATTCTATGTTTAGGATCATCTAAATTTGTGACATATTAAGATAGTTGCATTAACAATTTGTCCATCATTAGATTAGGTCACATAGCAACATCGCATGACGTAGAGTTTGCATATTAGGTTGTATGTTGCATGTTATGTTAGTATATATATATTTGTACATCATTACATTCCATTGCACGTAGATTATATTTCATTAAATAAGAGAAAATCCTAAAAGATTGAGTGACTATATGCTAATTAAAAATCACATTTAAGGCTATTGATGTGAATTCTAAGCTAATATTGCAGATGCTTTCGTTACTATGAGGTAAATCTTGCAATTTATTTATTATTTTATTGTGTCTTAAGTTCGTGGATTGCACACCTGCATGGTCACCTTATATGTTAGGGAGTAATAAATTGAATTCAAACTACTTGATAAACATTTTTTTCATGAAAAGAATGGTATCGAAAGGTCATTAGAGAAATTTAGTGTAATCAAGTCCCAATATCCAAATTCTCTGGTTCGTAAAAATAAAATAATTCTGCCGTTATTTTACTTAGGTATCTAATCAACCTATTATAAATTGATTAGTTGTAACTCCTAGTTAAAATTCATTTGCATGATAAAAACTTGAACTTAACTCGCGAATTGGTATATGTTTGGGAGGGCCCGAGCTAAGTTTAAACTTAGTAATCTTTTAACAAAATCCTAGGCAATGCATTCGAGGTTAGGTCTAGACAGCTTGGCGACTCTACTGGGGACTTGTGTTTAAACTTAGTTGACTTAGGCCATTTTCCTTTCTTGAAAAAATATTTTTGTTTGCTAGTGGGGATCCCAAGTACGTCCCTAACGTTTAAGTGTTAAATATTCTTACAGATAATGAGGTATATTGGGAAGTGTTTGCTAATCTTTATTTTGTAGGGAAGTGTAGGAATGTATGATTTATTTTCATGTATGAAGTGTTATTTGATATAAACCGTTGTACATGTCTTGCATCTACACTACACTGCACACACAACTTGCATAGGACCTAGATGCACATGATTATTAGGATGGTACTAAGACCGTGGACACTTCAACTACAACCTCTTAGTATAAGTTACCCTTCTCATGTCCCGAATTTCTTTCTAGTGTCCTAGAGTTACCACCCTGGTTAGCAACCATGCGACACAGGATGACTCTTTGATGAAGCAGGAGTCATGGGAACCTCAATCAAACTGCGACCATATCGATTCAATCTGATAATCTTGTGACTTCATTTGCTAAAGCCTGTGTAGAGTAGAAATCGAGCATCACATCTCATGTGCATATTTATGTGGTCACCCTAGTTTGATTAGATAAAGTAAGTTTTTTAAACCTTTGTCTTGCAATTTACTTACTTTCCTTATGTTTGGTCAGTCCTTGTGTGGCATCCGGGAATTTCAACCCGAAATATTGATTTTGAGGGAAATGATATTTGTCTTTGAATGTCCATAGGGACAATTACATCATTGGCCACGATATTTTATCTCTTGGACCGAACCCCTTATGAAAATGTGTGACACCCCTCGACGGCCCCCGATCCGTTAGGGTCGCCACAGTACGCTTACCTTTCACTTTTCCTTATAACATGTCACTCTGATACCTTTTCAATTGCAGCGGGTCTATACAACCTGGGGGTTTATATTTTTTTTTGATCGGTCCCTTGTGCAATTCATTAAGCAGAAGCACATCCATTAACTCCCTTCCCTATATACAGAAAACGATGCACACCGACTAAACATCTTATATAAGTTAAAGCCGAACACGTTTATTTACATAAAGCAGATGGACATCTTTAGTCGGTACATCGAAATGCCAATGTTTCTATACTCGGCTATACTTCAAAAGATGATCAACATCTCTTCTAACAGTTGAATACTTAAAGTCCATCGATTTGTGTTTGATATCCTCCTCCTCGCAATCATATCCAACCACTTGATTCATCTACTGGTAGCAGTGGTAGCAGAGGGATCTTATCTAGTCTGAAATGTTATTCCCCAAAAGGGGTGAGTACAGCCACTCAGCAGGTAAATGACCAATAAACCACTTAATACATCATGCCATGCAATCATCACAATCATAGCATCACATGTCATACAAGCATCCATGCACAACATACCATGGCATCATGCACATGTCATCATACCTCATGTACCATCATCATCATATAGACATCATCATCATATCATACACTTACCATCAACATGTCACATATGGCATCATCCTTACCATGCATCCATGCGTATAACATCATCATCATATCACATGTACCATCATCATTGCCATGCATCCATGCATGTAACATCATCATCCTATCGCATGTACCATCATCATTGCCATGCATCCATGCATGTAACATCATCATCATATCACATGTACCATCATCATTGCCATGCATCCATGCATGTAACATCATCATCATATCACATGTACCATCATGCATATTTCAATTTCAATTTCTCAATTTCATCCTTTCATATTGGACCGCCACATTTCTCTTTCCTTGGACCAATGTTTGCATCCCATATTCATCACTTGCGCCCAATCCTAGCGTTGCGAGAACCTCTGGCATTCAGCCATTTAAGGCCACCGGGCATCCGCCCCCCCACATTCCGGGCATCTCGTATCCTAACTGGCATCACGAGGCATCCCCTCGGGCAAAAACCTCCGAGGCTTCCGGCATTTATACTCCCTGGCCGGGCATCTCGCATCCCAACTAGCATCACGAGGCATCCCCCTGAGCACAAACCTCCAGGGCTTCCGGAATTATGTACCGACATACCACCAGGCCTCCCCTGGAATTACGTACCGTATACCACTGGGCATCCTGACAAGACCGGGGAATCTCTGGGGCTCGCCATGAAAATGGTTTCCCCTACCCTCCGATGGCCTTCTCACTTATCTCAATTCACATCTTCAATTATAGTTCAATTATAACATGGCATGTGATGTGATGGCAATCAAGATCATATTCATCATTGAATTCATACATGCATCTCAAATCATTATCATACATGCAGCTAGACACCATCATCCATCACAATACAATTCATGGAGTCCATGCAATATAAAATGGTCCATATCTCATGCCTTTTCAAAGTTTACAAAATTCCAGCATGTACCATTTTTAGAAAATATTTAAATTAAATATCCATATGCTTCTCAAAAATCATGAAATTAAGGCTAGTGATAGACAAGACAATAGGGTAATAATTTCATGAAAAACACAAGGCCAATCAAATTCCACACAAAATTATAATTCACACAAATACAGCATGTAATTTCGGATAAAAACAGAATGCACAGTTTCCGAAATAATATGATTAAAATATCCAAACAACCTCCGAAAATTATGAAATTTTACCAGGTTATAGCCAAGACACTAAGGTAGATTTTTCATGAAGACTTCTAAGCCAAATTATTTTTAGATTATTTTCTACAGTCACACGAAGCTTCTGGATCTAACACCGAAACGTCCAGTGCATGGTTCTCCGAAATACTGAGTTTTTACCCACTTATAATTCTTATTTTCCTCTGAAATTTGGATATGTTTTACTTCAAGATGTTCTCTACAAGTTTCATGAAGGGATCTAAGTCAAATATCCAGATTATAGTCATCATATGGGTCCATGAAGTCTCGGGTGTCCTGTACCATGTCTCCAGATTTACCGTCTTCAAGAGTAAGTTGATTTACTAGGTTTTACTTGTTCATTTTGCTTCAAATTTGAGTATTTTAAACTTCAAGATGTTCTATACAAGTTTTTTGAAGAAGTCGAAAAGATATTCTTATTAAAAATCAACATGCAACCACAAATCCACCGAAAGGTCAGTGAAATCGTTCCAGATCTGGTGTCTCCGTAGGATGAGTGTTTGACCCCTCAAATCTCCATAATTTTGTACCAAATTTTATTATGTTATAGTTTAAGATGTTGGATAAAACTTTCATGAAGAGATCAAAGTCAAAATCGAACTCAAAACATGCATGCAAGCTCTCACAAGATTCTGGGCAGGCGGTTCATGCGAAAACATTCCAGATCTAGCATCTCCGTAGGATGAGAGTTTGACCCTTAAATCTCCATCATTTTGCACCACATTTTAGTATGTTGTATTTTAAGATGTTTTATACAAATTTCATGAAGGAATCAAGGTCAAAATCAAACTCGAAACATGCATGCAAGCTCTCACAAGATTCTGGTTCAGGCGGTTCATACGAAAAAAGCATGCATCTCCAAGAACAAACCTCATGTACTTCGATTCTAACCTCTAAACATCCAAAATTCAACCACACATGCAAGGCACACATGCAAGGGGTGGAAATCAGTCCCAACTTGCCTCTAAGACCGAGCAAATACGAGCACACAGACGGCACACCGGCGACGGATGAACGACGTGCGGGCGGCGACGGGCGGACAGCTCCTTGTCTCGGCTCCCCCTTCTCTCTCGCCACTCCCTCTCTCTCTCACTCTCTCAAAACCAGCCACTCTCTCTCTCTCTCTTTTTGGTTGCTATATAAATTGCATGCATCCTCAATTTGCATGGGGGACACTTGTCCCTAAGAAGGAGACAAGTGTCTCCTTTGCCGTGGACACTTGGAGGCCATGCGGCTCCTCACTCCTCCCCTCCATGCGTTCATGGGCTGGACCTCTTGGCCCACTTTAGGCCCATCTCACTTGGGCTTAAAGTCCAAGCTTAAATGGCCCAAAATTTTCTTAAATAAGTCCATTTTTACTTTTAATAATTTACCTTAAATCCCAACTTATATAAATACTAAATTACAATTTCGTATGGCCATAAAAATTGAAATCATAAATCCATAAATTCCAATTTATAAAACACATGGCCAATGATATAATTTTCTTTCCTATCACATAATTATCCATTAAAAGTTTGGCCATAAATCTTATTGCAAATTATGGATTAAATGGCTATAAAATAACTTAATGGCACTTCCATCACCTATTCATAGACTTTAATGTAACTAGAGGTCATTATGAATTTTGGGATGCCACAAAATGTTAATTGATTTCTATAAATAAAAATCAAAAATCAAATGCCCTAAATTGGTGAAGGAATTATGGGCTTATTACCGATATTTTTCTATGGGCTATTTAAATTGGGCATATGACGATTTGATAAAGAAGACTTTCTTCTTGACTATGCACTTTATAGATTTGATTTTATGGATTAATGTCACAAAGTCTTTTGGCCATTTTATTATGCAATTAGGTATTTATTTAAAATGAGGATTAAGATGTATTATTAAAAACAAACTTGGGCCATTTAAGTTTGGACTTTAGGCCCAAGTGAGATGGGCCTAAAGTGGGCCATAAGCCTGGCCCATGTCGACGCATGGAAGGGGGAGGAGGAGCCGCATGGCCTCCTCCAAGTGTCGTCAACAAGGGAGAAACTTGTCTCCTCCTTGGGGACAAGTGTCCCCCATGCAAAATGAGGATGCATGCAAGTATATAAGCAACCAAAGAGAGAGAGAGAGAGGGAGTGGCTGGTTTTGAGAGAGTGAGAGAGAGAGAGAGAGTTGTGAGAAGAGTGAGGAGCTGAGAGAGAGAGAGAGAGAGAGAGAGAGGGAGAAGCCGAGCGAGGGAGGAGGTCCGCTCGTCCGTCGCTGTTCGTCCGTCCGTCGCCGGTGTGCCTCATTTGCTCAGTTTTGGAGGCAAGTTAGGATCCATTTTCTACTCTTGCATGTGTGTTTGGAATGGTGTTGAATCTTGGGTGTTTAGGAGCGAGAAACCGAAGCTAGAGTGCTTTGTTTTTGAAATGGCTTGCTGTTTGCGTGTTTACCGCCCGACCCAGAAACTTGTAGAGGATTTCATGCGTGTTTTCAGTTGTATTTGGACTTTGACTCCTTCATGAAAGTTGTAGAAAACATCTCTAAGTATAACATAGTAAAATTTGAGACAAAATGGTTGAGTTTCAAGGGGTGAAACCCATCCTCTACGAAAACGCAAGATCTGAAACTGTTTCGTCGACCTCTTGGTGGTTTTGTGTGTCGCATGTTACTTTATACCGAGAATATCACTTAGAATTCTTCACAAAAGTTGTAGAGAACATCTTGAATATTAACATACTCAAATTTGAGGTAAAACGAGCAAGTATAGTCTAGTGAAATGATTTTCTTTTGAAGACGGCAGATCTGGAAATATGGTGCTGGACTCCCGAGACTTCGTGGACTAAATTGTGACTATCCTTTGAGAATATCACCTAGAACCCTTGATAAAAGTTGTAGTGGACTTCTTAAGGCAAAACATATCAAAATTTCAGAGGAAACTAAGGAGCATAAGTAGGCGAAACCTCGATTTTTCGGAGACAGCTAAACTGGACTGTTCGGTACTAGGAGCAGTAGCTTCGTCCGGCCATAGTAAATTATCTAGGACGAATCTAGCCTATATGTCTTCATGAAAAATCTACCTTAGGGTCTTGAATATAACTTGGTAAATATCATCATTTTTGGAGGTCATTCGGGTATTTTACTCAAAATATCTCAAGAACTGCGCAATCTGACTTTATCAGAATTTTTCATGCTGTATTGTGTGAGCCATATCTTCTTGTGTGAAACTCTTTTGGGCATGTGTTCTTCATGAAATTGATACCTTTATGTCTTTTCTATTACATACTATGATTTCATGATTTTTGAAGATCATATGGATATTTAATTTACATGTTTTGCGAAATTGTGCAAGCTGGAATTTGCTAAATCTCAAAAGTCATGATGTATGGATTTTTCTAAATTGTATGGACCCCATGGATTGTATTGTCATAAGTGGTTGTATCTTGTCATAAGTGGTTGTATCTTGCTACATGTATGATGATGATTGGAAATGCATATAAGAATCAAATGACGAAAATGATCTTGTTTGCCATCACATCATATGCCATGTTGAAATTGAGCTATAATTGAAAATGTGAACTATGATAAGTGAGAAGGCCGTCGGAGGTATGAGCCGACGATGCCCCGGGAGTGTCGGGATGCCTGGCTAGGGAGTGCCGGATGCCCAGTGGCCTAGTGGCGTAATTCCGGAGGGTCCTCGGGAGTTTCGAGATGCCCGGTGGTATACGGTACGTAATTCCAGAGGAGGGGGGAATCCTGGTGGTATGTCGGTACGTAATTCTGGAAGCCCCGGAGGTTTGTGCCCGGGGGGATGTCTCGTGATGCTAGTTGGGATGTGAGGTGCCTGGCAGGTATTGTGCCGGATGGTTCTCGCGATGCTAGGATTGGGTGCGAGTGATAAATGTGGGATGCAAACACTGGTCCTGGGAAAGAGAAATGTGGCGGCCCAAAAAGAAAGAATAAAATTTGGAAATTGCAATTGAATTATGCATGGTATGGTAACATGTATGCATAAATGCATGATGATGTGTGCATGGATGTATGTGCACCTATGGCATGATGATACATGTATGACATGAGGATGGTGAGTGCATGGATGTATGTGCACCTATGGCATGATGGTAAATGTGACGCGATGATGGTGAGTGCATGGATGTATGTGCACCTATGGCATGATGGTATATGTGACGCGATGATAGTGAGTGCATGGATGTATGTGCACCTATGGCATGATGGTATATGTGACATGATGATGGTGAGTGCATGGATGTATGTACACCTATGGCATGATGGTACATGTATGACATGATGGTGATGATTACATGAGGATGTATGTACATGTGGTGTGATGACATATGCATGGCTTCAAAGTAAGTTATGCATGGATGCATGAATGACATGTGTTATGTTATGATTGTATTGTGTGATGCATTGAGTGGTTTATTGGGTCCTTTACCTGCTGAGTGGCTGTACTCACCCCTTTTGGGGAATAATATTTTAGACTAGATAAGATACCTCTGCTGCCACTGCTACCAGTAGATGGATCAAGTGGTTGGATATGACCGCGAGGAGGAGGATAGCAAAGGAAGGAATTTTGGACACCGACACTGATCGATGGACTTTAAGTATACGACTGTTGGAAGAGATGTCGGTCATCTTTTGAAGTATAGCCAAGTATTAAAAAAAAAAAACTATGGCATTTTGATGTACCGATGAATGATGTCCATCTGGTTTAAGTAAATAAAAGTGTACGGCTTTTACCTATAAACGTTTAGTAGGTGTGCATCGTTTTCTGAATTTAGGGAAGGGAGTTGTTGGATATGCTTCCGTTACATGAACTGCGCAAGGGACCGATCTAAAAGATGTAAACCCCCAGGTTGTATGGACCCGCTGCAATTGAAGTGGTTTCAGAGTGACATGTTATTAGGGAAAGTGAATGGTAAGCGAACTGTGGCGACCCTAACAGATCGAGGGCCGTTGAGGGGTGCCACAGCCGGTATTGGTATCAGAGCTATGGTATATTTGGAGTGATAAGGTGCCTTAGATAGAAATGAGGATAGAATGATGCACACGATAGGATACTAACTTGAATGGTTGACTAAATTTGAACAACGGGTGATGGATATTCACTTGTAGATCCCTGGTAACTAGTGCGATGTTGCTCTTGTGTGTCAGTAACATTTTATGTTACTTATGTGACTTTAGTAATAACCTTAATTAATGATCTGACTAGTGACACCGAGTTGCAAATTATTCTTGAGGCAAATGCTTGGAAAAACTGCAGGAAAATCATGGTGCGAGCTGGAAGTGCTCATCCATCAAGTGCTGAAGCCTCTGCTACAAGGGCTGAACCCTGAATGGAAGATATCCTGTAGGCATTGGCTAATATTGGAAATCTGATGGATAGGCAAGCGCAGCAACAACCTGAAATGGAACGTCACCCTCAAGGATTGGTGGAACAATTTCTGAAGCCGAAACCACTTAAGTTTAGTGGAATGGGAAGTCTTGAGGAGGCGGAACATTGGATTGATGGAATGGAACAGATTTTCCGGTTGTTGGACTGCAGTGATGCTGAGAAAATAGTTTTAGTAGAGTACCAGCTGGAGGGAAATGCAAAGTTTTGGTGGAGAGCTTCAAGAGATACGATTTTTCCACCAGGTACTGAGTTAAACTGGGATGAGTTTGTTAGGGCTTTTAATAGGAAGCATTTCTCTGATTGTGCCAAGGATAGGAAGATTTCTGAATTTGTTCAGTTAGAACAAAGGGAGCTGACAGTAGACCAGTATGAGGCAAAATTTTTTGAATTGTCTAGGTATGCTCCTAGGTTGGTTGAGGATCGAGAGGAAAATGCTAAGAGATTCCTAAAAGGATTAAGGATTGATATTAGGAAACAACTAGTACTTCTGAATATAAGAGATTATAATAAGATTTATGAGAGGGCATAGTTGGTGGAGCAAGAGTTAGTGAGAGAGCAATTAGAATCTAAGAGATAGTTGACCTTTAGTGATATCATACGAGGTAAGAGACCCTATCCTGGACAAGGTCAACCCTGGGAATCTAAGAAAAATAGTAACTTTGGAAATTTTAGAAGAGCTTGGAATGGTCTGACTTTTGGGAGAGTACCCTACTAGGGTAATTTTTGCCAAATGTGTGGTAGATAACATGGATCAGGACCTTGTAATAGCCAACTGGGATGTAATGGACGTGGGCAAATAGGACAGTTTAAGAAAGATTGTCCACAAAAGAGGTTGCAGCCGAATGTTAGCTCGGTGCGACAGGTGCAACAACACACTGTTGAACCAAATCCACCAAGGAATCCACAGAGGCCACCAGCACAAGGAAGGATGTATGCGGTCGCCCAAGAGGAGGCGAAAGCTTTCGAAAGTGTTATCTCAGGTATGATTTCGATAGAGGGATAAGAAGGCATATGTGTTATTTGATATGAGTGGCACGTATTCATTTGTATCTGAAAAATATAGATGATTGTGAGAAATAGGAACAAATCTTTAGATGTGCCTCTTTGTATTTCTACATCACTGAAAGACATGTTGTTATCGACGTTAGCCTGTGAGATGTATGAGATAACCCTAGTGGAATGAGATCTGGAAATGGATGTGATAGTGATAGTTATGTACGACTTTGATGTCATCGTAAGAATGAACTAGCTCCGTAAGCAATGGACTAGGATGAATGATCTCCTGAGATAGTACTTACCCGTGCGCTAAGGATAAAACCGTGAGGCTAAGAATGGGATAGGTCAAAGCGGATAATATCTCTGTAAGTTAGTCCCTATCGAAACGAGACTCTCCAATGTATGTGTAGTTTGGGTTCGAACCAGGCGAAAGCTGGTGTACCTGTAACGACCCGATCCGATGAGGGCGAGGAGTGGACACCGAGGTTAGAGGACCTGAACAAGGAGCGGCTCCTGGCAGGCTTCTAGGATGGCAAAATGGGGCAGGAATGAACCGAACTATGAACTGAACTGGGAAGGTGGTGTTTCTAGGATAATTTTATCAGAGTGGCGCAGCGGAAGCATGGTTAAGTGTTTGTGAAAAAGAAGGATGGGTCGATGCGTTTATGCATTTAATACAGGCAATTGAATCATGAAATTGTTAAGAGTAATTACTCATTACCTAGAATTGATGACCTATTTGACCAACTGCAAGGAAGTTCGGTCTTTTCTAAAAAGATTGACTTGAGGTAAGGATACCATCAGTTAAGGATTAAGAAAGAAGACATTCCTAAGACCGTATTTAGGACTCGCTATGGATACTATGAGTTCCTAGTTATGCTATTTGGATTGACGAATGCCTTAGCTGCGTTCATGGATTTAATGAATAGGATATTTAAGTCTTATTTGGATCAATTGTGGTTGTCTTCATTTGATGATATCCTGATATATTCTAAAGGACCTGAAGAACATGCGCAGCATCTAAGCGTAGTGCTACAAAACAAGGCTTAAGAAGTGAATTATGGAGAGTGAGTTATGAATTTGAGGATTAAGTTAAGATCATTTGAACTAAGTAGTGACTTCCTATTAAAGGATCTTATTGGAAATCTTGATGCATTACATGGAGGCATTTAGTCTGTATATATTGATCTTGGAAGTCATGAGTTTGAATGGTCATATGAGACATGAAATTATTTGAGGTTTATATGTCGGAATAATAGGTTTAATCGATGGTGGTCAACTTTTAATTTTAGGTGATGATCTCCGTTTGAAAAGGGTTGGTGGAATTAGTGGATATGATCAATTGTGGTTATAGTCTTTCCAAGGTGAAAAGGTGAAAGTTCAAGTTGTGGATTTGATGAGTGATTAGTCTAAGTGATGATCCTTTAGGACGAGACATGAGATATACTCGATGGAAACTAGACAAGTCTTATTTTGGTGGATTGTCGATCTTTGAATTGAATGAGTCTTGGTGGACTATCGATATTTGAATCAAAGGAATGATGCTATATTTTAGGCTTGAATCTATGTTGTAGTGAAAGCATAGTGAATGTCTTTGTTGGACTGAACCAAATGAGTTGTTAATGGTGTCGATTTTGATGGTTCTAGGCTTGTATTGATGGTGACAAAGGTATAGGAATGATTCGGCTAAATGGTGTGTTAGATTGAGACCGTTAGATATACTAGAATGGAAATGAGATCATGTGATGATGGATTTCATGCAAGGATTACCAAGGACATTAAGTGGTCACGACTCTATCTAGGTGATAGTAGATCGCTTGACTAAGTCTGTTCATTTCCTAGCAGTTCGCATAGATTATCCGATGGATAAAATTGCCGATATACGTGTAAGCCAAGTGGTACGCTTACATGATGTTCCTGTAACTATCACGTCTGATCGAAATTCAAGATTTACTTCAAAACCTTTGGCGAAGTCTTCAAACCGCCTAAGAGACTAAAGCTCTAGTTTAGTATTGTTTTTCATCCTTAAACAGATGGACAAACAAAAAGAGTGGTCCAAGCATTAGAGGACATGTTAAGAGCTTGCATCCTTGACTTTAAAGGAAGTTGGGATGAAAAGTTATACCTGGTAAAATTTGTGTATAACAATAACTTTCAGAAAGGTATAGGCATGTGCTGAGGAAGTATCAGCCAGACCTTGGTCACATACTCAATTATGAAGCCATCAAAATGAATGAGAAAGTGAGGAACATTGAAGAGCCTGTGCAAGTACTGGATTGAAAGGAACAAATTCTCAGGACCAAGAGAATTCCATTGGTTAAGATATTATGGTGATATCATGATGTGGAGGAAGCCACATGGGAGAGTGAAAATGAGATGAAGGAAAGGTACCCTCACTTGTTTAAGGAGACATAGGCAATGTCTAATTTCGAGGACGAAATTCTCTAAGGAGGGGAGAATTGTGGCATCCGAGAATTTCAACCCGAAATATTGATTTTGAGGGAAACGATATTTGTCTTTGAATGGCCATTGGGACAATTACATCATCGGCCACCATATTTGATCTCTTGGACTGAACCCCTTATGAAAATGTTAATTGATTTCTATAAATAAAAATAAAAAATCAAATGCCCTAAAGTGGTGAAGGAATTATGGGCTTATTATCGATATTTTTCTATGGGCTATTTAAATTGGACATATGGCGATTTGATAAAGAAGACTTTCTTCTTGACTATGCACTTTATAGATTTGATTTTATGGATTAATGTCACAAAGTCTTTTGGCCATTTTATTATGCAATTAGGTATTTATTTAAATGAGGATTAAGATGTATTATTAAAAATAAACTTGGGCCATTTAAGTTTGGACTTTAGGCCCAAGAATGTTGAGCCTAAAGTGGGCCAAAAGGCTGGCCCATGAAGCCCATTGGGCTGTTGACGCATGGAGGGGGGAGGAAGAGCCGCATGGCCTCCTCCAAGTGTCTTCAACAAGGGAGACACTTGTCTCCTCCTTGGGGACAAGTGTCCCCCATGCAAGATGAGGATGCATGCAAGTATATAAACAACCAAAAAGAAAGAGAGAGAGGGAGTGGCTGGTTTTGAGAGAGTGAGAGAGAGAGAGAGTTGCGAGAAGAGTGAGGAGCCGAGAGAGAGAGGGAGAAGCCGAGCGAGGGAGGAGGTCCGCTTGTCCGTCGCCGTTCGTCCGTCCGTCGCCGGTGTGCCTCGTTTGCTCGGTTTTGGAGGCAAGTTAGGATCCATTTTCTACTCTTGCATGTGTGTCTTGCATGTGTGTTTGGAATGGTGTTGAATCTTGGGTGTTTAGGAGTGAGAAACCGAAGCTAGAGTGCTTTGTTTTTGAAATGGCTTGCTGTTTGCGTGTATACCGCCCGACCCAGAAACTTGTAGAGGCTTGTATGCGTGTTTTGAGTTATATTTTGACTTCGACTCCTTCATAAAAGTTGTAGAAAACATCTCAAAGTATAACATACTAAAATTTGAGATAAAATGGTTTAGTTTCAAGGGGTGAAACCCATCCTCTACGAAAACGCTAGATCTGAAACTGTTTCGTCGACTTCTTGGTGGTTTTTTTGTGTTGCATGTTACTTTTTACCGAGAATCTCACTTCGAATTCTTCAAAAAAGTTGTATAGAACATCTTGAAGATTAACATACTCAAATTTGAGGTAAAATGAGCAATTATATCCTAGTGAAATGATTTTCTTTTGAAGACGGCAGATCTGGAAATATGGTGCTGGACTCCCGAGACTTCGTGGACTAAATTGTGACTATAATTTGAGAATATCACCTAGAATCCTTGATAAAAGTTGTAGTGGACTTCTTGAGGTACAACATATCAAAATTTCAGAGGAAACGAAGGAGGATAAGTAGGCAAAACCTCGATTTTTCGGAGACAGCTAAACTGGACTGTTCGGTACTAGGAACAGTAGCTTCGTCCGGCCATATTAAATTATCTAGGACGAATCTAGCCTATATGTCTTCATGAAAAATCTACCTTAGGATCTTGAATATAAATTGGTAAAATTTTATAATTTTTGGAGTTCATTCGGGTATTTTAATCAAAATATCTCAAGAACTGCGCAATCTGACTTTATCAGAATTTTTCATGCTGTATTGTGTGAGCCATATCTTCTTGTGTGAAACTCTTTTGGGCATGTGTTCTTCATGAAATTGATACCTTTATGTCTTTTCTATTACATACTCTGATTTCATGATTTTTGAAGATCATATGGATATTTAATTTACACATTTTCCGAAATTGTGCAAGCTGGAATTTGCTAAATCTCAAAAGTCATGATGTATGGATTTTCCTAAGTTGTATAGACCCCATGGATTGTATTGTCATAAGTGGTTGTATCTTGCTGCTTGTATGATGATGATTGGAAATGCATATAAGAATCAAATGATGAAAATGATCTTGTTTGCCATCACATCATATGCCATGTTGAAATTGATCTATAATTGAAATTGTGAACTATGATAAGTGAGAAGGCCGTCGGAGGTGTGAGCCGACGATGCCCCGGGAGTGTCGGGATGCCTGGCTAGGGAGTGCCGGATGCCCGGTGGCCTAGTGGCGTAATTCCGGAGGGTCCTCGGGAGTTTCGAGATGCTCGGTGGTATACGGTACGTAATTCCAGAGGAGGGGGGAATCCTGGTGGTATGTCGGTACGTAATTCCGGAAGCCTCGAAAGTTTGTGCCCGGGGGGATGCGTCATGATGCTAGTTGGGATGCGAGATGCCTGGCAGGTATTGTGCCGGATGCCCGGCCGGTATTGTGCCGGATGGTTCTCGCGATACCAGGATTGGGTGCGAGTGATAAATGTGAGATGCAAACACTGGTCTCGGGAAAGAGAAATGTGGCGGCCCAAAAAGAAAGAATAAAATTTGGAAATTGAAATTGAATTATGCATAGTATGGTAACTTGTATGCATAAATGCATGATGATGTGTGCATAGATGTATGTGCACCTATGGCAAGATGATACATGTATGACATGAGGATGGTGAGTGCATGGATGTATGTGCACCTATGGCATGATGGTATTTGTGACACGATGATGGTGAGTGCCTGGATGTATGTGCACCTATGGGATGATGGTATATGTGACACGATGATGGTGAGTGCATGGATGTATGTGCACCTATGGCATGATGGTATTTGTGATACGATGATGGTGAGTGCCTGGATGTATGTGCACCTATGAGATGATGGTATATGTGACACGATGATGGTGAGTGCATGGATGTATGAGCACCTATGGGATGATGGTATATGTGACACGATGATGGTGAGTGCATGGATGTATGTGCACCTATGGCATGATGGTATATATGACATGATGATGGTGAGTTCATGGATGTATGTACACCTATGGCATGATGGTATCTGTGACATGATGATGGTGAGTGCATGGATACATGTACACCTATGGCATGATGGTATATGTATGATATGATGGTGATGATTACATGAGGATGTATGTACATGTGGTGTGATGACATATGCATGGCTTCAAGGTAAGTTATGCATGGATGCATGAATGGCATGTGTTATGCTATGATTGTTATGATTGTATTGTGTGATGCATTGAGTGGTTTATTGGGTCCTTTACCTGTTGAGTGGCTGTACTCACCCCTTTTGGGGAATAACATTTCAAACTAGATAAGATACCTCTGCTGCCACTGCTACCAGTAGATGGATCAAGTGGTTGGATATGACCGCGGGGAGGAGGATAGCAAAGGAATGAACTTTTGGACACTGACACTGATCGATGGACTATAAGTTTGTGACTGTTGGAAGAGATGTCAGTCATCTTTTGAAGTATAGCCAAGTATAAAAAGAAAAAACTATGGCATTTTGATGTACTGATGAATGATGTCCATCTGGTTTAAGTAAATAAAAGTGTACAGCTTTTACTTATAAACGTTTAGTAGGTGTGCATCGTTTTCTGAATATAGGGAAGGGAGTTGTTGGATATGCTTCCGTTACATGAATTGCGCAAGGGACCGATCTAAAAGATGTAAACCCCCAGGTTGTATGGACCCGCTGCAATTGAAGTGGTTTCAGAGTGACATGTTATTAGGGAAAGTGAATGGTAAGCGAACTGTGATGACTCTAATGGATCGGGGGCCGTCGAGGGGTGCCACACCTTGACATTAGGTTGGTCAATAGTCTTGGTCTAAATACAATGGTAGGAGTCGACATTCAAATTGTTATTGCTCCCAAGGATGAGCTAAGCATATAATGGAGTAGACTGAACTCAACTAGCCATATTTTTGTGAAATCCAAAAGAAGGCGGCTGCTCCCTGTATTAGAAGTGAAGGTCCGTTCTAGGCTCATCTGAACATTAGCACATTTCTGGTGTCCAGAGACATCTACTTTCATTTTCGATAAGCATGAACTTATGCCTACATTGGAAGAATATAGCATTGTCATTGGAAAATCTTTAGGCTTTGGATTGATTAGTTCACCTATTGGAATAGAGCTTACACTCATTTTATCTGAATTTCTAAGCATTGAACATAATAAGGTCAATAAAGTTTTGAAAAGTAATTGTGGGACATGCCCTTTCTCATTTTTAAGCAAATGTTTTGAAAATGCCTCTCTGATTCAAAAGAGTAGGATTTTCTTACTAACTTTCTTTGGGTTCGTAGTTTTTCCTCGCTGTAGGAATGCCTGTAATCCAACAATTGCATGGCTAGTTCAACAAGTTTGCATGGAAAATAACTTTGTCAACACTATTTTGGCTGAAAATTTATTTTCCCTCACTAAATATAGGCAAAATGGTGACAAAATGCTCCATGCCTCGCCTAAGCTTTTACAAATTTGGTTCATTTCTCATATAAAAGGGTATGGTGATCTTTTGATAATACCTAAGGTTAATGACTTTAACCACCCCATCTTAAGTTATAAAGAGATACAAACTAATGCTCTAGACTATCATTATTCTGAATGATTAACTTTTATGCAAAATTCAAGTTCCAAAGGCTTCCAATGGCACGCTAATTGGTTCCAAGTCCCAACAGCACGGTTCACTTGTAATGGATTTGGACTAGTTCCTCTGCTGGGTTCCATGGATACTACTAAATATTATCCCCTCCGAGTGGCCTATCAATATCAAGTTATGCAAGAGCTCCCTCCACGTCTCCAACTTGAGTTAATTCAAGTTGATTTCACCAATGAAATTGGCGACCAAGAGCAATCCGTTGACTTGATCAAGGCAATGTGGGGTGGGGTATGTGTCGGTCATCAAAGCCAAAACTATCCAAGAAAGAGTCGAAAGGCTAGCAAAAAATCTTTTATGCATCAAAGGAGTATATCCAATTGCACAAGAATCCCAAGAAGCTTCTTCCGAAGATCCCCCAACCACCCATCAAATCCACGTGTTGTGCGAAGTATAACCGCCTCAAGAGGAAGGCCAAAGAAGCTAAAGAGCATGACTCCAAGTTAGCTTGAGCTTATGAGCAGTTACAAAAGAGTGTCGCTTCCCATGTGTATATAGATCAAGCCAAATAAATAGGCTTGAATCTATTTTTCATTAATAGATTTATTATTTAGAAGGTTGAGTCATTTACGTTTCTAGAATATTTGTTTAAGAATTTTGCAAGTTTTTGCTTTCATAGTCATTGTTTAGGAGTTCTATTGAATAAAGATCATTTTTCATTAATGAATGAATAAAAGCGATCAAACCTTTGTCATGGAATGACATGTTTTATATGTGATGCTTACATGCGTTCATTTCTTCAAATTAAGAGATAACGGATCGTGCATATTCATCTATTATTACATGATCAAGAGCTAAAATGGTTTACCAAACCCAGATGCGTGATCGTATTGCCAATTTGGAAAATCAACTCAAACATTTGATTACCTCTATGCAATTTATGACGTCTTAAATCGAATCCCCCTGGGTGAATTTGATTCCTGCACTTGCTCTCCCTGAGTTAGTAATCCTGAAGCAGGCAAACAAGGCCCAAATGATTGATGATGACATGCCCAAACTAGAGGATGACCCACTATCAGTCACTACTAAGAAGGCCAAGTTTGACAACACTCATAAGATAGAGCAAGATGAATGCTTTGCAAAGCTTGAGGAGAAAGTGAAACAATTGCAAGAATCACAAAGCTCACTCCCAATCGACTTGTCTATTCATAAGGAGGTTAAGATGTCGAACAAGTTTAAAATGTCGGAATCCGAGAAATATGATGGTACTTGTTGCTCGAAAGTTCACTTGCAAATGTACCATGTACGAATGACACAATATGTCAAAGATAAACCCCCTCATGATCCAATCGTTTCATGCGAGTTTGGCCGGATCCGCACTGAACTGGTACATTATGAAGAACATAAACCTCCTCAACACTTGGAATGAAGTGGTCGATACATTTCTTGAGCAATATAAGTTTGATATGGACATCGCAACTTGTTGGGAAGATCTTGAGCGAATAAAGAAGAAGAAGAACGAGTCATTTAAAGAGTATGCCATGAGATGGTGAAATCTAGCAGCTCAAATCACTCACAAGCCTACTGGCAAAGAGTTGATGAAGTTGTTTGTTAAATTTCTCCCATTTGAGTTGCACAACCAGATGACTAGCACATACGTTGAGAACTTCAACCAACTTATTTCTATGGGGGAACAAATTAAAATAGGGACATGAGAAGGATGGTTTGTCAGGCCATCTAACAAAAGGTTTACCACTGAAAAGAAGAAATAGGCAGATACGGATGTGAATGTGGCTTACAATCAAGAAAATACCAATTGCACCTAGCTATCTAGATGAATGGAAGGCAACAACAAATTGCTGGCCGTCAATCATTCGTCCAGCCGAATAATAAAAGGCAGTTCTCCCCTCTCCCCGGGTCTCCATCCCAAGTATTGGTAATCCTTCGAAAGAAAGGTTTGCTTACTAGCGAGCCAAAGTGCCTTAATCGTGAGCACACTCGTGGTAACGACTCGACAAAAAAGTGTGATTACCATAGCAGTGAATTGGGTCATTTGACTGATGAATGTTTCACCTTCAAGCACAGAATCCGGAATCTCTTGGACACAAAGGCCTTTTCATTCCAAACCGCTCTGCCAAATGTCCAAAAAAATCCATTACCTATGCATAAAGGCAAGGCGAATGCTATATTTGAGTTTAACATCGATTGAACTAAGAACTTGAAGGTGCACATTGCAGATGTTTACAATGGACTCGTGAGAGCTAGGTACTATCTGGATCATGAGGGTTCTCATGTCTTTAATGAAATAAACGGTCGCTGAAATGGTGGATGTCGGGATGATTGTATATGCTGACCATATTGGTATAGTCTTTACTATATCCCAAGTCATCATTAATTAGGAAGAAGAATGGGGTGCACTCAATGCTGATAAGGATGAAATTGGCCCGTTGCTTGCAGATATGCCACCTCTAGAAGGTGCATAATTTTCTATTGAGGTTCCTTTGCCTGACGAAGGAATAGTGATTGAGATACTTCAACCTTATAAGTATGTTGACAATAAGGCAATGCACTAGTCCTATGATCTAGATGTCGACTTGGTTACAAGGTCTAGTCGGACCTATGCTCAAGCTAATGCCCAACGTACAAAGCATGTCATTGATGAAGAGGCTAAATAATTTATGGCTGTAATCAAATCAAGTGAATATAACATGGTCGACCAGTTGTGAAAGATGCCAACTCAAATCTTTTTGCTTGAACTCTTGTTAACTTTCCCTACACATCAAAAGTCTTTGATGAAGGTGCTGAGTGAAATTCATGTACTGGAAACGATTAAGGCCAACAAGTTGGAGGAGTTCGTAGGATCAATTTTTCTCAAAGACATAATTGCCTTTTCTGACGAAGAATTCCTTATTAGTGGTAGGGGACACAACAAAACTCTCCATATATCCGTCAAGCACAAGTTTTCTCATGTGTCCCATGTGCTCATTGACAATGAGTCCACTCTCAATATATGTCTCTTGACAACTCTTCACTACCTCAAGATAAACCCATCCAAGATACATGCCGCGAAGACTTCCGTGTGAGCTTTTGATAGGACAAAGAAGGAGGTGATTGAGAAGATCCACCTTGATGTGCAAATAGGGTCAGTAATTTTCAATATCCCATTTCAAGTGATGGACATCTCTATTGCATTTAATTTTCTACTAGGTCGTCCCTAGATACATGGTGCCATCAAGTCTCCATCTCCATCAAAGTGTGAAGTTTGTAGTTAAAGGGAAACTAGTCACTGTTTATGGCAAATAAGACCATCGAATTTATCGTGAGATGGCTATCCCCTCTGTCGAGCTAGATTTTGAGCTTGAATCAAGTTACCACTCATTTGAGTTGGCATCCACCATACATGCTTCTTGAGGTTCAGCATCACCTACTCTTGAAATTTCAAATGCTGCCCTTATAGTACGAATGGTGATGGTTGTAAATGCTTTTGTTCCTAGCCATGGTCTTGGAAGAAGGGGTCAAGGCGTTTAGAACCTTATTGAGGCCCCTCGGAGGTCCTGTTCTGCTGGATCGGGATGCCATGGAAGAGGTGGAGAAAGTTTTGGAGGATGAAGATAACAAAGGAAAAACTTACCACCTGAGCAAGGGCAAAGGAGGCACGACACACTACCTCCCAACATTCGCGAGACATTTCTGGCCCTCCTAGAATGATGTAGGATGGAATAGAAGTGATGGAAACCCTGGGATAGCCAAGTGGCAAATTCAATTACTATGTGAAGTATTCAACTCCCTCTAGTTTTTAAATTCATCCTCATGACATTATCATAGATGGATGGGGTCATATGGATGATCTTGCACCTCCAAAGGTAGAGAACCCCAATGATACATTGGAAGGAATCACAAGTCTATTCGATGATCTCCTTATAGGCGCCATTAATGAAGGACCATAAAAAAGAATGGATGTTAGCCCACAAGAGTAACTCATTTATTGCTTTTGCACATTCCCCTACATGGGAATTTTTATTGCTTTCTAGGAATTATTTTCGATTTCTTCTTTTTCGCTTTCTTTCTAGGGCTTGAATATCGCATTTTTCGGCAGAAGTACACTATCAGTGCCATAAGTTGTGTACGGCACTCACTTTGGTGCCAAAAGTTTCTATCGGATCACTTAAGTGCCAAAAAGTTTGAAAAGCAATCATTTTGGTGCCAACTCCGATCAGATTGACTGGAAATCCAACGTGGCATTTTTTGTATATTAATTTTTGACGATGATGTGGCTCGTCGGAGAGTACAGTCAGTATGTAAACCACAAAACAATGTCGTTTGGTGTCTCTTCCCCAATTCAAAACCCTAAACCCTAAATCTACCAGATAATCTCGGCCACCGCCGCCCTCGTCGTCCTCTTCTCCTCCCTTGCCGTCCTCTCCGTCGCCGCCCATGGCGCCGCCAAGCACCACCACCTCCTCCATTACCTCGACGAGTTTGGCGATCGCGGCGAGCAAGTCGCCGTCAACCCCTTCGCCTCCTTCGATAACCCGCGCCTCTGCAACGCCTACGTCGCCTTCCAGGCCCTGAAGTAGGCCATCCTCTCCGACCCCAACAACTTCACTGCCAATTGGGTCAGCCCTGATGTTTACGGCTACTCCAACGTCTTCTGCTCCCCCACCCCCGACGACCCCGGCGTTCGCACCGTCGCTGGCGTCAATGGTTTTCCCTACTCCTCCCCCTTCAACCACCCATATCCCTCGCCTCCGCCTTCGCTGGTGATGGGCTAGTCGCCATCCTTGACGGCCCCTGCGCTCGGCGGCCGCGGCTCCGACTCTGACCTCGACCCCGACCTCGACTTGGCCACTCGGCGGCCAAGTCGAAGGCCGTGATCTCACTCAAGTGCGAACCTCACGTCGCCAAGCGATGAGGCCAAGCGAGCTAGGTCGACGACCGAGCAACGATAGCCGAGCGAGCTAGATCGGCGGTCGACGAGGATCGGAACCCTAATTTCAATATCCAAATAAATAAAAAAAAATCCCAAAATGAGTTGTGCGGTGTCATTTTTGTGAGGCCATCCATTTAGGACGGCAAAACATCGTCGTTTTCTTAAGGAGGACGGAAAACGACGTCGTTTCTCAAGCCATGTCAAATTTTTTTTTTAAAATATAAAAGTCACGTCATTATTTTGGTAGGAATCTCTCGCCGGTGGCACCAAAGTGATCATTTTTCCTCCAATTTGGCACTTAAGTGATCCAATTGAAACTTTTGGCACCAAAGTGAGCGCTGTACACAACTTATGGCACTGATAGTGTACTTCTCCCGCATTTTTCATTCAACAAATGTAATTGATTGATGAATTTTAATAAAATTACAAGTTTTATTTTGAGGGCATGATGAGGCACACCAAACCAGTCGATTAATGATATCCAACCGATAAAAGAAAAGAAAAATCCAAGGAGAATTCTGACGCTTGGGCTTCATCATATTTTCTCGTGTCAAAATGTTTTCCAATTTTTTTTTTTAAAGTGTAAAAAAAAAACAGAGATAAAAAATGTAGTTTACCCCATTTGTCCTTTTGATTCATCTACTTCGTGTTTCAACAATGATATTATGGCATGCAAGGGTATGGGTGTGACATCCTGAATTTCAGGCTCTGTTTTTTATTCAATAAGTTGGGCTTTTTATTGACGCGCCTATAATGCTTTTCCCTGAGTTGGCCACTCACGGGATAACTAGCCTATCAGGTGAAACCGTTAAGGAATCTAAACACAATAGACATGAGAATTCGACCAAGAATCGACTGCTCGACCGTGCTAATCTGCAAGGGTCATTACAGCACCGTTAAAATCGATCAGAGACCGGAGATAGGTTGATTCGATAGAGATATGTGATTAATGTATGGGTGATTTCACTTAATTGCAAAATTTTTATTGAATGGCACTAAACTGATTTTTCTGTCATTTTAGTACTATGTGTCCGTATTTGAAACCTCGAGATTTTCACGACAATCGAGAGTCACCAATGTGTTGAAGATGCATAATGTGGTTCGAAAATAATCGACCACGGGTCAATTGCACTAAAAATTCCTAAAAGCTACCCAGTAGGTTAGGTCACGTTAAAATCGCGTCAGATTGAAATTAACTGTGAATTTGAACTTGATTTCAGAAATTGAAAGTTCTGTCATGTTATGATTCATTTTAGAAATTTCGACTCATCCTTTGGAGAATTTTCGGCACGCTCAAGATTTTTACGGAAAATCAATTCGGACGATTCGGAAACGAAAGAAAATTAGGATTGGCCAAATTGAAGGGATTTTTAGCCTCCTTAGTGAGCTATTAGGTGAAGGGAAATGGTGGAAATTGTGTAGGCCTCATCCTTAGCAAAATTAGCATCAAATTGGGGAAATTGGTGAAGAATTTGAAGTCCAAAGTGAGGAAATTCGTAGGCTTAATGGGGGCTGCAACTTTTGGTACCAAATTGAGTTAATTGTGGGAAATTAATTTCAAGAAAGTAATTGGGGACAAAGGGGATATACTTGTGGACTTTTGGGGCCAAGACATGATGAAATTGAGATATTTATCTTTGACTTTGCCCCTTTTTTCCCATCTTCTCGAGCAAGCCAGCTTCGCCGACTCCCTCTCCATCGCTGCTTCTTCCTCTCTTTCATTTTCTGTTCTGCTGAAGGTCCTCTCCACGTCTTCTCTCTTTCCCTCTGCCAACCCTTGCTCTATTCCCTTTTGTCTTGATGCTTCCCCACCGAACGATCGCGCATGCCCACCTCCACTCACGCCAGCGTTCTTTTCATTTCGTCCCTCACTGCCACGTTCGAGTCAACTTCCTCGCCCAGCCCTGCGGTTGACTCCAGCAGCTCCTTCGTGCGCCAGCTGCCAACTCCACCGATTCTCCTCCATTTTGTTGCCACCCGTCCGTGAGAAGCCCCCACCAAGTCAACTCCTTCACCGCTCCACTCACGTCTCCATCCGATTTCCATCCTACGAGCTTAGCATCATCGTCGAAGCTGCTTCTTCGCAGCTCAGCCGAGCCTGAAGCCAGCAATTGATCGGGGAGCAAGCAATGGGCTTGCTGGGCCTTTTCAGCTAGGTCCTAGCTCCCATTGGTGCCACCATAAGCCCAAGTTTCGGCCACCGTTGCGCCGCCATCACGGTGAACTGGTTTTCGTGTTAAATCGGTGAGTTTATGCACTTAATTAGGATGTTAATGATGTTTAAGGGGTGCTTAGATTAGGTTAAGATTAGATTAGGGTAGTTATTAGTTTATTTAATTAATTTAGGTTAGTTAGATTAGTGAATTAAATGGTTAGAACTTGCAATTAGTTAATTTAGTATGTGGCATTGTAGTTAGAATGGTTAGGATAATTTAATTATGTCAATAGGTGGTTAGATTAACAATTTTTAGCCCAAGTATGTATTTATTGGTTTAATTTGCATTATTGAATTAATTTTGGTAATTATTTAATTATTAAATATTTTCCGAAAATTAGACCGGGATAACTGGTGATCGAAATTTCATGCTAATTGTAATGGTGTGTTCAGTTTATGCAATTGAGTGTTAATTTGTGCAAATTGAGTGCTGATTAGAATTTTGGTCATTTATTCCAAAATTTGTGAATTTTGATATTTATTCAGAAATTCCCTGGTGTCAGGTTTTAACACCGAAAGTGATTTTAAAGACTATATTAAACCGTGGGATTTTAAAAGGAAGGATACCAATTTTTAATGTTCGATCTGACCGTGTATCCGCACACGATATTTTCATCGGATGTTTTTAATACGAAGAAAATAGGCCAAGGTCATTATCTTAATTGAGGCATGTGAGTGCAAAGCACAATGTCCTTGACCGGAATTGAATGATCGTGTGATGGCTAAGAGAATCCGTCCCTGGTGTGTGTTAGTGGACGTCACCCTTATATGGGACGCCCTTGGTCAAGGGAAGCCGGTCGCAGTAGATTCTGGACCGAAACTCTTTCGGGAATGCCGTAAGGAATGTTGTGCCCAATATGTGTCGGAGGATGTAACCGTGCTCAAAGGAGTGAGACAAAACTTGGCTAAGCTAGAGGACTGCTGTGTGTTGGGTAAAACTGTCTGTGCGGCTAGTAATAATCAATTGGAATGCATGATTGATTGAGATAGATGCGCCGGATTATGGGACAAAATTGTGTGGCATGGAATGGGATGTGTCATAATGATTTGGCCTTATCATTAGGACCCCTGTGCTTATTTGAAATTTGAGTGTGGCGTTCCAATTGATGAGCTTATTTGCTACTCATGTTTTCATGGCTGTCTATGATATGAATTGTGCTAACCTGCAGAGAGGATCCGAGACGAGGTAAGTGTCACACCCCGAACCCCGAGACACGTGAACAACCCGCCATGGTCATGTAAATGCGACATTCCCAGGTAGTGTCGCCGACCCCAATCTAATTTATTTAAATTATTATACGCATGCGGAACGTGCTAAGAAATCCCCTGACAAAGATATACGGGATAGGACAACAGGGAAATCAATTCAAAATCAATCATACTTTCATACATCCTCATCAAACCAAGGTTTACATATACCAACAGGATCCAGGGACTATAGGCACCAAAATGGGTCAGAGTTTATGTGCATCAAAAAGGGTCAGGAGCACTCTCTATCGTCTGGTCCACCTCCGTCGGCATGCCATTCATCTCCGGGATACCGCCATCTACGGTCCTGTAATATTTTTCCCCAAACCGGGATGAGACTTTGTCTCAGCAAGTTCACCCCTCCTAAACCCCTATTAGAAAGCAAATACACCCCAAAGTGGTTTAGCCACACAGCACAGAAGACTTACCTCGCCTTCTTGGCTTCCTACAGGTTAGTATAATTCATATCACTCAAGCACCAGTAATGATAAGAATGTAAGCCATCGGAACACAATCAATTTCACTTAATTTCACAACCACGGCAAGCATTCCATGTCATCATTATCCATTGCCACACAAGGGCACAACCTACTCGCAGGTCGGCTATCTACTAACATTACAGCATTTCTAGAAGAATAAAGGTCCAGTCGGTCTCGCCACTACTGCGACCAAGCCACGTCGTTCTATCGACAGCATTCCTAGAAGAATAAAGGTCCAGTCGGTCTCGCCACTACTGCGACCAAGCCACGTCGTTCTATCGACAGCATTTCTAGAAAAATAAAGGTCCAGTCGGTCTCGCCACTACTGCGACCAAGCCACGTCGTTCTATCGACAGCATTTCTAGAAAAATAAAGGTCCAGTCGGTCTCGCCACTACTGCGACTAAGCCACGTCGTTTTATCGACAGCATTTTTAGAAAAATAAAGGTCCAGTCGGTCTCGCCACTACTGTGACCAAGCCACGTCGTTCTATCGACAGCATTTCTAGAAAAATAAAGGTCCAGTCGGTCTCGCCACTACTGCCACCAAGCCACGTCGTTCTATCGACAGCATTTCTAGAAAAATAAAGGTCCAGTCGGTCTCGCCACTACTACGACCAAGCCACGTCGTTCTATCGACAGCATTTCTAGAAAAATAAAGGTCCAGTCGATCTCGCCACTACTGCGACCAAGCCTTTCAACCAGCACACGACAATTCAAAATCGACCCTTGAACACTTTACATGTCACTTACATACTCCAATTTCAATATTAACCCTTCCAAATTTGATTTCGGTGTCAAACCCGACACGTGGGAATTTTCGAATAAAATTCCTATTTTTCACAATCAACATTCAATTTGCAATATTTACTCATCAAATTCAAATTCTAAATATACAGCAGCGTTCAACACGAAATTCTGAGCAAATAGGATCAAAAATAAATTTTCGAGTTTTTTTTTTTTAAATAATATTTTAATAAGTTTCGGAATATGGTATATTATTAAATAATCCAACAATTTCGAAGCATTTATTTAAATCATAAATAAATTCCTTTAAGTCCCATCAAGGCTTATTTTAAAAATAAACATACTTAACCTTTAAACAAAACACACTTTACTTTAATCAATCACCTTAATCTAATCCACAACTAATTAAACTAATCTAACCACCTAATCTTAATCAACTTAAGCCAAACATACTTAAGGCATCATTAACTCGCTAATCACGGTTTAGTGAGGTAAACTCACCGGAATCACTTTCCGACGAGTCTCCGGCGAAGAGCACGACGACGCCGACGACAAACCTACATGGATCAACATCAAATGAGCACTAATAGGGGACCAAAATGAGCTCGGAAGAGGCTAGATCTGGCTGGTTTTCTTTCCGGCAACTAACTGGGCTTGAAAGGTGGCGCAACGGCGGCTGAACGGACGGAGAAACGGCGGAGGAGAACCGGCGACAGCTTGTGCAACAACCGACGGAGGCTTGAGCGGACGGACAGCGGTGACAGGAGCTTCGGCGAACGGCAACCAGCAGCGGACGAAGAGACGATGGCGCGACAGCGTGCGACGGTGGAGAACGGCGAAGGCGACGACCAAGCGGCGTGCGAGCAGTTCGAGCGAAGGGGGATCCGGCGCTGGTTTCCTTTCTTCTTCCTCCCCTCCCAACCGGTTCCAAGGTTGAAGAAGAAGTTGATGTGACACCCCCACTTTTGGTGAGCCAATTGGCCTGTGACACTTGTCAAGCTCTCCTTAAATTTGGCCTCCACCATGACATCACCTGCTGATGTCACTCTCCACTAATTCAAATCCTCCATAACATCTTCCAATAGGTTCAACTTCATTTTCCGCCGGGGTCCAAATTATTGAACATTCAATTACTTCAATTTCCATCAATTCTCTTCTAATTGAGTCCAAATTAAAGTCCATGAATTAATCCAATGTTCCTAATAAGATTTGCAACACTCTTTGACTTCCAATTTCAGAATTCGATTTCAATTTCACGGTTAATTTCACTCTGGTGCGATTTTTGCGCGCCTAATCTACTGAGTAGCTTTTGGGGAAGTTTTCTTGCATCCGACCCGAGGGTGATCAGTCCCCAAGTCTGACGCGGTAAAATTCCTTAATTACTTCACTCAATAAACTAGTTCTCTCGTAAGTGGCCAACTCTGAGAGACGAACTACATGCACAGATGAATTACCCGACTCAATTAACTGAAAATAAAATTGAGAAAAATCGGGATGTCACAGTAAGTCTCTCTGGTTGTGTGATTGTATGGTTAAGACGCCCTAGGTGTATTACCATCCTAATCAGGGTTTAGAGCGTGAACTTGTTGAGATTTATATATCACCCCGTCGTGGGCTCAATTCTTTTCAGGGCCGTAGAGCAAAGGATTTGGAGTTGAGCTGAGGGAATTTGAGGTGTAGGTTAGATAGGACAGTTTCTTTTGAGAGTCGGTCTTTTGAAGTCTTTTGGTTGTAGACTTTAATACATGACTTAGTGTGTATATAAGAGCATGTTTTGTTTGTGAATCTATTGTCCTGCTTTTCTATCCTGAGATGGTCACTGTTAGGGGATTTGTTCTTCGTTTCCGCATGTGCAATAAAATGAAAGGGTTAGCAACTCATCCTGGGAAGTCACAATTTTATCGACTACCGAGGGATGGACACGTGCTCGAGGTTAGGGGTGTGACACTGGGAATGGTCCAATTTAATGTAGTAGGTGCTGATAATGATGATCCTAAATACTCAATTGAAGATTCGATTGAGGTGCAGTGTAATTGGGAACAAAATGAAAAAGTTAAGGCTTTCACATCCAAACAAACGGTCACTATTAATTTATGTAATATAGAAGAAGCCAATGAGGTGAAAATTGGGGTAAATCTCTTAAAAGATGGGGCCAAGCGTCTAATGCAGTTGCTAAAAGAATATCAAGATGTGTTTGCTTAAGCCTATGCTGACATGCTAGGTTTAGACCCATCAATTGTTGAGCATTGTTTGCCTACTAATATGGACATGCCACCAAGAAGCAGAGATTACAGAGAACTAAACCCGAACTCTTAAAGAAGATAGAGGAAGAAGTAATGAAGCTTTTGAAGGTAGGATTTAATAAGGTCTTGTAGTACCCAGAATGGGTAGCTAACATCATACTAGCGATGAGGAAAGATGGTTGAGTCCGAGTTCTTGTCAATTATTGTGATTTGAACAAGGCCAACCCGAAGAATGATTTCCCATTACCACATATAGATGTCCTTGTGGATAGTACTGGTGGATTTGAATTGTTGTCCTTGTGGATAGTACTGGTGGATTTGAATTGTTCTCATTTATGGATGATTTTTCCAAATACAATCAGATAAAGATGAAGGAGGCAGATAAGGAGAAAATTGCATTTATCACCCCATGGGAACCTTTCATTATAAGTTCATGCCTTTCGGACTTAAGAATGTAGAGGCAACTTACCAGCAAGCCATGATAACACTATTCCATGATATGATGCATCAGGAGATTGAGGTCTATGTTGATAACATGATTGTGAAAACCTGACTTGGAAGAAGCCACGTTGAAGCCCTAGAAAGGTTGTTCGATCGACTCTGTGAGTTCAAGCTCCATCTAAATCACGCCGAATGCATGTTCGGAGCAACATATGGTAAATTACTCAGATTCATTATGAGTAGTAAAGGGATCGAGATCGACCCATCTGAAGTCAAGGCTATATACGAGTTACGACCTTTGTTAAAAGTGAAGAAGGTCTGAAGCCTTTTGGGGAGATTGAATTACATTGTTTGATTCATTTCTCAACTTTTCGAAATCGCTAAGCCATTCTTTAAGCTCTTAGGGAAGAATGTGCAAGTTAAATGGAATGATGAGTGTCGAGAAGCATTTGACAAATTAAAGCAATACTTGATGAATCCACCAATTCTTGTCTCACCACTGCCGGGGCATTCTTTAATTCTCTATCTCACCATTCGTAGGGAATCATTTGGTGCAATGCTTGCCTAGGAAAGTCTCGTTGATAATGTTGGAGAAAACTTCCTTATTTGTTTTGAAGTTGACAAAATGTTTCCATCAGTCTAGTCTGAAGACTTACAGACTCTATCGTCAAAGTCTAAAGACCTCCAGACTCAAGACTTAAAGTCTGCCCTCATTGACAGTTTCTAGACCAACGAAGAAAAGTATTATCCGTTGAAGAAAACTTATCCAGATGCGAGTATATCTTTAAGGATTTGATTCGTATGGTTGAAGAAGATCTCACGGCTAGAGATGGCAACTTGAGATCAATTATTCGTATTGAAATGAATTTGATTAATTGATTGATTGGCGAAGTATACTTGGAAGGTTCTACTTATGGAAACCTAGATCCTGATTGTATGGGCGAGCATGATTGGTGGGCTATCATCACATTCCTTAAATAACTCGAGATCTCCCTAATTGATTCTATTCAACGGGTTGATTGCAAAAACTTCTTTGGAAGGTGCCAACGGTTATAAAGGCATGGAGGAGTATATAAGGAAGACGTTCAAGTTATTCGAGTGTGTGTGAGAGAGAAAATTTCCAAAGTCTGAAGCTCCTAGTTATTCGTTATTTCAATTGTTGAGCTTAAATTGTACTCAAAAGAGAGATTAGATACTTGTGAAACCTTGAGGAAGTGTAGCAGAGTCTCTACACTGTGGAATCAAGGGCGTGAGACTGTAACATCTCTTTTGATTCATAGTGAAATCTAGCCGGTGGGCTGTCAGTGCGGGAGAGTGGACGTAGGCTTGGTCTAAGCTGAACCACTATAAACCTTGTGTTTTGATTCTCTATCCCTAATCTCTTTACTTTGATTCGCAGCTCTATATAACTGTTTATAGTCTTTTACATTTTCAGTCTATCACTCTTAAAAGTCAAATTACTTAGTTAAGTTTTGCATAAATGTCTTTGATCACCTATTCACCCCCACTAGGTGTTCTTACTAGCCCTTTCAATTGGTATCAGAGCCTGTGTACTCATTTAATTGAAGTGTTTTTACTTCTAAGTTAAAGATCCATGGCTAGTATGTTGGCTTCAAGTTTGGTTGAAGGCCAAAGCAACACCAAACCACCTTATTTTGATGGAAAGGAATACAATATATGGAAAAACAAGATGAAAGCATTCCTAAGATTGAAAAATCCTCTGGAATGAGATGTAGTAGAAAAAAGAATCATTCCTAAAGCTACATCAGTCTCAGAAAGGGGAAAAGAAGTAGTAGAGGCTAGTGAGATGACTCAAGAAGAGATAACCAAGAGACAAGCTCTTGATCCAAAAGCAATTTACTCCTTATATTGTGCATTATCTTCTACTGAGTATAACAAAATATCTTCTTGTGAAACAGCTAAAGAAGTCTGGGATAGACTGCACATTACCTATGAAGGAACTGATCGAGTGAAAGAAACCAAGATCAATATTCTACTCGAACAATATGAAGCCTTCAAGATGAAGCCAAGAGAAACTATTACTGACATGTTTAGCCATTTTACAGAAATCGTAAATGGTCTAGAGTATCAGGGTCAACCAATCTCAGGACCCATGAATGTTAACAAATTGCTACGTGGACTTTCTAAAGATTGGAATCACGCAAAGACTTCAATAAGGGAAACACAAAGGATCATGCCGCTCTCCGTAGACGAATTGGTTGGCACACTTCAGTCCTATGAAGTGGAGCAAATCAATGAAGAAGAAGATCCCAAAGGTAAGAAGTCTATTGCCTTAAAATCTAACGATGACTCTAATGTTACAGACTCTAAAGACAATATGGACGATGAAGAGCTTGCACTCATGATAAAAAGGTTTAGGAAACTGAATAAAAAGGGAAGAATATTCAATTGGAAGAAACAAAGCACTCAAAAGTTTCAAAACAAATCAACTGAGGATGATGAATCCAATTGAATGCAAGAAAAATGGACACATCAGACCTAACTGTCATTTGTTGAAGAAAAAGAAATGAAAAGCTGAGAAATACAAAAAAGCACTCAAAGTAGAATCATGGAGTGATACCGAATGCGAAGAGAGTGATGATGATTATGCCAATATTTGTTTAATGGCAAAATCAGAATCAGACTCAGACTTTGATACAGATACAGACTCAGACTTAGACAGTGAAATCGAGGTAAGTAATTTAAAAATTCCTACTAAAGTCTCGAAATATATTAATGAACTTTGTCTTAGCTTCAAAACTTCTCTTAAGAGGATTTTTGAGTTAAAAAGAGAGAATTCTACACTGAAGCAATAGGAAAACTCTTGGAAAGAAAAGTTTGAAAATTTAGAAAAAAGTTTTGATGTTTTAAAAGAAAATGCAGATTCTCTTTCAAAAGAAAATACATATTTAAAAAATGACATTTCAAATATTTCAAAAAGGTTTTCTATAAGATCTGAGAAATTGGAAAAGATTCTTTCAGTACAAAGACCTTACTTTAACAGATCAGGCTTGGGAATGACTTCTGAAACCATTCCTCTAATTGATTTTCCAAAAGTAAATGAAAGAATCAAATAAAGACCTACAAAAACCTTTTATAGAAATCATTTTCAAAAAGTCTTTGTAAAACCTGTTGGTCGAAGTGCTCTCAAATGTTCTAAGTGTAATAGCTCAGAACACTTTAAGAAAGAATATCCTATGGTTTGGATACCTGTTAAGAAGGATTGGACAAAGATCGTATATTGCACTAACTCCACTGGACCCAAGAAAGTGTGGGTACCAAAGAAAGCTTGAGTTTCTTTTTTAACTGCAAGTCACTTTCAAGAGAAATGTCAAATGGTATTTGGACAGTGGATGTTCAAGACATATGACAGGAAATTCAAGTTATTTTATAAAGCTTGTTCAAACAAATGGAGGAAAAGTCTCTTTTGGTGGAAATAGCAAAGGAAAAATTGTTGGATGCGGAACAGTAAAGATTGGAAGTCTCACAATCAACAATGTTTCATTGGTGGAAAGACTAAATTACAATCTACTCAGCATAAGCCAACTGTGCGACACTGGATACAAAATCAACTTTCTGGAAGAAATATGTTCGGGAACTAGTAAAGATTTCTCTCAATCTTTTACTGGGCGAAGACATGGGAATATTTATCTTTTGGATATCAAGCCAGAAAGATCTCAGTGCCTAATATCAATTCAAGATGAGGAATTTCATAGTAATAGAAATACATGTCCCATCGAAACAGTGAATCTTTGGCATCGAAAGCTTGGCCATATCAACATGAAGCAAATTGCCAAAATCTCTTCCAAGAAGCTTGTTCGTGGACTACCCAATCTGAAATATAAAAAATCTAACTTATTGTGGCATCCGGAAATTTCGACCACCCTCAAATATGCAACAGCCATGAGCAATCGACGAGAGTATCGTCGGTACCACATTTGGCCTAGTTTCATCATCACACGACGTCTCGAAACATTTACTTTCAAAGAAAAGGAAATTCTTCTTTGAATGACCATATGAACAATCTCACCAATGGCCACGTTATTTTTATCTCTCGGATTGATCAGCCATGCAACAAGAGAGGTCTTTGGACTTTGATCGATTGAAATTTTTTTAGTGAGTTAAAGGAGCAAGGAAAATTCGGTCGCACATGGGGACGAGTATGCATGTATGGGGAGGGGAGCCCATCTACGTCCAAGCCGCCTCTTCTTTCCCCATTCGATCGACATTGGGTCAACTAAATTGAGGGGTGTTGACTGAAGCAAGGCCAGCAGAGGCCACATTGCTTCGAAAGTCGTCACCAGCAGGGCTCCAAGGTGTTGCAAATGGAAGACACGCCTCTCTCCAGCTGTCTTCGATTTCTGCTGCCACCGAAAAACCTGCATGCATTGACCGAATTAGTCAACAAACGAAGAAGAAAAACACTCGTACACAGAGGGGAGGAGAGAGAAGAACCGAGCAAAAATTCCAGCGAGTGAGAGAGTGAGGTATCGAGCGGGTGAGCGAGTGATAGAGAGAGAGATTGAGCGAGAGAGTTCGTGAGTGAGCAGCAAAGGGGTGAATGGCGAGAGGAAGAAGAGACCGCCTTTTGTCTTGCTCAAGTTGCCGCCGTCGATGCCACTATTCTTCGTCGCCATTGAGCCAAGCCCGAGACCCTGAGCCCTCTGTTTTTGCTTGCCGTTGAGCTAAAGAACTAGAGGCAAGTGAAAGTCCATTGATCTATATAATGCAATGTTGTTATGGTATGATGTAGTGCAATAGACTTGGAAATGTTTGGGTTTCGGATGTTGGATGCTGAACTTTGGGTGAGTGGAGTAGAAATGGATTGAGAAATTGAGGAAACACTTTGGTTTTTATAGGTGCTTTTAAATTCCTTTGAATGACATTATGAAATATAGTTTTGGATGGATTTTTGGAAGTAAAATTAGTCAAGGTATAGGCATCTGATTCCATTGAATCCTTGTGGTTTGGAATTACTCATGTGTAGTATAGTAATTTTGTCGATTTTCTATAGAAATTTCTAGTATGATTTTGGTCTTGATTTCTTTATGAAAGCTGTAAGGAATTGTTTAAACTATAACATATATTTTGGTCAGCTTTTTCGAAATTCATATATAGTGGCATAAATCTATTTTAATGTTCGGTACTTCACGGTTGAAGTGTAAATTCTGGAATAAATTTGGGGCTGAGTTATGCGACCTGTTGCAATTCATACATAACTATTTTGGCTTAGTGTTCTTCATGAAACTTTTTCCTTTAGGCCTTATTTATTAGAATTTTCTGAGTTCATTTAGGGGTTATACCGAAATTTTTACTAAAACTATGCATTCTGATGTTTGAGCTGTTTTATTCCGAATCTGCTCAATTTGTCCCAAAGGTGAATGCATCTTGAGTTGTTATTTGACATGATGATATTGACATTCAACATATCATTCAATATTGAGATTTGATGAAGACTCATGGGACATATTGTCATCGCATTGAAAATTGTTTTTGATATTAAGATGTTAATGTTGCCGTTGGACCCTCATATTAACGATGCTCCGGGAGTCGGGAGGCCCAGAGGATTGAATGAGTCAATGCCTTGTGGATGCCTGGGTCCATAGTGCCCCAGAGGTTTTCCCCGGGAGCATCGGGATGCCCGGTAGTATGTCGGTACGTAAATCCGGAGGGTAGGGGTAACCATTTTCATGGCGCGCCCCGTCAATTCCTTGTGACACCAGGTAGGGTGCGAGATGCCTAAGAGGTGTGACATAACATGCTCTGTATGCCCGGTGGCCTAGTGGCCAGATGCCGGAGGCTTTTGCGACGCCAAGTTGGGTGCGAAATCCTAAAGGGACGCAAACATTGGTCCTCTGGGGGGATAAAACCTTTTGAATGTTAAAATTGATAATTCTACTAAGTGTGAGTGTGGTCTGGTTTTGGGACTAAATTGTATGGCATGGAATGGGACGTGTCATAACAGTTTGGCCCTATGATCGGGACTTGTGTGACTGAACATGATGCATCTTTTTTGTTGGAACTGCACTGGTCATTGCATTGAAGAGTTATATGGTTTAGATGCATACTCATTCCTTGATGACCTGTCTTGTCTATTTTGCATAAAACTGGATCGTGATGGTTTGTATAGTATAGTTTAATGGATTTTTTCTACCGAGTGGTTGTACTCACCCCGTTTGGAGACTAATATTTCAGACTAGACAAGATGCCTATGCTACCTGTAGCTCTCGGTACATTTTATGGACTTCCGGTCAACTTGCAATGCGAGGTGTCAGAGCATCACCATCCCGAAGTGCGGGGACTATCCTTTGCTCAGGTGCGGGTGTTGATTATGTTTGATGTTGGTCCTCCTGTCGGCCTTGTATTGCAGGAGTATTTGGCTATTTCCATCTGCCGAGATGGACACACGTTGGGGCTACTACCATCGCTGCTAGCTGATGGACCGAACAGATGGGTGTGACCGTGAGTGAGGGGTAGCAAAGGTAGCATTTTTTGATGCCAACACTGACTGATAGACCTATGTATATGGCTGTTGGAGAAAATAAAGTCGGGTATCTTTTGATATGTAGTCGTGTATAGAAAACCGTGGCATTTTTGGTGTACTGATTGAATGTTGTCCATTAGGTTTTATGTAAATAAAAGTGTCTGGCTTTTACCTATAAAACTATATAGTTAGTGTGCATTGTTTCTGAATATGGGATAGGGAGATGTTGGATATGCTTCTGCTATATTTCTGCGTAGGGACCAATGTAAGAATTATAAACCCCTAAGACTTATGGACTTCCTGAAAATATCATGGTATTAGAGTAATAGACCTTCAAGTAGAGAGAGAAAGCAAGCGATCTATGGCGACCTTAGCGGATCAGGGGCTGTTCAGGGGGTGCCACACTTATGCACACTATGTGTATTGGGAAAACAGGTTAGAAGTTCCTTTAAACCAATAAATCAAGTTTCCATTAATCGTGTGCTGCAACTCCTACATATGGATCTCTTTGGGCCAACCAGAACTCAAAGCATTGGTGGAAAGAGATATTGCCTGGTAATAGTGGATGATTATTCACGATTTACTTGGGTTTACTTTATGGTAAGTAAGTCTGAAACCTTCTCTCATTTTTCAAAGTTTGCCAAGAAAATACAGAATGAGAAAGGGTATGCTATCTCAAGTATACGGATAGACCATGGAGGTGAGTTTGAAAATCAAGACTTTACCAATTTCTGTGATGAATCTGGTTTTCAGCATGTGTTCTCCTCTCCATACACTCCTGAACAGAATGGAGTTATGGAAAGGAAGAATAGATGTTTGCAATAAATGGCAAAAACTCTCTTAATTGAAAGTAGTATTTCTTCTCACTTTTGGACTGAAGCAGTTTCTACAGCATGTTATATAATTAACAGAGTATTCTTAAGGCCTATTCTAGAGAAAACTCCCTATGAGTTATTCAAAGGAAAGAAGCCAATTGTTTCTTATTTTCATGTGTTTGGTTGCAAATGTTTTGTCTTGAAAAATGCAAAAGATCGAATTGGTAAGTTTGAAGAAAAATCAGATGAAGGAATCTTCCTTGGATATTTCACCTTCAGCAAAGCTTACAAAGTATAAAACAAGAAGACTCAGTTTGTGGAAGAGTCGATGAATGTCAAATTTCAAGACTCTTTGCAAAATCAATCGATCCAGACTCAACCTGAAGAATCTAAACTTTTTCCAGACTCTACAAAGTCTGCCTCCCCTGAAGTAGCTCAAACTTCAGAAGGACAACAACGAATGGATGTTGAAAAATCAACTAAAGCAGGAGTTTAGCAATCTATCAGACCAACCAACAACTAGAAGCACAAGTCTAGTCATCCCAAAGAACTCATCATTGGTGACATTGATGAAGGGATTCGTACCAGATCTAAAAGGCATGAAGAGTCTAGTGCTGTGGCTCTTATCTCTGAAATAGAACCCAAAAGCATAGAAGAAGCTTTAACTAATGAAAGTTGGATTGAAGCTATGCAAGAAGAGCTCAGGCAGTTCAGTGTTAATGATGTTTGTGAATTAACTCCTAAACCAAAAGGTAAATTTGTTATTGGAGCTAAATGGGTTTTCAGGAATAAGATGGACGAAAAAAGGAAAAGTGGTAAGGAACAAAGCAAGACTCTTGGCCAAAGGATATACGCAAGAAGAAGGGATAGACTATGATGAGACTTATGGACCAATAGTAAGGTTATAAGCAATTAGATTATTACTTGCTTTTGCTTATTATAAGAATTTCAGGTTATTCTAACTGGACATCAAAAGTGCATTCCTGAATGGATTTATCCAAGAAGAAGTCTATGTGGAACAACCTCCTAGTTTTGAAGACCCAAGGAAACCAAACTCTGTATTTAGACTGAAAAAGGCTCTATATGGATTAAAGTAAGCACCTCGAGCTTGGTACAACAGATTAAGTAAGTTTTTAATCCAAAATGGTTTTGTCAAAGGAAAAGTGGACACAACTTTGTTTATTGAAAGAGAAGGTAAAAACTTTCTACTTATTCAAATCTATGTCGATGATATTATATTTGGATCACCTAATGAAAATCTGTACAAGAAGTTTTCAAAGTCTATGTAGGATGAATTTGAGATGAGTATGATGGGTGAACTATCCTTCTTTCTCGGACTACAAGTGAAACAATTGAAGGAAGGAATTTTCATTTACCAAGAAAAATATGCAAAAGAACTTATTAAAAAGTTCGGATTGGAGAATTGCAAAAAGACTGAGATACCAATGTCTAGTTCTTCGAAGCTGGATAAAGATGAAGGATGAAAGAAAGTTGACCAAAAGCTCTACAGGAGTATTATTGGTTCATTTCTTTATCTTACTACTTTTAGACCTGATATTTTGTTTAGTGTTTGCATTTGTGCCAAATTTCAATTAGATTCCAAGGAATCTCATCTAAGTGCTGCAAAACGCATAATCAAATATGTTGCAACAACCTCAAAGTTAGGTCTGTGGTATCCTAAAGAATGAGACTTTACTCTCCTTGGATATTCAGACACAGATCTAGCAGGTTGCAAAGTTGATAGAAAGAGTACTTCCGGCACTTATCAATTACTTGGTAACAGAACAGCATCATGGTTTTCAGGGAAGCAAAGTACTATGGCTCTTTCAACAGCAGAAGCAGAATATGTGGCCCTTGGAAGTTATTGTTCTCAAATATTATGGATAAAGCAACAACTAAGAGACTTTGGAATCGAAGACTCATGCACTGAGATCAAATGTGACAACACCAGCGTGATTAATCTCACAAAGAATCTAATTCTTCATTCAAGAGCAAATCACATAGAAATTCAACACCACTTTATTAGAGATCATGTTCAAAATGGAGAAGTTATAATCCAATTCATTGACTCAAAGAATCGACTGGCGGACATATTTACAAAGCCACCGGAGAAAAGCCTATTTGAGTCTATTCGCATTAGACTTAACATCTTATCTCTTAAAGTCTGAAGAAGCTCAAACTCAGGAATAAAGTCTGAAGAAGCTCAGACTCAGGGATAAAGTCTGAAGATGTTTAGACTCAAAAGACCAAGAGCTAAGACTGTAAGTTATTTCGATTTAATTTTTGGTTAAAAATTTGAAAATGTACGGTTACTCATTAATCGCTGATTGATTGAAATTATTTTTCCAAGTTTCCTTTATGACATTTATTCATTTTCGAAAAGGCAGTTATCTATTTTTAAAAAGGCAATTATTCTTTTTCGAAAAGGCATTTTTACTTTTTCCTTTTATGTCGCTTCGTTTATCTCGCTTCACTTGCTTTATATATTGTTGAAATTCGTCTTCTTCGTTTTCACTTTCAAACCCTAAAAGCTCTAAACTCCCACTTGCTCACAATTTCCCTGTTGTTTAATCCAAAAAGTTTTCACCTTTCGAGCAAGACTGTGAATTTCTCCTTTGAAAGAGACAATGTCTTCGAGAAAGTCATCAAGAATTGCAAGCAGGGGACCACAGCATATGCCCGAGGGTCCTACCCACTTTGACTTAATCGAAGAAGAAGTTTCTACCCCTTAACAGCGACAAAGACAGCGACAGACTCAACAACATCAAACTCCTCCACCGACTTATCTAGAAGAAGTAGTGTTGGAAGAAGTGGATCTCGTAAGAACAATAACTCCTCAAGTTGCTTTCAAAATTTACTCTAATTTGAAAAGGGGAGGGACTCCTTGTCCTTGATTGATCAATACCTGAGAGAGAGACGTTATAGGAACGAGACTCTATTTCTGCGTGACATGGAAAAGATGGGTATTGCCAAGAGAGGATCGGCTGAAAAAGCGTTCTCTCACTTTCCTAGTGACCCACGCTTTGGGACTGCTAATCAACCATAAGGATAGGACGACGACAAATGGATGTTTACTTATTTTCAGCCTAGATTGAGAGTGGCTGTAAATGTTGATTGTGATGGTTCAAGTCTTTTCAGATAAAAAAGCCACGAAAAGGTTTACTTGAATTTGATGAAAAGAGGGGTCATGAACCCAAGGAGTGTCGATTTTGATTTCCTTGATTCAGTGAAAGTAAGTCTGCAAGAGAAGTTCGCTCGACTGCAATTGGAGCGATTCTGTTCTGAATCCCCTACTGCTTATCCTGAACTCACAGGATACTTTTATTCAAACTTATCTTTCTTGGATGCAAACAGTTTCTCTTTCACTGTGAGGGAGAAGGAGTTTTTGGTGAATATGGACACTCTGGCTAACATAATTGGGGTGAAAAGATCGAGTTTCCAACCAATTAGTGTATCTGCTGTTCATGCTACTTTGTCTTTGGTGAAAGATCAAGATGTTGAAGGCAAGATTTCCTATTCAAGGATGAATGCCTCTAACATCTTGTTACACAAGATTGTCATCAACTGCATTCGTCCAAAGTCGACATCCAAGACTAATGTCTCTCGATTTGAAGGGAAATTGATGTATGCTATCAATTTTGGCTACAAATTCTCTCTACCCCACACCATCTTGTTTCATAAGTACTGATCAGTTGTGAAGGATAAGGGACAACTCCCTTATTCGGCTCTTATCTCACGTCTTTTTAGACATTTTAAAATTTACATCCCTGCACCATTATGTTTGACAACTATTTCTCCAACGGTGATTGGATTTAAAATGGTCACAAAAATGCGTTTGAAAGAGCTGAACAAGGTGTTGGAGCGTATGAAGGAGAAGTCTCTAGTGAAAGCAAACCAAGACTCTACTGTAGCTAAGAGGAAAGGCAAGGAGCCCATGGCTGCTCCAGTGAAGAGGAAAAGACTTTTCATCTTACAAGATGAAGAGGATAGGGATGAAATGACTCTTTCAGCCTTGTGAAATTTAAAGAGTTTTGTCACTTTTGAAGAGACTAGAGAAGAGCCAGAAAGAGAAAAAGAGAAAGGAGAGACAGAGAAGGAAGATGACGAACAGACGAGGAAAGAAAAAGAGAGAAGAGAAGGCAGAGAAGAGGAAGAAGAAGAAGAAGACGGAAGAGAAGAGGAAGAAGAGGAGAGAAGAGGAGATGGAGAACGAGAAAGAGAAGAGGAAAGAGGACAAGAATGAGAAGAAGAAAGAAACAAGGGCAAGACGACTCTTTTGAGCCAACTTTGACTGTCTCCTTGTCCAGTGATTCTAAGATGGGAGGAACTGAAACCAGTGACATGCATCACTCGGAAGTTGAAGCTGATCAATAAGAAATCTTACCTACTCCACCTTAAGGCAACCAAACAGGGGGAGCTGTTGGACAGAAAGGTACTTCTTCGCCTATCTTTACTAGTGATGTGAGTCATTCTGCAGCGGATCTAGAGGATGTGTATGCCTCTCATTATCCAGAAGTCTCCACTCAGAGTCATGGAGGACACTCTGCTGAAGTTCCCTCCATTCTCAAAACCCCTAGACTTGACTAGGCTGGTCCTAGTACTGCAACAGAGCAAACAGTAGACTTTTCAAGGCTGCTTGAGATCTTATTGGATGCGAGAAAGCAGCAATATACTATGGGGTATGAGATGCAGGATCTTAAGGATGCATTCATGGCCACTTCAATGTCTTTGCACGATCAGTAACAAGCCCTGAACGATCAAGTGAAGTCTACTGTGCAGGGTGAAGATTTTCAGACACTGAAGCAAAGTTTTGCAAGGGTTGAAAAGATAGTCAACTCAATAGGAGAATTCAAACTTGTTCGCCTTCCAAAACAACCATGATTCTGACTCCATTTTTACACATCTCTTTTATTTGTTCTCCACTTTTTGTTGTTGACAAAAAAAGGGAGAAGTTGATGCAGATTTATTCTGATTTGTGACTGGACTTATCTTTGTTTGGTTGTGACTTGGACTGGTTTAGACTGTTTTGATTTTTTTAATGCTTGCAGTATCTTAAGCTTGTTGATGATTATGGTAAAGATAGTTGTTTTTACAAGACTAACTCATTTTCTGTGGATGCATAATTGCTACTATCCTTATCCTAATCTACTTATCTTTTATGAGATATTTTGGTTTGCTTAAGTATTGTCTTGCAGGTCAAAAGTATTCAAATCTGCAGGAAAGTTTTGTCACCATCAAAAATGGGGAGATTGTTGGAGAAAAATTCCTTATTTGTTTTGAAGTTGACAAAATGTTTCCATTAGTCTAGTTTGAAGACTTACAGACTCTATCGTCAAAGTCTGAAGACCTCCAGAATCAAGACTTAAAGTCTGCCCTTATTGACAATTTCCAGACTGACTAAGAAAAGTATTATCCGTGGAAGAAGACTTATCCAGATGCGAGTATATCTTTAAGGATTTGATTCGTATGGTTGAAGAAGATCTCACGGCTAGAGATGGCAACTCGAGATCAATTATTCGTATTGAAATTAATTCAATTAATTGATTGATTGGCGAAGTATACTTGGAAGGTACTACTTATGGAAACCTAGATCCTGATTGTATGGGCGAGCAGGATTGGTGGGCTATCATCACATTCATTAAATAACTCGAGATCTCCCTAATTGATTCTGTCCAACGAGTTGATTGGAAGAACTCCTTTGGAAGGTGCCAACGGTTATGAAGGCATGGAGGAGTATATAAGGAAGACGTTCAAGTTATTCGAGTGTATGCGTGAGAGCAAAATTCCAAAGTCTGAAGCTCCTAGTTATTCGTTATTTCAATTGTTGAGCTTAAATTGTACTCAAAAGAGAGATTAGATACTTGTGAAACCTTGAGGAAGTGTAGCAGAGTCTCTACACTGTGGAATCAAGGGCGTGAGATTGTAACATCTCTTTTGATTCATAGTGAAATCCAGCCGGTGGGCTATTAGTGCAGGAGAGTGGACGTAGGCTTGGTCTAAGCCGAAACACTATAAACCTTGTGTTTTGATTCTCTATCCCTAATCTCTTTCCTTTGATTCGCAGCTCTATATAACTGTTTATAGTCTTTTACATTTTCAGTCTATCATTCTTAAAAGTCAAATTAATTAGTTAAGTTTTGCGTAAACGTCTTTGATCACCTATTCACCCTCCACTAGGTGTTCTTACTAGCCCTTTCAATTGGTATTAGAGCCTGTGTACTCATTTAATTGAAGTGTTTTTACTTCTAAGTTACTAACGGGTTAGTAGTTGAGCCATTGAAAATAGAAGTTTGAGCAAAATCGGCTTATTGCATGATCGTGACTGAAGAACTTGATGAAAACCAATGGAAATGCATCATGAAGATGGATAGGAAATGCATCATGAACCACATTCAAACACAAGAATTCCCTGAGGGAAGTACTTCAGTGGATAGGAAATGCATCATGAAGATGGCCTCGAAATTCTCTGTCAGCAGTAAGAATTTATACAAGAGATCTTATGATTCAATCTTGTTGTAGTGTGTAGATGCAACTGAAGCCACCCAAATCATGCAAGAAATGCATGAAGTAATGCGTGGCCTGCATGTGAATGGGCACATGTTAGCTAAGAAGATTATGAAATTAGGCTACTATTGGCTTATGGTAGAAAGTGATTGCATCTAGCATGTTCGAAGTTGTCACCATTGCCAATTTCATGAAGATAAGATAAATGTTCCTCAAATTAAGCTGCACCAATTATCCTAGCCATGGCCCTTCTCAATGTAGGGGCATTCGCATGATTGGCCCAATAAATCCTTAAGCCTTAAATGGGGGGTGATAGATTATTTCTCCAAGTGAATTGTGTTGGAGAAAACTTCCTTGAGTGTTTTGAAGTTGACAAAACGTTTTCATCAGTTTAGTTTGAAGACTTGCAGACTCTTTCATCAAAGTTTGAAGACCTTCGGATTGCCAGACTCAAGACTCAAAGTCTATCCTCATTGACAGTTTCTAGACCGTCGAAGAAGCCTTATCCAGAACTGAATATTTTGTTAAGGATTTGATTATATCGATTGAAGAAGATCTCTTGGCTAGATATAACATGTCAGAATCCCTTATTCAAATTGAGATTGATTCAGGGATTTTGAATCCGTTGATTGGCAAAGTATACTTGGAAGGTTCTACTTATGGAAACTTAGATCCTGATTGTATGGACGAGCATGATTGGTGGGCTATCGTCATATTCCTTAAATAACTTGAAATCTCCCTAATTGATTATGTCCAACGGGTAGATTGGAAGAACTCCTTTGGTAAGTGCCAACGGGTGTGATGGCATAAAGGAGTATATAAGGAAGACATTCTAGTTATTCGAGTAAGTGCACGATAGAAGAATTCTAAAGTCTGAAGCTCCTTGTTCTTAGTCAATTCAATTGTTGAGCAAAATCTTGTACTCAAAAGAGAGTTTATACCTTTGTGAGGCCTTGAGGAAGTGTAGCAGAGTCTCTACACTGTGGAATCAAGGAAGAGCTATACTGTAACAACTCTTTTGATTCATAGTGAAATCCAGCCAGTGGGCTGTTAGTGCGGAAGAGTGGACGTAGGCTTGGATTAAACCTAACCACTATAAACCTTGTGTTCTTACTCTCTTCCCTAAGCTCTTTTACTTTGATCGTAATTCTATTTGTTTATTAGAGTCTAATTTCCTTTTCATAATCTATTGCTGAACAGAGTTGTTTTAAAAATAAAATCATTCACTTCACTTTGGAAAATTTCTTTCCACACCTATTCACCCCCTCTAGGTGCTCGTACTAGCTTTCACAATTGGTATTAGAGCTTGTGTACTCACTTAAGTTGAAGTGTTTTACTTCGGAGTTAAAGATCCATGGCTAGTATGTTGGCTCCAGGTCCGGTTGAAGGGCAAAATAATACTAGACCGCCTTATTTTGATGGAAATGAATACAACATATGGAAAAACAAGATGAAGGCATTCCTAAGATCAAAGGATCCTCTGGAATGGGATGTGGTAGACAAAGGAATCATTCATAAAGCTACAACAATCTCAGAAAGAGGAAAAGAAGCTGTTGAGTCCAGTGAAATGACTCAAGAAGAGATAACCAAGAGACAAGCTCTTGATGCAAAATCAATTTATTCTTTATATTGTGCATTATCTCCTACTAAATTTAACATAATATCTTTTTGTGAAACAACTAAAGAAGTCTGGGATAGATTACATATCACCTATGAAGGAACTGATCGAGTGAAAGAAACTAGAATCAACATTCTGCTCGGTCAATATGAAGCATTCAAGATGAAACCAAGAGAATCTATCACTAACATGTTTAGTCGTTTTACAAAAATCGTGAATGGTCTTGAATATCAAGGTCAACCAATTTCTGGACCCATGAAGGTTAACAAGTTACTGCGTGGACTATCTAAAGATTGGAATCATATAAAGACCTCAATAAGGGAGACACAAAGAATCATACCACTCTCTGTTGACGAACTGGTTGGCACTCTTCAGTCTTATGAAGTGGAGCAAATCAACGAAGATGAAGATCCTAAAGGTAAGAAATCTATTGCATTAAAATTTAATGATGATTATGATGTTACAGATTCTGAAGACGATATGGATGATGAAGAGCTTGCTCTCATGATAAGAAGGTTCAGAAAACTGAACAGAAAGGGGAGAAGATTGAATCCAAAGAAACAAAGTTCTCAAAAGCTACAAAATAAATCAGTTGATGATGATGAATCCAATAAAGATGTAGTCTGCTTTGAATGCAAGAAAAATGGACACATTAGACCCAACTGTCCCCTGCTGAAGAGAAAGAAAGGAAAAGCTGAGAAATATCGAAAGGCACTTAAAGCAGAAACTTGGAGTGACACCGAATGTGAGGAAAGTGATGATGATTATGCCAATATTTGTCTCATAGCACAATCGGACTCAGATTCAGACTCTGAGACAGACTCAGACTCAGACAGTGAAATTGAGGTAAGTAATTTAAAAACTCCTACTAAAGTCTCTAGATACATTGATAAATTGTGTCTTAGTCTTAAAACCTCTCTCCAAAAGATTTCCGAACTTAAAAGGGAAAATTCTACACTAAAACAATAGGAAACTATTTGGAAAGAGAAGGTCGAAAGTTTAGAAAAAAATGTTACTACTTTGAAAGAAAATGCAGAAAATCTTTCAAAGGAAAATGCATTCTTGAAAAATGATATCTCAAGTATTTCTAAAAGGTTTTCTATAGGATCTGAGAAACTTGAAAAAATTCTTTCAGCACAAAGACCTTACTTCAACAAATCAGGTTTGGGAATGACTGCTGAAACCATTCCTCTAATTGATTTTCCTAAAGTGAAGGAAAGAATTAAGCAAAGACCTACAAAAGATTCTTACAAAAATCATTTCCAAAAAGTTTTTGTAAAACCTGTAGGCCGCAGTGCTCTTAAATGTTCTAAGTGCAATAGCTCAGATCATTTTGAGAAATAATTTCCTATGGTTTGGAAACCTGTTAAAAAGGTATGGGCAAACACCGTATATTACACTAACACCAATGGACCCAAGAAAATATGGGTACCAAAGAAAGCTTGAGTTTCTTTTCTAAATGCAGGTCATTATCAAGAAAAAGGTTAAATAGTACTTGGATAGTGGATGCTCAAGACATATGACAGGAGACTCAAATTGTTTCATAAAACTTGTGCAAGTTAATGGTGGAAAAACTTCTTTTGGAGGAAATAGCAAAGGAAGAATTGTGGGATACAAACTGTAAAGATTGGAAGCCTCATGATCAGTAATGTTTCCTTAGTGGAAAGACTCAACTACAACTTGCTGAGTATCAGTCAGCTGTGCGACACTGGTTTCGAAATCAACTTTCAAGAAGGAATATGTTCAGGAACTAGTAAAGACTCCTCTCAGTCTTTCATGGGGCGAAGACATGGGAATATCTTATGGCACCCCTCGACCGCCCCCAATCCGTTAGGATCGCCACAATTCGCTTACCTTTCACTTCCCCTAATAACATGTCACTTTGATACCATTTCAATTGCAGCGGATCCATACAACCTGGGGGTTTACATTTTTTTTTTGATCGGTCCCTTGCGCAATTCATATACCAGAAGCATATCCAACAACTCCCTTCCCTATATTCAAAAAACGATGCACACCTACTAAACATTTATAGGTAAAAGCCGTACACTTTTATTTACTTAAACCGGATGGACATCATTCATCGGTACATCAAAATGCCGTAGTTTTCTATACTCGGCTATACTTAAAAGATGATCGACATCTCCTCCAACAGTCGTATACTTAAAGTCCATCGCTCAGTGTCGACGTCCAAAAGTTTCTTCCTTTGATATCCTCCTCCTCGCGGTCATATCCAACCACTTGGGCTGCGCATGGCAACGCTTCTCTTCCCGGGAAGAGTTTTTTTCAGAAATGGTTATTTTCTATTTCTGCTCTGGGGAACAATTTATGAGTAAAAGAACCTGTTTGGCAAAGACACAAAATTTCTACTCTTGGAATAGAAAAAGAATAGAAATGCGTTTGGTAACGCAACAATTTCTTGTTTGTATTTATTCATTTTTTATTCTTGCCGACGGATTGCCGCCGCCCGCGACCGGCGGTGGCGGTCGGTGGCCACGGCCGGAGATGGCGGTGGCGGCGGCCGTGGCCAGAGATGGCAGTGGCGGCGACTGGCAGCGGGCGGCGGCGGCCGGAGATGGCGGCGGCGGGCGGCGACGGCGGCGACCGGCGGTGGGCGGCGGCGGCCGGTGATCGGCTGCAGGCGGCGGTGGCGGCGGCAGCAGCCGGAGATGGCGGCGGCGGTGGCTGGCGACCGGCGGTGGCGGCGGTGGCGGCCGGCGGCGGGCGCCGACCGACGGCGGCGGCGGCGGCGACGGCCGGCGACCGGCGGCTGCGGCGGTGGGCGGTGGCTCTAGGCGGTTGACGGTGGTCGCGGCAAGAAAAGGAAATAAAAGAAAATTAAAAAAGAAAATCAGCTTATTTCTAGAAATTGTTCCCAGGACAAGAAGCAAATTTTTTTTGCTTCTCATTTCTGCTCCAAATCTATTCTCGGGCTAACTTTCTATTCCCGGGAATAGAAAAACAACTTGGCGTTACCAAACAGGTTTCTGTTCTTTTTTTGTTCCGGGGAACCAAAGAACAGAAATTTTGAGGAACAGAAACGTTGCCATACATCACCTTGATCTATCTACTGTTAGCAGTGGTAGCAGAGGTATCTTATCTAGTCTGAAATGTTATTCCCTAGAAGGGGTGAGTACAACCACTCAGCAGTAAAGATCCACCAAACTACTCATTGCGTCAAACAGAACAATCAAGGCATCATAACAAAGCACATATCATCCAGGCATCTCAAGCATACCTCACCTCGCAACCATACATATATCATCATGCCATCATCATCAAGCATTCATGCATACCCATACCATATGTGCATATACCACCATGCACTCATTATCAAGCATTCATGCATACCTATACCATATGTGCATATACCACCATGCACTCATCATCAAGCATCTATGCATACTCATGCCATATGTGCATATACCACCATGCACTCATCATCAAGCATTCATGCATATATCACCATGATTCGTATCATCCATGCAATCAAGCATGCATCACCATGGGATCCATTTAAGCCTTCATGATCGCATCCTCAATGTCAATTAGTATCAATTTATTTTCATAAGTAGATCATGCATCATGCCATGTGCATACACTCATGCACATGATTCACTTCCAATTCTTATCTTTCACAATGATCTCATCAGTTTTTCCTTCCGGGGATCAATGTTTGCATCCCACAATTTATCGCTCGCACCCCACCTGGCATCGCGAGGAACCTCCGACACACACTTCCAGGCATCTCGTATCCCAACTAGCATCACGAGGAATCCCCTCGGCACACACCTCCGAGGCTTCCGGGATTACGTACCGACATATCGTCAAGCCTCCCTTGGAATTACATACCGTATACCACCGGGCATCCCGACACTCCCGGGGAAATCGCCGGGGCTCGCCATGAAAATGGTTACCCCTATCCTCCGGAATTATGTACCGACATACCACCAGGCCTCCCCTGGAATTACGTACCGTATACCACCGGGCATCCCGACACTCCCGAGGAAATATCCGGGGCTCGCCATGAAAATTGTTACCCCTACCCTCCGGAATTACGTACCGACATACCACCAGGCCTCCCCTGGAATTACGTACCGTATACCACCGGGCATCCCGACACTCCCGGGGCATCGTCGGCTCACACCTCCGACGGTCTTGTTACTATCTCCATTTACATTTATACATATATCTCAATTTCAACAAGGCATTTGATATGATGGCAACAAGATCATTTTCAGCATTTTGATTCTTATATGTAGTTCCAAATATCATCACATGTGCAGCAAGATCCAATCACTTATGACAACATAATCCATGGGGTCCATACAACTTAGAATAATCCATACATCATGACTTCTTCTTTTTTTTTTGAAATCTACCAAAATCCAGCTTGCACAATTTCAGAAAATATATTAATTAAATACCAACATGATCTTCAAAAATTATGAAATCTGAACATGTGTTAGTCAAGACATAAAGGCAGTAACTCCACGCAGAACACATGCCCAAAATAACTTCACACAAAAAGATATAGCTCACACATTACAGCTTGCAAAATTCGCACACATCAGATTGCGCGGTTCTTGAAATATTTTAACTTAAATACTCGAATGGCCGCCAAAAATTATGAAATTTTACCAGGTGATAGTCAAGGCCAGATTCGTCCTAGACAATTAACTATGGACGGTCGAAGCCCCTGTTCCTAGTACCGAACATTCCAGGTTTAGCCGTCTCCGAAAAATCAAGCTTTTACCTTCCTATCTTCCTTCATTTCCTCTGAATTTTTTATATGTTTTGCCTCAAGAGGTCCACTACAACTTTCATTAAGGGATCCAGGTGAGATTCTCAAAGGAAATTCGCTTTATAGCCCACGAAGTCGCTGGAGTTCAGTACAACATTTCCAGATCTATCGTCTTCAAAGGAAAAATCGTTTCACTAGGATAAACTTGTTGGTTTTACCTCAAATTTGAGTATGTTAGTCTTCAAGATGTTATCTACAACTTTTGTGAAGGGGTTGAAGTGAAATTCTCAGTAAAAAGTTACATGCAACACACAAAATCACCAAGAGATCAACAAAACAGCTTCAGATCTAACATTTTCGTAGAGGGAGCGTTTTACCCCACAAAACTCATCCATTTTGCCTCAAATTTTAGTATGTTATACTTTATGATGTTATCTACAACTTTTGTGAAGAGTTCGAAGTGAAATTCCAAATAAAAGGTCACATGCAACACACAAACTCGCGGACGGTCGGACTGGTCTTTCCGAAATCAGCATGCATGACCAACGAATCTCTCTTCAAAGCTCCGAAATCTCATCCCATCTACCGCAACCAAGACTTACCATCTACTACAAATTCACACAGCAATGCAAAGAGTAGGTTTTAGGACTTCACTTGCCTTAGATTCAAACACAAAACAGCGACAAACGGTGGGCAAAGCGGCTAAGGAACGGCGGCGAACGAGCTCTTCCTTCTTCCTCTTCTTCTCTCACACGCTTGCTCTCTTTCTCTCTCGATTTCCCTCTCTCTCTCCCTCGGCTCACTTCCCTTTCTCTCTATCCGTCCACTTCCCCTTTTCCTTTTGGGTTGAATAAAACCCTTGCATGCTCCCATTTTGCATGTAAGAGACAAGTGTTCTCATGAGGAGAACAAGTGGCAAAAAGAAGAGAACAAGTGGCAACATTGAAGACAAGTGTTGGAGGACATGCACTCCCCCCTCCCCTTCTTGGTTCGTGCGACACCCTTGGGGTGTTTCTTGGGCCTGTTTGGGCCCGAGTTCTTGGGCCCAAGAGTCCATGAAATAAGGCCCTAAATCCCTTATATATATATATATATATATATATATATATAGTATTTTATCTCTATCAAATTTAATTTAATAACAAACATTCAGATTGCTTTATATACAAGTATATACACACATATATATACTCCAAATTCTTACGGCCCGCTCAATATCCTCAAGTTCTAATTCTTTAATTTTTGCCGCATATAATTCTTATGCAAGATCAAATCCCATCTTTTTGGTTCAAAGGATAAAATTGAAATACTATTCCAAATGAACAAATACAAATCAATGCTTATAAATTAAAAGCAAAGCCATGGTTCGGTGACTATCACCTATCCGAGGGTTGTCTAAGATTTTGGATGCCACAATTCTCCTCTCCTTAGAGAATTTCGTCCTCGAAATTAGACATCACTTATGTCTCTTCAAACAAGTGAGGGTACCTTTCCCTCATCTCGTTTCCACTCTCCCATGTGGCTTCCTTCACATCATGATGTTGCCATAACACCTTAACCAAAGAAATCTTCTTAGTCCTGAGAATTTTTTCCTTTCAATCCAGTACTTGCACAGGCTCCTCAATGTACCTTACTTCCTCATCCACTTTGATGGCTTCATGATCGAGTATGTGACCAGGGTCTGGCTGATACTTCCTCAGCCATGCCTATACTCTTCTGAAAGCCAGTGTTATACACAAATTCTACTAGGTATAACTTTTCATCCCAACTTCCTTTAAAGTCAAAGGATGCAAGCTCTTAACTTGTCCTCTAATGCTTGGATCACTCTTTTTGTTTGTCCATCTGTTTGAGGATGAAAAACAGTACTAAATTGAAGCTTCGTCCCTAAAGCATCTTGAAGACTTCTCCAAAAATTTGAAGTAAACCTAGAGTCTCGATCAGATGTAATCGTTACGGGAATATCATGTAAGCGTACCACTTGGCTTACACATATATTAGCAAATTTATGCATCGGATAATCTACGCGAACTACTAGGAAATGGGCAGACTTAGTCAAGCAATCCACCATCACCCAGATGGAGTCGTGACCACTTAATGTCCTTGGTAATCCTTGCGCAAAATCCATCATCACATGATCTCATTTCCACTCTAGTATATCTAACGGTCTCAATCTAACACATCATTTAGCCAAATTATTCCTATACCTTTGTCACCATCAATTCAAGCTTAGAACCATCGAAATCTACACCATTAACAACTCATCTGGTTCAGTCCAACAAAGACATTCACTACACTTTCACTGCAAGATAGATTCAAGCCTAAAATATAGCATCATTCCTTCGATTCAAATATCGATAGTCCACCAAGACTCATTCAATTCAAAGATTGACAATCCACCAAGATAAGAACTTGTCTAGTTTCCATAGAGTATATCTCATGTCTCATCCTAAAGGATCATCACTTGGACTAATCACTCATCAAATCCACAACTTGAACTTTTGGAAAGACTATAACCACAATTGATCATATACACTAGTTCCACCAAACCTTTTCAAACTGAGATCATCACCTAAAATTAAAAGTTGACCACCATCGATTAAACCTATTATTCCGACATATAAATCACAAATAATTTCATGTCTCATATGACCACTCAAACTCATGACTTCCAAGATCAATCTGTACATACTAGATGCCTCCATGTAATGCATCAAGACTTCCAATGAGATCTTCTAATAAGAAGTCACTACTTAACTCAAATGATCATAACTTAATCCTCAAATTCATAACTCACTCTCCATAATTCACTTCTTAAGCCTTGTTTTGCAGCACTACGCTTAGATGCTGCGCATGTTCTTCGAGTCCTTTAGAATATATCAGGATATCATCAAATGAAGACAATCACAATTGATGCAAATAAGGCTTAAATATCCTATTCATTAAATCCATGAATGCAACTAAGGCATTCGTCAATCCAAATAGTATAACTAGGAACTCGTAGTATCCATAGCGATTCCTAAATGCGGTCTTAGGATTGTCTTCTTTCTTAATCCTTAGTTGATGGTATCCTGACCTTAAGTCAATTTTAGAAAAGACTGAACTTCCTTGCAACTGATCAAATAAATCATCAATTCTAGGTAATGAGTACTTACTCTTAACAATTACATGATTCAATTGCCTATTATCAATATACAAACGCATCAAACCTGTCATTCTTTTTCACAAACAAGAGTTCTACAAGCTTAACCATGCTTTCGCTGCGCCACTCTGATAAAATTACCCCAGAAACACTACCTTCCCAGTTCAGTTTATAGTTCGGTTCATTCCTGCCCCCTTTTTGCCATCCTAGAAGCCTATCAGGAGCCGCTCCTTGTTCAGGTCCTTTAACTTCGGCGTCCACTCCCCGCTCTCATCGGATTGGGTCGTTACAGGTACACTAGCTTTCGCCTGGTTTGAACCCAAACTACACATCCATTGGAGGGTCTCGTTTCGATAGGGACTAACTTACAGAGATATTATCCGCTTTGGCCTATCCCATTCTTAGCCTCACGGTCTTATCCTTAGCGCACAGGTAAGTACTATCTCAGGAGATCATCCATCCTAGTCCATTGCTTACAGAGCTAGTTCATTCCTACAATGACATCAAAGTCATACATAACTATCACTATCAAGTCCATTTCCAGATCTCATTCCCCTAGGGTTATCTCACACTTCTCACATGTTAACGTAGATAACAACATGTCCTTCAGTGATGTAAAAATACGAAGAGGCATATTTAGAGATTTGCTCCTATTTCTCACAATCATCTATATTTTGCAGACCAAATGAATGCGTGCCACTCATATCAAATAACGCATATACCTTCTTATCCCTCTATCGAAATCATACCTGAGATAACACTTTCGGAAGCTCCTGCTTCCTCTTGAGTGATCGCATACACCCTTCCTTGTGGTGGTGGCCTCTGTGGATTCCTTGGTAGGTTTGGTCCACCAGTACTTTGTTGCACTTGTCGCACCGAGCTGACATTCGGCTGCGACCCATTTCGTGGACAATCTCTTAAAGTGTCCTATTTGCCCACATCCATTACACCTCAGTTGGCTATTACAAGGTCCTGGCCCATGTTGTCTACCACATCTCTAGCAAAAATTACCCTGGTATGGTACTCTCCCAAAAGTCGGGCCATTCCAAGTTCTTCTAAAATTTCCAAAGTTATTCTTTTTCTTAGGTCCCCAAGGTTGACCTTGATCGGGATAAGATCTCTTACCCCTTCGAACATCATTAAAGGTCATCTGCCTCCTAGATTCTGATTGCTCCCTCACTAACTCTTGCTCCACCAACTGTGCCCTCTCATAAATCTCATTATAATCCCTTATATTCAGAGGCACTAGTTGTTTCCTAATATCAGTCCTTAATCCTTTCAGGAATCTCTTAGCCTTTTCCTCTTGATCCTCAACCAACCTAGGAGCATACCTAGACAATTTAGAAAATTTTGCCTCATATTGATCCACTGTCAGCTCCCTTTGTTCCAACTGAACAAATTCAGTGATCTTCATATCCTTGGCACAATCAGAGAAATGCTTCCTATTGAAAGCCCTAACAAATTCATCCCAGTTCACATCAGTACCTGGTGAAAAGATTGTATCCTTCGAAGCTCTCCAACAAAACTTTGCATTTCCCTCCAGCTGGTACTCTGCTAAAACTATTTTCTCAGCCTCACTGCAGTCCAACAATCGGAAATCCGTTCCATTCCATCAATCCAATGCTCCGCCTCCTCAGGACTTCCCATTCCACTAAACTTAAGTGGTTTCAACTTTAGAAATTGTTCCACCAGTCCTTGAGGGCGACGTTCCACTCCAGGTTGTTGCTGCGCTTGCCTATCCATCAAATTCCCAATATTGGCCAATGCCTGCAGGATATCTTCCATTCGGGGTTCAGCCCTTGCTGCAGAGGCTTCAGCCCTTGATGGATGAGCACTTCCAGCTCGCACTATAATTTTCCTGCAGTTTTCCAAGCATTTGCCTCAAGAATAATTCGCAACTTGGTGTCACTAGTTAGATCATTAATTAAGGTTATTACTAAAGTCACATAAGTAACATAAAATGTTACTGACACACAAAAATAATATCACACTAGTTACCAGGGATCTACGAGTGAATACTCATCACCCGTTGTTCAAAGTTAGTCAACCATTCCAATTAGTATCCTATGGTGTGTATCATTCTATCCTCATTTCCATCAAGGCACCTTATCACTCCAAATAGACCATAGCTCTGATACCAATTAAACGTTGTGGCATCCCTCAACGGCCCTCGATCCGTTAGGGTCACCACAATTCGCTTACCTTTCACTTCCCCTAATAACATGTCACTCTGATACCATTTAAATTGCAGCGGGTCCATACAACCTTGGGGTTTACATTTTTTTTTTTATCGGTCCCTTGCGCAATTCATATACCAGAAGCATATCCAACAACTCCCTTCCCTATATTCAGAAAACGATGCAAACCTACTAAACATTTATAGGTAAAAGCCGTACACTTTATTTACTTAAACCAGATGGACATCATTCATCGGTACATCAAAATGCCGTAGTCTTCTATACTCGGCTATACTTCAAAAGATGACCGACATCTCCTCCAACAGTCGTATACTTAAAGTCCATCGGTCAGTGTCGGCATCCAAAACTTCCTTCCTTTGCTATCCTCCTCCTCGCGGTCATATCCAACCACTTGATCTATCTACTGCGAGCAGTGGCAGCAGAGCTATCTTATCTAGTCTGAAATGTTATTCCCCAAAAGTGGTGAGTACAACTACTCAGCAGTAAAGATCCATTAAACTACTCATTGCGTCAAACAGAACAATCAAGTCATCATAACAAAGCACATATCATTCAGGCATATCAAGCATACCTCACCTCACAACCATACATATATCATCATGCCATCATCATCAAGCATTCATGCATACCCATACCATATGTGCATATACCACCATGCACTCATCATCAAGCATTTATACATACTCATGCCATATGTGCATATACCACCATGCACTCATCATCAAGCATCCATGCATATATCACCATGATTCATATCATCCATGCTATCAAGCATGCATCACCATGAGATCCATTTAAGCCTTCATGATCGCATTCTCAATGTCAAATAGTATCAATTTATTTTCATAAGCAGATCATGCATCATGCCATATGCATACACCCATGCACATGATTCACTTTCAATTCTTATATTTCACAAGGATCTCATCAGTTTTTCTTTCCAGGGATCAATGTTTGCATCCCATAATTTATCGCTCGCACCCCACCTGGCATCGCGAGGAACCTCCGGCACACACCTTTGGGCATCCGGCACACACCTCCGGGCATCTCATATCCCAACTAGCATCACGAGGAATCCTATCGGCACACACCTCCGAGGCTTCCAGGATTACGTACCGACATATCACTAGGCCTCCCCTGGAATTATGTACCGTATACCACCGGGCATGTCGATACTCCCGGGGAAATCTCCAGGGCTCACCATGAAAATGGTTACTCTTACCCTCCGGAATTATGTACCGACATACCACCAGGCCTCCCCTGGAATTACGTACCATATACCATCGGGCATCCCGACACACCCGGGGAAATCTCCGGGGCTCGCCATGAAAAATTACCCCTACCCTCCGGAATTACGTACCGACATACCACCAAGCCTCCCCTGGAATTACGTAACGTATACCACCGAGCATCCCGACACTCCCGGGGCATCGTCGGCTCACACCTCCGACGGTCTTGTTACTATCTCCATTTACATTTATACATGTATCTCAATTTCAACATGGCATTTGATATGATGGCAACAAGATCATTTTCAGCATTTTGATTCTTATATGTAGTTCCAAATATCATCACATATGCAGCAAGATCCAATCACTTATGACAACATAATCCATGGGGTCCATACAACTTAGAATAATCCATACATCATGACTTGTTCATTTTACCTCAAATTTAAGTATGTTAGTCTTCAAGATGTTATCTACAACTTTTGTGAAGGGGTCGAAGTGAAATTCTCAGTAAAAGTTACATGCAACACACAAAATCACCAAGAGATCAACAAAACAGCTTCAGATCTAACATTTTCGTAGAGGGAGGGTTTCACCCCACAAAACTCATCCATTTTGCCTCAAATTTTAGTATGTTATACTTTATGATGTTATCTACAACTTTCGTGACATGCAACACACAAACTCACGGACGGTCGGACTGGTCTTTCCGAAATCAGCATGCATGACCAACGAATCTCTCTTCAAAGCTCCCAAATCTCATCCCATCTACCACAACCAAGACTTACCATCTACTACAAATTCACACAGCAATGCAAAGAGTAGGTTTTAGGACTTCACTTGCCTTAGATTCAAACACAAAACAGCGACAAACGGCGGGCAAAGCGGTGAAGGAACGGCGGCGAACGAGCTCTTCCTTCTTCCTCTTCTTCTCTCGCACGCTTGCTCTCTTTCTCTCTCGATTTCCCTCTCTCTCTCCCTCGGCTCACTTCCCTTTCTCTCTATCCGTCCACTTCCCCTTTTCCTTTTGGGTTGAATAAAACCCTTGCATGCTCCCATTTTGCATGTAAGAGACAAGTGTTCTCATGAGGAGAACAAGTGGCAACATTGAAGACAAGTGTTGGAGGACATGCACTCCCCCCTCCCCTTCTTGGTTCGTGCGACACCCTTGGGGTGTTTCTTGGGCCTGTTTGGGCCCGAATTCTTGGGGCCCAAGAGTCCATGAAATAAGGCCCTAAATCCCTTATATATATATATATATATATATAGTATTTTATCTCTATCAAATTTAATTTAATAACAAACATTCAGATTGCTTTATATACAAGTATACACACACATATATATACTCCAAATTCTTACGGCCCGCTCAATATCCTCAAGTTCTAATTCTTTAATTTTTGCCGCATATAATTCTTATGCAAGATCAAATCCCATCTTTTTGGTTCAAAGGATAAAATTGAAATACTATTCCAAATGAACAAATACAAATCAATGCTTATAAATTAAAAGCAAAGCCACGGTTCGGTGACTATCACCTATCCGAGGGTTGTCTAAGATTTTGGATGCCACATATCTACCTCTTGGATATCAAACAAAATGAAACCCAATGTCTAATCTCAATTCAAGAGGAAGAAAACTTATCACACAGAAAACTTGGGCACATTAACATGAAGCAAATAGCCAAAATCTCAGCAAAGAAACTTGTTCGTGGACTACCCAAACTGACATACCAAAAGTCTAATCTATGCACACCATGCGTGTTGGGAAAACATGTAAGAAATTCATTCAAACCAATATATCAAGTATCCATTAATCGTGTACTGTAGCTCTTGCATATGGATCTCTTTGGACCAACCAGAACTCAGAGCAATGGAGGTAAGAAATACTGCCTAGTAATTGTGGATGATTATTCACGATTCACTTGGGTATATTTCCTAGCAAGTAAGTCTAAAACCTTTTCTTATTTTATAAAATTTGCTAAGAAAGTCCAGAATGAGAAAGGGCATGTTATTTCAAGTATACAGATAGACCATGGAGGTGAATTTGAAAATCAAGACTTTGCTAAATTCTGTGATGAATTTAGCTTTTAGCATGTGTTCTCTTCACCATATACTCCAGAGCAAAATGGAGTTGTGGAAAGAAAGAATAGATCGCTGCAAGAAATGGCTAGAACTCTTTTAATTGAAAGTAACATCTCTTCTCGTTTTTGGGCTGAAGTAGTTTCTATAGCGTGCTATATTATTAATAGAGTCTTCTTAAGGCCTATTCTGGAGAAAACTCCCTATGAGTTATTCAAAGGAAAAAAGCCAATTGTTTCGTATTTTCATGTGTTTGGATGCAAATGTTTTATATTGAAAAATGCAAATGATCGAGTTGGTAAGTTTGAAGAAAAATCAGATGAAGGTATTTTCCTAGGATATTCAATCACAAGCAAAGCTTATAGAGTATACAACAAAAAGACTCAATCTATGGAGAAATCGATGAATGTCAAATTTCAAGACTTTATGCAAAATCAATCGATTCAGACTCAACTTGAAGAATCTGAACTTACTCCAGACTTTACAAAGTCAAATCTCCAGAAGTAGCTCAGACTTCAGAAGATCAGCAACAAATGATCATTAAAGATCCAAATGAAGGAAATGATCAACAGTCTGTCAAATCAACCAACAACTGGAAGCATAAGTCCAGTCATCCCAAAGATCTCATTATTAGTGATATTAATGAAGGAATTCGCACAAAATCCAAAAGGGGTGAAGAGTTTAGTGCTGTGCCTCTTATTTCTGAAATAGAACCCAAAAGCATAGAAGAAGCTTTAACTGATCAAAGCTGAATTGAAGCTATGCAAGAAGAACTCAGGCAATTCAGTATCAATGATGTCTGGGAATTGACTCCTAAATCGAAAGGTAAATCCATCATTTGAGCTAAATGGGTTTTCAAAAACAAGATGAACGAGAAAGGAAAAGTCATAAGAAACAAAGCAAGACTTGTGACCAAAGGATATACACAAGAAGAAGGGATAGACTATGATGAAACTTACGCGCTAGTAGCAAGGTTAGAAGCAATTAGATTATTACTTGCTTTTGCTTGTTATAAGAATTTCAGGTTATTCCAAATGGACGTCAAAAGCGCTTTCCTAAATGGATTTATCCAAGAGGAATTTTATGAGGAACAACCTCCCGGTTTTGAAGACCCAAGAAAACCAGACTCTGTATTCAGACTAAAAAAGGCTCTATATGGTTTAAAGCAAGCATCTCGAGCTTGGTACGATAGACTAAGTAAGTTTTTAATTCAAAATGGCTTTGTTAAAGGTAAAGTAGATACTACACTGTTTATCAAAAGAGAAAGCAAAAGCTTTTTACTTGTTCAAATTTATGTTGATGATATTATTTTTGGATCTTCTAATGAAAAACTGTGCAAGAAATTCTCTAAGTTTATGCAGGATGAATTTGAAATGAGCATGATGGGTGAATTAACCTTCTTTCTCGGGCTTCAAGTGAAACAACTGAAGGAGGGAACCTTTATTCACCAAGAAAAATATGCTAAAGAACTTGTCAAAAAGTTTGGACTAGAGAATTGCAAAAAGACTGAGATACCAATGTCAAGTTCCTTGAAGCTGGACAAAGATGAAGGAGGAAAGAAAGTTGACCAGAAGCTATACAGGAGTATCATTGGTTCACTTCTTTATCTTATTTCTTCTAGACTTGACATTATGTTTAGTGTTTGTATTTATGCTAGATTTCAATAAGACCCCAAAGAAAACTTATTATCAAATACATTGCCTCAACTTCAAATTTAGGCCTTTGGTATCCTAAACAAGGAGACTTCACTCTTCTTGGATACTCAGACACAGACCTAGTAGGATGCAAACTTGATAGAAAGAGCACCTCGGGCACCTGTCAACTACTTGGTAACAGGACAGTGTCTTGGTTTTCAAGGAAGCAAAGTACTGTAGCTCTTTCTATAGCATAAGCAGAGTATGTAGCTCTTGGAAGTTGTTGCTCACAAATTATGTGGATAAAACAACAACTAAGAGACTTTGGAATTGAAGATTCATGCATTGAGATCAAATGTGACAACGCCAACACAATCAATCTCACCAAGAATCCAATTGTTCACTCAAGAGAAAAACATATAGAGATTCGACATCATTTCATTAGAGATCATGTTCAAAATGGAGAAGTATTGATTCAGTTTATTGATTCAAAGAATCAACTGGCGGACATATTTACAAAGCCTTTGGAGAAAAATCAATTTGAAGTTATTCGTTCCAGACTCAATATCTTAAAGTCTGAGGAAGTTCAGACTTAGGGCTAAAAGTCTAAAGACACTCAGACTCAGACGATCAAGATTTACGACTGTAAGTTATTTCTATTTTAGAAATTCATCTCTTGGATAAAATCTCGAAAAGGTACAATCATCTATCTGTAATTGATTGATGTTATCTTTCCCAGTTTATGTGATTATTGCAATCTTTCCTTTTCAAAAAAAGAAGTTATTTTTGAAATGACGGTTATCTAATTTTTTCAAAAAGGCAGTTATTTTTTGAAAATGCATTTTTATTTTTTTCCTTTTACGACGTTCCGTATGCCTCGCTTCGACTGCCTTATATATTGTTGGTCCTTCTTCGTTTTACTCACAAAAACCCTAAGAGAGCACAGATCTTCAACTTCTCTTTTCTTCTCTTGTTTAATCCTTGAAAAGTTTTCATCTTTCTTGCGAAACAAGTTTGGAATCTTTCAAAGACTGTGAAGAATGTCATCTCAAAGAAATTCTTCGAGGATCGCGAACAGGGGACCACAACAAATGCGTGAGGGTCCTACGCATTTTGATCTCACCGAGGAAGAAGAATCTCCTAGACAGCAGCAGAGCCCACAACATTCTCAGCAGCGCCAATCTCCTCCATCTAGACCTCAGAATATTGAACATCGAGAAGAGGAAGAAATCATCGAAGATGCAGAACCCAAGAAGCATTTGCAAATATCCCAAGCAATCCACGTGTTGGAGGGCTAAGTCAACTTGATGGGAATGATGATGATAGGATGTACACTCATTTTAAACCTATAATGGGTGTTGCGGCGAAAATCCGAAGCAAAAGGACAGATTTGTTTCACTCGGAGGTCCATAAGCAACTGTACTCTAAGTTGCTAAAGCGTGGTGTGATTAACCCTAGAAGTGTGGACTTTGATTTTCTTGATTCTCTTAATGTCAAGCTACGAGAGAAATTCAATCTTCTTCAACTAGAACGATTTTGTTCTGAAACGACAGAGGCTCATGCTGAACTCACTACTTACTTCTATTCTAATCTAAGTTTCTTGGATGCGAATAGATTCTCTTTCAGTGTTCGAGATCAGGACTATGTAGTTGACATGGATACATTGGCTAATGTGATTGGAGTCGAAAGAGGGAAATTCCAACCAATCAGTGTGTCTATTGGTCGTGCGATGGTAGAGCTTGTTCGGGATAGAATGGTGAAAGGAAAGATTTCATATTTGAGGATGAATGCCTCAAATATTTTGCTTCACAAGATAGTGATCAACTGCCTCAGTCCCAAATCGACTTCAAAGATCGATGTTTCAAACTCGGAGGCAAAGCTGATGTATGCCATTAACGCTGGCAAAAAGTTCTCTCTTCCACACACTATTACGTTCCACATGTACAGAACGGTGGTCAAAGACAAGGGCCAACTTCTTTACTTAGCACTTGTCACTAAGTTATTCAGACATTTGAACATTCAGCCTCCTAGAATTCTTTGTGTTCGAGCATGCGATCAAATGGTGGTGGGATTGAAAATGGTCTCTAAAATGCGTTTGAAGGAACTTAACAAGGCTTTGGAGAGATTCAAGGACAAAACCCCTAACAAGACTCATCCAGTCTCTTCAGCTGCAAAACGAAAAAGGGAAGGAGCCCATGGTTGCTCCATCCAAGAAAAGAAGAGCACTTATCTTGGAGGATGAAGAGGATGAGGATGATATTACAATTTCTGCTCTTGCCTTGAAAAACTTAAGTCGTTCTGTTCCAGAGACAGAGGTGAGATATGAACAAGACAAGGAGGAGATCGAACAGAGGACTGGAGAGAGAGAATCAATGGAGAAAGAAGCAGAGGAAGAAAGGATTGAGGAAGAAGAAGAAGAGGGCAGAGGTGAACAGGTGGAAGCAGAACATGAAGAGTACTTATCACCGCTTGAAGGCAATGAAATGGGTGGAGATGCTGAGAAAAGAGGTACATCTTCAATTGCTACTATTAGTGAAGGAGTAAGTCGTTCACCTGCAGATCCAGAAGACATCTGTGCCTCTCAATTTCCTGAGGAAGGCCATGAGGTTTCATTGCCAAATCTGAGTGATCGTGCTGACTTGCCATCATCTACCAATACACCTACTAATCGTGCATAAGCCAGTACTCAGACTGATAACTCAGCAGATTTTCGCAGAGTGCTTGATGTTCTTATGGAGATGCGAGGCCAAATTTATGCTCTGGGATACAAAGTTCAGAACTTGCAAAATGCAGGTCAAGCCTCTTCAGTTTCTTTGCATGATCAAATTCATGCCCTTGCGCTTCAAGTTCAAGCAAATGCCAAGGGTGAAGATGTGGCTCAACTAAAGGAGGATTTGAAAAAGCTGGAAGGGATTATCCAGTCAATGGGAGATTTCCAGCTTGTTCGTGTTCTAAAGCAATCCTAATTCCATTCTCTTTTCGTCTTTGCCTTTTCAATGCTGGTAAAAAGGGGGAGAGATGGTGCAGATTTGAGATTTGAGATTTAAGCTCTTGACTTTTTTACTTTACTTTTGTGTTTGGTTGTTTGGTTGTGAATGGATCTGGATTTGGATTGTTTGATCGTTTGTTTATTTTAAGTATTATTGGTATTTCATGGCAAAGATAGTTGCTCATTTATAGGACTAACTCATTTCCTGTGGATGCAAATTTTAATGTTATCTTTACTAAGCGAATTTTCTTTTGTGAGATGTCAATGTTTGCTTGAGCATTGTTTTGCAGGTCAAAGTATCCAAATCTGCATGAAAGTTTTGTCACCATAAAAAAGGGGGAGATTGTTGGAGAAAACTTCGTCGAGTGTTTTGAAGTTGACAAAACGTTTCCATTAGTCTAGTCTAAAGACTTGCAGACTCTTTTATCAAAGTCTGAAGACCTCTGGACTGCCAGACTCAAGACTCAAAGTCTATCCTCATTGATAGTTTCTAAACCGTCGAAGAAGGCTTATCCAGAACTAAATATTTCGTTAAGGATTTGATTTTATCGACTAAAGAAGATCTCTTGGCTGGATATAGCATGTTAGAATCCATTATTCAAATTGAGATTGATTCAGGGATTTTGGATCCGTTGATTGGCAAAGTATACTTGGAAGGTTCTACTTATGGAAACTTAGATCCTGATTGTATGGGCAAGCAGGATTGGTGGGCTAACGTCATATTCCTTAAATAACTCGAAATCTCCCTAATTGATTCTGTCCAACGGGTAGATTGGAAGAACTCCTTTGGTAGGTGCCAACGGGTGTGATGGCATGAAGGAGTATATAAGGAAGACGTTCTAGTTATTCGAGTAAGTGCACGATAGAAGAATTCCAAAATCTGAAACTCCTTGTTCTTAGTCAATTCAATTGTTGAGTGAAATCTTGTACTCAAAAGAGAGTTTATACCTTTGTGAGACCTTGAGGAAGTGTAGTAGAGTCTCTACACTGTGGAATCAAGGAAGAGCTATACTGTAACAACTCTTTTGATTCATAGTGAAATCCAGCCAGTGGGCTGTCGGTGCGGGAGAGTGGACGTAGGCTTAGATTAAGCCGAACCACTATAAACCTTGTGTTCTTACTCTATTCCTTAAGCTCTTTTACTTTGATTGTAATTCTATTTGTTTATTAGAGTCTAATTTCATTTTCATAATCTATTGCTGAACAGAGTTGTTTTAAAGATAAAATCACTCATTTCACTCTGGAAAATTTGTTTCCGCACCTATTCACCCCCTCTAGGTGCTCGTACTAGCTTTCAGAAATTGAAGCTGCATCATTTGCAAATGTCACTGCTCATAATATTGTGAAGTTCATCAAACATGACATAATTACCCGTTATGGTGTCCCTAAAGCAATTGGTACTAACAACGAGACAAATTTGAACTACAAACTTGTTGATGAACTATTTAGTGAGTTAAAGATCAAGCATTTGAATTCATCCCCTTACCATCCAAAAATGAACTGAGCTGTTGAGGTGGCCAACAAGAACATTAAGAAGATCCTAGCTAAGACAGCCAAGAATTATCGAGATAACTATGACAAGTTACTCTTCTCACCAATATTATAACGGACATCAATTCGCACTTCTACTAGAGTAACCATGTGGCACCCTGAAACACTACAGGTTGCCACAGGTACCTATCGCTCTACCGTAGTTCATAGGCATTTTTTTTTATAACGGTCCCAGCGCATCTTATTTGCGGAAGCATAATCAAGTCTTACCAATTCTCCCTCCAACAATCATGATACAATGCACACCACTAAGCACCATAAGAAAGATAAAGTTGAGCCACTCTTTATTTATATATTTTTAAGATGGATTTCATGGGTCGGTACAATCAAAAGGAAAGCCAAGACTCTTGGCTAGACTTGGCCACAACTCAAAAAGAGACAACTCGACCCTCTATGTCGATCATGTATAATCCTCCATCTACAAGTGTTGGCTATGTCCAAAAAGTGTCAGCTCCCACTCCTCACGCGGGCCGTCACACCCATCCCGGTGCGTCAGGCGGTGGCGGCGGAAACATCCCCCGCATCACTCCGTCACGACGGACGTGCACAGATATGAACTCCTGAATGATCGGGCCCCCAGCCAGGCCCACGTCATACATCGCTAGTGCACGAATTCGAATGAACGTCAGACCAGGGATGGTGGGATAGTTGATCTCCATACACTCGACCTCCACGTCAGATGGAAGGCCGTAAAAGGTGCCCCGCTTGACAGTAGGGAGCGGCATCTTTCTAATCTAAAATGTTAGTCCCCAAAAGGGGTGAGTACAACCACTCAGCAGGTAAAAGATCCATTAAACTACTCAATGGATCACTCAGAACAATCAAGACATCACAAACAAAGCACGTGTTATTCACGCATCCAAGTATAACTTACCTTGCAGACATGCATATGTCATTATACCATATGTGCATACACCATCATGCACTCATGCATATACCATCATGCCATAGGTGCATATGCAACCATGCATTCATCATCAAGCACTCATGCATATCCATGCCTCATGTGCACATACTCCATGCACTCATGCATATCATATCATATAGCCATGCATACATGTCACCATACCATGCATGATTCAATTTCAACTTTTTATCTTTAAATTGGGTCACCACATTTTTCTTTCCCGGGACCAGTGATTGCATCCCACATTTTATCGCTCGCACCCCACCTGGCATCGTGAGGAACCTCCGACACACACCACCGGGCATCCGGCACCCCCACATCTCGGGCATCTCGCATCCCAACTAGCATCACGAGGTATCCCCTCGGCACACACCTCCGAGGCTTCCGACACCCCAACATCCCGGGCATCTCGAAACTCCCGAGGACATCTGGCACCCCCACATTCCGGGCATCAGGCATACACACTCCCTACCCGGGCATCCCGATATTCCCGGGGCATCGTCGGCTCACCCCTCCGACGGTATTCTCATTTATCATACTCATATTCACAATTTATGTCTCAATATCAACATGGCACATAATGTGATGGCACCATCAATTCAATTTCAGCTTTTCATTATATATCTAATGTCAAGCACCATCACATGTGCGGAAAGATTCAATCACTCACAACAATACAATTTATGGGGCTCATGCAAAACAGATTAGTCAATGCATTACAGCCTTTGAAATTCGCACAATCCAGCTTGCACAGTTTTAGAAATATTTTTGGTTAAATAGGAAACTGAACTTCAAAACTTACGAAATTTAAATATGTTATAGGAAAGACATAAAGAGAGATATTTTATGAAGAACACATACCCAAAAGAACCTCACACAAAAAGATATAGCTCACGCAATACAGCTTGCAAAATTCGGACACATCAGATTGCGCGGTTTTAGAAATATTCTAAAATAAATACACAAATGACCTTAAAAAATTATGAAATTTTACCATGTGGTATTAAATACCCTAAGGTAGATTTTTTATGAAGACATCAAGGTCAGAATCGTCCTAGATAATTAACTATGGACGGTTGAAGCCCATGTTCCTAGTACCGAACATTTCAGGTTTAGCCGTCTCGGAAAAATCACGATTTCACCTACTTATCTTCCTTCTTTTCCTCTGAATTTTTGATATGTTTTGTCTCAAGAGGTGTAATACAACTTTAATTAAGAGATTAAGGTGATATTTTCAAAGGAAAGTCACTTTATAGTTCACGAAGTCACTGAAGCTCAGTACAACATTTCCAAATCTAACGTCCTCAAAATAAAAATCGTTTCACTAGGATATACTTGTTCGTTTTATCTCAAATTTTAGTATGTTAGTCTCCAAGATGTCTTTTACAATTTTCATGAAGGGGTTGAAGTGAAATTCTCAGTAAAAAATTACATACAACACATAAAATCACCAAGAGGTCGGCAAAACAGCTTCAGATTTAACATTTTCGTAGAGGGAGGGTTTCACCCCTCAAAACTCATCTATTTTACCTAAAAGTTTACTATGTTATACATTAAGATGTTATCTACAACTTTTATGAAGAAGTTGAAGCCAAAATCCGACTCAAGCATCGCATGCAAGCCCCTACAACATTCTGGGTCAAGCTGTTTTCTCGAAAACAGTTCACTAGCTTAGGACACCACCCTTGTAACTTCGGTTTTTGCACATTCTAGACCTCCGAGATTCTTCATCAATCAACCACATATATTAAACACAACATGCAAGAGTAGATCAGGGATCTCACTTGCCTCTAAATGGAGCAAGGGCGAGCACAACGGCGGCGGGACACGGCGGCGACAGTCACGGCTCCTCCTCCTTCTTCTTCTCTTCTTCCTTTCCTTCCTTTTCCTTTCTCTCTTCCTCTCCTCTCTCTCTCTTATGGTCGACACACCCCCCTCCCTAAACCGGCCACCTTTTCTTTTTGTTTCTCTCCTACTCATCATTAGCAATGATTGATTCTTGCATGGATGACACTTGGTCATCAACTTGGGACAAATGGGGGAGGACATGCAAAACCGGTTCCCCCCCCCCTCCTCACGGTCGACGGCCCCTCATGGCTCTAATGGGCCAGCCAATTGGCCCATCTTAGGCCCAACATTCTTGGGCCTAAGACCCAAGCTTAATTAAGTTCAATTTTAACCCCTTTTTAAAACTAATTAAATCCCTATTAAATCAAAGTACTAAATTACAAATTTAAATGGCTATAATACTTTGTAACATAGACTAATAAAATCAAACTTATAAAATTCATGGCCAAAAGCATAATTTCCTCATCAAATAAATCGGGATCTTACATGGGTATGGAACATGTTTCTAACAAAATATTAGCCCATTAGGTGCTCGGCCATTAATTCTATTACATTTCTTTGATCTAGTGGCCACAACATGCTTCAATGACACAACCATTCCCTTTTTCCGTAGGTCGTAATGTCTCTGGAAATTGCGATGAGATTTTGGGATGCCACAATTCTCCCCTCCTTAGAGAATTTCGTCCTCGAAATTAGACAGTTGCTCATGCCTTTTGAAACAAATAGGGGTATTTTTCCTTTATCTGATCTTCACTTTCCCATGTGATTTCTTCCATATCATGATGTCGCCATAATACCTTAACCAGTGGGATTGTCTTGGTCCTAAGGACTTGCTCTTTTCGATCCAATATTTGCACAGGCTCTTCGACGTACCTCACTTTCTCATCTACTTCAATGGCTTCATGATCGAGTATGTGACCAGGATTCAGCTGGTACTTTCTCAACATCGACACATGAAACACATCATGTAAATTCCCTAATTTAGGAGGCAGCGCCAAATGATAAGCTACTTCTCCTATTTTTTCAAGTATCTCAAAAGGTCCAGCAAATCTAGGGCTTAACTTACCTTTCATTCCAAATTGAGATATTCCTTTCATTGGGGATACTTTAAGTAATACATGATCTCCCACACCAAACTCCAAAGGCCTTCTACGCCTATCGGCGTAGTCTTTATGTCTACTCTGAGCTGTTTTAAGTCTCTTCCTGATAATTTCGATAGCTTCAGTGGTAACTTGTACTAGCTCAAGTCTTGTCAATTTCTTTTCACCTACTTCATTCCAATAGACAGGAGTCCTACATCTCCTTCCATATAATGCTTCATAAGGAGTCATACCTATACTTTTCTGAAAACTATTATTATAGGCAAACTCCACTAATTGCAATCTTTCATCCCAATTCCCTTTAAAGTCAATCACACAAGCCCTTAACATATCCTCTAATGTTTGGATTACTCTTTCGGTTTGTCCATTTGTTTGAGGATGAAAAGCAGTACTAAACTGGAGTTTAGTTCCTAAGGCAATTTGAAGACTTCGCCAAAAGTTCGAAGTAAATCTTGAATCCCGATCTGAGGTAATAGTTACTGGAACACCATGTAAGCGTACCACTTGACTTACATATATATCCGTATATTTGTCCATTGGGTAATCTATGCGAACTGCTAGGAAATGAGCAGACTTAGTCAAACGGTCCACTATTACCTAGATAGAATCATGTCCACTTGATGTCCTTGGCAATCCTTGTACAAAGTCCATTGTTATATGCTCCCATTTTCATTATGGTATGTCTAACGGTCTCAAGAGTTCTGTAGGTTTGCGGTGTTCCGCTTTTACCTGTTGGCACGTCAAACATTGAGAAACATGCTTAACCATATTTGCTTTCATACCATTCCACCAAAATTGCTAACGCAAATTCCTGTATATTTTTGTACTACCCGGATGAATACTGTAATTACTCCTGTTGGCCTACGACAGAATTTCCGTCTTTAATTCTTCGTTGTTGGGAATAGAGTCGTCCCTGGCATCTTACCACTCCATCTTCAAAGACTTGAAATTATGGTCTTTTCCCTTAAGACACTGCATCTTTCACTTTCAAAATTTCCGAGTCAGACTCTTGCAAGATCTTAACTTTCTGAATAATTTCAGGTTCAATCCTTAATGTACTAAGCATACCGGTAAGACAATCCACTTTTAATTTAAACTCTGAGTCCGTTATGGACTTTAGCAAGCTCCATTCCGCCATTCTTAAACTGGCCATCTCCATGGCTGACTTAATACTAAGAGCATCCGCTACCTTATTTGCCTTACCTAGATGGTATCGTATCTCACAATCATAATCCTTTAACAACTCCATCCACCTCATTTGTCTTAAGTTCAACTCCTTTTGTGAGAACAGATATTTCAAGCTCTTATGGTCTATATAAATCTCAAACTTTTCCCCATATAAATAATGCCTCAATATCTTTAACGTGAACACTATAGCTGCTAACTCTAAATCATGCGTTGGGTAGTTCAGTTCATGGGGTTTCAATTGTCTAGACGCATAGGCTATGACCTTGCCATGCTGCATCAAAACACATCCCAATCCTTTGTGAGATGCATCATTATACACTGTAAAACCATCAGATCCAGTTGGTATAGTCAGGATTGGAGCCGAGGTCAATTTTCTTTTAAGCTCCTGGATACTCCTTTCACATTCCCCATTCCATTCAAACTTCACGTTCTTTCGAGTCAATTTTGTTAAATGACCTGTCAATCGTGAAAATCCTTCAACAAACCTTCTATAATACCCAGCCAATCCTAAGAAACTCCGTATTTCAGTAGGTGTTGTCGGTCTCAGTCAATTTATCACCATCTCAACTTTCGTCGGGTCTATGCAATTCCTCCTCTTGATACCACATCCCTAAAAATATTATCTGGTCTAGCTAGAATAAACATTTGCTAATTTAGCATACAGCTTATGATTTCTCAGAGTTTGCAAAACTATCCTCAAGTGTTGTTCATGCTCTTTAGGCCCTCTCGAATATATCAGGATGTCATCAATAAAAACAATTACAAACTGGTCTAAATAAGGCTTAAATACCCTATTCATTAGATCCAAATGCGGCCGGTGCATTGATTAATCCAAATGGCATATCAAGGAACTCGTAGTGTCCATAACGAGTCCTAAACGCAGTCTTAGGAATGTCTTCTTTCTTAATTCTTAGTTGATGGTATCCCGATCTTAAGTCAATCTTAGAGAAGACCGAACTCCCCTGGAGTTGGTCAAATAAATAATCAATTCTAGGCAAATGATATTTATTTTTAATGGTCACTTGATTCAGTTGCCTATAGTCAATGCATAAGCGGATCGACCCATCTTTCTTTTTCGCAAACAAGACTGGTGCACCCCAAGGTGAAGCACTTGGCCTAATGAATCATTTATCAAGCAACTCCTGTAGTTGCACTTTCAATTCCTTCAACTCGACTAAGGCCATCATATATGGGGCTTTCGATATAGGTCCTGTTCCAGGTATTAATTCAATTTCAAACTCAATTTCTCGCTCTGGCGGTAATCCAAGCAACTCCTCAGGAAATACATCTTGAAATTCATTAACTACTCGAATTTCATCAACTTAAGCTCTTCCTTAGTATAATCTTTAACCATGGCCAGGTATCCTTGACATCCTTTGTCATGTAATGCACGAGCTTCTATGGCTGTAATAAGTGCTATAGATAGGTTGGTATGACCTCCCAAAAATTCACATCTAGACTGATCAAGTAAAATAAATTGGATCACTTTTCTATAGCAATCCATTTTGGCCCGACACTTATGAAGCCAATCCATTCCTATGATAACATCAAAATCATACATAGCCATTACGACCAAGTCTATTTCCATATCCTTTCCTCCCATTGTTATCTTACAATTTCCACACACCAGCGTAGACAATACCACATTCTTTAAAGGCGTAGAAACACAAAGAGGTGTCTCAAGAGATGTAGTTTCTATCTTATTCAACTGTTTATATCTTTCAGACACAAATGAATGCGTAGCACCCGTATTAAACAATGCATATGCTTTCTTGCCATTTACGAAAATCGTACCTGAGATGACATTTTTGGAAGCTTCCGCTTCCTTTTGGGTGACCGCATACACCCTTCCTTGTGTTGGTGGCCTCTGAGAATTCCTTGGTAGATTTGGTCTAATAGCACTCTGCTGTGTCTATCGCACTAACCCAACACTCACTTGCGACCTTTCTTGTGGGCAGTTCCTCTTAAGATGACCCGTTTGTCCACAACCATAACATCTCAGTCGTCCATTGCAAGATCCTGGGCCATGACTCCCATTACACTTTCGACATTCTTCATTTCGATAAGGTGCTCTTCCTAGATTCAGGCCATCCCTGCCTCTTCCAAAATTCCCAAAATTGCTCTTCTTCTTAGACTCCCAAGTCTAACCTTGACCTGTATAGGGTCTTTTACCCCTTCTCACATCACTAAAAGATGATTGTCTCTTATTCTCTGACTGTTCCCTTACTAACTCCTGCTCCACCAACTGTGCCCTTTCATAGATCTCATTATAATCCCTTATGTTCAAAGGCACCAGTTGTTTCCTGATATCAGTCCTCAACCTTTTCAGAAACCTCTTAGCTTTATCTTCTTGATCCTCAAACAATCTAGGAGCATACCTAGATAGTTCAGAAAATCTTGCCTCATATTGGTCTACTGTCAGCTCCTTTTGTTCTAACTAAACAAATTATGTAATTTTTTTGTCCTTGGCACAGTCAGAAAAATGCTTTCTATTGAAAGCTCTCACAAACTCTTCCCAGTTAAGATCAGTATCTAGTGGAAAGATTGTGTCCCTCGAAACTCTCCACCAAAACTTTGCATTTCCCTCCAGCTGGTACTCTGCCAAAGTTATTTTCTCAGCATCATTGCAGTCCAACAACCGGAAAATTCATTCCATTTCATCAATCCAAAGCTCCACCTCCTCAGGACTTCCCATTCCACTGAACTTAGGTGGTTTCAACTTCAAAAATTGCTCCACTAGTCCTTGAGTACGGCGTTTTGCTCCGGGTTGTTGCTGCGCTTGTCTTTCCATCAGATTTCCTATATTGGCCAATGCATGCAGGATATCTTCCATTCGGGGTTCAGCCCTTGCTGCAGAGGCTTCAGCCCTCGATGGATGATGACTTCCATATCGTACCTTGATTTTCCTGTAGTTTCCAAGCATTTGCCTCAGGAAATATTTGTGACTCAATGTCTTCATTAAAAACAACAGCGACTAAGACAAATAAGTAACATAACAATGTTATTGGTACCTAAAAGTAGCTCATAATAATTACTAGGGATCTACGAGTGATTACTCATCACCTGTTATTCAAAGTTACCTAACTATCTCAATTAATATCCTATGGTGTGCATTGTCATCATTTTCCTCAATTTCCAAATAAGGCTCCTTATCACTCCAATCTATGACCATTGCTCTGATACCAAAAAGGGGGCTGTGGCCCCTCGAAACACTACAGATCGCCACAGGTACCTACCGCTCTACCGTAGTTCATAGGCATTTTTTTTTATAACGGTCACAGCGCATCTTATTTGCGAAAGCATAATCAAGTCTTACAAATTCTCCCTCCAACAATCATGATACAATGCACACCACTAAGCATCATAAGACAGATAAAGCCGAGCCACTCTTTATTTATATATTTTCAAGATGGATTTCACGGGTCGGTACAACCAAAAGGAAAGCCAAGACTCTTGGCTAGACTTGGCCACAACTCAAAAAGAGACAACTCGACCCTCTATGTCGATCATGTATAATCCTCCATCTACAAGTGTCGGCTATGTCCAAAAAGTGTCAGCTCTTACTCCTCACGCGGGCCATCACACCCATCTCGGTGAGTCAGGCGGTGGTTGCGGCAACATCCCCCGCATCACTCCGTCACGACGGACGTGGATAGATATGAACTTCTAAATGACCGAGCCCCTAGCCAGGCCCACGTCATACATCGATAGTGCAAAAATCCGAATGAACGTCAGACCAGGGATGGTGGGACAGTCGATCTCCATACACTCGACCTCCACGTCAGATGGAAGGCCGTAAAAGGTGCCCCGCGTGACAGTAGGGAGCGGCATCTTTTTAATCTGAAATGTTAGTCCCCAAAAGAGCTGAGCACAACCACTCAGCAGGTAAAAGATCCATTAAACTACTCAATGCATCACTCATAACAATCAAGACATCACAAACAAAGCACTTGTCATTCACACATCCAAGCATAACTTACCTTGCAGACATGCATATGTCATTATACCATATGTGCATGTATATACCATCGTGCACTCATGCATATACCATCGTGCATTCATGCATATACCATCATGCCATAGGTGCATACACAACCATGCATTCATCATCAAGCACTCATGCATATCCATGCCTCATGTGCACATACTCCATGCACTCATGCATATCATATCATATAGCCATGCATACATGTCACCATATCATGCATGATTCAATTTCGACTTTTTATCTTCCAATTAGGTCACCACATTTCTCTTTCCCGGGACCAGTGATTGCATCCCACATTTTATCACTCACACCCCACCTGGCATCGCGAGGAACCTCCGGCACACACCGCCGGGCATCCGGCACCCCCACATCCCGGGCATCTCGCATCCCAACTGGCATCACGAGGTATCCCCTCGGCACACACCTCCGAGGCTTTCGGCACCCCCATATCTCGGGCATCTCGAAACTCCCGAGGACATCCGGCACCCCCACATTCCGGGCATCCGGCATACACACTCCCTAGCCGGGCATCCCAACACTCCTGGGGCATCGTCGGCTCACCCCTCCGATGGTATTCTCATTTATCATACTCATATTCACAATAGTCTCAATATCAACATGGCACATGATGTGATGGCAATCAATTCAATTTCAGCTTTTCATTATATATCTAATGTCAAGCACCATCACATGTGCAGCAAGATTCAATCACTCACAACAATACAATTTATGGGGCTCATGGAAAACAGATTAGTCAATGCATTACAGCCTTTGAAATTCGCACAATCCAGCTTGCACAGTTTTAGAAATATTTTTGGTTAAATAGGCAAATGAACTTCAAAAATTACGAAATTTAAATATGTTGTAGGGAAGACATAAAACATAAAGAGAGATATTTCATGAATAACACATACCCAAAATAACCTCACAGAAAAAGATATAGCTCACGCATTAAAGCTTGCAAAATTCGGACACATCAGATTGCGCGGTTTTATAAATATTCCAAATTAAATACCCAAATGACCTTAAAAAATTATGAAATTTTACCATGTGATATTCAAGACCCTAAGGTAGATTTTTCATGAAGACATCAAGGTCATCATATTTCTAGATAATTAACTATGGACGGTTGAAGCCCCTGTTCGTAGTACCGAACATTTCAGGTTTAGCCGTCTCCGAAAAATCACGATTTCACCTACTTATCTTCCTTTTTTTCCTCTGAATTGTTGATATTTTTTGCCTCAAGAGGTCTAATACAACTTTCATTAAGGGATGAAGGTGAAATTTTCAAAGGAAAGTCACTTTATAGTCCACGAAGTCACTGGAGCTCAGTACAACATTTCCAGATCTAACGTCTTCAAAATAAAAATATTTTCACTAGGCTATACTTGTTCGTTTTATCTCACATTTGAGTATGTTAGTCTTCAAGATGTCCTTTACAATTTTTATTAAGGGGTGGAAGGGAAATTCTCAGTAAAAAGTTAAATGCAACACATAAAATCACCAAGAGGTCGACAAAACAGCTTCAGATTTAACATTTTCGTAGAGGGAGGGTTTCACCCCACAAAACTCATCTATTGTATCTCAAATTTTAGTATATTATACTTTAAGATGTTATATACAACTTTCATGAAGAAGTCGAAGCCAAAATTAGACTCAAACATCGCATGCAAGCCCCTACAACAATCTAGGTCAAGCTGTTTTCTCGAAAACAGTTCACTAGCTTAGGACACCACCCTTGTAACTTCGGTTTTTGCACATTCTAGACCTCCGAGATTCTTCATAATCAACCACACATGTTAAACACAACATGCAAGAGTAGATCAAGGATCTCACTTGCCTCTAAATCGAGCAACGGCGAGCACAACGGCGGCGGGACACGGCGGTGACGGTCATGGCTCCTCCTCCTTCTTCTTATCTTCTTCCTTTCCTTCCCGTTCCTTTCTCTCTTCCTCTCCTCTCTCTCTCTTACGGTCGACACACCCCCCTCCCTAAACCGGCCACCTTTTCTTTTTATTTCTCTCCTACTCATCATTAGCAATGATTGATTCTTGCATGGATGACACTTGGTCATCAACTTGGGACAAATGGGGGAGGACATGCAAAACCGGTTTCCCCCCACCCCTCCTCATGGTCGACGGCCCCTCATGGCTCTAATGGGCCAGCCAATTGGCCCATCTTAGGCCCAACATTCTTGGGCCTAAGACCCAAGCTTAATTAAGTCCAATTTTAACCCCTTTTTAAAACTAATTAAATCCCTATTAAATCAAAGTACTAAATTACAAATTTAAATGGCTATAATACTTTGTAACATAGACTAATAAAATCCAGCTTATAAAATTCATGGCCAAAAGCATAATTTCCTCATCAAATAAATTGGGATCTTACATGGGTATGGAACATGTTTCTAACAAAATATTAGCCCATTAGGTGCTCGGCCATTAATTCTATTACATTTCTTTGATCTAGTGGCCACAACATGCTTCAATGACACAACCATTCCCTTTTTCCATAGGTCGTAATGGCTCTGGAAATTGCCATGAGGTTTTGGGATGCCACAAACCACTTTTGCTCTAGTCTGCGGTATGGAAGTAATTCTGCCCGTGGAATTGGAAATTCCTTCTTTGAGAGTTTCATCCCAAGTTGTCTAAGGCAGAATGGACACAATAAATGTTTGAGCAATTAAACATGATTGATGGGAAAAGACTAAAGGTTATTTGCCATGACCAGACTTATCAACAAAGAGTAGCTAGGTCTTTTAACCGAAGGGTACAACCGAGACATTTCAACGTAAATGATCTAGTCTTAAGGAAGTTGTTGCGATTTTTCCGAATCCTAGGGGCAAGTTTGCTCCAATTATAATGGCCCATGTGTGGTAAAGAAGTTACTTCTTGGAGGTGCCTTGATCCTGGCAGAAACTACGACATCTTGATTTTCAAGTCTGTTTTTAATGAGATGAAATGGGCTTTTCATCGATGCGCCTATGGCCTTTTTTTTTATGAGTTGGCCACTCATTAGTTAACTAGTCTATTAAGTGAAGCCGTTAAGGAATCTAAACGCAATAGACTTGAGAATTCGACCAAGAATCGACTGCTCGACCGTGCTAATCTGCAAGAGTCATTACGGCACCATCAAAATCGACAAAGACTGGAGATAGGTCGATTTGATAGAGGTATGTGATTAGTGTGTGGGTGATTCCACCTAATTGCAAAATTTCGGTCGAACGGCATTAGACTGAATTTTCTATCATTTTCGTACACTATGTCCGTATTTGAAACCTCGAGATTTTCACGACAACCGAGAGTCGCTAATGTGTTGAAGATATACAATGTGGATCGAAACTGATCGGCCACTAGTCAAATGCACTAAAATTCCTAAAAGCTACCTAGTAGATTAGGATGCGATAAAATTGCGCCATATTAAAATTAATTGCGAAATTGAACCCGATTTCAGAAATTGAAAGTTCTGTCGTGTCACAATTCATTTTAGGAATGTCGACTCATCCTTCAAAAAAATATTCGGAGAGTTTGGGATTTTTACGGAAAATCAATTTGGATGTTCAGAAACGAACGGAAATTCAGATTGGTCAAATTAAAAGGATTTTTGGCCTCCTTAGTGAGCTAATTGGTGAAGGGAAATTGTAGAAATTGTGTGGGCTTCCTCCTTAGCCAAATTGGACATCAAATTAGGGAATTTGATGAAGGAATTGAAGCTATATTGAAGGAAATTCGGAACCTTGAAGGGGGCTGCAAAATTTGGCTTCAAATTGGATTATTTGTGAAGATTGATTTCAAGAAAGTATTAAGGGGACCAAGCATTTAATTAAGTGGATAGTTATGTTGACTTTCCCCTTCGGTAGCTTCCTCCTCATGCTTGCCAGCTGCTTTCCCCTTCGTGCACCTCAGCCGCTCCTTTTCTCCTTCGCCGCTTTTGTCTTTTTCATTTCCTTCGAAAGCTCATCTCCTTCTTTCTCTTCTTCGTGCCACCGTCAACCCCTTGCCAGCTCATCTCCCCCATTCGTCCATTTCCCTTCCCCGCAGCCGCGTGCCATCTCCACCGAAGTCTTCCTCCTTCGCTGCTCCACCACCTGCGTTTGTCCCTCACCCCAAGCAGCGACCGGAGCTGCTACCATCCACCATCTTTTGTCTCCGCTCAGTTTTCCCCTCTACCAGCGAACACGCCCTCTGTCCTCTGCCACCGAAGCCCACTAACCGAATCCATTTTTCCTTGCTTCTCTCACGCTGCCATGTCCAGCGTCAACCCTCGCCAAGTAAAGCCCCCAATGTTGACTCCTCTTCAACGCCAGCTCTCCTCCATTTTGCTGCCAGCAGACAGTCCACAAGTCGGCAGCTTCTTCAACCAGCGAAGTTGTCCCCCACCGTCAATGCCCCATGTGATCGAAGCAGCTCCTTCACGTTTTCTCGTTCGGCCAGCAGTCCACTCGAAGCCGCAAGTCCAGCCGCAAGTCCAGCCGCAAGTTCAGCCAAGTTCAGCTCAACCATGAGTTTTGCGGGGCCGTTTTCGGCCTAATTCAAGCCCCTGTTGGCGTCACCGCTTCGAAGTTTGTCGCTCGCCGTTGCGTCGCCATTGCCATGAACTCACCAACTCACAAATCCGATGAGTTTACTCTCTAAACCTTGCTTAGAAGGTTAATTATGTGTAGGGAGTGATTAGTATAAGTTAATTAAGGATTCTGTGGTTAGTTAAATTAGATTAGTGATTTAATTATCCAATTTTGCATGTTAAGTGGTTAGAGTAGTGTGATTAGAGACTGGATAAGTCATAGTATTTATCTAGATAGATTCAGAAATTTTTCGGGTCTGTTTCGATATTTAATTATGTTTTTCCGGCCTAGGTTTGCATTTTTAGCATTTACTGGTATTTATTTAATTACTTTTGGTAATTATTTAATTAATTATTATTTTCCAGAAATTAGACTAAGATAGTCGGTGATTGGAATTTCGTGCTAATTGCAATGGTGTGGTTAATTTCTACAATTGGGTGTTAATTTGTGCAAATTGAGTGCTGATTGAACTTTTGGTCATTTATTCCAAAAATTGGGAAATTTCAATAATTATTTAGAAAATTTCGGGTGTCGGATTTTAACACCGAAAATAGTTTTACATACTATATAAAAATAGTGGGATCTTAAAAAGGAAGTATATAAGTTTTTCTGTTCGATCTGACCGTGTATGTGGCATCCCAAAAAAATTCAAGACAAGCTCTAAGGTGTATTAAAGCCCATAATTAGGTAATGAAATTACCTATGGTCTATGTTTTAGCCATTAGTTTTCTCCTAAGACTAAGTGATATATGCTTGTGTCCATGAGTTTTTAAATTAGTATTATGGGGTAAATTAATAAGAAGAATTTATTCTTGGCTATGCACCTCATAGGCTAAATTCCTATAGATAAAATGTTACAAGATTTTGGCCACGTGAAATTAAAAAAAAAAAAAACTTGAAACCTACAAAAGAAAGAATTAAAAGTGTTTCAAGGTAAAATTTAGGGTTTAATTAGGTTTGGGCCTTAGGCCCAATAGCTTGGACTTTTGGTGGGCCAAATGACCGGCCCATTGAAGCCCAAGAAGAGGTGGCCGTCGACCAAGGAGGGGAGGAGTGGCCAGCCCACTTCTTCCAAAGCCCAAGCCCATCTTGCATGAGTCTTGCCAAGTGGCAAAAAGGAAGGCTCCATGCATTGGCTTGTGGGGAGGCACATCATCATTGCTAATTATGGGAATTAGGGGAAACAAAAGGGAGAGAGAGAGTGGCCGGTGGAGGGATTCGGCCAAGCCAAATAGAGAGAGAGAGAGAATTGCGAGAGAGAGAAAGGGTCACCGAGAGGAAGAGGAACCGAGGAGGAGAAGGAGCCGTCCGCCCGTCGCCATCCGTTCGCCGTCCGTGTGCCGTCCGTGTGCCGTCGTCCGCTTGATCTTAGAGGCAAGTTATGATCAATTTCTACTCTTGCATGTGTGTCTTGCATGTGTGGTTGAATCTTGGGTGTTTAGAGGTAAGGAACCGAAGCTAGTGTGGTTTGTTCTTGAAAAAGCTTGCTGATTTCGTGTAAACCGCCTGACTCAGAAACTTGTGGAGGCTTGCATGCATGTTTAGAGTTGGATTTTGACTTCGACTCCTTCATGAAAGTTGTATAAAACATCTCAAAGTATAACATACTAAAATTTTAGACAAAATGGCTGAGATTTAAGGCGTGAAACTCTTCTCTTCTTCTACGAAGACACTAGATCTGGAACTGCTTTGTCGACCTTTTGGTGGTTTTGTGGGTTGCATGTTGATTTTTACTGAGAATATCACTTCTACTTCTTCATAAAACTTGTATATAACATCATAAAGACTAACATACTCAAATTTTAGGTGAAATTAGAAAGTGTAGCCTAGTGAATCGACTTTCTCTTGAAGACGGTAAATCTGGAAACACAGTACTGGACACCCGAGACTTCCTAGACCTATATGGTGACTATTCTTTGAGAATCTCACCTAGATATCTTAATGAAACTTGTAGGGGACCTCGTGCAACAAAACATATCAAAATTTCAGAGGAAACTAAGAAAGATAAGTAGGAGAAACGTCAATATTTCGGAGATAGCTAAACTGGACCGTTCGGTACTAGAAACAGGAACTTCGAACGTCTACAGAAAATTATGTAGAACGAATCTGGCCTAGATGTCTGCACGAAAAATCTACCTTAAGGTCTTGAATATAACCTGGTAAAATTTCATAATTTTTGGGGGTCATTCGGGTATTTTAATTGAAATATTTCAAGAACTGTTCAATCTGATTTTATCCGAATTTACATGCTGTATTTGTGTGAACTATATCTACTTGTGCGAACTTCTTTTGAGCATCCTTTCTTCATGGAATTACTACCTTTTTGTCTTGTCTATCACATGTCCTGATTTCATGATTTTTTAAAATCATATGTATATTTAATTTAAATGTTTTCTAAAATTGTGCAAGCTGGAATTTAGTAAATTTCAAAAAAGCATGATATATGGACTATTCTAAGTTGTATGGACCCCATGGATTATATTTTCATTTGTGGTTGTATCTTGCTGCATGTATGATGATGATTGGAAATGCATATAAGAATTAAAATGATGAAAATGGTCTTGTTTGCCATCATATCATATGCATGTTAAAATTAAGTTATAATTGAAATTGTGAACTAAGATAAGTGAGAAGGCTATCGGAGGTGTGAGCCGACGATGCCCCGGGAGTGTCGGGATGCCTGGCTAGAAGGGTAAAGGCCAGTTGCTCGGTGGCCTTAAATGGCTAGATGCCGGAGGGTCCTCGAGAGTTTCGAGATGCCCGGAGCATGGGGAGTCGGAAGCCTAGTAGGTATTGTGCTGGGAGATGCCTCGCGATGCCAGTTGGGGTGCGAGATGCCTGGCAAGTATTGTGCCGGATGCCCAGAGGTTTGTGCCAGAGGGTTCTCGCGATGCCAGGATTGGGTGCGAGTGATAAATGTGGGATGCAAACATTGGTCCCGGGAAAGAGAAATGTGGCGGCCCAAAATGAAAGAATGATATTGGGAAATTGGAATTGCATTATGCATGATGGTATATGTATGGTATGATGATGATGAGTGCACATGACATGATGATGATGAGTGCATGGATGCATGATGATGGTGAATGCATGGATGTATGTGCACCTATGACATGATGGTACATGTGATATGATGATGATGAGTGCATGGATGCATGATGATGGTGAGTGCATGGATGTATGTGCACCTATGGCATGATGGTACATGTGACATGATAATGGTAAGCGTATGACATGATGGTGATGACTATATGATGACGTATGTACATGAGGTATGATGACATGTGCATGATATCAAGGTAAATTGTGCATGGATGCTTTAATGACATGTGTTATGCTATAATTGTGATGAGTGTGGGGCATGATGCATTGAGTGGTTTATTGGTCCTTTACCTGCTTAGTGGTTGTACTCACCCCCTTCAGGGACCAACATTTCGGATTAGAAAGATGCCGCTCCCTGCTGTCACGCGGGGCGTTTTTTGCGGCCTTCCTTCGGATGTGGAGGTTGAGTGCGTGGAGATCGACTGTCCTACCATCCCTGGTCTTACGTTTATTCGGGTTCGTGCGATAGTGATGTACGATGTAGGCCTGGTTGAGGGCCCTGTCATTTAGCAGTTCATATCCGTTCACGTTCGTCGAGATGGAGTGATGCGTGGGATGTTGCCGCCGCCACCGCCTGATGCACCAGGATGGGTGTGAGGGCCTGTGCGTGAGAAGTAGGAGCTGCAACTTTTTGGAAAGTAGCCGACACTAGTTGATGGAGGATCTTACACGATAGACATAGTGGGTCGAGTGTTTCATTTTGGGGTTATGGCCGAGTGTAGTTAAAAGTCTTGGCCTTTCTTTTGATGTACCGACCTGAGAAAATCCATCATGAAAATATGTAAATAAAAGTATCTTGGCCTTATCTTTTCTTATGATGTTTAGTGGTGTGCAATTGTATCATGGTTGTTGAAGGGGGAACTAGTAAGACTTGATTATGCTTCCGCAAATAAGATGCGCTGGGACCGTTTAAAAAAAAATGCCTATGAACTAAGGTACTTCTTTGGTAAGATGTGGCGACCTTGGGTACTTCGGGGTGTCACATCGCCCCTTTTTGGTATCAAAGCAATGGTCATAGGTGGAGTGATAAGGAGCCTCATTTGGGAAATTGAGGAACATGATGACAATGCACACCACATGATATAAAATGGAATAATTAATTAACTTTGAATAACTATTGATGAGTATTCACTCGTAGATCCCTAGTAGTTAGTTTTGAGTTGTCTTTAGGTACTAGTAACATGTATATGTTACTTATGTAGTAATAGTAGTTGCTTTGAATGGAGACAGTGAGTCTCAGATTTTCCTAAGGCAATGCTTGGAAATTGCAGGAAAGTCATGATGCGAGCTGGAAGTGCTCATCCATCGAGGGCTAAAGCCTCTGCTGCTAGGGCTGAACCCCGAATAGAAGACATCCTGCAGGCATTGGGCAATATTGGAAATCTGATGGAAAGACAGGCGCAGCAACAACCTGGAGCAGAATGCCATACTCAAGGACTGGTGGAGCAGTTTTTGAAGCTGAAGCCACCTAAGTTCAGTGGAATGGGAAGTCCTGAGGAGGCAGAACATTGGATTGATGGAATGGAACAAATTTTCAGGTTGTTGGACTGCACTGATGCTGAGAAAATAACTTTGGCAGAGTACTAGCTGGAGGGAAATGCAAAGTTTTGGTGGAGAGCATCGAGGGACACAATCTTCCCACCAGGTACTGAGGTTAAGTGGAAAGAGTTTGTGAGGGCTTTCAACCGAAAGCATTTTTCTGACTGTGCTAAGGATAGGAAAATTACTGAATTTGTTCAATTAGAACAAAATGAGCTGACAGTAGACCAGTACGAGGCTAGATTTTCTGAACTGTCTAGATATGCTCCTAGGCTAATTGAGGATCAAGAAGAGAAAGCTAAGAGGTTTCTGAAAGGGTTGAGGACTGATATCAAGAAACAACTAGTGCCTTTGAACATAAGAGATTATAATGAGATCTATGAAAGGGCACAATTGATGGAGCAAGAGTTGGTAAGGGAACATTCGGAGAACGAGAAACCATTGTCTTTTGGTGATGTGAGATGGGGTAAGAGACCCTATACAGGTCAAGGTCAGACTTGGAAGCCTAAGAAGAAGAGCAATTTTGGGAACTTTGGAAAAGGCAGGGGTAGCCTGAATTTGGAAAGAACACCTTATCAAAATGAGGAGTGTCGAAGGTGTAATGGGAAACATGGCCCAGGACCTTATAATGGGCAACCGAAATGTTATAGTTGTGGACGAATAGGTCATATTAAGAGAAAACTGCCCACAGGAAAGGTCGCACGTAAGTATTGGCTCAGTGCAACAGCCGTAGCGGAATGCTGTTAGGCCAAACTTACCAAGGAATCCTCAGAGGCCACCTGCACAAGGAAGGGTGTACGCAATCACCCAAGAGGAAGCAGAAGCTTCCAAAAATGTTATCTCAGGTACGATCCTTATAAATGATAAAAAGGCATATGCATTGTTTGATACGGGTGCTACGCATTCATTTGTGTCTGAAAGATATAAACAGTTGAATAAGATAGAAACTACGCCTCTTGAGACGCCTCTTTATGTTTCTACACCTTTAAAGGATATGTTATTGTCTACGCTGGTGTGTGAAAATTGTAAGATAACAATGGGAGGAAAGGATATGGAAATAGACTTGGTTGTAATGGCTATGTATGATTTTGATGTTATTATAGGAATGGATTGGCTTCGTAAGTATCGGGCCAGAATGGATTGTTATAGAAGAGTGATTCAATTCGTCCTACCTCATCAGTCTAGTTGTGAATTTTTAGGAGGTTAGACCCACCTACCTATAGCACTTATTTACACAATAGAAGCCTGTGCATTACTTGACAAGGGATGCCAAGGATACCTGGCCATAGTTAAAGATTATACTAAGGAGGAGCCTAAGATTGATGAAATTCGGGTAGTTAACGAATTTCAAGATGTATTCCCATATAGGATGGCCTTAGTCGAATTGAAGGAATTGAATGTGCAATTACAGGAGTTGCTTGACAAAGGATTTATTAGACCAAGTGCTTCACCTTGGGGTGCACCGGTCTTGTTTGTGAAAAAGAAAGATGGATCGATGCGCTTGTGCATTGACTATAGGCAGCTGAATCAAGTAACCATTAAAAATAAATATCCTTTGCCAAGAATTGATGATCTTTTTGACCAACTTCAAGGAAGTTAGGTCTTCTCTAAGATTGATTTAAGGTCGGGATACCATCAGCTAAGAATTAAGAAAGAGGACATTCCCAAGACTGCATTTAGGACTCGTTATGGACATTATGAATTCTTGGTCATGCCATTTGGATTGATCAACGCGCCGGCTGCATTCATGGATCTAATGAATAGGGTATTTAAACCTTATTTAGACTAGTTTGTGATTGTTTTTATTGATGACATCCTGATATATTCGAGAGGACCTAAAGAGCATGAACAACACTTGAGGATAGTTTTGCAAACTCTGAGAGAGCATAAGCTATATGCCAAATTTAGTAAGTGTGAATTCTGGCTGGACCAGATAATATTTTTAGGGCATGTAGTATTATGAGGAGGAATTGCAGTAGACCCGACAAAAGTTGAGATGGTAATAAATTGGCTGAGACCGATAACACCTACTAAAATACGGAGTTTCTTAGGACTGGTTGGTTATTATAGGAGGTTTATCGAAGGGTTTTCATGATTGGCAGGTCCTTTAACTAAATTGACTCGAAAGAACGTGAAATTTGAATGGAATGGGGACTGTGAAAGGAGTTTCCAGGAGCTTAAAAGGAAATTGACCTCGGCTCCAATCCTGACTATACCAATTGGACCTGATGGTTTTACAGTGTATAGTGATGCATCTCACAAAGGACTAGGATGTGTTTTGATGCAGCATGGCAAGGTCATCCAGACAATTAAAACTCCATGAATTGAACTACCCAACGCATGATTTAGAGCTAGTAGCTATAGTGTTCGCTTTGAAGATATGGATGCATTATTTATATGGAGAAAAGTTTGAGATTTATACGGATCATAAGAGCTTGAAATATCTGTTCTCGCAAAAGGAGTTGAACATGAGACAAAGGAGGTGGATGGAGTTGTTAAAGGATTATGATTGTGAGATACGATACCATCCAGGGAAAGCGAATAGGTTAGCGGATGCTCTTAGTCGTAAGTTAGCTGTGGAGATGGCGAGTTTAAGAATGGCGGAGTGGAGCTTATTAGAGTACGTAGCAGACTCAGAGTTTAAATTGGAAACGGATTGTCTTACTGGTATGCTTAGTGCATTGAGAATTGAACCCGAAATTATTCAGAAAGTTAAGACATTACAAGGATCTGACCCAGAAATTTTGAAAATAAGAGATACAGTGTCCTTAGGGAAAAGACCAGAATTTCATATCTCTGAAGATGGAGTGGTAAGATGCCAAGGACGACTTTGTGTTCCCGACAACGAAGAGGTAAAGAGGGAAATTTTGTCGGAGGCACATAGGAGTAATTACAGTGTTCATCCAGGAAATACAAAGATGTACAGGAATTTACGTCAGCAGTTTTGGTGGAGTGGTATGAAAGCAGATACGGCTAAGCATGTTTCTCAATGTTTGACATGCCAACAGGTAAAAGCGGAACATCGTAAACCTGCAGGACTTTTGAGACCATTAGACATACCAGAATGGAAATGGGAGCATATAACGATGGACTTTATACAAGGATTACCAAGGACGTCAAGCAGTCATAACTCTATCTGGGTTATAGTGGACCGTTTGACTAAATCGGCTCATTTCCTAGCGGTTCGCATGGACTACCCAATGGATAAATATGGGAACATATATGTAAGTCAAGTGGTACGCTTACATGGTGTCCCGATAACCATTACCTCAGATTGGGATTCGAGGTTCACTTCGAACTTTTGGCAAAGTCTTCAAATTGCATTAGGAACTAAACTTCAGTTTAGTACTGCTTTTCATCCCCAAACAGATGGACAAACAGAAAGGGTAATCCATACATTAGAGGATATGTTAAGGGCTTGTATAATTGATTTCAAAGGAAGTTGGGATGAAAGATTGCATTTGGTAAAGTTTGCCTATAATAATAGTTTCCAATAAAATGTATAGGCATGGCTCCCTATGAAGCATTATATGGAAGGAGATGTAGGACTCCTGTCTATTGGAATGAAGTAGGTGAGAGGAAATTGACAGGACTTGAATTGGTACCAGTTACCACTGAGGCTATTGAAATTATCAGAAAAATGCTTAAAACAACTCAGAGTAGACAGAAAGACTACGCAGATAGGCGTAGAAGGCCTTTGGAGTTTAGTGTGGGAGATCATGTATTCTTGAAAGTATCTCCAATGAAAGGGATATCTCGATTTGGGATGAAGGGTAAGTTAAGCCCTAGATTTGTCGGACCTTTTGAGATATTTGAAAGGATAGGGGATGTATTTTATCGTTTAGCACTGCCTCCTAAGTTGGGAAATTTGCATGATGTGTTTCATGTATCGATGTTGAGAAAGTACCAGCCGGATCCTGGTCACATACTCGATCAGGAAGCCATCAAAGTGAATGAGAAAGTGAGGTACATCGAAGAGCCTGTACAGATTTTGGATCGGAAGGAACAAATTCTTAGGACTAAAAAGATTCCTCTTGTTAAGGTATTATGGCGACATCATGATATGGAGGAAGCCACATGGGAAAGTGAAGATCAGATGAAGGAAAAGTACCCTTACTTGTTTCAAGAAGGCATGAGTGAAGTCTAATTTTAAGGACGAAATTCTCTAAGGAGGGGAGAATTGTGGCATCCCAAAAAAATTCAAGACAAGCTCTAAGGTGTATTAAAGCCCATAATTAGGTAATGAAATTACCTATGGTCTATGTTTTAGCCATTAGTTTTCTCCTAAGACTAAGTGATATATGCTTGTGTCCATGAGTTTTTAAATTAGTATTATGGGGTAAATTAATAAGAAGAATTTATTCTTGGCTATGCACCTCATAGGCTAAATTCCTATAGATAAAATGTTACAAGATTTTGGCCACGTGAAATTAAAAAAAAAAAAAACTTGAAACCTACAAAAGAAAGAATTAAAAGTGTTTCAAGGTAAAATTTAGGGTTTAATTAGGTTTGGGCCTTAGGCCCAATAGCTTGGACTTTTGGTGGGCCAAATGGCCGGCCCATTGAAGCCCAAGGAGAGGTGGCCGTCGACCAAGGAGGGGAGGAGTGGCCGGCCCACTTCTTCCAAAGCCCAAGCCCATCTTGCATGAGTCTTGCCAAGTGGCAAAAAGGAATGCTCCATGCATTGGTTTGTGAGGAGGCACATCATCATTGCTACTGATGGGAATTAGGGGAAACAAAAGGGAGAGAGAGAGTGGCCGGTGGAGGGATTTGGTCAAGCCAAAGAGAGAGAGAGAGATTTGCGAGAGAGAGAGAGAGAGGGTCGCCGAGAGGGAGAGGACCGAGGAGGAGAAGGAGCCATCCGCCCGTTGCCGTCCGTTCGCCGTCCGTGTGCCATCCGTGTGCCGTTGTCCGCTTGATCTTAGAGGCAAGTTAGGATCAATTTCTACTCTTGCATGTGTGTCTTGCATGTGTGGTTGAATCTTGGGTGTTTAGAGGTAAGGAACCGAAGCTAGTGTGGTTTGTTCTTGAAAAAGGTTGCTGATTTCGTGTAAACCGCCTGACTCAGAAACTTGTGGAGGCTTTCATGCATGTTTCTAGTTAGATTTTGACTTTGACTCCTTCATGAAAGTTGTAGAAAACATCTCAAAGTATAACATACTAAAATATGAGACAAAATGACTGAGATTTAAGGGGTGAAACGCTTCTTCTACGAAGACACTAGATCTGGAACTGCTTTGTCTACCTTTTGGTGGTTTTATGGGTTGCATATCGCTTTTTCCCGAGAATCTCACTTCGACTTCTGCATGAAACTTGTAGAGAACATACTAAATACTAACATACTCAAATTTGAGGTAAAATGAGCAAGTGTAGCCTAGTGAATCGACTTTCTCTTGAAGACCGTAAATCTGGAAACACGGTACTGGACACCCGAGACTTCCTATACCTATATGGTGACTATTCTTTGAGAATATCACCTATATTTCTTAATGAAACTTGTAGGGAACTGCTTGAGGCAAAACATATCAAAATTTCAGAGGAAAAGAAGAAAGATAAGTAGGCGAAACCTCAATATTTCGGAGATAGCTAAACTGGACCGTTCGGTACTAGAAACAGGAACTTCGAACCACTATAGAAAATTATGTGGAACGAATCTGGCATAGATGTCTCCATGAAAAATCTACCTTAAGGTCTTGGCTATAACCTGGTAAAATTTCATAATTTTTGGAGGTTATTCGGGTATTTTAATAATAATATTGCAAGAACTGCGTAATCTGATTTTATCCGAATTTACATGCTGTATTTGTGTGAACTATATCTACTTGTGCGAAACTCTTTTGAGCATGCGTTCTTCATGGAATTGCTACATTTTTGTCTTGTCTATCACATGTCCTGATTTCATGATTTTTGAAAATCATATGGATATTTAATTTAAATGTTTTCTAAAATTGTGCAAGCTGGAATTTAGTAAATTTCAAAAAAGCACGATATATGGACTATTCTAAGTTGTATGGACCCCATGGATTGTATTGTCATTTGTGGTTGTATCTTGCTGCATGTATGATGATGATTGGAAATGCATATAAGAATTAAAATGATGAAAATGGTCTTGTTTGCCATCATATCATATGTCATGTTAAAATTAAGTTATAATTGAAATTGTGAACTAAGATAAGTGAGAAGGCCGTCGGAGGTGTGAGCCGACAATGCCCCGGGAGTGTTGGGATGCCTGGCTAGAAGGGTAAAGGCCAGTTGCCCGGTGGCCTTAAATGGCTGGATGCCGGAGGGTCCTCGGGAGTTTCAAGATGCCCGAAGCGTGGGGAGCCGGAAGCCTGGCAAGTATTGTGCCGAGGGATGCCTCGCGATGCCAGTTGGGGTGCGAGATGCCTGGCAGGTATTGTGCCGGATGCCCGGAGGTTTGTGCTGGAGGGTTCTCGCGATGCCAGGATTGGGTGCGAATGATAAATGTGGGCTGCAAACATTGGTCCCGGGAAAGAGAAATGTGGCGGCCCAAAATGAAAGAATGAAATTGGGAAATTGGAATTGCGTTATGCATGATGGTATATGTATGGTATGATGATGATGAGTGCATGGATGCATGATGATGGTGAGTGCATGGATGTATGTGCACCTATGGCATGACGGTACATGTGATATGATGATGATGAGTGCATCGATGCATGATGATGGTGAGTGCATGGATGTATGTGCACCTATGGCATGATGGTACATGTGACATGATGATGGTAAGCGTATGACATGATGGTGATGACTATATGATGATGTATGTACATGAGATATGATGACATGTGCATGATATCAAGGTAAATTGTGCATGGATGCTTTAATGACATATGTTATGCTATGATTGTGATGAGTGTGGGGCATGATGCATTGAGTGGTTGTACTCACCCTTTCGGGGACCAACATTTCAGATTAGAAAGATGTCACTCCCTGCTGTCACGCGAGGCGTCTTTTACGACCTTCCTTCGGATGTGGAGGTCGAGTGTGTGGAGATTGATTGTCCCACCATCCTTGGTCTTACGTTTATTCGGGTTCGTGCAATAGTGATGTATTACGTGGGCCTGGCTGAGGGCCCTGTCATTCAGAAGTTCATATCCGTTCATGTTCGTCGAAATGGAGTGATGCGTGGGATGGTGCCGCCGCCACCGCCTGATGCACCGGGATGGGTGTGACAGCCCGTTTGTGAAGAGTAGGAGCTACAACTTTTTGGGAAATAGCCGACACTAGTTGATGGGGGATCTTGCACGATAGACATAGTGGGTCGAGTCTCTTTTTGGGGTTATGGCTGAGTGGCGCTACAAGTCTTGGCCTTTCTTTTGATGTATTGACCCAAGGAAATCCATCATGAAATATGTAAATAAAAGTGTCCAGGCTTTATCTTTTCTTAAGATGTTAGTGATGTGCCATTGTATCATGGTTGTTGAAGGGGGAATTAGTAAGACTCGATTATGCTTCCGCAAATAAGATGTGCTGGGACTATTTAAAAAAAAATGCCTGGGAACTAGGGTTCTTCTTTGGTAAGATGTGGCGACCTTGGGTGCTTTGGGGTGTCACAGTGTACCCACACACGATTATTTTCAGGATATTTTTAATATGAAGAAAATAGGCCAGGATCACTATTTTAATGGAGGCATTTGAGTGCAATGCACAGTGTCCTCGGCCGAGATTGATGGTCGTGTGTTGGTTAAGAGAACCATCCCAAGCATTTACGCCGAATGTTACCCATTCATTTGGGACTCAGGTCGCAGTAGATTCTGGACCTACGCCCCTTCGGGGAAGCCGTCTAATTGAGAGACGTAGCCGTGCTCAAAGGAGGTGAGACGACGCCCGGCAATGCCAGAAGACAGCCAATAGAGTTGGCCGTACCCTTGAGGGGTGTAATTAACAATTGGAACGCATGGTTAGTTGAGTTATCTAAGCCTGACTATGAGACAAAACCGTGTGGTTTGGTATGAGATGTGTCATAATGGTTTGGCATCATAATCGGGACCCCTGTGATTTTATTGAGTTGAGTGAGGCATTTCAATTGTTGTGTGCATTGATTTTATGCAATGTGTATATGAACTATGTTGATGTGCAGGAGGGAACTGAGGCGAGGTAAGTTTTCTAAATAGTGTGGCTAGGCCACGCTTGGATGTATTTCCTTCATAATATGGGTTTATGGGGGTGAACTTGCTGAGACAATGTCTCACCCCATCGTGTGCTTAACTTTTCAGGTCCTTAGATGGTGTTGGTCAAGGACCTGAGGCCCGGAGTCTGTGGAGGTGGAGTTTGAAGAATCGGCATGTGTGCGACTAGTTTGTTGTAGGAGAGCTACTTTTTGAGAGTCAATATTTTGTAGACTTTTGCCCAGACTCTTTTGTACTTAAACCCAATTGTTTATATAAAGTCGGCTTTTACGAAATGCTGCCCTGCTTTCCTATCCCATGTTATTTATTGTCAGGGGTTTATTATTTCGCTTCTGCATGCGTATTAAAATGAATGGGTCAGCAACGCGTCCTAGAAACGTCGCATTCGTATCGACCATTGAGGGATGGGCATGTGTGGCACCCCGAAACACCTAAGGTCGCCACAAGTACCTGTTGCTATACCTAATGAACGCTAATCACATCTCTTAACAGAAGTATGGTAGCTCATAGGCATATTATTTATATATATCGGTCCCAGCGCAACTTATTAAGCGGAAGCATAATTGAAATATCATCATCTCTCCCTCCATCTATCATGATACAATGCACACCACTAAGCGCCATAGGAAAAGATAAAGCCGAGCCACTTTTATTTACATATTTTCATGATGGATTTTCTCGGGTCGGTATAACAAAAGAAGAGCCAAGACTTTTGACTACACTCGGCCATAACCTCAAAAAGAGACAACTCGACCCTCTATGTCGATCATGCAAAATCCTCCATCTACTAGTGTCGGCTATTGTCCAAAAAGTTGCAGCTCCTACTTCTCGCGTGCGGGCAGTCACACCCATGCCGGTGCGTCAGGCGGTGGCGGCGGCAACATCCCCCGCATCACTCCGTCTCGACGAACGTGAACAGATATGAACTCCTGAATGACAGGGCCCTCAGCCAGGCCCACGTCATACATCACTAATGTGCGAACTCGAATGAACGTCAGACCAGGGATGGTGGGACAGTCGATCTCCACACACTCGACCTCCACATCCGAAGGAAGGCCGTAAAAGACGCCCCGCGTGACAGCAGGGAGCGGCATCTTTCTAATCTGAAATGTTGGTCCCCGAAGGGGTGAGTACAGCCACTCAGCAGGTAAAGGACCAATAAACCACTCAATGCATCACACAATACAATCATAACAATCATAGCATAACACATGTCATTCAAGCATCCATGCATAATTTACCTTGATACCATGCATATGTCATCATACCGCATGTACATACATCCTCATATAATCATCACCATCATGTCATACATTACCATCATGCCATCATGGTGCACATACATCCATGCACTTATCATCATCATGTCACATATACCATCATGCCATAGGTGCACATACATCCATGCACTTACCATCATCATGTCACATATACCATCATGCCATAGGTGCACATACATCCATGCACTTACCATCATCATGTCACATATACCATCATGCCATAGGTGCACATACATCCATGCACTCATCATCATCATGTCACATATACCATCATGCCATAGGTGCACATACATCCATGCACTTACCATCATCATGTCACATATACCATCATGCCATAGGTGCACATACATCCATGCACTCACCATCATCATGTCACATATGCCATCATGCCATAGGTGCACATACATCCATGCACTTACCATCATCATGTCACATATACCATCATGCCATAGGTGCACATACATCCATGCACTCATCATCATGCATCCATGCATACATATTGCCATACCATGCATGATTCAATTTCAATTTCCAAATTTTATTCTTTCATTTTGAACCGCCACATTTCTCTTTTTCCTGGGATCAGTATTTGCATCCCACATTTATCGCTCGCACCCCAACTGGCATCACGAGGAACCTCCGGCACAAACCTCCGGGCATCCGGCACAATACCTACCAGGCATCTCATACCCCAACTGGCATCACGAGGCATCCCCCGGCACAACCTCCGGGCTTCCGGCTCCCCACGCTCCGGGCATCTCGAAACTCCCGAGGACCCTCCGGCATTCAGCCATTTAAGGCCACCGGGCATCCGGCCTTTACCCTTCTAGCCAGGCATCCCGACACTCCCGGGGCATCGTCGGCTCACACCTCCGACGGCCTTCTCACTTATCTTAGTTCACATTTTCAATTATAGCTCAATTTCAACATGGCATATGATGTGATGGCAAACAAGATCATTTTCATCATTTGATTCTTATATGCATTTCCAATCATCATCATACATGCAGCAAGATACAACCACTTATGACAATACAATCCATGGGGTCCATACAACTTAGAATAATCCATACATCATGACTTTTTGAAATTTACCAAATTCCAGCTTACACAATTTCGGAAAACATATAAATTAAATATCCATATGATCTTCAAAAATCATACAATCAGAGCATGTAATAGACAAGACATAAAGGTAGCAATTTCATGAAGAACACATGCCCAAAAGAGCTTCACACAAGAAGATATAGCTCACACAATACAGCATGCAAAATTCGGATAAAATCAGATTGCGCAGTTCTTGAAATATTTCGATTAAAATACTCGAATGACCTCCAAAAATTATGAAATTTTACCAGGTGATAGTCAAGAACCTAAGGTATATTTTTTATGAAGACATCTAGGCCAGATTCGCTCTATATAATTTACTATAGACGGTCGAAGCTCCTGTTCCTCGTACCGAACAGTGCAGTTTAGCTGTCTCCGAAAAATCGAGGTTTCACCTACTTATCTTTCTTCATTTCCTCTGAAATTTTGATATGTTTTTCCTCAAGAGGTCCCCTACAACTTTCATTAAGGGATATAGGTGAGATTCTCAAAGGATAGTCACCATATAGTCCACGAAGTCTCGGGAGTCCAATACCATACTTCCAGATCTGCCGTCTTAAAAAGAAAATCGTTTCACTAGGCTAAACTTGCTCGTTTTACCTCAAATTTTAGTATGTTAATATTCAATATATTTCCTACAACTTTCTTGAAGAAGTCGAAGTGAGATTCTCGGTAGAAAGTAACATGCAACACACAAAACCACCAAGAGGTCGACAAAACAGTTCCAGATCTAACGTTTTCGTAGAGGAAGGATTTCACCCATTAAAACTCAGCCATTTTGTCTCAAATTTTAGTATGTTATACTTTAAGATGTTTTCTACAACTTTTATGAAGAATTCGAAGCCAAAATCCAACTCAAAACACGCATGCAAGCCTCTACAACGTTCGGGGTCAGGCGGCACACTCGAAAACAGAATACATTTTCAAGAACAACACACTCTAGCTTCGGTTCCTCATACCCTAAACATCCGAGATTCACCATCACTCAATCACACATGCAAGAAACAACATGCAAGAGCAGAATATAGATCCCAACTTTCCTTCAAATCAAGCAAACAACGGCACACGGACGGCGACGGACGAGCGGGCCTCCTCCTTCGCGCGGCTTCTCCCTCTCTCTCTCGGTTCCTCACTCTCTCGCAACCCTCTCTCTCTCTCACTTGGCTTGGGCGACAGCCCCCTAAACCCGCCACTTTCTCTTTTAATTCCCCCACAAAATCATCATTTGCAATGATTAAGAGCCACCCACAATGACCAATGCATGAAGTCTCCTTTTTGCCACTTGGCAAGACCCATGCATAATGGGCTTGGAAGTGGGCCGGCCACTCCCCCTCTCCTTGGTCGATAGCCCTCTCCATGGGCTTCATGGGCCGGCCTTTTGGCCCATCAAAGGTCTACACTCTTGGGCCTAAGGCCCAAGCCTAATTAAATCAAATTTCAACCCCCTTTTTAAATACTAATTAGATATTATTGAACCAAAGTACTATAGTGTATAAATTAAATAATTATACACTTGAAATCACAAATCCATAGATTCTAACCCACAATACATATGGCCAAAGATAGATCATCCTTTTCCAAAATTTATCCATTAAATTTGGCCATAGTCCTTACTACAAGACATTAATTTGAGCATTCCTAATGACCGGTAAGGAATTCTAGGATGCCACAGCATGCACTCGAGGCTTGGGGCATGACAGAAACGGATGGTCATGAGTTTTCTAATTATGTTAAATCTGGTGCTATTAAGAAATATGACCCATGACAGAATCTGCTGTGTTATGTCTTGAATTGCAAGCATTTTTATGATGAATAAATTGCCTCAATGTTGCAAATTGAATTGTTCACATTTGTTGCAAATCTTGCATGACCATTTTGGCTAAGGTAGTGGTTTCCCAGATGCGTTGTGTGAGGTAAATTGAATATGTCAAAGGGGATACGTTGAAATGATGAAAGGCAAGCCATGTTCCATACATTGTTTTATACACTAATCCCCAGTGGGTTGAGTGGATAAAGTCCATGTCCATAATGTAAAGGGTTATCTCGTAAATGGTACATCAACTGAAGTGATGAGAGGTAGTTTCTTTCTCTATCCCAAACACTACAGGTATATCCATTTTTTAAACCCTTTTGAGCCTACACACATTAAAAAAATTTAAATTATCCCTGTGAAGAACCATCCCGCATTAGGGCAAGCAAGACGTAAATTGGAAGGGATTTTCTTGCTATTATAGATGAGTTTATATAGTGATTCAAGTGCCTTAGGATGATGAAGAACGGGTTCTTTCTTTTTCCTACACACTTTTGTCTGTTGCAAGCCCACTTGAGCTTGCATTTCATTTCATACAAACCCAATTGGTGATCATCCCCCCATGCTAGGGTAAGGCAAAAGACAATCATTCAAGTAGCATGGTCCAAAGCACCGATAGAAGATGAAGGCCTTGTAAGTCCAAATGTTTAATCATTTCGTAAAAGAAACCAAAATGAGGATGAGTGTGTAGAATTAGGGGCATGAAAAAGTAGTGTGCTTGGTAAAAGCAAGGTCAATGCCCATTGAAAAAAATCAAATAAATGATTATTGGTTGTAGAAAGTCATATCCCTAGTGGAGTAGTACTTAAAGTACTCAAATGCCAAGGTGTTGCAATCAATGGAGCATCGATAAGGAGAAAATCCCCAATGGTGAAGAAGAAGATTGGTGGTAATGTCAAGATGATCACTAACTCTCACCCCACTAAACATATTTTAAGCATAATAATCATTTTGTTTCTCAACTCATGAACCTAGCCTACGTTATGTCCCTTACAAAGTCTATTCATATTAGGGTACTTGAATTAATGTAAGAGTTCACACGTTTAAAAGCATCGCTCAAAGAAGTGCAAGCAAGACCATTTCTATCTTATGTCGCAGGCTTCTTAACTTGTAAACCTGAAGATGATCGTGGAATTTCAATTCTTTCAATAGCCTTGACTCAAAGAGTCCCCTTTGTTAAGCCACTAACTAAGCCCACATTACGGTCCCTATTAAAAACCTCTTATACTGGTAAGGTCGTACCACTTGCGAGATTGCTCAGACCCTTGTTTGGTATGATAATAGTGAGATAGAGTGACTCTTAGGTTCATGCATCAATGGTTGGGATGAAATAGCCTTTTTGATGAGGTGAGTGAAAAGTCCTTTCAGATCAAAAGATCCTTCATTTGACACATCCATGACACTCATGTGTTCAAAATGGAATATTATTTTGAAGTTCTTTTTAGTGAAAATTAGGTGATACAAGATTGATAGAAATTATTTTGTATGAACCTCACTTGAATTAATGTATGTGTTGCATGTTACCTCTCTTATGACTAAGCTCTACATGAGACATATCCCCAAGGATTAGAGATGTCACCAGGTAAGTATATCTCTATCCATACTTTAACTACCTTTCATTGTGCAGATATTCCCTCTCAAATACACTGACACTCAACTCGGTCAAGTTGTCCCCTAAAGATTTTCTCCAAATTCAGTCTGATTAAGACGATCGAAGAATTATTCGGGTTCTAGTCAGATGATCTATGTTGCGATGCTAGGTGACTGAAGAAAGATTCAGGTCCTAGACAAGAAAACCTCATTTTAGGCGATCGTAGAAAAGTATGGGTTCTAAACAATATTTGTTGCATTAACAGGCGACCATATGAAGGTACAAGTCCTCGAAAATTTTCTATTTCGGCGACTATAGAAAGGTACAAATCTTGGACAGCATACCTCATACTCTAATAGGCAATTGTAGAAAGGTAGAGGTCTTGAAAAAGCATTTTTTTTTCTTCTTGTCAAGGGGACCGAAGAAAGGTTCGAATCCTAGACAATCAAATATTACCATACTGGGCGACCGTAGAAATGTAGGGTCCTTGGAAGGTAGCTTCCTCTTACAAAATCTTGTTACAATTTTGGGGGATCGTAAAAAAGTATGGGTCTTGGACGTGTAACACTGGCTATCTTAAATTGCTCTTTCTTCCTTAAAGGTAAGTCATTCTAGGAAATCATTCCAAGTATGTTCCTTTATTGTTTGCATTAGCATTTCCATGCATTCCGAAATGGGATTTGTTTTCCAATAAAAAAAATTATTCATTGCATGTGCATGATCAAAATTTATGTCTCAATTTATCTTTGAATGTAACCTCTGAGAGCTCACTTTCAAAGAGGGGCAGCTGTTGACATATAAATTTTGGCAACCCAATCATTCATTCCCTACATAGAAAATTAGGGATTAATTTTAATTCCTAAACAAAAATATTAGAATTAAATTGCATAGCATGCAGTTTTAAGAGCATTTATTATTTAGTTTATATTTTTATTAATTGCATTAGCATTGAACCGGCAATGGACGATCATGAACTTAAAAGTGAATGGATTGAGCCCGCATAGTGGAACAAAATTCGTCTAGCACTAAGGGACCAAGTGGGCAAAATTTCCACGTGAAGACAGGCCAAATTAAGGTTAATTTAATGTGATTTCAGCCCTTGAGAATTAATTAAAATAGGTCTTGAGCTTCTCTCAGTCTATTTCATGAAAAAGCCTAAATTAAGCCCATGAGATCAAGTTTAAGCTTAGGTTTGTACTATATATAGGACGTTATGCCTCACAAATTAGAGGTCGGCAATTAGAATCTCAAAGCAAGTAAACAAATTCGATTGAAAAGAGGAGAAGTTCTCACCTCTAGCGGGGGTACTCATCGTGTGCTTACAACCACCCATCTTCGCTGCCCACACTTCCATCATTCGAGAGATTTGACCATTGAGGACCCACTGATAGAGTAACAACACCTAGTCAATGATAGCCATGGTCAAGCAGTGAGTTTTGTCCTTTGAGTGGTCCAAGCTGAAAAAGACGAGACGAGGAGATATCAGCGAAGAAAAGAAAGGACTACTGAGACCTGCTTACTGTCCACGACGTTTCACGACTTGTGGGTGCTGTTGCTGCTTGGTGGTTCATTTGTCCAATTTCACGTCGCAGCTGTCGCGTGCTGGTCTCTACTTCTTGCGGCGTTCCTAGCATCTGGTTCGTTGGTGATCATCTCGTTCCTGGCCACCTCTTCGCAACTTGGAGAATTTCTGCTTTCTCCACAGGTTATCTGAAGCTCTTGTTGGTCGCGTTGTTAGCATCATTGAGCACCACAAACGCCACAACCGAGTCACTATCTAGCTGCGAGTCCTAACGTGGTCTCACTGCCCATCCGTGAACCATCACCGCTCACCACCATGAATCATCGCTCATCGTTCGCCGTTGTGTTGCCTTGTGATTATGATCCCGGTTTGATCACACTTGGTCCAAATTTGCAAAGAGTACCCTTAAATTAGGTAAGGTGCTTGTCTATAGTATATTTCGCATATTTTACTGCCTTCTTTGAGTGATTTGATATATTATGCAATTGGCGAATATATTCTGTTAGATATTTATTTAAATAATATAATCCACAAAATCCGAAGATACCTCCCTCAAACTAGGAAACTTTCCTAACTTAACAACGTACCTGGACAACCATCCTATCTTTAACAACGAGATACAATGCTCAGGGTACGGAAAATCTTTCATCCTATCCATAACCATTTGGATACAATCATTGATTTACCCGTTTCCAAATTTGAACGGATAAGCGTTCTATCAATATCCATAACCACTTGAATATGATTATTGGTTTATTCGATGTCCATATTGAGATAATAACATTTTATTGTGGATTACATTATTTAATTAAATATCTATCAGTTATTTGATTGCTTGCTTTAAAAAGGAAAACCCAACAAAAATATCTTAGAATTAGATCTGATTATTGCTAGAATATTGCCTATTTTAGGCTAGATTGTATGTTTAAAATAGATTATTTATTTATTCAGAATTTTCAAAATGAAAATACCAAAAAAATTGCTTTAGGATGTTAGATTTCTTTTTCTTTAATTAAAATAGCATTTTTAATTATTAGGTAATTTTAATTTCTAATTTAAATTAAAAAGAAAATAAAACATAAAAAATATCACGCATGTGATGTAGAATTAGATCATCCCTTGCATGTCATTTAGTTATCGCATGTTTAGGATCGTTCAAATGTGTGACATATTAGAATAGTTGCATTACTATTTGCCCGTCACTAGATTAGGTCACATAGTAATGTTGCATGACGTACAGTTTGCATATTAGGTTGTGCGTTGCATGTAAATATAGTTTTGTACATCATTGCATTGCATTTAGAATATGTTTCATTAAATAATGCTCCGTTCGTTTCGCGGAAAATAACTTCCAGGAAAATATTTTCCTGAATTTCCGGTGTTCGGATGGCGGAAAATACACGGTCAACGGAAAATATTTTCCGGTCAACGGAAAATTCCTCTTTGGAATCGCGGAAAATGACTTCCTCTTTTGAAAAGAGGAAGTCATTTTCCGCAGCTCTCGCGCTCCAGCTCCTTTTTCCTTCGTTCTCGTTCTCTCTCTCTCTCTTTCTTACTCTCCCTGCTGCAATGGCTTTCATCTCGGATCGGCCTCGCCCTGCCGCTCCTCTGTCGGCGCCGCCGCCGCCGCCACCGCGCTCCGCTTCCCGGCGGCTCGAAGCCGCTCGGGAGGATCCGGCTCTGGAGCCCGCCGTCCAGGCCGCTCGTCGTGCTCAAGAGCGGAAGATCTAGCGGCAGCTCGGGCTCCCGATCCCGGCGAGCTCGGCTGTCGCGATCGCTGGTGAGATCGGCCGAGCCTCGAGCTCGCCGGATGCGTCAGCTCACGGCTCGCCGGATCTAGCGCGAGCTCGCCGGCGAGCTCAAGCTGCCGGATCCGGCGAGCTCGGGTGAGATCGGCCAAGCCTCGAGCTCGCCGAATCGGCCAGGGTCTTAGTCGGCCCAGGGCGGCCCGACCATCGTCAGCGGAAGGAGGCGGCGGCGGCGGAAGGAGGAGGAAGAAGGAGGAGGAAGGAGGAAAAGAAAATAAAAATAAAAATAAAAATTTCTATTTTAAAAAATATAAATCATTTAAAAAATCATTTAAAAAAAAATATAAATAAATAAAATAAATTTTTTGGTCAATTAAAAATATTAAAATTCAATTTTTGATATTTTTTTTCTAAACAATTAAATGAACTAACGAACAGCGGAAAATATTTTCCACTCAAATTTTAGATTTTGGCCGAACATCGGAAAATAGAGTCATTTTCCTGGAAAATGACTTCCAGGAAAATGTTTTCCGAAAACATGATATTTTCCGCGAAATAAACGGAGAGAAAATCCTAAAAGATTGAGTGACTGCATGCTAATTAGAAATCATAACTAGGACTGTTGATATGAATTCTGAGCTAACATTACAAATGCTTTCGTTGCTATGAAGTAAGTCTTATAATTTATTTATTATTTTATTGGGTGTTAACTTGGTGGATTATGCACCAGCATGGTCACCTTAAATGTTAAGCAGTAATAAAATGAATTCAAGTTACTTGATAAGCATTTTTTTTTCATAAAAGAACGGTATCGAAAGGGCATTAGAGAAATTTAGTGTAACCAACTTCCCTTATTCAAATTCTCTGATTCATAGGAGTAAAATAATTTTCCCGTTATTATACTCAGATGTCTAATCGGTCTACTATAAATGATTAGTGACGACTCCTAGTTAAATTGCATGTTAAGAACTGAACTTAAGTCACGAATTGATATAAGCTTGGGAGAGCCCGAGCTAAGTTTAAACTTAGTAATCATGTAGTCAAATCCTGTGTGGTGTACTTGAGTTTAGGTCGTGACAGTCCTAAAATCCATTAGTGACGACATTCCTCGTATGATCACATTAGTTTTATTGGTTTTATTTTTCTCATTAGTCCAAATATGAATGCCCCAAGGGCGTGTCAAGCAATATGTAACTCATACCCTATTAGATACGCGAAAATAAAGTATGTTGAGCATGAAGCTAGAATTGCGGGTTGACCCATGATGCTCGAGTACCGGCCTAGGTCAAATCCAAATCAAAAGATAAGCCTTAATTTTGTCAAACCAAGAGAATGACCTCGCCCGATGCACTTTCATGCACGTCCAAAAACCAACACCGATCTAGATTCAATGGCTCGATATGAACTCAAGTATTGACCATGTCCTATAGGCATCTATATGTAAAGATCACTTCATCCAACACTCATATGACCATCCACGGCATTCGAATAAGGAGATTAGGCATAAGTAGCCATAACAAACAATCCATAGCAACAATCATCGTAAGTCTAGCCTAAATGAATCATTTACATAACCTACGTCAAATCTGAGCAATCTTAACCTTCACATACTTATTCCTCGGTCAATCTCGAATCATATGACCCAAGTATATCATGAGCAAACCATACAAAATTAATCACATGAGGGTCCTCAACCTAGGAGAGTCCTAAGACACTAAAGACGGTCATAAATTCGTGTCGCGTAACACGACGGCTTAGCCGACATTTAGGAAATCTACTTACAACCAAGATGAGGGGAGTTTGTGTGAGGCTTGGGGGTAGCGACTTGTGGTGGCAACGACCAGCGGCGGCAGGGATGGCAAACGACGTGGTGGGTAGTGAGCAGCGGCAACGTGCAATGGTGGTGGCGTCCAGTGGGCGGGTGACAAGGCGGACAGCAAAAGGCATAGGCATGAGGGAAAGAGAGAAAAAATAGAGAGAGAGAGAAAGAGAGAGAGAGGGAGAGGATGGAGGATCAACCGAATGAGAGAGGGGAAGGGGAGAGGGAGAACAAAAAGAAAAAGAACTTGAAGGACAAGTTATCTTTCACCATTAATGCCTCCTTGAATTATTGTCATTCCTCCATCATTGCCCTAAACTTAGGGTTCAAGAACAAATCTTGGTCCTCCAACAGCCTATGTGCCTTATCCGAAATCAAGGGCTTGGATTGCTTCTTGCAACTTCAATTATTGGATAGACTTATGGACAATTTGGTCCCTTCGTCCTATCCAGGCTAAAAGTGGCCCCTAACCTAGTGTCCATGGCCTAACAAAGTTTGTCTCACCTCAATTTAAATCTTAATAGTCTAAATTGGTATCACCTTTAAGTCCGGTAAAGTCTATATCCTCAAATTAGTGCATTTCCTTAATCAATGCACTAATGAGTTCATTAAAATCATTTCAATTGGAAAGAAATGCATTGATAATATTTACCATTGATACATGCAATTGGACCAAGGCTTGTGGCCAAGTTTTGATTGAAGATGGCTTTAATGCAACTTTCACTTATTTAGGTGGTGTTGGTAAAATTCATGTGACTAAAATCGAACTGAGCTCAATGCCCATCTAGGGTTTTACACGTGACTTTCAATTGAGCTTGGTCATTCCATGAATGACCCTCGGTTGTCATATAATCGAGTAGGATCGATTAGCTTGTCTTGGCTCACAGTCATTCATGATTGGATTAGGATCGTTCACAAACAGTACATTTGTGGCATCCTGAATTTCAGGTTTTGTTTTTGATTGAATAAGTTGGGCTTTTCATCGACGCGCCTATAGTTCTTTTCCCTAAGTTGGCCACTCACGGGATAACTAACCTATCAGGTGAAGCCGTTAAGGAATCTAAATGCAATAGACTTGAGAATTTGACTAGGAATCGACTGCTCAACCGTGCTAATCTACAAGGGTCATTACGACATCGTCAAAATCGATCAGAGACTAGAGATAGGTCGTTTGACAGAGGTAAGTGATTAGTGCGTGGCTAATTCCACTTAATTGCAAAATTTTTGTCGAATGGCACTAGACCGATTTTTCTGTCAATTATGTACCCTGTATTCATATTTGAAACCTCGAGATTTTCACGACAACCGAGAGTTGCCAATGTGTTGAAGATGTATATTGTGACTCGAAAATAATCGACCACAGCTCAATTGCACTAAAAATTCCTAAAAGCTACCCAGTAGGTTAGGTTATGCTAAAATCGCGCTAGATTGAAATTAACTGCGAAATTGAACCCAATTTCAGAAATTGAAAGTTCTGCCATGTCACGATTCATTTTAAGAGCGTTGACTCGCCTTCCGAAGATTTTTCTGTAAATCGGGATTTTTGGCAAAAAATCAGGGATAAGTACACTAATGGTGCCATAAGTTATGTACGGCGCTCACTTTGGTGCCAAAAGTTTCCACCGAATCACCTAAGTGCCAAATCGGAGAAAAAACGATCACTTTCGTGCCACCGGCGAGAAATTCCGGCCAAAATGATTACGTTGCTTTATATTTTAAAAAAAATCGATAAACCCTTTAAACAACATCATTTTCTGTCCTACTTAAGAAAACGACGTCGTTTTGCCGTCCTATGTGGATGGCTTAGGAAAAATGACGTCGTATAGCTCATTTGTGATTGAAATTAGGGTTTTTTTTTGTTCATCCTCGTCGACCTAGCTTGCTCGGCCACCGTCGCTCGGCCACCACCGTGCTCGGCCATCATTGCTCGGCCACCGTGCTCGGCCACCATCGCTCGGCCAAGAAGTGATGGGAAAATAGGAGGCAAGGGCGGAGGAGGAGGAGGAAGAAGGGGGGTTAAAGGTGCAGAGAGAGAGAGAAGATGAGGAGTGCGAGGGAAACAAGGAGGGCGCAGATGGAGATGGTGGATTGGGCTCTGTTCAGAGAGTGGCTGGTGCTAGTGTTGTTCTTTGGGGAAGAAGATGCCGCCGCCATGGCTTCTCTCTCTCTCTGCTGGTGTTGTTCTTCTGGGAAGAAGACTACACTGCCATGGCTTCTCTCTCTCTCTGCCGGTGTTGTTCTTCGGGGAAGAAGATGATGCCGCCATGGCTTCTCTCTCTCTGCTGGTGTTGTTCTTCGGGGAAGAAGACAACGCCGCCATGGCCTCTCTCTCTCTCTCTCTCTCTCTCTCTCTCTCTCTCTCTCTCTCTCTCTCTCTCTCGATTTGGGGATTTAGGCTTTCGACTTGGGATTTAAGATGCCAAATGACGTCGTTTGGTGGTTTATACGCTAACTAGACTCTCTGGCGAGCCACATCAGTATAAGAAATTAATAAAAAGAATGCCACATCAGATTTCCAGTCAATCAGATCGGCATTGGCACCAAAGTGAGCGTTTTTCAATTTTTTTAGCACTCAAGTGATCCAACGGAAACTTTTGTCACCAAAGTGAGCGCTGTACACAACTTATGGCATAATTAGTGTACTTATCCCCAAAAAATCAAAGTAAGGCCGTTTTCGACCAGGAAAATTAGAGGGCCGTTTTTTAGCGCACCGATGGCCATCAAGTTGGTCCAATTGATGAGGAAAAATGTGAATTTGAGTGTGGGCACCTCGGTTGGATTTATGGACTCCAATTTATGTCAAATTGGAGAGAGATTGAATGGAATTGAAGTGGGGTTGCACAAAATTCGTAGGCCAAGGGGTGTGCAACATTTGAGGCATCAAATGAAGCTTCTAGAGGAAGTATTGTACTGCATTTTGGCCATGGATGACAGTCCAAGTGGTGAGGGCATGAACTTGAGCACAAAAGGATATTTTGGTTGACTATTGAGGCAATTTGGGCCCCCCACCTTCAGCTGGCTTCTTCTTCTTCAAAGGGCTTGCTTTATCCATTGTTAAAGCTTAGAAAGCTTAGAGAAACTAAAGAGAACCGGCAGCCCCTCCCCCTTGCCGTTGCACGATTGCCGAAGCCGTCCGAGCCCCCTTCCACCCGCTAGAGCCGTCGCGCCGCCCGCTCGCTCGCGCCTGCTCCTGCTTGCGTTTCAGCGAGCTCAGCTTGCTGTCTCGAGCTCCTCCGTCGTCGCCTTAGTCACAGTTGACGCCGTCCAACCGCTGTCCACCTCCGCCTAGCCCCGTAGTAGCCTCACCGTCCCGCCATGCCCTTTTCCTGAGCTACCTCAACCCTCAAATCCAGCCTAGTAACAAGGACTAAAGTCGAAGCCAGCCAGGGTCATGAGGCTTCATGGCCCATTTTAGGCCTCATCCGGTCCTCCGTTGGTGTCACCGTAGGCTCGGTTGTTGCTCGCCTCTACGTCGCCGTCGTCGTGGACTCACCAGACCGCTAAACCGGTCAGTTTACTTGCTAAACTCTGCTTATGGAGTTAATGATGCTTAGGGGGTGATTAGTTTAAGTTAATTAGGGATTATGTGGTTAGTTAGATTAGATTTGTGATTTAATTATTCGTTTATGCATGTTAGGTGGTTAGATTAGATTAATTAAGGACTAGATAAGTTGTGCTATTTATCTAGATAGGTTCAGAAATTTTCTAGGCCCGTTTAGGTGGTTAGATTAGCATTTCCGGCCTAAGTTAGTATTTTTGGTATTTAATTGTGATTATTTAATTAATTTTGGTATTTATTTAATTATTTAATATTTTCCGGAAATTAGACCGGGATAGCTAGTGACCGGAATTTCGTGCTGATTTCAATGGTGTGTGTAGTTTATGCAATTTAGTGTTAATTTGTGCAAATTGAGTGGTGATTGAAATTTTGGTTATTTATTCCAAAATTGTGAAAGTTTGGTATTTAATTAGAAAATCCCGAGTGTCGGGTTTTAACACTGAAAATTTTTTTAAATACTATATCAAATAATGGGATCTTAAAAGGGTGGATATCAATTTTTTGGGTTCGATTTGACCGTGTAACCACACACGAAATTTTCAATGGATGTTTTTAACATGATGAAAAATGGTCAAGTGCATTATCTTAATTGAGGCATTTGAATGCAATGCACAGTGTTTTTTGCCGTAGTTGATTGATCATGTGTTGGTTATGCGAACCTGTCTCGAGCTTTTAAGTTGGACAAAGCCCTTATATGGGTTGCCCTTGGACAACGGAAGCCGATTGCAGTAGATTCTGGACCTATGCTCCTTCGGAAAAGCCGTCTGATAGGGCGTTGCCGTGCTCAATGGGGATGCTTGGCTACGCCAGAAGACCGCCGAACATCGAATAGGCCAAGATAAAAAATTAGGAACACATGATTAATTGAGTGAAACGTGCCGGATTATGGGGCAAAATTGTGTGGCGCAATATGGGACATATCATAACGATTTGGCCCTATAATTAGGACTCATGTGATCGTTTAAGGTTGAGTGTTGCATTCCAATTGATTGAGCTTGGTTATTGCTCATGTATGTGGTTGTGAAAAATATGAATTTTGCCGACATGCAGTGAGGATTTGAGACGAGGTAAGTCTCTATGGTTATATGGTCATGTGGTTTGGACGCTTCTAAGCATATTACCCTCCTAATTGGGGTTTAGAGCGTGAACTCGCTAAGATTTATATTTCACCCTGTCATGGGCTCAATACTTTTCAGGACCGTAGAACGAAGGATCTGGAGCCGAGCTGAGGGGATCCGAAGTGTAGGTTAATTAGGACAGCTTTTTTTTTAGAACCAATCTTTTGCAGACTTTTGTTTGTTGACTTATGTATATAACTTAGCTGGTGTATAAAAGTGTGTTTTGTTTGTGAATCTCTTTTCCTGCTTTTCTATCACATGTTGTTTACTGTCAAGGGATTTGTTTATTCGATTTCACATGTGCAATAAAATGAATGGGTTGACGACGCATCCTGGGACATCGCAATTTTATCGACCACCGAGGGATGGGCACACGCTTGTGGATCAGGGCATGACAACATTAACTGTGTTGTGTCAACCGCGACTGATATATATCTGAACTGAATCGATCTATACCCATCCATTGACTGACCCATGACGGCGTGTGATTGTCCACAATGATCCTTTTGGTCGAACAGTCCTTTCATGGTTGATTGTTTTGGTCTATTGCAACCCTGATCTGAATTGCCTAGCCCTTAATTAGCTAGTTAGCTTGTGAAGAATCCCTAGGATTAAATCACAGCCTATCTTCGTTACCGACGTATTTATCTTTAGTCCATCCTTCACGGTCTAAATAGAGGTTTGAATCAATGATGTCATAACTCTTCCAATTTCTATTGAAACAGTCATAATTTGCTTGAGTTTTCGAAGGTAAATTTGGATCCTGTATAGATACTTCAAGATTTTCTTCTTCAGAAGCTTCTTTCCCAGTCATTAGACAATCATCAAGGATCTGAGTGTTTGCTTTCTCTAACATTGGTTTAGACTTATCTAGTTGAATTTGTTCATATTCCTGGAACTTCACATTCATTGATTCCTTAGTGCTTTTGTTGTAGACTCTGTAGGCTTTACTTGTTGTTGAATACACAAGGAAAATCCCTTCGTCTGACCTTTCTTCAAACTTACTAGGGTCATCATTGTCATTTTTTAAAATAAAACATTTACATCCATAGATATGAAAGTAAGAAAAAATTGGTTTTCTACCTTCGTAAATTCCATAGGAGGTTTTCTCAAGAATTGGTCTCAAAAAGACCTATTGAGAATCTAGCAAGTTGTCAAGACTACTTCTGAAAAGACTTTGCTTTTTGTCAATAGAGTTCTGGCTATCTCCTATAGAGAGGGATTTTTTCTTTCTACTTTTTCATTTTGTTTTGGAGTATAAGGAGTGTTGAAAACCATTTTGGTCACAAAACTCTGTAAAATGTCGATTTTCAAATTCTCCCACATGATCAGTTTTAATGGAAGAAAAGACATAGCCTTTTTCATTTTGGACCTTTTTTGCAAATTTTGAAAAATAAGAAAATGTTTTGCTTTTCTGAACAAGAAAGAAAACCCAAGTAAACCTTATATAGTTATTAGCAGTAACTAAGCAATATATCTTACCCCGAATGCTTTAACTTCTTGTTGGTCCAAAAAGATCCATGTGTAGAAGCTATAAAGCACGATTAGTAGAAACATGATTTATGGATTTGAATGAGCTTCTTACTTGTTTTCCCAGAGGGCAAGCTGTACATAATTCGTTCTTCTTGTATTTTATATTTGGAAGACCACGAACTAGTTTCTTTGAGGAAAGTTTGAATATCTGCTTCATACTAATGTGTCCCAGCTTTTTGTGCCATAAGTTTGAATCATCTTGGATAGACATAAGACATTGAATCGAGTTAGATTTTACGTCCAACAAGTAGATGTTGTCATGCCTTCGACTAGTGAATGTTTGTGAGCAATCTCTGCTTATTCATGAGCATATGTTTTCTTGAAAGTTGATTTTGAATTCGATGTCATGTAGTTGACTTATACTAATCAAGTTATAGTCGAGTCCTTCTACAAGAGATACATTGTTGATAATTAGACTTTCAATATTCACCATTCCCTTGCTAATAATTTTCCTTTTTCTATTTCGGCCAAAAGGAACTTTTCTTCCATTCAATCTTTCCAATTGAATGAAAGTTCTTGAGTCCCCAGTATGTATCTTAAGCAGCCACTGTCTAAGTACCATTTATTTTTATTGATGATTACATGAAATAGGAAGATAATCTCATGCTTTCTTAGGTACCTAGATTTGCTTGGATCCATGAGAGTTAGTAGAGTATGTTGTTCTTATCCAATTTCTCTTACTTGGTCTCCAAATTTTAGGGCATTCATTCTCAAAGTGTTATAGATCTATATATTTGGAATACTTGAGAGCACTTCAGTCAACAACTTTTACAAAGACTTTTTGAAAATGATGTTTATAAGTTAGTCTAGGAGGTTTTTGTCTGAATCTCTCCTTAATTTTAGAAAAAACTATTACAGGTTCACTTTCCTTGTTGAAACCAAGTCTTGACTAATTATAGTAGGGTACTTGTATGGAAATGATTGCTATAATGTTTTTGAACCTTTGGAAAATTTTATCGAAATATTTGAAAATTCTTTCTTCAAAGAATTATTTTCTTTGGCAAGTAAATCTTGACTTTCATTTGAGTATGTGAAATCTTTTTGTAAAATCTCAAACTGTTTTTTGAGCAAGATTCTATTACCTAAGTAATGAATTATCCTCTTTTAGTTTGAAGATCATTCTAGGAGCAAACTTGAGATTCAAGCACAATTCATTAATATACTTGGATACTTTACCAGGAATTTCAGGATACCCTACCTTAATTTCCTTTTCTGAATCTCAATCTGAGTCTGAGTCCTATTCAAGGTTTGAACATGCCATTAAGCATATATTTGCGCATTCATTGTCATTATCTTCACACTCTGTATCACCCCAAGTATCTCCTTTCAACACCTTCTTGAATTTCTCTTATTTTCCTTTTTTTTTTCAACAATGGATAGTTTGGCTTGATAAGTTTCTTTTTATTGCATTGGAAGCATATCACGTCTTTGCTTGGCTCATCTTCTTCCATACCATTTTTTTAACTTGCTTGCTTGAGTTGTCTTATTCCATTGAATCTCCTTCTTTCCTATTTAACTTTCTAAATTTCTTTATCAGAAGTGCCAACTCTTTATCGTCCATATCATCTTCTAAATCTGTATTATCAAAATATGCATTAGATTTTAAAGCAATGTATTTTTTTACCTTTTGAGTCATCTTCTACATAAAAGTCACTTCGCTTCATATAAATGAAGAGTTCTAATAAGTTCATCAACAGACAATGGTGTGATTCTTTGAGTCTCTTGGATTGATGTTTTGATGAAATTCCAATATTTAGAGAGTCCACGCTAGAGTTTATTGACTTTCATTGGTCCTAAGATTAGCTATCCTTGGTATGCAAGTCCTTTTACTATGTCTGTGAAATGATTGAACATATTGCTAATTGATTCTCCATTCTTCATCTTGAAAGGCACACATTGCCCAAGAAGTATGTTGACTTTTGTTTCCTTTACTCGATCTATCATGTTGGCTTTTGTTTCCTTTACATGATCTGTCCGTTCATAGATGACATGTAACCTATCTCATACTTCTTTAGTTGTTTCATAGGAGCAAATTCTATTAACTCAATAGGTAATAAAGAACAATAAAGAGAATAGATAGCCTTTGCATCTAAAGCTTCTCTTTTGGATATCTTCGTCTGAGACAACATGTTAGAAGGATCTGTTTGTTTGCTCTCCTTTTTCACGTCAAACGTAGATGCAACATTTGGATTTATCCCCTTTTCAATGACATCCCATTGCAGAGATGCGTGGTTAAACGTGGGTGATTTCACCAAATTGAGAAATTCTCGTCGATCGGCACTAGATTGATTTTTCTATCGTTTTGGTACCCTATGTCCGTATTTGAATCCTAGAGATTTTCACGACCATCGAGAGTCGCCAATGTGTCGAACAGGTTCATTGTGGCCCGAAAAAAATTGATCACAGGTCATTTGCACTAAAAAATTCTGAAAGCTACCCAGTAGCATAGATCACGCTAAAAACACGCCAAAATGAAATTAACATCAAATTTGAATTCGATTTCAAAAATTGAAAGTTCTGTCATGTCACAGGTCATTTTAGGAATGTCGACTCAGTCTCCAAAGATTTTTCTGTAAACCGAAATTTTTTGGGAAAAAGTCGTCGAAGGGCCGTTTTTGTTTAGAAAAGTCCGATGACCTTTTTTTATCACGCAATTAGGAAGCAAGTGGGATCAATTGGTGAGGAAAAATACCAATTTGATCAAGGGTTCGACAATTGAATTTATAGAAGCCGAATTGGATGGATTCAAGGTGGATTGAAGTCCAATTTGAGGGAAAACCTATGCAATTTCATATGCCCCCCATGGGCATGACTTGTGGACCACTTCAAGAAGACTTCTAGAAGAGTTTCAAGGCTGGAAATGGAGGGTGGAGGACAGCAAGCTTGGTGGTGCCCTCCAAGGGGACAAATAGAGATAAGAGAGACCAAGTAGGTCCCCCTTGCCCCCTCTCTCCTCCTCCTCCCCTCTCAATCATCGGCCAGCCTCTTTTGCCTCTCCATCTTACTGCTCAATCACCTAGCAACCCCGAAGAAGCAAGCTAGCAACCGCCAAGACCCGCCGACACTGATTGCCACCTGCCGAAACTGCCCGTGATGCCATTGCCAGCCTGCACACACCCCTCCGCCTTAGCCACGTCCCTTGCCATTCTAGCAGCACTGTTGCGCCATTTCCACCGCCCGGCAAGCCATTCGAGCCAAGTGGAGGTCCCCGGAGCCACCGTGAGGCCTCGCCGTTGGCCGCCCGACCCCGCTGCAGCTCCTCCGCCTATTTCGACCGAAGCCAGCCACCAAAGCCGCCTCAACTAGCCTCGATCAATGAGCAAAATAGTGGGTTTTCAGCAGTGGTCTAGGCCCGTTTTGAAGGTGTTCCCGGCCCCGAAAGCTAGGCCCGCTTTGGAGTTAATTGAAACTTGCCGCGTCCCCGTTGTTTTGAACCAAGCAGTTCATTAATCAAGTGAGTGTAACTCACTAATCCTCGCTTAGTAGGTTAATGACATTTAAAGGTTGATTATTTTATACTAAGATTGGGTTAGTGGATAATTAGAACGGTTTAGTGAATTAGTTAATTATCGATGCATGTAATTAGCGAGTAGATAGACTCTAATATTTATTTAACGAGTCTCGAAATTTTTCTAGGCCCATTCCAGCATATAATTAGGCTTTACGGGCCTAAGTATGCATTTTTAGTAGTTATTGGCATTATTTAATTAATTTTCGTAATTATTTAATTAATTAATTATTTTTCGAAAATTAGACCGGGATAGCTAGTGATCGAAATTTTATGTTGATTACAATGGTGTGATCTGTTTATTTAATTGAGCTCTAATTTGTGCTGATTGTGTATGATTTGTATTTTAGGAATTTATTCCTAAATTTATGTAATTTTAGTAATTAATGGGAAAATCACTGGTCGTCGGTTTACAACGCTAAAATTATGTTTATGGGCTGTTGAAACTAGTGGGATTTTCAAAAGCAAAAGTATTGTATTTTGGCTAAGGCTCACCGTATATTCACACACGAGTATTTTTATCAAGTATGATAAAAGTGGTAAATTGAATTGATGGTCAGGGTGGTATACTATTTCAACTTGTTAGTGATATGTCAGCTTAGATTGCGAGCAGTATACCTTATCAACTTAGAGGGAGCACTATTAGTATACTATATCAACATACGGGCTTTGATATGTCAGCTTAGATTGTGAGCAGTATACCTTATCAGCTTAGAGGGAGCATTATTAGTATACTATATCAACCTACGGGCTCTCATATGTTAGCTTAGATTGCAAGCAGTATACTATTTATTAGCTTAGCACGAGCTATATTATCTATATATGAGCTTAGAGCGAGCAGTCCTGTTATAATCAGACTTATTAGATAGTATTGATTTGGCCGACTAGAGGGAGGTCGTGATGACACGTAATCGACTGAGTCGATTGATCGATAGTTCGATCCGATTATTTGAATTGGTTGGTTGATGTGATTTATGTATCTATGAGATATATTGACTTGCAGGAAGGAACGGGGGCAAAGGTAAGACCTCCGACTCGTGTTTGTGCTTAGGCAGCCCTTATGGTGTATTTTCTTCCTAATCAAGTCTTAAGGGTAGAACTTGCTGAGACGTCATCTCACCCCATTGTGGGATAACATTTCAAGTCTCTAGATGGCAATCGTGGAGGACCGGAAGCCTTGGAGTCTAGGAAGGTGGAGATCGAAGAATCGGCGAATGTGTCTGACTAGTGGGTCATAGGACAGTTCCCTTCTGTTGAGCCAATATTTTTGTAAACAACCTGGCATTGTATATAAACCTGTTTGTTTATAAAATGGCTTGTTTTGTTTGTGATCTATGGCCCTGCTTTTTCAATCCCATATGGTTGTTGTCTGGGGATTTTTAAATTGCTTCCATATGCATATTAAAAGAATGGGTCGGTGATGCTTCCTTGGATGTCGCTTTTAATCGACTGCAGAGGGATGGACACACACTTGGAGGATCGGGGTGTGACATCCCCGTTTAGTGGTATCATAGTGAAGTTTAGTGATTGGAGTTATAATGTGCGATGGTCTTTGGGAAAGTAGTAGGAATGGCCTTTAATTTCATGCTGGTGCATGTCTGTGATAATTGGTTGGTAGAATTGATTGCTTGTGTAGATTGGTTAGCTTTTAATTCAGTGTGGAATTGGAAGCAAGTTTCTGTATAGAACCTTCAAGATGAGTGATCAGGAGTAGAGGACTCCTAGGAAGAGTACTATTAGGGCCGTAACTTGGGGTAGGACACAAACGAGGGTTGGTACTCGATGAGGCCAAGGTAGAGCACCAGCACAGGCTAGCGCTAGTGGCATAGCACCACCTCCTGTCGGTGCTAGGGTTACATCCCTTGGTGATTTAGGATCAGTCGGGATCACGCAAGCTTTGGATGCAATGAGAGAGATGATGAGGCAACAGGCCCAAAATCAAGCTGCCGCTTTTATCGCCGCCGTTGCAACTGCCATTCAAGCTACCGCTACTGCTATCGTTACCGCCGCTGTTAAGGCCGCAGCCGCCGCCGCACCTGTCATCGCACCTGCCGAGCTTCCAGCTGGGAACGTAGTCGTGGATAGGGAGAGACCGATCCACAAGTTGGTAGAGCAATTTCTGAATCTGAACCCGCCGAGGTTCATGGGTACCGGAGATCCAGAGACTACCTCTCTTTAGATTCAGGATTTGGATAAGGCGTTTGCACTTCTGAGGTGCAATGAGGAGGAGAAGGTAACCCTGGCAATCTATTAACTACAGAGTAACGCCAATACCTGGTGGAGAGCCACCAGAGAGACTGTATTTCCATGAGGAGTGGTCCCACTATGGGATGCTTTCCTTAGGGCATTCAATGAACAGTATTTCTCGAGGAGCGCCAGAAAGCAGAAAATCGAAGAGTTTCAGCATCTCCGTCAGGGGAGAATGACCGTTGACTAGTATGGGGTCAAATTCGCGGAGCTTTCTCAGTATGCTTCGAGGCTAATTGAAGATCCTTAAGAGAATGCTCGAAGGTTCAAGAATGGCCTTCAACAAGAGTTAAAGCAGCCGCTGGTGCCGTTCAATTTGATTGATTATCGAGAAATTTATCGTCAAGCATAGCTGCTCGAAAGAAGCCTGAACAAGCAAGTCACCTCGTTTGGATCGAGGTTTAATTCAAGCAGAGAAGGGATTCGACAAGGAAAGAGACTCATGTCTAAAGGTAGATTTCAAGTTCCGCCCAACAGGAAAGGTGGAATCATGAAGTCAGGGCCAAGTCAGAACGGCATGTGTTGCTTCTGTGGAAGATGACATGGTGTGAACTAGTGCCCTCGAAGATTGGGCGCTTGTTTTGAATGTGGCCAGCAGGGTCACCTAGCTAGAGATCATCCTAGGAGACCAAGAGGACAACCGCAGTTGCCACCGCTGCTACAGATGGGTCAGATCAGAGGGTACGCGCCTCAAAACGCACCGCAGGGTGGACAGATGAGACCCCCAACTCAGGGAACAGTTTACGCCATCACCAGAGGTCAAGCTGAGGATGCGTCTAATGTGATTACAGGTACAATTTCGTGAACAACCATCCTGCCTATGCCTTATTCGATCCAGGAGCAACTCATTCTTTTATTGCTGAGCAGTTTGTTAAGCCGATAGGATTAAGTCTTGAGTTGCTGGAGTCTGTTGTTAGCATTTCTATGCCATTAAAGGATAAAGTGATGTCTGCATTGGGTTGTTCTAGTTGCAAGTTAGGGATTGGTGAGCGAGAGGGGAAAATAGACTTATTAGTCCTAACCATGTATGACTTTGATTTGATAATTGTCATGGACTGGCTCACCAAGCAACGGGCCAAGATAGACTGCTATCGCAAAGCGATTCAGTTTGACCTTGTAGAGGGCGAAAGTTTCAAGTTTGTTGGGAGTCGAAGAGGACCCTCGATTGTCCTGATTTCGTCGTTTAAGGCAACTCATTTGTTAAGTGAGGGTTGCCAAGGTTATTTGGCGACTATTGTGGATACAATAGTCAAGGAGCTGAAAGTTGAAGATATTTCGGTTGTGCAAGAATTTCAAGATGTCTTTCCAAAGGAATTGCCAGGTTTACCACTAGAGAGAGATATAGATTTCATGATTGAGCTAGCCCCTGGGACAGAGCAAATCTCTAAGGCTCCTTACTGGATGGTGTTATCAAAATTGAAGGAACTAAAGGTGCAGATGTAGGAGTTATTGGATAAGGGATTCATCCGTCCCAGTGCATCACCTTGGGGAGCACCAGTTCTGTTCGTGAAGAAGAAAGATGGTTTGTTACACCTATGCATCGACTATCGTCAACTCAATCAGGTGACGATCAAGAACAAGTATCCCTTGCCGAGGATCGATGACTTGTTTGATCAGTTACAAGGAGTGTCGATATTTTCGAAAATCGACTTGAGAACAGGATATCATTAGCTGAGGATCAGGAAAAATGACATTCCAAAGTCAGCATTTCGTACTTGGTATGGTCATTATGAGTTCATTGTGATGCCGTTCAGGTTGACGAATGCTCCAGCTGCCTTTATGGATTTGATGAACCGAGTGTTCAAGGAATATCTGGATCAGTTTGTGACCGTGTTCATCGATGATATTCTAGTGTATTCGAGGAGTGATGAGGAACATGAGAGTCATTTGAGAATGGTACTACAAACTCTGAGAGTTCATTAGTTGTATGATAAGTACAGCAAGTGCGAGTTTTGGCTGACTCGTGTCGCTTTCTTAGGTCACATGATTTCAAGTGAAGGAATCTCCGTGGATTCGTCCAAGATTGAAGCAATGATCAACTGGCCGAGACTAACTATAGTGATAGAGATCATAAGTTTTCTAGGTTTGGTAGGTTACTACAGACGATTCATGGAAGGGTTTTCAGCTTTAGCATCGCCATTGACTAAGCTCTTGAAGAAAGAAGAGAAATTCATGTGGACAAACAAGTGCAAGAACAGTTTCCAAGAGCTTAAGCAGAAGTTGACTACCGCACATGTGCTGACCATTCCATTTAGTCTTGGAGGGTACGAGATCTACAGTGATGTGTCTTTCAGAGGATTGGGTTGCATAATGATGCAACATGGCAGAGTGGTTGCATACAACTCCTATCAGTTGAGGCCTCATGAACAAAATTACCCGACGCATGACTTGGAACTCGTAGCCATCATTTTTGCTCTGAAGATTTTGAGGCATTATCTGTGTCGAGAAAGATTTCAGATCTTTATGGACGATGAAAGTCTCAAGCATCTATTCTCTTTGAAGGAGTTGAATATGAGACAGCACCGATGGATAGAACTTCTGAAGGATTATGATTGTGATATCCTATATCACCTTGGGAAGGGGGATAAGGTCGCTGATACTTTGAGCGGGAAGTCTTCAGTTGCTAAACTGTTGGTGAATGAGTGAAATTTAATCGAGAGAGCTCGAGATTCGGTGTTCAAATTTGAGGTAGGCCACATTTCGAGTCTTATGGCCACCCTCAGAATTGAGCCGGATGTCTAGATCAAGATCAAATTACTTCAGCCATCAGATCCAGATATTCAGAAGATTCTACAATAGGATACTAATAAGAGGAAAGCTAACTTTCAGGTTTCTGAGAATGGAACATTGAGGTTTCGAGGACGATTGGTTGTACCTGATGATGTGGAGCTTAGAGAGGATGTTTTATCAGAAGCCCATCGTAGCAGTTACAACATTCATCCTGGTAGCACCAAGATGTATTAGAATATGCGTCAACACTACTAGTGGTCTGGTATGAAGGCGGACATCGCCAAGCATGTCACTAAGTGTCTGACGTGTCAGCAGGTCAAAGCTCAGCATTGCAAGCCGAGAGGACTTTTGTAACCTCTCGAGATCCTAGAATGGAAATTGGAGCATATCACGATGGACTTTGTGACCGGACTACTGAGGAGTCAGAGAGGAAATGATTCGATTTGGGTAGTGGTCGACAGATTGACCAAGTCGGCCCACTTCATTGCAGTGCAAAAGGACTTCAGCTTGGATAGGCACACTAAGTTGTACGTGTGCCAGATGTTTGACTGTATGGAGTGCCGGTGACGACAACTTCAAATTGAGACCCGAGATTCACCGCTGCCTTTTGGAAGAGCTTGCATAGTGCTTTAGGTACAAAGCTACAGTACAGCACGGCATATCATCCTCAAACGGATGGCCAGTTTGAGAGGACAATTCAGACCCTCGAGGACATGCTGCGAGCTTGCATACTGGATGTCAAGGGAAGTTGGGAAGAACAACTTCATCTAGTCAAGTTTGCCTACAACAACAGTTATCAGCAAAGTATTCAGATGACTCATTTCGAAGTATGGTAGAGTGTGGAGGACACCAGTGTGTTGAGATGAAGTTGAGGAAAGAAATATTACAAGCCCAAAGTTAGTTCAGCAGTCAATGGATGCAGTTGCAATGATTAGAGGCAAATTAAAGACCGCTCAGAGCAGATAGAAGAGTTATGCAAATAAGCGCCGAAGGTCATTGGAATTCCAAGTTGGTGATCACGTTTTTCTGAATGTATCACCAATGAGGGGAACTTCGCGCTTTGGCAAAAAGGAAAACTGAGTATGAGGTACATAGGTCCGTTTGAAATTCTTGAGAGAATTGGGACTTTAGCATATCGTCTTGCATTGCTGCCGAGATTGGCGCAAGTGCACGACGTCTTTCACGCGTCAATGTTGAGGAATATGAGCTTGACACGGCCCACGTGCTTAATTTCGAAGAATTGAACATGGACGACTATGTGTCGTATGTAGAAAGCCCGGTTCAGATCGTGGATAGAAAATAGCAAATTCTGCGTACTAAGACCATCCCATTAATCAAAGTGGTCTGGCAACACCACGGCAATGAGGGAGCAACCTGGGAGAGCGAATAGTCGATGAGACAGTTGTACCCCCACCTTTTTGCTTAACTATTGTAATGGTTTAACTCTCGAGGACGAAATTTTTATAAAAGGGGAAGAGTTGTGACATCTCGGATTTTACAGTTCTGCTTTCAATTAAATTAATCGGGCATTTCATCAACGCGTCTATAATGTTATTCTCAGAGCTGATCACTCCTGAGATAACTAGACTAACCGAGGAAGTCATTAACGAATTTTAATGCAATAAACTAGAGGATTCGACTAGGAATCGACTACTCAACCGTGCTTATTTGTAGAGATCATTGTGGCACAGATATAAGTTGATTTGAAATCAGAAATAGGTCGGTTCGACTGAGATGTGTGGTTAAACGTGGATGATACCACCAAATTGAGAAATCCTCGTTGACCAGCACTAAACTGATTTTTCTATCATTTTGGTACCCTGTGTCCGTATTTGAATCCTCGAGATTTTCACGACCATCGAGAATCGCCATTGTGTCGAACAGGTTCATTGTGGCTCGAAGGAAATCGACCATAGGTTATTTGTACTAAAAATTTCTAAAAGCTATCTGGTAGCCTAGGTCACACTAAATCGCGCTAGAGTAAAATTAACCACGAATTTGAATCCGATTTCATGAAAGTTCTATCATGTCACAGGTCATTTTAGGAACATCGACTCAGTCTCCAAAGATTTTTCTGTAAACCAAGACTTTTTGGGAAAAAGTCGTCATAAGGCCTTTTTGTTTAGAAAAGTCCGAGGACCATTTTTAATCGCGCAATTAGGAAGCAAGTGGGATCAATTGGTGAGGAAAAATATCAATTTGATCAAGGGTTCGACAATTGAATTTATAGAAGCCAAATTGGATGGATTCAAGGTGGATTGAAGTCCAATTTGAGGGAAAACCTATGCAATTTTGTATGCCCCCCATGGGCATGACTTGTGGACCACTTCAAGAAGGCTTCTAGAAGAGTTTGAAGGTTGGAAATGGAGGGTGGAGGACAGCAAGCTTGGTGGTGCCCTCCAAGGGGACAAATAGAGATAAGAGAGACCAAGTAAGTCCCCCTTGTCCCCTCTCTCCTCCTCCTACCCTCTCAATCGTCAGCCAGCCTCCTTTGCCTCTCCATCTTGCTGCTCGATCACCCACCAACCCCGAAGAAGCAAGCTAGCAACCGCCAAGACCCGCCAACGTCAATTGTTACCCGCCGAAACCGCCCATGATACCACCGCCAGCCCGCACGCACCCCTCCGCCTTAGCCGTGTCCCTCGCAGTTCCAGCAGCATCGTCGCGCCATTTCCACTGCCCAGCAAGCCACCCGAGCCAAGTGGAGGTCGTTGGAGCCACCGTGAGGCCTCGCTGTTGGCTGCCCGACCCCACTGCAGCTCCTTCGCTCGTTTCCGACCCAAGCTAGCCACCGAAGCTGCCTCAACCAGCCTTGATCAGTGAGCAAAATAACGGGTTTACAGCAGTGGTCTAGGCCCGTTTTGGAGGTATTCCCGGCCTCGAAAGCTAGGCCCGCTTTGGAGTTAGTTGAGCCTCGTTGCGTCCCCGTCGTTTCGAACCAACCGGTTCGTTAATCAAGTGAGTTTAACTCACTAATCCTCGCTTAATAAGTTAATGATGTTTAAGGGTTGATTAGTTTAGACTAAGATTGGGTTAGTGGATAATTAGAATAGTTTAGTGAATTAGTTAATTACCGATACATGTTAGGTGGTTAATCTTATGTAATTAGCGAGTAGATAGACTATAATATTTATTTGATGCGTCTCAAAATTTTTCCGAGCCCGTTCCAGCATACAATTAGGCTTTACAGGCCTAAGTATGCGTTTTTGGTATTTATTGGCATTATTTAATTAATTTTCATAATTATTTAGTTAATTAATTATTTTCCGAAAATTAGATCGGGATAGCCGGTAACCGAAATCTTATGCTGATTACAATTGTGTGATCTATTTATTTAATTGAGCTCTAATTTGTGATGATTGTGTATAATTTGTATTTTAGGAATTTATTCCTAAATTTATTTAATTTCAATTTTAATGGGAAAATCACCAGGCGTCAGTTTACAGCGCCAAAAATATGTTTATGGGCTGTTGAAATTAGTGGGATTTTCAAGAGCGAAAGTATTGTATTTTGACTAAGGCCGACCGTGTACCTACACATGAGTATTTTTATCAAGTACGATAAAAGTGGTAAATTGAATAGATGGTCAGGGTGGTATATTATATCAGCCCGCTGGTGATATGTCAGCTTAGATTGTGAGTAGTATACTGGTATACTATATCAACTTACGGGCTCTGATATATCAACTTAGATTGCGAGTAGTATACCTTATCAGCTTAGAGGGAGCACTATTGGTATATTATATCAACTTACGGGCTCTGATATATCAGCTTAAATTGCAAGCAATATACATTATCAGCTTTAAGGGAGCACTATTAGTAAACTATATCGACCTACGGGCTCTGATATGTCAGCTTAGATTGCGAGCAGTATACCTTATCAGCTTAGAGCGAGCAATTCTGTTATGATCAGACTTATTAGATAGTATTGATTTGGCCAACCAGAGGGAGGTCGTGATGACATATAATCAACTAAGTCGATTGATCGATAGTTCGATCTGATTGATTGAATTGATTGATTGATGTGTCTTGTGTATCTATGAGATATACTGATTTGCAGGAAGGAATAGAGGCAAAGGTAAGACCTCCAACTCATGTTTGTGCTTAGGCAGCCCTTATGGCATATTTTCTTCCTAATCAAGTCTTAAGGGGTAGGACTCACTAAGACGTCGTCTCACCCTGTTGTGGGATAACATTTTAGGTCCCTAGATGGCGATCGTGGAGGACCGGAAGCCCTGGAGTTTGGGAAGGTAGAGATCAAAGAATCGGCGAACGTGTCTGACTAGTGTATCATAGGACAATTCCCTTATGTTGAGTCGATATTTTTGTAAACAGCCTAGCATTATATAAACCTATTTGTTTATTAAAAAGCTTGTTTTGTTTGTGATCTATGGCCTTGCTTTTCTATCCCATATGGTTGTTGTTTGGGGATTTTTAAATAACTTCCGGATGTGTATTAAAAGAATGGGTCGGCGATGCGTCCTGGGATGTTGCTTTTAATCGATCGTAGAGGGATAGACACGCGCTCGGAGGATCGAGGCGTGAAAAATACTCAGTGGTAGATCACACTATCTCACTAAGTCACTATTTTGGTATTTTTTTCACGATCACAAATGTTTAAGAACACTAAAAACAAGCGAATGGTCGAAGTTCACTCAGACTTTAAAACTATAGATTCTTGGCTTTATCTCTTACTTGCTCCTCGGCACTATGGTCTTCTTATATACTCCCTCACTTCCAAAGTAGCAGTTGGACAACTTCCAGAGGATCGTCTTCCATTTTTGGTCCATGGACAGCACTGTATCAAGAAAATCTAGTGACCGAAAAGTGACAAGGATAGAATATCCATTTGATTTTGATCACTTATACAATCGGAATCTTGGTTTCCATAAGTAAAGTTTCTTCGGTTTGAAAAAAGCTTGTCTTCATGATCAATTCGTCAATCAATTAAGTTAATTGATTATATCTTGATGCAGAATCCAAACTAGATTTGCTAGCCATTGTAGAATCTAAGATGCTTTCCTTTTAGAATTATTTCCTTATGAAAGAGTGCACATATTACATTCTGTATCAATTAAGTGTTTATATAACGACTACTTTTCTCAGTTGTCGATTTGCAATATTAGATTGCAGCGGTCTTGTTGACGATGCACCATGGACTCTCATCTATCCATCATGACTCAGATTATTTTTTGGGAGTCAACACAAACTAAGCATCAAAGTTGAAAAATCATACTCGTTGTGAAAGAAGACAGCTATTATTATCCAATTACATTTATCAAGCTAAGCATCAAAGTAACATGCGTCAAAATTAAGGAATTATAATTGTAGAACCCTCATGACACTTCGGTGCAATAGATTCTAAAATTAAAGTGCCGCCCTCTTTTCTTCCTGAGCTTTAGCGGACTATAGAGGCGAGGCCAGTAGATGGATTTGACCATTTCAACATACTGGGGAAATTGTAAGTTTAAGAAGAAATAGACAGGGACGGCAGCTAGCAAAGTAATTGGGATCCAAATCCACTTCAAATGTTCGCTTAGGACGATTGTAAGAGCAGAACCGAATGCCACTAGCATAAAGGCCAAAGAGAGGAAGAGAGAAGTGATGCCCTTTATCATTGTTCTTGGTAGTGAATGGAGAATATCTTCAACTGTGTAGCATGGAGTTACGATAGCCAAGAACATCAAGGTGGCAGTTACAGAGGAGAAGAGAGCAAGAGCGTCCGCAATCATGAATATCATGAATGCAACCTTCTTCATAAAGATCGGGATTCCTGTACTGCCGTTGTTGCCTCCAGGTACCGTCAAAGCTGCAGTGAAAGCTATCGTAACGATGAGAGTCGCGACAAGACTGCAAGATGATGATGTCTCCTTCATCCATTGCCCAGCTTCCTTGAGCAAATCTTTGCGTTGTTCTATGAAAACTTCCCAGTATTTTCCCCCTCTTTCTTTTGTTTGCGCCGCTGTCAGACTTTTAAAAGAAGGATCGCTTCTTTCTTCCAGTACCTTCAGAAAAATAAAGGACGCCAATGAATGTGTATGTAAGTAAAGTAAAGAACACATAAGGGTGGCAGACAATAAAGTAAACCAACCTTGAACCACTGATATTCTCTCTGCATAAGAAAAACTGTTCCAGGAACATTTGCCGGTACACGTTCTGGTTGCCATTTTACTACTGCCTCCATCAGGTCGGAATACATAAAAATATCTCTACTCAAATTTGGAGCTCTGTTGTGTGCGTTCACTAGTCTAAACAACTCAACTTGTCGGCCGTTCACCACTTCTGTCATCAGTGTTTTTGGGAAATCTTTGTCCCACATCAACTCCGGAAAGTGGTCAAGACATAACTCGACAATTTCAAGGATTCCGCGATTTGCAGAGTCAAGGACAATGCGTGAGGTCAATAAAAATTTGACTGTTTCCAAGGTTCCCATAGTAGACTTCTTCTCCTCAAGAGCATGTTTTACAAACTCAAGTGAGCATTCGTGCCTCAACTTCAATTCTCCAATCCTTTTTATGAAAGGTGCTGCACATTAAACAGTTTTCCCTTAATAAAGATTCAACAGGTTGAAGAGCCTTATACGTTTGCGCCTAGTTCTGATGTACATATAGTAGTTAAGAAGAAAATTATGGATTTAAAATATTAACCGAGAAAGTAAACTTCATGTGGCTTGAAAATCAAAAAGCATACATTGGAGAAGAGATGGATCTATCCATGACAAACAATATCATAAGAAAAAAAGAATTCATTTTTTTAATGAAAAATGGGTAGATTTAGCGTCAGATTGATAGATCTTTTTTCGATTCATAATTTTTACAAATTCACCTAATAAATACATATTATTTGGACCTTGAATTGAATAGAATCAAATTGAGTCGTATCGTAATATACAAATCGGGATCCAGTCCATATTAATAAAACTATGATCTCAAAGGAATATACTGAAGATACCAACTGACACTTTAATTTATAGAGATCTCTACCCATGGATGAAATAAGATCCTTTTTCTATAGATATTTGGCAGTTTCGTGTACCTGATTTTGTGGCAAGATTCCGGAGTGATGTTTTGATCCACTTAAGTGCTGGTGGGACCACCACGAAGAGGAGAGAAGAATCATGTCAGCAAATTAGGAAGTGATGGAGAACAAGAAGATACACGTGACACTCATGAAATGAAATGAAGATTGCACATGTAATTAAATTCAATAATGCTTGAATATGTTAGCAAACAACTAGGATCAATCCGCCTCTATACCTTGAAATCCAATAATTTTTTATTATTCTACTTGGCAATTTGACATTTAGTAAGACTTCTCCACTAACTTCACAGATGGTATATTAGATAATAATTTGTGGTATACATCGTGGTTTAAATATTGATTTGTATCCATCGATGTAGTCCTTGTCCCTTAATTTAAATATTATGCAGATTACCAGAAACACCTCGAGCCATCTTCTTGTCTTCGGAGTTTTCAAATGATGTTTCGCCGAAGCATGAGGGGATACCTAAAAATGGGAACAAATAGAGTGAACACCATGTAGATAGAGTTGCTCAAATTGTAAATATCTAACAAAAGAAGTGCAGGAAGTGCCTACATTTGTAAATACATTTTTCCCAAAAATTGAGTGTAGCTCCACTGCGAAAGGAAGACTTCATCTTCGCCAAGTCCCCCAATAGGCTACGGGATACGGTATCTTTGGATGTTGCTACATCACGGTGTCGGCGAGCTAAAAACAAGGTTATGTCTTTTGGGACACAAAAACAAAAAAGTTAATTCAAGTAAACAATCAAGGATATGAAATAAGATGAGTGTGTAAAATCCTACCTAAATGTCCGGCTAGAATAAGGCAACTCATGGTATTAAAATTTGGGGCGGATGTTTTCCTGGCCAGGTACCAGATAACCTCCCTTTGCATAGGAGCAGATGTACAAGCATGGTTCAGGACAAGGGACACAATATCAGAATCGGGATCAACGATTTCTACTAATACCTTTACCATCCTTATATTTCCTCTCCGAGCAGCATAATAGAGGGCGCCCCTCAAAATGGAATACTTATATTCTTCAAATTTCTGAGGCAAGCACTTAACCAGGTTCTCGACCAATTGATATTGATCTTCCGCGACGCCGGCCATAACAGCATATTCGAGCGCCGTAAAGGATTCATTTCCTACCGTAACATCTGCCATCATTACTTTGTCATCGTTATTGAGGATTGTCTTGACAATTGTCCAATCAGCTTTCTCCATGGCTTGAAATAATGGTCGACAATTTTCATTGACCTTCGCTGCCGGCATGACTGCAAAAATTGCACTTTAAAAGTCCTCACCTCTTTAGCACTTCTTGTTTTTCAGGTCAAGGGCGAAGAGGAGGTCGTTTATTCAACTAACCTTTTCCTATGGGCGCCTTTGTTTTCTCTTAGGAAGTAGAAGACTTTTTTTTCCTGGTTCTCAATTATAATTCAAGATATTATTCAGATTTTAAAAATTATGAAAATATAATATTTGAATTTATATGTCAGTATTTGTATGCTGTGAATTTTAAAATATTTCAAATTTAAAAAGTCAAAATGCATGACAGGCAAGGTTTATGAATAACAAAAATTAAAATTTCAAGGTGACAAACCTTCAATTGGTGTTTGACCATTTTGGGAAGCTTTATCAGTTGTCATGCCGAAATATTACCAAGTCAATCCTACTTTCATTAATTAGTAACTTTATTCCATAAAAAATTTCTCACCAACAACTATAAGGGAACCTGTGGAGCCAAGTCACACCAAATTAGGAGATTTGCCTTTGAGTAATGCATTTTGCGTGTTTACATTTTTTTTTTCTTACGGTGCATGTTTACATTTTAATTGAAAGGAAAAGTGATGCACATGGGCCGGAGGAAATAAACAATTAAGCTGTATTTAATGCCAGGCATTACTTTTGCATTTTTTGTCCGGGGAAATTGAATTTTTTGGGTCCCTATAAGTTGGGAAAAATTACTTTAATCTTAATATTTTGTTTGGTTATAATTACAGTCCTCATACTGTTCCCTGTTGGCAATTAAGTCACTTTATCATAATTATATGGACAATAAGTGTTATTTGCCCAAATAAACATAAAGCCAGATTCTTTAAAGCAATCCTTGTACAGAATAACGTCAATTTTGGCCTTTTCCAATTTTAAGCTTCAAATTTTGAAAACACAGCAACCAAAATATCATTGAGTATTTTGGAAAGAAAAATAGGAAATTAGAAAAATTCCTTGTGCCAAACATGCCCTCTGGTTCTGCGCAAATTATTTCTCTTTTGTACTCTCTCCTTTTCTTTTGTAAGGATCTTGCCAAAATTATCCGGACAACTGTTGAACAATAAATAAAGAACTGCGCAACTTTCAACGCATGATCTGTCCATAGTTTTGTTCATGATATTACTTATATTACTTCAAAATTAACACACAAAAACCAAAAAAAATTTCAATTTTTTCATCGGCTTATGGGATCAAATCAGAACAAAGGAAAGAATGGGACATACCCACCGATGGTTCCAAAGCCGAATTGTCTTGGGTATCCACGTGGATACCCAAGACAATTTTTTCAAAACCAAATTTTTTTCCAATTGTACGCTCTCCTTTTCTTTTATAAGGATTTTGCCAAAATTATCCGGACAATTGTTGAACAATAAATAAAGAAATGTGCAACTTTCAATGCATGATCCGTCCATGGTATTGCTCATGATATTACTCATATTACTTCAAAATTAACACACATAAACCGAAATGTTTCCAATTTTTTCAACGGCTTATGGGATCAAATCAGAACAACAAAGGAAAGAATGGGACATACCCGCCAATGGTTCCAAGACTGAATTGTCTTGGGTATCCATGGAGGATTCTTTGCCAAGCCGTCGCTGGACCATTGTAAAAAATCTAAAGTAGAGAAGTATTTTTACGTGGTCGAAGTCAAAGTTATTTTCTGTTCTCATGGATCTTCTCTATTTATACATGGACTTGTGAATAGAGCCAAACTTCCAGCTGTGGGTAATGTATCATTCTCTGTTCCTGAATAACGACTTCCCTTCCAAACTTTATGTCATCAAAAATTTATAAAAGTTCTTTTTATTTACAAAGGTACAAATTTGAAAATATACTAAAGAAAAAAGATTTAAGTGCTATTTCACATCATTATTTTTTTTTCCTTTCTTCCATAGTCCCCTTCCTTGCAAACAAAATATTTGAACGGATCATATCCGACGCATGGATGGTATGAAATTTTATTCACGCAAGCAGGTTTTAGATAATAACACATACGCAATTTTTATTTTTTGCAATGTAATATTATTTCATCAACTGATTTATGTTTCCATTCTGAATCTGCTTGTGTAAGAAAGACTTCTACACTAACTGTATATACTCAATATATCCCATTTTAAAGGGCTTTTATTTTGTACAATGGCAATGCAAAATTTTCTTCACACAAGCAGGTTTTAGATAATGACACATAATCAATTTTTATCTTTTGCATGTGACTTTATTCCATAAACAGGTTTGTATTGCCATTATGAGACTATTTATGTAAATAACCATCTTATGATTGCGATGTACGTAATATATGTCAATAATATTTTGAACCGTTGTTAGATTTGTATTTTTGGAGCAGTAAGAGAAAAATCTTTCTCTTCACCTCTTTGTTTTTGTACTTTTATTTCATCACAAACTCAAAAAATGTTCCGAACATAATTTGAGTCTGAATTGCAATAATGTGTCCTCATAAAAGAGATACATTGACATCTTAACTTTACCTTATAAAATGAGGACATCGCCATCCTCAATTAATAGGATTCTCATGTACATTTAACTTAATGTGGGTATTCTCAAAAGCTTAATTTAATATCACAATTCTCTTCTAAGAAAAAGCAATTAACAGAATATGGAATTTAAGTTGTCTTTGAAAAAGTAAAGAAAATGGGGAGGATGCACACACGTTTAGATGGAAGATTAATTAATGAACTCAGCTCATATTTAAAAAAAAAAAATGGTTAATACCCTCAAAAACCGCAAACTAATACACCTGTGACAAATTTACTCCGAACTAATTTTTTTACCATGAAAAACCTCAAACTAGTATATTTGTGATAAATATACCTCGAATGACCACAAAAACTCTAAACTTGTACACTTATGACAAATTTAGAATATATTAAACTAGATTAATACTACAAAAAATCACAAAAATTGATCAAAAGTAAAATCCCAAACTAGTACACCAATTAACTATCACGTGTCATCCAATTTAGCAATTTGACCGTAAAATTTAACGAAAATTTATAGAGGATAAATTTGTCACAAGTATATCAGTCTAGAATATATTTGTTAAAGGTGTACCAGTTTATAATTTTTTATGATCAAAAAATTAGTTTTGGGTAAATTTATCACATGTGTACCAATTGAGGATTTTTTAAGATATTAACCCTTTACAAAATAAAGATGGAACGTTTTCCATATGCTTGAGTTGGACGTATGTCCCTCAAGGACATCTTTTTTACAGCACTTTTGTGGCCCAACGTTGGGCGACTAAAGGATGTCATTGAAGTCAAGAATGCTGCCAAGTACATCATTGCTACTATCATACCGATGCATTGCACGGATTTTTTGTCAAATAAAGTCGATTAAACTTTATTGATAGACTTACCGGTTAGGAAAAATAGTTGATCTATTTTTTCTTACAAAAACCATATAATTTGTTCTTGTTTTTCTAGCAAGTATATTCCACCATCCATGTACCTTGGACGATGTTTTGTTAGTGAATTTTCTTCTTTGGTTTTAATTTAACACCTTGTCATAATTGTGACAATATTTCTATATGACAAGTTATCTTTGACTAGAATAACATCACATGATTTCCTTTCTGAAGATGACTAATGTTGAATTGACTGGTTCGAGGATCATGTCTTCAAAGGATTAGTCTCGTGTAGCCACTCAATGATGAGCATCTACTAATTAGAACTCATTTGTTTTGCCCTCGGCTCTTGATGAAATTGTTTTCTAGGACAATCAACTGCAAATTCAATTTGCATATTAAGTAAACACTGGAAAATAGATAGTCCTTCACGAGGTAATTGTTTAGATAGAACTCTCGGATAAGAGGAAATTTTTTGGTAATTAATTTTAATGAAGTAGTCATTTAGTGCTTCTAAATAATGAAAGTAGGATTGACTTGGTTATACTTAGAGTTATATTTCAAACTCTAAATATTCAAGAAAAAAATAAAAGTTAAAAATAAAAACACACCAAACATCCATGTGGTCATCACCAACAACTATAAGGGAACTTGTGGAGCCAAATCATGCCAAATTAGGAGATTCCACTTTGAGTAATACATGTTGCGTGTGTACTGTTTACTTGAAAGGAATAGTCATGCCCACGTGCCCGAGAAATTGAATCGATCAGCTGTATTTGGTGGCCGCGCAATACTTATTATAGAAAAAAAAATTAGGAAAAAAACCATAATTTTCAGTACATTAACTATCCATGATAAACTATCCATGATATTGATTGTATTGCTTCAAGATTAACACATAAAGAGCGAAACTTTTCCAATTTTTCCATCGCCTTATGGGATCAATTTACAACAACAAAGGAATGAATGGAACATACCAGTTTCCGTGCCTTCTGGACGAACATATATGCAAATCTTTTCGTTACCTAAAAAAGAAATCAACATAAAAACCTTAGAAAAAGTTAATTACACTTTGAATGCTTTAAACCAGCTATACATGACTAGTATCAGGCTCAATTGTTGCATGGAATTTTCTGCATTAAACTTGAATAGCAAACTTCTAAAAAAAAAAAAAATTTGACATCAAACTTAACCAAGATCATGAATTTTTTCGAGATAGGCATTGTATCATACATTAGTTTTGTGGGACTCTCTTTCATATCTTGGACAATATGTTTTTAAGTGAATTTTTATTTCTTGTTGCCATTTATTTTATCCACGGTATCATTCATAAATTATGAGTGCCCTTTTTTAACTCTTTGGAAGTAAAAAAGTATTTCTCTTTTGGCCGACTCAATTTATAATTAAAGCTATTATTCAGATTTTAAAAATTATCAAAAGATTATATCTATAGTTATATGTCAGCAATTGCATGCTGTGAAATTTAAAATGTTTCAGATTAGAAAAGGGAAAGATGTGTGAAACACGAGATTTTACGTAAAAGGAAAATTAAAAGTTCAAAGTGACAGACCTTTAGCTGGTCTGAGACCGTCGGGCGAAGCTTCCTCAGTCTGCATGCCTCTTGACCTCACGTCTCCATAACCCTCTTGTTACCAAGAAGAGGTAAATCATAGATAACTTTAGAAAAATCAATCATACTTTGTATACTTTAGATTATTTATACATGACCAGTATCAGGTTCGTTCATTGCATAGAATTTTCAATATTAAACTTAGATTCGACTTTGAGTAAGACATTTTGCTTGTGTACTGTGTACTTAAAAGGAGTAGTGATGCCCATGGGCCGAGAAAATGAACCAATTAACTGTTTTTGGTAGCCACCCATTGCTTTTTTGCACTTTGAGGTCAGGGAAGTTGAAATTCTTTCGGTCCCTGTAGGCTGTAGGATCTCACTTTTGATCATGTACTCTGTTTGGAGATAATTCCTCCTTATACTGTTCTTTGATGACTCTTAAGTCACTTTCTGAAAGTTACGGGGACAAAAATTATTATTTACCTGAAAAATTTTCAATCAAGTTCTTTTTTTCAGAAGGAATTATATTGTTTCTGACGATTTAGTTCGACTTTCCAAATATTTTAGAAGTAATTGACCGTTGGTTCAGGTTTTTAAAGCAAAATCCCTGTAATAAAACAACGTTGATTTCGGCCGTTTTCAACTTTAAGGTTAAAATTTGAAAACACTTTCTGCCAAACAGATATTCGTTGGAATTTTTTAAAGGAAAACACGAAATTGGAAATTTTCATTGTACCAAACATGTCCTCATGCTCAATGGAAATTATTCTTCTTTCATTCACACTCTCTCCTTTTTTTTTTTTGGTAACCGAGGATCCGCCTGAGACCCCTTTGGGGTCACACCGCCTGCCAGTGCCCGGTGGAACCGTCAGACATCGTCGCAAGCCAGTCTTCGGCGTCAATACCTTCGCACTCTCTCCTTTTTTCATTTAGGATTTTGGAAAAAGCTGTGTGAACACTTATTCAGCAATAAATAAGAAAATGTTTCAATTTTCGTCGCATTATCTATCCATGATGTCGTTCATGATATTGCTCATATTACTACAAAATTAACACTCAGAAGTGAAAAAATTTCCAATTTTTCCATCACCTTATGCCGAATGGATCGAATGGAACAACAAAGCAAAGGACGGAACATACCTGGCATTGGATCGATCACAATTTCTGGGTTTGAAGTCGAAGTTGTTGCCATCTCCCTTTTTTATGAGACTCCTTTGCTCCGCTGTCTCACGAGCAGGTAATAATCTGAAAGCAGAGAGAGTATTTTCACGGGGTTGAAGTCGAAGTTATTTCATGTTTTATTTCATGTTCTCATGGATCTTCTCTTTTTATACATAGACTGGTGGATGGGGCCAAAGTTCCAGCTGTAGATAATGGACCACTCCCTCTTCCAGAATGACGTCTTCATTTCCAAATTTTATGACATCAGAAATTTTATGGAAATTCCTTTATTTACAAATGTGTGAATTCGGAAAATTTACTAAAATAAAGATACAAGTGCAACACCATTATCTTTTTCTTTCTTCCTTCAACCATCCCCTTCTTTGTAAACCATATTTCATTGGGTTGCTATTGAGCTGGGGGAAAATTCCAAATAAAAACCTAAAGTATTCTCATTTTCTCAAATAAGAGCCCGAAATTAGGGGTGAGCGCGGTTCCCGGGTTACCCGGGAACCGGAACGGAACCGGAAGAGGGTCCGGTTCGGTTCCCGGTTCCAAGGGGACCGGTTCCGGTTCCCGGTTCCTTTTTTCTAGGAACTGGGAGTTCCGGTTCCGGTTCCGGTTCCAAGCGGAACAGGAACCGGAACCGGAACCGGAACCGGTTTCGGAACCCTAGAAGAAAAGAACCGCCCCCCTTTCCTTGTCCCTTCCCTTGCTTCCCCATCGTCACCAATCATCGCCTTCTCCACCCCTCCGAAAATCGCAAGGGAAATTTGAAGGTCAAGACGGCGAAGAAGAGGCAAATCTCTGCGCTCCTCCCGCTCTCGCTCCCTCTCCCTCCCCCTCTCCCTGGGTAGATAAGGATTCCCCCGATTCTGCGTCTCTTGAGCTGATCGCGTGCGCCTCGGCTCTTTTTCCTCGCGACTTCGATTCGGTGGCTGGGCCCTTCTTCTCTGATTTCGCGTTTCCTGAGGTGGGTATTCGTCAAGTCTTTGAATTTCTGCGGATTTCGTGCTCTAGGTTTCGAATGTTTCTTCCTTCTTTTTTTGGGGTTCTTCGTCGCGTGGCTCTCGGCGGCTGCTGGTGGCGGCGGGGTCTGATTATTTGCGGGGGGGTTCTTCGCGTGTTTCTCACCGGACCGGACTTTGCTTTGATGGGTTGTTTCTTTTTTTCATGTTCTTTTTCGGTTCTGCGATTGGTCGAACGTGGCGAGGGGCTGAGGATGAATTCCACGGAGCCGGTTCTGGATAAGGCTTCTTAATTCGGCGGCGTTTGTTATTCTAATTTGGTTAGGGGAATCGTGGTTTTCGATCGTGGATTGGTGTTTCTCTCTATTTCTAGCTTGTTGGGAGTAGGCTGTGTGTTTTATGATAGTCCGGCGGAATTTGCATCTCTTGTTTAAGAGACGTGGAGTGTGAGAAGTATGTGGCCCTTCGGGACGTGATCGTGATTTCTTTGGTCGTCGCGACTCCAACACGACGATGGCAATGGTTTAGGATTGTGTCCTTTGTCGGGATTGTGGGCGCTAACCTCGCCGATTGGAAATTTATGTGATTTTGTTTGGGTTCTGGTTTAGGCTTCTATGGCTGCGACAGTTATGATTTCTCTTTCTTTATTATTTTTAGTCTATTAGTGGCACGGTGAGTTTCTTTCATGTGAATAGTGAATGCTTTGAGAATGATGCTAGGTTAGTTTTTGTGTTTCTCTGTTTCACCGTTGTTCGCCGGAGGTGGAGGCTATATGTTTGATGATAGCTGGAAACTTTGGGACTTTCATCTACAGTGTGAGAAATTTTGCACTTTTTGAGACACGATGTTGGTTATCTTGGCCATTGCGACTCTTACATGGGAATATTGACAAAGCTTGATTGAATTATGTTGTAAATTTACGACTATTTTGGTGTCTTTTTCAATTTTCTTCTAATTATCCTTGTAGTAGTTTTTTGGTAACGTGCGCATACGTTATATTTTTTTTGGTAACGTGCGCGTACGTTATAGTTTTTTTTTTTGTAACGTGCGCGTACGTTATAGTTTTTTTTTGTAACGTGCGCGTGCGTTATATTTTTTTTGGGTAACGTGCGCATATGTTATAGTTCAAATCTGAAAAAAAAAAAAAAAAAAGAACTTGTTGGAACCTGGAACCGACTCTGGAACCTGTGACAGGGTAGGTTCCAGGTTCTCGGTTCCGACGGGTAGGTTCCAGGTTCCTCATTTTGAGGAACCTGTACCCGAGGGTAGGTTCCAGGTTCCAGACGGAACCGAACCGGAACCTGGAACCGCTCACCCCTACCCGAAATGCCAATATTTTCTCAAATAATTGTCTGAAGTGAATATTGTTTTAAATAAGGACCGAAAGTGCTCATACCACCCTCAAAGAAGGGCATGAACTCATCGATTGTGAATGGCAATTTCGACTTTTAAAATTTTTATTTTTTAATTTTTAATTTTTTCTTTTATTTTCTTTTCATGAAAAAAAAAAAAAGGAAAACACAGGCTCCCTCCTACATGTCGCTGCTACCCCATCGCCTGTGGGGTGGCGACGAAGGTTGGCAGTGAGTGTTAGCAACCCTCGCCCAGGTCGAGGTGAGGGCAAGCAACCCTCACCTAGATTTTGGAGAGGGTTGCTACCCTCTCCCGCTCTTGACGAGGGCTAGTAGGCCCTTGCCCTTGGTCAACGAGGGTCGTTGGCCCTTGGTTGACGAGGGCCCTAGGCACCGGCAACCCCGTCGGCCCTCGCCTCCCCCTACTAGAGATGGGGCGGTGCTTGTGTTTTTCCATTTTTTTAAAGTTTTTTTAATTTTTAATCTAATTTAATTTAAATTTAATCTATGATTTGATGAAAATATCCCTAATTAGCTAGAATATTTTGTCGGTCAATGAGCCGATGAGGTTAAGCCCTTATTTGAAATAATCATAACTAGTTAAGGCTCTTCTTTGGGACTAATATGGCTACTTCAGGCCCTAAGGTTCACTTTAGGCCTTTATTTCATAAAATAAGAGTACTTAAAGCCCTTATTTGGAATTTTTCCTTGAACCGGGTGAATGTGTCCTTCTCATGAAAAATATACATGGGAAAATTTCAAATAAGGACTCGAAATACTCTCGATTTCTCAAATTAGGGCATGAAGTACCCTCATTTACTTTTTCTTATTTTCTTTCATTTTCCCTTTTTCCATTTTTTTTCTTTTCAAAAGATACCATAAATAAGCCTAAGCTTAGAACCAGGGAAGATGGAGTCAGTTTCTGGATTATGCGGTCCCACGATAGGCGAATCTCTTGTTCAAGCCCTTCAAAGATAGACTTTTAGCATAAAACTACTTAGACTTTTAGTTCGAATCTAGAGACACTCAAAGATGCCATGATGGTAACATTTTTAACTATCCGAGCTGCATTTCTCAAAGGATCCTACCAGCCTGGAGATAAAGAAGTGTTTAGAAAGACATTGAGAATTTTCACAAACACTCACTTTACTTCAAGGGACTATGCCTAACACATAAAAAAAAATGCTAAAACTAAAATGAAAAAAAAATGGCGGGAGGGCTAGCCAACCCTTCCTCGCTAGTAGCCCCCCCCCCCCCCCCAAATTCCCTCACAGGCCAAGCTTTACTCAACCTACATAAGCTAGTTTCATATTAGACTAATTAAGAATATTTATTTCTCATCTTATTAGACTAATTTAGTAAAAAGGAAAATTTCAATCTCATTTAATGTAACCTACATTAGAAAAATTCTCACAAACATAAAAAAAATTAACCACAAAACACTACTTAAAATTTTAGTTTAAACCTTTAAGGGATCCTAGTAGGATTGTCTTAAACGGATGGCTAATTTAATGACTATTTGATATTTGAAGGATAGACGTGGTCTCATTTCATAGTAGAAACACTTCTATGACTGGATATCCAGATTTCATCCGCACGAAAAACGTTAGTGAGTTTTAACTTTAGGGCGCAACGATGTGAAGATAACCTCATCCCTTCAATAGATCTAGCAAGGATTCTAGTAAAGAATTCTAAACCATAGCAACCAAATAAGCCGGTCCCCTGTCTCAAGCCTTTTTCCACCACCGAAAAAATCCTCTCAAATCACCATTCAAGGTACCAAATGTACAGTTAGAGGATGCGCACCCCCAAAACAAGACATCATAAATTATGCCAGACTTTCTCTTATCCTTCATTAGAATGGAGCAGAGAAAAAAAAATCATGTAAAGATAAGGAAATCACTTTTACATAGGTTGAATACATGATCGGGTGAAATTCTTAAAAGTTTGTTTTTGTTTGTCAACTTCGACCAGGCTGCCTGATCACACGTGTTTGTCCAACAACAATTGCAGATCATCAGGTCTCTCTTGGACAGCAAATGCCTTGTTGATAAGTGATTTACATTGCTCCAGGTAATGCTTTTCACCATCCCATTCTTTGCAAAAAAACATATTCAATGGATTTTTTTTCAGTGCGCTAACAAGGTAAAAATTTCTATAGATAATAAAAGATATACAATTTTCATTTTTATCACGCAGATATATTTCATAAACAGGTTTACGTTCCCATTCTAAGATTGCTCGAGAAAAAAAGACTTTTTATACTAATAGTGTATGCAACACATATATCCTACTTCTAAGGGCTTTTATCCTGTACAATGGCAATATGAAAATTATTTTAACACTTCTCCTCATGCTTAGTTTGGTCTTTTTGCTTGATACTAACCATAGACATATTTAATTCGAGAGGCAACTGGAGCATAAAAATATTGGAACTCAGGACCTTCAATTCTAATACCATGTAAAATTTCGTGAAACCACCACTAATTATTCTAAAAGCTTAAACCGTTAGATAAATACGTAGTTTATTATTTAAATTATTCTAACATCATGTAACTCTATTCCATAAATTCTGACATTATTTGTATATGAAAAAAAAGCTTTTATGATGATGATGTAGGTATATATATCCATAATATTTTTATTTACCATTGTTAGATCTGTTCTTTCCAAGCAAAATGGGAAAAATCTTTCCCTTCACCTCTTTCTTTTTTCACCTCTCATCGTCACCTCAAAAAATCTTCCAGACATAATATGAATTTGGATCGCGATAATGTGTCCTTCTTGTAGAAGAGATTATTGACATTTTTAACTTTGTCTCATAAAATAGGAATATCGTCATTGACAATTAATAAATATTTTATATAACTTTAGCTTAACATGGGTATTCTCAAAAGGTTAATATCGCATTTTTTCTAAGAAAAAATAGGTATTTATGTTGTCTTCGAAAGAGCAAGGAAAATGGGGAGGATACACATTTAGATGGAAAGTTAATTAATGATATTAGCTCATAATTTAAATATGTATTAATAAAAAAGATGGAACGTTTTTCACATACATCACGGGACACGGACATGTCTCGAAATGTGAAATAATTGAGCACTTTATCTTCCCTCGAAGTTAATAAATTAGTACAATATTGTAATAATGTTGATATATTGTAGTTATAGTAAATATATCAACATTACAATAATGTACTAATTTGAAATTTACCAATGGTTATAGAAATCTACCAACAAGGAGAAATTTTTCAAATTTTCCCTTGACAGGACCCTGAACTCGTCCTTGCCAACATGAGAAATGGGAAGAAATATAGAGAAGCCATGCCTATCATCATCTTCTTAGGTAGCGAGTAGAGAAGTCTCCCGCGACGCATCGGGTGCTGATAGATTCAGGGGCCACGCCGATAATTATCTTACCAGAATACGACAACAAACATCAAATAATACCTTATCAACACGAGGCACACTTGAAATCAATAAATAGCCGTAATTCAAGTTTGATGTGAGGTACACTCACAGGCTTGTGGTACCCCATAGCCAAAGGATGGTGGAGTAGCTACACTTGAACACTCATAAATGGTTAACCACCATGATAATCACGTTTCATAGTACACCACAGAAAATAAGAGTGTGTTTGATCACAATTTTATTTCCGATAATAATTTCTACTAAAAAATAAGTTATTTTTTATTATGTTCCTTGGATGAGTTTATGAGCATTCAAACCGGTTTGGTAATACATAAAATTTCAATTTCCTAACTAGAAAAGGAATAGGAAAGTGTTTGGTACAATCTTCAAAAAAAATTATGACGTAAAATTTCTTTTAATTTTTTAATCATTTTTTGAGATTTTTCCTTTTTCTTTTCTTTTTTCCTTCTCTTCTTTTTCCTCCTCTAGTTAGTCATCAAGCCTCGATGATGGCTAGTGATCGACTAGGAATGAGAACTGGTGACCTTGTCGACATTGGGGGAGCCTCGCCAGCCCCCGATGAGGTTGGCCTTGCCCAAGAATGATGAGGTTCATCCTTGTCTAGCCTTAGCGAGGCTCGCCACAGGGTATGTCTTGCAAAGCCGTGGCAAGGTCGCCGCAGCTCCTCTTTGGCCGATCACTAGCCATCATCGAGCCTGGTGACTGGCTAGAGGAGAAAAAATAAAGGAAAAAATAAAATAGTTTGATTTTAGTATTGTTCTTGGGAATAAATAAGTAACTTTTTTTTTCTATATTTCGAATCTATTTCGAATCTATTTCTTGGTCATTGATTTATTTTCAGGAGTAGAAAAATTAGCTGACATTATCAAATGGATCTCTATTTTTTTTTTTTTTGGTTCTGGAGAAGAAAAGAATAAAAATAGTCAAGAATTGATCCCTTATTAACCTGGTCCTAAGTGTCCTAAGAGCATGATGCATTTGAGGATAAGCATCACAAATATACTCCTAGCCAATGGTTGGCTTCGACCATTTCAACGCCCAAGTCAATGCCTTAACTAAGCGATGGGGAAAGCAGCTACCGAAGTGGTTGGATGTACTAAATTCCCTTCAAGCGTTCGGCCATGAAGATAATAACTTTTGCTCGTCAGATTAGTTCGGATGTAAATGTATCTGGGTTATTTCATTGTCTTGCTCTTTCCAATAGATAAATGCCATGTCACACTTTTGCTCAGCTTTTTACGTAGATCATGATACTGTTGTTTGCTAATCTCGACTTCTCTTATCTCAATAGTTTCTTTCTTTTAGTTTTTGGAAAAAAAGAATAACAAAAAATCCTAAATTATGTCAACTATGATGCATCTTTATATGTATTATCAAAAACTCTAAACTTGTATTCAGATGATACATCTATGTTCCATTACGGTTCCGTCAATTGCCTCACTTAAAACTCCTAAGTGACTGCTTACATGGATAAGGGAAGTCAAACCATGCTGATGTGATGTCCAAGTAACTTTAGGTGATAAAACAATGTCGTTTGGATGGTTTCCCTAGAACACAATGGCGCCGTGTTCCTTTGTCTCTTCAGTCGATTTGGGCAAATTTTGGGGTTCTTCGTTCGTTTTTAACCTTAACTCTACTCTTGGGACCACGAGAAAATTGTATAAAGGAGCGACCGAGAATGATAACACATATATAGATTCATTCCTGTCCTTTCGTGCATGACAACTCTTGTCAGCCATCCGATTCAAGCGTTTTAATATCAGCCATTTCATTAATGCGTGTTGTCAAGAATCCGATTTAAAGTTTCAGCAAATTTGGCTACTCAAAGTGCCAAAATCACAGCACTGCCCTTCCTTCATTTATATCCAGGAAGACTCGCATTCACCATATTGTCATGGTAATGATGAATCTATTGGTCTATCCGAAGTAGAAACACCAATGTCACTTAATATGATTTCATCCGCAAAAACGAAAGAGAAAAAACGCAAGCCAGCTTTAATTTTTTATCCTAACGAGTGAGGGTAACAATTTAAAGAAGCCGATAAACTGTTTAAATGATAGTGTTGGTAATTTACTTATGGAGCTAGTAATTTTTCAAAAGAGTTGATAATGCATTAATTTATTTGGAAGTTAAAAAGTTCTTAATAATGTTCGTAAGTTATTAACGAGTTATTTGACAGTCAACTTAAGGTCAGACCTTTTTCGTCAACACTGTTAAAAATTTACCAATGGTTATAGAAATCTACCGACTACGAGATATTTTTCAAATTTTTCCTTGATTGGAGCTTGAACTCGTCCTTGCCAACGTGAAAAACGGGGGAGAAAAATAGAAAAGTCATGCCTATCATCATCTTCTTTTGCAGCCGGTAGAGAAGTCTCTTGCCACATATCGGGTGTTGATAGATTCAGGGGCCACACCCATAATTATCTCACCATGATGCAACAATAAACATCAAATAACAACTTGACGCGAGAGGTACACTGGCAAGCAATAAATAACCATAATTCGAGTTTGATACTCGAATTCTCATAAATGGTTAACCACCACGAGAATCACGTTTCAGAGTACGTCACAGAAAATAAGTGTCCTAAGAGCATGATGCATTTGAATATTTGATGATCCTCATCACAAACGTTCCTCCTGGCCCATGTTGCCTTCGACCATTTCAACGCCCAAGTCAATGTCTTAATTAAGCGGTGGGGAAGACAGCTACCAAAGTGGTTAGGATGTAACTCCACTTCTGCCTCAGGACGATGTTGACTTTTGCTCAACAAATTAGTTGGGATGTGAATGTAATTGGGTTATTTCATCGTCTTGCTCTCTTCAATAGATAAATGCTATGTGACATTGGCTCAGCCTTTTATAGAGACCATATATCGTTGTTTGCTTAATCCTCACTCCTTTCATCTCAATAGTTTCTCCTATTTTTCTTTTTCTATTAAGAAAAGTCACAAAAAATTCTAAACTAGATGTGTTTACCTTAAACTTTTTTGCATAATGAAAATCCCTAAATTTTTACCTATGACACATCTAACTCTGTCATGTTTTCATCAAATACCACCGTTAAAAATCCTACAAGGCTGCTTATGTAGACAAGGAAAGGCAAATGTAGTTGATATGGCATCCGTGTGGCTCGAGTAATTAAACAAAGACAGTTGTTTGGATGGCTTACGTGGACCACTATAGTGTTTATCTCTCTTGGTCCTCGCCAAATCCATGATTGTTTGACCAAGACTAATCCAAGTTGAGCTTTCATTCAACTTAGGCGAGTGACTACGAGTTAAAATTTGTTCCAAACGGTGGTTGTTTGTACTGTCTAGTATTTTTTCGATTCCAGGTTTCGACTCCTTCTATGGCGTTTTCTTGCTCTTTGGTCATGCCCTTACAAAAGTTTTAGTGCCTTTTTGCCTCGTCAAGGTTCCCGTGAGGATCTTTTGCTGCATGGCCAGTATCTTAAAACCCCCCAAAATTGGTTTCTTGTGGTTCTTTATCTTTCATACTCATCGGAAGAGATGGATTACATTTTGCGTTATTCAATTTTGTCAGCTCTGTACTTTTCCTACATCTTTGGTGCATCTAAAATCTTGCCGGTCGTCCATAATTTGATCAGGATTTTATATCAACAGTATTTTGCAACTTCAGTGCAAATGGACTAGTTGAAGGTACCACTGTGAACCTGGGACTGGATACTAGTACGAAGTTAAAGCCACAGTGCACTCAACACATTATCACAATCATATTGATTAATCCACATAGCTCCCATCCAACTCGATTGTGACTATATGCCTATTAGACATTGCCTAGTCCATCTATAGAAGTATTTTGCGTCCTAACGACCTATAGGAATATGAGCAAATCATGATGTTATAACATTTCGTAAGTTGATAATATGGCGTTCATTTGACATCAATGTTGGACAAATGTTATGTTTCGATGGGATCGAGCTCTATGCAGCACATGGCTATCTCATCGATCAATTCTTGAAGGATGGAATCAATGATAGGACAGATGCATATGGTGGTTCAATCGAAAATAGGTACAGGTTCTTGATGGAGATCATTTGAGTGGTAGTTGCAGCTATTGGCAGTGATGGAGTTACAGTTAGAATTTCGCCTATGATCGATTATAATGATGCCATGGATTCTGGTCCACTCAACCTAGGACTCGCGGTGATTGAACAACTCAATACATTCCAAGGAGATATGGTATCGAAACTCGCTTGTCTCCATATAACTCAACCGCAATTCATGTCATCTCTTGAAGAAATTGGTACAGAAAATGAAGAAGCCCATATAATGTGGACTCTAAGAAGAGCTTATCAAGGTACATTTATGCCAGCCAGTGGGTTCACTCGAGAGACAGGTATGAAAGTCGTGACCGACGACGATGCGGATTTGATATTGTACGGTCGACTTTTCCTTTCTGATCCCAATTTAGTGCATGGGTTCAAGATCAATGCACTATTAAATAAGTACATCCAAGAGACGTTTTATACTCATGACCTATTGTTGGATACACAAATTATCCTTTCCTTAACCAAGAAAATAATGAAAAGGACGCTCATATGACAAAAGTATGTTCTTGAGAGATTTAGATCAGTATTAAGAGTTTGAATGAGGGGAGCTGGTATTTGGTGTTTTGTGTGTGTGTGTGTTTTTTTTTTTGGTCTATCCTATCTATAACTCTCATCTTACTATTAGAATTTTGCTTTGTCTCTTTATAAAACCTCGCACCTATGCTAGTAGCGTCCCCACCCCACAGTTCCCTTACCACTCGACTGCGTGCTTAGTGGCTAGGACTTGCTGTACTGATGGATGCTTGAATTGGTGGAATTGGTGAATGAAATAAGGGCATCTATTTTGTTATTTACACTTCTTTTTGTATTTTACATTAAGAATAAATCTAGAGTGGGAATTTCCACTTCATACAAAAATGCTACATATGGATTCATTAATTTCTTTTGAACTGTGTTTCCTTTTCTCTGATCAGAGATCCGATTGATATGCTACAAATATTGAGTATTATCCACATGTGACACATTAACTAAAATATAGGTAGGCGATCTTATTATTTTTATCCACTAATAATAAGCATGGTCGAAACCTTGAAGGATGTTTCCTTCAACCTGGTATGAAGAAAATATGGTAGGCTGTGATTTCCTTCTTCCTCCGGTTGGTACAGATTTGCATATCACTCGCATGCTAGCTTAACTAAAAGTAATATGGATGCTGTCAATATTTGTAACCCATCAATAAAAAGATCTTACTATGACCCTTTTGATTTTGGTCCTATGATATGCCTTAGTAAGTCAAAAAGATGAACCGTGCTCTCCTCTAACCAAGTCGCAGATTGATAGGCCATAAATACGAATATTACCTACATTTGAACTTAATCAAAAATAAAGGGAGATGATATCCATATTTGTAATCCATCAATAAAAAATTTTACTTCAAATGTTTCCTTTAATCAAAGGTGGAGGAAAACAAGATGAGATATAGTTCTTTTTCTTGATGACGTGCATAAAAAATATATTATGGGTTAGGAAAAATTTTAGATGGAAATAGGAATGAGTGGGACTAAAATTTCATTTCCTACTCAAGCTTATTTGAGAAAAATAAATCCCTTTACTTTTGATACAGGAAACAATTGCTAATTTTCTGTGTTAATAAGTGGTCTAATCTACTGGCCGAGTGTTTTTTTTTTCTTTTTTGGGTCAAGAACTGGCCAAGTTTGTTTACTAGGAACTAAGAGAGTGGAAAATCAAATATGCCTAATTCATATTCCTTATGATGTTTCGTAACTTGGAATAAGAATGAATGGAAATGGACATTGGAAATGGAAAAGTCTTCTTTACCTTTTTCGGTCAATGTGGAGAAGGAATTAGCAAAAGTAAGATCTTTAATATCAAAATCATCAGGAAGAGGGGATTCCCCTCTTTGCCGCCATAATCAGATTTCTAATTACGAAGACCTTGTATACCAATTCAAGGTTTTAACATACATGATAATTCAAATTTTATTTACCATTCATGATTGCCAATTCATTCCAAATTCCTTTTAATTCACGTAATTTCTTCATCCCAATTAAAAAATGGGAGCTATGAATACTTATATAAAAAAAAAATTGTCGTGACCTCCTCGAGAGCCCTCCCGCGGGTGTGCAGAGCGTAGAGGCTAATGGCTGGCGCTAAGCCTAGGCTTAGCCCACACTTTCCTAAACCCACCAATTCTTGACTTATGTTCCGAGTTTTTTAACCTACAAGTCAAATTTCATTTAGGAATCGCGATTAATCGATTTGAGATTAATTGATTAAGAACCCAAGTAAAATATTAAGAGAAATATTTTACTCCTGTGCAATCAAAGAAATTAGGATGGATGACTTGATTATACTAGTTAATCAACCAATATCCTTTTAGTACCTAATATTTATTAAACATCAAGTAAAATATTTATGTAATTTTTTATTCCAATCACAAGTCCTAAGATTTAATTCCTAGGATTTAATTCCTAACCAAGTTGAGGAAATAACAATCCAAACATCATAAAGGCAAAACTGGAATAAAGAAAATGCGCAAATAACAATCCAACACTTGTTTACAAGGATTTACACACAATTTACCTTTTTATCGTAAATATTTAGCCAAAATTTAGGTGTTAATATTAATGCCTTGCTACTCTTATAGAAATTCAAACTTAAACTTTTGGAACAAAGGATAGCACAAACAACATAACAACACTTGGCCTAGCAATGATCAACTAACATATGTCATTAAAATCAAGAATGTTGTCTCTTGTCAAAAGTTTGTATGATAGACAAAAGACTATTAGAAGTGTCAAAAGATATGTACGACGTTCACTTTAGTGTCAAAATTTTCTGCCAGATCACTTAAATGCCAAATCGAAGAAAAAACAATCACTTAAATGCTAACGGCGACAAATTCTGGCAAAAAATAATACATGGCTTTAAAAATTAAAAATTTTATATGACTTGGCATATTATTTAAAAAATTTAGTCCACTTCGCATTTCCATGCGATGTGCTTAACACTGAAGTAATCACTTTTTAATAATGATTAACACTAAAGTGATCACTTTAAACAAAATTTGACACTCAAGCAATTACTATTTACAACTTTTAGACAATGTTGTTTAGAGGTTCTAAGTTGATTGGGCATGCCGGCATGCCACGTAGGACTAAGAAATTAATAAAATATGATCACGTCAAATTTTCGATGACTCAGATTCAAGTTAGCACGTAAGTAATCAAAAAAAAAAATTTCACACTCAAATGAGCGTTGTACACAACTTTTAACACTTCAAGTGTTCTTCTCTTAATGTCCTCACCTACATCCTTAGGAGTAAAGTTCAATCATGTCCCACCATAAATATTATCGCAATTACTAGGTGGCTCAACATGAAAAAAAAATATAGAATGACTTTTAGATGATATAAATCTGACTTTTAACTGAATTAATTGACATCGGACACAAAATTTGAACTCAAACTTAAAGAAACTAATGACTAAAACCAAGCTATGATAATACGTTTAACGCATAAGACTTTGTTGATGATGACTTTATTGATCATTAAGGCATGGCTCACTGAATGAAATGTCTAAAGAGCATATTAGTTATAAATTTCCAATGGATAGAGTAAGGACTAAACCGATTGATTACTAATACAAGGAGTTCGTGTTTCCCATATAAGCCAACTTCGAGCTTTGTCTTCATTGAGGAGTCTTTCTTGCGAAGGCTGGCATTTCTGTGTTGAATTCTGCAAGAAACAGGAATTGTCCCAGGCTAGTGAGGAGAAAATTTATGTAAAGATAAGGAAATTGATTTTGCATATGTTGGACGAGTGAACTTCTTAGCAATTTGTTGTTGTTTATCAAGTTCAGTTGGGCTACCTGACCACATGCGTTTGTCCGACCACAATAGCAGATCATCATCAGATCTATCTCGAACAGTAGATGCTGGTCTGTAAGTGTTTGGCCAACAACAATTGCTCATGTAATGCCTGTGTCATTCGTGCTCATCAAATGTGTAAATCACGCACTCAGAATAATATCCGAATATCCGTATTCTGACAGCCAATATGCCCTTCATCTAAACAAACTTCGGAGATAACTTCCTTTGTATTCCTCTCAGTCAACCTTGCACACATTTGCACGAGCGCTTTGTGTTTATTCTTTCCTCGCGAGTTCACATGGCACAACGAAAACAACTTCCTTTGTGTCTTTATATTATTTGTTGGTATGCGTCTGCTTCTTTTTACTTCATTTTCCCATGCTGTTAGGAAGAGGAAAATAACTCCTCTTCTCATCAAGGCAAGGGCCCAGGGGGTGAACGGAGGAAACCTTAATGAGGGTGGATTAAGCTTAACTCGGACGGAGCAATTAATGTTTGTGGAGAACAGAGAAGGAGGAACGAGTAGTCTTTTGAGAGATCACCAGGGAAACTGGCTAGCTGGTTTCTCTCGAAACACAGGGAAAACAAACGCTTTCATTGCTGAGATTTGTGAGTTAAAAGATGGAACTAGACTTATTGTTGCGAATAGTGTAGGGATTTCTCGAGAATATTTTCTTGTGTCAGAGATATTTCGATAATTTTGTTCATTCTTTGTATCTCTCAAAATTGCGCACATATCTCGCTTTGATTATGCATGTTTTGATTAATATGTTATAGATAGTCATCTAACAAAACCTATAGATAGGCTCCTGTATCTTTCTTCAAGATACATTGAAATATATAGAAAATTCCATAATTTTCTCTTAAGAACAAACAGTCTCACGATCTTTGTAGAGAACCTCTCCTTGTCAATGTGCAAGAAATAGGAAGGAACGTCGGTGTAACAAATTGAACATATATACTGAGAAGCAAACGGATGTGTGGATGCTGTCGATAGATTGGGAAAAAGAGAAGCATGTGCAGTTTACCATGTTCATTAGCTCTCCGGATGTTACCGAAGATATTTTGTATAAGATGCACTTGACAGAACTTCAACTACGAAAGTAAAATAACTCCTCTTAACACCCCTTGGGATTTTCTGAAAATGATGGAACGCCCAACTCAGAAGTCCAACAAGTTGTATAAACAACGGAACCTGAACAGCGGATAGGTTTCCGAAGATGTTGGTAATTTAAAATACTGCTGGTAAGAAAATTCAATTCAGGATTTTAGCAACGTCCAAAAGAATTGGTAAATGACCAACTCCTCTAGAATTGTACGAGGACGGTTAGCGATTTAGCAACACTATAATAAGTTTATCATCAATCTATTTAATTAACAACTTACCAAGTTCTTCGAAATTTTACAAACGTGGTTAGTAAAGGTGTGCATGACAAAATTTATGGAATAGAAATTAATTTATGACCAGAAATTAATTTCTCAATTTCTATTCCATGGACGAGTTTCTAAGTAAAAAAACGTGTTTGATAACGATTCAAAATTTCTATTTCTGAAATAAAAATTCGTTTGATAATATAATAAAATTTCTATTTCTAGGAGCGGCAACGACCGGCGTGCAGTGGCTAGAGTCCGACGTTCGACAATCGGCGTTTGGCGTCCGGTGTCCGGTGATCAGCGGCGGGCGGCCAAAGTCTGGAGTCCAGCATCTAGCGCCAGAGTTCGGCGACCGGCAGCGAGCAGCCGAAGTCCATAGTTCGATGCTGGAGTTCGGCAACCGGCAACCGGCGTCCAACGTCCAGAGCTCAACGTCCGATGTCTGACATCCGAAGTCCGCCGACTGGAGGTCGACGGCGGGTGGCAGGCGGCTGACATCCAGTGGCTAGTGTCAAGCGACAGATGGTCGACAGCAGACATCCGGTAGTTGGTGGTGAGCCTCTGGCATCCAACGATTGGCAATGAGTGGCCAACGACCAGTGGACGTTCGGCATCCGGCGACGGGCAGTCGAAGTTCGGTGGCCGACGTCCGATGGCTGGCGGTCGGTGGCTGGTAGTCGGGGCCGATTGCGGGCGACCAACAATCAGCGGCGAGCGTCCGGCATCCCACGAGCGGCAAGTGGGTGACGAGCGGTGATGAGAGTAAATGATGAGGAAAATTTTGATTTCTCATTTTTGTTTCAGAAATAGAAAAGTAAAAAATTTTAATTTCTGATTTTTGCTCTAAATTTATTTTTGGAATATAAATTTATTCCAGAAATAGAAAAATGAAATTGTGTTACCAAACGGATTTCTGTTCCTAACATGTTCCGAGAAACAGAAAAATAGAGAAATAGAGAAACAAAAATGTTGTCATGCGCCCCCTAAAATGCCAGTATTTTACCAATATCATAATAAATTAATAATAAGTCACTGACTTCTTTTGAATCATATAAGCCCGAATTTACTATCTTCCTAATAAATTAGTAAATTACCAACTTCGTTAAAATTTTACAAGTACAATTAGTAGATTGCCAATGTAATAATGAATTTATCTGATTTTACATTTCATTTCTTTACAATTTTTTTTTTTTTTTAGAATCACTCCTTCGGAAGCCTCTGGCGAATGTGACATTTGAAGCCTGATAACCTGGATTGACCCAAACTTTTCAAGGGCCTGTCTGTTCTCGTTCTTCAAAAATTGTAAAAAAGAACCCCGTGATTGTCCTCCAAAAGTTGAATATTTTCCAACTTTTAAAAGGTAATGAAAATTTTAATATGAATCTAACCGTCGACATCTATATATTGACAAGCTAAAAAAGCGAAAGTGCGTCGCCACAAGATTTAAATTGAGCATTTAAATTGAGCAAGAGGAAAAACGTAAGAGTCTATCTAGACATGCCCCCAGAGAATTAAGAGAAGTGAAGGCTAAGCAAACGACAATATATGGTCTTCTTTCAGGCGTTACAAAGAAATCAAACATCCTAAGTAACTCCTGCAATTTAGCGATTTCTATTACCAAATGATTGTTAAGCAATAAAAGATGGCATCACTCGACGATTGTTTCTCCGCTCTTTCATGATTACTATTGTTAGTTGCTTCCTAAATTCATGTTTCCACTTTCTAACCATTATGTCATTTTAATCCCTTTTTAGATTTTTGGCTCTACTTATTGGCGGTGGCGTCGATTTCATCCTTCATGGTTGTCTCTCTTGACGGTTGTAACCGAAATCGCTGGCTCCAACACTTCATTCATCCCCTTGAAGATTATTTTGATCGTAGCATTTTGTCGGCCTGATCGATCCTAGTAATCTACGCCTTTGCTTTTAGACTCACTTATTTTCGCTAATATTTCTCAGCTAGTTCCCTCGTCAATCAATTGAGTTTGCCGACTCGAAGCCTTCAACGCTTAACAGATTTTGCCTCTTTAGCGTCTTGCTTGGTCTAATCGAGTCGGGTCTAATTGAATCCGAGTTGATGATCAAAACACTTGGACGTATTTTTGATGTCAATGGATCTTCGGCAAAAGACTAAGGAAAAGTCATATCAATCGATCTTTTCTAAAGGACAGAACTAATAAATGACCAAATAACTCTACGTCCCAACTACTTTGCTGAGCAAAAGTTATGATCGTCCTAGGCGGACGGTTGAAGTGGATTTATATCTGAAGTACCTTGGCAGCTACCTTTCTATCGCTTAATTAATGCATTAATTTGTATGTCGAAATGGTCGAAACCACCTACTGGCCATGGGGATATTTGTGATGTGGATCCTCAACTACGTGCTGTTAGGACCATTTATGACAATTGAAGCGTAGCTACCCCCGCTGTACTTTTGTTTTGGGGTATCACATGCTGTAAATGTACCTCCTATCCAACTTAAATTATTGGCGATTCGGTGGTTGCAAGTGTGCCACGTTTCATTGTGTTATTTGACATCTATTTTTGCTGTCGTATTTCAATGTATCTGATCTGCTTTGCTATAAATATTGCACGGTGAGATAATTACAGATGTGGCCCATGAACTGGTCAGCCCCCTAGTGTTTCATGCTAGCAAGTAGGGGCGAGCATGGTCCAGATTGAGCCGGTCCACCCCCTAACCCTAGAACCAATCCACATAGTACTGGTCCTTAATTTTTGGGACCGAGGACCGATCCTATTGAGCTTGGGACTGAGGACCGGACCGACCCAATAGATTCGGTCCGGTTCCAGAGTCAACCTGGGACCAACCGATAATTTTTTATTTCATTTTTTGTATTCCTTAAAAAGGCAATTGAGGACCAGACTGACCCAATGGGTTTGGTCTGGTTTCAAGGTCAATCTAAATTTAACCAATAATTTTTTATTTCATTTTTTATACTCCTTGAAATGGCAACCGATGACCGTACCGACCCAATGGGTTCAATAATGAGCGAGGTCAGCTAAGAAAAGTAAGCAATAAAGGTCAAATGGGGTGAGCGTTGAACAGAATGAGCATCGAATGTCGAGCGGGGAGCAACAAGCTAAGTAAGCATCAAGTGGCGAGTGGCACAAGTGATCCAAAGCGAGCGAGGCGAGTGTCGAATGGTGAGCAGAGAAGTTATTTCTTTCGATTTTGACAAATTGAAGACTAAGAGAACAAATAAGACAAAAGAGAACGAATACTAAATGAGAATATCATAAGAAGTTATTTATACCTTTTTGGACGCCGTGAGGACTCCTCACAAAAACATTTTCCTCATTAATAAATTATGACTATTGACGCAGTAAAAGACATTATTATTGTAAAAAAGCGCTATTTAATATTATTGACGCCTAATTAAAATTACTTGAACTCCTAATTAAAGAGCTATTTAATATTATTGACGCCGTTTATTTTAAGGTTTTTCTCTATATAAAAAATTATATATATATTCAGGGTTGGTTAGGATTGGATCGACCCGAAACTCTCAAGACCGAGAACTGACCCACACAGTGCTAGTCCAAGAATTCTAGGACCAAGGACCGACCCATTCTTCTTGGAAGCTGGACCAGGACCGGCAGGATTGGGCCGATCTAGGGTCGGTCCAGGGTTGACCCTAACCCTGTATTGATGCTCACCCCTACTAGCAAGGACAAGTTCAAGGGAAAATTTGGAAAATTTTCAAAGTTGGATGATTTCTATAACTGTTGGCAAATTTCAAATGGTCTTGGTGGAAAAAGTATGGTTAGTAACTTAATCATCCGATATTTCATGAATAACTCACCAATAAATACTATTTAGAATGTACTCACTTCCAAATAACTTCTTGGGACATAACTTCCTTTTTATTCCTCTCGGTTAACCTCGTACACATTCACACCAGTGCTCTGTGTTTGTTCTTTTCTCGCGTATTCACATAGCACAACGAACACAACTTCCTTAGTGTCTTTATGTTATTTGTTGGCATGCGTCTGCTCCTTTATACTGCATCTGCCCATGCTTTTAGGAAGGGGAAAATAACTCCTCTTTTCATTGAGGCAGGGGGCCGTGTGGAGGAAACCTGAATAAGGGTGGATTAAGCTTAAATCAGACGAAGTAATTAATGTCCGTAGAGAACGGAGAAGCAAGAACTGGAGGTCTCTCGAGAGACCACTGGTGAAACTGGATAGGTGGTTTCCTGCCGAAACACAGGTAGAACGAATGCTTTCGTAGCTGAGATTTGGACGTTAAGAGACGGAATTCGACTTATTGTTGCGAATAGGGATATTCATTTGCATTGTTAGAGATAATTAGAGATTTTTCTTTAAGATAATTTCTTAGCCCCGCCCTTTTTCTTTTCTTCTATCCTCTTTCCACCGGCGCGGGCCGTCCCATCTTTTCATTCTTCGCCCCAGCCCAGCCCGGTCTCCCCTTCTCTCCTTCGCCTGGTTTTGGATGATGCCTCGACGGCGAACGATGTATGATGAATGTCGCGGGGTACGACTGGCCTGGGCCAGCTGGCAGCAGCTGGCAACGCTGCTTAAAAGGGGGGAGAGTTTGGACCGAAAGGAGGGTTTCTTAGGCTGCGTTTGGGAACTACTTTCCCAAGGACCTTTGGAGGGCTAAAGGCCTTTGGGCCAAGGAAAGAGTGTTTGGGAAGATTTTTTTTACTTGCCTTTGGGAAAGGCAAGCCTTCCCAAGGCTGAAAGCCCAAGGCACCCCCAGGGCTGCCTTGGGCATTCAGCCTTCTCGGAAGGCTGATGGAGAGTAAGGTAAATTTTTTTTCCATAAATGTCCTCGCTAACATTTCGTTTTTCCAGTTTTGTCCTCGTAACTATTCACCTTCTTCTTCGTTGAGGTTGGCCGACGAAGTTGTGCCGAGCTGTGAAGGGCCGGCGACGAGCTGGACAGAGGCGGTAAGAGGCCGATGTGTCACGGCGACCGTCGGCGGCCAGTCGCATGACCTCGGTGACTCCCTATGAGTCGCGTCGCCACGACCGCTGCAACCCTCAGCAACCACCCAGATCTGGGTCGTAGCAGACCGCTGCAACCCCGGCGACGCTGCGACGCCAGGCAGATCTGGGTCACCAGAGGTCTCCGCGACCCAGATCTGGGCTGTGTCACGCCCCGATCCTCAGGCACGCACACATCCGTCTGACTTGGTCGATTTTATAATGCGATATCCCAGGACAATGTATCGCCGACCCTTTCATTTTTAAGCACATGCGGAAGCAGTTAAAATCCCAAGACAATAAAACGATGGGATAGAAAAGCAGGGCCATATTTTTCATATTGAAATTTATAACCAAACTTTTATACAAAACACAAACCAGAGTACTCTACAACTTTTTACTCTAAACTTTAATCACATCAAAAAGGAGATCTCAAAATAAGATAAACTCTCAGCCATCCGGGCCGTACTCAAGGCCCTTCTCGGGATTATCTTCTTCTCCCAAAAATCTTTCTCCTTAAGTTTCACCTCCGAGTTCTCCTTCTCAGACTCCTCCTCAGCTCCTCAGCGGGGTCCTGAAATGTTTTTCCCCAAACCGGGATGAGACTACGTCTCAGCGAGTTCTACCCCACTAAGCCCGATTAGTAAACTATTATACTATAGGCTGCCTAAACACGCACAGGGCAGAGGACTTACCTTGGCCTCAGACTCCACCTGCATATTAGCACAGTTCAATAGGCACCCAAGCAATTACATCACAGATCAATATCTCGATCCATCGACCTAGTCGATTTCATGTCAATTCGACCATTCCCCAGTCGTTTCCCTTATTCAGGTTCAAATCGTACTCACGACTTCACAAGCATAGACTACCAAATTTCTTGGCAACAAATTACAGTCCCGAAGGACACGACCTATCTTTAGGTAGCAAATTACGGCCCAATGGGCGCGACCTTTAATGGTGGCAAATTACGGCCTTATCAGGCGCGACCCTTATCGGGTGGCAAATTACGGCCTTAACAGGCGCGACCTTTAATAGGTGGCAATTTACGGCCCAACGGGCGCGACCTTTAATAGGTGGCAATTTACAGCCTTATTGGGCGCGACCGACTCCAAATTCGATGGCAAATCTCGGCCCAACTGGCATAGCCATACTTCGGCGGCTTCCGAGGTTCAACTCACAACCTCTCATAGTCAAATTCTAATTGAATACCGACATTGATCAATCTTGGGATGAATCCCCACATACTCATCAACTCACTCAATCTTCACACGATATTAACATACCTGATGGATCTTAGCCAAGAGTATATTCAAATCACTCTCACAATTCTACTCACTTTACAACTCAACAAAGCATTGCAAATGATGAATAAACATACTTGGCCATTTACCAATCAATAATTCAATCTCAATCAATTCCAATCAATTTAGGGTAAATCCCCAAAAATATCACAATTTATTTAATTCCACGCAACGTGGAGCTCAAATAAATAAACGGACTGCGCCACGACGATCAGCACGAGATTTCGGTCGTCGGCCATCAAAATCTTAATTTCCGAAAAATAATTAATTAATTTATTAATTTCGAAAATTAAATAATTAATATTAAAAATTCAATTTAGCTCAAAATAAAGCCCGATTAAATAAACGGACTTCACCACGGTCATCAGCATAATTTTCCGGTTCCGGACCATCTCAGTTGAATTTTCGGAAAATAAATAATTATTTAATTTAATTCCGAAAATTAATATTTAAATACTAAAAATTCCACTTAGGCCTGAAAAGCCTAATTGGAGCCCACTAAGGGTCGGGAAAAATCCCGAGGCACTTTCAATAATTAGTAGACCACGTCTACTTGCTAATTGCGCAATCAATTTATCTAAATCGCATCACAATTGACTAATAATTGCTAATTTATTCTAATCTAACAATCTAAACATAATTAATTAAAACTAAAACAACCTTAAGCATAATTAGCCAACTAATCCTGGATTAGTGAGATTACTCACCAAATCGCGCGCAAATCGGATCAATCCGACGGCGGCGGCGCGAGGAACGATTCTTCCCAAAGCACGGCTCGGGTTCGGGGCCCGGAAACGGCCCAAAACGGCCCAAGAGCCGGCTGAAAACCCACTTCGTGGGTTGCTGGATTAGCTGCGAAACAGAGGAAAACAGAGATGGTTAGAGGCGGAGAGGGGTCGGGAAAGCAAGAGGCGGTCTGGTGAGGCCACACGGCGGCTCCGGCGGCTTGCTCGGCCACTCACGGTGGCTGGACGAGACGGAACAGGGGCGAGAGACGCACGGGGGAGGCCTGAGCGCGAGGAAACGAGGGCTGGCGGAGCGCGGGCGGCAGGACGACGACCTAGCGACGAGCGAGGCGGTGCACGGGCGGTGACGGCAGCGGCTGGCTGCTGTCTCGGCTTCTCCCGTTTCTGGTTCGCTGGTTCGCACAGACAAGAAGGAAGAAGAAGAAGTCGGTTACGAGGGAGAGGGGGAGAAGAGAGAGGAGAGAGAAGAAGAGATAAGAGAGAGAAAAGGTGGGTTTGAATGGTCAAAAGGAGAGGGGAAAGGCAAGTGGGTGACAGCCCACACTTCGGTGGAAAGGGGGGAAAGGAATTCGCACGAGGGGGAGGGGAGAGGAGAGAGAAAAGAGAGAAAAGAAAAGAGACGGGAGAGAGAGAGAAAATAAAGAAAAATAAACAACAATACTTTTCTTATTTGATTTTCTTTTCTCTTTCCAATTCTAATTTCTTTCGGGCTTCAATTTTCTTCCGACAATTTCTTTAATGAAATTTCGGACTCGGCAATAAATTGATCGACGATGAGACGGTCCTAAATATGAATTGTGACACTCTCGAATATTCGATTCCCGAAACCAAATCAAATTCCATGGTTAAAATCGACCGGACGTGATTTTAGTCCAATCCAACCAATTATGTAGCTTTTAGGGATTTTACCATGGATATATCCCTTAACAGCTTCACCTAATAGGTTAGTTAACTCGTGAGTGATCAGCTTAGAGAAAAAGGACCATAGGCACGTCGACGAAATGCACATTTCATTTTATCGAAACGGGGTTGAATTTCAAGATGTCACAGGCTGCGCAACCTCTGGCGACCCAAATCGTGTTCAGATCTGGGTCCCCGGAGGTCGCCGGGACCCAGATCTGGGCCGCGCAACCTCCGGCGACCCAAATCGAGCGATCGGGATCGCGCGATCTGGTCGCGACGATCTAGTCGCGATTGGGGTCGCCACAACCAGATGGAGCGGCCCCGGCGACCTCCGCACCGAGGTCGCGGCGCGGCGGGTCGCGCGACCCGCCGCGCGCCAGCGGGCAGAGGTCGTCGGTTGACCGCCGCGGACCGCCTTGCTGCACTTGCCGACCACTCCTGCAGTAACCCCTCTCTTTTTTTTTTTCTTTTTTTTTAATAACAAAAGTTCTTTACACAGTTAATATTTCCAAACACTATTTTGCTCAAACATACTTTACAATGGACTTTTACAAATACAATTTACCAAACACAATTTGTATTTCCAAAAACCCTTTTAGCTCAAAGGCCTTTACATTTTCTCAAGGACTTTCCCCAGAAGTCTTTCCAAAAATCCAGAGAGAGAGGGAGAGATCCGACGAGAGAGCCGCGAGTGAGAGCGAGGGGAGAGAGTCGGAGGGAGAGATCGCCGGCCACCGCTCCTGAATCGTGCCCGACTACCTGCCGTTGTGCCTCCTTTCCCTCGCCGAAGCTCCGGTAAGCCTCGACCCTATTTTGGCCCTGTTTTTGGGCATGCCAGGCCGGAGCTCGCGGTCGTCCAACTCACACGAGCTCCAGCCCCGACCATCCTTTGTCCAGCTACTGTGTGTATCGTTGTCTGTTTGTTGAGAGTTCCGTCGAGAATCCCGGTTGAAGTTGAGCTAGAAACCTCATGATTCGCGAGCCCCCTTCACCCGTTCGACAAAATGCTACGCGAGATCTAGTTTTCTTTCTCCCGTTTTTGGCCGAAATCGAGTCGGTCGTGCACGCCGTGATCTATGGGAATGTTCCAGTGGTGTTGGGCGACCTTGGGCGTCGGCCGTGTAGTCGTTCGCCACGTTTCCATCATCTCCGTAGTTTGTTCGGTGTTTGGCTGTGGTGTGGCTCTCGGCCGGTGGCGGGGAGGTCGGCCGACGAGTGGCGTTCGGAGTGGACGACGCTGGGTGGTAGCTCGACGGTGTCCTGACTGCCGGCGAGGGCGTGTCTAAGTGACGTCGGTTTGGGTGAGGAGCTTCGATGAAGAAGAGCGCAAGGGGGAGGGGGTGCTTTGGGAAGGAGAGAACAGGGAGAAGAAGAGAAAATAGAAAAAAATAAAAGAATTAAAAAGAATTAAAATAATGAATTAAAAAATATTTAAAAAAATTAGTTTTTAATTTGAAGCTGGTCATATCCCGATAGGCGGACCAGGTTATCGGGCCGGACTCAGTTTAGTTGGTCCAGATCCCTTTTGCCGAATATAATATAATAATTTTTGTAATTAAAAGGTAAGTTTAAAATATATAGTTGCTATTCATTTTTATGTGGGTCCCATCCACATGAGAGAATAGTTACCGACAAAGTCGACTTCGGTCAGCAATAGAAATGGAGGGAGGAGAGAGGCAAGCTCGAAAGAATTCAGACAATTTCTCTGTTTTTGTAATTTTTAATACTATAAAAAATCTAAAATTTATAAATTTATGCCATATTTAACTTAAATTAATTTTCATGTAACAAGAGTTATATTTTTCCATCGCTGATAGACTTTTCATCAATGAGAACCACATGGTATAAGATGCCCCTACAACTTAGGATGATTGACATTAGAGCTTCAACTTTCTAGGAAAGTCAAAAGTCTCTTTTGCATTCTCCGTTTACTTTGTTGTTGAAAGATTGTAACTAGAAGAGCAACCCAATGGCAACGCAACTGAGTGAAGAACAAGGAATTTTGAATCAGGGAGAACCAGTAGCAGGTACATGTACAAGTTCCAACCGAGAAAAAATATGGTATAATTGATGGAGTCCCGAATATGCTGAAACTTGTATTTTCTCATGATTCTTTTTATTTTCTTTATCATCAAACATACATAATACTAACCTTGGCTAGAAATAAGAGAGAAGAAAGATTTATTAGTGTGTGAAGGACTTCGTGCTCACTCCTTTTTTCTGCATATATTGAAGATGTTCGTGTAAGCGTCGGATCAGATCCTTCTCGGTCTGGAGGTGCTCCAGGTGCGTTATCCCTCGAAAGAGTTATTCCATTGGGAAATTAATAGTTGGAGCGGATCTTCATGAAATTGTTCTTTTCTGGGACACTTCTCAGTGTCTACAAGGAAAAAAGTATAAACTTAAATGGCCTGAAAAGTTCTCATCCATTGTAGAAATATTGGAAAACGTAAAGGATGAATCCTATTACCGACCATTGTTGCAAGCTGTATTTAGAGGCGATTGGGAATCTGCTCAAAGATATTTCAAACGAGATGATGCTTCAAAGACGGCCAAAATAACAAGCAGATCAGAAACAGTGCTACACATAGCTGCTTTGAGTGCCCGAGACCAATTTTTGGAGAACCTGGTGGAGCTCTTGTCTCCATATCCAGAAGCGCTTGAAATGGTCGATTGTGATGACCGCACAGCCCTCCACAATGCTGTCCTGTGTGGAAGGATAAGGATGGTCAAGGCATTAGTTCGAAAAAAATCCTAAGTTGACTCAACTTGCAGATAATAAGGGACGCGTTCCTTAGGAAATATCTGCTCTGGAAGGTTCTATGTATAAGGAGATTGTCTGGTTCCTGGTGAAAAATGAAACAGCCGCTCAGCCTTTCGGCAGTCGCTTTAAGATTGACAACATTATCGAGCTCACCTACGCTGGTCATCATGGTTAGATCACCATCACTTTTTATCTCAATGCCAACTGTTTTCCCCTTCATTCTAGACTTAATTAATATTCCTTTTCTACTTTGCTGGCGAATTCGGATAGATATCACCCTTTATCTAGTTGGGCAATTCCCTCCATTAATTACCATGAGAAGCACACGACATGGAGGCCAGTCTGTATTGGACGTGTTGTCGTCAATGGAGTCTCACTTTCCCAGCGGAACCAGGCTGAGTGTTTTGGAAGCATTTATATACAAATGTCCGTACTTTGTGCACTCACATCACTTCATTATTGATATCTTTCAAGAAGATCATACCCGGCTCATGGTCTGCTCTTTTGTGAACTGAAGGTACTCCGGTGGACTTGAACTACATAAGGAATATGCAAATGTTAACGTCGTATCCGGGTGGGTGACGGTGTGCAATTTTACAGTTGGGCATCATCTAATTTTAGGACCTTCCATGATTTTTAACTTACGTCAAATTTTCTTAGATCGATTCCCTCCCTACTTGCAAAGAAAACAGAAAATGATTGTTTCTTTGTAGGATATATTCCGGTTCCTAGAACTAGTTTCACTTGTAATGGCGTGAAATCGAACCACTTTATAGATTAGCTATCCTCCTGGGAATCACATATTATTCAATTCAAGTTTATAGGTATTGTGTAACTTATTTAATGGACGATATAATGAACGAATCACAAGGTCTTATAATGATTTCATAACCACTATTCCGATTCTCTTTATAACCTAATTGTAGTGCTTCAACGTATTACGAGGTCACTTTGGAATGCCCCCTTAATTGTAGGTACGCTTCAATTCTCTGAATTTACCACTCTTTTCTCCATGTTTCTCTCTCTATCCAACTAAAAGTTTTTGACTTGTTCATTTTTTACTTCTTTTATAAATAAATAAAAGGTTCCTACTTAATTTTTTGTCATAATTTGAAAAAAAATATTCATTATGGAGAAAAATTCTTACACATTTATCGTAGGATGATTGACATGTTTGTGACTAAAAAATTTTCACGTGCCAACCATCTAGCAGTGAATGTATAAATTATTCTTTACACCAAAGGTGAATTTAATATAAAAAAATTAGATAATTATTCAAACTCAAACAAAATTACATTAATTCTCTATGTCGATGTATTTTTTTAAAAGATCTCAGATATACATCGAGTCCTCATTGCTAGAGTCATGAAATTGAAAAAAAAAAAGGCAAAAAGAAAGAATCCCTGAAATTGCAAATTGACGCGAGATTTGGTGTTAACCTCGTAATTCATCTAGCCCATGGCTAATTGGATAAAAGTTTTGTTAAATTAGGACTTCTCCTTCAATCTTGATTGTTAAAATCATGTTTGCTTCATCATCTTTATCGAGAATGTAAATCTTTCTGAAAAAAATAAGAACGATGAACTCATATGCATTTTTTTACCTCTATTATGGGTGAAGTGCTTAAGCCTAAATACAACTTCTTTGACGGCTGCTTCATCTCAATACACCACTATAAAAAATGTTGAGAGGGAGTAGGAATTAGGCATCGGACCAGGGCAAGCACCTAGCTTTATTGACTATAAAATAAGGTTGCAATAGATGATGGCATGGCCTTATCATTTAGATGCATTTAACATAGTGCTCTAAAATTCAAATCTTAAATACACCAGGTTGATATGGGAGCGCGCTCTTAAGATTAATAAGTAACGTGGATCATTCGAATTGTGCAAAAGTTGGTTCAGACACTATTTGATATCCGAAAAGAATTCCTATCGTTTGCAAACTTATTCACAACTTTTGCCTGCAGTTTGCACTACCCTTGTCAACTTCACCAAACTTTTATATGCACCCAAAATACCCATTAGCCCTTGTCCCTAATTTTCTATATTTTTGTCAAAGAACAAAAAGAAAACACAAGTATAGTATCGTTAGGTATTTTCATTAAATAAATAAAAAATGTCAGTTCAAAATTGAGTTAACTATACTCGCTATGTCATTTAGGGGTAACATGTAAACTCGATCGTGACACTATTAGAATATTTAAATAATAAACAATACTTTTATCTAACAACTTAAGTTTTTAGATTATTTAGTGGTGATCTCACAAAATCTCTCATAGTATCAGAGCTAGAGGTCATGAATTCCAATCTTTTCGGCTTCATTTGCCTTCCTAATTAAATTTCCATAATAGTTTAAGTTTTTAAAACAGTTGGTAGTGGTCTTACCAAATTTTACATGTATTAGAGGTGGAGGTCCCAAATTTAAATCTTATTAGGCCTCATTTGTCTCCACAATTAAAATTCTATGCTTAGTGAAAACCACTCAGTCCTTTAGTTCAGAGCCTAAAGACACTTAGAGATGCCAGGATGGAAACGTTTCTAACCTACCCAAGCTGCATTTCTGGAAGGATCCTACCAGGCTTGAGAAGAAGAGGAAATTAAAAAGCCATGGAGTGATTTTCACAAAGCACACACTTTACTTCAGGGGACTCTGCCCAAAACAATACACCATCCTTGCCTTATATAGGCAATAAGAGGTCACAAGGACACACACAGGGACCTAGCTCACGGGTCCAGATACAAACAGAGGCACCGAAAACTTTCGGGAGGGAATTATTCGCACACTATAAACAGTAACTGTACTGTGAACAGTACCTTCCCTAGCCTAGTGCTACAGTAAAAGTGAACAGTGATTTTGCTATAGTGAAATTGTACGGACTCAACGGTCTCGTCCGTCACGAGCATTGTAGCTACAAACCGAGTCATCTGAGCTGTCTTCTAGGAGATGTGCCTCGTATTTCTGTTCAAGGGCTTCAAGGTCTTCGGGTGAGAGGATTTGATTCAGCCTTCGTGATGAGGATGCTTGTTTATGAGCCAAATGTGATGCTTCTTCTTCAGCCCAGTTTGTATTTTCATCTTCTTGAGGGTCAAGAATTCTTGGCTGAGGCCAATTGGATGGCTGTGCATAGAAAGATGTGTCCATGCTTTGGAATTGTTCGTAGGGATCCTGGGACAGAGGTCCTCCAAAGCGTGCATAGGGGTCCTGGGTGAATTGGACAATGTCATCTTCGCTCGTCATTTCAGGCTCTTGGGACAATGTGGCTTGTCTGTATTGTCCAAGTGCTTCCTTAGCTTCTAGTGCTAGGTCATAATGATCCCACGTAGTGGGTACATTATTCCAAACATCTTTGGGAATGGTCTTGTTTTCTTGGCATAGGATTCTCTGGAGTTCTCGATATTCATGTTCACAAAGTCGAACAGATCTAGGATAAGATTTGTAAATCCGGGCTTCTCGGCTGTTCAAGTTAGGTTTATAGGATGTGGTTCCTATTTCTAGTGGTGCATCGAGAATACTACCATTATTTCTGCAAAAATTCCATGGACGTCGGAAAAACAGGATGGTGTGGACCTCAGGATTCGGCGTCATGGATCTCAGTTCTTTTTCCAAGTCTTGTTTCCAACATGTAGGATGATAGAACCAATTTAGAAAATCTAAAAGATTTCTATCACATTCTTTTTCGATATTTCCTCCGAGCAAGAATATCCTTGTGAGGTTGGCAATGAATCTTCTAGTTGAAATTTCAAAAGCTATTAGGTACTTATTGGTTAAGTACCACAATAACGTTTTGAGCTGTTCAGGGAAATCATCTTCCTTCCAGATAAGAGGATGAATGAATGGATAATTCATATTTAACCCAAAAGGATAAAGAATCGAACCTCCGTTAAATATGAATAGGTCTGTATGACTTTGCCACATGAGGTTCTCCAGGTTCTCAGCAAGACTGTCGTTCTGGATTTGCTGAATAATCTCCTGGGAGTATTTCCAACTTTGCGAATCTTTGATGCTCTCAATTTTATATTTCACTCCATGATTGAGCATATGGAAAGCAGGCCTCTTGATGTACATGTTGATTTCGGCTGGTGCTTTTGGCCTTGATAAGAAGTCATCAAGTACATTCTTCTTTCCAAGAATATGCTTAGTTTCAAAGGAGTATTTTGAGAACCATTCAGCCCATCGAAGCAGCTGGGAATTTGGAATCTGTTTCTGTTTAAACTTGGTCATCTGAGGGAAAGATGCCATGTCTAATTCCACCAGGAAGTGGTGGCCGATGAGATGAAACTCAAACTTTTTGATTCCATTTTTTACTGCTAAGATTTCTTTGAAAGTGGAATGGTAATGCATTTCAGCTTGGGAAAACTTTCCACTTTTATGAGCATAGAGGAGTCTCTTACCATCAATTTCTTCAAAAAGAACAGCTGCCCAGTATTCATCACTGGCGTCAGTTTGGAGAATTCTTTTGCCTATTGATGGTATTTGTAATGGTGGGAGATTCTGCATAATCTCCTTAAGTTCAGCGACTGCTTTGGTCTGAGTTTTTCCCCAAGGTGGGGAATTCTTCTTAAGCATGGATTGTAAAGGAATCAGAAGCTTTGCAATGTTTGGGACAAAAACCCTGAGATAATTAATTATCTCGAGGAATTGCTGAACTTGCTTTGTTGTGAAGTTGTCTTGAGGAAACTTCAATAATTCTTGAGCGATATGTGGCCCTGGATAGTATGTACCTTTGTTAAGGTGCATACCAAGAAATTCGATTTCTGTTTGGGCAATATTCATCTTCCTTTGAGAAAGCATAATACCATGCTTTTTCACAATTTCTGCAAACTGCTCAAGGAGTTGGCAGTGTGACTGCTCATCAGAACTGTAGAGCAGAATATCGTCAATGTAGATGGCTGCACTTGATAAGATTGGTTGGAAGATGCGGCACATGGCCTTTTGAAAGAGGGATGGTGCTACCTTTAAGCCAAAAGGAAGAACTTTCCATTGGAAGTGCTGGTTCGGGATACAAAATCCTGTTTTAGATCTGTCTTCAGGATGGATGCTTAATTGCCAAAATCCGGCTTTGAGGTCGAATTTGGAATAGATGTGGGCCTTGGTTAGACCACTAAAGAGAGAATCTCTAGATGGTAAAGGGAACTTATCATCTTGGAGGAAAAGATTGAGAGGTTGATAGTTGATCACCAATCTCATTTTTCCTCTATTTTGCTCGGCACGCTTATTGACATAAAAGGCTTCACAAGCCCATTATGAATCGGAGATTTCAATAAGGCCTTGTTGCAATAGTTCCGAACATTCCCTTTAAGCTAAAGCCAGATGTTCTGGCTTCATTTCCATGTGACTCGCCTTGGTTGGGTTTATGTCTTCATTTTTCTTAAAAGGAATGCGAACAAAGAACTCGGGATTTTCCCATAAAGGATGGGAACACTTTTGAGCGAATTCTGAATGGGATTCTGAACAAGATTCTAGCAACTTTTGCATAATTAGATCTAGTAGACTCATCTGAATGGAAAAGAGTCTCTGAATATTAATGAACTCAGAGAATTGATCTTTTTATCTAAGACCTCTTCTAGGAATTATGCGAAGCTGAGAGATTTGAGTCATGATGTCCCACCCAATTATCAGGTCTTTATTGGGAAGGTTTGATCCAAAGATTTTTGCAGTTATGGAGCACTACGAGAAGAACTGGACAGTTACAGGAGTGGTTCTGACATTTGTGGAGAAAGTATCTCCTGAAGCAGAATTGAAATATCGGGTATAAGGAGTCCAGAATTCTTCAGGAAGAACTTTGGTGTCTAATATTGAACAACTTGCTCCTGTGTCAATGAGAGCAATAACAGTGATGGGTTTGGCAAACTTTGACGTGAGGATTTTTACAGGGAAATGGGGACAGTGAGTTTGACTTGAAAATATGTCAAGGTTTGGTTCTGGGGATGATGATGATATATGGAAAATATCTTCAGACTCTAAGTCTGACTCAGTCTCACTGGAAGTTTGGTAAAAGGGAATGACACAAAGAGTTTGTTCAGATGGCTCTTCATTAGCAGAGAATAAGGATTCAATATCATCATTTTCAAGAGAAATACCTGTTTCGTTCTCAATGTGATGAATTAGATGATTCTGACTTTTTCTCGCTTGAGGGCAATTTTTGGCAAAATGTCCTTTCTGATTGCAAATGTAGCAACGGTTTGATTTTTTGTGGCTTGTGCGATCCTTCCTTTTGCGTAGGTATTGCCATTTCTTCTTTTTCCGGAAATGCTTGGAGCCATGTTTGGATTTCTTTATCCAAAACTTCTTGTAGTGTTTCTTCTTCCGGGAATACTTGCCACATGTACCATCACAGTCTTTCTTGGAACATTTGATTTTTAACTTCTGGCGGGAACAAGCTGATTCAAGGCGCTTGTCGTCTGTGATGTAAGTACGGACCATCTGGCGCTTTAAGCACAATTCTTCAAGACATAAATGAACTTCTTGTTGTATTTTGCCTAAGGGAACATCTTATATTCTCATTTGTTTTCCGAAGAAAGATCTTTCAACCATCTGGGACAGTTCTTTAGGGATGGAAGTAAGGAAAACATACTTTAGATTTGGATCTGCTCCGACTTGATAAAAAAGCTGAAGCATTATTCGATAATGCTTATCAAGATGTTTTTCCTGGAGGGAGCAGCATCTTCTCTCGAAAAACTCTCTTCTTTTTATCTCTATGAGATCAGCAGGTTTTCCCACAAAGATATGATATAAGAGAGTGATGGCATGGCTGAAATTTGGTGACATCAGAAAATGGATCTGGTCTTGTTCTGAAATTGATTGCCACCAAAGTTTTAAGCTTCCTGTGAACCTTGTAACAAAGTTATATAGGACGTCATTCATATCATGGTTAGTGATAGACTGGGTATTCAACCAAGTATGAAATTCTTCAAGCCTTATTGGACATTTGTGATAAGGAATATCATCAATGGTGAAGAATTGTTTTGATGCTATGGATACATGCTGAGCAGGATTGCTTGTCTGACCAATTTCTAGTTCATAATAGTTTGATTCCATTTCATCATCTGGGGGGTCAGCCATGAATATTGATGAAGTTACTGGTGCAATGGGGAGGGAATCAACTGTAGGAATTGAGAAGGATGAAGAAGAGGAAAGGGATACTGAAGAATCTGATTCAGTATCTCGAGAAGTTTGCTCTACAGGGAGAAAAATCTGTTTTTCTGGAATGACAGGATCGGGCTGTTCAGGCTGTTGGATAACAGGGTCAGGTTCCTGGGTGCCTAAATCCTTTAGAAAAGATTCTAATGGATTTGATAGCATCATTTGATCTGGCCTTTCTCTTATAACAATGGAACTTGATTCTGAATGTGGTATTTTTTCTTTCCCATTTTCCTTCTACAGGGCTTTGAGGCGATTTCGTATGTCTGCCATATCCAGTTCTCTTCTGTAAGGATCTATTGGAATAGTGGAAAAAATGGATGTTTGTGGCGGTGGGGGTAAATACTCGGTTTTAACAAGAGGTGCCAATGGGTCAAACGGTCTAAACCTTCCTTCTTCAAGAAGCTAGATTTGCCTCTTGAGCTTCTCTATTTCTGGCTTTGGACTTTCAAGATAATGGTACCCAAGATTTTGTCCTGATTCCAAGGCGTGAAGTATTTTCTAGAATTCAGAAAGTATATTTTTGGTACTTTCATCATACCTTCGGAGATCTTGTTGCACATTTCCAATTTTGGAGTCAATTGCTTTGAAGGCATTGTTTTGTGCCAACAGAGTCTCTGATTGCCAGTTTAGAACAGCTTCAGCGGCAGAGGTTTTTTTCTGTCTCCCATGTTCATCCACATCAGTGGGAGTAGGGATTTTAGGAACATGGCGATATAGGCCATGGGGATCAATAAACTCTTCTGCAGCAGGGAACAAGAGTTTAGAACTTTCCTTGACAAGAGGAGGAAAGTCGGTATCCTGGAACATAGCGATAGAAGAAGTGGGTGGTGCTTCTTCTGGGACTTCAAGAGGGTAAGAGTGCTTCTTAGCCCATTTGAATATTGGCTTATAAAATGAAGAGAGGGCTTGCTTCTTCTGGGGAGGAGATGGTGGTGTTTTTGGTGGATCTGGTAAGGCTTGGGATGTAGTACTGGACTCTGGCGGTGGAGGTGGTGCATAAGAAACCATGAATTGGTATTTGTCACATTCACCGAGGGTATCAACGGAGGAATCTCTGTCTAAGTACCTTTGGTACATCTTATCCTTTGGCCTTTTCCTTTGAGGTGGAGATCTTGCAAAAGGATCTACCTCGTTAGGAGAATTTGTACAATAAGAACATTGACAAAAGGGATCCCAAAAACAATGACCATAGTCATCTTTATAGTAATGAACAGGATGTCCATCACCATCGAAGTGCCGAACGTGTTTTTTTGGATCTGGCTCAGAAATAGATTGAGGAACACATGGTTCGATCATGAAGAGGGTTTGGAAGATAGAAGGACTTTCTTCCTTTTCCTTGCCAAATTTGATGGAAACAGTTCCATCTTTTTTCCGTACGAACTCTGAGTCCGTAGACTGGAAAGGCTTGTTATGCTGATGTAGCTTTTCGTAGTTAGTAATCCAAGTTTCTGGAAGGAGCTTGGCCAATGTATCCTTCAGAATCTGTCTAGGAACATGGATACATGATGCTTGGTCATTCTGCATGGAGATAAACAAAGCATCTTCATTACCATTGTTGAAGTTGAGGTCAAGTGCATGGTTCTGCACTCGATAAACCATCTGGTAATGTAGTGTTACAGCTACAGAGTCAACAGTTTGAGGGGCTCCAGTGAGTTGGACTTGGACTTTCAGAAAAGAAAGTAACTGGGGGTCTGAAAGGGCGATGTTGAAGTTTGGATATAGAGTAACAAAGACTGTTCCTGCATTCAAAGTAGTTTGAACAGTACCAATGCAAGCATGTTGGTATTGTAAAAATCTGGTATCTAACAACGCGATTCTTGCCACAACTGGCAATCCTTTACGACCATGGAAAGTGAGAGCAAGACGAACAGCTCCATAATGGACATGAGTGTATCCCTATTGAGCCCATTGTCTGGGAAATTCAGGAGGGATATGGAGAGTAACAAAGTACTCCTTTTCAGTAGCAGGAATAGGATGTTGATCGAATTTGGAGGACTGAACGTACTCCTTTACTTGCTTTGGGGTTTGATGAATAAGCTAGCGGATGGAGCGGATAGGTGAAAATGATGAGTTGGGCTTGGCAAAAGTAGAATAAGGGTTCATGAGGGGGAGTTGGGTTTCAGAAATCTTGGTTTCATCGCTAAGAGAGACTTCATAAAGATAATCTATCTTAGAGGCATTGGAAACACGAAACAAAGTGTGAGGGGGAGTTAGAATATTTAAATCTTACCAAGCCTCATTAGAATTTCCAATTAAATTTTCATGCTTAGTATTAGGTAAAAGATCAAATTAAGCGTGAGAGGAAGTGTCAGAATATTTAAATAATAAACCACATATTCATTTAATAGTTTAAGTTTTTAAAACATTTGGTAATACTTCCACCAAATCTCACATGGCCATTGCGTAACCTCATGTGCAAGTTTTGATTTTGTTAAGAGACAAAAAGAAAGGCGAAAAAAAAATTATTTGCTCTTGTACTGAGCATAAACGACAGAAAGGATTATAATATCTTTCCTAAGAGATCAAAGAAGAATGAGATCGTTTTTCTGATCACCACCAACCCAAGCTCTAAATTTGATGGGGGGGGGGGGGGGTTTTGTGGGAAAATATGGCAATTAGTATAGTGTTGTTAGATTCAATTTGGTGTCGAATAACAAAAATTGGGATGCAAAGCTGGACTACGTTTTTTTCCCGGTAAAATCCAATTGCCGCCTCTTCGTTTTTCTCTTGTCTCTCTCTCTCTCTCTCTCTCTCTCTAATTTTTATTTTTTTTTTAATTTTGTAGTTCGTAAGAGGATTTACGGTATGAAATTGAGACACATAACGGCAATCGAGTTGGCAAAATTATATTGCATTGAGATTTCTAATAAGACGAAATCCGAACTCACCAAGCATTTCGAAGATAGAGGGCTACTGGCTGAAGCTACAGTCAGGGGAATCAGTGAACTCGTGAAGCTAGCTTTTCAGTTTTTCCCGGAGCTTGTTTGGATATCACCTGATGGTATGAAATTGGTGACATATGTTGTGAAGTACCGCCAAGAAAGGACTGTCGGACTTTTTTTAAAGGTAAGCTCAAACAATGAGTCGTCATTAGTTCTGGTGCCTACAATTGAAGAATCGAATAGGATGATGCTTGCAGCGGTAGAGTACAAACCTGAGTTCCATGCTATAACAAATGTCGCGGGAGCAGCTTTTCAAATTCAAAGAGAACTCCAATGGTATAAGGTAAATATTTTTCTTTTAATATAATTAATAACCGCACTTAATGATAATTATCATATCTTGTTCACAGATTTCTTAAAATATGACTTGAGAATATACGTAGAATTTTTTTTATGGTGGTCATTGATCTCTTGTCTAGCTTTCATACACCTTGACTGCTCCACTTTCTTAAGCGATTTGAGAGTGCACCATCACACATCTGCCTGGTGTATTTAGTATATTATTCCTGAAATACTCCCAACAAGACCTGAATCCAAGACCACAAGGAGAAGAATATTATCTTTTACAATTTAAGCCGACGCCTCGTTAGTACATAGAACTTGTAATACCATATGCCAAACGTTAATTAATAAAGTAAATCGAGAAATGACTGGTTGAAACTCTTTAACAATTAACTTGCATATATGTTTACAAGTATAGTTATGATCCACCATTTAATCTAGTCAAGCGACTCTTCTTAATTTCGACCGACACTTTCCATACGTCTCTGCCACGCTGCAATTAGGGGATTGTAATGCAAATCATCTCATGTATAACCAGCATATATTAAATTTGGAGCCCAAAAGAAAAAAAAAACGTTTAAATCGGTTTTGCTTATATTTTCATGATAACTTTGCTAGTTCCGGTGTATCATATTTTGTAATCAAGATTATAGTGTAGTTCAACTGTAATTTAATGTATATATGTAGATAAATAATGATTTAATTAAAATATGATGATATGAATCTTCTCTTTTTTAGCAAAAGGTTAGCTAAATTGATTTGTGGGCACTATTTTCATCTGAATAGCTATTAATTCAAGAAACTTCTCATTAGTTAACGTAGCTACTAACTAAAATTTTACTCATGCAAAACACTGGCTACAAAGTGAAATGATATCACGAAGCTTTTACTATATACCTTAATAGCAGTTCAACACACTATTCTCTTTGTCATGAACTAAGACCATTACGTACAAGAGTCCTACAATTTGGGTCAATACTGCACACGAATCCTAAAACTATGAATTCGTGCTTTAATAAGTAACTTGTCACTATCCTCCATGTTAGTTCTTCCATCAGCTTCATCAATTTCAAATGGACTGAAAATCTACGTTGCATTTATATATAATTTTTTCTTCTTCTTTTTTGGCACTAGCGACACTCATATGGCACAAAATAGGCGTCACATCACAAAAACTAAGAATAAAAAAAGATTAGGTTCTAAAAAATAAGGCCAAAAATGGAGAGAAAGATATCGTTGAAAAGGAACAACGGGTTGCCCCGTTTGTTGCTGGCAAGGGTTGGTGACCCTCGCTGGGGTTGCTTCGAGTGCAGTGACCCTCACCAGACTGCAGGCGAGGGCTGTCTATCCCCACATGCTCAAGGCAAGGGCAAGGACCCTAGCCCAATAGCGATGGCAACCCAACTCGCCACTAATAGGCAAGGGTCCGGTAGCCCTCAAAGAGAATATTAAGATTTTATGCTATTTAATTTATTTTTGAAGAAACAATTATGGAATAGGAAGACTTAACTCCCACCTCCCACCGGCATTACAAACAATTATGTAATATGAAGAGGTAACTCTAACTTGCAAATAGAAATTTATCGAGCATATGACAAACACAGTATGACAAACATACGATGACTACCAAATCAATCACATCAATCAATCAAAGGAATAGAAGATAAGCAAATTTGCAAATATTAGAAGAATACAAAATACATATAAATAATCCTACTAGAGAAATAAAATAGGAAATTATGAATAGGAATGAAGTATCCATAGTTCCACAAAGCATTCTACATGAGAAAACATAGTGCCTTCTTTCTTTTCCCATGGCAGGACTCGAATACGTCTTTCCAAATGTTTAATGAGTATAATACAACAAGTAGATGGTCTATTAACAATATCGAAAAAGGATTTCCGCTGAAAAGATTAGTGAAGAAAATAAAAATTCATAGAAAAGAGAGTAAAAATTGGGTGTAGAGGCGAGGAAAGCAAACCAGAGTATTTTAGACCTTCTAGTAGAAGATATGTTGAGAGAGACAACAATAGGGATGATCGGTTTTAAAATAGGTAGATTTCAGAGCTCGAACCTATAACTTACCCAGTTATAACCAATTCCGAGTTTTTGGACCTTGGAACCTATCCCGTTTGCCTAGAACTGATTCTAGAATCTATCCTATTTTTCTAGTCCGATTCCAAGATCTACCCAAAAATTTTTTTTTTTTTTGGTTCCTTTTGTCGGTTCATTTTTTATAGTAAAATTTTATGAGGTTAAGCAACATAACTGTTCAAAGTAAAAGATGAACAACATAAATTCTTTATCCACTAAAAGCATCAACACGTAAGATGAGCACATATTTACATATAATTATAAATAAGAAAAGTTCAAACATGTAACATAAAACATAAATTATAAAACTCTATTTCTCGTTCATCCATAAATATTTAGGGGAAGAGGAAAGATTGTCAAGGAGTTTTGAGGAAAGACAAAGGACAAATGAGTGCTGAGATTACAATTTAGGGAAAAAGAAATTAAGGTTTTGGCTTAGAGGGCTATAAAACTTTCTAGTCAAAATAATTCACCAAGTCAAATATGTAGGGAAACTATAATCCAAGACTCTAAAAATTTATTAAAACACTCATTCACCCTTAATGAAACCTTAGAGGAGTTTATATGGATTCACAATTCATTACAACCTTCCAAGCATACGTAAATTCCAAGACCCTAACATTTTATTTACCAAGACAAAACCAAAAATCCCTAAAACTAAACATAAATGCTAACATTGACACTTGCCTCAAATTTCCTAGAAATAAAATGCAATGCGTTGGTCTTTACATTACACATACTAAATGACTCTTTCTTGGATTTCCTTACCAACTCTTCGTATTTTGTCTATTACATCCTCCAAAAGACTCCAAATTGTATGAAGCTTCATTCATCTGAAAGTAGACATGTATGGGTTTCCATTGAATTTCAATAGGAATATCAAAGTTACTAACCTTGATTTCTTCCTCATAATCAGATTTTTCCATCAAACATATGTTGGCATATTCATCGTCACTTTTCTCGCACTCAGTATCGCTCCACATTTCGACCTTTAGTGCTTTCTTTGTTTTTTCTCATACTTGTTCTTTATTTTCTTCAAAAGTGAACAATTAGGTTTAATGTGTTCTCGTTTTTTGCACTCGAAACAAACGTCTTTGTTTTCATCTCTTTCATTGAAGTTTCTTTTTTGTTCAGACGATTTGAAGGGTCTTTTTCCTTTGAACTTCCTTCCTTTTATGGCCATCTTTTGAAGCTTCTTCACCATGAGTGTGATTTCCTCATTGTCTTCTTTGTCATTTTCAAAATCTGAATCATCAGTCAAGATTAGATTTTAAAGCTATTGCTTTCTTACTTCTGGTGTCTCCTTCATCATTTAGACGTTCCTCTTCATAGGATTGGAGTGTTTTCATAAGTTCATCCACAGAGAGAGATGATATCTTTTAAGTTTCACGAATAGACATCTTAATGTTGTTCCATTCTTTTGATAGTTTACGAAGTATCTTGTTCACTTTCATAGGGTCTGATATGGGTTGCCCTTGATACGCCAGCCCGTTGATAATTTCAGTGAATTTTCTAAACATATTAGTTACAATTTCTTTTGGTTTTATCTTGAAGGCTTTGTATTGCTGAAGAAGAATTTGTTTATCTTCGTCTCCTTAACTCGATCAGTTCCTTTTTATGTCACATGCAATATGCAAACCTGTCCCAAATTTCTTTTGCTGTTTCTGTGACATCCAGATTTTCGGGTTTTAATTTGACTGGATAAATAGGGCCGTTTTGTTCAGTTGAAGCCAGAGATTGTGAATTCGGGATACAAGTGGGCTATACTGATAAGAAAAAGTACCAATTTGATCGATGAAATATTGAATGAAATTATAGGGGTCAAATTGATTTGATTCAAGTGGGATTAAGGTTCAATTTGGAAAGAAACCCTAGCAAAATTCGTATGCCCATAAACCCAACTCTTTAGCCTACCTAAATGCTTCTAGAAGGGGGCATGTTTGTCAAAAATTGAAGAGTGGGAGACAGCTGTGGTTGGCCCATGTGTGGCTGACCTAAGAGAGAGAGAGAGTGAGAGAAAAGAAAGAGAAATTGAGTTTTTCTTCCTCCCCTCTCTCTTCTTCCGTCGACGGATCCTACCCCATCTTCTTCTCTTTCTTCAAAAACTCCATGGGAGCCGAAGACCAGCAAAGACTGAGCTGCAGTCATCGCCTCTCGCCGTTGTCGTCGCACGCCCACCAGCACCGGAGCTGCTCGCGCACCCGAGCCCGCCACTGTGCTGCCGTCTGCACATCTCCGCCCCCTCTCCCTCCTCTGGTCTGAGCAGAACCGAATAGCAGAGGCAGAAGCAGCAACCATCGTCAGTTGAAAGAGCTGCAGTCACGCCGGAGCTGCCGAACCGCCGTCTGCTCCGCTCGCGCCCTCCGCCTCTCCCTCATCCCCTTCAGCCGCCATCAACGCTTCTTTCTCCCTCTCTGTTCTGTGCGAAGATAGACAGAAGCAGGGGCAGTGACCAGCGTCACCTGAAGGGTCGCAGCTACATCAGACCGTCGCCTGCGCAACCGCCTATCGTCGCCACGCGCCGCAGCCGAAGCCACCATCGCTGCACGCCGTGCGCTCCGCCGCTGCTCCGCTCAGCTCGGTCTCCCTCTCGCCCAGCTCGCTATTCCAGAGCTGCTGTCCAGCTCCTGCCGCCTCTGTTCAGTCCGATTTGGCCATCTCCGGCCACCATGGACCGCCACTTCAACCCGCCGAAGCTCCGCCTCGCCCTCAGCCGGCCTTGGCTGTGACATCCTAAAATTCGACCCAATTTCGATAAAGTGAAATGGGCATTTCATCGACGTGCCTATGGCCCTTTTTCTCTGAGCTGATCACTCACGAGTTAACTAACCTATTGGGTGAGGCCGTTAAGGGATGTATCGGCCGTAAAATCCCTAAAAGCTACCTAATTGGTTGGATTGAGCTAAAATCACGTCTGATCGATTTTTAACCACGAAATTGAACTCGATTTCGGGAATCGAATTTTAAGCACGTCATAATTCTTATTTTTAGGATCATGTCTCATCGCTCGTCAATTTATTGACGAGTCCGAAATTTCAATAAAGAAATTATCGGAAGAAAATTTGAAGCCCGAAAAGAAATAGAAAAGAAAAGAGAAAAGAAAAGAAATTAAGGCTATTGTGTTATTTCTTTTCTCTCTCTTCCTCTCTCTTCTTTTCTTTATTCTCTTTCTTTTCTCTTTTCTCTCTCTCTCCTTTCCCTTTTCCCTTCCCCCTCGTGCGAATTCTTTTTCCCCCCACCGCCTATTCTCTCTCCCTTCCCTTTTTGACCGGTCAATGCATATCCTCTCCCCTCTCTTCTCTCTCCTCTCTCTTCTTCCTTCCCGCACACGATAGAACCAGCTTCTTCTTCTTCTTCCTTCTTGTCTGTGCGAACCAGCGAACCAGAAACGGGAGAAGCCGAGACAGCAGCCAGCCGCTGCCGTCACCGCCCGTGCACTGCCTCGCTCGTCGCCAAGTCGTCGTCCTGCCGCCCGCGCTCCGCCAGCCCTCGTTTCCTCGCGCTCAGGCCTCCCCCGTGCGTCTCTCGCCCCTGTTCCGTCTCGTCCAGCCACCGTGAGTGGCCGAGCAAGCCGCCGGAGCCGCCGTGTGGCCTCACCGGACCGCCTCTTGCTTTCCCGACCCCTCTCCGCCTCTAACCATCTCTGTTTTCCCCTGTTTCGCAGCTAATCCAGCAACCCACGAAGTGGGTTTTCAACCGGCTCTTGGGCCGTTTTGGGCCGTTTCCGGGCCCCGAACCCGAGCCGTGCTTTGGGGTTTATTGTTCCTCGCGTCGCCCTCGTCGGATTGATCCGATTTGCGGGTGATTTGGTGAGTAATCTCACTAATCCAGGATTAGTTGACTAATTATGCTTATGGTTGGTTTAGATTTAATTAATTATGTTTAGGTTGTTAGATTAGAATAAATTAGCAATTATTAGTCAATTGTGATGCGATTTAGATAAATTGATTGTGCAATTAGCAAGTGGACGTGGTCTACTATTTATTGGAAGTATCTCGGAAATTTTCCGACCCCTAATTGGACTTCAATTTGGCGATTCGGGCCTAAGTGTGATTTTTGGCATTTAAATATCATTTTTCGGAATTAAATTAATTAATTATTTATTTTCCGAAAATTCAACTGAGATGGTCCGGAATCGGAATTTTATGCTGATGACTGTGGTGAAGTCCGTTTATTTAATTGGGCTTTATTTTGTGCTAAATTGAATTTTTAATATTAATTATTTAATTTTCGAAATTAATAAATTAATTAATTATTTTTCGGAAATTAAGATTTTGTTGGCCGACGACCGAAATCTCGTGCTGATCGTCGTGGCGCAGTCCGTTTATTCATTTGAGCTCCACGTTGTATGGAATTATATAAATTGTGATATTTTAGAGGTTTACTCTAAATTGATTGGAATTGATAGAGACTGAATTATGGATTGGTAAATGGCGTGGTTAAATTCTGCAATTGAGTGTTAAATTATGCAAATTGAGTGCTGATTGGATTCTTGGTATTTAATTCCAAAATTTGTGGATTTTGATATTTATTCAGAAAATCCCAAGTGTCGGGTTTGACACCAAAATTAGTTTTTAGTACTATATGAAATAGTGGGATTTCAAAAAGGATGAATATCAATTTTTCTGGATCAAGTTGACCGTGTACCCACGCACGAGTAATTTCAGGTGAATTTTTAATACGAAGAAAAAGGCCAGGCTCACCATTTTAATTTAAAGCATTTGAGTGCAATGCACGGTGCCCTGGGCCATATTTGAGTGATCGTGTGATGGTTATGAGAAATCGTCCCGGGCTGTTGAGCTGGACGTTATCCCTATTTGGGATACCCCCTGGACAACGGGAAGCCGGTCGCAGTTGATTCTGGACCCTATGCTCCTTCGGGAAAGCCGTCTGATAAAGAGACGTTGCCGTGCTCAATGGGGTGAGACGAAGCCGTGCTCCAAGGGGGGAGACGATGCTCCTTCGGGAATGCCGTCGACGTAATGACGAAGCCGCGCTCCATGGGGGGAGGCGATGCCTGGCAATGCCAGAAGACCGCCGAACTGAGAGTAGGCCGTGCTATATGCCGAGATCAAATCTAAGAATGCATGATTAATTGAGTGTGAGAATCGGGAGTATACTATATCAGCCTACGGGCGATATATCAGTTTAGAGTGAGCAGTCCTGGACTATGGTCGGACTTATAAATAGTATTGAATGTGCCGACCAAGCATGGGTCGTGGCGTCATGTAATCGACTAGGTCGATTGATCATTGCTTTGATATGAGGTTATGAATTGATTGATTGAATGGAAATGACCATGGGTGGTCTCGTTGTCGTGTAATCGACTAGGTCGATTTGATCGATGCTTCGATCGGTGATATGATTGCTTGGGTGCCTATTATGAATTGTACTGACTTGCAGGTGGGATCTGAGGCCAAGGTAAGTCCCCTCACATGTGTGTGTTTAGGCAGCCTATAGTATAATGGTTTACTAATCGGGCTTAGTGGGGTAGAACTCGCTGAGACGTAGTCTCATCCCAGTTTGGGGAAAACATTTCAGGACCCGATGAGGAGCTGAGGAGGAGGAATCTGAGAAAGAGAACTCGGAGGTGAAACCTGAGTAGAAAGATTTTGGAAGAAGAAGATAATCCCGAGAGGGGCCTTGAGTATGGCCTGGATGGGCTGAGAGTCCATCTTCTTTTGAGAATTCATTTTGATGTGAATAGTTTTGAAGTGGTTTGTGTTTTGTATAAAAGTTTGGTTATAAATTTCAATATGAAAAATATGGCCTTGCTTTTCTATCCCATCGTTTTATTGTCTGGGGATTTTAACTGCTTCCGCATGTGCTTAATAAAATGAAAGGGTCGGCGATATATTGTCCTGGGATATCGCATTATAAAATCGACCAAGGTAGAAGGATGTGTGCGTGCCCGAGGATCGGGGCGTGACATTGGCTAGCTCGAATCAGCCCCGGATCTGCCCCTTCCAGCAGCGATCAGAGAAGTCAGAAAATGGGTTTGCAGCAACTGTTTGGCCCGTTTTGGCCGCTTTCCCGAGCCCGGATGCTCGGCCCGCTTTGAGGAAAGTCGACCCTCGCGTCGAGCCCGTCGTTTTGAGTGAGTTTTACTCACTAATGCCTTCTTAGTTTGCTAGTTATACTTAAAGGTTGATTACTGTTAATTAAGTGTAATTAGGTTGTTAGATTAGAATTGATTAGTGATTATTAGTTAATTGCTTTGCATATTAGTGGTGTGATTAGTGTAATTAGATAAAGAATTGCTTGTAGTATTTATTGGATGCTTCTTGGGATTTTTCCCGTCCCTTATCAGGTGTTAATTAAGCGATTCGGGCCTAGGTGGTATTTTTAGGAATTAAATATTAATTTTCGAAATTAATTATTTAATTATTTATTTCCCGGAAATTCAACTGGGATGGCCAGTGACCGGGATTTTATGCTGATGATCATGGCGCAGTCCGTTTATTTAATTGAGCTTTATATTGTGCTAAATTGAATTTATTGTATTTATTTATTTAATTTTCGAAATTAATTATTTAATTATTTATTTTTCGGAAATTCAACTGGGATGGCCAGTGACCGGAATTTCGTGCTGAGTGTCGTGGAGCAGTCCGTTTATTTATTTGAGCTTTAATTCGTGTTGAATTGATTTAATGGTGCATTTTTAAGTATGTTATTAAATAATGCAATTTTGGCCTTGTGATTGAGAATTGGTCGGATATCGGTTGTTAGTATCGAAAGTAAGTTGGTAAATCACCTTGAGGATGCACGTGGCCCAGTGAATTGGAATATCACTTGGGAAAGACACGTGGCTCGGTGATTTGATATGTCATCTTGGCGAAAAGATAGCCTTAGAGAATGCACGTGGCTCGGAGACTCGGTATGTCTTCCTGGAGAATGCACGTGGCTCGGTGACATAGTTTGGCATCTCGAGAGGGTCGGGTGGGACCGAAAAGCCACTAGTTCTCGAGAGGGTCGGGTGGGACCGAAAAGCCACTAGTTCTCGAGAGGGTCGGGTGGGACCGAAAAGCCACTAGTTCTCGAGAGGGTCGGGTGGGACCGTAAAGCCACTAGTTCTTGAGAGGGTCGGGTGGGACCGAAAAGCCACTAGTTCTCGAGAGGGTCGGGTGGGACCGCAAAGCCACTAGTTCTTGAGAGGGTCGGGTGGGACCGTAAAGCCACTAGTTCTCGAGAGGGTCGGGTGGGACTGTAAAGCCACTAAATCCAAGGAATTGCTTGATGTGGGATGAATGACCTAGAAATGATTCGACTAGGTCGATTGATCGATGATTCGATCTGAGAGTGTCTTGATGTGATTCATTGCCTTGGTTTGATGTTGTGCATTGAATGATTGAAGGGAGATGATCGTGAGTGGTCTTCCTGATGTGAAATCGACTAAGTCGATTAGATCGATGCTTCGATCTGTGATGTGATTACTTGTGTGCCTATTCGAACTGTACTAATATGCAGGTGGAATCTGAGGCTAAGGTACGTCCTCTGACTCATGTTGTGCGTAGGCAGCCCTAAGGTGTATTAGTTTACTAATCGGGTCTTAGGAAGTAGAACTTGCTGAGACGTGGTCTCAGTGGTTATTGAATAACCATTTCAGGACCTGGATGAGGAGCTTGAGGAGCATGAATCTGATGAGGAGATCTCTGTTGAGGAACCCAAAGAGGAGTACGTGGAGGAGGACCCCGAGTATGACATCGGGTACGACTCGGATGAGGATCGAAATCCTATCATGTCTTGTCAGACCTTGTTTGCATGTAAAAAGATGTTGTGAATTTTCAGTAAGAAAAATATATGACCTGCTTTTCTATCCCATTGCTTTATTGTCTGGGGAATTATAACTGCTTCCGCATGTGCATATATAAAAGAAAGGGTCGGCGATACATAGTCCTGGGATATCGCATTTTTAAATCGACCAAAAGTAAGGGATGTGTGCGTGCCTGAGGGTCGGGGCGTGACAGTTTCGCATGAAGAAATTCGGTTATACTCAGTGGGGGATAATGCACAGTATAAGGAATAAACTGCTTTAGCATCTAGTGCTTCTCTTTTAGTAATGTCCGCATCAAATAGAGTTGTAACCTCTAGTTTTTTGCCCTCTTCTTTGGACGAAGAAGCTTCAGGTCTTATGCCTTTCAAAACTACATCCCATTCCATTGGATCCTTAGATACGATGAATACTTTCATCTTGTTCTTCTAGATGTTGTAGTCATTTCCATTGAAGTATAGAGGCCTTGTGCCACTTTGACCTTCCATAAGTCCTGGTATAGTATTGCTAGCCAGTGAAAGATCATTAGCTCAGAAATAATTTAGCACTTAAAAGATATTGAGTGTCGAACTCTAATAGTTATGGCTAGATCTATCACCTAAAGGGGGTATATAGGTGATATTGCGAAAATTAAAAGAATTTAAAACTAATATGGTGAAAATACAACGTCTGGTGACGAAAGTGCAATGTTTACATCTTGCCAATATGCAATTAATTCTATCACAAGTAAAATAAAGAGAGTAACGGATAGAAAATTGCACACAAATGATTATAGTGGTTCGGCTTTAATAAGTCTACATCCACGCTCCTGCACAGACAACTTATTGGCTGGATTCTACTATACGAATCAATTAGATGTTACAAGATTTGAGTAATGAATACTCAAGGTCGTGTGAATAACTCTTTACACACTCTCAACCTCTAAGTGATCACACTATTGCTCATAGGGACAAACGTATTTGATCGGAAACCCTCTTTAGACTTTGGAATTATAAGCTTTGATTCTCTCTTGCTATGTTGTTCCTTTCAGCTTCGAGACCTCCTTTTAAACACTTTCCTGTCCAAGCTAACTGTTGGACATATCTCTAGGAGAATTATCTAGCCAATCTACCTGTTGGCCTAGACCTTGCTTAGAAAATCTTATCACTTTAAGGTTGTCAATGATGAAGCTTCCTATAGATTCTACTGCTCATATAGCAATTTGGAACCACTAGGGTTTATCCAAGTGGTCACCCTTCTAACATGGAAGGGGAAGGTGGGGGGTTCAAATTCCCACCTTCTTAGGGGGGTTGGGGTGGGAACGAATTAGTTTTATTTGTGGGTTTCGACTCTCACGCCCTGCAAGGAGGCATGGCAAAAGTCTGAGAGCGAGAGTTAGAATAGGAATAGAGTAGGACCGACTAAATATATATAGCAATTTGGGCTTTCATAAGTCGAGTACTTCAATTTGGAAAGAACGCTTCGTCTCAAGTCTAACATTCTAAGAAATCCAAAATTTCGAGAGATATTTTGGAAAACTTTCCTTTGGAACTCTTTATATATAAGGCAAGGAATCCAATTAATCGCCACTAGTCGTTGCACGAGTACATTGCCTCCTTGCTAGCCGTTTGACACAATATATATGGAAGGAAAAAATTAAGTCATAACTTTAGTTTTGATTGATAACATCTTATCATATTCCATCAGACTTTCCATCTGAAAATTACTTATCATCAGAATCAAAGTTTTTACTCTAGATAAGTTTTGTCAATCTTCAAAATCACTTAGGAAATGTTTTCTCAATAAAATCTCCTCGATTTGTTGTTTATCATTCTCCCCGAGTTGATGGAATAGACTTTTCTTCAAGCCTTTTTCATATTATCGATGTACAGAGTAAAATCAATGATAGTGAAAGTTGCCAACACTCCATGATTATCGAGCCCTTTGATATTGCAAGCATTTTAATCAAGTCTTGAAATGAGCCATCAATTTTTGTTTTTTTTTTTTTTTTTGACACACCCAGGTGAGATTTATTTTCTAATACTCATTTTATAGGTTGCTGAGATTGGAATAAAAGCACTGAGCACAAAATAAAATTACCATTGTACTTATCCTAGTGGAGTATAAGTATCATCTAAAATAGCATCGTCTGGGAACTCAAACTCAAAACAAATTGAATCCCTCTCAATGATCTTTCCTTCGACTATATAAATAAGTCTCGTAATTTAATTCCTCTAACTATCCATTTTTCTCTTTTCCTTGCCAACGTGCCTATCGAAGTTTTGTTCATAAACCTCGTTTAAGAACTTGTATAGAGAAGGATTTCCCGCAGCGCAACAGTTTTTCCATACCAACTTAGCTGCCCGGCTTTGCTATTGGCATAACAACTGGTACGCCATAGGTTGGCCCAACCTAGTCCTCTCGTACTAGGGCTGGAGTAATCCTACGGTAAGGACAAATCGAGGTAAGCTTGTGTAATCCCGTGTGGCGTTGTTCCGATCAAAGGTCACAGGTGTAAACCACCTAACGGATGCCACAGCCTCACTTCCCATAGACCTCGTCCTTGAGGATACCAACAGCTCCTTGATCCCTGGATCAAAGACCTTGTGTGCAGAACACTTTGACCGCAGTCTAGCTAAAGGAAGGAGCTTTGGAAGCTTACCAACAGCCTATCAACTCCTAACAAGTTGCTGGATCGAAGTAGGACATTCTCCATCTGCCCGCCAGTAGCAGAGGGGGTTCGATTCCCCTTATACACGATGTGGCGAAAAAAGACTGATTCAACAATACATCATGCCTGCATTAAGATTTAAAACTTGTCGTCACTTTTAGGAAATGTTCGGAAGCGAGAACTTACAATAATACAACGCTCCCAACTACCTGGAAAACCAAAAAAACAAGCTATTAGCATATCCTCGCTCAGATTGTCCATCTGTTTGTGGGTGGATGGCAGTAAGAAAGTGTAGCTTAGTTCCCATGGCTTGTTGAAATCCACTCCAAAATCGCCAAGTAAACCTAGCATATCGGTCAGATACTATGCTTATAGGTATGTCATGTGGCCTCACAATCTCATCCACATACAACTTAGCAAGTCGCTTAGGAATCCAAGTAGTTCGAATACTCGGCCCAACGGGCAAACATGCCCGGCTCCGGTTGATGCATGACACCTTTCGAAGCACTTTCTAGTGTGCGCTAACGTTTGAGAATGTGTCGTTCAACCTCACGAGTCTACAAGCCTTTCTCATTTTAGTGCTCGCCTTTTGAATCTTCAGTAGGGGCTTTTAGTCTTTTGATTAGAGTATGGGTTGCAAGAGAGCAGAGCATACCACCCTGCCATAGTCGCGAGTCTGTTTGTTTATAGTCGTGACTGTTGTCATAGTCAACAAGGTTGAAACTTCCAAGAAAAACTTCCTTTACACTTGAGAAGAACCTATTCTTTTTCACAGCAAACCATGAAGAGTCGAAAGAGTTCACATATGTTGAGAGCTTGCAGGCAGAAGAATAACTAAAAGCTGTCCGATCCAATGCAATCTCAATCACTACTTGTAAACCTGCAAAAATGCAAAAGGAGCACTCATCCCCTCTCTCCTCTCCCACTCCACACCTAAATAGATATAGGGTGGCCTCGCCTTGGAAGGCTACATTCGATTTGGAATGGATCTGTAAAAGGCTAAAGTAGCCCTACTTTCATTATGCTATTACTGGGTGAGACTACTCCACTACTAGGAGAGACTGGATTAACTTACTGATCCAGATAGAGTAAAGACTGACGGTGAGGCTTCTTTCATAAGGTGGGCAGGGTTATTCTATAGAGTGAAAAAGCGATAGAACGAATATAATACTTTACTAGAGTCAAGTTAGAGAGAAGGAAGTAGCTCGACCTTAACCAACGTAAGAGGTATGAAGTGTCTGGTTCAATAGGACCAGGAAGGGAAAGTGTGGACTAGAGTCACCCACTGCACTCTTTATTGTGTGACATTAGGATATCCTAATTCAAATCGTTTGAGTCGGGATTTTGGGCTAAAATGCCTTTTTGCTTAGGGTACGCCTGAGAACCAGGTATGGCAGGATAAAGCAACAAGTAGCAAGGGATTGGCTGAATAAAACAGATGCGACCGAGAATGGGATATTGAATGGAAAGATCGAAAGCGACGTAGGTACTAGATTGACCGGCGTGTGCCAACTACTCTACTTCCCTATTTCTTCCTTTTTAACCCCCCCCCCCCCTTATTAGTGCACTATTTCCCCCAATTCACCGATAAAGACGTACATGAAAACAAACTCTACACATGATAAGTAATTACACATTGGTGCTTCAGCTTCATAAGGATCAGCGGAGAGCCTTTCTGACGATCCGATCCTATCTCACAAAACCAACCTTAGTCTTATCTTAGTTGTTCAAGCTGATGCATTTGTTTATTATGCTATGCGTGTCTGTATCTGCGTCTAAAACGCAACTGATGTTCTAGCACCAGTAGTGGTAGGAGGAGCCTCACTTGGTCTCTAATAAGGCTTGGGACTAGTAGTTGGGTCAGCAGGACTGTGGTCAAAGTGTTCTGCACACAAGGTCTTTTATCCAGGAATCAAGGAGCGGTTGATATCCTCAAGGAAGAGGTCTGTGGGAAAAGAAAGTAACTCAAAATAGCACTAGATAAGTAGCTCACTCCCTACCATAAAAGTAGAAACAGTCAAACTAGAGAGTCGTTTACTCCGAAACATAAGGTACTACTATTATAAAACAAGAGTAGAGTTCATATGCAACTCATCCCACACGAAAGGAAAATTCATAGCTTTTCATAATCAAACAAGAGCACTCAACTGCCCCCACATTGGTCCAAGCATGTTGCGAAATCAATGCTCAGAGAAAACGATCGGAAGAAATGTTTGTGAAGCTGAAATTGAGAGGGAAGGAGTAGGTCATTCCCATTGCTCCGCAGAAGAGCCTTGACTTGAGATTCTATTAGTAAAGCGCTAGTGCCCAACAACCTATGGGCTATGAAGGGATAGGGGAAGGGAAGAAAACAAAGATGGTCACTCCTTTTCTTTTAGGAACATGGCTCATTCATTCACTTGCTCATGAACTCGCAGCTTAGCCAGAAGCGATGAAGGGGGGGCTAGGGAAGGCCAATGACTACATGAGGGGGAAGCTATCGTATAGTGCGGAAAAAACCCAAATCGAGATGAATGGAAGATGCCTCTGGAACTTGTTTCTCTCAATCAGGAGAGGTTTATCCTTTGCCCTAATGATGGCCTTTTTCATCTTATTTGTATTTCAATCGAAGAAAGAAGGTTTCCAGTCTCATTCAACCAACTATCTTTTTGAAGTAGGTAGTCCATAATGCTCATTTGATTCGATAGAAAAAAGTCACCCAATGTTTGTTGAATTATTCAGGGCAAGAGATTCTATGTTGAAGAAATAACTCTGAGTGAACAAGGCAAAAGCCTATCTTTTCTCAAGCTTTGCAATAGCTATCAATTCAAAGAGTTCGTCTTTCTTTATTAAATGGCCGAATTAGCCACACCCATAGAAGGGAGCAATCCTAGCGGATTCATCCATAGCAGTGGAGTCGTAAACAAGAACAGCAGAGTTTACAGTTGAACAAGTCACTTCCTTCTCTGCTTCAAAATAGAGAAGAGCGGCAATAGAAAGTGATGTCCTACTTTAATTTATTATGATTTACATATAACTTCTTGAACTGATAGCGAAAGCTTCATCCTTAGAATTCTAAATTAGAAAGGGATGAAGAAGACTCGGTAGCATTTGCTTATGATAGAAGAGCAATCAACCAAGAGCCATGCACACCATAAGCATACATGGACACCAGACCATCTATGCCTAAGGGCCAAAAGAGCGAGGACGGTAACTTTCCTCTTGTTAGAGTCAAAGGAAAGGCAAAAAAAGGATATTCTACTTAGAATACGCTACCACCAAAGGCAAAAAAAATATCCCTGGGATTATAGACTAGACCTATACTAGTGGGCAAGCAGGCTTAGGCTCTAGGGTCACAGATCATTAGGTTTAGTCCCTAGTGATCAAACCATTACTCTAAGGTGACTCTGTCACTCTTTCTTACAATAGAGTTCATTCCGTCCCTTGACACCATTATCAAGTTGGAGTCTTTACCAAGTTAAGCTGCTTCTCTTCTCGGGCTTGGGAATGCTATTCAGGCAAGTTAATTTGCAAGCCTTTAGCCGAAGATTGAGGAGTGGCTACTATCAATGGAATTCCAGAACCAACTCCCAAAAGAAGGGTAGTAAAAGACTACCTCTTTCTCTTGGCCTGGGATCCCAACTACCATCCATATACTACCTGCTATCGACAGTCCTTCCACCTGTTACTCACTCTCCAACGGTACACATCGAGCTATGAGTCCCCAGGGAGTCTATAGAGACTTCCTCAATCCAATCAACCCAATAAAACAAAGACTAATACCAACATTGAGTCGGTCAAGATCAAATCTATTTATCAAAGTGCTTCTCCGATTGCTCAAGACATCTCTTTTCAATTGAGGAACAAAGAAGATCTTCTCCCGAAGCCTGATCGACTCGACTCTTTTCCCCGTCCCCTGGCCTCTCACTTCATTTCGTTCTTCTTATGTATCATCACTTGAATGAAGAAGACACCTGATCGGCCCGACTTTCCCAAATGCCCACCACCGGCCCTTCTCCTTTTCGGGTCTTTCCTTGCGGGCAGGAAGCTCACCAGCAACGTGCGTTGCATGATTCTACTGTGTTTTTTTATACCCGTGCCTACTTTACTGCAGCTACCATGATCATAGCTATCCTCATTAAAATAAAAATCTTTACTTGGATTGCTACCACGTTCCGGGGGTTTGGATATAATACAAAACGTGTTGAAGTAATAAAAAAAATTCGAAAAAAATTAAAATATTGTTAAAAATTATCCACGTTAGCATCGGTTGTGCCACATAAAATAGCCGGTATTCACGTCAGCGATTTTCGGTCAAAATTAACTAGTTAGACTCAATTAGTTTATGACTTAATTGGCAAAATTCAAAGTTTTAGGAATTAATTGACAAAAATATAATAAGTTTAAGAATTTTCAAACAAATTTTCTCTCATTGGATAGGCTGCTGAGGTTCGAATAAAAGCACCAAGCACAAAATTAAAATTATTATTGAATTGATCCTAGTGGAGTATCAGTATCATCTAAAATAGCATCACTGGTGTTGCCAAATGACGGATCCAAAAAGATTGGAATCTCCTTTCTTGCTTCATGTTCTCGATTCTTGGCATTTTCTTGTAACCAAAAACTCTTCAAGTGGTCTCAAGCCAATAGCCGATGTCTTTCAAGATATCAATTTTGACATCTAAATCGGAAGAATCACGATTCCTTTGACGATAGTGCAAAGGAGCCTCTTCACTAGCTGTGTTGGAACGGACATCACAGAATGGGTTATCACCTTTTCTTTGTTTTCTCCTTCATGGTCATAACGGGGACCGTCACGTCTCAATAACCGAGATTTTTCTTTTTTATTTTTTATTTTTTATTTTTGGGGGAGAAGTTATGCTTGTCTTCCAGGCTCTAATACCTACTCATAGTAAATGGTCCGAGATTTAGAAAGTAACCCAAATGTGATAAGAGAAATTTTCATCAACTAAAGAATCTATGATAGGATAAATATTCACCACCGAAGGAATCTTTCTCAGGATATTGTACGTATAAATGATAGATGCTCACGACATAAGGAATCCACTTCAAGATAGAAGGTATTTAACTCACCACTCACTGGAATCTGCCAATCATATTTAGAGTTCATATTTAGAGTTAACGACACTCTAATGCAAGATTTTAGTTTGAAAAAGTTTCAAGATGTTGATGAAAGGAGGGGTTTATATAGATTCACAACTTGGAGCAACCTTCCAAGCGTACGCAAATTCCAAGACAGTAACCTTTTGTTGTTGGCTAGGTTCACTCCCATGTGGAGAAAGCTCGATGAATTGCAAGTCCAAAGGGCTTGAGCCCATATGATAGGTCATATGGAGAAATAAGGTTTATCGCTATCTTTTATATGGTAGCCACAAAGAACCTTAGTAGAGATGCAGAAATAAGAGAGAAAGATTGAGTAGAAAATCTGGGTCTGGGGCAAAGTTTGATTTTCACCAAGCTGTATTAGAGGTTGATTTGTAGTCCAATTGAGTACTCTTCTCGAATTTGAATGGTTTGATTTTTGTTTGAAGCTCCCTACATCAGGTTTTTCGTGGATTGAACAAAACCTGTGTTTTTGGTGAGATTTATCATTAATCTCTTGTGAAATTTATGCGTATTACCAAGAATAATGTTCTTCAAGTCTTTACTACTATGTACCTCTAGTATTTACTAGAGAAAAACTTTGTTTACCCAATTTTTGTTGATAGTGAAGATTACTAGGTGGATTCCGATCCTGTGATTTTTTATCTCCTCACATTGAAGAGGTTTTCTATATAAAAGAATTGTATTGTGTTTGCGTGCTTGGTATTTATATTGCTCAACTATATCATTTCCTAGGATGTTTACACACGAGTGGAGATTATTTTTTTTGTTGCATTAATCCGATATTGTGGGTTGATATTGCTCTCCCACCGTTTATTTCCCCCAAAAAGACTAACAACCCCTAGATAGACTATAAACAACATTGAGTCTTGACTTAAATGACTCTAGAAACAAAATACGTTGCATTTGGCTCAACAAAGCACATAGAAATACCAAGAGACTCCTTCGATTTTCTACTCCTCGGATTTTCTGTCAGGCTCTTAACATTTTCTTCATAAATTCCTCTAGAAGAATGCAAGGATGAAACTTTATTAAAAACATAGTGCTTTGTACATATTGTTTGACTATATTCAACCACGAATTCATCATCCAAGCTCAGAAGAGAATGACCCTTGAAATTGTGCCAGTCAAGGTGGACTTAACATCTTAGCAATGTCGCATCAAGCGTTTGATAAATCTTAATCTCCTTGAGATGTTCTTTTGTCAGTTTTTTGAAAATTTTCAATAATTTATCCACTTATTGTAACTCATGTTTCTGTCTTTTATGCATAGGCTGTGGAAAGCTGGATTATCCCTAGCGTGAGAACCACCAAACATGGTGAGACAACATATTGGAATATGTTCGTGGAGAGCCACAAAGAGTTGCTTGAGAAAGGAGAGAAGTGGGTGAAGGACACAGCAAATTCATGTATGCTCGTCTCAACTCTAATTGCCACAGTATTATTTGCTGCTACTTTCACTGTACCTGGAGGCAATGATGGCGACACTGGAGTCCAATTGATGTTAGGACATGACTCTCTCGTGGTTTTCGCAATTTCAGATGCATTAGGTTTGTTCTCCTCCATAGCAGCCATCTTGTTATTCCTAGCCATCTTAACTTCACGGTATGAACCGCAGGATTTTCTCCTCTCGTTGCCTAGAAAGATCATAATAGGGCTTTCTTTTCTCTTCCTCTCCGTGGCTTTCATGCTGGTGGCGTTTGCTACAACTCTCATAATTGTGCTGGATAGGAGAGTGGAGTGGGTTCTCATTCCCATTACTTTGCTGGCCTCTCTCCTTGTGGCTTTGTTCGCACGACTACAGCTGCCCCTGCTATACCAAATGGTTAAATCCACTTATGGACCCAGCATCTTTCGTCCCGAGGGCATTTGGGATGGAGTCAAATATACTTAAACAGATCAGTGATTGTCGAATTTGATTAGAGGGTGCACGTCTTCATTATAGTAATAGTTTGTAGCGGGGCCAATATGATACTGAATGTATTTCCTCAAATGTATTTGAATGATTACTATGCATCATGTTTCCCTTCCTTGTTACCAAAGATCTATTTGTAGAATGATTTGATCAATTTAAAATTTCAGTCTATGGATTCTTCAAAATTGAATCTGCACATACACAAACAAATTTTTAAGCATCCGGTACCAACGAATGTTCAATCTTGGAATATAACTCTTTGAAAATTAGTTTTTTTTTTAGCTTTTTGTTTTGTAGTTTAGATTCGGAAATTTTCTCCTTTAGTTTAAACATCCAACCTCCAGGTATTTCAAAATATAATCTTTATAAAAAATCTATATCTTCAACATTTATCACCAAAATATGCGCAATCATGTAATATATCTTTCATCATGGAATGAGAATGATATCAAATGTAGACTTTATTCTTGTGAACTATAAAGTAATTGGAATAGTACCAGTTATAATACCTCGTTTGTATTAATTGTGAAATAGATGGAATTAAACCTACCATAAATCTTTCTACATTTATCAGTTACATATAGATCTTTCATAATAGAATCTAGGTATACATAAACAATTACTTTAAAACATTTATTACAAAGTTCGTGTAGTCATGTGATATAACTTTCGCAATGGAATGACTTTTTGAGCATTTGATTTTTCTTTATAAATGCTCTTCAGATGAAAGGTGTGATAATCAAAATAATCTATATATGAAGAATACCGATAATGGACATGATAACAGATGTACGACTTTATTCCTAGGAACTATAGAATTGGAAATAAGCCAATAACGGGACTTTGTTCACATAAATTGCGAGATAAGAAAGATGGAAGCCGAGATAAGATCCCTCCGTCCGCTTCGTGCAGCCTCTGTGCGTATGATGGATGACCTCCGTATCTCTAGGAGAGAGTGCTCAAAGTGTATTCCGCTGGATGAAGCTCCGGGGATTATTGATTTTGAAGCTTAAAAGGGTTGGGCATGATCCCTAATTGATGAGTTATTTTTTATCGGCGAAATTATTGCCAATCGGTAAAATCAGAAAGTTTAGGTTTGAATTGGTCTCCGCACGATAAGTTTAGAATTGACCTGATAACTGCACCTAAATATCTTATTTCAGTGTTTATTCCTTTTAAATGGGTAATAATTTATCATAAAAGTTCTCACTAGAATTAGATATGCAAAATTTAGATATTTGCTAGAATTCAACACCTTCTAGCATTAGATGTTTTCTGACTTCAAAAGCAAATCAGTGCATGGAGGTTGCACAAGAATGTGGCACGTGAGTCATCATAATGCGAGTTTTACCCACTTTTATATCCACTGACAGATAAATTGAGATTGAAATGCTAGTATCATTTCCTTGAATTACCTCATTTCACCTTGAAACTTCATGAGCACCTAAGTTTATCGTAAGCTTTCTAATAAGATATCATTCGTCCGACACCCTTATTGGTCTCAAATCAAATAGCCACTTTTTCGGGGAAAAGACATGATCAAATAAAAACCCAAGGATCTAAATTAAACAATACCTACACCTAACAATAGTGAGTCGAGCTTTCCAGCGGCATTAGAGTTGCAAGAATCCAAAAATGGATTTAAAAGGTACTTGTTTTGAAATTTTATGAACTTATGGTCAAACAACTAATTAAACGCCACACCTCAACACTTTTAAGGCACAATGAGTCTTGTAGAAGAAAGAAATCTTAGATGAAACCGGTGCATGCGAGCCCATCTCACATGTAACCCACCGATCTAATGGTAGCGTGGGCTAGGTTCACATGATTCGGATGCGTCCATTATTGGCTCATTGTACAAGTGATCACGACAGGATTCTAGTATATTTAGAAAAAACAAAACAAGTCTAAAAGCCAGGCTCTAAAATAGAATTTGCGTAGCTCACATGACAATCCTCCATAATTAAGTCATGTGTAGAAAAGTTCACATCAATGAATTGGTCTAGTTGGCCTTGTACATTACTAAATGAACATATTGAATGTGTTGGCACAACACGTCATTATTAATAATGCTTTGATTGGGCCACGACGTGAGCCGTCATTATATGAATGTAGTACCAATTATTAGTTTATCCCTCTGTAGATAGGATCCAAATTTTACCGTAATCTCATCTATAATGGGTGGATGATATTATTACATTACTTGACTTATTGGGCACATTTTGTCCCATGTGAACATTAGCTCTTAAGGAATTAACGAAGCAACATACTTTTATTCACCTACTCAAAATTTGACGAAGAGAGGGAGACGTTTTGCCCCATAGTCCAAACAGAACAATAAGTCAGAAAGCACTAACAATCAAATCTCCACTCCAACAGCTCACTTCAACACACAAGCAAACCAAATCCAACCATACAAGAAAAATCCATGGAAAGCCATTGACGACAAGCATATAAGCCAAATTATTATTTCCTTTCATTTTTTTTTTGAAGAGGCTTGAAAAGGCGGTGATTGTTAATGGATGGATTCTCAACGAAAAAGAAATTACCCACCTAGCCAGTGCCTCTAAGAACCCCCTTTAGCTTCTTTACCTGGGCATCATCCAGGAAAGTCGTGGCTTGCACCAACTCAGAAGGAAAATTATTAGCGAACAGAGCAAAGTCCAAGATTTGAAGCCTAAGGACTTTACCATGTCACACCCCAAACCCCGAGCGCGCGCACATCCCATTGCGGTCAATCATATATGCGACATCCCAGGATACGTCGCCGACCCATTCATTTCTTTACGCATGCGGAAGCGAAACAAATCCCCTGACAACATTAAACTTGGGATAGAAAAGCAGGCAATCCATCACAATAGCAAACACTCATTTACAAACATATATGTTTAAATACAACACTAAACTGTCTACAAAATAGACCAACTCGACAAAAGGAGAACTATCCTACGACCTACAAGTCGGACACGTTCTCTAATCCTTATGACTTCACCTTTGCAACTCCTCAAGGCCAACCAAAGCTATCTAGCCGCTCCGTCCACCAGGGACCTGAAATTTTAATCCCACAACTGGGATGAAACGTTGTCTCAGCAAGTTCAACCCCCTAAACCCCTATTAGAAAGAAAATACACCCCGGGTGGCCTAGCCACATCACACAGAAGACTTACCTCGTCTTATATCCTTCCTGCAGGTTAGCACAATTCAAATCACTCAATCACAGATAGTAATAGGAACTTAAACCACTGGAATGTCAACAATATCATTTCGACCACAGGAGTCCGGATTATAAGACCAAACCGTTATGACACGTCCCATACCATGTCACACGATTCCGTCCCATAATCCGACCGGTCAATAACACTCAGCATGCGATCCAATTGATATTCACTGCTACACAAGGGCATAGCCTACTCGATGTTCGGCTATTTACTGGCATATAGCCAGGCATCGCCTCCCCACCTTGGAGCGTGGCTTCGTCAGTACGTCGACGGCATTCCCGAAGGAGCATGGGCCCAGAATCTACTGCGACCCGCAACCACCGCGTGGGCATCCCATATAGGGGCAAGTCCGGCTCAACAGCCCAGGACGATTCCTCTTAATTATCACACAGCCAAATCATACTCAGCCCCAGGACACTTTGCATTTCACTCAATGCTTCCACTTAAAATAGTGATCCCGGCCATTTTTCTTCATATTAAAAATATTCCAGAAATTACTCACGTGTGTGAGGACACGCTAATTTCGAATCAAAAAGCCAATATCTCACTTTTTCAAACCTCACTATTTAATATAATCATTAAAATCCAATTTTTGCATCAAAACTCGGCACTTGGGTTTTTATGAATAAATACCACAATCAACACTCAATTTGCCACATCCATTCATCAAATTTAAATTCTAAATGCACAGCGGCAATTAGCACAAAATTCTGAGAGAATAAGGTCCCGAAGAAATTTTTCGAAATTTAATAAATAATTAAATTTATTCCGAAAATTAATTAAATAATAATATCCATATTTTTCGCAATCCACACTCAATTTATAATATCCAACCATCAATTTCAAAATCCAAATACACAGCAACGATCAGCACGAAATTATGAGCAAATAAGGTCCCGAGATAATTTTCGGAATTTATTAAATAATTAATTTTATTCCGAAATTTATTTAAATAATAATATTTTAATAATTTCGAATAAATATATATTATTAAATTATTTAATAATTTCGGAATACTTAAATAAATCAAAAATAAATTCCTTTAAGTCACATCAAAGCTTATATTAATATAAACATACTTAACTTTATACTAAATACACTTTAACTTAATTAAACACCCTAATCTAATCATCAACTAAATAAACTAATCTAACCACCTAAACTTACTTAACTTAGACTAAGCACACTCAGGGCATCATTAACCGTCTAATCAAGATTTAGTGAGCTAAACTCACCGGATTAGCGAGCCGAGCGGACCAAAACGACGGGGACGCCGAGGGGAACAACTTTCCTCAAAGCGAGCCAAGCATTCGGGGCTCGGGAAGACGGCCAAAACGGGCCAAACACCCGCTGCCCTACCCATTTCTGCAGCTGTTGATTTGGGGCCGAGAGGGAGCAGATCCGGAGCTGGGTAGAGTTGGACAAAGCCGGTGGTGGTCCGGCTGAGCTCCAACGGTCCAGGCGACGGTGTACGGCGGCGGAGGGAGCTCCGGCGGCTCCTGAGGCGCACGGACAGAGGCTGAGACGCAGCTGGGGCTCGACTGAAGCAGGGATGACGGCGTGAGGAGGCGCGGTCGCACGGCAGCAGCGGCATGTGAGGCGGCGAACGGTGGTCCGGCTAGGCTGCAGCCAGCCTCGGCGTGCTCAGATCTGCTGGGTCTTCGAGCAAGAACCAAAGATGGAGGAGAGAGACCGCGACGGGAGAGAGGGAGGAGAAAGGAGAGAGAGAGAGAGATGGGACCATTCCTTTTTTATTTTTATTTTTCTTTAATCCAACAAAGATGGCCCACCATGACCTTAGATGACATCATCTTCCACTCACCCAATCCTCCACAACCTCTTCCAATGGGTTCAATTTCAGCTTGCACCGTGGCACACCAATTTTTAAACTTTATATCTCATATTCTTCAATTCTCTTCTAATTGAGTCCATTTGAAGTCCATAAAATTAATCCAATGTCACCGTACTTCAATTCACATCTTCACTTATCCGTAGAACCAACTTAAGTCCCAAAAGCTCGACCAAAGGCGGGCCTACTAATTTCTCGAGCCAAATTAGCCATTCTCTGATTATTTTGCTGAAAAACTCGTCTTGCAAGAAAAATATTCCGAAGATGAATCAATGATCCTAAAATGATTTGTGACATACCCGGGCCTCCAATTTCTGAATTTGATCTCAATTCACGGTTAATTTCACTCTGGCACAGTATTAGCGCGTCCTAATCTACTGGGTAGCTTTTAGAAATTTTCATGCATTTGACCTGTGGTCGATCAAACCACAATGTACATCTTTGACACATGGGCGACTCTCGGTTGTCAGGGTAATCTCAAGGTTTCAAATACGAACACAGGGTACCCAATCGATAGAAAAGTCGGTCCAGTGTCGATCGACAAGAATTGTGTGATCCGGTGGAATCACCAACACCTGATCACATGCCTCTGTCGAGTCGACCTATCTCCGATCTCTAGTTGATTTTTAATTGTGCTGCAATGACCCTTGCAGATTAGCTCGGTCGAAAGATCGCTTCCTGGTCAAATTCTCGAGTCTAATGCATTAGAATTTCTTAACGGTTTCACCTGATAGACTAGTTTTCACATGAGTGGCCGACTCAAAGAAAAGAACTATATGCATGCCAACGAAATGCCCGTCTCAATTTATTGAAAATAGAATTGGAAAATTGGGATGTCACAACTCTTCCCCTCTTATAAAAATTCCGTCCTCGAAATTTAAACCATTACACATCTTAAGCAAAAAGGTGGGGGTACAATTGTCTCATCAAATCTTCGGTTTCCCAAGTTGCTCCTTCAATGCCGGTGCTGCCAGATCACTGCTATCTTGTCCAAACCACTTCGGATCCAAAATACTAAACACTTGCCCACTTAAAATTCCAAAGGTCTTCAACACAAAATCTGCGAAGCTAAACTGGCGATTCTGAGCGGTCTCTAAACTGTCTCTGATAATTGCGACTGAATCATTGATTTCTGAACAAACTCTAGACTTGTGATTTTCTGATTTCTGATCTCATCTCAACCGACTAAAATCCTGTACACTCTGCTCTGCACTGATTAAAAAGAAACTATCTAACTGATCTGCTGAAACTAGGAACCTCTGGTCAAGATCTGGTATAACTCTGACACTGATCTTGGTAACTGCAATCACTGACTATTGTACTGACATTGACCTATGATATTTCTTTCCTTGACTTCACCTCAGCAATTGAAATTCTACACTCTCTGCTATGCACTGCTTAAGAAAGAACCATCTAAAAGCTCTGCCAACTCGGAACATCTTATCTAGATTTGAAATACAATTCATCCCCGGCACTCCATGCAGATGAATTATATGATATACACACACTTCGGTATACCTATTCTAATCGAGATTCTTTTCATGCTGCATTAAGGTGAGTTGACTCTGTTCATCTGTCGACCACAACCTCATAAGGAATCAATACTCTTCCCGACTCCTTAATAAGCCTGTCATAACATTCCATCATGCTATACTTCCATTCCCACACAGGACTCTCTCAAGTGCTTGAAAAAAAAGCTTTCCTGGCTTACATTACCAAATTCTCACTTATTGATACATCCAACACTTACAACTTGTTAGGCGATATCCATCTTCATGCCGATCTACCCATCTCGATGATGTAGATTCTGACTCACCTTCGCACTATCTGGACAACGCTGAAGTTGCTATGATGAGCTTCCCATAAGATCTCTTCTTCAATCCCTGTATCGTCAATTACACATAATCGTCCTCAGAACCTTAGCATCCTATCTTCATAAATCTGGAAATCAACCTCTCTCTCATCTGTATTCTCTTATAAAATCTTTTGAATTTCTGAATCTGTCCACTGAAGCATTTTGATTCTGATCTGAACTTTCGGCTCAATTCTGAGGGTAGTCATAAGATTCAAAGGTGGCTTACTTTAGATTTGAAAATCGAATTTCGAACTTCCTCAAATAAGATCCAATCCCTGAGTACCAACTGTGCAACTAAGGACTCTCGACTCAATGCATCTGCCACTTTGCTCACCTTTCCAGAGTGATACAAAATATCATAGTCATAATCCTTAAGGAGTTCCATCGAGCGACGCTGTCTTATATTCAACTCCTTATGAGAGAATATGTACTTGAGACCTTGATGGTCAATAAAGATATGGAATCTTTCTTTATACCGATAGTGCCTCTAAATTTCCAGAACGAACATAACTACTACAAGTTCTACAACGTGCTTCAGGTAATTCAACTCACAAGATCTCAACTGACGGGACGCATATGCAATAATCCTATCATACTGCACCAACAAGCAACCAAATCCTTTAAACGATGCATTACTGTAAATCTCGAATCCTACTGGACCAAATTGAAATAGTAAGCACAGGTGCATTAGTTAGCTTTTGCTTAAACTCTTGAAAACTACTCTTGCACTTATCTGACCACACAAACTTTTCTTCCTTCTTCAGAAGTCTTGTCAACGGCGATGCTAACACTGAAAACCCTTCTACAAACCGTCTGTAATACTTTGCTAAACCCAGAAAAACTTATGATCTCTGTCACTACAGTCAATCTCGGCCAACTGATCATTGCTTCAATCTTGGACGGGGTCTACGGAGATTTCTTCTCCTGAAATCACATGACCTAGGAATGCAACACGAGTCATCCAAAACTCGCATCTGCTAAGCTTATCGAAAAATCCAAAAGCACTCAAGGTTTGAAGTACCATCCCTAAATGTCTCTCGTGCTCCTCAACACTCTTTGAACACACTATGATAAATTCAATGAACACGATCACAACTGATTCAAGTACCCTTACACATTCTGCTCATAAGACCCAAACAAATAGCTAAGGTGTCCGTCAAACCACGCGGTATTACAATGAACTCATAACTGCCATATCGAGTGCGAGATGTTAACTTCGGTATGTCTTTCTTCCTGATCCTCAACTAATGATACCTTGACCTCCAGTCGACTTTGAGGAACATCAATGTACAAACACAACGAACCAACTTTCTTCTTCACGAATAGAACAGGTGCTCCCCAAGGCGATACATTGGAACGTATGAATCCCCTATTCAACACTTCCTGCATCTACACCTTTAGTTCTTTTAACTCGGGTAACACCATCCGGTAAGGAGCCTTAGGGACTGGCTCTATTCTGGGTGCTAATTCAATCACGAACTCCATTTCTCTTTCTGACAACAAACCTGACAATTCTCTAGAAAATACCTTAGAAAACTCCTGTACCATGATTATGATCTCCATATTCGGCCCCTCAACTGACGCATCCACTACAGTTGCCATGTAGATTTGATAACCAACAACCAGAATCAGGTCATCTTCAGTGACGAATAACAAGGATTGAAGTTCCTCTTCAACTTTCAGTGATTGAAAACTTTCGCATGCTAGTTGAATAAACTGAATTATATCACTACTATGATTCAAAACAAACTGAATTATATCACTACCACAATTCAAAACAACAGAAAGCTCCTTGAGCCAAATCTTTTTATAAATGACTTTCAAGTCATACTTAAGCAAACCCCTTTCGAGTACAGCTATAGTCAGAGATTCATATTTCTATTACTTTATTACCAATCCGAAAATCCTACAACCTTCACTGAAAATTCTGCTGCACTACTCTGATAAAAAAAAATCTCAAAAACATTCTTATTCTGATTGATGCATGGTCGATCCCTTCATGCTCCTCTAGCCATCCTAGTGGCATCCTATCTACAGTAATAGTGCTTACGCTCTCCTGAACTTACATAGACAGTTCCTAACCTGATGGCCGTGCTGGCCATATTCAAATCATGCTCACTTTTTACTCTGACACCGGGCTGACTCATGCCTCCTTTCCACACACTCGGCACACAATCAGTGAGTCCTCTACCTCCTATCAAGTGACATTATGCACCCTTCCTTGCACTGGGGTCCATTCCAAGTACCCCACTGAACATCCTGAAGCATGCTTCCTCTGTTCTTTTCTATTGACGGCGGTGATAGAAACAGCTGTGATTCCATCTATCTATACGGACAATCTTTGATCAAATGACTGTACTGGCAACCCTTGTAACATGTCCTTTCTCTCTTACAGCACGGAACAGATACATGTCCTTTCTTATAGACACGACACACATTGATCGAGTTGAGCACTGACTTTCCTAATTCTACTCTTCCGGTTGGGTGAAATAGGGCATCTTTATTCTAACATCTGCCTTTCTCCCCAATCGATTTCCATCTCTGTCTAAACTGAACCTTGACTCAGATACGGTGGCTTGATCCTCGATCACAACTCCAGATTGAGCCTCAATAGGCATGGCAACAACAATGGTCACAACACTGGCAGCGATAGAAACAACAGCAACAGCGGCGGCTCGATCCAGAGCTTACTGACCCAAAATGCTTCCCAAAGACTCTAGCGCTTGAACGATCCCAACGAACCTAAAATCGTTCGGTGCTGCTACACTCTAAGTACCGACTAGCGGCAGTACTCTCACACTCGCGCTGGTCTAAGCCTGCGCTCTACCTCAGGTACCAACTCTTGTCAGCGTCCTACCCTGAGGTACATGTCCTATCGACCTCTTCCAAGGAGTTCTCCACTCCTGGTCACTCATCCTACAGGCTCTTTATAGACACCTGTTTTCCGATTTCAACATCAGGTTAAAATTTGAGTGACCCCACAAACACATTACCAAACAGCTATCAACCACATGCATCGGCATATTAAAAGCCTTTCCTACTAACTATCCCATAACTCATCGCACCTTATCACTCCATACACAGACCATGCTCTGATACCACTTAAACGGGGATGTCCCACCTCGAACCCCGAGCACGCGCACATCCCATTGCGGTCAATCATATATGCGACATCCTAGGATACGTCATCGACCCATTCATTTCTTTATGCATGCGGAAGCGAAACAAATCCCCTGACAACATTTAACTTGGGGTAGAAAAGCAGGCAATCCATCACAATAGCAAACACTCATTTACAAACACATAGGTTTAAATACAACACTAGACTATCTACAAAATAGACCAACTCGACAAAAGGAGAACTATCCTACGACCTACAAGTCGGACACGTTCTCTAATCCTTATGACTTCACCTTTGCAACTCCTCAAGGCCAACCAAAGCTATCTAGCCGCTCCGTCCACCAGGGACCTGAAATTTTAATCCCACAACTGGGATGAAACGTTGTCTCAGCAAGTTCAACCCCCTAAACCCCTATTAGAAAGAAAATACACCCCGGGTGGCCTAGCCACATCACACAGAAGACTTACCTCGTCTTATATCCTTCCTGCAGGTTAGCACAATTCAAATCACTCAATCACAGATAGTAATAGGAACTTAAACCACTGGAATGTCAACAATATCATTTCGAACGACCACAGGAGTCCGGATTATAAGACCAAACCGTTATGACACGTCCCATACCATGTCACACGATTCCGTCCCATAATCCGACCGGTCAATAACACTCAGCATGCGATCCAATTGATATTCACTGCTACACAAGGGCATAGCCTACTCGATGTTCGGCTATTTACTGGCATATAGCCAGGCATCGCCTCCCCACCTTGGAGCGTGGCTTCGTCAGTACGTCGACGGCATTCCCGAAGGAGCATGGGCCCAGAATCTACTGCGACCCGCAACCACCGCGTGGGCATCCCATATAGGGGCAAGTCCGGCTCAACAGCCCAGGACGATTCCTCTTAATTATCACACAGCCAAATCATACTCAGCCCCAGGACACTTTGCATTTCACTCAATGCTTCCACTTAAAATAGTGATCCCGGCCATTTTTCTTCATATTAAAAATATTCCAGAAATTACTCACGTGTGTGAGGACACGCTAATTTCGAATCAAAAAGCCAATATCTCACTTTTTCAAACCTCACTATTTAATATAATCATTAAAATCCAATTTTTGCATCAAAACTCGGCACTTGGGTTTTTATGAATAAATACCACAATCAACACTCAATTTGCCACATCCATTCATCAAATTTAAATTCTAAATGCACAGCGGCAATTAGCACAAAATTCTGAGAGAATAAGGTCCCGAAGAAATTTTTCGAAATTTAATAAATAATTAAATTTATTCCGAAAATTAATTAAATAATAATATCCATATTTTTCGCAATCCACACTCAATTTATAATATCCAACCATCAATTTCAAAATCCAAATACACAGCAACGATCAGCACGAAATTATGAGCAAATAAGGTCCCGAGATAATTTTCGGAATTTATTAAATAATTAATTTTATTCCGAAATTTATTTAAATAATAATATTTTAATAATTTCGAATAAATATATATTATTAAATTATTTAATAATTTCGGAATACTTAAATAAATCAAAAATAAATTCCTTTAAGTCACATCAAAGCTTATATTAATATAAACATACTTAACTTTATACTAAACACACTTTAACTTAATTAAACACCCTAATCTAATCATCAACTAAATAAACTAATCTAACCACCTAAACTTACTTAACTTAGACTAAGCACACTCAGGGCATCATTAACCGTCTAATCAAGATTTAGTGAGCTAAACTCACCGGATTAGCGAGCCGAGCGGACCAAAACGACGGGGACGCCGAGGGGAACAACTTTCCTCAAAGCGAGCCAAGCATTCGGGGCTCGGGAAGACGGCCAAAACGGGCCAAACACCCGCTGCCCTACCCATTTCTGCAGCTGCTGATTTGGGGCCGAGAGGGAGCAGATCCGGAGCTGGGTAGAGTTGGACAGAGCCGATGGTGGTATGGCTGAGCTCCAACAGTCCAGGCGACGGCGTACGGCGGAGGAGGGAGCTCCGGCGGCTCCTGAGGCGCACGGACAGAGGCTGAGACGCAGCTGGGGCTCGACTGAAGCAGGGATGACGGCGTGAGGAGGCGCGGTCGCACGGCAGCAGCGGCGTGTGAGGCGGCGGACGGTGGTCCGGCTAGGCTGCAGCCAGCCTCGGCGTGCTCAGATCTGCTGGGTCTTCGAGCAAGAACCAAAGATGGAGGAGAGAGACCGCGACGGGAGAGAGGGAGGAGAAAGGAGAGAGAGGAAGGAGAGAGAGAGAGATGGGACCATTCCTTTTTATTTTTATTTTTCTTTAATCCAACAAAGATGGCCCACCATGACCTAAGATGACATCATCTTCCACTCACCCAATCCTCCGCAACCTCTTCCAATGGGTTCAATTTCATCTTCCGCCGTGGCACACCAATTTTTAAACTTTGTATCTCATATTCTTCAATTCTCTTCTAATTGAGTCCAATTGAAGTCCATAAAGTTAATCTAATGTCACTGCACTTCAATTCACATCTTCACTTGTCCGTAGAACCAACTTAAGTTCCAAAAGCGCGACCAAAGGCGGGCCTACTAATTTCTCGAGCCAAATTAGCCATTCTCTGATTATTTTGCTGAAAAACTCGGCTTGCAAGAAAAATCTTCTAAAGATGAGTCAATGATCCTAAAATGATTTGTGACATACCCGGACTTCCAATTTCTGAATTCGATCTCAATTCACGGTTAATTTCACTCTGGCACAATATTAACACGTCATAATCTACCGGGTAGCTTTTAGAAATTTTCATGCATTTGACCTGTGGTCGATCAAGCCATAATGTACATCTTTGACATATTGGCGACTCTCGGTTGTCGGGGTAATCTCAAGATTTCAAATACAGACATAAGGTACCCAATCGACAAAAAAGTCGGTCCAATGCCGATCGACAAGAATTGTGCAATCCGGTGGAATCACCCACACCTGATCACATGCCTCTGTCGAGTCAACCTATCTCCGATCTCTAATCGATTTTTAATTGTGCTGCAATGACCCTTGCAGATTAGCTTGATCAAAAGATCGCTTCCTGGTCAAATTCTCGAGTCTAATGCATTAGAATTTCTTAACGGCTTCACCTAATAGACTAGTTTTCACATGAGTGGCCGACTCAAGGAAAAGAACTATATGCGTGCCAACGAAATGCCCGTCTCAATTTATTGAAAATAGAATCGGAAAAATTTGATGTCACAACTAGCATTCAATTTGAAGTGCAAATAGCCCCTGAGGCAAAATCATGTTGTCCCCTTTGTTGATGTTCTTCAAGTAGACAGTGTTCGCTCACGACGAGATGAACCCAGCACAGAGCGACCCTTGGAAGACGAGGAAGACCTCCGAGCCGCTCGGGTGCATGTGCATCGGGATGACCTTACCGGGGGCACTATTTAAATTAATGGTTGCAACCAATCTGTAAATGATAGGGACTATGAGTGCATTTGGATGGGCATTTAGAAAGCTCCTTCAAGCCCCAAAGCCCTTTCACCCTAAATTGAGATGTTTGAAACCATTCTTCAAGGGGTTTTCAGGTGAAAGTCGACCCTTAGGAATGCTAAAAGCTCAAGGCAGGTGGAGACCAGCCTTGAGCTTTCAACATTTTCGGAATGCTGAAGGGCTCATTTAATGAAAATAGTAAATTGCCTATTTTGCCCTCAAAACTTTATTGAAAAACCACTTTTGCCCATTTTAAAAATAGAAAAACGTTCTCTTCCCACCCTTCCATCGCTCTCTCCCTCATGACGATCGCTTCTTGCTCGACTGCACTCTTAGCTTGACTACGCTCTTCGCTCAACTATGCTTTTCCTTTGCTCACTTAAGTACTCGTCCTCTGTAGATTCGTCTCTCCTCTCTCCCCCTCGCTCCCGAAGCCTGGTGTTCCTGGTGAGGTTCCGTTTTGGTTCAAACCTCCCTTAACCCGAGGATCTTGGCTCAGAGGCACCAAGGCGGCCGGCGGATTCGTATAGAGCTCGCCCTCTGGCCACTTTCTCCGGGCCGGGTAGGGACCCATGGTCAAACCTAAGTCCGCGAACCTCTTTGCCATGCTTGATCTGTCCTTTCTTGAGCGAGGTGGGAGTCAACTCCATTTCTTTAGTTATCACTCGCGCCAGACCTGAATGAGTTCATTTTGTTGAATCCTAATGTTGCTTGTTCATTACTTTTGAGTTTGGGCGTGCGCTCGAGTTCCCAATAGATCAATGTTTGCTCCCCAATTCACTGCTCACCATGTGTTCGTTGAAATGGCCGAACCAAGTTAGCGTATAGTTTCATTCCGTTTCAGGGTTGATTGTTTGCTTGGTGTCTTATGTTTTAATGCCATGTGAGAGCTATTAAGCTGGAGCTAACCAGGCTTTGTAGAGTTGCTTGTTGGTGTGTCCAAGACGAGGAAATCCACCGGCCATCAATGGGGCAGGTTGTTCAAATACTCGAGGGGGTGTTGGATGTGAACCTGCCCAGGATACCGAGAGCCCTTCAACTGTTTCTTAATAATCAGGAGCATGTAGTTTTTTTCACTGAGTCATCATCGGCAAACCAGAGTTCCCAGATGAAGAGTAATACCTCAATTGCTGCCTTGCAGAAGCAAAATAGTTCATCTTCAACAAAGTCCAAGTCTTGAGGATGATAAGATAAGAGCTTCGTACAAGAAGTACTTCAGTTAGTGCATATACTCTTATGCTTTTTCTGTAGTCAACAAAGAATCTCAGCATTTGGGGATTGGCTTTCTTGGGCCTTTTTTCCCTAGCTTTTTTTGTTACATATTGGATGACCGGTTGTAAAGACCCTTCACTCTGTATAATGATCCGTTCTCTGCTTTTTGAGATCCAAAAAGGTGATATTGGTAATTAGCATCGAAAACTTTCTGATAATTTTGGCACTGGAATTGGGATCTAACATATTGGTATCTCCTAGCTTGGATCCCAGCTAGTGTCTCACATGGTTCTAAAATCTGCCCCCATCGCATGCAAAGCAAGCTGTAAGGCTTGGCATTTCTAAGTAATAAACCTTTTGCTACTTGCTTGGTTTATACAATGAGTCATGGTATGAAAACCACCCTTAAAACTACGGCTTGCTAGGACCGGAATATTAGATCATGATAATTTCCAACTGATCTATGTATTAGTAGCAGATCCTATTGTTAGAGCTGTAGGATGTTAATGCCCGCTCCATTTTTCACATAGAATTTATATCTCTTCTAAGGTTGAGTTTTTTTAATCACCTCATTGCTTTATGTTTCGAATATGAGTACTCGAACCTTTTAGCAAAACTAATTTATAATGTGATGGATGAGACTTCTGTTGGGTGCTCTTACTCACTTTATAAGTTCTGTAAAACTAAATTCAGTATCTCAATGTTACTAGTTAAAAATCTCTATTGTTTGTTGTGGTGGAAAATTGGTTGAGTTTCTCATTTCAATCAGGTTGATCCAAACAGTATTTTCCATTGTAAGTGGGATTAAATGCAAGTCCAAGTCCACTTTAATTTATCGCTGAAGAAGCCTGTTTTGGAAGGCCTACCTTTTATTTTTCAGTTCATAATCTATTCATATCAAGGCTAATCTTGTTCGGCCTTCGCAGTACCATAGTCCCCTCACTTTTGCCAAGCTTCCCCTCATTTGTTTTTCCTTTTTGCCATTACACCTTTTTTCTTTTCCTTTCGCCTATACACAATTCTTTAAATACTTTCGATATGATGTGTTGCTTTTTTTTTTTTTTTGGTAAGGTCGATATGATGTGTTGTTTCACTTTTCTTGCGGCAATTATTCTTCTTGTAATTGAGAAAGAGAGCACATAAATTTTTTCCATTTGATTTTTTTTAGCAAAAAAAGAAATTTTAATTTTAATAAAATTATTACACAACATCTTTACATTGTTGTCAAATATAAATTTAAAAAAAAAAGTCGCAAACATTAATTTTTTAATTTTAAACAAATAAAAAGTAAAATATTTAGATTAATCACCAAATGGGCTTTGCAAATGTGTTTTCTACCAAATAACATTTTTCTCAAAATTGATTTTCAAAGCAAAATTTACCAAACAATCTTTACATTTCCTCCAAAGCCCTTTAGGCTAAACTGTTTTGCATTTTCCCAATGAGTTTTCCAAATGCCGAACCAAACGCACCCTATATAGATGCTGGAAATATTCACAGCTTATCTTAAAGGTAGCAAAGATTGTTGATGAGTTTTAGGGATGTGTGTACTATAACTCTTAAAATTTGTCGTGAAAGTACAATTGAATCTTAAAATTTTTAAAAAGTACAATTAAGTTCTAAGATTTGTCAAATTGGTGCAATCGAGTCTTTCCATTGACACCGTCAATTTATTTAATAGAAAATGCTAACATAGCATTTTTAAATTAATTTATTTTTCTTGCATGACATTTTTTTAAAATTTTTTTGCTTTAAATATTATTTAAATAATAGTAAAAATAAGATAAAATAATGTTAAAAAATAAAACTGGAAAAAAGGGGGGGGCTAAAGAGGTTGGGACACCTAGAGTGCCATAACTTGGCACGGAGGGACACTTAAGTGCCATAACTTTGAAATGGTACACTTAAGTGCCAATATCGGAGTAAAATGGAACACTTAAGTGCCACCCGGCGAAAATCCGGCCAAATGGCTGACGTGACAATTTTCCGGCGAGTTTGGTCCAAAACAACGTCGATTTGCACGTTGACGTGGCAGAGAAAAGGTAAAAACGACACCGTTTCATATCTGACGTGTAAATAATAATATAAAAATTAATTAAATTATATTTAAACTTAATATTATTTAAAATATTCAAAAAATTTAAAAAAAATAAAGAAAAACTTAAAAGGCGGGAGGGTCGAGCAGGCGGGTGAGGTGAGCCCTCGCCGCCGCCTCCCCGCCATCACCGGGAAGGTCCGGCGACGACGGGGGGAGGGTCGGCCGACCGACGACGAGGGCTGTGAGCCCTCACCGGATTGCGGCGAGGGCTCGTGGGCCCTCGCCGCCCTCGCCGCCGGTCGGCCGACCTTGTTGGCCCCTGGCCAGGGCTTGGCAATCCTAGCCGACCCTCCCCACTCCGTCGCCGGCCCTTCCCGGCGGCGGCGAGGGCCCGCGACCCCTCGCGCCCGGGGCCCAGATCCGGCGGGGGTCGCGCCCTCCGCCTCCCCGCCGCCCCGGGAAGGGCCGGCGACGGAGTGGGGAGGGTCGGCCGGGTCGGGCCCGGGGTCGTCGAGCCACGGCGAGGGCGGTGAAGTGTGAGTCACACCTGTGCGTCGGCGCTCACCGCCCTCCGTCACGGCGCGACTCGGCCTCCCCCCTCCCGGCCCTTCCCGAGGAGGGGCGGCGAGGGCACCGCCCTGTTCAACCTCCCCTTTTTTTTTAAATTTTCTTAATTTTTTAAATTTTTTAAATTTTTCTTTTTTTTAAATTTTTTGAATATTTTAAATAAAATTAAGTTTAAATCTAATTTAATTAATTTTTATATTATTATTTACACGTCAGACACAAAACGGCGTCGTTTTTGCACTTTCTCCGCCACGTCAGCATGCAAACGACGCCGTTTTGGACTAAACTCGCCGGAAAGTTGCCACGTAAGCCATTTGGCCGGATTTTTGCCGGAATAGCACTTAAGTGTTCCATTTAACTTCGAAACTGGTACTCAAGTGTACCATTTTGAAGTTATGGCACTTAAGTGTCCTCCCGTGCTAAGTTATGGCACTTGGGCTGTTTTTCTGCCGTTGGGGCAGCATTGTGGCTAGGCGCTGCCCTTGCCGAAAATTTATTTTAGAAATTCACTTAACTATAATTGAGCGCTACATCACTAATAAACCAATAAGAACGTAGGATACTTTAATTGAATACGTATGTAGTGGCTTTTTTCTCATAATTTTATGCAAAAAATTTCATCCATTTTGATAAAAACACAATTAAACTTATTTCTCTCGTTGAAACCAGAATTTTCGTTAGCAAATCGAGCGTGCATTTTTGTAAAAATAAGAAATATATGAAAATAACAAAAAACAGTAAAATAAAATTTCGGCGCATCTCACTACAGCCTCGCGTCCACATATACGTATTTCTAACATATACGCAATGGGCGGGGTAGAATGAAGCAGAGAGAACTCACAAACACGGAGCTCAGCAAATTCTGCTTCTCATCATCAATTTCCAGGAGCTTCTGGGTCGCGATTCCCTCTTCATACTCGGCCACCTCCAGTCCACCAGTAGCCGCCGTTCGTCTCCGATCGCCGACCACCGTAAAGAAGAGAGTATAGGGAAGGAGTTCTCATGTTTAGTTGTGATTCTCTCTTGATTTCCTCTATGAATCCTCACTTCTCTCTCTCTCTGTGTCGCTGATTGCCTTCGCAGGCCACTTCCCCAGCACCACCAGCTTCGCAGTCACAGTAAGTGCTCCGTCCGCCCCTAATTCGCATACTCTATTTCTGCTGAAGGTAGGGACCGAGTGCTCGATTACCCCTGCATGAATTCCGGTGGCGTTCGAGCCTCTATGATAAGTCTGGATATGACCTCTCTCTTATTTCTGCATCTAGATCCTTTGGCCGAAATTTCCACCACCTGTTTGATAAAATTCTTGAACTAGATCAGTGCATGTTTTGATTCAGATTCTGACGTAGGACTTTCCATTGCTTAGTCAATTCATTATTTTTGTCGTAAAAATTTACTTTTGTTTCGTTTCCTTTCATTTCAGAATTTAGTCGCTATTCATTTTAGATTTGTTATTGAAATTCTCGGATTAGATGCGTCTCCAGTGTGTACACAAGATGAATCTGATACTGACTACTCCAGAACTTGACCGAGGGCCCCTTGAAGGAAAACGAATTGATCCGTGCATGTTTACTTCTTATACTTCACTATATGCCATTCTGTGTTTAATGTGCCGAATCACAAACATATTATGAAAAAATGTTGCTTGTTTGCTCTCTGTACGTGTTGAAATCGCAAGTGTATTGAGCGAATGCTACCATCTCGAATACTGATTGCATGCTGCAGGAGCATTCAGTTGCTGCTCTAGTCATCGTATGTGCATTCATTTGGGTGCACTGTGTTACTGATTGGTTCATCAGCTGTATTTCTATTTCGGATACGCTGAGTTGCTGATGTGATTACTGTGTTGTGTTCGTACTGATGTGTAGAGTTACGGGTTATGTCTACACTGTTCGTGCTTGCTGTTCGTATGTTCTGGTATGCGTAATCATGTAATTGTGTCATTGATGTGCTATTCGTTGATGCTAAGTGCTTGCTGTCCAGATCTTCTCTTTCATTTTTTCCTATTCTAGTTGAGAGCGTTACTACATTATTGGAGCCTCTAGTGTTGTGCTCGTGACTAAAGGATTCAAAGTTATAATGGCCAGTATGAGGAGACCATTGTTCAAATTCTCTTAGACTATGTTTATTTCGTGAAAAATAAATGTTTTGCATAATATTTTCCTAAAAGTAATCACTTGTATCGCATAAAATAATTAGTTAGTGAAAAAATATTTTTAATATCGACAATAATTTATGTCTAAATATTTTCGTGAACCATTCATTTTCGTAAACGATACAAACAATTGTTTTAAGTAAAATTATTTTTAAATCATTCATGTTCCACGAAGTAAATTTATCGTTTATATCTCTTATGAAAATGAATGAATATTGTCAACGAAAATATTAGAAAATTCATTAAAAAAAAATCCATGTCAACACTGGTTGTGTTAGATAGGACACGTGGCATCCATGTGACCAATTGGCAAATCGTTATAGGTTTATAACTCAATCGGTATAATTGAAATATTTATGACTAAATTGGCACGATTATAATAAGTTTAAGACTTTTTTGGTACTTCCTCTTGGATAATTGGTGTAGTATATACTAATTAATATATCATACTTAGCTCATTCCTCAATGGCATAAGTTTTTGAATAAATGTGTGTTTAACTAAATATGTTGACTAGCTTAGACTTTGGACTCTTCCTTGGAGATCTTCTTAAGTAAAGCTCTCCTTTAGTGATCTTCCCATATAAATGTATTAGCCTTTTGCCGTACAACCCCAAATGTTGTTTGTCAAGTTCAATTGGGCTACCTGACCATGTGTTTGTACAAGAACAATCGCATATCATAATTAGATATTTTTTTGACAGTGGGAACTTGGTTAATAAGGGTGTGTATGACAAAATTTCTAGAACAGAAATAAATTTATGTCTAGAAATTGATTTCTCAAATTATATTCCCTGAACGAGTTTCTAAGCAAAATATAATTATGTTATCAAATGGATTTATATGTCAAACTTATTTCGGGGAACAAAAAAACAAATAAATAAAGAAGCATAAAGAAAAAAGAACACCTAAAGTGCCAAAATTTGGCATAAGAGAACACTTAAGTACAAAAAGTTTTAAAAATGACATTTGAGTATAACTTCTTTTTTTTTAATGGGACACCTAAATGCCAAGTCCGGCGAAGGTGGCCAAAAATCAACAACAACAACAACTGCTGCTGCTGCTGCTGCTTCAATGTCAAATTTGTGTTCGTTTAACATTTTTTCACTCAAAGGTTTGGTACTACACATTGGTTGTAGGACTCGCTCTCATAAATATTAGATCTGAGATTTTTCAATATGTTTATGTCGTTTGTGTATGATAATGGTGCTGGAGACGTCGAACCTAGGCACACATCGCTAAAAGGCAAAACCGTAATTACGAGTAGAGATTTCGGTGTGTGCTTATCAGTGATGGTACTGTGTGATTCTATGATTAGCCGTTGATCCTTTCACTTGAATCCAGTTACAAAAAGATGAGCTTGTGACAATCTCTGCTATTACAAATCTGTTTTTAAATGACGAATTTGTGATGATCTCTGCCAACGCCTTGATTTTTGATCTTTTGTTTATTTTGGAGATTTATCGTTTGTTTTGTTATTGTGACTTTTGAGATTGCCTTTCACGTATAAGTTTGGTAATGAATGTAAATTTCTTTTTGACCAAGAAAAAAAACACCCACACACATTCACATGAGCACTCCGCTTTTGTTCTATTCTTGCATACTCACATGACACGCGAACACAACTTCCTTTTCGTCTTTATATGATTTTTCTGCATGCGTCTGCTTCTTTATTCCGCTTTTGCCCATGCTTTTAGGAAGAGGAATATGACTCTTCTTTTCATCAAGGCAGGGGATGGAATGGAGGAAACCTGAATAAGGGAGGATTAAGCTTAATTCGGACAGAGCAATTAATGCCTGGAGAAAGAACCAGGAGCAATAGGTCTTTTGAGAGACCATCAGGGGAGCTGGATAGCCAGTTTTCCTCGAAACACAGGAAGACGAATGCTTTTATTGCTGAGATTTGGACGTTAAAAGGCAAAATTAGACCAGTGCTTTGAATACTGCTATTCATTTGCATAATGAATTAGAAGCTTTAGCGATTATTTATGCTTTTAAGAGCAAACGGTGTAACAATCTTCTTATGGAACCTCTCCTTGTCGAGTGCAGGAACTTGTGAGGGAAGAATGGAGGCGTACTGTGAATTGAGCATATACACAGAGAAGCAAACGGATGCGCCGGATGCTCTGGCTAGATTGGGAAAGGAGCAGCATGTGCAGTTTACTATTTTCACTAGTATTCGAGATGTCATCGAAGATACTTAGTATGAGGATGCACTTGATAGTATTTCGATTACGAGTAATGTAACTTGACTGGTTTAATTTTTGAACGATGGTCTTCGTTTCACTAAAAGGAAAAGAAAACCCCCTTGGATTTATCTGAATATGATCCAGACCATCATGAAATGGCCGAACTCATAAGTCCAACAATTTGGATAGTGGGCCTAAAATCTGACACATTCCTGAGTTAGGTTTACAAAGATGTTGGTAATTTTAAATATATACATATCCGTAATATTTTTATTCACCACCTTAGCAAGTATTTTCTGAGCACCATGGCGAAAATCATTCTTTTAACCTCTTTTTTCTATTCTTTTCACCGATAACTCAAAAAACCTTGCAAAAGTGTGGATTATGCTGATGTGACCTTCACATAAAAGAGATAGATGAACATCTTTGTCTCATAAATGAAGAGCATTGTCATCCTCAGTTATTAAAAATTTTATATGCATTTAGCTTGATGTGAGTATTTTCAAAAGCTCAATATCAGAATTTTTTCTTAAAAAAACAATAATTAACTGAATAGTGAATTTATTTAGTCTTTGAGAAAGTAAGAAAAATGGGGAGGTTAAAGATTTAAATGGAAAGTCAATCACTGAAATTAGCTCATATTTGGGAAAAAAAAAAAAGATAAAAGAGGGAACGTTTTTCGTGTGCACCGCGGGAGGAGGGCACGTTTGAAAGTGTGAAACCATGAATGTATGAAATTATTGAGGGCTCTTCCCAAGTTGTACACGTCAGGAAAGAGGAAAGAGAGAGGATATTTCAGGAGAGGTGTGGACACGGCCGTTGACTCTTGGTCAACTCTTATTCTACTGATATTCTAAAATATCACATTTCTAGATTCCTGCACAAATCAATCGTTTCCACCTATATGTACCGAGCGAAAAAAAAAAAACTTTATGCATTTTTTCTCACTTTAATCTGATGTCCCCACAGCCCCGCTCGTCAACCCAGGTCACTTTTCAACCCATGTGGATATGGGAGAAAGTGAGCATCTAAAGGGCTTTGTGGATAGGTACCCTGAAACTACCGAAAAGTAATGGCCGACAAAAGTAGAAGTAGACAATAATACCAAGCCAATGGTCGACAAAAGATGTCATTGCAGTCAAGAGTGTCACTAAAGTTCTAGGATTTTTGGGTCATTTTGAATGTATTTAGTAACGATTCTATTTATGAAAATAATTTTTATTTAAAAATAATTTTTTCTAATTATATTATCAAAAATAATTTCTGAGAAAAAAACGTGATTAATAATCGTCCAAAATTTATATTCTCAGAACAAAAATGCATTTATTAGAATTCTTAAATTTTTATTTCTTTTAATTTTTAAATATTTTTATTATTTTTTTATTATTTTTTTCTTTTTTCTTTTTTCTTTTTTTTTTCTCTTCTTCTTCCTCTTTCTTTGTAGCCAATCGCCAGTCACCAACCACGCTGGCTGAGGTCTAGCAAGCTTGTCGAAGCCTTGCTTGGCCCAGGCGAGCCTCGACCTCACTAGATCTAAGCGAGGCCATGCCTTGTTGGTGGTTGGGCGAGCCTCGCCCAGATCTAGAGAGCTCCACTGGCGAGGCTCAGGTCGATGAACCTTGCCATGGCTCGACATTGTCAGGAGCTGACGCCGCTCCGACGAGGTTGCCAACCCTCCTCTGGTCGATCATCGGCTGTGATTGAGGTTGGCAGCCGGCCAAAAGAAAGAAAAATAAAAGGGAAAAAGAGAAGATGAGAAAAAAATTAGAACTGATTTTAGGAATTGTTCCCCAAAACAAAAACACTTTTTTTCTACTTTTTGATTATATTCTAAATTTATTCCCAAGAACAAAAAAAAATTATTCTCAAAAATAAAAATTTTACCAAATAGGCTTCTGTTCTTTTTATTTTTATTTTGTGGAACAAAAAATTAGAAATAGATTTTCCGGGAAAAGAGCCATTTATTGCCTCTTCTCTAAAGTTTGTATGACATCGTTAGAGGAAATCCTGACGTGCATGGATTATGACACCTGATAGAGTCTCTCACCACGAAAAGACACGGAAGAAATAGAGAGAGGGCTTTAATATCTGAGCTTTGCCCCATGGTTCGATAAATAGAGCCCGAAAGCATTTCCACTCCCTCACAATGGCACCCTAGTTAATTCGGTTTTTCCTGCTAATAGGAAGATTTGCGAAAAATGAGTAATAATAATTGCTAATATCATTTGTAAAAATAAATTGAATGCAAAATGTTTTTGTCGTCCACAAAAATAATTAAGTATAAATTATTATTGATAATGAAAATATTTTCTATCAATTAATTTTTCTAAACGACATAAATAATCATTTTTCCAAAAATGTTTTCTAAATCGCTCATTTTCTACAAATGAACGCACCCAGAGAGTTGCATCATTTTCAATCCGTCTAATTCCGGCCAGGTAGTTTTTTCCTTCTATGTCTAGTGTTTTATGATTAATAGTTTTATGTCAACGTGAGGCTTCCAAATTTGAGATAATGCCTATGTGGCATTGGGCATCATCTCAAGAAGATGATATTGGATATTACTGAAGATTTTGGTTTCCACCTTAAATTAAGACAACCCTTCCCTTTGACGAAATAAGGTCTGAGTTTTGAGTACCCGGTTTTATGGCATCTTTCAAAAATGATTTTCCTTAGCAAAAATTGCTTCAGGGCAAGTTAAAAAATCATTATCAACAAGATAAGTATTAAAATCATTCTTAAAAAGTTTCTTTCCTTGGTTTTTTACTCGTTCTCAATTTGTCATTTGATTTTTCAATATCATTTGTATGAAGAGGTGCATGAAAAATAATATTAGTTCTTAACGGAAAAATATGTTAAAAAATTATGCATTCTTTGTCTCAACATTGTATTGTTATCAAGCACATCACTTTTTAGCCAAAAAAACGCACTATTATGTTCAACATAACCACAAACATGCAATCATATGTCTTAAAACCTCTTTTTTTCCTTTTATTAGTACCAAGAAGCATAACCTTAGCAAGGCGCCCCCCCCCCCCCCCACCCCCACTTTCAAATATTCAATAGGAAAAGTGCACTTGAAGTCTTAAAACTCATCACAAAAGTACAATTAAATTTTAAAACTATCAATAAATACAATTAAGTCATAAAACTATAAGTACAATCAAGTCTTTTTGTTAACTCCATCCAACTTGACTAATAAAAAATATTGACGTTACTAAAATAGGAAGGATAAGGCTAAAATGATGTTGTTTGTGTTCAAATCTAATTTTTTAATCTAAATATTATTTAAATTAAATTTAAAAATAATATAAATTTATATAAAAGTGGGGAAGGACGGCAAAATCAATCAAGGGCCTATAGGACCCTTGTCGTTGATACCCCACCATCGCTGAAATGGGCTAGCAATGGTGGGGCAAGGGTCGGCCATGATCGCTGATTCGTCTTGCCCTAGCTAGTGGCTAGCAACCCTAGCTATCAACCACTTATGATGCATTTCATTCAATTGAGTTAAACTAGCATATATCTTTCCTTTGTTTTCAAAACCTTTTGAAATGTGGGGGATTGTTAAATATTTCAATAGTTTTGGAATATGTAAAGCCATTGCTTTGTAACAACTTTAATATAAGTTATGACCACCATGAATTTGTCACAGTTTTGGCTGCCATCAATTTGTGAGGGATTTGTAATAGGACAAATACATTAGGAGTGCCATAACTTTCATATAACACTTACTTAAGTGCCATAACTTTTTTTTTTGTTCACTTAAGTGTCACAAATTTTAAAAAATCAATTACTTAAGTGTCATTGATAATTTGTCTCATTGGAAAATCCGCCACCGGCCTCGCCCAGATTTGATGAGGACCTTTGTGCCCTTGCCCATGACCAGCAAGGTTGCCATGGCCTTGGGCGAGGTTATCGTGGCCTCGCTGGCCACAAGAGACGCAGCCTCGTCACGAAGGTCCTCGCCTGCATCTATCAATGGCCTCACCTAAGTTCTTCATGGCCTTGCTGGACAAGGGCGAGGCCTTTGCGATTGGTGAACAGAAAAAAAAAATTAAAAAAAATCAAAATACATATTTTAAAATTAATAAAAATCCACGTGGGACGATTTGCCAAAGGTGGCACTTAAATAATTGATTTTACTTTGATGCAGCACTAAGCAAAAAAGAAAATTATGACATCAAAGCGACCGTTGTATAAAAGTTATAACACTCCTACTACACTTGTCCCCATTTGTAATAGTTTTCAATTTAATGCAAGAATTGATGATGGAAAAATAGCTTTCCCTTTCATTTGTTGTTGCTCCAAACATAATTCAAAAAAGACATACAAAAGCAAGAACATCTTTACTCTTCTTCTTATTTTTCATTTCTTTGTTGGGTTTAACATACAAATTTATTGTTTATGTTCCCTCTATTATTCAATGCCATGGCCTGAGAGGCTAGATACGGTTGCACCGAATTTTATACTACGAGATGCGGAATTATCTTAAAGGAGGATACTTCCACGGCGCAAATAGTATCTCATTTTCATATTTTTCAACTATTTTTTACAACATTAATAACTTACCAACACTATTAAGAATTTACTACCTTCCAAATAAATTGCTGTATTATCAAATCTTCTGAATTTTTTTTTGCAAGCATCATAAGTAGATAATCATCACTATAGTAAATATGTCAACATTTTAGTAATCTATTAATTTATTGATTTCTTTGAAGTGCTATTGTCACATCACTACAAACTTTAGAATGTTCGGTCATAGTAGCATTCCCACTTCAAATGGACAAAAAAAATTCATCATTAGCGTGACCATGAGGCATGTGAGCCTTGCTTTGATACTAGGTAAAAATTGAAGCAGGGTATAAACAAAGGAAATGGCATAAATTAACTTTTTTCAATACATATCCAATTTAATTTTTGACAAAACAAAAAATCTGCTTGAGATAATGCCGAGGCCACATACACAATAATGTCCGAATTTGGTGGACCGAAAATGAACCGACTCTCTCTCACCGAGAAACAACCCTCGGAAGTGCATAAACAGTACAAGGGTGCCATTGTTGGGCTAGTTGAAAGGTTTCCAGTCACCCTCTTGTATCTTACGTGCAGATGCCTTGTCTCTATCCCTTCCATCTTTTCATGCTGCGACACCTAGCAAGTGTCATAATCCACGGGACCCAGATTTCCTCTTGAGGATGTAGGCAATGACGTCATAGGAACTTTTGGAGACGGAAGAATGTCACATAATTTCGGGCGAGGAACTTTGGCAGCTAGGAGAAGACGCAAGAATATCACATCATTCCGGGGGAGGAGCTTTGGCAACATCCTTGACTTCAAGGACATCTTTAAGTCGCCCAATATGGGTCAAAAAGGTATTGTCGTGTGTACAATAAGGTGTTGTCCTGTTAGGAGGAAGACGCAAGAATATCACATCATTTCGGGGGAGGAGCTTTGGCAGCATCCTTGACTTCAATGACATCTTTAAGTCGCCCGATGTTGGGTCAAAAAGGTATTGTCCTGTTAGGAGGAGATGCAAGAATATCACATCATTTCGGGGGAGGAGCTTTGGCAGCATCCTTGACTTCAATGACATCTTTAAGTCGCCCGATGTTGGGTCAAAAAGGTATTGTCCTGTTAGGAGGAGATGCAAGAATATCACATCTGGCAGCATCCTTGACTTCAATGGCATCTTTAAGTCGCCCAATATTAAGTCAAAAAGGTGTTGTCCAAGAGACGTCCTTTGCATCGCATGTGCACGGTTAGGAAGAAATGGTACTCAATAATTTCATACACTATTGCACTTTCACAGACATGTCCCTGTACCACGATGCACGTGAAAAACGTACCACCTTTTTTTTATTTTTAATTATGAGCTAATATCTTTTTTTTTCAAAGATAACATACATTCCATACTCGGGAATAATTTTTTCTTAGAAAAAATTGTGATATTAAGCTTTTGAGAATATCGATGTCACGCTAAATGTGTATAAATTTTTTTTATTGACTGAGCATCATGATGTTATAATTTTATGAGGTAAAAGTAAAGATGTCAATGTATCTTTTTTAACGCCAAGGGAATATATTTTGAATTGGGGATGAGAAGCAAAGAAAAAAGAGGAGAAGCGAAAAATTGTCCCATATTGCTTAGAAAGTACGGATCTAATGACAACGAATAAAAATATTACATATATATATATATATGTATATTGCATATATCGACATCATAAAAGTTTTCTTATACAAATAATCTCATAATGTAAATATAAACCTATTTATAACATAAAGTTACGTGCAAAAAATAAAATTTGATTATATATCATTATCTATAATTTGTTGTGCAAAAATATTTTGTATCACCATTGTACAATATAAAAGCACTTTGAAGAGGATATATGATAAGGAAAATTCCAAACAAGGGCCCGAAGTGCACTCATTTTCTTAAATAAGGGTCTAAAGTAGTCCCATTAATCTAAAAGAAAGATATAAAGTAATTATATTTGTTTCAAATAAGAACCTAACCTTACTGGCTCATCAGCCAACAAAAAATTTCGATGTGGGACTAGAGAATTTTCGTCAAAACACAATTTAAATTTATATCAATTATTTTTTGCTAATAATTAAAAAATAAACTTAAAAAAATTAGAGGCAGGAAGGAGCCCTCCCTTCTGTCTCTGTTCTTTTTTAAAAAAAAAAAAAATTGGTTTGTTTTATGGAAAAAAAAATTAAAAGACAAGATTGCCCTTATCAAATAGTGAGTTGAAGGCTATCATTTGAAACAAAGTTCACTTCAGATACTTATTTGAGAAAATGAACGCATTTCAAGCATTTATTTGAGAAAATAGAAGCACTTCAAATCCTTATTCGAAATTTTTCCTATATAATAGATACATGGTCATTGTAAGTCTTTTTTACACAAATAATCTTAGGATGAAAACATAACCTGTTTATGAAATATATGTACATGCTAGAAGTAGAAATTGAATATGTGTGATTCTATAAAAACCAGCTTATGTAAAGATGTCATGCGCAAAAGCACGGGATTGCAGAAAGGGCCCTGGTCCACTTTTTTTTTTCCCCACACATCAAATAAAATTAGTAAATCACCAACTTCTTTGAAATTTTACGAGCACAGCTAGTAAATTACTACTGTTATATGAATATATTTGATTTTCCATTTAAGTCTTACCACTTCTTTTTTAATCACGTTTTTTGTAAGCCTATGCCGAATGTAACGTTTGGAGTCTTATAACCCGAATTGACCCAATCTTTTTAAGGGCTGTTCTGTTCGTGTTTTTCAAAAAGTCAAAAAGGAATATATACTTTTCCATCAAAATTTAAATATTATCCACATCATAAAAGGTCATGAAAATTTTTACATATGATCTAAGTGCCAACGTCTATATATTGTCAAAATATTAGGTGTTACGAGCTAGCAAAGGCCTAAATGCATTATAACAATATATAAATTTCGTAAAAAGAGAAAAGTAAAATTTCATATAGACATGCTTGAAGAGAATTGAGATGGGCTCAAGGCAATCCCAACCTAAAATTAAGGTTCAAAGCGGCCGGGCTACTCGGATTTTCTGCCTCGAAAAAAAGAAATGGATCAACCAATATGTAAGATTATTTGCATTTTTGTTAAATTTAAAGAAAAAATAATTGCATGAGTAAAATTCAAACTAAGTAATTTTTCAAATCACTCATTTTCTACGAAATGAACTTACTTAAAGAGTCCAATCATTTTCGGTCCATCGAATTTGGACCAAGTAGTTTTTTCCTTCTATATCTAGGTGTTCTTTGGTTAATAGTTTTATGTCAATGTGAGCCTTCAAAATTTGAGATAATGTCTATGTGACATTGGGCATCATCTCAAGAAGATATATATATATATATATATATATATATATATATATATATATATATATATATATGTTGACACATAAATTTTGCCTATTTATTTAAGACTTAAAATTAGAGATTAATTTCTAATCCCTAAACAATAAATAATTTTCATTGAATTGCATCACATATAGACATTAGGAACATTTGCATTACTAGTATTAATTGTTAGAAATGTTTTAAATTAATTCAAATTAAAAAAAAAAAAAGAACGCGGCAGGGCCGGGCGAGGGCCAGACTTAGCCCGGCCCCCCTTTGTTTTCTTCTCTCCTCTTACCCCCTGCGCGTCCCGTTCTCCTCTTCTCCTTCTCTCCTCCGCCTGGTTTTGGACGATGCCTCGACGACAAACGACGTACGATGAATGTCGCGCGGGACGACGGGCCTGGGCAAGCTGGCAGCACATGGCGACGCTGCTTAAAAGGGAGGAGAGGGTGGACAGAGAGGGGGGGGGTTCTTTGGCTGAAAAATCCAGAGAGAGAGAGGGAGTGATCCGACGAGAGAGCCCCGAGTGAGAGCGAGGGAAGAGAGTCGGAGGGAGAGACCGCCGGTTGCCACGCCTGAATCGTGCCCGACTACCTGCCACCGTGCCTCCTTTCCAGCGCCGAAGTTCCGGTAAGCGTCGACCCTATTTTGGCCCTGTTTTCGGGCGTGCTGGGCCGGGGCTCGCGGTCATCCGGCTCATGCGAGCTCCGGCCCCGACCATCCTTTCTCCAGCTACCATGTGTCGTTTTTTGTTTGTCGAGAGTCCCGTCGAGAATCCCGGTTGAAGTTGAACCGGAAACCTCATGATTCGCGAGCGCCCTTCACCCGATCGACGAAATGCTTAAGTGAAATCTAGTTTTTTTTTTTTGATATCGGAGAAATTGCCTTGGCCAACAGCCGCCACGTAAACCTCCAACTGTCGCTAGGGAGAAACCACCACCCCGGCGCCACGCGTCAATCACCTAATGGCCCACCAGCCTTCCTATAATGGGCTTCGAACTCTCGACCTCTCCCTTAAAAGCCTGAAGCCTATTCAGTAGAGCCACCACGGCCGGTGGTAACGAAATCTAGTTTTTATCCTCCCGTTTGTGACTGAAATCGAGTCGTCCGTGCACGCCGTGATCTGTGGGAATATTCCAGTGGTGTTGGGCGACCTTGGGCGTCAGCCGTGTAGTCATTCGCGACGTTTCCATCGTCGCCGTAGTTTGTTCAGTGTTTGGTTGTGGTGTGGCTCTCAGCTAGGGGGCCGGAGGTCGGCCGACGAGTGGCGTTCGGAGTGGACGACGCTGGGTGGTAGCTCGGCTGTGTCTTGAGTGCCGGCGAGGGCTTGCCTAAGAAGTGTCGGTTCGGGTGAGGAGCTTCGGTGAAGAGGAGTGCAAGGGGGAGGGGTGCTTCGGGAAGGAGAGCAGGGAGAAGAAGATAAAATAGAAAAGTAAAAGAATAAAAAAGAATTAAAAAAATATTAAAAATTAATTTTTAATTTGAAGCTGGTCATATCCATCGTGTGGGTCCCACTATTATAATTGCTATTCATTTTTATGTAGGTCCCATCCACTGTGAGAGAGTCGTTGCTGACCACAGCCGACTTCAGTCAACAGTGGAAACGAAGGGAGGAGAGAGAGGCAAGCTCAAGAGAACTCAGATAATTTCTCTATTTTTTTAATTTTTAATACTACACAAAATCTAAAATTTACAAATTTGTACCATATTTAACTTAAATTAATTTTCATGTAGCAAGAGTTATGTTTTTCCATGGCTGAGAGGCTTTTCATTAACGAGAACCATATGATGGTATAATAGGCCTACAACTTAATGAGAACCATATGGTATAATAGGCTTGCAATTTAAGCTGATCGACTTCAGATCTTCAACTTTCTAGGAAAGTTGAAAGTCTCTTTTGCATTGTCCATTTACTTTTTGGTTGAAAAACTATAACCAGAGAGCAACCCAATGGCGACACAACCAAGTGAAGAACAAGGAAATCGGAATCACGCAGAACCAATAGCAGGTACATGTTCAAGTTCCAACCGAGAAAGAATATGGTATAACCAACGGAGTCCCAGATATGCTGGAACTTGTATTTTCTCATGGTTCTTTTTATTTTCTTTGTCACCAAACAAACATAATGCTCACCTTGGCTAGAATAAAGGGGGAAAAAAGTATGCGAAGGACTTAATGCTCACTCTTTCTCCTATAGATATTGAAAGTGTTCATGCAAGCGTTGGATCAGCTTCTTCCCAATGTTGTCCCCAATCTGGAGGTGCTTCAGGTGCGTTATCCCTCGAAAGAGTTATTTCCAGTGTGAAATTACTATCTGGGGCGGATCTTCATGAAAATGTTCTTTTCTAGGACACTTCTCAATGTTAGCAAGGATAAAAGACCAACCGAATGATCTGAAAAGTTTGCGTCTATTGCAGGAAATTCCGAAAAGAAAGTGGGTGGACACCATTACCGACCATTGTTGCAAGCTGCATTTAGGGGCAATTGGCAATCTGCTACAACATTTTTCAAAAAAGATGATGCTTTAAAGACCACCAAAATAACAAGCAGATCAGAAACATTGCTTCACATAGCTGCTTTGAGTGTACAAGACCAATTTTTGGAGAAGCTGGTTAAGCTCTTGCCTAAGAAAGCGCTTGAAGAGGTTGATTGCGATGGCCGCACATCCCTCCACAATGCTGTCCTGTGTGGAAGGATAAGGATAGTCAAGGCATTAGTTAAAAGTAGACCAGAGTTGACGCAAGTCGCAGATAAAGGAGGACTTGTTCCTTTGGGAATATCTGCTGTGGAAGCTTCTATGCATAAGGAGATTGCCTGGTTCCTGGCGAAAAAAACGACAAATGGGCAAGGTCATTTCTTCAACAGTCCCTCTGCGATCAACATCATTATGAATCTCACCAAGGCTGGTCATCACGGTAAGATCACCATCGCTCTTTATCTCAATACCATCTGTCTTTTCCTTCATTTTTGACTTATCTTAATTTCCTGATCAACTTTGCTGGTGAATTTGGACAGATATCACCCTTTATCTAGTGAGGCGGTATCCTGAATTAATTGACAAGACAAAAAGTGAGCATGCTAATCCCCTTGACGTACTGGACGCGTTGGCGAGGAATAAGTCTCACTTTCCCAGCGGAACCAGGCTGAGTGTTTTGGAAGCATTGATATACAAATGTCTCTACTTTCTACACTCGCATCTCTTCATTACTGATTCCCTTCAAGATGATCACACGTGGCTCATCACCTGCTCTTTTGCTTCTGAACTGAAGGTATTCCAGTGGGCTTGAACAACGAACCAACAAATAAAAATTCCGATCCGGGTAGGTATGCATTTTTGTTGTTGGGCATTATCTCAGGAACTTTCATGATTTTGAACTTTAAGTCATTTTTCTTAGATCCTCTGTACTAGCAAAAGAAACTGGAAATGTTGGTTTCTTTGTCGGACATAATTCTGATTTCTTGACCTAGTTTTACTTGAATAATGGCTTGAAACTGAACTACTTTATGGATCAGCTTTTCCCTTGGAACCACATATGATTTAACCAAGTGCATAAGTACTGTAGAACTCGATTGGACAATGTGACAAACAAATTACGAGGTCTAACAATGATTCATATCCAATGACTAGGTTTTCTTTGCAAACTGATTGTAGCACTTCAATATCTTACAATGCCACTTTGGAAGGCCACCAAAATTATAGGTACGCTTCCATTTTATCAAGATACTGTCTCTATCTCTGTTCTCTCCGTCCAACTAAAATTCTTTGGCCTGTTTGTTTTTTACTTCTTTTGTAAGTATTAAGTAGAAAAAAGCTCATAATTAATTCTTTGCCACAATTTGGAAAAGAATTCGTGTTAGGCCCGCTGCCTGTGTGAAAAAAAAAAAAAAAACCATTACATATTCATCATTGGATGAGTAAAATCTATGTTTGAAGTTAATTTTGTAATTAAATTTTTCCACATACCATCCATATTATTTATACCGTTGATGGATTTAATAAAAATCCTTCAAAAAATTATTCAAATTCAAACGAAGTTATTTATAAAGTTTTTGTGTTAATATTTTTATATTTTGAAAGATTTTAAGTACTCACCAACTTCTAATTACAAGAAGTGAAAAAAGAATACTTAAAACTGCAAATTGAGGCAAGATTTGATGTTAACCTAGGAATTTCTTGCTTATGGCTAATTGGTCTAAGCAGAATATATGGAATAGAGTTACGTAAACCTAGCAATTCTCCGTGAATCTCAATTGGTGAAATCATGTTCGCTTCATTATCTCTCTCCAGTATCGGGCATGGGACCTAGGGTAAGCCCCTAGCGTTATCCACTCCAAAATAAGGTTGTAATAGATGATGGCATGGGTTTATCATTATATCGCATTAACATAGTAAATTTACACTTTTATTTGGCAACTTTAAAAAGGCGTGAAAGAATAGTAATAGGAGCAGGAGGGGAAAACCAAAATAACTTGTTCGGGAGGGCTTGGAATAGAAGAATATTTCAATGGGAGTGAGTTTCGTGGGTCCCGACAAAATTGTGCATCGGAGAATTTCACCCCAAGTTATATATTCTGTACCAACAAGCTATTGGGTAGATATTAAAGGAATTTTCTCCTCTTCATATAATCTTGTATTTCAGATTTGTTGGAAGCACTCCAAAAAATAAGATCCTAAATACATTAGGCCGATATGGGAGAATGTGCTCTTAAATTACCCGAGATTGAGAAGGTGGACCATTCAAAGTGTGCAAAAATGAGCCCAAAACCACCTCACCACTAAAAAAAATACTGCAGTTCGCAAAACTTATTCACAACTTTTGCCCGTAGTTGCATTCGTCACCTTGACCCAACTTTTGGATGCACCCGAAATGCTAGCCTTGTCCCTAATTCTTCTATTTTTGTCAAAAGAACAATAAGGAAACAGAAGTATAGTATTGCTGCGTTTTTTTTTTTTATAATGAAATTAGAAGTTTTTTAGAAAAGAGTCAGCTCTATCCACTATGTCATTCAGGTGTAACAAGTAAACTGAAACTTCACACAACAGTATGTGACCCATGTGGAAGTTTTGATTTTGTTAGAGAAAAATAGAATGGAGAAAGAAAAAAAGTTGCTCTTATGCTGAGCATGACTAACAATACAATGGATTGTAGGAATAATATGATATCTTTATTACTAGCTGCTATGCATATTTGAATATTATTATCTAAAATAATCTTATATATACAAAGACTACTGTGATTTGCTCTGGCTGGACAGATGTCATTGGCATGGTTATTTTTAGAGCTATTCTATCATATCAACTCTCACAATTATATTCTCTTAATTATGATCAACATTATAAAGCCTCGTTTGAACTTCAAGGAAGATCACTTTCTTCAGGTGCCCTTAGTTCTACTTTCTTCACATCCATTTTTTTTTTCATCCAGACATGATATAAACCTTTTCTTGGAAAATTCAAAAAATGACTTTATACCTTTTAAGTACTTTGCATCAGCAATTACTAAAAGTCACACTTTGCATTTGAGGACTAAACCAATGGGGAAAAAAAAGATCAAAATAACTTTTCTAAAAGAGTAAAAGAAATTAAATAGAATGAGATCGTTCTGTTGGAAATTAATCAAGAGAAAACAAACTGTTTGTTGTAATCAGAATATAAAATTGGAGGTGAGGTACGGATATCCGAATCTCCTTAAGGCGATTAGTTCCTACCAATGGTGCTCCGCAGATTCACGAACTATGCCTCCCAATATACAACACTTGGAACCTGTTTGGATTAGCACTATACAAACATGACTCAGTTGAACCATTCAATTAAACCAGCACAATTAGAAAAATTATAAAAGTAGAAAAGTATATCTAAGCTTTTATGGAATCAAGTCGGAAAAACCAAAAAACTGTAAATGAAGCTCTATGCTCCTATCTATTTATAGAGTTTTTTAGTTCATGTACAAAAAAGATACTTGAATTAAATAGACGCATGTATCCACGGATTTCATAAATCGAGAGATACATGAATCCAAGAGACTTATGAATCCAGAGATACGTGAATTCAAGAAATTCGTGAACTCAATAAATATATGAACTAAAAGATATATGAATTTAGGAAATTCATGAATTTAATAGATACGTAAATAAAAATTTTTAGGAAATTCATGAATCCAAAAGAGATACATAAATAGAAAAGACGTATATTAATTTATTGGCTTTTATTGATCCATTAACCATAATTATAACACGTTTTCCAATCACCCGCCAACCCAAGCTAATGTGGTAGGGGCTTTTGTGAGAAAATACGACAATTAGTAAACTGTTGTGTCTGATAACAAAAATTTGGATGCGAAGCTGGACCACTGTTTTTTTTTTTTTTTTGGAAAAATCCAGTAGCCGCCCCTTCTTTATTCGCTTTCATTTTCTGTTTAATATTTTCTAGTTCCTACAATCAAGAGGATTCACGAGATGAAGCTGAGACACGTGGCGGCAATTGAGTTGGCAAAAAAAGTTTGTGATGTGATCTCTCATGGGGAAACTAATGAGATAACCGATGTTTTAGAAAAGAAAGACTTGCTACTTCAAGCTACAATATCGGGAGTCACTGAAATCGTGAAGCTGTGTATTCAATATTTCCCAGAGCTTATTTTGAATCGGTCTGATTGTAAGAAGTTGGTGACAGAAGCTGTGAAGTATCGCCAAGAAAGGACTCTCAGATTCTTTTTGAAGAAAAGCTCAACCGATAAGTTGTCATTAGTTTTTGGACCCACAGACGAAGAATCGAAAAAGATGCTGACGGCAGCAGCAGAGAACGTGGCAAGAGAGTACTACCCTAATTTCGATGCGGAAACTAACGTAGCCGGAGTAGCGTTTCAAATGCAAAGAGAAGTCCAATGGTATAAGGTAAGTAGCTTTCTTTTCATATATTTAATAACCACACTTAATGATAATTATTATCTTATAATATCTTATTGACAAAATTCTTAAAATGTGATGGCTAGAACTACATTTGGATAGTTTTAAGAATATACATAAAACATTTTTTTTTGTCAGCTATTTTCAGAGAAAATTGATTGAAATGATTACATTAGAATTTCATATAAAAGTTTAAGATTCAATTGGTAAAATTGAAAAGTTCAAAATTAAATTGATATCTATACAATAAGTTTAGGATAGATTGGGTAATTATCCCAATATGAATATGAAGCAAGCACCATAGTTGAACAAAACATCCTAAGTGGAGAAACGTTGCATTTTTTTTTTCTTTCAACATGTCTCAAGCCAATAGATGAAGTCTTTCGAGATGTCGAATTAGACATGGAAATCGTAATAATCACCAATCCTCTAAAGATGGCACAATGGAGCCTCTTCACTAGTTGCGTTGGGACTAACGTCACGAAAGAGGTGATCTCCTCTTTGTTGTCTTCTTCTTTTGGGTCATACTGGGATCGTTACATCACAATAATTGAAATTTTCCCGATTATTTTTGAAGTTATTGTACATTTCTACTCAAATCTTCTAGTTCGACATCATGATGGGCGCCATTGAGTCCACAATAAAGACAACTAGCCATGTCCTAGGTTCTGATACCAACTCATATTAGAGGGGTCGAAGGTTAGAAGGTAACACAAGTACAATAAGAGAAAGGCTTACCACCTAAAGAATCCCCTCAAGATACAAGACATGTGACGGGATAAATGCTCACTGCTTAGGGAATCCAACTGAGAATATACGGCATATAAAGAGTAAATGCTCAGTACCTAAGGAATCCATCTCAAGATATGAAGTATGTAATTCACCATTCAATGGAATCTATCAAAGAGATACAGAGTTAACGAAACTCTAATCCAATTGTTTACTTCCAAAAATTCAGAAAACATTCACTCACCGTTAATAGAGCCTTAGAGGGGTTTGTCTACATTTACAACTTGAAACCACCTTCTAAGTATAGGCAAATCCCAAGACATTTACCTTTTATTTCCAAGAAAAGACCAGCAACCCTAGACTTATCATAAATGCTAGCATTGACTCATGACTCAAAGGACTCTAGAAACAAAATACAATGCATAGAGTTCAATAAAGCACGTGGAAGTACTAAAAGACTCAATCTCAGATTTCTTGACTAACTCTTAATATTTTTTGGGATAATTATCCAAAAAGACCTAAACCTCTTATACGATAACCAATTTAGTCTTAAGCATTTTCATTATACCAATTTCGTCCTAAACCTTTCGATCATTTGCCATTTAATTTCTAAATCTTTTAATTTTATCGATTTAATCTTGAATCTTTTGATAATTTGCCAATTGAAACCTCCTAGCCAATTTTGATTAAAAAAAAATCACTAACATAAATGTCGGTGTTGACGTTGACAATTTTTTTAATTTTTTTTTTATCTTCTTAAAAATTTCTAATTTTTTTTTTATTTTCTTTCTTTTTTTTCCTGGGTCAACGAGGTTATTGGCCAACCCTTGCAGGTCATAGGCCTTGCCTATGGCTAGCAAGGGCTGCAACGCCCTCACCCAAACTAGGCAAGTGTCGGTTGGCAACCTTGCTAGCTAAAGTCTAAAATAAAAAGAAAAAAATTAAAAATGAAAAAATTCATTTTTTTTTAAATTGTAAAAATTATTCATATTTACATTAGCAGTGCCACGTAGGACTGTCGACGCTGACTCGACCGTTATGTTAGTGACTTTTCGCCAAGATTGGTAGGAAAGACTAAATTGGCAAATTGTTGAAAGTTTTAGGACTAAATTGGCACAATTAAAAGGCTTAAGACTAAATTGATCAACGTACAAATTGTTTAGGATTTTTTGGACAATTTTCCCAATATTTTTTCCATAAATTCTTCTTGAAGACTCAAAATTCCTTGAAACTTGACTCTTTAGAAAGTAGAAACATAGTGATTTCCATGTATATATTATTTGACTAAAATGAAGCACAAAATCATCGTCGAAGCTCCGAAGAAAGTGACCTTTGAAATTCTGCCGGCAAAGATGGACTTTACTTCTAAGCAAATTTCACATCAAGTATTGGATACGTCTTATTGACACCTAAATTTTGACTAATCATGTAGTATTTAATTGCATAGAAAATTAGGGAGTAAAAATTACACATAGTAAAATTGCATTTCATGTAGTCGCATTTGCATCGATACTAAGAGGACAACAAGAAGCAAGGGCTCGCGGCCGATTGCGTGCATAAAAGGATGGTCCCTCTTTCGCTGGTCTGAACACACATAAGAAAAAAAAATGAGGAAAGAAGCTCTCGCACGTCCATTGTCTATTCCTCATCAATGCATGCACATGCATACACAAATTCGGTGGACGTGCGGATTCGAGAGAAATCTTCAAAGAAGCAAAAGCAGCTCACAACATATTATATAATATGCCCATAATATTATATAATATGTCAGCTTTGATGGCGCAATGAAATTCACCGTAGAAGAAACCTCCTCATTAATGCATGTACATACACGCACGAAATGGGGGATGTAAAAAATTCCTACAGACGCCTGCAAGAAGATTTCCTTGCTGAAGAGCGGAGTGGTGGCCGAAAGAAAGGTCTGGAGAAGAAGATAAAAAATGGCAAAGTTCAGCTTAAATTCAGGAAAAGTTGCGGCTGCCGCGTGAAAAGGGGGGGAGCGAAAAGAAAAATTTCCATTGTGAGGGCTTCTCCTTCGGTCAGACAAGGGGGAAAAAGAAAACAAAAGAAAAGTTACATCGGGAGGGGAGCTTCTCCTTCGTTCAAAAAGGAGAAAATATTGGGTACCCTAACAGTGCCACGTCATTCGTGCTCTGAACCATTCATTGCGCGACACGTATCCGGATGTCAGTCCACGTCGTCCACCTCTCCGTTTCATGAGAAAATATTGGGTACGCCTTATGTATCAACGTGGCAAATAAAAAGGCGGTGGGAGTGCGACACGTGTCCTCGTGGGACCCATAAAGTCAGGCGTCTGCTCCTCGACTCAGCGCTTCTTCCTCTCGTCTCGGCTGGTGGCTCGGCTCGGCTAGCAAAAGAAAGGACGTCCTCTCCTTCTGACCTGCACGCTCTCTTCATGTCAGAGCATTTATTGCGGAAACTTTTCTCTTTCCTTCGTTTGAGAAAGAAAATGGCCGTTCGTTCCTCTTTCCTTCTCCATTTCTTTCCTTTCGAATTTTTGAATCTAAAATCCTCTCTCCGCGCTCGTTGTTGCTCCGCCGTGCATCAAGCGGCCGTTCTCCTGCCATCACTGACGAACCACATTACGGCCGCCGCTACTCCGGTGCTCACTCGCTTCTCTCTTCGGGTTCGTTGCTGCTCCATCATTCGTTCCGGCGTTCCCGGGATCGCAGATGCAGCACGCGGAGGAGAAGCAGGCCTCTTCGAGCTCCCCTCAACGTCGCCGACGTCGCCCGCCAAGCGAGACCCGCACACACGGAAGGCTCGGAGGCGAGGTTGCTGGAGAAGCTGGTGCTGACCTGCCTCGTCGTGTTCGACGCTCCTCCGCCTCCCTCTCGCGACGTCCGCTCTGCTCTCTCTCTCCCCCCCCTCTGCGAAGTCGTGACTCTCTTCCAGCGAAACGCGACGCCGACGGCCCTCCACCTCTGCCGGTTGACTCCGTCGCCCTCGACTCCGACTCCGACTCCGACGCCGACGCCGACGCCGCCTCCTCCCCTGAACCCGACTCTGACGCCGACGCCCCTTCGCCGGTTGCCTCCGTCGGCGTCGGAGTCCGTCGCCCCCGACGTCGACGCCTCGGCCTCCGCCTATGCGCCTGACGCCGATGCCCCTTCGCCAAGTCCATGCATCGCAGAAAATGGTGATGCCGACCCAACATTACTTATTCAGTTATTTCCTTTTGCTGATGCCGAAAAGGAGAGACAAGCTTTGGTGGATGCACTTAGAGCTAGTGAAGCTGAATGCGATGCTATTGATGCGAAGATGCAGGAGGTTTTGAATGCACAGATTGCTGCTGAGGATGAGTGTGTTTCTCTTTTGGAGAATTTCTCTAAGGTCAGTGACAACATCTTTTCTTTTTTTGGCTACACTAATGCTTGATCCTAGAATGAATTAAGATAGAGTGAGCTCTATAGTAAGAACTTCGCACCACAGGGCAACACAATCATTGGCTGGAGCAGATTGATACACGTTTCTGGTTTTCTGTCTGTCTTTATAAACTTGCGTGTGTAATGGTACAAGCCTTCCTGACTGGATGTTCTTTATATTCATGCTTGTGCTTAGCTGCCCCTGTTGAGTGAAGGAAGTCGTTTGTCAATTTTCATCTTTCAATTGGCAGTCGGGTTCTCAAGGTGAACATGGAAAGACTAGTTTTGTCAAAGTGCTTCAAGGAAAATGAATGGAAAACAAGAATGTCTCTTGACCATTGTTGGGTTATGGTAGATTATAGGCATGGTAGTGGGTGCACTGCATGTGTGGTGTCATTGGTGTGCCCTGGCGCACAATTGTAGCCCTAGTTTTTTATTTTGAGATAGCCATGGTTTTAATTGACTTGATGTAAGGTAAACTAAAAGCTTTCAGCAAGTCATATTGATCCCATGGTAGTCTCTGTTTTGCCAATCCAAGTAGACTTTTGGATAGTGACTGTTTTAAGGATAGCCGTGCTATCTCTCTCTGAACTTTTTCATTAACTGCTTCATCTGTCCCTACAAAACATGAGGTTGGATCATGCGTACCACGAAAAACTTTCTCGTAAGCTATCGATTTCATGTGGTAGCCAAATTTAGTTTGAAGCAGAATGACTGACATTTTTACCTCTTATCCTGCAGGATGCAACTGCTAGTGCTGACCTGATAGAGAAGAAGGCAAACTTACTGCGTGCTGAGGAAATGGACAAATGGCTTTCATCAAGTGAAGATTTGGAGGTGAGGAAGATGGAACTTGAAATCGAGTCATATCTGATAAGTGAAGCTCGTAAAGGAGTGAATGTTTCCATCGAGCATTCAATTGATGATGACAGTAGAGAGAAAGAAAAACTTCTTAAGAAGAAGGATGTGTTGTTGGATGAATTGGAGAAGCTGCTTAATTTAGTGAGAGAGAAGGAGAAGCAAATTGCTGAGAATGATGCTTCCATTGAAGCAGTAGAGAAGCGCATTGCTGGTGTGGTCTCTGGATTTCAGGACATGCAATCAGATATTGGTGCTAAATATGATAGAATGAAATCAAAGCTCTCTCAGGTTGATGCCGAAAGTGAAGCTTTATCTATAAAAAAGAAAGATATTGATGACGTACTCTCTCAGGAAGATAATAAAGGAGCAAAGATTAGGGAACTTGGGAAGATTGCTGCAGATGAAGCAAAAGCATACAATGAAGCAGCAGGATTGAGAAAAGGTTTAATGCTCTGCATTTTGGAGTACAGAGAAAGTAAACTGGGGCTGATGAAGACTGAGGAGAAATTTTCTGAAGATGTCATGAGGCTCCAACAAGAAGCTTCCTCTGCAAGAGCTTCTTTACAGGTTATTTTACTTTTTAGCTATCTTACTCTTTACATGCAAACGACATATACCTAAAAGGTGGTTAAGCTTCACATGCTTAATCTACTATAATTCTGGCCTATGGAGTCTACATGTTGCAACATTTTGGAGAATTTACTTCCAGTCTTCTGAATCAGTAATGCTTGAGGTTCATGTTTGATTATCCAACCTAGGATGAGTGTTGGTTCATGGTTAAGATATACTTGCTGAAGGAATATTCTAAAGACACAGGCAGTGAGTGACTCCTACTTTCTTTCAAAAGTTTGTTTATGCGACGTATTTGTTTTTTTTTGGTGAAAATAAGAGATGCGACGTATTTGTTAGGGAAGCCCTAATCTTAAAAGCTATAGCTTGCGAGTGAGACAGTGGATGTAATCATGAAATCAAACTATTGTAGAGCTGGAGTACTGTAACAGGAGAAATAGGAAACAATAAGCAAAAGAGGGAGCAACAGGAGAGTATAAGCAAAAGCAGAATTTGATCAGATTTTAAATCTTGCAGTGAACTCCAATGTTGTGTCAGGAGACCTTTATCTGAATTTTTTGTCCAGTCTAGTGGTCAGGGTATTGTGTTAAGCATGTTCTTTAGCTATAGCTTCAGGACGAAAATTCAAAAACTGAATACTCGAAATTTATTTGGCTCTTCAACGCATCATTTGATTAGATTCTTGTCTTTTGATCATAGGAACTGTCTTCAAATAAGTCCAGCCTCCAACAGGAGATAGCTTCATTTGAGCAGAGGATACTTTATGTGGACAAGAGACTTCCAGAACTAGAGACTGAGAAAAAGGTTGCTGCTGCTGCAAGAAATTTCAAAGAAGCTGCACGAATAGCTGCTGAAGCGAAGTCGTTGAGCAATGAGAAGGAAGGAACACAAATCAAGCTTGAAAGAGCCACTATGGAGCTTGGAAAGCTTGAAGAAGAAATTAAAGAAACTGTTGATAAATTGCAGGAGGCTGAGGAGCAGATCTTATTAAGGGAGAGGGATTTGGCAGTGGCTAGACTCCAGAGGTTACTCATAACTGCCAGTGCTGCCAATGCTGAAAGAGCTGCTGCTGTGGAATTGGGTGACCATGAAGAAGCAGACATTTTACTTGCTGAGGCCAAAGCTGCAGAATATGAAGCCCAAAAGCTCCAAGCGGTATATGATTTGAAGGAGGAAGATTTTGGCAATCAACCAAAACATTTAATCCCTATGGAACTTGTTTATGATCTCAGCGGGAAACAATTAGCAGAATTAGCTGCATCTGTTCATCTCAACCCAGCATCATGATGACAAAGTGGATTTTGAGATGACTGACCTTTTTTGGCAGGACAGGCTTCTGAAACTCTGGTCACATGTATTCAAGGGGATTAGCCTGGAAGTTTCATCTCACCTTTGGCTAGACACTTTCAAACCTCAGTGCCTAGAAATGACAGTTGTGGCATTCTTTGGTCTTTGGCCAGTAGCAAGTTTGGTATGGGTTTTGAAGATCTCGGCGATTTCATTTTATGGTACTGGATGTGAGAATTCAGCTTCTCCAAGGCAATGGGAGGAGTAATTTTTTGTAAATCTGTTGAGTGAAAGATCAATACACGTCTCTTCTCATACAGAATAATGTCCAGCCCAATACAAAAAAGGGGTTGGGGATGGTGTGGAAAATAGCCAGAATTTTCTTTAGATTCTCTTTTGTGACTTTTTTTTTTGGGCTCCTCTCCTGCTTTTCTTACTGTTGCTGAAGAGTTGGAACATTTTGGTCACCTGCGTCTCATCATCGTTCTGGCCCGTCTCACCAGATGCCAAGATGAATCTCCAAGTTGATGCTGCATTGACGCTCAAATCGTGTAGAACTTTCTGTCTAGAGATGATTTGCATTAAAACTTCCTGCATCCAACTGTTACAGAGACTCTTTTGTTCCTGAGGAGAATCTGAAAAATGGCAATGGTTTGCAATGCACTTGGAGCAATAAGATGTTAAGTCAGGTCACTTAAATATGTAACAACCAATCAAAACCGTTGCAACACCTACTGTGGCAAAAGAAAATTGAACTTCTTCCCTCTGATCTTTCAACGAACTTTTACAGCTCTACTGTTCTTGAGGAGAATCTAAAAAATGGCATGGTTCGCAATGCACTCGTAGTAATAAGATGTACAGTCTTGTCTCTTACATATGTAAGCAATCAAAAACGTTTCTGTGGCCAAAGAAAATTGAAAATTTTCCCTTTGATCTTTCAACCGACTTTTGCAGCTCTATTGTTCTTGAGGAGAATTTTAAAAATGGCATGGTTTGCAATGCTCTCGTAGTAATAAGTACAGTCAGGTCTCTTGAATATGTAAGCAATCAAAACCGTTTCTGTGGCCAAAGAAAATTGAACTTTTCCCTTTGATCTTCCAACAGCAAAACGCCATGCATGGCCACATTAAGCAGCATCAACTGAGGGACGATGCCCCGTATATAATACATGCTCACAATTTCGGCTGAGTTACACTTACACAGGGGGAGAGAGAGGGAGGGAGAGAGAGAGAGAGATTATGAGATGATAATACACATTATACTGTGGTTCACGCCACCTCCTCATCCTAGAAAAGAAAAAAATTATGAACCAAATAAAGAATCAAGAAGCAGTGTCACAGTCCTTTCCGACAATCTCCCAGCTGTTGCAAAAGAGCAGCAAAGTCGGTTTTTGTAGCCCTTCAGAGTGTTGCGGTCAAATGGAGAGGCGGAGTTGCGGAAACAGTGACGTCCAAACATGCCCTTTATTTGCATTGCAGACGGCACCACACCAAATGTATTCTTTCTGTATCCTTACGATAAATAACCCATAAACAAATCCTACTGACCAAATGTTCCAGGAATCAGACACTCTTGCTAATTACAGTCCAACCCGCATCCTTCCAAAAGTGGTCCGTCCGACTTGGCAAAGAATGGATCGACACGTACCCACAGAAGGGAGAAGATGGAAGCGAGCAAGATGGACCACACAATGATGATTGTAGGAGTCCTGTTCTGCCGTCCGAGCAGACCCTTTAGGAAAGGATACAAGTGGACAATCACCCAGAAGGCAAAGAATAGCTTTCCGAAGAGAGGACCCCAGGACTCGTAACCGTTGTTTATTGCGTTTGATACGCCAGCTACAACACCAATCAGGTTTATTATAAGCAATGTGGTTGGCGGAATGAGCAAGGTGGTCCATTTGAACGCATAGAGTTGAGAGAACTCCTCGTCATCCCCACCCTTTGATGTCACAGTGAAGTTCGTGTCAACACCAGCCAGAACCTTCAAAAGCCCCTGAAAAACTGCAAAGAGATGTGCTGAAACTCCTCCGATGACCCAGAACTGTTCGTTCCTCCACCATTCTTCTATTCCAACCCCACTCCATCGCATTTCCAGGATACTTGTCGCGAAAATGCAAATGAAAAGTGACAGAAACCACAGACTAGCCACATTGCTCAGCTGCAACGGGGACAAGAAACAAAGACAATATAAGATCTTTTGCCTGGAATATCATCAATTGTACGATATAAAAGCAATAGTTGAAAAAAAGAAAAAGAAAGAAAAAGAAAAATCTAATAGCCTACCTCTGGCGTGATGAATTTCCCAGTAAGCAAGCAGCACACAGCAGGCAAAGTACAGTATGCCAACAGAGGGATTGATGTCCAGGGGTATACTGTGGCATTTATGTAAGATAATCGCTCTAACCATTTCAAACCGCCTCCATAACCATACCAAAGGGGACAATGCCTGCTTAAGAAGATCTCAATGGAACCAAGAGCCCAACGAAGGACCTGGTGGAGACGATCGGAAAGATTAATGGGAGCAGATCCTTTAAAAGCGGGTCTTGCAGGGATGCAGTAGATGGAACGCCATCCATGGCAATGCATTTTAAAGCCCGTCAATATATCTTCTGTAACTGAACCATATATCTATCCGACCTGTATATGATGAAAGTTCAGCCAACTCTGAGAGAAACAATAATTGTTTCGGGGAATCGCATGAAGAGAGCATTTACACTACACTTACCTCTTTTCCCCACTCAGTCTTATCTTCGTAGCCGCAGCTGATGACATGGATAGCTTCTTTTAGCAAAGATGCAGGGCTTGTGCCTTTCAGTGTTCCTCCATCCTCTAGCATTGTCGATGCGACGAAGACTGAGGATTGCCCAAACTTCTTTTCAAGCTTATGCTGAGGCGTGGGATTTTCAGTTTCAATTCCTGCATAAGAAAACATGAATGTATTGATGACTAAGTAAAAGAACTAGCCTTAAACATGACATAGGAAGCAAAATTGGTTAAGTCCAAATTGGAACAGATGTTAACTGGGAAGCAACCCAATAGAAAACAAGCTTTTGGAAGAATAAAAAGATTTCACCGATTGATGCCAAAATTGAGAGGCACATTCAATGATAGAAAAAGGTAAACCAACACTAGACAATTAAGTGGGACTTCATGCAAAAGCAGAATCTCACCTTCAATGCCCTCTTCGATACCTTCCAACGGTGGTGGAGTACCTGCATCTTTTTTTAAAAAAAATCTCTTCTTCAGTTCGGTCTTAGGCTTGGTATTCTTCTTCTTCTTCTTCTTCGTCCCAGAGCAACAGCACCCACAACAGCACCACTTTGGCAAGCAGTTGCAAGTTCTGGTCGGTGGCTTCTTTGCTTTTGGAGCACCATAACCATATAGTGCCAGCCTTCTGAATACACAACCAGTCCCAACGTAAATAGGACCTTGAATACCATCCAGACCTTTCATGTTAATTTGAAAGAGAGAAATTTCTCCGTCAGATCTTCTTGCACAGAATTAATGATACGGTATGTGCAACTGGACATGAGGCAATTCAATGGTTGATAATTGCATGCTTACATCGAAAAACACGGTGTTCCGATTGGCATATCGATCGTGCCTATCTATACCGTCGAATCTTTGAGGGAACTGGACGTAGCACTCTTTTTCCAATAAGTGGGTCCATCATGAAGCACATTGCCTCCCTAATAGCCTTACTATTATTGAAGTAGTGATCATAATCCAGATTCAAAAGATAAGGCGCATTTGTAAGCACAGCAGAGACCCTGACTTGTTAGACAAACAAAAGTTCACAGAGAGGTCAATGGAGAGAGCAAAAAAGGGGGTTTACCAACTAAGGTGGATTCTTATGACACTTACCAAAGCATTCATGGCTCCTGCCTTCTTGTGGTGATTATAGCCAGGCCTCTTCTCTCTGGAAACATAGACAAGGCGAGGTAATTCATTCCCGTCAGAGTCATGTCCTCCACTTTGGCCAAGAAAAACCTATTAAAGATAGCAGAAATAAGCAGTTAATCTCATCTCACATCAACAAAGAGTTCTAAAACTGAAAATGACAACTTTGCATACCTGAATCATGCCAGGATGATCACGGACGTTATTTCCAGGCCATGGTGTTCCGTCCTGCATCGTCCACCCTTCTTTAGGAACCTTCTGGGCTTTGGCCACCAAAGCATTTATACGAACCTTAAACTCCTCATACTCTCTCTGCAAACACAGCAAGAACAGAATTAAGACTTTGACTATCATCTGCAAAGAGCAATTGATAAATTAAATTTGGCACTCCTACTACCTTCATTGCTCTTCGCTCCTTCACAAAAGATGCCTCAACCTTATCTTTGAGATAATCTATCTTCTGAGCAAAATAAAACTCAGGTACCCGTGGCTCAATGTTGAATTTCTTACAGAAAGGGACCCATTTTCTTGCAAATTCCGATGTTTCTGAGAGTGCTTCAAATGTCAGCATAGCAGCACCATCATCAGAAACATAACAGGACACCTTATCAACAGGGTAGTCCACAGCGAGAATCGATAAGACAGTATTTGCCGTCACCAGGGGGGGTTCCTTCAGCGGGTCGACAGTACTCACAAATATATCTACTGGAGCAAGTTAAGAAGGTTGGCCTTCCTTCTCATACCTAAAGAACAATGCCAAATTCATAATTTTACAAATCCACATAAAGATCAGGCAAATAGCATGAAATGGAAGGCAAAATCTATTACCTCAGGGACAGTCTGTCGAGGTATGTCTCCCGATCAATAGGGAGCCATTTCGGGAATTGATCCAGAATCCACGAGAGACCAAACCAGATCTCACAGATAACAGATATGAGCCACAATGCATATGCATCATTCACAGGATGCATTACTCTGTAATGGAAAAAGAATCCAAGCACTACAAGCCGAATGACAATGATCATTCTATAGGGATTGATTTGGCTAGAGGATATAGGCAACTTTCTTGACAGCGGCTGTCTCGCCTCATCCATTCTGATTCACATTGCAGATGAAAAAGTCACGGCATTAGGGACCCCTGATTCCCAATCTCAACATATTCGGAAACTATGCAAGAACTAAACCATACATAATTGACTTCTCAAACAGGAATTGGCATATAATCTTCATGAGAAAAGAGAAGACTGGTTTAGCAATGCCACTCATCAAATTTGACAAGAGAACAGAACTTACAGTGGTAGATCTGGGTTGTCCCCATCATCGTCCCATTCCTTGCCACCTTTCTCGTTCTTCATCATCTGTAGTTTCTCTTGCCTTTGTTTCCAACTCTCCATCCTCTCTTTCCAAGCAACGCTTCCATATCCATAAGCAGCCAAGTCCTTTGAAGGATCCATGGATCGAGGTTGCACTACAGAAAGGAGTTCACAGAACAACCATCTGTTATACTTGCAATTCTAACTGCAGCAGATCAATGAATCATTTCTTAGCCAGGGAACATAACATCATCACCTTTAATGTTAGGGCAGTCCATGAGTGGTCTCCTCTTGCAAGTGCTTCATTCAATTTGTCATAGTTTTCCTACAGGATGACAAGTGGATTCACCCATTCAAATCATTGATAGAGTCAGCATACAAACTAGCAAATATGCAAGGCAGAGTGGCACAATACAATGACATATGATTTGAAAAAAAGTTCCTGTAAATTATGAGTTCACATCATATCTAGGACATTGTTGTTATAGGGTGATGCAGGCAAATAAGTGGTAACAATCATTCAGTCGAGCCAGATGATCAGGATATGACTTAAAGCCAAATGCTCTGTCATTAAGATTCAAGACATCAACGGGATATCAAGCAAATTATGTAAGTTGATGTAAAATTCAGGGACAAAGCAGAGGACAATAACAAGCAGATATTTAACTGATACAGCCATTCATGTTCAACAAGTAATTTATGGGTGTCCCTTGCACTGCAGGGTCTGGGAGGTAGTTGATGCACAAGCAACGAAGACAGCACTCAGAAATTCTAATGCAGTTTGATTCGGATTGCTAGAAAATCATTCAAATCAAAACTCTACAGGACTATACAATCTCGCAATTATCTATCTCCACGTAAGAAGCCTCATCCACATAAAATAGCAGCCAAGGAGGCAAAACCTCATCTGCTGTAAGACTTAAGATCATTTGTCACACTTGCTTTCCGAGACATGGCTCTGAGTCTACGGCATTTGGCTTCCAGCCTAGCTACCTCTTTATGCTCTCCAAATGCTGTTTGCTGGCTGTTTCTGCTGCTTGGGTGCTCAAATTACGCTCAATAATCCTAAGTTCTAGCTCCTCCAACATAGAAAGGACTTTGGCTTTGAGGGCCACATTCTCTTTTTCAGCAGCATCAAGCTTAGGGGCGAGATCAGAACATATAACTGAAGAAGCTTCACTCTTGGCTGCTTGAAGCTAGCATGGACATTGGAAAGCTTAGTCTCAAGCTCGGCCTTTGTTGATTCCCACTCACGAGTTTTCTTGACCACAGCTTCTTGGATCTTCTGCTCTTGCTCATCCTCACCTGTCTGAGCTGCCTCACACATTCCTTAAGTGCTCCATCAAGATGACTCATTCGATCTTCTAGTGTCTAGTTCCTTTGTGTTGCAGCCTCCAGTTGTTTCTTTAGCACCAAGACTTCATTTTCAGCCTTCTCCCATCCTACCATTGAATATCAAAAGGAAAAAATTTCCCCTTCAGCTATGGTTACGGATGATGCTACAGTACTGTGAGAATACTATGGACTACTTTTCGTCCAAGATGAGAATTTCCCCATCATCAGCAAAAGGAAATAACTGAATAAGTAATGTTGGGTCGGCATCACCATTTTCTGCGATGCATGGACTTGGCGAAGGGGCATCGGCGTCAGGCGCATGGCGGGGCGAGGCGTCGGAAGTCGGAGTCGAGGGCGACGGAGTCAACCGGCAGAGGTGGAGGGCCGTCGGCGTCGCGTTTCGCTGGAAGAGAGTCACGACTTCGCAGAGGGGGGAGAGAGAGAGAGCAGAGCGGACGTCGCGAGAGGGAGGCGGAGGAGCGTCGAACACGACGAGGCAGCTCAGCACCAGCTTCTCCAGCAACCTCGCCTCCGAGCCTTCCGTGTGTGCGGGTCTCGCTTGGCGGGCGACGTCGCCGACGTTGAGGGGAGCTCGAAGAGGCCTGCTTCTCCTCCGCGTGCTGCATCTGCGATCCCGGGAACGCCGGAACGAATGATGGAGCAGCAACGAACCCGAAGAGAGAAGCGAGTGAGCACCGGAGTAGCGGCGGCCGTAATGTGGTTCGTCAGTGATGGCAGGAGAACGGCCGCTTGATGCACGGCGGAGCAACAACGAGCGCGGAGAGAGGATTTTAGATTCAAAAATTCGAAAGGAAAGAAATGGAGAAGGAAAGAGGAACGAACGGCCATTTTCTTTCTCAAACGAAGGAAAGAGAAAAGTTTCCGCAATAAATGCTCTGACATGAAGAGAGCGTGCAGGTCAGAAGGAGAGGACGTCCTTTCTTTTGCCAGTCGAGCCGAGCCACCAGCCGAGACGAGAGGAAGAAGCACTGAGTCGAGAGCAGACGCGTGACTTTATGGGTCCCACGAGGACACGTGTCGCGCTCCCACCGCCTTTTTATTTGCCACGTTGATACATAAGGCGTACCCAATATTTTCTCCCGTTTCAGAGGTTCTGTCTCTCTCCTCTCTCTTCTCACGAATAAATAGGGGCGGGCTCGGCTTGGCTCGGCTCGGCTCGCTGCAGAAGAAAAGACAGGTCATGACTCCCGCCCAAAAGATTTCTCTCTCCTCAGTTAAATTTTCTGCAATCTTCTCTCTCTCACTTTCTCTCTCCTCGCAGAAGAACAAACAGAACGATCGAGACCTGCGTTCTCTCTCTCCCCTCCGCATCCGCCGGTTGCTTCCATCGCTCCCACGCTCTCTCCCCTCCGCATCCGCTGGTTGCTTCCATCGCTCCCACGCTGAGGCCGACACCGCCGACGCTCCTCCTCCTCCCTCTCGCGACGTTCGCTCTGCTCTCTCTCTTCCCCCCTCTGCGAAGTCGTGCCTTGCTTCCAGCGAAACGCAACGCCGACGGTCCTCCACCTCCGCCGGTTGCCTCCGTCGGCGTCGGAGTCCGTCGCCCCCGTCTCCTCCGCCTCCGCCGACGCGCCCGACGCCAACGCGTCGAACCACGACGGTGAAAATGGAGGAGAGAGAAACGACGAAGCAGAAGACGGAGACGAAGAAGCAGAACCGCGCGCGTTCGGGGTTCTGGACATGGGTCGTCGCGTCGGTCGCGTTCTGGCTCGCCCTCGTCTATCTCCCAGGAACCTCCGCCTGTCCACCCGCCCCGAGGTCGCCACCCCTCTCACCAGCATTCGTCGCCGTAACGCCAGAATGATGGTGGCGACGGACGACTTCGTGGAGGCGGACAACGCGGAGGCCATCATCTCCAGGATCGAGCACAAGTCCCGCAAGATCGAGAGCTTGCTCAAGCAGTAAACTTCCCCTCCTCGATCCCTCTCTTGCCGCCTTTCCGTCCGCGATTTCGCCGGATTGATTTTGAGCTGACCCACCTCCGCATTTCCTCGTGTTTCGTTTCGTCGCGTGCAGGTCGAAGCTAGTGGACGCTCTCAAGACCGCCCTCGAAGGCCTTTCTCTCTCCACTCAACGGCCTCATCTCATCTCAGGGCTCCATTCTCTCGGCGACTCCTTCCTAAATCGCGCTCTCTCCCGACGGCCAATTTCGCTCGCCTCTCTCACGACCTCCTCGCTTTTGGCGGTTCTTCCCTCGCGGTTCGGTGAGGTTTCGGGTATGCTCTCGTGCTGCGTCTCTTCTTCCTTGCTCAGCAACACCGTACTGCCTCTCTCTCTGAGTGTGACTCTCTGTGCATTCTTTCATCCATGAGGCAAGCATTTCGACTAGGGTTCAGGGGTTTCGCCTGAACCCTAGTCGAAATGCTTGCAAGGGAGATTATTGAGCAGGGAAGTGAATATTACTGATGGAAAACCATGAGGTCTTGAGAATTTGCCTTCAACAAAGAGCAAGGTCTTGAGAATTTGCTTCGTTTGGGTCAAGATGGCGGGGCTTTGCAGCCGCACAAATCCGCGGTCTCACGCTGTATGGTCCGGGCTTATAGCTCCATCAACGGCAGAAGCAAGGTCTACAGAGAACTCGGTCCGTCTCCCTCGCCTAATTCCATTATGTTGGTCTTTCTCAAATGCTTTCATGTGGGTAGTTCTTCTTTTAGTCAGATTAAGATGGAGTGCTCGGTTTATTTGCAAATGCACAAGATGATAGATGGTTCTTGCTTTTTTGAGAAGTTCTTTGACATGTTGTTTTAGACTGCTTGTGAAGAAATCCAGACCGGTTCGTGGTAAAATGAAAAAGAAAGAGTGAACTTTTCCGGATTTTATTGGTCATACAATCATGTCTTTCGCGTAAAATTTGAAGTCAGTAAGTATCTTTTGATCTTTCTCATGAGGCCTCTCGCTTCACATTAGGTGAACTCCCATGCGTGAGTGGTTCTTGCTTTTTAAGTTATCACCCCTGTTTTGGGGACTTTACCATTTAGCATTCATTTTTTCTGCAGAAAAATTCTGGTGCAAGCATCGGTGAAGTCGTGTTGCCTAATAATGACCCGGCCAAAATTGAGGCAATGACATTTCACGAACTATGTAGCCCTTTTGTTTTTTGATAAAGCTATCTAGACTTTTGTTCTGGAGTCATTATTCACCATATCATGGATCAATTCTACAACCTATAAAGGTTTTCCTATAGACTACCATTTTTATTCTGTTGCAATATTGTTTCATCTCTTACTCAAATTTGTGCTTGCTGTTGGCAATACAGGAACTTGAAAAGTCGAAGCCCGTGATTTTGACTGGCGATCTGAATTGTGCCCATCAAGAAATAGACATTTATGATCCTGCGGTAAGGGAAACAATCAATGTGCCTTTTCTGCCTTTTATTGACCAGGTGCATTAATAATTTGCATGAGCTTTTTAACTGTCACAGGACAATGTCCTGGCCACACCATATGCCTCCACCCCACTTAAAAGGAGGGGAAAAACCCCAAAACAGAGAAGAGGACTATAATCAGGCTTTTCCTCCATACAACTGAATTTTGTTTTGGGTTTTTGTTGGGGGAGAGGGGAAGGGGGGGTGTGTTTGGGGTTTTGTGTTGGGGGTTGATATAAATCACAATTCAGGCTGTTTGGCATCCCGAAATAGAAGTTCTTAATACGTCTAATGTTTCTTATTTCTGTCATTAATCTGATTGTCATGAGACTCCAGGGAAATAAAAGAAGTGCTAAATTTACAATTGAAGAAGGGGAATCTTTTGAGACCAACTTCCTGTCGAGGGGCTTTGTTGATACCTTTAGAAGACAGTATCCTCATGCTATTGGTTATACTTATTGGGGTTATCGGCATGGTGGGAGGAAGACAAATAAAGGTATACATAGATCTACTTGATGGAACATTATATATCTAATGTTACACTTCTCTCCTGTGATGGTGATAATATGAGCAATGACAAGCTTTTGCTTTTTATTGAGTCATTATGCATATCGTTGTCTAATCAGATGAAGCATATGGAAATAGGTATTCTCACCTGTTAACTATCCTCTTGCAATCTACAGGGTGGCGGCTCGATTATTTTCTTGTTTCAGAATCTATAGCAGACAAAGTTCATGACTCGTACATCCTTCCTAATATCACCGGTAGTGATCATAGTCCTATTGGCCTGATTCTCAAGCTTTAGTTCTGTCATCTCTTTTAGGATCTTGGTGAATGGATTCTGTGAAGGTAGTCCGGCAGCATCATCCTAGATGCTATTTGCTGAAAAGTATTGAGCTTTTATTGTCATTGTCATTCATGTTGAAGCCACTAGCAAGGGAAAGTTTTTTTGATGAAATTTGCTTAGCAAAGGGGGCAAAGAAAAGAAAGACGAGACGAGGGGGCTGACTGTATTTACTTTGTCTGGGCCCTGTGGAGTGATCTGGGTTTTTCTAGGTTATTTTACAAGGCATCTTTTGGAGGAAGAGTTATGATGGAACATTGAAATCACTTTCGAAAAAATCTGTGCAAGTTTTTGAACATACATTCTGATGCTGAAGTTGGTAGGGGAAAAATGCTGAAATGCTGAGTGCAAATTGTAGGTACAACCGTTCTGGTTCGCAATTCAATCTGATTATCTGGTGGATGTTTTTTTTTTCATTTAAAAGGAAGTCTGGAAAGACCGTTGTCTACAACCGTCTGCTGCTCAAGTCTTTTAAGGAGTAAGGCTGGGCGTACAATGACTTATCATGCTTGCGTCTTGTTTTTAGAGAACCTCAAAGGAGCACGTATCAGCAATATGTCATTTTTGGCTCTTGAATTTTGTACATGAACGTGGTAGACTTGAAGATGGTGATGTTTCCATAATTAGGTGCGAAAAGTTGGCAATGTTTTAGACAAATGTAATTAGCGAGTTTCATTTATTTATGGAATCCTCCAGCTGCACAAGTGTATTACTGTTTGCTTGATTCCTTGACAACTACGAAGGCTCCTAGAATTTGTCTTTGCATGATAAGGGAAATTTGCTTGGAATTGTTATGTTGGTTATACCAGGAAGTCCCAGAAAACTTCACAAAGGCCAGGATAAAGCCTGAACTGCTAATTATTATCATCATCCATCGACATGTTTTTGCCATCCTTAAACTTTTATCTATATCAATGAACTGCAATTGCTTCTTCATAAATCCTGAACTGCTTATTATTGATTCTTTCTTGGTTATTCATGCTCATAACGTGAACTTATCATGCCCACTGACTTCATAAACCATTCTTAGCTATTCATGCTCATAATGTGAACTTATTATGGCCACGGACTTCATAAACCAAGTGAGAAGACGTAGGCCGAAGCTCGAAGGGAACAGTAACATTGAGAAACGAATCTACCTCATGCGTTTAATTGGCATGCCTGTTCCTCACACCAAATCAAACATTGGGATGTTAACATGTAAACTTAATTATTCCGAATTCTGTGAATGCATGTCTTATACATACTCATCAAACTTTGAGCGATGTTTGGTGTGATTAGAATTACTTATTGCTTTATCCCAACACCGTGACTCTGTGGCCTATGATGGCTCTATTGTCTTGGGGAGCGTTGAAGCTCGACAGTCAGAATTACTAAAGATCGTGAACCAGCAAAGAAGCTCAACTACCTGGACATACTGGTAACTTCATATGCCTAGTTCATGACAATAGTCATGATCTCGAGTAGTTTACACACGCGTGATGGGAATTTGATCAGATTACCTTCAATTTTTTAGCTAAAATCTCTTGGTGCCCCCAGTCAAAATGCCTACCAAAGGGTCACTTTCTATTTTCCCAACTTATGGTTTTGTCAACAAAATAAATTTCAGGCGTAGATAAATGTATGACAAAGGAACAATTGTCTTGTTTTTAACATAAAAATAAACTTCAAGGGTTAAAACTTTGGGACGAAGAACCAACGCAGAGAAATAAATTAATAGAGCGAAATTGGGAAAAACTGCTTTACTATGGAGGCATGTCATTTGAGAGTCTCATCTGGATATGAGCTCCAATCAGAGGTTCTATATTACCGTCCAAAACAGAATACAGGTCAGGCGTTTCAACACCACTTCTTACATCTTTCACATGCTTGCGAGGGTAAAGAACGTATCTTCGGACCTCGTCTCGCCATATGTCGAACACATTTTCTTTCTTGAAGCCATTTATGCCTGGAACTCCTACATCGCTAGCTGCGACAAGAAGTTTAGCCTTCAACCGGTTGAGGGCCTTAATCTTATTTGCAAAAATGCTCTTTTCACCTGGGATAAAAATTTTGAGATCTTATTTCTCAATCACAAAATGTCGTACTAGACAGGCAATCATGAACGTGTGTTCAGGAACAGGCATTTGCTTCTTTGTAAAGTCAAAACCGGATTGCAGAAACCATTGGTAAACAAATTTGAGTTGGAAGGTCAACCCGAACAAATAAGGGAATAGACAACTCATAACCCGAAGATTGGACGACAAAACCAGTAGGAACATGCTGAATAACAACTCCAGACTGGCCTTCAATGACTTTTACTTCAGGCGATGACGATGGGCACAAGATTAGCAAATCCTCCTCACTAATTTTAGGTCAGGGGCCGAACCACGGAACAGAGGAATTATGTCGACAGCTGCTAGGCTAACCTGCAAATTTTGAGTACTAAAATGAGGAACTGACAGGAATTTAGGGGCCAATAATGTAGCAGAACAGAAACACATTACACAGAAAAGGCATTGGCCAGCCAAACAACAAAACCAACTGGTCAATAAAAATATCTACCTTTAATCTCAGTTAACCATGGTAAAATTAGAAGACAATGCTCAATTTGCTGGTCATGAGACCATAGTTGCATGATGAGCCTGAAGGTCAAAGTAAAATACATGTTAAGCGTACATGCATAAGGCAAACAATAGATGCCATCAAATCCTATCTACTTAATAACCAGTCATTTATGTTCACAGCCGTAAGAACATTCAAGTACTTTGACGATGACCTCAAGACAATTTTTGTTGTATACCATCTTGTCAGTTTAGACTAACTCAAGTACCAATAGCGATAAAGAAACACCCCTAGAGCATTTGCATATAATTCTTCAAGGAGAGTTAGATAATGCTCTAAGCCAGTCTTAAGCATTGACAAGCCAATAAGTCATATTTGCAGTATCCATAGAATGAGATAGGTTTCGAGTGCTGATGAAAAGAAGGAACATGTTCTCCAACCAGAAAGAAAAGTATCGTGCTATCAAGCACAATTTATCTGGTCAAATGACACTGTTATGGACATGAAGGAATTTTAAATACATTACTGCAGGGAGACTGGGGAAAACAGCATGCAATTGTCTTGTATGATCATTATATGCCAAAATTCAGAGTGAGAAGAACACACGAGACGAATGAACATGGTACTATTTTTTTTTCTGGCTGAGTTGTGAAGACTATGGCAAGCCAATAGAGTATGGCACCTTGGTGAAAATGGAATCTAAACCAGAATCCTGTAGAAACAAAATTATTCTACTCCTGCTTGAAACCGGCCTTGAGATCAAGCTAACCCCAAAAGTTGTCAAGTTAATTCCTCTCTCCTTCCAATCACTCAGAACAAAAATACCATTAGATCAACCTACTCAGAAGTCTCAGGGATTTGATCTAGAAAGGAGATCTTTTAGGATTAGATTGCATGACTAGATTTTGGCACTCAATACAACCAACAAAGAAGCAACCAATAAGGACTTTGTCGATAAAATTGATGAAATGCCTTGTCTAGAATTCAGGGAAAGCTACACGTCATCATAGTTTTGAGACAATCTAAACCAGGAGTTGCTTCTGCTACTCTAGATCCACAACCACCCCAAGCATTAACACATATAACCCCAGGACAGGAGCAACTATCATTGAGCATATCTTACCATCTATTCCAAATTGACAACCTTACCTGCCCTCCTTTATCCTCTCCAGTCTATCATTCTTATACTTCGTTTAGAAGGCAAGGATGGGATGAAAATGGAAAGAAAATTTAAATTTCTGTCCTCTCTGTGCCAAAGTTTCAAACTTTACCCCAATTTTCCTTCCCCTCTCCTCCTTCCCATACAAAGCATTGGTACCGATCCTTGGGAAGAGGCAACTAGAATGCCTAATACAAATCACATTGTAGCAATAAAGAAAGTCCAGCTTAGTCTGAGCATAGCCTCTAAAAGGGCTTTTCTTTGGGAATAGGAATCCCTATACACTCTAACTTGACTGCCTTGCATAGTTTAACAAGGTTTGTTCCTTCAAAAAATGGGGTGTCAACAAATACGTAGAGCAATCACAAGTAGCATAATTCAGTGAATTCACAATACAACAACACAAACATTTTAACAAGGCCTTAAATAGATAGACTATGATCAGCCAAAGCATACAATTAATAGTAGTTACTGGCGCAACCTATTCTTCATAAGCAAAATTTAGAAACTGATAACCTAAACCAAAGTGGTAGGCTATTCCTTTACAAAGTTATGTTCAAATTTCATAAATGGTAATTCTTCCAAGATCACTTCATTAGTTTGTGTTATTCTCACCCAATTATTTGTAGGTTTGAACACCAGAAATAAGAAAATGAATATCAAACTAAGTTGTTGGGGTAAAAAAAACATGCCAGCCCTGATGACACAGATAAACCAATGAACTGAAGAGACAGTTTGCTGTTTCTAGTCATTACATCACCCATGAATTCTTGATCTTTATTAAATATCTCTACCAAAAGCTGCACCCACAACAAACGGCTCAATAATTAAGCCCTTCACAACCGATAATCATTAGGCATAATCGTCACTACCCAATGAGCCCATGATCCTTATGTTAATCTGTATCAAGGGACTACAGGAGTACTCAAATGTCACATTGAAAGAACAAGACAGTTGAGTGAAAAGATTAAGCCCTTCACAAACCCCCCACACACAGTGGCATTTCGACATTGATATCACTTGTGCCTTCAAGCGCTACAAACTTAATGGAAACAAGAAAACCATCCCCTGTGCCTTAAATTGCTACCATCACTCCAAACATTTCAATTCCACAGTAAGGATTACTAAGCAAACACGAAGCAATAAATCCGAACAAGCATCGACAACAGACGGGTACAGAAAATAGGGAAAAGACAGCGCAACACTCACTTCATGAGGATGTTGTAGTACTCGGGATCCAGAGAAGAGAACAAGGTGTCCAGATCCTTCATCGCCATTATCGCTCTGTGCACCACTATCCAGTTCGTCGACTGCAAAGACCACGACTTCACCACCCGGAAAGATCTACCGATACAAGCAGCAAAAACCCACCAAAAAAACAGGGCAAACCTTGCATCGCTCGTTCCGCGTGTTCGGAGGCAATCCTTCGAGGGCGGTCTTGAGAGCGTCCACCAGCTTCGACCTGCACACAACGAAACGAAACACGAGGAAATGCGGAGGTGGGTCAGCTCAAAATCAATCCGGCGAAATCGCGGACGAAAAGGCGGCAAGAGAGGGATCGAGGAGGGGAAGTTTACTGCTTGAGCAAGCTCTCGATCTTGCGGGACTTGTGCTCGATCCTGGAGATGATGGCCTCCGCGTTGTCCGCCTCCACGAAGTCGTCTGTCGCCACCATCATTCTGGCGTTACGGCGGCGAATGCTGGTGAGAGGGGTGGCGACCTCGGGGCGGGTGGACAGGCGGAGGTTCCTGGGAGATAGACGAGGGCGAGCCGGAACGCGACCGACGCGACGACCCATGTCCAGAACCCCGAACGCGCGCGGTTCTGCTTCTTCGTCTCCGTCTTCTGCTTCGTCGTTTCTCTCTCCTCCATTTTCGCCGTCGTGGTTCGACGCGTTGGCGTCGGGCGCGTCGGCGGAGGCGGAGGAGACGGGGGCGACGGACTCCGACGCCGACGGAGGCAACCGGCGGAGGTGGAGGACCGTCGGCGTCGCGTTTCGCTGGAAGCAAGGCACGACTTCGCAGAGGGGGGAAAGAGAGAGCAGAGCGAACGTCGCGAGAGGGAGGAGGAGGAGCGTCGGCGGTGTCGGCCTCAGCGTGGGAGCGATGGAAGCAACCAGCGGATGCGGAGGGGAGAGAGCGTGGGAGCGATGGAAGCAACCGGCGGATGCGGAGGGGAGAGAGAGAACGCAGGTCTCGATCGTTCTGTTTGTTCTTCTGCGAGGAGAGAGAAAGTGAGAGAGAGAAGATTGCAGAAAATTTAACTGAGGAGAGAGAAATCTTTTGGGCGGGAGTCATGACCTGTCTTTTCTTCTGCAGCGAGCCGAGCCGAGCCAAGCCGAGCCCGCCCCTATTTATTCGTGAGAAGAGAGAGGAGAGAGACAGAACCTCTGAAACGGAGAGGTGGACGACGTGGACTGACATCCGGACACGTGTCGCGCAATGAATGGTTCAGAGCACGAATGACGTGGCACTGTTAGGGTACCCAATATTTTCTCGTTCAAAAAGAAGAGAGAGAGAGAGTCTGTCAGAGAAAAAAGAAGGTGAAGTCAGAGAGGGCAACAGGGAAAGAGAAAAGAACGTGAAAGAAAAATAATAAAAAAAGAAGGGTTGTCTTCTTAAAAAGGGAGGAACTTCTGCAGCTGCCCATGACCGCCGGAGCCCCGAACTCTCTCGCCACTGCAGCCCACACCACCGCGCCAGTTCCGAGCCGGCCACCGCTCCCTCCGCCCGAGATCCAGCCACGACGCCGCGCCGCCCCGCCGCACTCCTGTTGACGCCGCGAGCACCCTCCAAACCACCGCCACCGGCAACGCCTCTGCCCCGTCTGAAAAAAAGAAGAAGCCGCGGAGCCGCCGACCACCGCAGCGCCCGGCCTCGCCGGCTGCCCGCGTCCGCGCCTGCCCCGGCGTCCATTGCAGCCCGCACCACCGCACCGGTCTGAGACCCGTCGCTGCTCGCGACCTCACCAGCCACCGCCCTTCGCCGCGTCTGCAACCCAGGGCCGGCGCCCTCAGCTCCAACCTGCGACGCCCGCGTCCCTAACCGAGCACCACCCTTTGTCGCTATCACCCTGTGCCGACCACCGCTCGTAGACCCGACGACGCCTCCGCCCGCGTCGCCCACCGCTTCTCTGCCCTGCGCGTCACCGTCTCCGACGCCTGGACCAGCAACCACGACGCTGTTAACCAAGCCGCAGCACCAGTCGAAGTTCCAAGTTCCTCGCCGAACCCCCGAGCTCCATCCTGCTCACCGCCCAACTACCCGCAGCGCCCGACGCCCCCTCTGCCTCTGCTGCTGCCGTCGCTCGCCTCCATCGTGCCCGCCAGCCTCCGCTTACAACTCGAGCCGACCCGCGACGACCCGACCACACAGCAACTTGTCGCAACCTCCCTCCTTCCGGCAAGCTCCGAACGCCGTCACCACTGCAACCCCGAGCCTCACCGACGCTCAGCGCCTGCGACCTGCGGCCGCTCGCTGCCACCCCTCTGCCCATTGTTGGTCGCCGTGCCGCCCACCACCCGTCACCAGCGACGTCTGCAGCTCCACAGCTGCGCCTCAGCCCGCTCGCCACCGTACCAGCAGCTCGCCAGCAGCCCGCTCGAGCGCGTCGCCACAGCCGCCTCCACAACCCTCCTCCTGCCGTCCGCGAGCCGTGCCGGTCCTCGCCGGAGCGCCGCCTTGGAGACCCACGAGCAAGCCGTGCAAGGGAAAAGAAAAAGAAGAAAACAAAAAAAAGAAAAAGCAAAAGGGGAACACTAGGTAGTTTTTTATTATTATTATTATCTTATTATTATTTTTTATATAGTTTATAGTTTGCTTTTATATAGTTTTTTAGCGTGATTATTCATTAATGCATGATTGAAGTTCCAATGTGAAATAATCCCTCAAATTAGGGATTAGGAGTTCGATTTTCACGCCCGAAATCCGACTCATGATCTCTTACAAAAATCGACAATCCAATCTCATATCCGAGATTCGATTCGCGATTTAATTTAAAATTGACCAACCCGATCTCATGTGCGAGATATGGTTCGTCAATTTTGGGTATTAATCTTATCTTGATTGGATTGGATATCGGGTTATTTGGACTAACTTTTGTTTTGCATAAGAAAAAAGTAAAAAAATGCAAGTTAGATTAGGGCTAGGGTTAGCGTATTTAGTTATTTTGTTTTTTTTTTTTAAATAACTAAAAATCCAAAAAAAATGCATTCATGATATTAGTTTTTTTTTAAGAATTGCACGTGTCAATTTAGGATAGGATTTTTTATTTATTTTAAATTTTTATAAAAAAAAATCCCCAAAAAAATTATTTAATTTAGGATGCTAGTTTGCATGTTTAATTGTGTGCAATTTTTTAAAATTTCGAATTTTATATATATAAAAAACAAACAAAAATCATCATGCATATTATAATAGAATTGCATGTCTCATTTTAAGTTTCAATTTTTTAGGATAAATTGCACTTTTAGGAATAGAAATATCATGTGCACGTCATGTAAAATTAGGCTTATTTAATTAAAAATTGCCCGTCATTATAATTAGGTCATTTTGATTTGCATATTTAATTATTGCATGTTCATTAAGAAAACGCAAAAAAAAATATTTTACTCGTGTCATGTAGTTTAGAACACATTGTCATGCCATTCCATGTTAGATTAGTAGCATGCATTGCATATTGCATAATTCTCATTAAACAAGTAAAAACCAAAAAAAAAAAAATTGCCTGTTAATTAGAAATCATATTTAAGTCTGTTGATGTGAATTCTGATCTAACAATGCAGATGCTTTCGTTGCTATGAGGTAAGTCCTGCAATTTATTCATCGCTTTCTTGGGTGTTAAATTGGTGGCTTGCGCATCCGCATGATCACCTCACATGTTAGGAGGATAAATTAAAATCAATTCAAGCTGCCTGCAAAATATTTTTTCAAATAAAAAAAGGAAAAGGTACCGAAAGGGCGTTAGAAAAATCTAGCGTAATCAAGTCCCCGAACTCATTTAATCTCTGGTTCGTAAGAGTGAAGTAATCCTCCCATTACTTTACTTGGGTTTCTAATCGACCCACCCAAAATAGATTAGTGGCGACTCCATGATAAAAATCATTTGCATATTAAGAACTTGAACCTAAGTCGCGAATTGGTATGGGCTTGGGAGAGCCCGAGTTAAGTCTAGGCTTAACAATCCATTAGCCGAACCCTTAGGTGGTCCAACCCGCTTCGGGGAGGTCGCGACACGTCTTAATCTCCTTGAGATGTGCCCTCGTCATTTTTTTATTTTTTATTTTGAAAATTTTCATTACACTATCCACTTATCGAAACTCTTATGTGTGGGCGTTATGCATAGGCTGTGGAAAGCTGGGTTATCCCTTTCCAGGCATTTGACTACCTTGACAAGAAAACATATTGGAATAAATTCGTGGAGAAACACAAAGAGTTGACTGAGAAAGCAGAGACGTCGGTGAAGAACACAGCAAATTCATGTATGCTTGTGTCAACTCTAATTACCACAGTATTGTTCGCAGCTGCTTTCACCGTGCCCGGAGGAAATAACGATAAAAATGGAGTGCCATTGTTGTTAAGACAAGATTCTTTCCATATTTTTGCAATTTCGGATATGTTAGGTTTGTTCTCCTCCATGACGGGCATCTTGATATTCCTAGGCATTTTAACTTCGCACTATGAAGCACAAGATTTTCTCTATTTGTTGCCTATGAAGATCATAATGGGCCTCTCTTTACTCTTCCTCTCCTTGGCTTCCATGCTGGTGGCCTTCGTTGCAACTCTCACAATGGTGCTTGATAAGAGACCGGACTGGGCTCTAATTCCCATCACTTTGGTGGCATCTATCCCAGTGGTTTTGTTCGCAGTACTACAGCTTCCCCTGCCATTACAAATGGCGAAATCCGCTTATGGATTCAGCATCTTTCGTCCCGAGGACATATGGGATTGAGTCAAATATACAAAACAAGATCACGGATTGATGAATTTGATTTGAGGGTGTATGTCTTCATTATAGTTGGTTGTTTGTAGTAGAGCCAATGCAATATTGAATGTATTTCCTCAAAGTATATGACCAATTACCATCCACTATGTTTCCATGCCTTGTTACCCAAGATCTATTTATAGAATGATTTAATCAATTTAAAATTTCAGCCTATAGATACTTCAAATTCAATCTGCACATAAATAAGCAATTTCTTTTTACATTCAGTTCCAAAGTACGCTCAATCTTGGAATATAACATTTTAAAAATTAGTTTTTTTTAGCTTTTTATTTTATTTTATATAATTTAGATTCAGATTTTTTTTTCCTTTAGCTTTAACATTCAGCCTCCAGGTACTTCAAAATATAATATATATATATATATATATATATATATATATATATGAAAAATCTATATCTTCAACGTTATTACCAAAATACATGCAATCATGTATTATATCTTTCATCATGGAATGAGAGATGAACCATTATTTATAGGAAAAATCTATAGATACAAAATTTATGTGGTAAGAATATACCAAATGTAAACTTTATTCTTGTGAAATATAAAGTAATTGGAATCATACCAGTTATGATACTTTGTTTGTATCAATTGTGAAATAGATGGAATAAAACCTACCATAAATCTTTGCCTCATTGGCCACTGTTGACACCTAAATTTTGATTAAATATTTAAATATTTATTGCATAAAAAATTAGACACCAATTTGGTCTTGGAAAAGCAATCCTCACCATCAAGGTGGAGGCTCCTTGGTGACAATTCATTGCTCCAATAGGCAACCGGAGACATGTTTGAGTCTTGAAAAAGTAACTTCTTAACATCATCAGGTAAGATGATACCTTGGTATTTGCCAAAAACTTGGGGTTCTCTCTCCATATCACTCCTTCCCAATCGGTAACTACGGCTATTTTCATATCCGTCTTAGTATGTATTATGTTATATTGCCCTTTTTACATAGGACACCTCATCCCAAACAAGATATTGTCTATTGCATATGCATGGACAAAATTTAGGTATCAATTCGTCTTTAAATGCAACTTTTGCAAGCTCATTTTCAAATAGAGGTGGTTATTGATACTTAAATTTTGATTAAATATATAGATATTTATTGCATAGAAAATTGGGGATCAATTTGGCTCTAACAAAAATGATTTTTGCATCACCTAGGCATTAATATTATTTGCATATACTAAGATTTATTTTTATTTCATTTCTCCTTTATTTTACCCTATAGATATAAAACTATTAAAAAAAAAAAAAAGAGGGAAAGGGGTGAAAAGGCCACCGGGCATCGGAGGGTCTTAGTGTTGGGGTCCTAAGTTAACCTCCCCCAAGATTTTACGTCTAAATAGTGGCTTGCAACGACGCGTGATGGTGTTACTGGGCATCGAAGGGCGGTGTGACCCCGATTAACATAAGCGAAAGGGAGTCTTTGACTGTTCCTCGGTTACCAAAAAAAAAGGGGCGAAAAGGCTTTGGGGCTGGACCTGAGTCCAACCCCCCTTTTATTTTGCCTGTCTTTGCCCAGGATCGGGCCTAGCTTTCCCCTCCCAGCCTGGCCCCTCCTTTTTTCTTCCTTCTCCCTCCCTGCAACTCTTGTGGGCGGCTCTCCCTTCTCTCCTTCTCTTCTCCCTTTCTCACGCAACAAGGATAGCGTGCTGCGAAAATGAAGGAGCAGATTAGGTGGAAGTAATGATTGATGGGACGCTGGTTCGGCCAGGGGAGGCCGGTTGGTGAGCCAAGGATCGGCGGCCGAAGCCTTCGTCGACCGGCCTCCTTAGCGCGAGCTCAGTAGAAGGGGGAGCCAAAGAGAGAGAAAAGAAGGGTGGAGAAGAGAGAGCGGAGGGGTTTCTTCGCAGAGACGTCTGAGAAGCCCGAGAGACTGAGCGGAGGGGGTGAAGGTAGAGGGAGAGTACTGAGATGGCGGAGGTCCGAGAGGAGATCTGAGAGAGAGAGAGAGAGAGAGAGAGAGAGAGAGCCCTCTCTCGGCTAAGTGCGAAGACCCTCGCCGCACAAGACCTCTGCCGTGTCGTTGCCGCCCGACGCCGCCTATCGCTGCGGCGGCGTCGCCTGATGCGCCCAAATCAAGTCGCGCTGTCATTGTGCCCGATGGTCACTGTTGTCACGACACCGCTGCCCGCTACTTCGCCGATTTTCCACCGATCTTGCTCGCTGCCCCACTGCGACCAAGAAGTGGGCGAACGCCGTCGCTTGTCGCGGCCGTCCCCGTCGGGGTTCACGGTGGGGCAGTAGAGGAGGCTACGAACCGCGTTGGGTGCGGGTCGTATTCGGGTAGGGTTTCGGTTGTCCGAGCTGGCTGAGTTTGGGTGGTCATGGGCTTGCAAGGTCGTGGGCCTGGCTTTTCTTTCAAGTGAAATTTGGGCTTGATAAGAATTAATTCGAACTGTGCTCTTGATAGAGCCCGGTCCAGCCAAACTCAAGCCCGAGATTGGACTCCTCCGTCCACTTCGTCCAGCCTTTGTGCATATGATGGATGACATCCGTATCTCTGGGGGAGAGTGCTCGAAGTCTATTCTGTTGGATGAAGCTGAGGGGATTATTGATTTTGAAGCTTAAATGGGTTGGGCATAACATATCTAAGTCATAATCCCTAATTTTGTGAATTAATTTTTATCAGCAAAATTCTAGTGTCAAGTAATTCAATTGATAAAATCGGAAAGTTTAGGTTTGAATTGGCATAATAAGTTTAGGACTGACTTGATAAAATTGCCCCTAAATAACTTATTTCAATATTTCTTCTAAATCAGTAATAATTCATTATAAAAATTAAAATTTAGATATTTGCTACAATTAGACATCAGTTCAGATAATTGACGTTAAAAGCAAATCAATGCATCGAGCTCGCGCAAGAGTGTGCCATGTGAGTCATCATCATGCGAGTTTGACCCACTTTTATATCCTTTGACAGACAGATAGAGATTGAAATGCTAGCATCATTTCCTTGAATTACCTCATCTCAACCCGGAACTTCGTGAGCACCTAAGTTCATTGTAAGCTTTCCAACAAGATATCATTTGGCCAACAGCCTTGTTGGTCTCAAATCACATAGCCACCTTTCCGGGGAAAACACACGATCAAATAAATACCCAAGGATCTAAATCAAACAATACTTACACCTAATAATAGTGAGTCAAGCTTTCCGGCGGTATTAGAGTTGTAGGAATCCAAATATGGATTTAAAAGATAATTGTTTCGAAATTTTATGAAGTAATGGTTAAACAACTAATCAAATGCCACACCTCAACACTTTTAAGGCAGAACAAGTACGATAGAAGAAGAAAAATTCTTAGATGCCCTCAGTGCATGTAAGCTCATCTCACATGTACCATTGGATGAAGTGGGCCCATGTAGAACCCACTAATCTAACAGTAGCGTGAGCTAGGTTCACATGGTCTGGACACATACATTACTAGCTTATTGTACAAATGATCGCGACAAGATTCTAGAGTACTCAGAAAAAATGAAACAAGTCCAAAGCTAGGCTCTAAAACAAAATCTGCGTCCATAATTAAGTCATGTGTAGAAAAGACTGCATCAATGAATTGGTCCACTTGGCCTTGGACAATACTAAATAAACATATTGAAAGTGTTGGCATGACGCACCATTACTAAATAATGCTTTGATCGGCATGACGTGAGCCGTCATTATATGACTGCAACACCGAATGTTAGTTTATCCCTTTGTAGATAGGATCCAAATTCTACTGTAATCTCATCTATAATGGGTGGATGATATTACTGCATCACTTGATTTATCAAACACATTTTTCCAGATGAACATTAGCTGTCAAGGAAATGACAAAGCAACATACTTTTATTCATCTACTCAAAATTCGATAAGAAAGGGAGGCGTTTTGGTCCATAATCCGAACAGAACAACAAGTCAGAAAGCACTAAAAATCAAATCTCCACTCCAACGACTCACTTCAACACACTAGCAAACCAAATACAACCTCACAAGAAAAATCCATGGAAAGCCATTGACGACGAGCACATAAGCCGAATTATTATTTCCTTTTATTTTTTTGAAGAGGCTTGAAAAGGTTGTGATTCTTAATGGATGGACTCTCGATGAAAATGAAATTAGCCACTTAGCCAGTGCCACCAAGAACACCCTTGAGCTTCTTAACCTGAGCATCATCAAGGAAAGTGGTGGCCTCCACCAACTCAGAAGGAAAATTATTAGCCAACAGAGCAAAGTCCAAGATTTGAAGCCCAGGGCTCGGACTGCTGAAGCTAACTATGGCAAGTCCTGGACCTTTAACAGCATTCATTTGGAAGTGCAATAGCCCCTGAGGGAAAATCATGCTATCCCCTTTGTTGAGGGTCTTCAAGTAGATGGTGTTCACTGATGATGAGATGAACCCGGCACAAATCGACCCTTGGAGGACAAGGAGGACCTCTGAGCCACCCGGGTGCGTGTGCAACGGAATGACCCCACCAGGGGCTATGTCCAGGCGGGCCAAGGAGATGCCGAACCCATTTAGGCCAGGGAACTGGTTTATTAACGCCGGGGTCACTGCAGCCTTGATGAGGTTCGAGGTGTTCCCAGCCACGCCGAGGCCTGAAAAGACAAAGTCATTCACGGTGAGTGCTGAGACCTTGCAGGAGTAGCCCGCAGGGCCCTCGGGGGCCGAGAGGTCTCCAACGCAGAAGTCCTGGACCGCCGCGTGGGAAGCGGAGAGGAGGAAGGAGCACAGAATTAAGGTTTGGAGTATTGACATCTTTATGCCAACTCTTTAATTTCTTGGGAGAAGGATTTCCTTTCGTTTGTTTGTTCGAGGCATTCTCGGGGAGGTACATATAGAGCGGCACATTGTGGGATGTTCTGAGGCATTGGTGATTGGCCGAGAGGATAAGAGACCCCATGCAGGGTTTCACGTGCATGGCAATGCAAGAAAGGGGTACATTGGAAGCAGACAGATGGCGATCCGTGAATACCTGTCGGAGGGTAATCTCTTCACAGAAAAGAACAAGGAGGTTCTTTTAGTTTGGAAATAGAGGACCATGAGAAAATATCTTTAGATATTTTTGGGCTTTGTAAAAGAATATTCGTCTCTTTAAAGAGTATGAAATCCAAATACATCTCAAAACTTGCAATTTTCGCTAGAAGTACCGTATTATCTTAAAAGTGGCCTTATCATCTTTCCAAACCCCTAAAGTGCTGTGGAATCGTAGGCACAAACACAACCCAAATTCAAGCATTTCCTTTGGCAGGTTTGCAACAACGCACTGGCAACCACGTAAAATCTTAAAAGAAGAGTATTACCGGATGATATCTGTCCTCTCTGTCAACGACAGGGGGAAGGTGAGGGATTCAAATCTCCACATTCTCAGGGGATGAGGTGGGGACGCGTAAGTTTCAAGGGTGGGTTTCGACTCCCACACCCTGCAAGAGGCAGAGCAAAAATCTGAGAGTGAGTGTAGAGTAGGAATAGAGTAACACAAAAAAAAAAAAAAAACATCTCAAAACTATAGAAAACCTCTTCCTCCTTTGCCCTTGGACGAAACAGGTTTGGGAACATACAGCAATTAAAATCAAGATCAACACAAACGACGTGACTAGAATGGAAGCTTGGCTCGCGTACTTTAACCATATCTCAGTATCCTTCGAGTTCTTGACCCTACTGCTGTGGCAAAGTTGAAAAGCCCGGAACGATTTTGTGTTCCGAACTCTACCACCAAAGCCCCAACTCGTCATAGACGCGGCCTTGGCAAAAAATCAAAGCATCAGCAGATGGGTAAGTGGAAAACAAGCAGATCTAAACCAGCGGACAGGCATACCTTCAGCTTGGAAGCCCCTTGCTCGTGGCGTGCTCAAGTTAAACGTGGATGGATCGTTCGTTGAAGAGACGGGAGATGGCGCAATCGCCTGCTTATGCCGAGACAGCACCGGAAAGTTGATCGCTGGGTTCGCCTCCTCGGTGCACGTGGCTTCGGCTCTCCAAGTCGAGGCCATGGCTATCATGGAAACCCTATGGAGATTTCAGAAACAGAATGCAACAGAGTGTGAGTTAAAAACAGATAACTTTGAACTGTGGAAGGAACTAAGCACACTTGCAGGTCAACCAGTTTGGGAAGTCAGAGCACTCACCTTCGAGGCCCAGGCCTGTTTGAAGAATTTATAATCCCTAAAGCTAGCCCATTGCAAAAGGGAATCTAATACGGTGGCGGATTGGGTCGTCAAATCCCACCGCAATAATACCCTTCCGTTGAATTGGGTCTCCTACCCCCCAACCCAATCCTTTTGGAGTTGTTATGTTCTGAAGTAACTGCTTTGTATTCGCAGTCCACTGCTAAATGAAAGCTATGAAGTTTTTTGACCAAGAAGAAGAAGAAGAAGAAAACATTTGACCTTGAACGTAAAGAAAAAAGTTGCCAAAATCAGGTCTTGACAATACACTTAATCCACAAAGCCCTATAAATGGAACGTCTGATACGATCATTAATCATGAAGGCCATGGCAATACAATTGGACCCGAAGGCCCATTGATGGAATGAATGATCAGCTTTTTGATCATAAGTTTCCAATGGGCAGCATGAAACAGGCAATAATAGATTGACTCGATATATGCACAGTTTTTGAAGACTGAATCAAAGATAAACCATCAATAAGGGATTAGCAGCAGTTACAAATCATGTTAGAGTAGAGCGCAAGTCAAAACAGTGTGAGATTCATGCTGAGAATAACAAAAACTCATAAGAGGTCGGCCATTGAATGACACAGAAAGAGTCAAGGAAAAGAGGGGAATCATCAACTATCAAGACATTGGAAAAATCACAACAGCACTTTAGATTTGACTTTGAAGATGACGATGAGAAGATCATTCATAATGGATCGATTTATTTTATATTTTGCCTAAGTTTGAATTTTAATTTCAAATTAGATTAGGTTTATAATTTTCAGTGCTCATCTTTGTCTATAAAAGTTTACCAGTCGTGCTTTATAAGCTTTTTACTTTTTCTACGCACTCTACTTATCTACATTAGCAATTTATATTCAACTTTAGTCGTTGAGCAAAATGACCTCCAAGAATCTAGGTCATTTGTTTTAATTTAATAAAATTTCATTGAAAGTCCTTGTCGTCTCAAATCCACTCCTAGCATATTATTTATTTCTTTGAATTTTGTAAAGTCGTTGAGGCTTCAAGGCATATTAAATTTACTTTTGATTTGAAGTCATTATTAAGAATTTATGGATAATATCCTCTCAGAAACGTATACGTTCATCTAATTTAGGGGGGCAAAAACATAAATAGTCACTCTAGTTAGGGTTATTTGCTTTTACAGAAAAGTTAAAGCGTCCATGTTGAACAACACTACTTGTATTTACCAAGCTCAAGGGCTGGAATCTTCCATTTACGTCATGTGTAAATAACTGACAAAGCGCATATGGTTAGTCGCTCTAAGCATTTTGCTTTTAAAAAAAATAAAATAATAAAATAAAATAAAAGAGAGACGAAACTTTCCAAATCTAGCAGGTGAATGCATATGGTGATTGCAACCAAAGTTAAGAGTATGCGAAGGAAATATAAGTATTTACATTTTGACAAAATGATGTAACATGGACCTGCTCTATCACTCTTCGAACCCTGAGCGCGTGTCCACCATCTCGGGATAGAAAAGCAGGATAACAATTTCACATAAGCACACTTTTATAAACAATTAGGTTTATATACAAAAGGAGTCTAGGTAAAAGCCTACAAAATGATCGAGTCTCAAAAGAAGCCATCCTACAACATCTTAGTAGGACACATATGCCGATCCTTCAGACTTCACCTCCACAAACTCCGGGGCTTCGGTTCTCCACGACCACCTCTAAAGACCCAAAAATGGTTATTCAATAACCAATGAGACAATGTCTCAGTAAGTCCACCCACTAAACCTTGATTAGGAGGGAAATCGCTTCAGGGCGCTCTAGTCACACAACCACACAATTAGAACAAACCTTCATGCAGGTTAGCACAGTTCATATCTCAAATGCATGCAATTAATGCATATGACAATTGAAACGCCTTACTTTTCTCAATCAACTACATGGGTCTCAGCCCAATCCACCATAGGAGTCCTGATTATAAGACCAAACCGTTATGACACGTCTCATACCATGCCACACAGTTTTGTCTTACAATCAGGCGCATCAAACTCAGACAATCACGCGTTCCAATTGTTAATTACACCCCTCAAGGGTACGGCTGACTCCCAAGTTCGGCAGTCTACTAGCGTAGCCAGGCATCGTTTCTTGCCCATTGAGCACGGCTTCATCTCTCAAAGACATCATTCCTGAAGAAGCATAAGTCCATAATCTACTATGACCCGTTACCCTAGTGCATGGGTAACCCGAAAGTAGGATTTAGTAACGTCCGGCGTAAATGCTAGGATGGGTTCACTTTAACCAACACACGACCACTCAATCTCGGCCTAGGACACTATGCATTGTACACAAATGCCTCGATTAAAATAGTGATCATGGCATATTTTCTTCGTATAAAAAACATCCGGGAAACTAATCGTGTGTGGGTACACGGTTAGATTAGACCCGGAAAATTCATTACCTTCTTTTCAAAATTCCACTGGTTTATATAATATATAAAACCCTTTTTGGTGTTAAAACCCGACACTCGAGATTTTTTGAATAAATAACAAATTTCACAATTTTTGGAAGAATTGACCAAATTTCCAATCAACGCTCAATTTTCACAATCTAACATTCAATTACATAAATTAACCACATCATTGTAATCAGCATAAACTTTCGATCACCCGTTATCCCGATCTAATTTCTGGAAAATATTTAATAATTAAATAATTACTAAAATTAATTAAATAAATGCATTAAATACTAAAAATACTAACTTGGGCTAATTACTTCTAATCTAACCACCTATTGAGCTAAATAAATTATCCTAACCATTCTAACTAAATAACAACATACTAATCTAATTAACTATAATTTCTAACCACCTAATTTAATAAATCCAACCATCATAATTTAATTAACTAAACTAATAATTAAACTAATTACACTTAAATAAATCTAAACACCCCTTAGACGTTATTAGCCAACTAAGAAGAGTTTAGTGCATAAACTCACTGGTTTATTGCGGAAATCGGTTCACCACGACGATGACGCGATGACGGCCGAAATATGAATTTTCGGCAGCGTTGACGGACACTCGGACCGGGCCTAGAGCCGACCCAACACAGCTCAGCAAGGTTGAGCTTCGGCCTTGGGCTTTTGTAGGGCTGCTGGTCGCGAGCTTGGGCCAGCTTCGCGGGCCCAAGATGGGCTGAACTGAGCAAGCTGTTGGGCTGAAACTTGGGCTGGACTCGCGGGCTGAAGAGCTCAATTAGTGGGCTAGCTTCTTAGGCTGAAAATGGGCTGAACTAAACCCAACTAATGGGCTGAGATGTGGACTGTTGCGGCTAAGGCTCATGGCTTCAAATGGGCTCGGTGGAGATGGCCGAATGAGAACCCGTGAAGGAGCTGCTTCGGTTTGCTGCTTGTCTTCGTGGCAGGGGAAGATGATTCACTGGAGGAGTAAGCTTTGTGAGGGGCTGACTTCGTGAGAAGGACGCGGCAGATGTGTAGACATGCGGCAACTTGATTGAAGAAGAATGTGGCAGAAGAAGAAAGATGGGTGGAGCAGCAGGTGATGGGAGAAGACTTGGGCTTGCTGGCAGCGAATGAAGGGAGATTTCGGTTAACTTTCGGGCTTCGCTTTGATGTTGTGTTGACTGGATGCGTGGCCGCACAGCATGGAAAAGGAGCAACGGTTCCTCGAGGCCGAGATGTGAGAGAAGTTGAGAATGAAAGCAAAGCAACAGGCTTCTGTCCCTATGAAAAAAGAAGACTGACGCTTGAAGATGGAGGGCAGCTGGTGGAAACTTGATCAAGAAGATTGGAAAAAAGGAAAAGTCCGTAAAGCCTAGCCAAGAAAATTAAATGATTGGTCCCCTTAAAGCACTCAATCTTATCCTAAGTGTCTCCAATACTTTCTTGCATACAAATCCACCAATTAACCCAAATTTTGAAGCCCAAAGTTGCTGCCTTCTCATGGTTCCGAATTTCACTCAATTTCTCTTGAATTTCTTCACTGATTCTCCAAATCGAGGTCCGATTTTGTTGAAGAAAATTCCCGAACAATTTTCTGTAAATCCCTGACACTCAAAGGCTCAGCTTGGAAGTCCAAATTTTCTTTAATTTGGCCCATCCAAACTTTCGCTATTTTTCCACAACGTTCGAATTGATTTTCCATAAAAATCTTGGAATCTCTGAAAATTATTCGGAGGATAAGTTGACACTCCTGAAATGATTTGTGATACTATAGAACTTTCAATTCCTGAAATTGGGTTCAAATTCATGGTTAATTTCAATCCGCCGCGCTTTTAGCGTAACCTAGTCTATCGGATAACTTTTAGAAATTTTTAGTGCAATTGACCCGTGATCGATTTATCTCGAGTTACGATGTACATTTTCAACACATTGGCGACTCTCAGTTGTCGTGAAAATCTTGAGGTTTCAAATACGGACATCGGGTACAGAAATGGCAGAAAAATTGATCTAGTGCCGTTCGACGAGAATTTTGCAAGGTGGAATCACCCACACACTAGTCGCATATCTCAATTGAATTGATCTATTTCCGGTCTCTAATCGATTTTTGACGGTGTCGTAATGACCCTTGCAGATCAACACGGTCGAGCAGTCGATTCTTGGTCGAATTCTCTAAGTTATTGCATTTAGATTCTTAACGGCTTCACCTAATAAGCTAGTTATCTCGTGATTAGTCAACACAGAGAAAAGAACTATAGTCATGTCAATGAAAGGCCCAACTTATCCAATCAAAATTAGAACCTAAAAATTAGGATGTCACAACTCTTCCCTCCTTATAAAAATTTCGTCATTGAAATTTAAATCTTTATCAAATCCTTACACAAAAAGGTGGGGATATCGTCGTCTCATCGAGTCTCACTTTCCCCGGTTGCTTCTTTAGTTCCGTGGTGTTGTCAGACCACTTTGACCAAGGAGACCATCTTGGTATGCAAGATTTATTCTTTCTAATCCACGATCTGAACCGGGCTTTCCACGTACGACACTCTGTCGTCCACGTCTAACTCTTCAAGATTTAGTACGTGGGTCGAGTCAGGCTCATATGTCCTCAACCTCGACATGTGAAAGACGTCATGCATTCGCACAACCTCGGCGACAACGCAAGACAATACGCTGGGATCCCGATTCTTTCCAGAATCTAAAAAGGGACCTACATACCTCGGACTCAGTTTCCTCTTCTTGCCAAAGCACGAAGTACCCCTCATTAGTGATACCTTCAGAAAGATGTACTCACCAAATTGGAATTCCGGCCCTTAATGCTTATTTGTATAACCATTCTGACGGTTCTGAGCGGTCCTTAATCTGTCACTGATTTTTTTTTGCAATTGCGTCCACTAACTGCTAGACTAACTCTGGATTGCGATCTTTCATTCTCTAACCTCATTTCTACAAACTGAAGTTCTGTACACTCTGCTCTGCGCTGCTTCAAAAGAACCATCTGATTGTTCTGCTAAAACTGGAAACCTCAAGTTTAGGTTTGATATAGATCCTGTGACATTCTAAATTTCAGGTTTTGATTTCAATTGGATAAAATGGGCCTTTCATAAGCGTGACTATAGTGTTTTTCTCTGAGTTGGCCACTCACGAGAAAACTGGCCTATTCGGTGAAGCCATTCAGGGATTTTAAACGCAATATACTCGAGAATTCGACCAGGAATCGACTGCTCGACCGTGCTAGTCTGCAAGGGTCATTACGGCATTGTCAAAATTGATCAGAGACCGGAGATAGGTCGATTTGACTGAGATGTGTGATCAAGTGTGGGTGATACCACCTGATTGCAAAATTCTCATCGATCGGTACTAAACTGATTTTCTATTGTTTTTGGTATCCTATGCCCGTATTTGAAACCTTGAGATTTTCACGACCATCGAGAGTCGCCAATATGTCGAATGGGTTCATTGTGGTTCGAAGAAAATCGACCATGGGTCAATTGCACAAAAAATTCCTAAAAGCTACCTGGTAGGTAAGGTCACACTAAAAGCCCGTTTGATTGAAAATAACCGCGATTGAATTCGATTTCAGAAATTTGAAAGTTCTGTCGTGTCATGGGTCATTCTAAGAACGACGACTCACCTTTTGAGGAAATTCTGGAGAGTTCGGGATTTTTTTTCGGGAAATCAAGATGGACGATTCGGAAAATGAACGGAAATACGGATTGGCCAATTCGAAGAGATATTTGCATCTGGTGTAGGCGAATCGGTGAATGAAAGTTGTTTGGGCTTTTTCTAAATTCGAATTGGGCCTAAAACGGATTTGTTTGTTCAGAATATCGAATGCCGAGAAAAACGAGATAAAAGTCAGATTTGAAGAAAATTCGTGGGATTAAAGGACCGCCTTCAATTAGATTTCAAATGTGCAATTGATGAAGAATTTGGCCTAGGATGACCAATCAATAATGTTAATTGAAGGTGAGTATAAAGTGTTTTATTCAACATTTTGGTTCCTTTTCCCTTGGACACTCTCGGCCATGTACATCTCTTCTCCATCGTACATGCTTCCTAATCATCCGAAGCTCATGCAAGAATATTTAATTCTTTTTCCTCTCTCTATTTTTTTTTTTTTTCCTTTTGGCGTGTGCTCCTCTGGCCGACGTTGCCCTCGTCTCACCCACACATTTATTCTCTCCCTCCTTCTCCCCTTCCACGCACGTTCTTTTTACTTTTCCTTGTGCGTGAACACCATCCGCACATCCTCTCTCTCTCTCTCGGTTCATGCCCCACCGACTGTCTCTCCCTGCAGAATTCAATTTCCCTTGTTGACCGAGTCTTTGCTTATCCCTTAAATAAATATCTCTCTCTCTTTCTCTTGGCGACGTGGATAAACGTCCTCCCCTGTCCCATTTGGTTTCTGCCCTGTTCGCCGTCTCCCTCATCAAGACCGAAGGAGTCTTCTCTCCTTTTGTGCGGTTGCTGTCCACTTCCCTCGCATCACTTCTCCCATGTGCACGTGCTGTCTCTTTCCTTAATCAGTCGAAGCGTGGTCCACCAGAATCGACGACACCGCTTCCTTCGGTTGTGCGGCTGTTTGTCCTTTTTCGTGCTCAGTCTGCCCCTCCACAGAAGTTGCGGACGCCCTCACTTTGGCAGTCAGCCTCCAGCTTGTGGGACTCCTCTCCAACGTGGAAGTCGTGGCCCCTTCGGCAGCAACTTCGGCCTTTCTGTTTTCAGTAGCTCGGCCCAACCCACGCCTATACTGGTTCAATTCTAAGAGGTCCGTTTGAGTGGAAGAAGGCAACTCGTTTCAGCAGCCTATTTCTTCAGTTTCCAGCAACGGTTTGAAGACCCCGTGGCCCGTTTTTGAGCCGTCTCGACCCCGGTTGCCGGAATCGCTTTGGAGAGAATCGAGCCTTGTCACGTGCTCGTCGATTTGATCCTATCAAATCTTTAATCAAGTGAGTAATCTCACTAATTCCTGCTTAGTTTGCTAATTATGCTTAGGGGTTGGTTAGGTTTAATTAAATGCAATTAGGTGGTTAGATTAGAATAGATTAGTGATTATTAGATAATTGTGATGCAAATTAGACAAATTGAATGTGTATTTAGCAAGTAGACATGGTCTACTATTTATTGAGGGTAGCCTGGGATTTTTCCCAACCCTTAGCGGGCTTCAATTAGGCAATTTGGGCATAAATTGGATTTCCAGTAATTAATTATTAATTTTCGAAATTAATTAATTAATTATTTATTTTCGGAAATTCAAGGATGGCCAGTGACCAGAATTTTATGCAGATGATCGTGGTGAAGTCCGTTTATTTAATTGGGCTTTATTTTGAGCTAAATTGAATTTTTAGTATTTATTAATTAATTTTCGAAATTAATTAATTATTTATTTATTTTTCGGAAATTAAGATTGAGATGGTCAACAACCGAAATCTTGTGCTGATCGTCGTGGCGTGGTCCGTTTATTTAATTGAGTTGCAATTTGTATGGAATTGATTTAATTATGAATTTTTAGGAGTTATTCATATTGACTTGATTGTTAATTATTTGGTTGAGAAATCGTTGGGAATTGGTTATCACTTGAAAGAAAACATGTGGGCTTGGTGAATTGGAATATCACATGGAGAATGCACGTGAGTTCAGTGGTTGAATATGTCATCTTGGCGAAGAGGTCGCCTGAGAGAATGCACGTGGCTCGGAAACTTGGTATGTCATCCTGGAGAATGCACGTGGCTCGGTGACAGAGTTTTGCATCTAAAAGGGCACGTGACTCGGTGAATTGATGCATCACTTTGGTGAGATAGCACCTAAGAGAAGGCATGTGGGCCCGGGTATCGTAAAAAGGACACGTGGCTCGGTGATCTGATGCGTCACTTTGGTGAACTAGTGCCTTAGAGAATGCACGTGGGTCCAATTTTCGAGAATAGCATCTAAAAGGGCATGTGGCTTGGTGACTTGATGTTCCACCTTGGCGAAGAGGTCGCCTTAGAGAATGCACGTGGGCCCAAGGTTTGAGGCATGTGGCTCAGAGACCTGGGATGTCGTCCTGGAGAATACACGTGGCCTAGCTTCTAAATATTCCACCATGGGAAATGATTTGGATGACATGTAATCGACTGGTTTGATTTGTTTAAATAAGTGGGTGTCTATTATGAATTGTACTGATTTGCAGGTGGGATTTGAGGCCAAGGTAAGTCCTCTAACCTGTGCGTGTTTAGGCAGCCTATAGTATAATGGTTCACTAATCGGGCTTTAGTGGGGTAGAACTTGCTGAGACGTAGTCTCATCCCGATTGTGGGACAATATTTTCAGGTTCGGAGATGGCAGATCCCCCTAGCCAGTATGGTCATCCTACGAGAACGACTGATCGAGTCTATGCTTTTCCTAATCCAAGCAGCGTTTGGACATATGTGTTGGTGGTAACTTCAGTCTGGGCAGAAGAGGCCCCAAATCAGGAAGTACCCGACTTTCTAGAGCCTGGTTCCGAACCACTCCATACGGTTTAAGGATAGGCCCCCTTTTAAGCTTCGATGTCCCTGCCGAAGTGATTGATGCGACCAAGGATGTGGAACAAGCGGACCTACCTGACGATGATGTGGAAGACCCGTCGTCTCGCCCGGATCAAGTGGACTTTGAGGGTCCAGAAGTCGAGTCTGAATAGTTTGTCCTAGGACAACAAATTTTGACAACCAATCTTTTTGTTAGACCTTGTAAATATCGGCTGGTGATGTAAATAAATTAGCCCGGTATGTATAAAGGTATGTCCTAGTTTATGTGAGTTGCGGTCCTGCTTTTCTATCCCATTGAATTATTGTCTAGGGATTTTATAATTACTTTCGCGTGTGGTTATTAAAAAGAGTAGGTCGGCGATACGTCCTGGGATATCGCTTTCTAAAAATTTGACCAAGATAAGGGATGTGCGCGTGCCTGAGGATTGGGGCGTGACAAATCCGCCACTAGCACTCCATGTAGACGAACTATCTAACGCACATACAACTTTGCATGTCCATCTAAGTCTAGATCCTTTCGTACTACCAAGAAGTGGGTCGACTTCATCAATTTGTCGACCACAACTCCAAATGGAATCATTATTCCGCTAACTCCTTGGTAAGTCGGTCACAACGTTCCATCGTGATATACTTTCATTCCCACTCAGAACTCTTACGTGATTATAAAGATGCTCTCGGTTTACATTACTAAACTTCCACTTAGTGACACATTTGACACTTGCAACCTGTCCAGCGATATCTATCTTTATATTGGTCTGCTAATCGAGTTGACGCCGATTTCGACCTACTTGTATTGTCTGGTCGAATACTGCAACTACTATAGTGAATTCCCAACAAAGTCTCCTCCTCAAGTTATGTACTGTCTGACACCTATCATCACCCATGATACTTCGGCATTCCATCTTTCGAAATCTAAAAGTCAACATTTCTCTTACTGGTATCCTCTTACAGGATTTCTTGAACATCTGGTTTCGTCAACTGAAACGTCTTGATCCTAACTAGCCTTTTGGTTCAATTCTGAGGGTGACCCTAAAATTCGAAATGTGGCCTACCTCAAATTTGAAAACCGAATCTCGAGCTCTCTCTCGAGTAAATTCCACTCCTTGATCACCATCTATGCAATTGAAAATTTCCGGCTCAACGCACTCTCGACTTAATTCATCCTTCTAGGGTGACACAAGACATCACAATCTCAGTTCTTCCAAATTTCTAACTCACAATGCTGTCTCATATCCAACTCATTCTGAGAGAATAAATACTTGAGACTTTTGCGTTCAATGACGATTTGGAGTCTTTTCTCCACACAAATAATATCTTCAATTTTTCAGAGTGGAAATTATTGTTGCGAGTTCCAAGTCATGCGCCAAGTAATTTAACTCATGAGGTCTCAATTGATGGGATGTATGTGTAACACTTTATCACGTTACATTAACACGCAAGCCAATTCTCTAAACAACGCATTCTATAGATTTCACATTCTCCAGAACCATATGGAACAATCAGCATAAGTGCGATAACCAGCTTCTGCTTAGGTTCTTGGAAATTATCCTCGCTCTTGTTTGTCCATATGAATTTCTCTCCTTTCTTCAGGAGTCGAGTCAATGGTGACACTGATGTTGAGATTCCTTCCATGAGCCTCCTGTAGGGACTCATCCAACTCAAATGGTTTCCGATCTCTGATACTATTGTTGGTCTTGGTCCACTGATAATTGATTCGATCTTGACCGGGTCCATAGAAATACCTTCACCATTCTCAGATGTCTCTCGTGCTCCTTAGCATTCCTCGAATACGCCGGAACACGATCACAATTGATCTAGATATTCTTTGAACACTCGGTTTGTCAAATCCATGACGCAGTTGGAACATTCGTCAGACCTAATGGCATTACATTACACTCACAAGGGCCATATCGAGTACGAAACATTATCTTCAGTATAACCTCCTTTCTGGTTCTCCACTGATAATAACCTGTCCTCAAGTTGATCTTTAAAAGTATCGACACTTTTTGTAACTAGTCACACAATTCGTCAATCTTCAACAATGACCACTTGTCCTTAATTGTCACCTAATTGAGTTGATGATGGTCGATGCATAATTGCAACGAACCATCTTTCTTCTCTCACCATAAAACTGATGTTCCCTAAAGTAATGCACTGATATGCATGAATTCCTCATTCATCAATCCTCACATCTGCACCTTCGGTTCTATCACTCAGACAATGATAACTGGTAAGAATCCTTTGAGAATGGCTTTGTCTTGGTGCTAGCTCGATCGCCAATTCTATTTTCTTCTCTGACAACAGGTTTGACAATTCCTGTGACGATCCATCTATAATTCCTTGGATTATTGAGATGTCCTCAACTTTCAATTTTTCAATATGTCTTATTTATGACAGTCATCCAGTAACCTAGGTAACCTCCGTCTAACAAATGGGTTGCTTTCAAACGACAAGATTAATGAAATCGAAGGTCCTTCTCGACTCCCAATAAACTTGACACTCCCACATGCTAATGAATTAAGCTAGATTACTCCACAACAATAATTCATTATCACAAGATGCTCCATGAGCCAACTCCTTTCACACCTGACGTCAAAGTTACACATAAGCAAATCAGTCAAGTATAACCGTAGTCAGTGATTCTCCTTTTTACAACTTTATTACAATAACTGGGATTCCATCAACTCAGCCTAGAACTCTGTTGCGCTACTCTAATAGTGTCACTCCCCGATCCTCGGGCACGTGCACATCCTTCTATTTGGTCGATTTTATAATGCGATATCCCAGGACAATGTATCGCCGACCCTTTCATTTTTAAGCACATGCGGAAGTAGTTAAAATCCCCAGACAATAAAACGATGGGATAGAAAAATAGGGCCATATTTTTCATATTGAAATTTATAACCAAACTTTTATACAAAACACAAATCACTTCATAACTATTCACATCAAAATGAATTCTCAAAAGAAGATAGACTCTCAGCCCATCCAGGCCATACTCAAGGCCCCTCTCGGGATTATCTTCTTCTTCTAAAATCCTTCTACTCAGGTTTCACCTCCGAGTTCTCCTTCTCAGATTCCTCCTCAGCTCCTCAACGGGGTCCTGAAATGTTTTTCCCCAAACTGGGATGAGACTACGTCTCAGCGAGTTCTACCTCACTAAGCCCGATTAGTAAACCATTATACTAAAGGCTGCCTATACACGCACAGGGCAAAAGACGTACCTTGGCCTCATGTCCCACCTGCAAGTCAGTACAATTCATAATAGGCACACAAGCAATCAAATTACCGATCGAAGCATCGATCAAATCGACCTAGTCGATTACAAGCCAATAAGACCACTCACGGTCATTTCCAATCAGTCAATCAATTCACAACATCAAATCAAAGCAATGATCAATCGACCACGTCGATTACATGTCAGCCTGACCATTTCCCGGTCATTCAAGCTATTGCTATTCAGACTCAATTAATAAAACCAATCAGCGAGCCACGTGCATTCTCCGAGGTAATGCATTACTTTACCGAGCCCACGTGCCCTTTAAAATGCCATTATGAATCAGCGAGCCCACGTGCATTCTCCGAGGCGATGCATCAAGTCACCGAGCCCACGTGTCTCTTTTAGATGCCAAATGAACTCATTGGGACCACGTGCATTCTCCGAGGTAATGCATCAAATTACCGAGCCCACGTGTCCTTTTAGATGCCAAATGTACTCATTAGGACCACGTGCATTCTCCAAGGTAATGCATCAAATTACCGAGCCCACGTGTCCTTTTTTAGAATGCCACACTTAATCACCGAGCCACATGCATTCTCCAAGGCGACATACTTCGTCACCGAGCCATGTGCATTCTCCGAGGTGATATATCTAATCATCAAGCCCCGTGCGTTCTCTAAGGCGACGTACTAACCATCGAGCCACGTGCATTCTCCGAAGTGATATACCAAATCACCGAGCTACGTGCATTCTCCGAGATGATGTACGATTCACCGAGCCACGTGCCTTTCATGATGATTCATCCCATTTCTAAAGTAATTACCCACAATTAAATCAATTCAGCACAAATTAAAGCTCAATTAAATAAACGGACTACGCCACGACGATCAGCACGAGATTTCGGTCGTCGGCCATCTCAAACTTAATTTCCGAAAAATAAATAAATAATTAATTAATTTCGAAAATTAATTATTAAATATTAAAAATTCCGTTTAGCTCAAATTAAGGTCCAATTAAATAAACAGACTTCGCCACGATCATCAGCATAATTTTCCGGTCACGGGCCATCTCAGTTAAATTTTCGGAAAATAAATAATTAATTAATTAATTTCGAGAATTAAAAATTAATTATAATAAATCCAATTTAGCTCAAATTGGTGCTCAGTTAAATAAACGGACTTCACCACAGTCATCAGCATAAAATTCTGGCTCCGGATCATCTCAGTTGAATTTTCGGGAAATAAATAATTATTTAATTTAATTCTGAAAATTAATATTTAAATACCAATAATCCCACTTAGGCCCGAATCGCCAAATTGAAGTCCGATTAGGGGTCAGAAAATTCCCGAGATACTTCCAATAAATAGTAGACCACGTCTACTTGCTAATTGCGCAATCAATTTATCTAAATCGCATCATAATTGACTAATAATTACTAATTTATTATAATCTAACAACCTAAACATAATTAATTAAAACTAAACCAACCTTAAGCATAATTAGCCAACTAATTCAAGATTAGTGAGATTACTCACCAAATCGCGCGCAAATCGGATCAATCCGACGGCGGCGACGCGAGGAACAACAAACTCCAAAGCGACTCGCGGATCCGGGGCCCGGAAACGGCCCAAAAGCGGCCCGAAGTTGCTGAAACCCACTCCGTGGGTCTTGCTGGTCGGGGCTGAACGGAGCTGCTCCGGCGGCTAGGGCGCGGGCCGCGGAGGGCGAGGGGGTCGCGGGGTGGCGTCAAGCGAAACCCGATGGAGCGGAGAGCAGGGGCGCGCTGGGGGGCATTAGTTTTAGGCTTGCGTGGAGGAAGAAGAAGAAGAGAGAGAGAGAGAGATAAGGTTGGTGGTCAAAGAGAGAGGGAAAGTGAGCGGTTGGGGGAATCGCACGAGGGGGGGGAGAGAGAGAGAGAAGAAAGAAAAGAAAGAAAAGAAAAAGGAGAGGAAAAGGGAGAGAAAGAAAAAGGGGAGAGAGAGAAAAGAAAAACAAAATGCATAATGCCTTTATGCAATTTTCCTTTTCTCTTTTCCTTTTCCCTTGTATTTTCTTTTGGTCTTCAATTTTTCTTCCGATAATTTCTTTATTGAAATTTCGGACCCGTCAATAAATTGACGAGCGATGAGACAAGATCCTTAAAATAAGAATTATGACGCGCTTAAAATTCGATTCCCGAAATCGAGTTCAATTTCGTGGTTAAAAATCAATTAGACGTGATTTTAGCTCAATCCAACCAATTAGATAACTTTTAGGGATTTTACAGCTGATACATCCCTTAACGGCTTCACCCAATAGGTTAGTTAACTCATGAGTGATCAGTTCAGAGAAAAAGAGCCATAGGCACGTCGACGAAATGCCCATTTCACTTTATCGAAACGGGGTCGAATTTCAGGATGTCACAAATAGAATTACTCTAAAAGATTTTTCCTTTGATCGGTGCATGGTCGGTTCCATTCTTGTCCCTTGCGCCATCCTAGTGGCGTCCTAACTGTGATAACGGTATCTATGTTCCATTGGACTTTCACTAATAGTCCCTCACTTGATGGCCATGCTGGTCACTATCACAGCACATTCTAGCTATAATCGGACACTGGATTTATCCATGCTTCTTTCCACACTTTTGGCACCCACTTGATGGGTCTTTTATCTCCTGTTAGGTGATAGCATGCACTCTTTCTAGTACTAGAGGTCTGCTCCAAAAACTCCATGGTACGTTCTATGGCGCACTCCTTCTAATTTGTCCCAACGGCTTTCTAGGACCATTTCTAGCCAGGTAACCCCGTTGGCTACACTCAAAACAATTTCTTGCCTTAGGAATGACATAAAATCGATCTCCGACGTCACACACGGGAACAACATGCTCCATTTTGACTCGGTGCTGACCTAACTATTCCACCCTTCCTACTGGGTGAAATAGAATACTCTTATCTCGATATCGGTTTTTTTCCTGACCGATTTCCAATTCTACTTGAGCTGAATCTTGACTTAGATACTGAAATCTGATCCCTAATCACCATTCCAGGTGGGACCTCAGCAGAGGCGGCAACAACAACGGCTTGATCCTAAGCTTGCTGGCTCAACCAGTTCCTACCAGTTCCTAAGGAACACTAACGCTTGAACGATTCCATCGAAACTAGGATCGCTCGGTGCTGCTACACTAGTACCAGCGTACAGTGGTACTCTTAACTCACACTGGTCTGAGCTTGTGCTCTGTCACAACCACAAGGGGTACCGACCTTTGTCAGCACTTTACCCCGAGTTACAGAGGCTACTGCCCTCTTACTAGGAGTCCTCAGCTCTTGATCACTCATGTTACAGAATCTTTATAGAAACCTATTTTCTAATTCTAATACCATATTGGAATTTGAGTGACCCACACACCAAGCTACCAATCAGTTATCACTCACATGCATTAGCAATTTAAAAGTGGCTTTTCCTACTAACTATCCCATGACTCATCGCACCTTATCACTCCAAACATAAACCTCACTCCGATACCACTTAAATGGGGATGTCATGCCCGAACTCCGAGCATGTGCCCATCCCTCTCTGGTTGATTTAACTTGCGACTTCTCAGGCTGAGTCGCCCACCCTTTCATTTTATTACATATGCGGAAGCTAATAATAAATCTCCTGAAAGTAACCACCTCGGGATAGAAAAGCAGGACAACAATTTCACAAAAGCACACTTTTATAAACAACTAGGTTTATATACAAAAGGAGTCTAGGTAAAAGCCTACAAAATGATCGACTCTCAAAAGAAGCCATCCTATAACATCTTAGTAGGACATATATGCCGATCCTCCAGACTTCACCTCCACAAACTCCAGGGCTTCGCTCCTCCACGACTATCTCTAAAGACCTGGAAATGGTTATTCAATAACCAGTGAGACAATGTCTCAGCGAGTCCATGCACTAAACCCCAATTAGGAGGGAAATATGCTTCTGGTACACTCTAGTCATACAACCACACGATTAGAACATGGAACTTACCTCGCCTCAGTTTCTTCCTACAGGTCAGCACAGTTCATATCTCAAATGCATGCAATTAATGCATATGACAGTTGAAATGCCTTACTTTTCTCAATCAACTACATGGGTCTCAGCCCAATCCATCACAGGAGTCCCGATTATAAGACCAAATCATCATGACACGTACCATACCATGCCACACAGTTTTGTCTCATAATCAGGCGCATCAAACTTAGACAATCACGCGTTCCAATTGTTAATACCCTTCAAGGGTACGGCCGACTCTCAAGTTTGACGGTCTACTAGCATAGCTAGGTATTGTCTCTTCCCCATTGAGCACGGCTTTGTCTCTTAAAGACAGCATTCCTGAAGGAGCATAGGTCCAGAATCTACTGCGACCTGTTACCCTAATGCATGGGTAACCCGAAAGTGAGATTTAGTAACGTTCGGGTAAATGCTAGGATGGGTTCACTTTAACCAACACACAACCACTCAATCTCGGCCCAAGACACTATGCATTGTACACAAATGCCTCGATTAAAATAGTGATCCTGGCCTATGATGACTAGACGCCGGTGATTGGTAAGGAATCCTCTTCAGAATGGGCATGGTGATTGGTGAAACCCGGACACAAACAGCAACAAAAATTATTACATGCAGATGATGACTAGACGCTGCTGGCCATGGTGTCTCAACAGGTAAATAATATTGAAGTCGGCACGACACCTCATGACTTGAGGTGTAAGAAAAAGAAACGTACCCACAACGCGCTATGCTATATTCCATCAAATTATTGTTCTTCAGCAAAATAATTTTGACTCAGGAGAAATAGCGATTCGAACTTCACAACATGACCATCAGCAAACCAATTCTCAACCTTGTGCTATCAAACAGCCCAAGAAGTAGAATTAAGAGCCAAAAGACAACACAAGAAATTTACGTGATTTAGTCGATGATCTGCATTCATGGGTGAACAATAGTTGTGAAGATTTACGTCTCAAAATACAATGAAAGAGAAAGAACTATAAACATCTCTATACCCTAATAACAGGAAACCAAATTATTTCTATGTATTAGTAAATAAACTAATCCAAAAACGGCCAAATTATTCTGGAAACGGTCGACCTCTGAGCTTAGTTATAAGAGGTCCTGCAATATAAGCCGATTGAAACCCCATTAATAAAATAACAGGAAACCACATTATTTCTATATATTGGTAAATAAACTAATGCAAAAACGGCCAAATTATTCTGGAAGTGGTCGACCTCTGAGCTTAGTTATAAGAGGACCGGCAATATAAGCCGATTGACATCACACATTAACATTTTAGGAAAGTAGAAAATCGCATGCTCTGTTTACTTTGTTGTTGAAAGACTGCAACCAGGACAGCAACCCAATGGCAGCGTATCCATACGTTCAACCACCAGGTACATGTTCATGTTCCAGCCTAGATAAAATATGGCATGGGTGATGTGGTGTTAAAATATGCTGGAACTTGCATTTTCTCGTGGTTTCTTTGCTTGGCTTTATATTGAACGAACATACCCCTGACCTTGACTAGGAAAAAGAGAAAAAATCAGCATGAGAAGGACTTTGTGCTCACTCCTCCTACATATATTGAAGATGTTCATGGAAGCCATGACCAAATCAAAGTGTTATTTCACTGTGAAATTAATATTTGGGGCGGATCTTGATGAATCGTTCTTATCTGGGACGCTTCTCTATGTCTGTAAGGAAAAGGTATTAACAAAATAGCCTGAAAAATTAGCATCCAATGCAGGAAATATGGAAGAGATGGTGGATGGACCCCATTACCGACCATTGTTGGCAGTATTATTCAAGGGTGACTGGGAATATGCTAGCAAAGTTTTTGACCAAGATCCTGCTTCATTGACGGCCAGAATGACAAGCAGATTCGAAACAGTGCTTCACATAGCCACTTTGAGTGCGCAAGACCAATTTGTTGAGAAACTGCTTGAACGCTTGAGTCCAGATGCTTTTTTAATGGTTGATTCTGATGGCTGCACGGCCCTCCACAATGCTGTCCATTGTGGACGGATAAAGATGGTCAAGGCATTAGTTAGAAAGGATCGTAGATTGACGCAGTGTCCAGATTATAAAGGACGTGTTCCTTTGATAATATCTACTCTGAAAGCCTCTACGCATAAGGAGATTGCCTGGTTCTTGGCGAGAACAACAACAGACGAAGGGCCAAGTCATCCCCTCAGCAGTCCCTCTGCGATTAATCCCATTATAGATCTCACCTACGCTGGTCATCATGGTGATAATATATCACTTAATTCCATCTGTTTTTCCCTTCATTCTAGACTAAGCTTATTTTCCTGATCAACTTTGCTGGTGAATTTGGATAGATGTCACTCTTTTCCTAGTTCATCAACACCGTCGCTTACTTACCATGAAAAGAAGAAATTTATCTATACTAGGTGTGTTGGCGAGAATGCAGTCTCACTTTCTCAGCGTAACCAAGCTCAGTGTTTGGGGAAATTTGATATACAAATTTCCGTAATTTCCTTATTCCCATTCCTTCATTATCGATATTCTTCAAGAAGATTATACGTGACTCATCACCTGCTCTTTTGTATCTGAACGGAAGGTATTTCGGTGGACTTGGACTTTGGACAGGAGGATGAAAATTTAAGAAATATCCAAAGACCAAGAAATCCAGGTGGGTGTGCATTTTTCATTTGGGCATTATCTAGTTTAGGACCTTCCATGACTTTGAACTTAAGTTGATATCTTCGATTAATTCCCTCCCTACTAGCAAATAAAACCAAAAAAGGTTGTTTTTTTTCTATATATCCTGGTTCCCTGACCTAGTTTTACTTGAATAATGGCCTGAAATCGAACTAAGTTATGGCCTATCCCTTTAAAACTACATGATTTAACCAGCGTGTCTCTGCGTCGTTTTGCAGCTCCTCCCACACTAGTTTTTCGTTCGTTACATTGTCCATTAAATAAGTTATACAATGCACTTCTTGCTTCTTTTATTTTTTTGCCTCCCTGGGCTTGGCTACTCTGCTTGCAGAACACAAGTGTGATCGAACCTTCACAGACCACTTGACTACCCAGCAAGCTTCGGCTTGAAAGAAAGAATAGTATTTCGAGAGAAATTTTTTTGGAAAATAACAAGTTAATAGAAAATAGGAAGAATAAATTATTAGAGCATGTCTCCTCTTACTCGTCCTATTGCAAGAAATTTGAGAGGACAAAACTTCGAGTTATTTATTCTCATCCATATCGCTGTAGCAAGTTACTTGCAATCCCAACTATTAATCTATGTGAATGTGAATGTTGTTCGTTTTGATATTTTAGACTATCAAACATTGACATTGTCAGCACACCACCAGTTATAATCTATGTAATAAAGTATCTTCATCTAGATACACAGAATGATTTCATATACACTGATGTGGTTCTCTCTGCTACTTGAATGTAGTGCTTCAATGTCTTCCAAGATCATTTTGGAATGCCGTGGAATTTGTAGGTAAGATTCTGTTTTATAAATATAACGCCTCTGTCTTTGGCTCTGCTCCAATGAAAAGGCTACAGCTTGTTTGTTTTTTACTTCTTTTCAACTAGGAAGTTAGGGAAAAAAAAAATTATGAGGTCACCGTTTGTAAGGAAAATTTACACATCTCTCATAGGATAAGTGACGTGTTTGAAATTAGTTTTGTAACTAAGTTTTCTGCATGTCAACTACCAACAATAAACTTGTACTGGCATTGGACCTATAAAAAATCCTCTATAAACTTATTCAAAGTCAAACAAAATCACATATGATTTTTTGTGTCAATATTGTATAGTTTGAAAGATTTCAGGTATTCACCAAGTTCTAATTAAAAGAGTCGCGCAAATTGGAAAAAGGTAAACAAAGAATCCTTGAAATTGCAAATCGAGGCAAGATTAGATATTAACCTAAATCCATCTTCCTGAAGGCAAGAATTGATATAAGCAGAAGATTTTATAAAAGAGTTTTGTTGACCTAAGACTTCCCTACAATCTTGATTGGTGAAATCATGTTGGCTTCGTGTTGCCTCCCTTATGGGTGAATTGCTTAAGCCTAAATATTATTTTCTTTCACGCTACTTCGTTACAATACAACATGACGTGATATGTTGAGCGGGTGCAGGAATTGGGGATGGGACCGGGGGCAACCCGCTGGCATCCTTGACTATTTTCTCCGCATCATCCATAAAATAAGATTGCAATTGATGATGCATTGAATATAGTAAATTTTCATTTTTATTTAGGAAGTTTAAAAAGCCGTTCAGGATAGGAATAGGGGGAAGAAAGCGGGTAGGAAAAATCAAAATTATTTGGTTGGGAGACTAGGAATTGAAGAAAATTTCAGTGGGAGCAAATCACATAAGCGTCAATAGAACTGTGCATCCCAGAATTCCTCTTCAAGTAATATATCCTATACGAACAAGCCGTTGGTTATGTGGCAAGAGAGTTTGTTCATCCTCCTATGATCCTGTAATCAAGGCTTGTTTAAAACTCCGCAAATGGAATCCTGAATACATTAAATCAATATGGTGGTGTGCTCGCTTAAAATTACCCAAGGAGGTGGAGCACCTGAGGTCGAATTCCAGGTGAGCGCTAAAACAATTCCTGTAGTTCCCAAAACTTCTGAACACGTTTTGCCCGCAGTTGTACTCATTTTGTCATCTTCACCCAACTTTTGTATGCACCTGAAAGACCCTGTAGCCTTGTCCCTAATTCTTCTATTTTTGTCAAAGAGTAAAACGGAAACAGAAGTAAAGTGTCGTTGCGTATTGTTCATTCAAAAGTAATTTTAGAATAGAGTCTAGCTAACTGTACTCGCTGTTGACACCTAAATTTTTGCATAATTTTTAGGGTTAATTTTTACTAAAAAAAAAAATCACATGGCATATAGTTTAGGAACATTTTTGTTTATTGGACCGACGGCGAGTGCAAAATTTTTCACATATTCCATTGGGATTTTCATATATTTAGACAATATACATCGAGGGATGTATTTTTGATAAAAAGGAAATTCTCGAATGAAATATTGAAAAAAACACAAAAAATATTGCGCGTAGTGGGATGATATATTCAATAGTATTTTGCACGAGCAAAGTTGGCAACGAAATATACCATGGAGATACAATTTTTTGGTGTATAAAAGGAGTCTCGTACGGTGGGAGCATGGGGGGCCAGACAATAGAAATACGCGGTCACAAAGAAAGAGAACTCACGTTCTCCACGGTGGGGATCGGCGGTCATAATCTCAGAGCTCACTTGAGAGACACACGGGAGAAAGAGAGAGGAGGGTTCTCTCGGCCAAGCCATCGTATGCCACCTTGCAGTCGCTGCTGCGTCAAAGCCACCACGATGAGTCATTCCCATCCCAGCTGTTCTGAGTTCCCTTGTCGATTTGCTGTCCAGCCAAGGTACGATCTTCGACGACGATCACTCGCCAAGGAGCCTCCCGCACCAACGAAGACGACGGAGAAGACCTCGTTGGATTACTTGAAAAGAAAGCCCACGACAATCAGATTTCGTGGCTCCCATTAAGGTCCACTTGGCGATATTTGGAAATCAAAAAGGAATGATGGAGAAAAAATATATATTGCTGAACCATAGCAAAAGTTGCAATCTCCATAGTTTGTAGCAAATTCGGACAATTTTGCAATGCTGGTCCATCTCTTTCTGACGCGTACACGTTGCTCAGCCACGCCTGACAATTTTATTGTAGATTTTCCAGGTTCTCCTTGAACGTGCACCACAAGAAGCTGAGTTGAACTGAGGCCACGGAGCCCGCGACCTTCCTGAGCCGTTTTCAGGTCTCATAGAGCCCGTTCGGGATCCCATCGCGACAACAACAGCGGAGATCCTTTGCCGTGGGTTCCCTTGGCGAGCGCTCCCGTCCCCACAGCTAACCGAGCGCCACCAAAGTCTGGTCCCGATATCCAAGTCCGAGCTATGAGTCTCGCCGAGCATTGCCATATTGCGTTGCGAGTAACCGTTCGAAGTCCAAATATGGAAGCCAATATTCGGAATACGTAAAAATTTTGTCTATTTTTTATTTCTGAAAATTATGTTTCCTTATTTGATATATTCGTTGATGCACATTATTGAAATTCTCGATATGCTGGGATAATTGTGAACTCGAGTAGCCTTCTAAATTGGGAATGTTTCTCAATTTCACAACGTGCATATGATTGATAGTCCGATTTCACGATCGAAATACGACTCGCAATCGCACGAAAGAGTCGCCAATCCGATCTCCCGCCTGAGATTCGATTCGCGATTTACATAAAATTAGCCAACCCGATCTCCCGCCCAAGATACGGTTCGTTAATTTGGATATCTTGCTCTGATTTGCTATCGTGCCGTTTAAGTTAATTTTATTCTAAATAAAAATCCAAAAAAATGTAGGCCAGAGTTAGGTTTATTTCTTGTTCTAGGGTTTGCATATTTAGAATGGGAATTTTATTTCGAATTTTAAAAATAAAAAATAAAAAATAGAAAAAATCAAAAAATCAAATCAATCAAATCAATCAATTTAGGTTGTTAGATTTTTAATTTGGATTGCATGTTTAATTATTTGGCAATTATTAATTCCGAAATTAAAAAAAAAAACAACAAAAAAATCATCATGCATATATCATGTAGAATTAGGGCATCTTTTGCACGTCATTGCATATTAGGGTAAAATTGCACTTAGTTTAATTCTAGATAACATTTCTCTTAATTTATTATAAGTTTAGATATTAGATAAATTGCATTTTAAGATTATTTAGGTTAAGATAATATTTTAGTTTAAATTAGGATTTGGCTTAACTTATTTCCTAATACAAATTGAATAGAATCTTAAGGCGTGCATGGAAACGTTCCAAAGAAACGTTTCTGGAGCACTTCTGTACGGATTTTGTTCCCGGGAACAAAAATAGAACAGAAACGCGTTTGGTTGCGTTTCGTTCTTTTTTTGTTTTTTGGTTCCCAGAACAAAATAAGAAAAAAAAAAAGGAACAACAAATTGTTGTTTCTGGCCTTGAGAAACACTTCTTGGACGCCCGAAAGGAACAAAAATGAAAAGAACAAAAAAACGAAACGGGAACACTTCGTTCGTTTGTGCTCTCCTTCGTTCGTCCCCTTCTCCTTCGTTCGTCCTCTTTCTCCGGCGACTCCTCACTCGGCCAACTCTCCGGCGAAGAACGACGCCGACACACCGGCTGTCTCCGGCAACTTTCCGGCGTGTCTCCCTTCTCTCCGGCGCCTCCCACTCGGCCAACTCTCCGGCGACTCCTCACTCCGCCGACGCACCGGCTGAAGCTTCCGAATCCAGGTACGTTTCTAGTGCTCCTCCTTCTCCGGTCGACGAGGGCTTCGGCGACAGCTCGGTGGAGGCTCAAGTGCGCGTCGCTCGCCCAGATCTGCGGCAGATCTGAGCGACGGCGGCTCGCTCGAGCTCCTTTGCCAAGCTCGAGCTGCTGTGTTCGCTCGGCAGAGCAGCTCTGGTCGCTCGAGCTGGCAGAGAGGCTGCTCTGCCGCTCGAGCGACCAGAATGACGCCCAAGTGAGCGTCGGTCGCTTGAGCTGGGAGAGCGGCGGAGGCTCTTGAGATAGCTAGTATAAACACCTAGAGGGGGGGTGAATAGGTGCACAAACAATTTATCGAAATACGGAAGCGATTCTTAGCATATGATAGAAAGGAAATTCTCTCTTGATTAACAAAATGAAATACGATTGAGGTAGAGAGAGTGAGGAAGAGAAAATTGAACACAGGATTTATAGTGGTTCGGCTTATTCCAAGCCTACGTCCACTCTTCCACACTGACAGCCCACCGGCTGGATTTCACTATGATCAAAAGAGAAGTTACAGCACAGCTTTGCCTTGATTCCACAGTGTAGATGTTCTACTACACCTCCTCAAGGTTTCTCACAAATATAGACTCTTTTTTGTATACAAGTATTCGCTCAAAGGATTTGTCTAAATAAAAAGAGCTTCAGACTTTGGAATTCTTCTATTGGGCACGCCTTGAACAACTAAGACCGTCTTCCTTATATACTCCTTTATGCCATCATACCCGTTGGCACTTACCAAAGGAATTCCTCCAATCTACCCGTTGGACAGAATCAATTAGGAAGATTGTTCAAGCTATTAAAGGAACGTGTTGATAGCCCATCAATCCTGTTCGCCCATACAATCAGGATCTCGGTTTCCATAAGCAGAACCTTCCAATAATATTTAGGCAATCACCGGATCTTCAATTATCGAGTCAATCTTCGATCAATCAAAGGACTCCGTTATGTCTTCTCCAGCCACGAGATCTTCTCCAGTTGATAAGTTAAATCTTTAACAAAACATCCAGTTCTGGATAACCTTTCTTCAACGGATTAGAGACTGTCAATGAGGATAGACTTTGAGTCTTGAGTCTGGCTGTTCGGAGGTCTTCAGACTTTAAACAGTAGAGTCTGCAAGCCTTCAGACTAGACTGATAGAAACGTTTTGTCAACTTCAAAACACTTCAAGAATATTTCTCCAACAATCTCCCCCTTTTTGATGGTGACAAAACTTTCCTGCAGATTTGGATATCTTTGACCTGCAAAACATTTCTCAAACACATATGCATATCTTATAGAGATAAATGGCTTAACAGAATAACACTAGAATTTGCAACCACAGAAAATAGGTTAATTCAGTATATGATGAAGCCATCCATAAGATATCAATATTAGTTAATAGAAGCAGTCAAGTCCAAGTCTAGTTCAGTTCTCATCCAGACACAAAACAAAGTCAAAGTCAAACAGAATTCAAAACAATCCAACAAACGATTAAAAGTTTAATGAATGAAAAGTTTTTGTTCAAATCTTGCATCTCTCCCCCTTTTTGTCATCATTAAAAAGGATGAGATGAAGTCAAGATTGCTTGGGAACGCGGACAAGCTGGAAATCTTCCATAGACTGAACGATGCCTTCCAGCCTTTTAAAGTCTTCTTTTAGCTGTGCAATCTCCTCACTCTTGGCATTGGCCTGATTCTGAACAGAGAGGGCTTGCATTTTATCATTCAATGAACAGGAAGAAGCTTGACCTTCATTCTTCAAGCTTTGAACTTCGCATCCCAAGGCATAAATTTGACCTAGCATCTCCAAGAGAATATCCATGATTCTGCGAAAATCTGCTCCATTATCAGTCTGAGTACTTGCTTCGGCTCGATCTGATGGAGTAAATGCAGACGATGGTAGATCAGCATAATCTTGCAGGTTTGGCGATGAAACTTCATGACCTTCCTCTGGAAACTGAGATGCATAAACATCCTCTGGGTCTGCTGGTGAGCGACTAACTCCTTCACTTGCATCTGGATATGAAGACTTCACTCCTTTCTCCTGATCTCCCCATGTTTCCATGCCTACAGGTGGAGAAGAGTGTTCTTCAGGTTCTCCTTCTTCTCTTCTTTCTTCTTCAGGTCTTTCCTCCTCTGTTTCTTTTTCAGCTTCTATTTCTTCTTCTTCCTTCTCCTCTGCTTCTTTCGTCATTTGTTCCGATTCTTTCTGTGGAACAGGACGACTTAAATTCTTCAAAGCCAATGCAGAGATGGTGATGTCTTCCTCATCATCTTCATTCTCAACGAGGAGAGCTCTTTTTCTCTTGGATGGAGCAACCATGGGCTCCTTCCCTTTTCTTTTAGCTGCAGAAGAGATTTGATGAGATTTTGCAGGAGTCTTCTCCTTGAATTTCTCCAACTCCTTGCTCAGTTCCTTCAGACGCATTTTGGTCACCATTTTCAGTCCTACCACCATATGATCGCATGGTCGAACACAAAAGATTTGTGGATGCTGAATATTCAGATTTCTAAATAACTTCGTAACAATGCTTGGATAAGGGAGTTGACCTCTGTCCTTCATCATTGCTCTATACATGTGAAACATCACAGTGTGAGGGAGAGAAAACCTTTTTCCAAAGAGAATGACATACATCAGCTTGGCCTCTGAACTTGAAACATCAGTCTTGGAAGTTGATTTCGGTCGGAGGCAATTAATCACAATCTTGTGAAGCAAGATGTTGAATGCACCCATCCTTAAGTAGGTGATCTTTTCATCTGTTCTCCTGTCCTTCACCAGTTCAAGTGTGGCCCGAGCAATGGAAACTTTGATTGGTTGATATCTTCCTCTTTCGACTTCTAACACATCTGCCAACATATTCATATCCACAACATAGTCTTGGTCTTTAACGCTGAAAGAGAATCTATTCGCATCCAAAAAGCTTAGATTTGAATAGAAATATGCAGTTAATTCAGCATAGGCCTCTATAGAGTCAGAGCAGAACTTTTCAAGTTGAAGATAACTGAACTTTTACCTCAAGTTCACATTCACAGCATCCAGAAAATCAAAATCCACACTCCTAGGGTTTATTACCCCACGCTTCAGCAATTTCGAGTACAGATCCTTTTGCTCCTTTGATCTGAACAAATCTCCCATTTTCCTTGATTTTCAACCGCAACACCCATTTTTGGTTGAAATTGACTGTATAATTTATCATCATCATTCCCATCTACAGGATTCGGCCCCCAGTCACGAGGATCACTCGGGATATTTGCAAGGGTTTCCTCAGCCACCCCTTTTCAAGCAATTCCCAAACTTTCCATTTTTCGCAGAAAGATATATTCGTTCCCATGTCCTTTGTCTTTAAGAAAATCATCAATGTAGTTCAAAGGAGTACGAATTCCTTTTAGGGCACGATATAACTGGTAAATATAAGCGGGCTTTTGAACTCTTACAGGGTCTGCATCCTCGATGATTTCTTCCTGTTGTTGATGATCAACGCCTTGAGGACTAGATGGAGGAGAATGACGCTGTTGAGAATGTTGTGGGCTCGCTTGCTGTTCTGGAGTCACTTCTTCTTCAGTAAGATTGAAGTGCGTAGGCCCCTCACTCATTCGCCGTGGTCCCCTGCTTGCAATTCTCGAAGACTTTCTTGAAGATGACATCTTTCTCAGTTTTTGGAAGATTTCCTTGCTTGACTTTCCCAGGAAAGATGACAACTTTTTGAGGATTAAACGAAGAAGACAAACGGGAATGGAGGATCGATGCTTTCTAGGGTTTTTGAGAGAAAAGTGAATAGGAATCAATAGTGCACGATCGGTTAAAAAGAGGGATAAATGAACCGTCACAAAGGAAATAAAAAAATGCCTTTTCAAAATAACTGTCTTTTTCCGCAAAAATAGCCATTTAAAAAATAACTTCCTTTTTGAAAATGAAACGATGCAATATTTACGTCAATTAAATATAGCAACAATTTAAACATAGTTTGACGATCGTACCTTTTCAAGATGAGATTCAAGAGAGAAAGACTTACAGTCTGACGGTCGTACCAAGACTATCTTTCAGATAAAGTCTTGTAAGACTGAGTCTGAAAGTCTTTAGACTTTGATATCCTCATACCTCAAAATGTTGAGTCTGGAACGTATAGACTCAAATTAATTTTTCTCCAAAGGCTTTGTGAATATATCCGCCAGTTGATTCTTTGAGTCAACAAATTGAATTGAAACATCTCCATTTTGAACATGGTCTCTAATAAAGTGATGTCAAATCTCTATATGCTTTGCTCTTAAGTGGAGAATTGGATTTTTGGTGAGGTTGATAGCGCTGGTGTTGTCGCAATTAATTTCTGTGCATGAGTCTTCAATTTCAAAGTCTCTTAGCTGTTGTTTTATCCATAGAATTTGCGAACAGCAACTTCCCAGGGCTACATACTCTGCTTCTGTTGTTGAAAGGGACATAGTGCTTTGTTTCCTTGAAAACCAAGACACTGTCTTGCTTCCAAGCAACTGGCAAGTTCCCGAAGTGCTCTTTCTATCAACTCTGCAACCAGCCAGATCTGCGTCTGAATATCCCAGAAGATTAAAGTCTCCATTCTTAGGATACCAAAGACTGATGCTTGATGATGAAGCAACGTATTTAATGATGCGTTTCGCAGCACTGAGATGGGATTCTCTAGGATCTGATTGAAACCTAGCACAGATGCAAACACTCAACAAGATGTCAGGTCTAGAAGCAGTAAGATAAAGGAGTGAACCAATGATGCTCCTGTACAGCTTTCGATCAACTTTCTTCCCTTCTTCATCTTTGTCTATCTTCAAAGAACTTGACATCGGTATGTCGGTCTTTTTGCACTTTTCCAGTCCAAATTTTTTGACAAGATCATTAACATATTTTTCTTGATAAATAAAAGTTCATTCCTTCAATTGTTTTACTTGAAGACCAAGAAAGAATGTTAACTCTCCCATCATACTCATTTCAAACTCATCCTGTATAGACTTAGAAAATTTCTTGCACAGATTTTCATTAGAGGATCCGAAAATAATGTCATCCACATATATTTGAACAAGTAAGAAACTTTTGTTTTCCTTTTTGATAAATAAAGTCGTATCTACTTTACCTTTAACAAAACCATTTTGTATTAAAAACTTACTCAATCTGTCGTACCAAGCTCGAGGTGCTTGCTTTAAACCATACAAAGCCTTTTTCAGTCTGAAGACTGAGTCTGGCTTCTTTGGGTCTTCAAACCCTGGTGGTTGTTCCACATAAACTTCCTCATGGATAAATCCATTTAGGAAGGCGCTTTTGATGTCCATTTGGAATAACCTGAAATTCTTATAACAAGCAAACACAAGTAATAGTCGAATAGCTTCTAACCTTGCTACTGGAGCGTAAGTCTCATCATAGTCTATTCCTTCTTCTTGCGTATATCCCTTGGCTACGAGTCTTGCTTTGTTTCGTACGACTTTTCCTTTCTCATTCATCTTGTTTCTGAACACCCATTTAGCTCCAATAACAGTTTTACCTTTTGGTTTGGATGTCAATTCCCAGACATCATTAATGTTGAATTGTCTGAGCTCTTCTTGCATAACTTCAATCCAGCTTTCATCAGATAAAGCTTCTTCTATGCTCTTTGGTTCAATTTCAGAAACGAGAGCCACAACACTAGACTCTTCTCGCCTTTTGGATCTGGTGCGAATTCCTTCATTAATTTCGCCGATTATAAGATCTTTGGGATGACTGGACTTATGCTTCCAGTTACTTGTTGATTTATCTTGTTGATGATCTCTTTCTTTGTTTGGATCTTCACGAACATCCTGATGCTGGTTTTCCAGAGTCTGAGATGCTTCTTGAGTTGTAAGCTTTGGAAGGTCTGGAGCAGGTTCAGACTCTTCTTGATGAGTCTGACTTGATTCATCTTGCGTTGAGTCTTGAAATTTGACATTCATTGACTCCTCCACAGACTGGCTCTTCTTGTTATAGACTCTAAAGGCTTTGCTTGATGTAGAATATCCAAGGAAGATACCTTCATCTGATCTTTCTTCAAACTTACCAACTCGATCTTTTGCATTTTTCAATATAAAACATTTGCAACCGAATACATGAAAGTATGAAACAATAGGCTTCTTATCTTTGAATAACTCATAAGGGGTTTTCTCTAGAATAGGTCTTAAGAAGACTCTATTGATTATATAGCATGCTGTTGAAACAGCTTCAGCCCAAAATCGTGAAGAAATCTTGCTTTCAATTAAAAGAGTTCTAGACATTTCTTGAAGAGATCTGTTCTTTCTTTCCACAACTCCATTTTGCTGAGGAGTATATGGAGAGGAGAACACATGATTAAATCCAGATTCATCACAAAATTTTATAAAATCTTGATTTTCAAATTCACCTCCATGATATGTTCTTATACTTGAGATGACACATCCTTTTTCATTTTGAACATTTTTAGCAAATTTTTCAAAATACGAGAAGGTTTCGGACTTACTTGCAAGGAAATACACCCAAGTAAAACGGGAGTAATTGTCCACAATTACTAAGCAATATTTCTTACCTCCAATACTCTGTGTTCTAGTTGGTCCGAAGAGATCCATATGCAGCAACTGTAGTACATGATTAGTAGAGACATGATTTATTGGCTTAAATGAATTTCTTACCTGCTTTCCCAGAATACATGGAGTGCATGGATCAGTCTTTTGATAAGGTAATTTGGGTAGTCCTCGAACAAGCTGTTTTGATGAGATTTTGGCTAATTGCTTCATGTTGACATGACCAAGCTTTCTGTGCCATAAGCTTGCTTCGTCTTGAATTGAGATAAAACATTGCGATTCATTTGGTTTCACATCCAGAAGATAGATGTTTCCATGTCTTCGACCCATGAAAGACTGAGTAGAGTCTTTACTGATTCCAGAACATATTCCTTCTTGAAAGAAGATCTTGAAACCAGTATCACACAATTGACTAATGCTGAGAAGATTGTAATTGAGTCCTTCCACTAAGGAAACATTACTTATTGTGAGATTTCCAATTTTCACAGTTCCAAATCCCACAATACTTCCTTTGCTGTTTCCTCCAAATGAAACTTTTCCACCATTTACTTGAGCAAGCTTTATAAAACAATTTGAGTCTCCTGTCATGTGTCTTGAGCATCCACTGTCAAGATACCACTTTACCTTTTTCTTGACGGTGACCTGCATTTAAAATAGAGTCTCAAGCTTTCTTTGGTACCCAAACTTTCTTGGGTCCTTTGGTGTTAGTAACATAAGCAGTATTAGCACATATTTTCTTAACAGGTTTCCATACCATAGGACACTCCTTTTCAAAGTGATCCGGACTGTTGCATTTTGAACATCTGAGAGCATTTCTACCTACAGATTTTACAAAAACTTTCTTGAAGTGATTTTTGTAAGCCTCTCTCGAGAGTCTTTTCTTAATTCTTTCTTTTACTTTAGGAAAATCAATCAAGGGAATTGTTTCTGCTGTCATACCTAGACCGGACTTATTGAAGTAAGGTCTTTGAGCTGAAAGAATTTTCTCAAGTTTTTCAGACCCTATTGAAAATTTCTTTGAAATATTTGATAAGTCTGTTTTTAAAAGAGCATTTTCTTTTAAAAGATTATCTTCATTTTCTTTAAGAGTGGAAACAGTCAAGTCTAGACTTTTAACTCTTTCTACTAAAACATTTTCCTTTTGTTTTAGAGCTGAGTTTTCCTTTTTCAGTTCGGAAATTCTTTTGAGAGAAGTCTTAAGACTAAAACACAGTTCATCAATGTATTTAGAAACTTTGACAGGAATTTTAAAATTACTTGCCTCAAATTCACTGTCTGAGTCTGATCCAGAGTCTGAGTCTGATTGTGCCATCAGACATAGATTGGCATATTCATTATCACTTTCTTCACACTCTGTATCACTCCAGGTTTCGGCTTTGAGAGCTTTTCGAAATTTTTCAGATTTTCCTCTCTTCTTCTTCAGAAGAGGACAGTTGGGTTTGATGTGTCCCTTTTTCTTACATTCAAAGCAGACTATGTCTTTGTTTGGTTCCTCATCATCAACAGACTTGGTCTGCTGTCTTTGAAAGCTTTGTTTCTTTGAGTTGAACCTTCTCCCTTTTCTATTCAGTTTTCTGAATCTTCTTATCATGAGAGCAAGCTCCTCATCGTCCATATCTTCTTTAGAATCTGTATCATCAGAATCATCATTTGATTTTAATGCAATGGATTTCTTACCTTTTGGATCTTCATCTTCATTGATCCGTTCCACTTCATAAGACCGAAGAGTTCCAATTAGCTCGTCGACAGATAGTGGCATAATTCTTTGCGTCTCTCTTATCTAAGTCTTTATGTGATTCCAATCCTTGGAGAGTCCACGCAGTAGCTTGTTTACCTTCATGGGATCAGAAGTTGGTTGACCTTGATTTTCAAGACCATTCACAATATCTGTAAAATGACTAAACATGTCAGATATAGATTCTCCTGGTTTCATTCTGAAGGCTTTGTATTGACCGAGAATAATGTTGATTCTTGTTTCCTTCACTCGATCTGTTCCTTCATAGGTGATATGCAATTTGTCCCAAACTTCTTTTGCTGTAATACAAGAAGATATTCTATTATATTCAGTTGGTGACAAAGCACAATATAAGGAATAAATTGCTTTTGCATTGAGTGCTTGTCTCTTGATTATCTCTTCCTGAGTCATTCCACTGGTCTCATCAGTTTCTTTCCCTCTTTCAGAGACTGATGCAGTGGTAGGAGTAATTCCTTTTTCTACAACGTCCCATTCCAGAGGATCCTTTGATCGTAGGAAAGCTCATCTTGTTTTTCCAGATGTTGTAGTCCTTTCCATCAAAGTAGGGTGGTCTGGTATTGCTTTGCCCTTCCATCAGCCCTGGTGCTAGCATACTAGCCATGGATCTTTAACTCTGAAGTAAAACACTTCAAACAAAGTGAGTACACGAGCTCTGATACCAATTGAGATAGCTAGTATAAACACCTAGAGGGGGGGTGAATAGGTGCACAAACAATTTATCGAAATACGGAAGCGATTCTTAGCATATGATAGAAAGGAAATTCTCTCTTGATTAACAAAATGAAATACGATCGAGGTAGAGTGAGTGAGGAAGAGAAAATTGAACATAGGATTTATAGTGGTTCGGCTTATTCCAAGCCTACGTCCACTCTTCCGCACTGACAGCCCACCGGCTGGATTTCACTATGATCAAAAGAGAAGTTATAGCACAGCTTTTCCTTGATTCCACAGTGTAGATGTCCTACCACACCTCCTCAAGGTTTCTCACAAATATACTCTCTTTTGTATACAAGTATTTGCTCAAAGGATTTGTCTAAATAAAAAGAGCTTCAGACTTTGGAATTCTTCTATCGCGCACGCCTTGAACAACTAAGACCGTTTTCCTTATATACTCCTTTATGCCATCATACCCGTTGGCACTTACCAAAGGAATTCCTCCAATCTACCCGTTGAACATAATCAATTAGGAAGATTGTTCAAGCTATTAAAGGAACGTGTTGATAGCCCATCAATCCTGTTCGCCCATACAATCAGGATCTCGGTTTCCATAAGTAGAACATTCCAATAATATTTAGGCAATCACCGGATCTTCAATTATCGAGTCAATCTTCGATCAATCAAAGGACTCCGTTATGTCTTCTCCAGCCACGAGATCTTCTCCAGTTGATGAAGTTAAATCTTTAACAAAACATCCAGTTCTGGATAACCTTTCTTCAACGGATTAGAGACTGTCAATGAGGATAGACTTTGAGTCTTGAGTCTGGCTGTTCGGAGGTCTTCAAACTTTAAACAGTAGAGTCTGCAAGCTTTCAGACTAGACTGATAGAAACGTTTTGTCAACTTCAAAACACTTCAAGAAGATTTCTCCAACAGCTCTCCCAGCTCAAGCGAGCAGCAGCTCGCTCTGTCGCTCTCCTAGCTCGAGCGAGCTGCTCTGCCGCTCTCCCTGCTCTCCCAGCTCTGCCGCTCTGCTCGAGCCAGCTGGGAGAGTGGCAGAGCTGCTCTCCCAGCTCTGCCCTCTGCTCGAGCCAGCTGGGAGAGCGGCAGAGCGACACTTTTGAGTGAAAACCGGATCCTTTTGCGGTGTTTTGGAGGGACGGGAAGTGTAATGGGGCTCGCACGTTTGCTCCTGGTTGGCTTCGTCCTGCTCGTGCTTGGTTCGAGAGCGCTCGTGCACGGGAATGCGGAGCTGGAGGCGCTCATGGAGATCAAGGCCTCCTTGGACCCGGAGAACAAGGTCCTCACTTCGTGGACCAGCAATGGCGACCCCTGCGGCGGCTCGTTTGACGGGGTGGCGTGCAACGAGCATCAGAAAGTGGCGAACATCTCGCTGCAAGGGAAGAGCCTGTCGGGGAAGGTCCCTCCCGCAGTGGCTCAGCTGAAGTGCTTATCGGGCTTGTACCTGCACTACAATTACTTGACCGGAGAGATTCCAAGAGAAATCTCTAGTCTGACCGAGCTGACAGATCTCTACCTCGACGTGAATAATTTAACTGGGAGTATACCTTCTGAAATTGGAAGCATGGCTAGCCTTGAAGGTGAGTTTTGTTTTTGCTTCAAGTGTTTTGAACATGCGTGCTTTGTCTTTTAGCAGATGAGATGGTTGAGACACTTTTCTTTGGCATCTAATCTTTTGATAATCTGGCTTTTGATTTCTTGTTCTTTTCCTTCTTAGTGCTACAACTATGTTATAATCAGCTCAATGGTACTATTCCCCCGCAAATAGGATCATTGAAGAAGCTGAGCGTTCTTGCCTTGCAGCATAACAAATTGTCCGGTGATATTCATGGCTTGGCCAATCTGCAGACCTTAAAGAGGCTTGTCTTGGGCTTTAATGGGTTTAACGGTACGTTCCCGGTGGAAATAGCTAAAATTCCAGAACTGCAGACTCTGGATGTACAAAACAATTCTCTTTCTGGATTTGTCCCTGCTGGTGAGTTCAGTTCCCCAGTCCCTGCTTTTCGTTCAGTGTTTTTTTCCTCTTTCAAACAATTGCCGTGACCTTTAATGATGAATTTTCCTCATTTAGCTTATTTCCTAGAATTAACTGAAGTTTGTTCATGAATGTTGAAGCTCTGAAGAAATTGGAGAGATTTAACTATCAGAATAACCCAGGTCTATGCGGATCCGGATTTCCTTCTCTTAGAAATTGCAACAATTTCGATCCTAATTTACACCTCAACGGAGTGAACCCAATTGTTTTGATCCCAAGGACACCAGACGTGAAGACACATTGCAACCAAAGCCATTGCTCAAACCCATCGAAACTCCCACAAGCAGCTCTTGTTGCTGGGATTGTCTCTGTCACCGTCACATTGGTTGGCGCAGGACTTTTAACATTCTATCGATATCGTAGAGGAAAACAAAAGATTGGTAGTACAGCTGATGCTTCTGATGGTAGGCTTAGTACCGACCAGTCAAAAGACTTATACAGCAGAAGTGCATCTCCCCTTGTCTGCCTCGAGTATTCTAGTGGATGGGATCCTCTGGACGATGGCCGCTGTGGAAATGGATTATCCCTGCAGGCGCCTAGGTACACGTTGGAAGAAGTTGAGTCAGCGACCCAATACTTTTCGGAGGTTAATTTGTTGGGAAGGAGCACTTTTTTATCGGTCTACAAAGGCATACTAAGGGATGGGACTCTTGTGGCTATCAGGAGCATCAATGTGACGAGCTGCAAATCAGAGGAAGTCGACTTTGTGAATGGACTGAATTTGGTAACTTCGCTAAGACATGAAAACCTCATTAGATTGAGAGGTGTTTGTTGCTCCAAGGGCAGGGGTGAATGCTTTCTTGTGTATGATTTCGCTTCCAAGGGTACCTTATCGCAATATCTTGATTTAGAAGATGGAAGCATCCAGGTTCTTGATTGGTCCACAAGGGTTTCCATCATCAAAGGAATTGCTGAGGGTAAGTCTTACTTTCTTTCAGATCTTAAAAGAGATATTTCTGGTTTTCCCTTACTTTCTGAATTAGTTGTTGGAACTTTTTTCTCTAGCTTAATGCTTCTAAGTCTTTAAATTTGAGAAGTACCAATTATCAAGTGCATTCACGCAGTTCATCAAGTGCACTTTAAGTTTTGAACATTTACTTCTGGCCTTCTAGCTTCATGGGTAGCTTAAGTTCTTCTGAAGCCTATAATTTGCACTTGGTTTATAATTCTACAGCAGGAAAAGTTCTTGAAACATCAGTGGGATGAAATGTTTCGCCATTTCTGGGCAAAGAACTCTCTTCTTGAATTCGTTTCCTGTGCTCATTTTCCAAATGCCTGTGCTTTACAGTTTGAACTTCCTTTGAGCTTGATGCTGAATACAGATAGGTTCCGCCAGTTTCATTTTCATAGAACCAGTTTTACTGGCATTTGCATAGTATATTGCTTGAACATCATTGTTTTGTGCTTGTGAGTGTACTCTTCCTAAAAAATTAACCTGGACGCTAAAACAAGAGTTCCCATTTAGATTAGTTCTGTCTACTCTAATTATTATTCATTAATTTTTATTCGAGCAGGCATTGGATACTTGCATAACGGTGAAGGCAGCAAGCCTGCAGTTGTTCACCAAAACATTTCCGCTGAGAAGATTCTCGTTGACCAGCAGCTCAACCCACTCATAATGGATTCCGGGCTTCCAAAGCTTCTCGCCGATGATGTCATATACTCAGCTCTCAAGACTAGTGCCGCCATGGGTTATATGGCACCAGAGTACATTACAACAGGTCGTTTTACCGAGAAAAGTGATGTTTTCGCATATGGAGTAATCATCTTCCAGATCCTCTCGGGTAAGCGACTACTTTCCAGCTCAATGCGGTCAGCAGCAGAGTGTTGCAGTTTCGAGAACTTTATCGATAGCAATCTGACAGGAAATTTCACTGAACCTGAGGCGGCTATTCTTGGGAAGATCGCATTACGTTGCACCAGTGAATTGCCCGATAATAGACCCACTATTTTCAGAGAGATTGAGGAACTAAATGATTGGTGCGTCAAATGTCGATGATTGTACATAGCGAATTGTCCGAAGTTGCATCCATGGAAGCACCAATTTAACTCAATGAGCTATCAAGCTCAGCGGTGACAGTGCAACGATGTATGATGATCCCTGAAGAATTAACAGAGTAATCTTGTCCTATTGTATAACAGATTAGCTTTAGCTCATTTGTACTTTGTCTGATCACTTGAATCATTATCATTTTCGTTTCCCTTTGCCATATAAAATGCATGACGCAAAAATAAAGAAAAGGAAGGAAGCAGTCACTTTCGGCTGGTACAGACTAATGTATTCGAGGAAATATATAAAAAGATGCACCAGCTTTTTTTCGACGTAAGGCACGAAAGCTTAGTGGAGCTTATGTCTGCATTATCACCGCTTGCGGGATTGTTTATCATCGCCCGTTCAATGCAAATCTCAATACTCGATAAGCAAAGTCAAACCCTTATCAGGTAAACCAAGCAGCTAACGATGGTGCGCCTTAAAGAAGAATTTTATAAGCTCAACAATATAAACATATCCAAATTGTCGTATTCACGATAAGTTCAGCAGATTCCATCACCAGAAACCAACATATAATTTGGTCTAAAGAAATATATACATCTTTCTTTAATTGTATGGTCGTCACCTTCTCTTTTTCAAGTTTCATTCTTGTGCAAGCATATTTGATTGTTACAACATGATGCGGAAGCTATCCGGATCTTGTAATTAAATTAGCACGAAATAACCAAGGAAATAAACAAAGAACAATCAAAAGATATGAGAGATTTACATGATTTGATTCAAATCTAGATTAAGCTTAGAAAAAAAAATTAAAACAGAGAATTTTTTTGTCGTTTACCAAACGTGTTTCTGTTCTTTTTCTATTCTAGGAACAGAAATTGATTGCAGTTACCAAACGTGTTTCTGTTCTTTTTTTATTCCAAGAACAGTTTTTTTTTTACACTTACCAAACGCGTTCTTTTGTTCAAAAACTGTTCCCCGGAACAGAAACACTTTTTTTTTTATTTCTATTCCCAGGTACAAAAAAAGAACAGAAGTGTTTCCATGCGCGCCCTTAACTTAGTTAGATAATTTTCACATTTTACCTGATTTCGAATTTCATGAAAAATACAAAAATGTTTTAGGATAAATTAGTTTTACTTTTTAGGATAAATTGCATTCTTTTAAGTAAAAAAATAAAAATGTCACGTGCATGTCATTAGGATTAGATTCATGAAATGCACGCCGTCTAGTGATTGTTGTTAGGTCCATTGCATGTCATTAGAATTACGTCATTTATTTATATTGCATTGCATATTGCATGATTTCCGTTAAATAAGTGAAAACAAAAAAAGAAATTGCATGTTAATTAGAAATCATATCTAGGACTGTTCATATGAATTCTGATCTAACGACGCAGATGCTTTCGTTGCTATGAGGTAAGTCTTGCAATTTATTTATTGCTTTTCTTAGGTGTTAAATTGGTGATTTGTGCACCCGCATGATCACTTCACATGTTAGGGAAATAGATTTAAAATCAATTCAAGCTGTTTTCCAAACATTTTTTAAAATAAAAGAATGGTACCGAAAGGGCATTAGAGGAATCTAGTGTAACCAAATCCCCGTACCCATAGTCTCTGGTTCGTAGGAGTAAAGTAAAACTCCCGTTACTTTACTTGGGTTTCTAATCAACCCACCAAAAATAAATTAGTGGCGATTCTTAGATAAAATCCATTTGCATGCTAAAAACATGAACATTAAGTCGCGAATTGGTATGGGCTTGGGAGAGTCCGAACTAAGTCTTGACTTAGCAATCCATTAGCTTAATTTTAGGTGGTTCACACCCGAAAATTTTGGTCGCGACACTCACTATATCATTTGGGTGTAACAAGTAAACTCGAAGGGGACGTACCATTATGTGACCTTAGTGGAAGTTTTGATTTTATCTGAGACTGATAGAATGGAGGAAAAAACATTTGTTTTTCATTTTCTTGTTTTTCATTTTCTTGTTTTTTTTTTTAACATTTTGTAGTTCCTCCAATCAAGAGGATTCACGAGGTAAAGCTGAGATATGTGGCGGCAGTCGAGTTGGCAAAAAAAGTTTGCGAGGCGATCTCTGATATGAAAACTACTGAGATCACTGAGTTTTTCCTAGAGAGGAACTTGTTGTTTCACGCTACAGTCAAGGGAAACAGCGAACTCGTGAAGATATGTATTCAGTTTTTCCCGGAGCTTATTAGGATTTCGCCTAATGGTGACAGTTTGATGACACTAGCTGTGAAGAACCGCCAAGAAAGGATTCTCTCACTCTTTTTGAAGGGAAGCTCAAAACAAGAGTTGTCATTAGTGCCAGCACCAACACCGGAAGAAGCAGAAAAGATGATGCTCGCAGCTGCAAAGTACGACTCTAATTTGGAGGCTTTAAATTATTTCTCTGGAGCAGCTTTCGAAATACAAAGAGAACTCCAGTGGTTTAGAGTAAGTACCTTTCTTTTCAAATATATACTAACTGAGCTTAATGATAATTATTATATATTCTCGACAAATTTCTTAAAATATGATGGCTACACCTTTATTTGGATAGCCTTAAGAATATACATAGAACTTTCTTCCATAGCGGCAAAGCGATGGCTAGACCAACTTTTGTGTACCTTGACTTATCCTCCCTTCTAGACTATCTAAAGAGTGTACAGCCCCACATCACTCTAATGCATAGGATTTTATCCCAGCTATATTTCCAACAAGCTTTGAATTTAAGACCACAAGGAAAAGAATAAACTCTCCTGATATCTAATCAACACGTTGTTGTTACATGTAACTTTTAAATTTCACATACGAAAAACTGATTGAGACTCGTCAGAGTTAAATTGCAGATGAATTCTACTAATACAACTATGTTCCACAACTCAATCTAAACCAAGCGATTCTTTCTTAAAACTGTCCAACTCCTATAGGTTTCTGCCACGACGCAATTAGGGGAATATTATGCAAATCATTTCATGTATAACCCACACATCTAAATTTGGAGTCCCAAAAAAAAAAAAATTAATTCAGTTTTGCTTATATTTTAACGATGACTTTGCTAGTTCCATTGTATCATATATTGTAAAAATGATAGTGTAATTCAGATATAATTAAATTATGTGGATAAATAATGATCTAATTAAAGTAGGATGACATGAATCTTCTCTTTTTTAATCAAAAGTTAGCAAAGTTCATTTATGGCCGCTGTTTCTATTTGAATAGCTATCAATTCACGAACACTTCTCATTAGTTGATTTAGCTATTAACTTAGATTGTACTCACGCAATCCATTGTCTAGAAATGAATGACATCGTGAAGCTTTTACTATATATTTACCTTTGTCTCATTTCAACCCTCTATTCTCTTTGTCATGAAAAAAAGGTTGGGACAATTTTTTTTCTTTTCCCTTCTCCCGTGACAGGCTACAACACATCTCTCCAAATGTTTAGTGAGTATAATAGAAAGAACGAGACGATCTATTAACAATATCGAATAAAGACTTCTAGGGAAATGATTAGTGAAGAAAGTGAAAATTGGATGAAGAAGTGAGGAAGGCGACATAGAGAATTTTGGACCTTATATTAGATAATAAACTGAGAGAGAGAGAGATAAGAGGGTGGGCTGAAAGGTTGCGTGATCCAAGTAATCTAAGAATCCATTCGTTTTGCGAAAAATAATTTCTGGGAAAATGTTTTCTGGATTTTCCGGCGTTCGTTTCACTGAAAATGAATTCCTTGAGGAAAATATTTTCTATGAAAGGAAAAAAGTCTTCTAAATTAAGGGAAAATGTTTTCCACTTTTGAATTCTTTGGGGAAAATGTTTTCTATGAAAGGAAAAAAGTCTTCTAAATTAAGGGAAAATGTTTTCCACTTTTGAAAAGTGGAAAACATTTTCCTCACTTGATCTCTCTTATCTCTTATCTCTACAAATTCTCACTTCCTCCTCCCCTTTCTTTTTAATCTTTTCTTTTTTTGTTCAAATTATTTTTAAATTTTCTTTTTCTTTTTTAATTCGACTTATTTTTAATTTCATTTTTCTTTTTCTTTTTTATCGTTTTCTTTTCTTTTTCTTTTCTTTTTTTTATCATTTTCTTTTATTTGTTTCCCACCTTCTTCTTTCTTGGCTAGTCTTCGGGCATTGCCAAGCGAACCTCGAGCTCGTCGATCTCAAGCTCGTGCTCTGCACTGCTTATCCTTTTTCTTTATTCATTCTATCTTGCAGTTGTACATTGCTCAGGTAAATGGCTCTACATGCTTTACTTGTCTTTTCTTTTGTTTATTAGAACACAAAAAACGCAGGGGGAGAACATGCCACTCAACTGGAAGATTCTCATTAGGGTTATACATGCTTTGCTTCTTTTTAAAATCCATACGAACATTTTTTAAAGTAGATGAGCGTTTGGCAACAATGAGGGAATAAAAATATGAAGTAAGTTTGCATGGATTTCAAGGCAAGTTCATATTTGATGGATTTATAGGTCGGTAAGTGATGTATGCCTAAGTGGTGAAATCTTAGAATATATCTTCCTTACCGAACATTGGAAATATTTTCCAAAACATTTTCAAATTTTAGCCAAACACTAGAAAATATTGTCATTTTCCTAGAAAATGACTTCTGGGAAAATATTTTTTGGAAATGGCCCATTTTTCGTGAAACGAACGGACCCTAAATGAAGATTATATAAGTTTGAAACTCAAAAGTAAGGCCCTTTGAATGCGAATCTTCACAGTCAAGATTTGAGAAGGGCAATTTAGGAATATAAAAACTGGAGTAACACCTCAACCTTTTAATGTTGGAGTAATGTTGCCTATTGGTCACAAAAAGTGCGACCAAGGAAATGCTAACCATTTAATGAACCTACTTCAAGACATAGGGCATTTAAGGGCGTGCATGACAACGCTTCTTGACTGGGGAAGAGTTTTTTTTTCAGAATTAGTTCTTTTCTATTTCTATTCCAGGAAACAATTTATGAGTAAAAGAACCCGTTTGGTAACTACACAAAATTTCTACTTTTGGAATAGAAAAAGAATAGAAATGCGTTTGGTAACGCAACAATTTCTTTTTTGTATTTATTCGTTTTTTATTTTTGCTCACGGATCGTCGACTGCCAACCGCCGCCGCCCGCCGTCACCGCCGCCCGTCACTGCCTACTTGCTGCTGCCGCACGACCGCCGGTCGCCGGCCGCCACCACATGACTGCCGGCGGGCGGCGGCGGAGGCTGGCGGTGGCGAGTGGCGGTGGCAGAGGCCGGCGATCGGCGGCCGGCGATGAGCAACGGCGGTGGCAAGCGACGGCAGTCGGCGGTCGGCGGTGGCTCCGGGCGGTTGAAGGTGGTCGTAGCAAGAGAGAAGAATAAAAGAAAAATAAAAAAAATTACTTATTTCTAGAAATTGTTCCCGAGAACATAAGCAATTTTTTTTTTTGTTTCTCGTTTCTGTTCCAAATCTATTTCTAAGCTAACTTTCTATTCCCCATAATAGAAAAATAACTTGGCGTTACCAAATGGGTTTTTTTTTTTTTTTTTGTTCCAGGGAACAAAAGAACATAAATTGGGAGAAACAGAAATATTACCATGCGCAGCCTAATAGTTCAGATACTCACAACCTAAAGAATTCACTTTAGGATATAGGTTACCACCAAAGGTAAGTGCTCACCATCTAAGGAATCCACCTTAGGATATAGGGAATGGAACTCACCACTCTATGAAATTCACTTTAGAATAACCCTCGAAGAACCGGGGTCAATTTGGGGCCTTTTCATTTTAGGTTAAATCAGAACATTTTGGACAAAATTGCCCCTTACATTGCTGTCGGAATAAGCATATGAGTTGCACATGCAAACTAGCGAACGGAGATTTGGTTGGCTAGTGAGCTTGCCCCTTATTTGGTAATAGGTTAGCCATTTTAGATTTTTATTTGAAGCAAAGTATGCTATGAGTCATATTTTAATAAAACGGCTCCACTTTATTCTCCTATTTGAATTTTTCCCAATTTTCAATTATACCGGTGCTTATTGTCACTCATGTTTGTGACTTTTATGCATAGGCTGTGGAAAAGTGGCTTTTCCCTGACATGAGAACCTTCAAACACGAGGGGAAATCATATTGGCGTATATTCACGGAGGAGCACCGAGAGTTGCTTGTGAAAGGAGGGGAGTGGGTGAGGAACACAGCTCAATCATGTATGATCGTCTCAACTCTAATTGCTACAATATTATTTGGTGCTTCTTTCAATGTGCCTAAAAGTATTAGCAGCATTGCTGGAGATCCATCGTTGCTCACAAGGAAGGCTCTCATAGTTTTCGAAATTTCGGATGGTTTAGGTTTGTTGTTTTCCGTGTTGGCCATCTTGATATTCTTAGCCATCTTAACTTCGTGGTACAAGGCGAACGATTTTCTTCGCTCGTTGCCTACTAAGATCATGATGGGCCTTTCTTGTCTCTTCCTCTCTTTGGCTTGCATGCTGGTGGCTTTCGTTGCAGCTTACACTATCGTGCAGCAAAAGAGAGCAGAGTGGGTTTACATTACTTTTGCGTCGTTATCATTAGGCCCCCTTCTTTTATTCTTAGTACTCCAACTTCCCTTGCTATGGAAAATGGGTAAATCCACTTATGGAGGCATCTTTCGTCCCAAGAGCATTTGGAAGTGAGGCATTATCGTTGGACAAGATCGCATGATTGACCAATCTGATTTGAGAGTGTAGGTCTTTGTTGTAGTTGGTTGTAGCAGGGCCAATGCTAAACTGAATGTATTTCCTTAAAGTATTTGAACAATTACTATGCAGTATGTGTCACGCCCCGAACCCCGGGCACGTGCACATCCCTCGATGGTTGATTGAAAATGCGACGTCTCAGGATGCGTCGCCGACCCATTCTTTTTATCTTTCTTTCAATTAAGCACATGTGGAAATGAATTAAACACAACACCCAGTCAATAAACAAAAAATAGGGATAGTCAATCAAAACAAAAGTTGCCAAAAACAACTTATTCATTTAACCACCGTTGTCCCTAGGACATTTAATGATTTACAAGTTCTTACATTGACAACTTCCAACCAACCCTCTCAAAAACCTTCAAGGATCAAGGTCACCCTAAACTTTGCTAATGGCAGGGCCAACCAAAAGGTGTCACATCTTGCGCCCACCACATTCACACTTAACAGATCTCCACGCTACGGCCCTAAAAAATATTAGCCCATGACATGGTGCGATAAAATCTCAGTGAGTCAAAACCCTAAACCCCGATTAAGATACAAATTCGCCTCAAAGGCGATCCTAAGCACACACCATACAAAACTTACCTCGCATCGGCGCATACCTACACGTTAGCTCAACATATATACCATCATTAGTGCAGCAAGCGCGGTTTAATAACTGGAACACATCATTTCAATCACATGAGTCCCGATTATAAGGTTAAACCGTTATGACACGTCATATACCGTGCCACACAATTTTGTCCCATAATCAGGTGCAACTATCACAACCATTCAAGCGTGTTCTAGTTATTACGACCCATCAGCCACTGTGACATCCCAAATTTCACCGACCTTCATTAGTGTAATTAGATCATTAGGAACTTAGATTAATTAGATTGGGCCAGAAAATGAACCCGATGGATCATGAGAAATGTGTGGGCTTGAGAAGTAAGTGGGCCACACGATTTGGACTTAAGAAATCTAACGAGTGATTATGGGCTTGGACTTGGCTTGAAGTGGGCCAAGGTTCGGAATTGTTAGATTTGTAAATTTAGTTTAGTGGGCCGGATTATTATAGATTAAGCCTGTTGGGCCAGAGACGAATATTTAGGCCCGAGTGATTTTATTTTCAACTAAGTTTATAAATTATAGTTATGATAATTTGATTAATGATTGTAATGCTAATATCAATTTCTAACTTTAGCATTTTTGTGATGAATTCTTTATAGACTAACTTTGACTAGTCGATATGTTATATATGTCATGATTGTATAATTATAAAAGAATTGAAATCAAGTAGAAACAAATTGAATTTGAGACAACAAACTTAGAGGCCACGACATCTCTCTCTCGTTTCTCCTTGCACTCGACACCCACGGTTTCATTCCCACAAACCGAGACATGGAAACTCAAGAGACATAATCATTAGCAAATTTCATCATTAGTCTAGCCTAGGGATTAGCTTTGTAGACCTATTTCCCTCTTAAGTTTCATAACCCTCTCTCTCTCTTCAAGATCGAAACCCATCTTCATCTTCTTCTTTTCTGTTTTTCTCTCGGTCGAGCGGTGAAACCAGAAGCAAACCAGCAACCTTCCTCTTCTTGCATGTGAGATTTTGGTGTTGATCTTGAAGCATATTTGTGTTGTCTAATAACTGAACAAAGTAAGGAAAGATATAACTCTAAATTCAAAGTTATCCATTGTTTTGTCAAGAAAGCTTGCGGGTCTAACCAAATAGTGAAGGATTTGGTTTGTAGTTGTTGTTTTGTGGTTAATCTAAGCTTAGCAAGTGTTAGATTGAAGGTAGAAGTATTTGCATGTTACCTTTGAGTCTTGTATGTTTCGAAATCCAAGTGTGAGTATGCTGTTTTGTTGAGTGAAGTGATGAAATGGTTGCCGAGCGAATGGATTTGGTATAAATCGTGGTGAGTGAACTCACGGATGCAGTTGTGGATTGATTATTTGTTAGAGAAAGACATGCCGAAGGTGCCTTAAGTTGCTGTGATTAGGCATTGAAGTATAGTAGAAGAAATTTGTGAAAAGTGGTTTAGTCAGGTTAGAAGCAAAGGAAATCGTGTACCTATTCTGTTCTAGGTGAAAACGGTTGTGGAGTTTTCTATTTGTATTTATTTTCTTTATGTATGTTAATGGAAATAAGAAAGAAACCATTCTACATGATAGAACATCTATAAGATCAAGTTATACACGTAACTATAACCATGTGAATATAAAAACATAGAGATAGAAGTGAATTTAGTAAAACTAGTATACTGTTTTTGTGAGAAACGGTTTGACCTTTACTGATTATGCGAATTTTCTGTATTTACCTAATTAGAATTGGACTTCGAATCCTTAATAAAAGTTGTAGAACACATCTTAAGGAATGATGTGTCAAAATTTGGGATTAAATGAATAAGATTTGGCTATAATTTTCTTTGTAGATAAAGAATCTGGACGTCGATACAGGGTGCTAGTAAATATTATCGCAACCGTTACTCTTAATACGGTGAGAATTAGACTTAAGTTTCTTCATGGGAATTGTCAGTCTATGTCTTAAATATAACATACTAAAATTTGGTAGTATTTCAAAAAGAATTGATAGGCCTTTTGTATCCGAAACCGAAACTGTACATTTAGCTAGTAAACTGTTTGGACCCGAGAACATATATTAGATGTTGTGTCTTTTATATTAGACTTGTATGATACACATAGAGTCTAAGTAACCTTCTAATAGATTTTAGTTGTGTAGGAGTAAGTCTCACATCTTAATTGAGATATATAAGTGCATATAGTATCATGTGTGTGCAATGAGTGCGGTGCATAGTGCTTGATTATGGGGTAAATATCTATTCGGCATGGAATGTGACATGACGTAATGGGTTTTATCTTATAATTTGGACACGCACGTGTGCTAGGTTCATGAGAGTTAGATAGATACTTTAGAGTCTTTTCTTTTGCATACGATAAATGCATTAATCAAAGGTGTGGTGGTGTGAAATGTGTGCATAAGTGAGTGAATGAACCCATCGGTACAGAGATACCGGTGATGCCCCCGGAAGTTTGGGATGCCCTTGTTGAGTGGCCTTGGATGCCTCGATAGAGAGATACTGAGATGCCTCGGAGTGAGATGCCCCTTGCTGAGTGGTCTTGGAAGAACCTCGATTGTGTGATAGATGCCTCGGAGTGAGATGCCCCTTGCTGAGTGGTCTTGGAAGAACCTCGATTGTGTGATACCGGGATGCCTCGGAGTGAGATGCCCATGATAGAAATATGGTGGAAGTTCGGATGAGGTAACTTCCGGAATTGACTCGATCAGGCCGGTAGAGTTCCGGTTAGTGATTGATCGATGGTGGATCATATGCTCACTAAATATAATTCTACTTGGCGAGTGAGTTCATCATTGTTGCATTGTTTCATCTTGATATTGAGCTTGAGAATGTGGTAGGTATATTTGATGTTTATGGATATATTTAGTATGTCTCATGTAAAGTGATTACACATATGATGCGTTACAATTTCATTAGATTATATTTGTGACAATCCTATCTTAGTATCTTTAATTGTTTGGCCATGTTTCCCTTGAAATATTAATGACTGTGGATTGTTTAAGTTAGAGTTTTATCATTCTTTACTGGGCAAGGTTGTTTGCTCATACCTTACATTTTCAGATTGATAGCATGGATGTACCGCCAGTAGCTCGATACGGGGCGGTAGTGCGTCTTGATGTTTCTCTTCATGACGTGTATGATCCCGACATTGACATGGTTTTCTCCAAATATGAGGCTACTTTATGGATGGATGACGGTAGAGCTGACTTGATATCGATGAAGTTCGTCGCATGGTTTATCAACCATGAAGGGGAGATATTTGGCCATTTACCCTTTGGTGCAAGAGGACCTGGAGCGGGTATGGATGGCGCCTAGATGCCTTGGATCATGTAGAAGCTGACTATCTTTGGTTTTCTTCTGTTAGACGTGGGCTGGTGTGGGAACTTATGGAGTAGATACCCTCACCCTTTATCCTTGACTTTTGTTACGCCTAACTTTTGTTATGTACATGTTGTATATATAGGCAATGAACATGGAAAGAGTCCAGGTTGATAAATTTTGTAAGCCCTGATGATGATGATAAGAAGAAATGAAGCTTCTCGTGTTCTTGTTTATGTGCATGAATGATTTGGTCAATACTTAAAATATGAAGGTAGAGTGATGGCAGGATGACCTCATAACATAAACTTGAGATTTTAAATAATCCATGTTATACATGCTAACCTTCAATGGTAAACACTATAGATTATCTAAAGGAGGTTACAAGTTAGGCAAGAAGATAATAATAATTATAATTCCGCTTGCGCTTAGTACTGACGCCCTAGGACGTCACAGCCGCTCTTTTTTGGTATCAGAGCATAGGATTTATCTGGAGTGATAAGGTGCGGTAGTGACTATGCGTTAGGGTAATGATATTATCTTTGGAAGGAACAAGTAACTTATGTTACTCATAGGGTATCAGTAACAATTGTTGCAATTGTTACTTATTTGTTTTGTAAGGAGACTCGGTAGGCTAATGAGTAGTGACCGATGTGCAGAAACTAGGAATTGTCAGGATAAGTAGAAATGGACGAGGAGTGGCTATGGATCCCCGTGTGGAAGGAATCTTGGAAGCACTTACTAATGTAGGAGCCCTATTGGAAAGGCAAGCCCAACAACAGGTAGGAGGTGACCGTAGAATGCAAAGCTTAGTAGAACAATTTCTGAAATTAAAGCCCTCTAGATATGCTGGATTAGGAGATCCCATAGAAGCAAAATTGTGGATAGATGAGATGGAAAAGATATTTGCATTGCTGAATTGTACTGATGCAGAGAAAGTATCTTTAGTAGAGTATCAACTTCAAGGAAATGCTGATTATTGGTGGAAAGCGACGAAAGGAATAGTATTCACCGAAGGTGTGGATGTGACTTGGACTAGATTTGTAGGAGTTTTCTATAGTAAGTATTTTTCAGACTGTGCAAGGGATAAAAAGGTAATGGAATTTATGAAGTTGACCCAAAATAACTTGACTGTAGATCAGTATGAGGCGAGATTTGCTGAGCTCTCTAGATTTGCCCCTAGATTAATAGAATATCCAGATGATAAGGCTAAGAGATTCTTAAATGGGTTAAGGCCTGATATAAGAGGATGATTGGTGCCTTTGAATTTGAAGGATTATGGTGAGTTGTATGAAAGGGCACAGCTAGTGGAAAGAGATTTGATGTCAAGAAACCAGACATCGGCATATCAGGCAAGAGCACAATCTCGAGGAGACTCATCGAATTTTCGTTATAATAAAAGATCTCATCAAGTTGGAAAGTGACCATTTGTGCAAAACAAGAAGAATGAGATTGAGAATCCTAGAAAAGTGTGGAATAATCAACCAATGGAACGACCACAGTATGGTAACAATGAGTGTCGCCGATGTGGTAGATCACATGGATTTGGACCATGTTATGGAGCAAATGCTTGTTTTAATTGCGGACAATTAGGGCATTATATTAGAGATTGTCTTCAGAAAAGAATGCAGCAGCCACAACCATAACAGAATGCAGGTAGACCATTACCACCAAGAAATAACCAGTGACCACCAGCTCAAGGAAGAATTTATGCGATTACTAAGGACAAGGTTGAAGGGTCTCAAACAGTTATTACAGGTATCATTTCCCTATCCAATCAGAATGCTTATGCTTTGTTCGACATGGGAGCAACTCATTCCTTTGTATCTGCTCAATTTGTGTGACTGAATAAGATGGAACCTGAATTGTTAGAAGCACCTCTTAGTGTCTCTACTCCATTAAAGGATGTCATTTTATCTACTTCAGTGTGTAGAGATAGTGGAATCCTTATAGGTGGACAAAACTTGTTAGTTGATATGATGGTATTAGTTATGTATGACTTTGATGTAATTCTAGGAATGGATTGGTTGCATAGACACCGAGTTAGTGTGGATTGTTATAGGAAGATGATTCGATTTGACCCACCAGATTGGCCAAGTTTTGAATTTTATGATGGAAAGACAACCCCCTCTATACCTCTTATTACTACATTAGAAGCCCATAGACTTCTTAGAAATGGTTGTCAAGGGTATTTGGCATATGCAAGTGAACAAACCAAGAAGGAAGTACAACTTGAGGATATCCCTGTAGTACAAGAATTTTCTAATATATTTCCCGAGGAATTGATAGGATTACCCCTAGAGCGAGAGATTGGTTTACTATTGAATTGGCACCTAGTACAAAACCCATATCGAAAGCTCCTTATAGGATGGCATTGACAGAATTAAAGGAATTGAAGGTACAATTACAAGAATTACTTGACCAAGGATTTATTAGACCAAGTGTTTCTCCGTGGGGTGCACCGGTGTTATTTGTTAAAAAGAAAGATGGATCATTACGCCTTTGTATTGATTATAGGCAATTGAATCAAGTGACAATTAAAAATAAGTACCCATTACCAAGGATTGATGACCTATTTGATCAATTACAAGGAGTGTCAGTTTTCTCAAAGATTGACTTAAGATCAGGATATCATCAATTGCGGATAAGGAAGGAGGATATTCCTAAAACAGCTTTTCGAACTAGATATGGACACTATGAATTTTTGGTTATGCCATTTGGACGAACGAATGCCCCAGCAGCTTTTATGGACCTTATGAACAGAGTATTTAAGCCTTTTCTAGACCAATTTGTGATAGTCTTTATAGATGATATTTTGGTGTATTCAAAGGGACAAGATGAGCATGAAGAACATTTAAGGATTGTGCTGCAAACTCAAGCACACCATTACTCAGGATGGGTTCACTACCCCATGTAAACTCATCAGGGTATTTAGGTGATCACACGAGCACACCATTACTCAAGTCCATTGTTATCTTCCTCATTAGCCAAGAACACCAAAATCTCTTTTCAAATTATAAACTTTGCAACCCCTTTTTTTTTTTTTGTTCAAAACCTTCAGAAATAAATTCGTACGCAGTCACGTACTCAAAATCAAACCGTCAAACTTTACACGCTTCTACTATAAAACCTCCTCGTTTTATTGAGCACATAAAATTCGGCGTCCAAACCCGACACCTTATTTATTTTCTATTTTCTTTCCCAACCACCCATTTTTTAGAACTAAATTGGGTAATCCTTTTTTTTTTTGTTCAAAACCTTTGGAAAGAAATTCGTAAGTGCTCACGTACTTAAAATTAATCTGCCAAACTTTGCACGCACCTAGTTTAAAATCTCATTGTTTTATCGAGCAAACAAGTTTTGGTGTCCGGACTCGACACCTTATTTAATTTCTATTTAATATCCCATAAGATCACCTTTTGCAATAGTAATAAACAACCAATATAGAGTAATCAACCTCATGATATCACACATGAGTTCTCAGCATGCCAAACATCAACCAAATCACAACATATTCATTATCCAGCAAGCAAAACACCAAGTACAACCACAAAACTACAATCAGCCCTAATTGGCAGAAACCGAGCCACTCGTGCGCCTCCAAGTTTAATTCCAGAAATAAAATCAAACGAGCTCAAAAGATTCTCAAATTTGAATATATTCTAAAAGACCCTTAAAAGAACTTTTTTTTTTGTACAGACATCTTAACCCAAATCTTTCTAGATTAAGAGGAGTAAATCGCCCAAACCGTTACAAAAACTATGTCTGTGTCCAGAAATTCTGTTTTCCAAAATCAGTTTGGTTTGAGATCCAAAACTTGGTCGTTTGATCTAAAAGTTCACTATGTTAAACTAAAAGATGTGCTGAAAATTTTTTGTGAAGAAACTCTTTTGAAAATCGAACCTTAAAAGTTGATAAAAATCCTTTGAACATCAAAAGGTCATTGTTTCTAAAACAATCCGAGATTATGTTTTGCAAATAACGAAGTTGAAATCTCATCCTTTTAAATCCCTAAAATCTTGAGTAAAATATATATTATAGTTGAAGATGTTTATAGCATTTCTCAATAAGGAAGTAACCTAAAAGTCGCAGCACATTTTTCCCCACAAAAATAGCAAACGGCGAAGGTCCAGTAACCAGATCCAAGGGAAATCCACTAAATTAGACTAAACCACCCTCATTAGTGCTAATCTAACCAATTAAATTAACACTAATCCATCTTAAGGCTAATATAACCAAACTAAATTAACATTAATCCAACTTAAGGCTAATCTAATTTAACACTAATCTAATCAAGCTAGTTAACACTAATCTAACCCCCTAAGCACAATTAACAACCTAATTAAGGATTATGGAGTTAACTCACCGGAATTCGACAGCGACGGCCTCATGGCGACGGCGATACGAAAGTGGTGAAGACCCGAGCCTACTGCATCTCCAACGGAGGCTTAATGGCGAAGGAAAACAACCCACAAGCTCATGGCTTGTGGTTGGTTCGGTTCTGTGGAGCTGGTCTCAGCTTGGCTTGGGCTGAGCTAGTGGTTATGCTGGCTAAACGTTGGACGTAGAGGAGCTACTGAGTGGTGTCGCTGAACTGAGGTTGCTGCTAGAGCTGAGGAGTTGGCAAGCTAAGCTGGTGGCATGCGGGGTTGATGGGTGAAACAATAAGGGCAGCAAGGTGGTGAGGTGCTGCAGGTAGGGGCTGTGGGATGGTGCATTGGTGGGAGTGATGGAGAAAATGGGATGTGGCGTGGAATGGAGAGGGATGGTGGGTGATGAAATGGTGGTGGATGATGGAAGAGGGGGCAGCGGCGGTGAAGATGAGATGAAGATGCAGCAACGAAGAAATGAAATAGAAGAAGAGAGGAAGGAGAGAAGGTGGGCGGCTGTTCTGCAGAGGATGGAGTGCTCGCATAAGGGGAGGAGAGAGGGAAGAAGGAGGGGAAGGGAGTCAAAGAGGAAATATCTTGGCACTTGAGTGCTTTGGCACAAAGGTCTTCAGCCCTCAAAAGTCCAAGCAACATCCAATGGCTAATTTCCTCTCATTCCTTCACAAATAAGGTCTTTTTAGTGGCCAAATACAACAATTCAGTGGCTCATACGAATTTCTTCTCATTTTCCAAATTGCCAAAATTGATTTTCCGTAAAAATTTCGAGCTCAACAGAAATTTCGCAAAAGATGAGACGAGGTCCTAAAAATAAATTGTGACACACTCGAACGTTCGATTTCCGAAATCGAATTCAATTTCATGGTTAAAATCGATCGGATGCGATTTTAGCGCGACCTAACCTACCGGGTAACTTTTAGGGATTTAATCGCGTTCGACCCATGGTTGATAATTTTTTATCCACGTTTGTGCATCTCCGACTCGTAGGCGACTTTCGGTTGTCGTAAAAATCTCAAGGTTTTAATTAGAGCACTGAGTATAAAATCGATAGAAAATCGGGTTAGTACTGTTCGACGAGAATCTTGCAATTAAACGGAATCACCCGCAATTCAATTACATGATTCCAGCGAATCGACCTATATTTGATCACAATTCGATTATAACATTGTCGTATTGACTCTTGCCGATTATTATGGTCGAGCAGTCGATTTCCGATCGAATTCTCAAGTCCGCCACGTTTATATCCCTTTAACGGCTTCACCTAATATGTTAATTAACTCGTAAGTGATCAGCTTAGAAATAAGATCATAGGCGCGTCGACAAAAAACCCGATTCATATTATCGAAACAGGGATGTCACAGTATGTTTCCCTACCTTCTTACGGAAGATCTATTCATAGAATGATTTGATCAATCTAAAATTACAGCCTATAGATTCTCAAATTTGAATTTACAAATACATAAACCATTTTTTTTTTAACATTCAGTACCAAAATATGCTCAATCTTGGAATATGACCTTTTAAAAGTATTAGTTTTCTTATAATAATGTAGGTGCAGGAATTTTTCCATCAAATATTCAGCCTCCTGTCATTTCAAAATAGAATCTATATGTCATGGGAACAATTAGTTTAAATATTGACTATCAAACTATGCGCAATGAATCACGGAATAAAACTTTTTAAAGATTAATTTTTTTTTCATAGCTTAGAGGCATGACTTTGTTCCATTAACTTGAAAGTTCAACCTTTTTTTTTTAATTGAAAAAATTAGCTTTACTTTGATGGATATTTTAAACCTATATGTACATAAACAATTATTTGAAACGCACTATTACCAAAATACGCGTGATATCATGAAATACATTTTTAAACATTTAAATTTATGAATATACGGGCTCTGGAGTTGGGCACGCTCAAAGTTTCAACGAAACGCGGATGCAAGGGAAGGGACGGTCGTTTACTCAACACCCCTTCTTTTTTCTATAAGCGTGTCTGTTTACTCTTTTGAAGCCACAATTTTTTTTTTTTTTTGGGCTTTCACATTATAATTCCAGATATTATTCAGATTCTAAAAGCCTGAAAAGATTGTATTTGAAATTATATGTATACATTTGTATGTGGTGAAAATTAAAATATTTAAAAATTTAAAAAGTCAAAATTTATGAAATACCAGATTTATGGAGAAAGAAAATCAAAAGTTCAAAGCGACAAACTTGCAGTCCGTCTACAATCATCTCGGGAAGCTTTATCAGCTATTGTTCATGCGCAAGGCAATACAACCAAGAAAATGACAAATCAGGACTTAGATTCAGCAGTCACTACAATAAACGGAGAACGGGGTCTAACTTTCCAATGATAAGTGGAAATTTTTGCTATAAGAAGAGACTTCACGAGCCATTGAGAGAGACCAAAAATTCTTTCTTCTTGTTGAAGGTCACGTCCACCGCTAGAAAGACCCGTCAGCCTCGTTTCCTTTTTCACCGTGACACCACATTGGCCTTCGCCATGCACGATCAGTGATCCTTGTGCTCCTCCATCACCTCCTGCGAAGCCCGGCGATTTATCTACTCTTTGCAAGTCCTTATGACGTCCCGCATTCATCTTGCTTAATGGACGGTGACGACAATCATTAAGCTAAGTGGAGCATCTTTTTCTTTAGTTTGATCATGTGCGATTCCTTTTTGCTATTCAAATTTTTGTAATTGTGTTTTCGTTTCTCGTCCAGACTGAGCTCTTGCAGAAAAAAAGAAAAGAAGAACAGAGAATCGCAAAAGAGTGAACGAACAAAAGAGAGGAGGGGAATTCGCAGTCATACCCACAGAAAAGTGCTTGGAAAGTTTCCAAAAGTGGCGAAGCTCTCCCTCTATCCCTCTCGGCATTGCCCCTCTCCGGTGGTCTCCCTTCTCAGTGCTCCAATTCTGGCGGTTCTCCAATGAAGGCGTCACTGCCCAGCATTCCTCTGGAGGTCCTATCACGGCACCGGCTGGTTTTTCCTGGGAAGGACACCGTCACATTCTCCACACTTTCATGGTCACCTCCACGGAACACATAAGCTGAGAGAGAAGAGAGACTCTGAGTTTCGGCTTGAAGCATCCCTCTTTCTCTGAGATCGTTATTGCTGATGACCATGCCTTGCCCCGTCATCGGTGGCCAATTTATTACCTCAACACCCTGCCTTTCCGCCACGACCAGCAGCAGCCTTGGCACCTTGCTCAGCGGCTTGTTGACCTTTTACTCTCGGCCTCACCATCGAATCTCCATCAAGCCGGGCGTTCTGCACCTCCTTCCAAGGTCGATTCCAGTAACATCAATCTCCCTGCCGTCGTGCTTCAGTCTGACGTCCATTGAGCAACCTGCCAGCACCGACTACATAGCCGTTGTCTGTGTATCATCGTCCATAGCCACGCCTACAAGCTCCTGGCGATAATCCGCACCTGTGCCAGTGTATCAGCTTTTGTTGAGCCAGATCTCAGCCCCTACCGTGAGCCACACCAGCGTGGCCGATCCTTGGGTCTTGCACAGCTATTTAAGGACCACCCAAGGCCTTGATCTTTCTCTGTTGGTTTTTCCGACGCTCCAATTCAGTCCATCCACGAAGCCTTGCTTGTCCTTGCCATCAGTGTAGTTCCTCACCACCTTGACCATCTTGCTCATGACTTATTACTGATGTCTCCTCAAGCCCACTGCTGATGCCATTCGAGACTCGTGAAGTCCATCTTGAGGAGATCTTAGATAGGCGGTAAAGATTTGATTAAATTCATGCAATAGTTTTATTTTAATAATTTTAAATACATGATATTTAGTGATAAAATCTTAGGGTGTTTTTTTTGTTACCCTACATTGACCAAGGCAAATTGGGCTTTTGGACCTTTAGACACTAAGGTTGAACCCTAGTATTGCCTTGCGTAGCTTGATTCAATTATCAATTATGTGATTAATTCTAATTGTAACGTGTATTTCAATGCATCATTATCGTATGTCATTGTCACATGCATATTTAGAACTTAGGGAACGTTCATGTCATGCACGTCATATAGAAAATTATATATTCTTAGTTTTTAATAATCATATCATATATAAAATATTAAATAGTAATTGCATACGTGCATCAGCCGCATTGCACATAGTTCAATATTAAAACCTAGTTCATTATATCACATTATAGTCTTAGGATTTAAATTTTCAGTTTGATAAAAAATTTAAAAAAAAATTGTGTCATAGGATTAGTTCGTGGTTAGTCCTAGAGTAGAAAATGCATGCACATTGAATTTATAGACTTTAGGGGCATTTGTCTTTTTACTAAGAAAAAAGAAAAAAATATATAGTAGTCAGTCTCATATACATTGCAGAAATAATTTAGTATAGATTGCATATTAATTAGTCATATCATCCATAACACTCATGCACTCTATCTGCATATTTTTCTAAAGTAATAGTTTGCAAAACCTCGTGGTGATGGATAGGGATACACTTTACTTGTAGCGCATCTAGCTTCTTAAAGTCTTCTACAATTTATTTACTGCATTGATTATTGGGTGTTATTTTCTTGAGTGCGCATCCGTGTGATCACTCTTCACATGTTAATGACATATGGTTGATGCCAAAGAAAGTGTAGAGAAGTAGGAGGTAACAAGTGAGAACTAAATTGAATGGGTCGCTCGCCACTCATAGGAATCCACCTAAGTGATAAGAGCACAACATGAAATCCTTCTTGTTCTCAAGCCAAAGGCTAAATGAATTATCACTCAAAACAAGTCTCACCCATCCCGCAACTGCATCAAATTGGTATCAGAGCTCAAGGATGCACTCGTTTTGAGTGATTCCTTCTATTACCCATCTTGCATATCATGTCATATTTTCATTCACAGAGACAGAGAGAGTTCATTCACAGATTCAGAGAGAGAGAGAGAGAGAGAGAGAGAGAGAGAGAGAGAGAGAGATATGGTTGGTCGTCATCAACGTGGACGAAACGTTGGGTCTCTTATAGCGCGAGAAAGAAACCTATAAGATGTGGAGATAGATGATTTAAGGAGACAAGTGTAGCAACTGCAGGAATGCTTGCAATGCTTTGAGCTTCAACAACATGATGCTATTTATCATGATTCGAAAGAAGAAAGAAATGGCCAGTCATCGTCAACGCGGACCAAACATTGGGTCTCCTACAGCACAAGAAAGAAACTTACGAGATGTGGAGATAAATGATTTAATGAGACAAGTGCAACAACTACAGGAGCACTTGCTATGCTTCAAGATTCAACAACGTGATGTTATGCATCATGATTCGGAAGATGACTCTCTCAGATGAAGAAGATGTTAATCCCTTCGCTGGTATTCGAAGCCATGATTCAAGTGAAGAAGTATTTCGCTGACGTCAGTATCAAAGGCCTACATGATAATTCAAATTTTATTTACCATTCATGATTGCCAATTCATTCCGAATTGCTTTTAATTCACTTAATTTGTTTCAAGTGAGATTTTTTTTTTTTAATGAAAGACTTGACTCTTATTCCAAATGAATTTCTGAAAATTCTTTTTGATTTTTTATTTCGAGAAACCATTTTGTTTATTGGTGTCAAAATAGGATATGGGGTATAAAAATGGAGAATCTATTTTCTTTTTTTCTTTTTTTGAAAAAAAAAAAGATCTTGGAGATTGTGTAATGCTTACTCTCAAACTCTTTGTTTACACAGTAGTGATATTTTTTGTTTCTCTCTTCATCTTTGGATTCCTATCTAATGATCCAGGACGTAATCCTGGACGTGAAGAATAAAAAGGCCTTTCTTTTTACTTGCTTAATTTTTCGATGTTCTTACTTAGGATTTTATCTATTGTACATCCTTATTTATTATATGAAATAAATAAATAAACAAAAACAAAGGAAAGGTTTTGAAAAAATAAATAAATAAAATAACAAGTCATCAACGGAAACGGAAAGAGAGGGATTCGAACCCTCGGTACAAAAAACGCGTACAACGGAAATTCCATATTATCTATAGAATTCGAACCCGAACTCTATTTACAATTCATTCTTTTGATCTCATTGGGCCTTATTTTTTCTTTTTTCAGCAAAGCCTTATATGCCCAGTCTATTCTTTTTTTTTATACCTATACCCTTTCCTTTTTCATGGATATAAATTCCTCATATATTCATATCTAGGATTTACATATACAACATATATCACTGTCAAGAGTAAATTTCTTATTATTTCAATATGTTATTTTATGTTATTTTGATTAAAACAAAAGTAAGGGATTCTAAATTTCAAAAACAAGAATTGGGTTGCGCCATACATATGAAAGAGTATACAATAATGATGTATTTGGTGAATCAAATATCATGGTATAATAAAGAACCATTATGATTAGTTGATAATATTCGTTGATGATTTTGTGAAAGATTTCTGTGAAAGCTTTCATTAACTCCGAATTTCTGTCGAGTAGACCTTGTTGTTGTGAGAATTCTTAATTCATGAGTTGTAGGGAGGGACTTATGTCACCACAAACAGAGACTAAAGCAAGTGTTGGATTCAAAGCTGGTGTTAAAGATTATAAACTGACTTATTATACTCCTGACTATGAAACCAAAGATACTGATATCTTAGCAGCATTCCGAGTAACTCCTCAACCTGGAGTTCCTCCTGAGGAAGCAAGGGTTGTGGTAGCTGCTAAATCTTCTACTGGTACATGGACAACTGTGTGGACCGATGGGCTTACCAGCCTTGATCTTTATAAAGGAAGATGCTACCACATCGAACCTATTGCTGGAGAAGAAAATCAATATATATGTTATGTAGCTTACCCTTTAGATCTTTTTAAAGAAGGTTCTGTTACTAATATGTTTACTTCCATTGTGGGTAATGTATTTGGGTTCAAAGCCCTGCACGCTCTACATTTGGAGGATCTGCAAATCCCTCCTTCCTATACGAAAACTTTCCAAGGCCCGCCTCATGGCATCCAAGTTGAGAGAGATAAATTTAGTTAACAATGGCTCTGATGGGTGGTTTTGCTAGAATAGGCAATAATGAGATCACTATTTTAGTAAATGACGCGGAAAAGGGTAGTGATATTGATCCACAAGAACCTCAGTAAACTTTTGAACTAGCGGAAGCTAACTTAAGAAAAGCTTAAGGTAAGAGACAAACAATTGAGTCAAATCTAGCTCTCAGACGAGCTAGGACACGAGTTGAGGCTATCAATGCAATTTCATAATTAGTTGGTACATACGAACAATCAAAGGAACTTTGATAGAAACAGAGGTTCTGTTTATACACCCCGTTTTTATTTCTGTCGATTGAATACAATATTCAATACAATTCAAAAAAATCACTCAAGGGGTTTGGTGTTGCTCATATTTCACAAGAGATGCTTAATTATAAATTGGATCATATTAGAGCTTGTCAAGAAGAACTTGGTACTACAATCATTGAGGAACAATATGTTGGAGAAATCTTCTTGAAGTGTTTTGAAGCTGACAAAACGTTTCCATCAGTCTAGTCTGAAGGCTTGCAGACTCTGCTATTTAAAGTATGAAGACCTCCGGACAGCCAGACTCAAGACTCAAAGTCTATCCTCATTGACAGTCTCTAATCCGTTGAAGAAAGGTTATCCAGAACTGGATGTTAAGTTAAGGATTTAACCTTATCAACTGGAGAAGATCTCGTGGCTGGAAAAGATATAACGGAGTCCTTTGATTGATCGAAGATTGACTCGATAATTGAAGATCCGGTGATTGCCTAAATATTATTGGAAGGTTCTACTTATGGAAACCGAGATCCTGATTGTATGGGCGAACAGGATTGATGGGCTATCGACACGTTCCTTTAATAGCTCGGATAATCTTTCTAATTGATTCCGTCCAACGGGTAGATTGGAGGAATTCTTTTGGTAAGTGCCAACGGGTATGATGGCATAAAAGAGTATATAAGGAAGACGTTCTAAGTTGTTGAGGTGTGCGCGATAGAAGAATTCCAAAGTCTGAAGCTCCTTGCTGTTTAGACAATCACTTTGAGCGAATACTTGTATACAAAAGAGAGTCTATATTTGTGAGAAACCTTGAGGAGGTGTGGTAGAACATCTACACTGTGGAATCAAGGCAAAGCTGTGCTGTAACTTCTCTTTTGATCATAGTGAAATCCAGCCGGTAGGCTGTCAGTGCGGAAGAGTGGACGTAGGTTTGGAATAAGCCGAACCACTATAAATCCTGTGTTCAATTCTCTCTTCTTTACTCTCCTTATCTTGATCGTATTTCATTTTATTAATCAAGAAAGAATTTCCTTTCTATCGTTTGCCAAGAATCGCTTCCATATCTCGATAAATTGTTTGTGCACCTATTCACCCCCCTCTAGGTGCTTATACTAGCTATCTCAATTGGTATCAGAGCCTGTGTACTCACTTTGTTTGAAGTATTTTACTTCAGAGTTAAAGATCCATGGCTAGTATGTTGGCTCCAGGGCTGGTAGAAGGGCAAAGCAACACCAAACCACCTTATTTTGATGGAAAGGACTACAACATATGGAAAAACAAGATGAAGGCGTTCTTAAGATCAAAGGATCCTCTGGAATGGGACGTTGTAGAAAAAGGAATCGTTCCCAAAGCTGCTCCTGTCTCAGAAAGAGGAAAAGACACTGTTGAGTCTAGTGAAATGACTCAGGAAGAGATAATCAAGAGACAAGCTCTTGATGCAAAAGCAATTTATTCTTTATATTGTGCTTTATCACCTACTGAATATAACAGAATATCTTCTTGTGATACAGCCAAAGAAATCTGGGATAGATTACACATTACCTATGAAGGAACCGATCGAGTGAAAGAGACAAGAATCAACATTCTTCTCGGTCAATACGAAGCCTTCAGAATGAAACCAGGAGAATCTATAACTGACATATTTAGTCGCTTTACAGATATCGTGAATGGTCTTGAAAATCAAGGTCAACCAATTTCTGATCCCATGAAAGTAAACAAGTTACTGCGTGGACTCTCCAAGGATTGGAATCACATAAAGACCTCAATCAGAGAGACCCAAAGAATCATGCCACTGTCTGTCGATGAGTTGGTTGGGACTCTTCAGTCTTATGAAGTGGAACGAATCAATGAAGACGAAGATCCTAAATGTAAGAAATTTATTGCATTAAAATCTAATGATGATTCTGATGTAACAGATTCTGAAGACGACATCGATGATGAAGAACTTGCTCTTATGATAAGAAGATTCAAAAAGCTGAACAGAAAAGGAAGAAGATTCAATGCAAAGAAACAAAGTTTTCAAAAGCAACAGACCAAGTCTGCTGAAGATGAAGAATCAAACAAAGATGTAGTCTGCTTTGAATGTAAGAAAAAGGGACACATCAGACCCAACTGTTCTCTTCTAAGGAAGAAGAAAGGAAAAACTGAAAGATATCGAAAAGCTCTCAAAGCTGAAACTTGGAGTGATACAGAGTGTGAAGATAGTGATGATGATTATGCCAATCTATGTCTGATGGCACAATCAGACTCAGACTCTGGACTAGACTCAGACAGTGAATTTGAGGCAAGTAATTTTAAAATTCCTGTCAAAGTTTCTAAATACATTGATGAACTGTGTTTTAGTCTTAAGACTTCTCTCAAAAGAATTTCCGAACTGAAAAAAGAAAACTCAGCTCTAAAACAAAAGGAAAATGTTTTAGTAGAAAGAGTTAAAAGTCTAGACTTGACTGTTTCCACTCTTAAAGAAAATGAAGATAATCTTTTAAAAGAAAATGCTCTTTTAAAAACTGACTTATCAAATATTTCAAAGAAATTTTCAATAGGGTCTGAAAAACTTGAAAAAAATTCTTTCAGCTCAAAGACCTTAATTCAATAAGTCCAGTCTAGGTATGACAGCAGAAACAATTCCCTTGATTGATTTTCCTAAAGTAAAAGAAAGAATTAAGAAAAGACCCTCGAGAGAGGCTTACAAAAATCATTTCAAGAAAGTTTTTGTAAAATCTGTAGGTAGAAATGCTCTCAGATGTTCAAAGTGCAACAGTCCGGATCACTTTGAAAAAGAGTGTCCTATGGTTTGGAAACCTGTTAAGAAAATATGGGCTAATACTGCTTATCTTACTAACACCAAAGGACCCAAGAAAGTTTGGGTACCAAAGAAAGCTTGAGACTTTATTTTAAATGCAGGTCTCCGTCAAGAGAAAGGTAAAGTGGTATCTTGACAGTGGATGCTCAAGACACATGACAGGAGACTCAAATTGTTTTATAAAGCTTGCTCAAGTAAATGGTGGAAAAGTTTCATTTGGAGGAAACAGCAAAGGAAGTATTGTGGGATTTGGAACTGTGAAAATTGGAAATCTCACAATAAGTAATGTTTCCTTAGTGGAAGGACTCAATTACAATCTTCTCAGCATTAGTCAATTGTGTGATACTGGTTTCAAGATCTTCTTTCAAGAAGGAATATGTTCTGGAATCAGTAAAGACTCTACTCAGTCTTTCATGGGTCGAAGACATGGAAACATCTATCTTCTGGATGTGAAACCAAATGAATCGCAATGTCTTATCTCAATTCAAGACGAAGCAAGCTTATGGCACAGAAAGCTTGGTCATGTCAACATGAAGCAATTAGCCAAAATCTCATCAAAGCAGCTTGTTCGAGGTCTACCCAAATCATCTTATCAAAAGACTAATCCATGCACTCCATGTATTCTGGGAAAGCAAGTAAGAAACTCATTTAAGCCAATAAATCATGTCTCTACTAATCATGTACTGCAGTTGCTGCATATGGATCTCTTCGGACCAACCAGAACACAGAGTATTGGAGGTAAGAAATATTGCATAGTAATTGTGGACGATTACTCCCGTTTTACTTGGGTATATTTCCTTGCAAGTAAGTCCGAAACCTTCTCGTATTTTGAAAAATTTGCTAAAAAGGTTCAAAATGAAAAAGGATGTGTTATCTCAAGTATAAAAACAGATCATGGAGGTGAATTTGAAAATCAAGATTTTACAAAATTTTGTGATGAATCTGGCTTCAAGCATGTGTTCTCCTCTCCATATACTCCTCAGCAAAATGGAGTTGTGGAAAGAAAGAACAGATCTCTTCAAGAAATGGCTAGAACTCTTTTAATTGAAAGTAAGATTTCTTCACGATTTTGGGCTGAAGCTGTTTCAACAGCATGCTATATCATCAATAGAGTCTTCTTAAGACCTATTCTAGAGAAAACCCCTTATGAGTTATTCAAAGATAAGAAGCCTATTGTTTCATACTTTCATGTATTCGGTTGCAAATGTTTTATATTGAAAAATGCAAAAGATCGAGTTGGTAAGTTTGAAGAAAGATCAGATGAAGGTATCTTCCTTGGATATTCTACATCAAGCAAAGCCTACAGAGTCTATAACAAGAAGAGCCAGTCTGTGGAGGAGTCAATGAATGTCAAATTTCAAGACTCAACGCAAGATGAATCAAGTCAGACTCATCAAGAAGAGTCTGAACCTGCTTCAGACCTTCCAAAGCTTACAACTCAAGAAGCATCTCAGACTCTGGAAGACTAGCATCAGGTTGTTCGTGAAGATCCAAACAAAGAGAGAGATCATCAACCAGACAAATCAACAAGTAACTAGAAGCATAAGTCCAGTCATCCCAAAGATCTTATTATCGGCGAAATTAATGAAGGAATTCGCACCAGATCCAAAAGGCGAGAAGAGTCTAGTGCTGTGGCTCTCGTTTATGAAATTGAACCAAAAAGCATAGAAGAAGCTTTATCTGATGAAAGCTGGATTGAAGCTATGCAAGAAGAGCTCAGACAGTTCAACATTAATGATGTCTGGGAATTAACTCCAAAACCGAAAGGTAAAACAGTTGTTGGAGCTAAATGGGTCTTCAGAAACAAGATGGACGAGAAAGGTAAAGTAATAAGGAACAAAGCAAGACTCGTGGCCAAGGGATATACATAAGAAGAAGGGATCGACTATGACGAGACTTATGCACCGGTAGCAAGGTTAGAAGCAATTCATTTATTACTTGCATTTGCTTGTCATAAAAATTTCAGGTTATTTCAAATGGACGTCAAAAGTGCTTTCCTAAATGGATTCATCCATGAGGAAGTCTATGTGGAACAACCACCAGGGTTTGAAGACCCAAAGAAGCCAGACTCAGTCTTCAGACTGAAAAAGGCTTTGTATAGTTTAAAGCAAGCACCTCGAGCTTGGTACGACAGACTAAGTAAGATCTTAATACAAAATGGTTTTGTCAAAGGTAAAGTAGATACAACTTTATTTATCAAAAAGGAAAACAAAAGTTTTCTGCTTGTTCAAATATATGTCGATGATATTATCTTTGGATCCTCTAATGAAAGTCTGTGCAAGAAATTTTCTAAGACTATGCAGGATGAATTTGAAATGAGCATGATGGGTGAGTTAACCTTCTTTCTTGGACTTCAAATAAAACAATTAGAGGAAGGAAATTTTATTCATCAAGAAAAGTATGCAAATGATCTTGTCAAAAAGTTCGGTCTGGACAATTGCAAAAAGGCTGACATACCAATGTCAAGTGCCTTGAAGATAGACAAAGATGAAGAAGGGAAGAAAGTCGATCAAAAGCTGTACAGGAGTATCATCGGATCTCTTATTTATCTTACTGCTTCTAGACCTGACATTTTGTTTAGTGTTTGCATTTGTGCCAGATTTCAATTAGACCCAAAAGAATCTCATTTGAATGCTGCGAAGCGTATTATTAAATATGTTTCATCAACTTCAAGCATCGGTCTTTGGTATCCTAAGAAGGGAGACTTTAATCTTATGGGATATTCAGACGCAGATCTGGCCGGTTGCAGAGTTGATAGAAAGAGCACTTCGGGAACTTGCCAGTTGCTTGGAAGCAGGACAATGTCTTGGTTTTCAAGGAAACAAAGCACTGTGGCTCTTTCAACGACAGAAGCAGAGTATGTAGCTCTTGGAAGTTACTGTTCGCAAATTCTATGGATAAAACAATAGCTAAGAGACTTTGGAATTGAAGACTCATGCACGGAGATTAATTGCGACAACACCAGCGCTATCAATCTCACCAAAAATCCAATTCTCCACTCAAGAGCAAAGCATATAGAGATTCGACATCACTTTATTAGAGACCATGTTCAAAATGGAGATGTTTCAATTCAATTTGTTGACTCAAAGAACCAACTAGCGGATATATTCACAAAGCCTTTGGAGAAAAATCAATTTGAATCAATCCGTTCCAGACTCAACATTTTGAGGTATGAGGAAATCAAAGTCTAAAGACTTTCAGACTCAGACATACAAGACTTTATTTGTAAGAAAGTATTGGTACGATCATCAGACTGTAAGTCTTTCTCTCTCTAACCTTATCTTGAAGAGGTACGATCGTCAGACTATGTTTAAATGGTTGCTATATTTAATCGACGTAATTATTGCATCATTTCATTTTCAAAAAGAAAGTATTTTTGAAATGGCTATTTTTGCGGAAAAAGACAGTTATTTTGAAAAGGCATCTTTTTATTTCCTTTGTGACGGTTCGTTTATCTCTCTTTTTAACCGATCGTGCACTGTCGATTCCTCTTCACTTTACTCTAAAAAACCCTAGAAAGCATCGATCCTCCATTCCCGTTTGTCTTCTTTGTTTAATTTTCAAAAAGTTGTCATTTTTCTTGGGAAAGTCAAGCAAGGAATCTTCCAAAAACTGAGAAAGATGTCATCTTCAAGAAAGTCTTCGAGAATCGCAAGCAGGGGACCACGGCGAATGAGTGAGGGGCCTACGCACTTCGATCTTACTGAAGAAGAAGTGTCTCCAGAACAGCAACCGAGCCCACAACATTCTCAGCAGCGTCATTCTCCTCCATCTAGTCCTCAAGGCGTTGATCATCAACAACAGGAAGAAATCATCGAGGATGCAGACCCTGTAAGAGTTCAAAAGCCCGCTTTTATTTACAAGCTATATCGTGCCTTAAAAGGAATTCGTACTCCTTTGAACTATGTTGATGATTTTCTTAAAGACAAAGGATATAAGAACGAATATATCTTTCTGCGAAAAATGGAAAGTTTGGGAATTGCTCGTAAAGGGGTGGCTGAGGAAACCCTTGCGAATATCCCAAGTGATCCTCGTGACTGGGGGCCGAATCCTGTAGATGGGAATGATGATGACAAATTGTACAGCCAATTTCAACCGAAAATGGGTATTGCGGTTGAAAATCAAGGAAAAAGGGGAGATTTGTTCAGATCGAAGGAACAAAAGGATCTGTACTCGAAATTGCTGAAGCGTGGGGTAATAAACCCTAGGAGTGTGGATTTTGATTTTATGGATACTGTGAATGTGAACTTGAGAGAAAAGTTCATTTATCTTCAACTTGAAAAGTTCTGCTCTGACACTACAGAGGCCTATGCTGGATTAACTACATATTTCTATTCAAATCTTAGCTTTTTGGATGCGAATAGATTCTCTTTCAGCGTTAAAGACCAAGACTATGTTGTGGATATGAATATGCTGGCAGATGTGTTAGGAGTTGAAAGAGGAAGATATCAACCAATCAAAGTTTCCATTGCTCGGGCCACACTGGAACTGGTGAAGGACAGGAAAACAGAGGAGAAGATCACCTACTTAAGGATGAGTGCATTCAACATCTTGCTTCACAAGATTGTGATTAATTGCCTCCGACCGAAATCAACTTCCAAGACTGATGTTTCAAGTTCAGAGGCCAAGCTGATGTATGCCATCCTCTTTGGGAAAAAGTTTTCTCTCCCTCACATTGTTATGTTTCACATGTATAGAGCAATGATGAAGGACAGAGGTCAACTCCCTTACCCAAGCCTTGTTACGAAGTTATTCAGACATCTGAATATTCAGCCTCCGCAAATCTTTTGTGTTCGATCATGCGATCATATGGTGGTAGGACTGAAAATGGTGACCAAAATGCGTCTGAAGGAACTGAGCAAGGAGTTGGAGAAATTCAAGGAGAAGACTCCTGCCAAAACTCATCAAATCTCTTCTGCAGCTAAAAGAAAAGGGAAGGAGCCCATGGTTGCTCCATCCAAGAGAAGAAGAGCTCTCCTCGTTGAGGATGAAGATGATGAGGAAGACATCACCATCTCTGCAATGGCTTTGAAGAATTTAAGTCGTCCTGTTCCACAGAAAGAATCGGAACAAATGACGAAAGAAGCAGAGGAGAAGGAAGAAGAAGAAAGAGAAGCTGAAAAAGAAGCAGAGGAGGAAAGACCTGAAGAAGAAAGAAGAGAAGAAGGAGAACCTGAGGAACTCTCTTCTCCACCTGTAGGCATGGAAACAGGGGGAGATCAAGAGAAAGGAGGAAAGTCTTCATATCCTGATGCAAGTGAAGGAGTCAGTCGCTCACCTGCAGACCCAGAGGATGATTATGCCTCTCAGTTTCCAGAATAGGGTCATGAAGTTTCATCGCCAAACCTGCGAGATTATGCTGATCTACCATCGTCTACATTTACTCCATCGATTGAGCCGAAGCAAGTACTCAGACTGATAATGCAGCAGATTTTCGCAGAATCATGGATATTCTCTTGGAGATGCGAGGTCAAATTTATGCCTTGGGATGCGAGGTTCAAAACTTGCAGAATGCGGGTCAAGTTTCTTCATGTTCATTGAATGATAAGATCTAAGCCCTCTCTGTTCAGATTCAGGCCAATGCCAAGGGTGAGGAGATTGCACAACTGGAGGAAGACTTGAAAAGGCTGGAAGGCATCGTTTAGTCTATGGAAGATTTCCAGCTTGTCCGCGTTCCCAAGCAATCTTGACTTCATCTCATCCTTTTTAATGCTGACAAAAAGGGGGAGAGATGCAAGATTTGAACAAACTTTATTTGAACAAACTTTCAATTGTTAAACTTTTAACTGTTTGTTGGATTGTTTTGTTGTTTGAACTCTGTTTGACTTTGTTTTGTGTCTGGATGAGAACTGAACTAGACTTGGACTTGACTGCTTCTATTAACTAGTATTGATATCTTATGGATGGCTTTATCGTATACTAGACTAACCTATTTTCTGTGGTTGCAGATTCTAGTGTTATTCATTTAGCCATTTATCTCTATAAGATATGCATATGTGTTTGAGAAATGTTTTGCAGGTCAAAGTTATCCAAATCTGCAGGAAAGTTTTGTCACCATCAAAAAGGGGGAGATTGTTGGAGAAATCTTCTTGAAGTGTTTTGAAGCTGACAAAACGTTTCCATCAGTCTAGTCTGAAGGCTTGCAGACTCTGCTATTTAAAGTCTGAAGACCTCCGGACAGCCAGACTCAAGACTCAAAGTCTATCCTCATTGACAGTCTCTAATCCGTTGAAGAAAGGTTATCCAGAACTGGATGTTTCGTTAAGGATTTAACCTTATCAACTGGAGAAGATCTCGTGGCTGGAAAAGACATAACGGAGTCCTTTGATTGATCGAAGATTGACTCGATAATTGAAGATCTGGTGATTGCCTAAATATTATTGGAAGGTTCTACTTATGGAAACCGAGATCCTGATTGTATGGGCGAACAAGATTGATGGGCTATCGACACGTTCCTTTAATAGCTCGGATAATCTTCCTAATTGATTCCGTCCAACGGGTAGATTGGAGGAATTATTTTGGTAAGTGCCAACGGGTATGATGGCATAAAAGAGTATATAAGGAAGACGTTCTAAGTTGTTGAGGTGTGCGCGATAGAAGAATTCCAAAGTCTGAAGCTCTTTGCTGTTTAGACAATCACTTTGAGCGAATACTTGTATACAAAAGAGAGTCTATATTTGTGGGAAACCTTGAGGAGGTGTGGTAGAACATCTACACTGTGGAATCAAGGCAAAGCTGTGCTGTAACTTCTCTTTTGATCATAGTGAAATCCAGCCGGTAGGCTGTCAGTGCGGAAGAGTGGACGTAGGTTTGGAATAAGCCGAACCACTATAAATCCTGTGTTCAATTCTCTCTTCTTTACTCTCCTTATCTTGATCGTATTTCATTTTATTAATCAAGAAAGAATTTCCTTTCTATCGTTTGCCAAGAATCGCTTCCATACCTCGATAAATTGTTTGTGCACCTATTCACCCCCCTCTAGGTGCTTATACTAGCTATCTCACAATACCTAAACCTAAAGATGCTCCAGAATCTTTCCGATTGCTCGTTCGAGAACTACGATCTTTGTCTCTGGAACTAAATCATTTCCTTGTATCTGAGAAGAACTTCCAGATTAATAGGAAGGAAGCTTAATCGGAATGAATCATAATTTTTCTTCTATGATCGATCGATATAAACATCAACAACTCTGAATTGGATCAGTTTCTCCTCAACAAATAAGTGCTTGGGCCAAAAAAATCCTCCCTAATGGAGAGATAGTTGGAGAGGTGACAAAACCCTATACTTTTCATTACAAAACCAATAAATCGGAAAAGGATGGATTGTTTTGTGAAAGAATTTTTGGGGAGTAAGTCAAAATAGAAAAACTCACATTAGTTTTAGGGATAATCAAGCTCAAACTAATGACTTCCACCACGTCAAGGTGACACTCTACCGCTGAGTTATATCCCTTCCCTGCTCCCATCAAGAAACAGAACTAGCTAATCCTAAGACAAAGGGTCGAGAAACTCAACGCCACTATTTCACTATTCTTGAACAACTTGGAGCCGGGCCTTCGTTTTGCACTATTACGGATACAAAAATAATGGAAAAAATTGGATTCAATTCTCAACTGCTCTTATCGGAAATATGATTGAATACAGATTCGAGCCATAGCACACGGTTTCATAAAACCATACGATTTTCCCGATCTAAATCAAGCAGGTTTTACATGAAGAAGATTTGGCTCAGCATGTTCTATTCGATACTGGTTGGAAAAGCGGTATTCTTAAAAAAATAGAGAAATCAGAACCAAGTTACGATGATATGGGTATGTAAATAAATCGCAAATAGGGTCCAAGTAATAAATGCCCAAGTTTCCTTTGGGTCCCAATTCCAATATGACCCCCATGCCTCATTAGCCCATACTACTCCCGAAAGAATACCTATTGTTAAAAAGATAAACCCTAGACCAATAATAAGATAACTCCACTGGTCTAGTTGTTGAATCAGTTGAGCCCTGTAATAATTTTGAGAAGAACAAAAAGAAGTGGTTAGTAAAACATTGCTTCTTTCATTCATGTATTGGATCTCGACAAAGGAAAATGACTCATTTAAAAAATTGTTTTTTTTACTAAAAACCCTTATGGCTTTTCGCAATGTAATGACTAAGAGAGCTACTGATGATAATGATCCACATAAAAGAGCTGCGTAGCCCAATATCATCATACTTACATGCATCATTAACCATTGGGATTGGAGAGTAGGTTACACTATTTCGAATTGATGCATTTCAATTAAAAGACCTGAAGTAGCAAAGCCTTGGGTAAAAATAGTACTTGGTGCGGTTATTGTGCTTAAATAATTTTTATGTTTTTTAAAATACAGAACCATATGAATAACGGAGAAACTCCATGAAAGAAAAATTAATGATTCATATAAATCACTTTAACGGGAAATGTCCCGAATAAATCCAATGAGTGACTAATAATCCTGTTATACATAAAAAAAGTAGCTATCATGCCTTTTTCCGAAGAATCATATAGTCCTACGATTTCATCCACCGATAAGCTTATCAAAAAAATAGTAATTACTATTGAAATGATCGAAAAGGATATATGAATTAAAATAATAATAATAATAATAATAATAATAATAATAATAATAATAATAATAATAATAATAATGAAAAATAGTCGCGACCTCCCCGAGAGCCGTCCCATGGGCGTGCAGAGGCTAATGGCTGGCATTGAGCCTAAGTTTAACCCGAGCTTTTTTAAACCCACAAATTCACAACTTATGTTCTAAGTTTTTGAACCTGCAAGTTAAATTTCATTTAGGAATCACTACTAATCGATTTGGGATAGGTCAATTAGGAACCCAAGTAATATATCGAGAAAAATATTTTACTCATGCGCAACTAAAGAAATTAGAATTGGGAACTTAATTATATTAGTTAATCAACTAATACTCTTTCAGTACTTATCTCATTTAAACATCAAGTAAAATATTTGTGTAGCATTTTATTCCAATCATGAGTTCTAAGATTCAATTCCTAACCAGGTTAAGGAAATAACAATCCAAATATCATAATGGTGTAACTGAAATAAAGAAAATGCACAAATAACAATTCAACACTTGTTTACAAGGATTTAAACACAATTTCCCTTTGTTTTCTTTTAAATATTTTCACATATTTTTAGGAAAAATCACTCAAAGAACTTTTTTGAAGCTTTTTCTGGTTTTTGGAAAAAACAAACAATTTTCGGAAATTTTAATTTTTTTAAAATAATATTCTTAATATTAAAATAATAATGTAATATTACATTATAAAATAAATGAACCCGGGTCGGACCTTCGCCTCCTACCAGGGTCGAAGCCAGCCAGGGCCTGCCTCCCCGGGTTGCGAGACCCCCCAGCCGGACAGGAGCTGATTTGCGGGCCTAGTCCAGTTGAGAAGAAATGGGTTCTCCCCCTAAAAAGTCAATAAACTAAATCTAGCCCAAGAAAACAAAATAAGCCCAACATGCCTAATTCTTCTCAGCCCGACACCAAACCCTAAAGACCGACCGGATCCGACCCGAGACCCCCTGGCGTTCTCCTCACTCCTTGCGGCACCCTCTGCTCTCCACAGTTTGGCCGACCGAGACAGCGGCGCCGCTGTGACATCCCGATTTTCCAATTCTGGTTTCAATTAAATAAGTCGGGCATTTCATCTTCGCGTCTATAGCTTTCTTCTCTGAGCTAATCACTCACGAGATAATTATTCAGGTGAAGCCATTAAGGAATCTAAACGCAATAGACTTGAGAATTCGACCAGGAAATGACTGCTCGACCGTACTAATATGCAAGGGTCATTACGGCACAGACCGATTAGAGACCGGAGATAGGTCGATTCAACAGAACCATGTAATTCAGTATGGGTGATTCCACCTAATTGCACAATTCTTGTTGATCGACACTAGACCGATTTCTCTATCGTTTTGGTACCCTATGTCCGTATTTGAAACCTCTAGATTTCTACGACAATCAAGAGTCGCCAATGTGTCGAAGATGCACTTTGTGGCTTGAAAATAATCAACCACAGGTCAATTGCACATAAAATTCCTAAAAGCTACCCGGTAGATTAGGACGCGCTAAAGTCGCGCCAGATTGAATTTAACCGTGAAATTGAACCCGATTACAGAAATTGGAAGTTCTGTCAAGTCACAATTCATTTGAGGAATGTCGACTCATCTCCAGAAGATTTTTCTACAAACCGAGATTTTTGGCGGAAAAGCAAAATAATGCCGTTTTTGTTCGGGATTGTCAGAGGGCCGTTTTTAATCGAATCTTCGAGATGCAAGTTGGATCATTTGACGGGGAAAATTCATGAGACGGACGAGGATACCTTGATGGATTTAATTGGGCTTCAATTGGATGTGTTTGGTTGAGAATTGGATGAAATTGATTGAGATTGAAGAGGGAAATGTAACAAATTCGTATGCCATGGGGGGAGAGCTATTTTGCACCTATTGGCAAGGTTGTGGAGGAAGCTTGAGGAGAGAGAGTGGCTGAGGTCATGTGATGTCATGGTGGGGGCAAAGCCAATGAGAAGATGGCAAGTGTTGAGCTCTAGAGAGCCCAAGGAGACCCCCCACTCTTCAGCAGCTTCTTCTCCCTTAATCCAAGGCTTTCTCCATTGTTGTTGAAGGAGAGAAGCTCAGCAAAAACCAGAGGAACCGAGCAGCACCAGCCCCTCCATCGTCGCACGCCCGGAAGGCCATCGTCGGCCGTTTTCCTCCCTTGTTTTCCCCTCGTTCCAGTTTCTGCTCCAGCTGACCTTTCGCAAAAGATTCGAGTTAAAAGTCAACTTTCCCGATGAATCAGAAAAATCTCCACCCACTTCCATGACGAGGACATCCAGCCCGTTCCGGAGCATCCCGCCGCTCGCCGGAACGATTCTCCGGCCGTCCCGAAATCCTGAGAGAAGCTTCCGCTCGCCGGACCGTCTGGTTCCGCCCTGCTCCGCCTGTTCCGCGTTTTCTTGCTGTTTCGCCCCTTTCCGACCCTTCCTTTGCCCATCCCAACCTCCTATAAGATCCCCAAGACCCCCGGGAGCCGCCGGTTGCCAACCACCCGCTTGCCGGAGCTCCGATCAGCCCGTTTTCGCCGTTGAAGTTGCTGGTTTCTTCTCTGCAGTTCAGCCCAGATCAGAAGCAGAAGACAGCAAGAAGTTCCAGACTTCGAGGCCCGTTTTCAGTGTCTTCCCGGCCTCCGTTGGTGTCGCCGCTTTGGGGTTTATCGACCGCCTTGGTGCCGTGGTCGCCGTGAACTCACCGGCGCGCAAAACCGGTGAGTTTATCCTCTAATTCTTGCTTAGTGAGTTAATGACGCTTAAGGGGTGTTTAGATTAGTCTAATTATGTTTAGGTGGTTAGATTAGATTATTTTAATGTAAATTAGATTAGTTGTATGATTAGCTTAATGGATGTTTAATTAGGGCTAATTGTATGTTTAAATTAGTGTAATCTAGTTTAAGCCCTAATTAATTATTTTTAATTAAATAATTATTTCGAATTTATAAATATTATTTTATTAAATTATATTATTATAAAATAATATTTAATTATTTAATTTTCGGAATTAAATTTAATTATGTAATAATTTCGAAAATTATGCCGGGATGGCCGGTCGTTAGAATTTCGCGCTGATCGCAGCAGTGTGGTCGGTTTGTGTTAATTGTCAGCTTAAATTGAGAAATTGAGTGATTGATGGTTATGGTTAATTATTCCAAAAGTGTGGAATTGAGTGATATTGATGAAGTTTTGGTATTTAACTTGAAAATACCCGGTGTTGGCTTTTGGCACCGTAATTGGTTGGTAGGTCCAATTTGTATCGATTGATTGAATGGATGTTTATGTGGGGATTTATCCCAAAGTTGATTAGTGTTGGTTTTGATGGGAAAATGACCGTGAGAGGTTGTGAGTTGAACCTAGAAAGCCACTAAATCTAAATTATGCCGAGTGGGGCCGTGATGCCACTACATAAAATATTGCCGAGTGGGGCCGTGATGCCACTACATATAACATTGCCGAGTGGGGCCGTGATGCCACTACATAAAATATTGCCGAGTGGGGCCGTGATGCCACTACATATAACATTGCCGAGTGGGGCCGTGATGCCACTACATATAACATTGCCAAGTGGGGTCGTGATACCACTACATATAGACTTGCCTGTAAGGCCGTGATTGAGAGTCGAGAATGAATAGTCAGAATGACCGTGTGATGATTTCGATGACATGTAATCGACTGAGTCGATTGATCGCTGAATCGATCTGAGTAATTGAATTGTTTGGATGATGTGGTTGTCAATATCTATTGATTAAACTGACGTGCAGGAAGGAATTGAGGCGAGGTAAGTCCTCTATCCTATTTGTGTGGCTAGAGCGCCCTGAGGCGTATTTTCTTCCTAATTGAGTTTTAGAGGGTAGGACTCGCTGAGACGTAGTCTCATCCCGGTTGTGGGATAATATTTCAGGTCCTTAGATGACGGTCGTGGAGGACCGGAAGTCCTGGAGTTCGGAAGGTGGAGGCTGAAGAATCGGCGAACGTGTCTGATAAGTTGGTCATAGGACAGTTCCCTTTTTGTTGAGCCTGTCTATTTTGTAGACATCCAATGTTGTATATAAACATATGTGTTTATAGAAAGCTTGTTTGGTTGTGATTGATTGCCTGCTTTTCTATCCCAAGTTAAATGTTGTCAGGGGATTTGTTTCGCTTCCGCATGTGCAATAAAAATGAATGGGTCGGCGACGTGTCCTGGGAAGTCACATTTGTATCGACCAGAGTGGGATGTTTGCGCGCTCAGAGGATCGGGGCGTGACAGCCGCCCTCCTTGGCCGGGCTACACGCCCACTCGGGCGTCGCCTTGACTGGCCCAAGCCACGGGCTTGGTCTTTTGCTCGAGTCGCCGCTCCTCAACCGGCGTTCTCGTCGCCGGTGTCCTCGGCTGGACACACAGAAACAACGACGAAGGCAACGGAACAAATGAACGGCCAACACTCGGGGAATCCGGCATCGCAGGAACGCCACCGGGGAGCATGACACGCACGGACGACTCAGCTCCGACCAAAACAGGGAAATAAAACCCAGATCTCATTGTGGCATTTTGTCGAACGGCTCAAGTGCACTACCGAAACGAGAGAACCTGCGACGACGCTCTTGTCGACGAACCATAATACACACGATGGCGTAACGAGGGACGGCCAGGGGCTGGAGCTCGCGTTAACCGGGTGGTCGCGAGCGCCAGCCCAGCACGCCCAAAAGACAGGGTAGGCAAATAGCAGGGCTTACTGGTTCGGAGACGATCTCGGCGGAGAGAGGTCGTTGGACTGGGGCCCGCGCACGGCTGAGATGCCGTTCAAGACTCTCTAGTTCGTGGTCTCTCTCTCTCTCTCTCTCTCTCTCTCTCTCTCTCTCTGTGGGGTTCCTGTTTCTCTCTCTGAAAAGCTCTCCAAATCTCTCCTACTCTCAGCCCCGATTCCTCTCTCATCCACCGCTCTGCCCTCAACTGTGCTCGCGGACGTCCTATTTATAGGCCGGGGAGGCCGGTCGACGGAGGCTTCGGCCGCCGGTCCTTGGCGCGCCGACCAGCCCTAGTGCAGCCGAACCGGCGTCCCCTCACCGTCCACTCGCAGAGCAGGTCTCCTCTGCTCTGCTCCTCAGTTCGGCGGCATTGAAGATGCTTGCTCTGCCGTCCCATCCTTCGCCGGCCTACCCTCCTCTCCCTACTGTAGGGCGTCCTCCGCGCGCCGTCGGCCTCTGCGCGCATGGTGTGCAGTGCCAGGAAGAAGAAGAAGGATGGGGAAGGAGCCGGAGGGGTTGGGCCTGGGGAAGATTGAGGGTGAATGGGCCGGGGCCCGTGCGCGGGGAAGAGAAAACCAAAGGGGGCTGGGGCCAAAGCCGAGCCCCTGAGCCCCCCCCCCCCCCCTTCCTTCTCAAAGCTCTTTTTTTTTTCCTTTTTAATATTCTATTTATCTGAAAATAGGTCAAATAAAGGGAAAATAAAATAAAAATAAAAATTAGCGGATGCAAATAACATTAATGCGTAGATGATGTGAAAATCCTTTTTGTAAGGGCCAATTTGGTCCCTAATTTTCTTATGCAATTTTATTTAGCCAAAATTTCGGTGTTAATATTAATGCCTTGCTACTCATATAGAAATTCAAACTTAAACTTTTGGAACAAAGGATAGCACAAACAACATAACAACACTTGGCCTAGCAATGATCAACTACCATATGTCATTAAAATCAAGAATGTCATCTCTTGTCAAAAGTTTGTATGATAGACAAAAGAATATTAAAAGTGCCAAAAGTTGTATACACCGTTTGCTTTAGTGTCAAAAGTTTCTACCATATCACTTTAGTGTCAAATCGAAGAAAAAAAATATCACTTAAATGCTAATGGCAACAAATTCCGACAAAAACTAATACGTGGCTTTTATAATTAAAAATTTGATATTGCTTGGCATATTATTTAAAAATTTTAGTCCACGTGGCATTTCCACGTGATGTGCTTACCACTAAATTAATCACTTTTTAATAATAATTGACACTAAAGTAATCACTTTAAACAAAATTTAACACTCAAGTAATTACTATTTACAACTTTTAGATGATATCGTCTAGAGGTTCTAAGTTGATTAGGTATACCAGCATGCCACGTAGGATTGAGAAATTAATAAAATATAGTCACGTCTGATTTCTAGTGACTCAGATCCAAGTTAGCACTTAAGTAATCCAAAAAAAAAACTTTTCGCACTCAAATGAGTATTGTACACAACTTTTGATACCTTTGGTATCCTTCTCCCAATGTCCTCACCTACATCCTCAGGAGTAAAGTTCAATCATGTCCCACCATAAATATTATCGCAGTTACTAGGTGGCTCAACATGAAAAAAAATATATATAGAATGACTTTTAGATTATATAAATCTGACTTTTAACTGAATTAATTGACATCAGACATGAAAATTGAACTCAAACTTAAAGAAACTAATGACTAAAACAAAGCCATGATAATACGTTTAATGCGTAAGACTTTGTCGATGGTATGCTGGATGAGTTTATTGATCATGAAGGCATGGCCCATTGAATGAAATGTCTAAAGAGCATATTAGTTATAAATTTCCAATGGATAGAGTAAGGACTAAACCGATTGATTACTAATACAAGGAGTTCGTGTTTCCCATATAAGCCAATTTCGAGCTTTGTCTTCATTGAGGAGTCTTTCTTGAGAAGGCTGGCATTTCTTTGTTGAATTCTGAAAGAAACGGGAATCGTCCCAGGCTAGTGAGGAAAAAATTCATGTAAAGATAAGGAAATTGATTTTGCATATGTTGGAGAGTGAACTTCTTAGCAGTTTGTTGTTGTTTATCAAGTTCAGTTGGGCTACCTGACCACATGCGTTTGTCCGACCACAATAGCAGATCATCATCAGATCTATCTCGAACAGTAGATGCCAGGTCTGTAAGTGTTTGGCCAACAACAATTGCTCATGTAATGCCTGTGTCATTCGTGCTAATCAAATGTGTAAATCACGCAAATATCCGTATTCCGAAACCCAATATGCCAGTCATATAAACAAACTTGGGAGATAACTTCCTTTATATTTCTCTCAGTCAACCTCGCACACATTTACACGAGCGCTTTGTGTTTGTTCTTTTCTCGCGAGTTCACATGGCACAACGAAAACAACTTCCTTCGTGTCTTTATATTATTTGTTAGAATGCGTCTGCTTCTTTGTACTTCATTTGCCCATGCTTTTAGGAAGAGGAAAATAACTCCTCTTTTCATCAAGGCAAGGGGGCGAACGGAGGAGACCTTAATAAGGGTGGATTAAGCTTAACTCGGACGGAGCAATTAATGCTTGTGGAGAACAGAGAAGGAGGAACGAGTAATCTTTTGAGAGATCACCAGGGAAACTGGCTAGCTGGTTTCTCTCGAAACACAGGGAAAACAAACGCTTTCACTGCTGAGATTTGGGAGTTAAAAGATGGAACTAGACTTATTGTTGCGAATAGTGTAGGGAATTCTCTAGGATATTTTCTTGTGTCAGAGATATTTTGATAATTTTATTCATTGTCCGCATCTATCAAATTGCGTGCATATCTCACTTTGATTATGCATATTTTGATTAATATGTTATAGATAGTCATCTAACAAAACCTATATATAGGCTCCTGTATTTTTCTTCAAGATACATTGAAATATAAAAAATTCCATAATTTTCTTTTAAGAACAGACAGTCTCACGATCTTTGCATAGAACCTCTCCTTGTCAATGTGCAAGAAACAGGAAGAAACATCGGTGTAACAAATTGAACTTATATACTGAGAAGCAAACGGATGTGCGGATGCTGTCGATAGATTGGGAAAAAGAGAAGCATGTGCAGTAAACCATGTTCATTAGCTCTCCAGATGTTACTGAAGATATTTTGTATAAGATGCACTTGACAGAACTTCAACTACGAAAATAAAATAACTCCTCTTAACACCCCTTGGGATTTTCTGAAAATGATGGAACGGCCCAACTCAGAAGTCCAACAAGTTGTATAAACAATGGAACCTGAACAGCGGATAGGTTTCCGAAGATGTTGGTAATTTAAAATGCTGCTGGTAAGAAAATTTAATTCAGGATTTTAGCAACGTCCAAAAGAATTGGTAAATGACCAACTCCTCTAGAATTGTACGAGGACGGTTAGCGATTTAGCAACACCATAATAAGTTTATCATAAATCTATTTAATTAACAACTTACCAACTTCTTTGAAATTTTATGAGCGCGGTTAGTAAAATGCTAGTATTTTACCAACATCATAATAAATTAATAATAAGTCACTGACTTCTTTTAAATCAATAAGCCTGAATTTACTACCTTCCTGCTAAATTAGTAAATTACGACCTTCGTCAAAATTTTACAAGTACAGTGAGTAGATTGCCAATGTAATACTGAATTTATCTGATTTTACATTTTATTTCTTTACAATTAATTTTTTTTAGAATCACTCCTTCGCAAGCCTCAGGCGAATGTGACATTTGAAGCCCAATAACCTAGATTGACCCAAACTTTTCAAGGGCCTGTCTGTTCTTGTTCTTCAAAAAGTGTAAAAAGGAACCCGTGATTGTCCGCCAAAAGTTAAATATTTTCCAACTTTTAAAAGGTAATGAAAATTTTAATATGAATCTAACCGTCGACGTCTACATGTTGACTATATTCCAGGCGTTACAAGCTAAAAAAGCCATAGTGCGTCGCCACAAGATTTAAATTGAGTAAGAGGAAAAACGTAGACATGCCCCTAGAGAATCAAGAGAGGTGAAGGCTAAGCAAACAACAATACATGGTCTTGTTTCATGCGTTACAAAGAAATCAAACACATCCTATGTAACTCCTGCAATTTAGTGATTTCTATTACCAAATGATCGTTAAGCAATAAAAGATGGCATCACCCGACGATTGTTTCTCCGCTCTTTCATGATTACTATTGCCAGTTGCTTCCTAAATTCATGGTTCCACTTTCTAACCATTATGTCATTTTAATCCCCTTATGGATTTTTGGCTCTACTTATTGGCGGTGGCATCGATTTCATCCTTCATGGTTGTCTCTCTCTGATGGTTGTACCCGAAATCATCGGCTCCAACACTTCATTTTCATCCCCTTAAAGATTATTTTGATCGTAGCCTTTTGTCGACCTAATCGATCCTCGTAATCTACGCCTTTGCTTTGAGACTCACTTATTTACACTCATATTTCTCAACTAGTTTCCTCGTCAATCAATTGAGTTTGCTGACTCGAAGCCTTCAACGCTTAACAGATTTTGCCTATCTGGCGTCTTGCTTGGTCTCATCGAGTCCGAGTTGACGATCAAAAAGACTTGGACGTCTTTTTGGTGTCATTGGATCTTCGGCAAAAGGCCAGGAAAAAGTCATATCACTCAATCTTTTCTAAAGGACAGAACTAAGAAATGACCAAATAAATCTACATCCCAACTACTTTACTGAGCAAAAGTTATGATCCTCCTAGGCGAACGGTTGAAGTGGATTTATATCTTAAGTATCCTTGGCAGCTACTTTTCTTTTTTCTTTTTTTTTTGGGTGAAAATCGTTGGCAGCTACCTTTCTATCGCTTAATTAATACATTAATTTGTACGTCGAAATGGTCAAAACCACCTACTGGCCATGGGGAATATTTGTGATGTGGATCCTCAACTACATTCTTTAGGACAATTTATGACAATTGAAGTGTAGCTACCCCGCTGTACTTTTGTTTTGGGGTATCACATGCTGTAAATGTACCTTCTATCCAACTTAAATTATTGGCGATTCGGCGGTTGCAAGTGGGCCACGTTTCATTTTGTTATTTGACGTTTATTTTTGCTATCGTATTGCATTGTATCTGATCTGCTTTTGCTATAAATATTGCACGTGAGATAATTACGGATGTGGCCCATGAACTGGTCAGCCCCCGTTTCACTTTACCAAGGACAAGTTCAAGGGAAAATTTGGAAAATTTTCGAAATTGGATAATTTCTATAACTGTCGGCAAATTTCAAATGGTCTTGGTGGAAAAAGTATGGTCAGTAACTTAATTATCCGGTATTTCGCGAATAACTTTATTTCGTGAATAACTTACCAATAAATACTATTTAGAATGTACTCACTACCAAATAACTTCTTGGGACATAACTTCCTTTGCACTCCTCTCGGTCAACCTCGCACACATTCACACGAGCGCTCTGTGTTTGTTCTTTTCTTGCGTACACATAGCACGGCCAACAGAACCTCGTTAGTGTCTTTATGTTATTTGTTGGCATGCGTCCGCTCCTTTATACTGCATCTGCCCATGTTTTTAGGAAGGGGAAAAAAACTCCTCTTTTCATCTGCCCTAGGGTTTGAACTAGCTGCCATCATTCCAAGATGCGCGCCCTGCCAACACAGGAGAAGTAGAGCTTGGTCAGGCCCGGGGGTTAGGTGGTTCAAACCCTAGGGGACCCCCGGCGGTTTGCCATTACCCGTCTTTAACTCCTTGGGTTGGCTCCGATGGAGGGAGCAGTTTAAGGACCTGCTCGGGTCCAAACTCCTCTTTTCATTGAGGCAGGGGGCCGGATGGAGGAAACTTGAATAAGGGTCGATTAAGCTTAAATAAGACAAAGCAATTAATGTCCGTAGAGAACGGAGAAACGGGAACTAGAGGCCTCTCGAGAGACCACCAGCGAAACTGGATAGCTGGTTTCCTGTCGAAACACAGGTAGAACGAATGCTTTTGTAGCTGAGATTTGGACATCAGGAGACGAAATTCGACTTATTGTTGTGAATAGGGATATTAATTTGCATTGTTAGAGATAATTAGAGACTTCTTTAAGATAATTTCTTAGCCCGGCCCCTTTTTCTTTTCTTCTATCCTCTTTCCACCGCCACGGGCCGTCCCATCTTTTCATTCTTCCCCCCCCCCCCCTAGCCCGGCCCGTTCTCGCCTTCTCTCCTTCGCCTGGTTTTGGACAATGCCTCGATGGCGAACGTCGTGCGATGAATGTCGCGCGGTACGATCGGCCTGGGCCAGCTGGTAGCAGCTGGCAATGCTGCTCAAAAGGGGGGAGAGGTTGGACCAAAAGGGGGGTTTCTTAGGCTGTGCATGACAACGCTTTTGTTCCGGGGAAGAGTTTTTTTTTCAAAAATAGTTCTTTTCTATTTCTGTTCCGGGGAACAATTTCTAAGTAAAAGAACTTGTTTGGTAACTACACAAAATTTCTACTTTTGGAATAGAAAAAGAATAGAAATGCGTTTGGTAACGTAACAATTTCTTTCTTGTACTTATTCATTTTTTTTTCTTGCTTACAGATCGCCGCTGCTACTGGCCCGCCGCCGCCACCGAACACCGTTGCTGCCGACCCGCCGCCGTCGGCCTCCCGCCGCCGCCGCTGCACGACCGCTGGCTGCCGACCGTCACCACCGACCGCCGATGGGCTTCCGGCGAGCCATGATTTGATCGAATCTGAAATGTTGGAATTGGGCGATTCGAGCGATTGGCGTGGCAAGAAAAAGAAATAAAAGAAAAATAAAAAAGAAAATTAGCTTATTTCTATACATTATTTCCGGGAACAAGAAGTAACTTTTTTTTGCTTCTCAAAACTATTCCCGGGAACAAAAAATTAGAGAAATTGTTCCCGGGAACAAATGTTTTACCAAACAGGTTACTATTCTTTTTTTTGTTTTGGGGAACAAAAAGAACATAAATTTGGAGAAACAGGAGCGTTACTATGCGCTGCCTTAGGCTGAGACGAGAGAGCCACGAGTGAGAGCGAGGGAAGAGAGTCGGGGGAAGAGACTGCCGGCCAGCGTGCCTGAATCGTGCCCGACTACCTGCTGCCATGCCTCCTTTCCCGCGTCGAAGCTCCGGTAAGCCTTGACCCTATTTTGGCCTTATTTTTGGGGGTGTTGGGCCGGAGCTCGCGGTCGTCCGGCCCATTCGAGCTCCGGCCCCGACCATCCTTTCTCCAGCTACTGTGTGGTTGTTTGTTTGTCAAGAGCCTCGTCGAGAATCTCGGTTGAAGTTGAGCCGGAAACCTCATGATTCGCGAGCGCCCTTCCAAATAAGTTGCTGGATTATCAAATCTTTAGAAAATTTTTGCAAGCATCGTAATTAGATAATCATCACTATAGTATATATGTCAACATTTTAGTAATCTATTAATTTTTGAACTTCTTTGAAGTGCTACCCTTATGTCGCCGCAAGCTTTAGAATGTTCAATGATAGTAACATTCCCACTTCGAATGTACAAAAAAAATCACCATTAACATGACCTTGAGGCATTTGAGCCTTCCTTTGATACCAGGTAAAAATTGAAGCAAGGGTATAAACAAAGGGTATAAACAAAGGAAAGGGTGTAAACCAAAATTTTTAATGCACATCCAGTTTAATTTTTGACAAAACAAAAGGGGGGGACTTTCGCAGCATCCCTTGATTTGAATGACATCTTTAAGTCGCCCCATGCGAGGCCAAAACGGCGTTGTACAAAGGACGTCGTTTACTGAATAATTTCATACATAGTTGCACATTTTCGGACATGTCCGCGAGTGTACGTTCCATATTTGTTTTTTTTAAATATGAGCCGATTTCATTCATAAACTTTCAATCTAAATTTTTATCCTCCCCATTTTCCTAGCCTTTTCAGAGATAACATAAATTTCATATTCAGTCACTTATCTTTTCTTAGAAAAAATATTTGATGTTAAGCTTTTACCCAAGTCAAGCTAAATTTATATAAAATTTTTATTGATTGTGGATGCCGATGTTCTAATTTAATTAGGTAAAATTAAAAATTTCAATGTATCTTTTTTAACAAGAAGGGCACACCAATGCAATTTAGATTCAAATTATGTCGAGAAGATGTATTGAATTGACGATAAGAATTGAAGAAGAGAGGTGAAGAGAAAGATTTTACTTTGCTGCTTAGAAAGTATTGATCTAAGGCAACGTTGTTGTCATAAAAAATAAAATTATACAAATGATCTCATGATGCATACGAACCTATTTATAAAATATAGTTACATGCAAAAAAGAAGAAGTTAATTACGTATCATTATGTAAAACCTATTTGTGTGAAGAAACTTTTATTTCCCCAATGTACAAAATAAAAGCATTTTGAAGATATATATTACATACATGGTCAGTGTAAGTCTTTTTTGCATAAGCAATCTTATAATGGGAGCATAACCTATTCATGAAATATATCTACATGCTAAAAATAAAAATTGAATGTGGAATCTATAAAAACCAGATTATGTAAAGAAATCGTGACAATGTTGTTTAAAAAGAAGGGGATGATGGAAGGAAAATTGAAGCAGGGCAATGCTGTGATTTTGGCACTTTTGAGTGCTCGATTCCACAAGTTTCCCACCAACGGGAGTGATCCAGAAACGCTGACAACACTCGTTAATCGAACGGCTGATATTAAACCACTTGAATCCAACGACTGAGAAGAAACATGACAAAGTTGTCATGCGCAAAAGCACGGGATTGCAGAAAAGGCCCTGGCTCCACTTTTTTTTTTTTTTTTTCCCACATATCAAATAAAATTAGTAAATCACCAACTTCTTCGAAATTTTACTAGCACAGCTAGTAAATTACCACTGTTACAATGAATAATTTGATTCTCCATTTAAGTCTTACCATTTTTTTTTATCACGCTTCTATAAGCCTCTGCCAAATGTAACGTTTTGAGCCCTATAACCCAAATTCTTTTTAAGGGCTGTTTCGTTCGTGTTTTTCAAAAAGTCAAAAAGGAATATATATACTTTTCCACCAAACTTTAAATATTATCCAACTTATAAAAGGTCATGAAAAATTTTACATATGATCTGAGTGCCAACGTCTATATATTGCAAAAATTTCAGATGTTATGAGTTGGCAAATGGCACAATTTATAAATTTAGTAAAAAGAGAAAAGAAAAATTTTATATAGACACGCCCGAAGAGAATTGAAATGGGCTCAAGGCAAAGCCAACCTAAAATTAAGGTCCGAAGTGGCTGGGCTAGTCGTATTTTCTACCTCGGAAAAAAGAAATTGATCAACCAATATGTAAGATTATTTGCATTTTTGTTAAATTTAAAGAAAAAATAATTGCACGAGTAAAATTCGGACTAAGTAATTTTTTAAATCACTTATTTTCCACGAAATGAACTTACCTAAAGAGTCCAATCATTTTTCGGCCCATTGAATTTGGACCAAGTAGTTTTTTCCTTCTATATCTAGGTGTTCTTTGGTTAATAGTTTTATGTCAACGTGAGCCTTCAAAATTTGAGATAATGTCTATGTGGCATTGGGCATCATCTCAAGAAGATGTACATATATGTTGACACATAAATTTTACCTATTTATTTAAGACTTAAAATTAGGGATTAATTTCTAATCCCTAAACAAAAAAAAAAATTCATTGAATTGCATCACATATAAACATTACGAACATTTGCATTACTAGTATTAATTGTTAGAAATTTTTTTAATTAATTCAAATTAAAAAAAAAAAAAGAACGCGGCAGGGCCGGGCCTGGGCCAGACTTAGCCCGGCCCCCCTTTGTTTTCTTCTCTCCTCTTTCCCCCTGCGCGTCCCGTTCTCCCCTTCTCCTTCTCTCCTCCGCCTGGTTTTGGACGATGCCTCGACGGCGAACGACGTGCTATAAATGTCGCGCTGTACGACCGGCCTGGGCCAGCTGGCAGCAGCTGGCAACGCTGCTTAAAAGGGGGTAGAGGTTGGACCGAAAGGGGGGTCTCTTAGGCTGAAAAATCCAGAGAGAGAGAGGGAGTGATCCGACGAGAGAGCCGCGAGTGAGAGCGAGGGAAGAGAGTCGGAGGGAGAGACCGCCGGCCACCGCGCCTGAATCGTGCCCGACTACCTGCCGCCGTGCCTCCTTTCCCGCGCCGAAGCTCCGGTAAGCCTCGACCCTATTTTGGCCCTGTTTTCGGGCGTGGCGGGCCGGAGCTCGCGGTCGTCCGGCTCACACGAGCTTAGACCCCGACCATCCATTCGCCAGCTACTGTGTGTGTCATTGTTTGTTTGTCGAGAGTCCCGTCGAGAATCCCGGTTGAAGTTGAACCGTAAACCTCATGATTCGCGAGCGCCCTTCACCTGTTCGACGAAATGCTCAAGCGAGATCTAGTTTTCATCCTCCCGTTTTTGGCCGAAATCGAGTCGTCCGTGCACGCCGTGATCTATGGGAATGTTCCAGTGGTGTTGGGCAACCTTGGGCGTCGGCCGTGTAGTCGTTCGCCACGTTTCCATCGTCACCGTAGTTTGTTCGGTGTTTGGCCGTGGTGTGGCTCTCGGCCGGCGGCGGGGAGGTCGGCCGACGAGTGGCGTTCGGATTGGACGACGCTGGGTGCTAGCTCGGCGGTGTCCTGAGCGCCGGCGAGGGCGTGTCTAAGTGGCGTCGGTTCGGGTGAGAAGCTTCGGTTAAGAAGAGCGCAAGGGGGAGGCGTGCTTCGGGAAGGAGAGAACAGGGAGAAGAAGAGAAAATAGAAAAATAAAAGAATAAAAACGAATTAAAATAATGAATTAAAAAAGATTAAAAAATTATTTTTTAATTTGAAGTGGATCATATCCCGGTAGGCGGATCGGGTCATCGGGTCAGACCGGGTTTACGGGTCCGTAGGTCCGAATCCCTTTTCCCGAATATAATAATAACAAAATTTAATTGAAAATGAAGTTTAAAATATGTAGTTGCTATTCATTTTTATGTGGGTCCCATCCACCGAGAGAGAATCGTTGCTGACCACAGTCGACTTTGGTCAGCAGTGGAAACAGAGGGAGGAGAGAGAGGCAATCTCAAAAGAACTCAGATAATTTCTCTATTTTTTAATTTTTAATACTATAAAAAAATCTAAAATTTATAAATTTGTCATATTTAACCTAAATTAATCTTCGTGCGACAAGAGTTATATTTTTCCATCGCTGACAGACTTTTCATCAAAAAGAACCACTTGGTATAATAGGCCACTCCAACTTAAACCGATCGACATCATATCTTCAACTTTCTAGGAAAGTTGAAAGTCTCTTTTGTATTGTCCATTTACTTTTTTGTTGAAAGACTGTAACCAGGAGAGCAACCCAATGGCGACGCAATCGAGTGAAGAACAAGGAAATTCGACTCATGCAAAACCAGCAGCAGGTACATGTTCAGGTTCCAACTGAGAAAGAACATGGTATAATTGATGGAGTCCCAAATATGCTGGAACTTGTATTTTCTCATGGTTCTTTTTATTTTCTTTATCACCAAGAAAACATAATGCTGACCTTGGCTAGTATAAGGGGAAAAAAAAGTAAGCGAAAGACTTAGTGCTCACTCTTTCTCCTACAGATATTGAAAATGTTTTAGCAAGCGTTGGATCAGCTTCTTCCCAATCTAGAGGTGCTTCAGGTGCGTTATCCATCAAAAGAGTTATTTTTAGTGTGAAATTAATGTCTGGGGCGGATCTTCATGAAATTGTTCTTTTCTGGAACACTTCTCAATGTCAGCAAGGATAAAAGTATTAACTGAATGATCTGAAAAGTTTGCATCTATTGCAGAAAATTCTGAAGAGGAAGTGGATGCACACTATTACCGACCATTGATTCGAGCTGCATTCAGGGGCGACTGGGAATTTGCTACAAGATTTTTCGAACGAGATGCTGCTTCAAAGACAGCCAAAATAACAAGCAGATCAGAAACAGTGCTTCACATAGCTGCTTTGAGTGCACAGGACCAATTTTTGGTGAACCTGGTTGAGCTCTTGTGCCAGGATCCGAAAGCGTTTGAAATGGTTGATTGTGATGGCCGCACAGCTCTCCACAATGCTGTCTTGTGTGGAAGGATAAGGATGGTCGAGGCATTAGTTGGAAGTCATCCTAAGTTGACGCAGCTTGCAGATAATGAAGGACGCGTTCCTTTGAGAATATCTGCTGTGGAAGCTTCTATGCATAAGGAGATTGTCTGGTTCCTAGCGAAAAGTACAACAGTCGATGGGCCAGGTAATCCCTTCAGCAGTTCCTCTGCCATTGCCACCATTATAGATCTCACCTATGCTGCTCATCTTGGTAAGATCACCATCGCTCTTTTTCTCAATTCCATCTGTTATTTCCTTCATTCTAGACTTAGCTTATTTTCCTGATGAACATTTGCTGGTCAATTCGGATAGACATCGTCCTTTATCTAGTTGGGCAATACCCTCGCTTACTTACCATGAAAGCCACATGGAACGACACCCAATCCATACTGGACGTTTTGGCAAGGAAGGAGTCTTACTTTCTCAGTGGAACCAGGCTCAGTGTTTTGGAAGCATTGATATACAAATGTCTGTACTTTCCACACTCTTATCACTTCATTACTGATTCTCTTCAAGAAGATCATACGTGGTTCATCACCTGCTCTTTTGTTTCTGAACTGAAGGTATTCCGGTGGACCTGAACTACAAACCAACAGATAAAAATTTAGATCTGGGTGGGTATGCATTTTTGCTGTTTGGCATTATCTTAGGACCTTTCATGATTTTGAACTTTAAGTCAATTTTCTTAGATTGATTCCCTCCGTACTAGCAAAAGAAAAGGTAAATGAACGTTTCTTTGTAGGACATATTCTGGGTCCTCGACCTTGATTTACTTGACTAATGGCCTGAAATCGAACTACTTTATGGATCAGCCATCCCTTGAGAACCATATATAATTCAACCAAGTACATAAGTATCATATTACTTAATTGATTGAACAATATGACAAACCGATTATGAAGTATTACAATGATTTCATTTCTAGTGACCTTTTTTTTCTCTGCAACCTGATTGTAGTGCTTCAATGTCTTACAAAGTCACTTTGGAACGTCGCCAAAATTGTAGGTACGCTTCCATTATCTCTGTCCCTCTCTTTCCAACTAAAAGTCTATGGCTTGTTTGCTTTTGCTTCTTTTGTAATTAGAAAAAAGGTCCCACTTCATTCTTTACCATAATCTGGAAATTAATTTGTAGTAGCCCACTGCTTGTGTGAAAGAGCCGTTAGACATTCACCATTGGATGTGATAAATGTGTTTTAAGTTAGTTTTGTAATTAATATTTTCATGGGTCAACCGTCCATCAATGAATGTATGACTTATTCTTTATACCGTTAATGGGCGTAATAAAAATCATTCAAAAAATTATTCAAACTCAAACAAAGTTGTATATAATTTTCTGTTAATATTTTTATATTTTGAAAGATTTCAGAAATTCATCAAATTCTAATTGCAAGAGTCACGAAATAGTTTTTTTTTTTTTTATAAAAAAAAAGAGGAATACTTGAAATAGCAAATTGAGGCGAGATTTGATGTTAACCTAGGAATTTCTTGCTTACGGCTAAATGATCTAAGCAGAAGATATAAAATCAGAGTTACGTAAACTTAATACTTCTCCTTCAATCTTGATTGTTGAAATAATGTTCGCTTCAGCATCTCTATCAAGCATATTAATCTTTTTGGAAAATTAGAACAATGAACCCATTCTAAATATTACTTTCTTTGACTACTACTTCATCTCAATACAAAACGAAAGAACACGTTGAGAGGAACATGGCAAGCTCCCAGCATCATTGACTTTGAAATAAGGTCGCAATAGATGATGGCATGGGTTTATCGTTTTTTTTTTTGGTAAAATGGCATGGGTTTATCGTTTGATCACATTAACATGGTAAATTTACACTTTTATTTGGCAACTTTAGAAAGGCGTGAAAATAGGAATATGAACATGTAGGAGGCCACCGGCGACGCTCCGACGAGCTCATTGGACCTCGCCCATTGGTCACCGCCGTGGCCGGTGACCGGCCACAAAGGAGAAAGAAGGAAAAAAAAAAGAAAAAAAGAAAGAAGAAAAAAAAGAAAAATATAATAAAAATATTTAAAAATTAAAAGAAACGACAAAATTATATAAGTTTACCGAATGCATTTCTATTCTTGGAATAGAAATTTTTGTAGTTCCCAAGCGCGTTTTTATACTCATAAATTGTTCCTGAGAACATAAACAAAAAAAAAAAATTCTCATAAAAAATTGTTCTTCAAAACAGAAACGTTACCAAACGCGCCCTTAGAATTCCTCCCCTAGTTATACATCCTATACCAACAAGTTGCTAATTAGATGGCAAAGGAGTTTTCTTCTCTTGTTGTCATCCTATATTTCAGATTTGTTAGAAGCATTCCAAAAAGTAAGATCTCGAATACATCAGGCCGATATGGGAGACTCGCTCTTAAGATTACCCGAAAAGGTGGACCACTCGAAGTGCGTGAAAACTAAACCCAAACGTCACCTGGCCACTAAAATGATCCTATAGTCCCCAAAACCTATTCACAATTTTTACCCGCAATTGCGCTTGTCATCTTCACCCAAATTTTGTATGCCACGAAATACCCTTTAGCCTCGCCCCTAATTCTTCTATTTTCGTCAAAGAACAGAAAAGGAAACAGAATAGCGTCGTTGCGTGTTTTTGTTAGACCCATCAAATGGGTGGGTCGGATCGAAAATGGGTCGACTCATATTTGACCAATTTAACCCGTTTTGACCTATATTCATGTAGTGTAAATCAAGTGACCCATACCCGACCCGACCCGTATTGCTAAAACCTATTAATGTCATAGGAAAACCCACTTCTGCTATATACTAATTGGATTAAAACTTCAAATTAAATTAAAAATAGTAAATAAAGTTTAAAAAAAAAAACCTATCAATTGAAATATTTATAAAGAATTAGACTATGCACATGCTTCTCTTATTTGAAGTGAACATACCATTGAATAACTAAAAACTGTAACATGAAATTTTTTTAACTAAACCTAAAAAAGCTCATTTTTATGATTGTTTTTTTCATGGAAAATTTTTATAATTATTTTTAAAATACTTTTAAAACAATCGAATTTTTAATTTTTTAAATATAAATTTTAATTATTTTTATTTTTAAAATATAAATATAAATTTTTAATAATTATTTTTTCTTTTTCTCTTTTTTTCTTCTTCGGCCGGCCGCCGGCCACGACGACGGCTGGAGACTGGCCACAGGCGAGATCAAGCTCGCCGGCGTCGGGCGGGGCTCGATCTCGCTGATCCGACGAGGCCGAGGCCTTGCCTGACGCCGGCGAGCTCGAGTCTTGCCAGTCATTGACGAGGCTCTCACCAAATCTAGCGAGGTCGAGGCTCCGCCGGCGTCGGGCAAGGCTCAATCTCACCGATCTGGCGAGGCCGAGGCCCCGCTTGACATCGGCGAGCTCGAGCCTTGCCAGTCGTCGGATTTGGCGAGACTCAAGCTCGCCGGCGTCGAGCGAGGCTCGATCTAGCCGATCTGGCGAGGCTGAGGCCCCGCCTGACGCTGGCGAGCTCGAGTCTCGTTAGATCCAGCGAGACTCGAGCCTCGCCAGTCGTCGGCGACCTGTCGGTGGCCGGCTAAGGAAGGAAGAAAAAGAAAGAAAAGAAAAAGAAAAAGGAAAGAAAAAAAATTGAAATATGAAAAATAATTATAATTTTGATTTTTTATTTAAAAAACATTTTATAAAGTTAAAGAAGACCATGGGTTCAAAGTGAGTTTCCTAATAACCCATTTTGACCTATTTCTTTTTGTGCTTTATTTTCTCAAACACATTTCTGACCCATATTTAACTTTCATTTAACCTATATATGACCCATTTAACTAAAATGGGTCATAATATGGGTTTATGACCCATTTTGCCAGCTCTAGTTTTTATCAAATTAAAAGTTATTTTTGAATATAGTCAACTCCAATCACTACGTTAGGAAACGTCACATACCATTATGTGACCTTATGTGGAAGTTTTGAAATTGCTAGAGACAGATAGAATGGAAAAACAAAAAAAATTGTTCGACTGAGCATAAATAACAGTACAGTGGCTTGTGCGATTAATGTGATTTTTTTATTACTAGCTGCTAAAAGCATATTTGAATAATATTGTCTAAAATAGTCTTATATAAGCAAAGACTATTGTATTTTACTATAGCTAGACATACGTCATTGGCGTGGTTATCTCTAGAGCTGTTTTATCAAGTTAAGTCTTATAATTATGTTCTCTTAATTATGATTAACATTATAAAGCCTCGTTTGAACTTCGAGGAGGATCTCTTTCTTCAGTTACCCTCTAATCACTTCTACTTTCTTCACATCCAATTAATTTTTTCCTCTTGACATGATATAAACTTTTTCTTTGAAAATGCCAAAAATGATTTTATATCTTTTTTGTACTTTTGCATCAGCAATTACTCAAACTCACCGTTTGCATTTGAGGATTGAATACCAGAGAAGAACTTTTTCTTAATCCAATTGCAAGCCCCTTCGTTTTTCATTTCCTTTTTTCGTTGTTTTTGACATTTCGTAGTTCCTATTTTAAAGAGAGTTCACGAGGTGAAGCTGAGACACGTGATGGCAATTAAGTTGGCCAAACAAGTTTGCATTGCGATCTCTGATATGAAAACTACCGAGATCATTGATTTTTGCCATAATGGAGAAGTGTTGATGCAAGCTTCAGTGCGCGGAATCAGTGAAATCATGAAGCTACTTATTCAGTTTTTCCCAGATGAGAAGTTGATTTCTGTTAAGAAGTTGAGGAGCCATGCAGTGTATTATCGCAAAGAAAGGACTCTCAGACTGTTTTTGAAGGTAAGCTCAACTAATAAGTCGTCATTAGTTCCAGCGCCCACATGGGAAGAATCGTTGCTTATGTTGCTCGCAGCAGCAAGTTACGAACCTAATTCGGGCCGCATAACTAATGTCTCCGGTGTAGCTTTTCAAATACAAAGAGAAGTCCAGTGGTACAAGGTAAATGTCTTTCTTTTCATATAATTTATAGCTGCGCTCAATGATAAATGTTATATGTTCTTCACAATTTTTTAAAAATAGGATGGCTAGAACTTTTATTAGATAATCTTGAGAATATACATTGAACATTTTTTTTTAAAGCGGTTGAGCGATATTCAGTCAAGCTTTTGCGCACCACAAAGTCTACCTTCTTGGGTGATTTTAAGGGTGAATTACCCTACATTAGTTTGGTGCATTCAAGATTTTACTCCTAAAATGGACAAAAGATCACTTCAAGTGCCATAAGTTGACACAAAGGAACACTTAAGTGCCAAAACTTACGAAAGTGACACTTAAGTGCCAAAATCGGAGAGAAATGGATCACTTAGGGGGTGCATGATAAACCTCAGTTTTTGTTCCAGAAATAATTTTTCTATTCCAGACTTGTTTCTGGAATAGAAATCCGTTTGGTAAAATTATTTCATTTTCTATTTCTGAAATAGATTATTGTTTCAGAAATAGGTTTGGAATAGAAATCAGAAATAAGAATTTTCTACTTTTCTATTTCTGGAGCAGAAATGAGAAATAAAAAATCTTCTCATCATTCGTTGAACCGGTCCTCCATCCGGTGACTGGTGACCGGTAGCCGGCGACGCGGGGCGACCGGCCACCGATCATTGGTCCACCGCTGTCTGCTGGTCCATCACCGTTCGAAAGAAAGAAATTTTATGTCATTATCAAACGAATTTCTATTTTTGAAATAGAAATTTTGTGTCGTTATCAAGCGGGTATTTTTCCTCAGAAACTCTTCTAGAAATAGAAATAGAAAAATCTATTTTTCTTCCAGAACCTATTTCTAGAACATAATGGTTATCATTCACCCCCTTAAATGCCATTCCAGCCAAAACGCTAACGTGTCAATTTTTCGGCGAAGTGAGTGCAAAACGCCATCGTTTTGCACGCTGATGTGGCTAAACAATGCAAAAACGACGTTGTTTTGGTGCTGACGTGATAAAAAATTTAATAAAACAATGAATTAAATTAAATTTAAAACTAAATTTATTTAAAACATTTAAAAATACAAATACAAATATAAATAAATATTAAAAAAATTAAACAAAATTTAAAAAAAAATTAAAAAAAAAAGGACGCCATGGGTGAGGGTTGAGCCCTCAGCCACCTCTTTTTTTTAAATTTTTTTAATATTTGTATTTGTATTTTTAAATATTTTAAATAAATTTAGTTTTAAATTAAATTTATTTAATTTTTATATTAATTTTTTTACCACGTTAGCACCAAAACAATGCCATTTTGCATTCGTTTCGTCATAAAATTGACATGTCAGCGTTTTGACCGAATTTTGGTCGGAGTGGCACTTAAGTGATCTATTTTTCTCCGATTTTGGCATTTAAGTGTCACTTTCGTAAGTTTTGGCACTTAAGTGTCATTTTGTGCCAACTTATGGCACTTCAGGGATCCGCACGTCTCCTAAAATGCTTCCATTATGACTTGAATCCAAGACCACAATGAGAAGTAGAAACTCCTTTGCCATGTAAACCAAATTAATAAGGTAAGTTGAGAAACCACACTACATCGCCAATTTATAGAAAATAAGGGAGACTAACAAGGGAAATTGGGACATTGAAAATTGATTGAGACTAATCATAATTAAATTGCATTTCAATTTACCAATGTAACTATGATCCACCACTTTAATCTAATCCTAGTGACTCTTTCTTAAATTCGACCGACTCTTTATATAGGTGTCTGCCATGATGCAATTAGGGGATTATTATGCATATCATTTAATGTATAACCCATTTATCTCACGTGGAGCCCAAACAAAAACATTTAAATCAGTTTTACTTATAGTTCCACCGTAGCTTTGCTCGTTCCATTGTATTACATATTTTATTTAAGATTATAGTGTAGTTAAGATATAATTAAATGTGTGTAGGTGGGTAATGATTTAATTAAGGTAATATGAATTGATTATTCTCTCTCTCTCTCTCTCTCTCTCTCTCTCTCTCTCTCTCTCTCTCTCTCTCTCTCTCTCTCTCTCTCTCTCTCGTATAATCAAAAGGTTAGCTAAATTCTTTTATGGCCACTATTTTCGTTTGACTAGCTATGAATTCAAGAACACTTCTCATTAGTTAATTTAGCTATCAACTAAAGTTTTACTCATGCAAACCATTGTCTGAAAAAATGATATCATGAAGCTTTTACTATTTATTTACCTTTATTGCATTTCAACTCTCTATTCTCCGTCATTAAAAAAAAGAAAAAAGAAAAAACTATGTACAACAAGAGTCCTAAAATTTGAGTCAATTTTGCAATTGAGTCATAAAACTTTGAATTCATGATTAACATGTGCTAAAACTTGTCTTTGCTCTTTATGTTAGTCCTTTCGTTTGTTCCATCTATTTTTGATGGATGGAAAATTTATTGGCATTTTTTTTTATTAATTTCCTTTTATTTTTTGCACAAGTGGCATTGATATGGCATAGATAGGTGCCACCTCACAAAAAGTAAAAATAAAAATGACTAGAATTTAAAAAAAAAGAGTCAAAAAATAGAGAGAGAGAGAGAGTGATCATTGAAGAGGAACAAAGAGTTGCCCCAATTGTCACTAGCAAGGTTTAGGAACCCTCATGGGTTGCTTTGAGTGCAACAACCCTTGCCGGACCACGCGCGCATGACAAAATTTTATTTCTTGATTTCTCTATTTCTCTGTTCCTTGGAACAGGCTTGGAACAGAAATCCGTTTGGTAATGCAATTTGATTTCTCTATTTCTGAAACAGATTTTTATTCCAGAAATAGAGAAACTGAAGAAATCAGAAGCTGAAATTTTTAACTTCTCAGTTTCTGAAATAGAAATTAGAAACTGAAATCAAACCATATAAAAGAACCTTACGCTTTCTTGCTAACTTAATTCACTCATAACCACAACTTCACAAATTATTGCTAATTTTCTTTTTCTTAATTTGCTCGTGTTTTTCTTTTTGCATTTTTTTTATAACTTCCTCTTTAGGATGAAAGGCAATCGAATGGGTCCCCAATTTTAAAAAAACGACCAAAGTTCTTAAATGCTTACTTAAAAACAATGGGGCTCTTTCCTCCTAGAAAAGGCACGCTCATGGCCAGTTGAAAAAAAAGTTCTTACGTAATAGATGAATAAAAAACGTGCCTAGAAATTTAACTTTATTTTTTTGCGGATTCAAAATTCTTGCAAAATCAAAATAATTAGATTGTTACACAATCTTGAATTTTAATTCGAAGGCAAGAGATTCAAGAGAATCTCTCTCTTTGCTATGCAAGGGCCATTAAAGGTTCATCGAGCAACAATAAGGAAATTAGGGATGAGCAACTGGACTGATTCAATTCGAGAATCAAAATAAACCGACCTTCCCCTGATTGGTTCCTCACCATAAACGTTACTTTAAGATAGAATTCTTATATTCCTTTACACCATTAATTTTATTTTGTTGATAATCTTGTATAATACTAGTTTTTGATAAAATGACAAGGCTGTATAGGCACCATTGATGGCACCCATATTCATGCTCCGCAGTACTTGTCTGAACCTACACAGGATGAGCTTGCAAACGATACATTGACCAAGGAGGGAAACCAAATAAATACGCTTAGGAAAACAATTGCTAATAAAATGGCAAGGGATAATAATATGCCGGAAATTCCATGAAATTGTATTTTCAACTTTTGTAATGTATTAGTATTATTTCGACTATTATTTTGTATTTGAGGATTTCATATGTTGTTTTAGTATTATTTCGACTATTATTTTGTATTTGAGGATTTTCTATGTTGTTATCTAATCAATTTCTATTCCTAGAAATAGAAATTTTGTTTTGTTATCAAACGGATTTCTGTTTCAGAAATAGAAATTTTGAGTTGTTATCAAACGGATTTCTTTGCTCAGAAACTTGTCTGGGAAATAGAAATTAAGAAATTGATTTCTGGCCAGAAATCAATTTCTGTTTCAGAAATTTTGTCATGCGCAGCCTAATGAGGCTTGGCCGCCCTCACTCAATGGTGGCAGCAACGTAACTCGCTACCACTTGAACACCTTTATAATCAACCTCTCAAACTAGTTAAATCCAAACATTTGGCGTGTGTATACAATTGATTGGATATGAAATTCTAGATTTCAGTTTCCAAACTGAAAATCCCCTGCTTTCTAACCAATTGTGCTAACCTTGAAAGGTTGAGTTGCGTCTTTTCCTATTACGTAGCTATCCTTTCATGTAGCATGTTATTTATTTTACTTTTGAACAATCAATTATGCAATATGAAGACGTAACTCCCACTAGCAATGCACTTGACTACCATCCGTTGGATGCTTGAAAATGAAATTTTCTTTCTAAAAGAAACAAATATGTGCGCTACAAATTAGTGAGAAAATGATAAGGGATAAATAAAAAGAAAGACGGGGTTGGTTCTAGTGTATGAATCAGGATGACGAAGACCATGACAACTCTCAAATCAATCACATCAATTGATCAAAGAAATAAGAACATATTTGCAGATTTTAGAAGAATGCAAAACACATATAATCCAACTAAAGAAAATAAACAGGAGAAATATGAATGAAGAAAATTGTTCGATCAGTCTTAATCCTATTGTACAGAAGTCATTCTAAATTTTTTAATTAGGTCAATTTAGTCCTAAACCCTTACATGATATTTTAACGTAGTCCTTGTGGCCAATTTTCATCTAAAGTCGTTGACGTGGCAGTGTGTTGCGGAGGACGATCGGTCGCTATGTTAGCAATTTTCAGTGTAATTAACCAAAATGATTATATTGGAATTTTGTACAAAAATTTAGGATTAAATTGGTAAAATTGAAAAGTTTAGAATTGTCATACAGTAGCTTTAAGACATATTGGTTAATTTTCCCAATATGAGTACGAATCAAGTACCACGGTTGAACAAAACATCTCAAGTGGACAAACGTTGTGCCTTTTTTCTTTCAACATGTCTCAAGCCAATAGATGAAGTTTTTCGAGATGTCGAATTTGACATCAAAATCATAAGAATCACCATTCGTTTAATGATGGCACAATGGAGCCTCTTCACTGGTTGCGTTGAAACAGACATCACGGAAGAGGCAATCTCCTTTGTTGTCTTCTTCTTTAGGTCCGTAACGGGGATGGTCACGTCCCAACAATGAAATTTCTTCAATTGTTCTTGGAGTTGTCGTACTATTGACTCTTGGCTTAAATGACTCTAGAAACAAAATACAATGCGTGGGGTTCAATAAAGCACGTAGAAATACTAAAAGTCTCATTCTCGGATTTCTTGACTAGCTCTTGATAGTTTTTCCATAAGTTCTTCTAGAAGACTCCAAATTTCATGAAACTTGAATCATTAGAATGTATCTAGTGCTTTGCATTTACATATTTGACTAAAATGAAGCACAAAATCATTATCGAAGCTCTGAAGAAAGTGACCAATGAAATTCTGCCAGCAAAGACGGACTTGACCTCTAAGCAAGTCTTAATCACTTTGAAATGTTCCCTCATTTGTTTTTATGAAAATCTTAAAAACTTTATCCATTTATTGAAACTCCTAATTATGGTGTTATGGATAGGCTGTGGAAAGTTGGGTTATCCCTTACGCGAGAGACTTCTTTCAAGAGAGAATGACATATTGGGATAGATTCAAGAAGAACCACAAAGAGTTGCTTGAGAAAGGAGAGAAGTGGGTGAAGGACACAGCAAATTCATGTATGCTTGTCTCAACTCTAGTTGCCACAGTATTGTTCGCTGCTGCATTCACTGTGCCTGGAGGGAATGACAACAATACTGGAGTACCCTTATTGTTAGGACAAGACTCTCTCTTGGTTTTCGCAATTTCAGATGCGTTAGGTTTGTTCTCCTCCATGATGGCCATTTTGCTATTCCTAGCCATCTTAACTTCGCGGTATGAGTGGGAAGACTTTCTTGAATCGTTGCCTAAGAAGATCATAATGGGCCTTTGTTTTCTCTTCCTCTCCTTGGCTTTCATGCTGGTGGCCTTCGCTACAACTCTCACAATGGTGCTGCACAAGAGATTGGAGTGGGTTCTCATTCCCATTACCTTGTTGGCCTCTCTTCCCGTGGCTTTATTCGCGCGACTACAACTTCCCCTGCTATACCAAATGGTCAAATCCACTTATGGACCTAGCATCTTTCATCCAGATGGTAATTGGGATGGAGTCAATTATACTGAACAAGAGCAGTGATTGACGAATTTGATTTGATTGTTTGTAGCGGGGCCAATGTGATACTGAATGTATTTCCTTAATACGAACAATTACTATGTATCGGGTTTCCATACCTTGTTACCAAAGATCTATTTATAGTATGATTTGATCAATTTAAAATTTCAGCCTATAGATACCTCAAAATTGAATCTGCACATACATAAACAAATTTTTTGAACATTCAGTACCAAAGTATGCTCAATCTTGGAATATAACTTTTTTAAAATTAGTTTTTTTAGCTTTTTTTTTTATAATTTAGATTCAGAATTTTTTTTTCCTTCAGCTTAAACATTCAGCCTCCAGGTGTTTCAAAATGTAATCTATATAAAAAATTACCTTCAACGATTATTACCAAAATACACACAATCATGTAATATATCTTTCGTCACGGAATGAGAGATGAACGATTATTTAAAGAAAAAATCTATATATACAAAATTTCAGTGATGAGAATGATACCAAATGTTGGCTTTATTCTTGTGAACCATCAAGTAATTGGAATCATACCAGTTACAATACTTTGTGTGCATTAATTGTGGGGAAAATTCCAAATAAGGACCCGAAGTGGATCAATTTTCTCAAATAAGGACCCGAAATGAACTTTGTGTTAGATAAAGACCTAAAGTGGACCCATTGTCTCAAATAAAGACCCAAAGTGGTTGAATCAATTCCAAATAAGAACTCGAGCTTGCTGGTTAACCAAATATTCCCCGGCTATGAAGCATGTGACATTTCTGACGATCAAAGTTTGGGCAATTTTGTCCAAAAAAAATCTAGGGAAAAATTAACAAATCCTAAAATGGAAACAAAAAAACCCTAGGTTTTCTACGGTATCCCCAATCCTTGTACTCATCCTCTGCAAAGTCAAAGGCTGAAGTTCTCCCCATTCCTTGTACCCATCATCCGTAAAGTCGAAGACCTAAATTCTCCGCCGGTTGAGGCACGAATTCAAAAACAAGAAGAAAACCAGATTCTTCTTTCTTTGTTTGCGGTGCGGGTGCGTGTAGTTGCCATGGGAGAAGCAATCGCTACATAGATTGAACGTCTCGGCCTCACCGGTGTCCTTGAAGCACTTCACACACGTGAAGAACATCCCCATTGCGAGGCACCCGCACCCATCACATAGAGGCCTAGCGCTCGTGGCGATGTAGAAAAACGTGATGGCCTCGTCGAAGCTGAGCTTTCCCGTGCCACTCGCATTCAGCTCCTTGAACAAGTAAGGGTTGCTCATCCTCACATAGCCATTGACCTTCATGAAGGAAAGAAACTCCGAGAGGCACATGACGCCATCACGGTCGTGGTCCATCTCGGCGACAAAGTCTTGTGCCAACAGTTTGACGTTCTCGGCAGCCGCATCGAAGTAGGCCTTCGCAGTACGCTGCAAATCCTCCATTTTTCCCTTGCACAAAGCACAAAGCTCGAGCAGGCCCACTTCCCCATCAATCAAGGTTAGTTTTTCCATCTTAGAATTCACTCACGTTAAACCGGCAAAATGTAGACAAAGCTTATGTATAAAGCCCAATTCTCCATCATCTTTTTCCAGGTTTTGCATTTATTTCAATTTGCACTCACATTCAACCATGGTTAGTTTCGTTCAAATTGGTGTACCCAATCATTCGTTCGTCGAATAGAAAGTGTTTGTGGCTCATTGAAGCAACATGGCGACAAGGTGTGGGCATGTGATGGAATATCACATGGATAGCATCGACGACGGTGATGGTACAAGAGAGTTCTGTTTTATAGTATTGTTTTTACCTGTTTTGATGGATTTTTGAGTGAATGTCTCATTTTGTCCGAATCAATGCATATGAGTTGCGTCCACTATGATTTTTTTAATTGGATATGCTGTGTTGTGATCCTATGTGCCAGTGGCGGTGGTCTCTTTTTTGCAATTTTTTAATGCTTTTCCGTTGTTTCTATTTTTTTGGTGTATACTTTATCGTTAATAGCTAGAGCTCATGGCATGTCCTAAAATATAAATGTTAGTTTTTGATGATTTTTGAGCTATAATACATTGACCATACCAAGGATAAATCACTAATAAAAGGTGCAGGTTTTTGATGATGCTCTTGCTACGAAGGACCATACTTAGGATATGGTCCGTCACCATTGCAGTAGCACTTTCGTGCCCACATGAGTCCTAATGTGTATTACCAAATCATTAGCACAAAAAACATTTTAAGTCAATAATGCACAATTTTTTTTTTTTTGTGACAAATGGTATCAAATAAAAGTGTGGTACGTGGTCACTAGTGTGACTAATTTTCTTTCATTAATAGTAGTGTGGTACAAATGTATTGCAATTTTTTTTTATATAGTTTTTGTTTTGTTTTTCCCCGGTGTGTATTATGCATAAGAGTATATTAATGTTATTTTTTGCTTCCACTTTTCACCAGTTGAGGGATGTGAAGAAGTGAACTATTCCATGTATGATAGTAGGCGTGGTAAGGATGCAAGATGGGTTTCCCTTTATTGATCTTGATGAGTTATATATACGAGCTAGATGTGTAGACGATGATGGTTCAATGGAGAGGGATATGGAGATTGGAGATATCAGTCTATATGTAGATGTGTTAGCTGATGATGCAGATTTCTTGAACAAGAATAGTGAAAATGAGTATACGCATCCTGAGTTCAATGCTGAGGTTGATATGGAAAATCCTACCTTCAAGTTGGGGATGTGCTTTAGTAATGTGAAGGAATTTAGAGAAGCTGTTAGGAACCATGCCATAAAAAAAGTGGGAGAAAGGTGAGGTTTGTTAAAAATACACCTAATAAGTTGAGGGCAGTGTGCTCAGAGGGCTGTGAGTGGCTCATATATGCCTTTAAAGTGCAAAGGGAGCATACTTTACAAGTCAAAATCTTCAACTCAATACATACATGTAATAGAACACTACAAGTTCCTTAGATAAGTACTAAATGGCTAGCGAATAAGTACTGTGATAGGCTGAGAAACAATCCTACATGGCCAGGTGCTTCAATGAAAAAAACAATGGGGTTTGAGAATGTTTTGAAGTTGTCAAGGACAATGGTTTATAGAGCTAGAGCAATAGCAATGAGTATGATCACGGGGAATGAGGAGGAGCAATTTTGGATGCTTAGGAGCTATTGCCAAGCACTTCTTGATGCCAACTCAGGATCCACATGTATAATCAAGATTGAGCAATGTCAAGACCAATTCAAGTTTAGGGGAGTCTACATTTGTTTGGATGCATTAAGGAGGGGCTTTGTAGAAGGATGTAGGCACTTTGTGGGATTCGATGGTTGCCATTTGTCATCAGGCTATAAGGGGATACTTCTAGCAGCGGTGGGCGTAGATGGCAACAATCAGATTGTATCCCTTTGCATGGGCAGTTGTCGGACAAGAAACATACAAGACATGGCACTGGTTTATTAGTTTGATTGCAGAAGACTTGGGAATTACGGACCCTGAAAATTCAAAGTACTGGACTTTTTTGTGTGGCAAACAAACGGGATTAGTGCAAGGACTAGCACATCTAATGCCCAAAGTAGAACATCGATTTTGCTTAAGGCATCTTTATGAAAACTTTAAACTACATCACAAAGGAGTAGAACTTAAAAAGCTTCTTTGGAAGGCTGCCATGGCAACTAGAGTATGTGGTTTTGACTTGGCAATGGCACAACTGAAGGCAGTTGATGATAAAGCTTATGATTGGTTATCCCAGAGGCCTCCAGTACAATGGAGCAAGTCCTACTTTAGGACAAGTTCAAAATGTGACATTTCCTTGAACAATTAGTGTGAAAGTTTCAACAAAAGCATCATTGATGCAAGGGACAAGCCTATCATCACAATGCTTGAAATTATAATAGTGCAGCTCATGGAGAAAATTCATAAGCAAAGGGATGGGATGACCAAATACACTGGTGTGATTTGTCCTAATAACCAGAAGATATTAGATCTTCAAAAACAGTTTTCGGCATCATGGATTCCAACCTGGAATGGAGAGGATGAATTTGAATTAAGTGGGCCATATGGAGACAAGAGAGTTGTTAATATTAGACATAGATCTTGTAGCTGTAGAAGATGGGACATCATCGGGATTCCTTGTTGTCATGCTGTGGCGGCTCTTATATACATGAGGGAAGAACCTGAAAAATTGGTTCACACAAGTTTTAGTAAGAAAACATTCATGCAAATATATAGCCATGTTGTGCATGTTGTAGATTCTAAAGACACGTGGCCTGCTAGAGAGCCATTACTCCCACCAGATGTGCCCAAGCAAGTTGGCAGAAGGAAGAAACAAAGAAAAAAAATCAGTGAATGAAACAACTGATAGAAATTTGAAGACAAGAAAAAAAAAAGTTGTGCAAGAGCCAGTGGGAACAAAGTTGAAGAGGCAAAATACCACAAGTACTTGTGGAAAATGTGATGGTTTAGGCCATAACAGGTATCATTGTAAAAATCCACCAGTAGCATTAGTAGCAGCAACATTAAACCCAGTAGATTTTATGGTTGCCTCATGTTCACAAGATGTGGTAGAAAGCACTCCCTCAGACCCAACATGTTAACTTGAGATCGAGGAATTGCTTGCGTCAATTTTTGGTAAAATTTCAAGCTCAATATTATCTATGGGAAGAGAGAAGATAAAGGTAGTTATTTATGCTTGACTTGGTCATAAAACTGTTCTTACTTATACTTGACTTTATTTTAACTAATGATTTATTTTGTGTTTCAAGCGCAGGTAAAGAGAAAGATGTAAGGACCTCAACTTTTAAGTGGTCAAAGATGAGCAGCTTTTTTGGAGATACACAAGAGCAACAAGACCAATATACACAAACTCTTGTTGTTTTACCGTTGGTTGATATGGATGGATCTATTTTGGAAGCATCTTAAAATATGTGTAGATAAATTTTGTTGAAAAGATTTCTTGTGTTGGGATGTCTCAATTCAAGTTTATCTAGTGCTATTTACTTTGCTATGGAATGTCCCAGCACTTCATTGTAATATGGTGGTACTCACAACAAATCTACATGAGCTTATCAATCCAATGAGAAAAAAGAAAATATAAAACAATAGCATAAAAAAATGACCTACAAAGAGCAACGAACACAGCAGTCTAACAACACACCCAATTAAAATGCACTATAGTATAGGCCGAAGAAAAATATAGAATGTCAATGGGCTCTGTCAAAGCTTGAGCTCGATACACAACAAAATATAGAATATCCGACTCAAATGAAACCAAATACAGCTTGTAGTACCAAAAAGCATCATCATTAATTCATCATTGAACACTTGAGTTAATTGAACTTCAATATTTCCATTACAAAAAGAGATAACAAAATATGAGCTTACAACTTTAATATGTGCACATATAGCGCGCACAACGCTACAAGAAAGAGAAGAAACAATTGAATTTACAAAACAAACTCCCACTGATCATATGCAGTTATCACATCCCATCCTCTACTACAACCAATCTAAAGCACCCAATAAAAGTTGAAAGACTTCACTATTGAGCTAATGAATTGATGCGATTATAGTTATTTGGGTTCCATCTCTTTGGTCAAAGATGGTTATTTTGCTCACGACATAATAGGATGGTTGAGTCCACTGGTTGGTTTCGTCAAGGAAGAGAAGCTCCAAGCAGGTGACAAGCTTCAGGCAAATGCTAACTCTTCTCTTTTGACCATCACTTAGTCCTTTGGTCCCTCAACCTCAAATTTTTATGTCCATGGCATTTGCAGTCCCATTGCCCTTATTGCCATTTTTGCCATTTCCCTCTTCTCATATACTGGTATGGAGTTTGGCAATTGTAGTTGAGCTGCGTAGTAAACAACTTCTCTCACAGTAGCATTGAGATCAATCCATCGTCTTGCATCACATAAGCCTAAATTCATAAAAATAGAGAACCCTAATAAGTGATGAGAAGATAGTTGCTTATCATCTACCAATGAATATTAGATCACCACAAAATATAGGACAATTGAATTAGGTTCAATTTTTTTTTTTTATGTGAAGTCACAAATTATTTCATAAAAACCAGAGAAATGAAGGATTTGAGGGATTTGGTTCATTAGTATGATAAGTTTCGAGCTCAATGTAAAAACTTTGTTTTGATAGTATTAAGTGGTGCTTTAGAGTTAATAGAGACAAAATTTTAAAAAGCAAGCCATATCAAGTAACCATCTCCAAATAGGACAATGCATTATTCACAGAATATCCTCAAAATAGATAGAAACCTATCAAAAGAAAATTAAATTCCTCGTGCACAAGAGTTAGTCCTTTAGCAGTTTGCTTCAAACTTGGATGAATGTGGATCTCCACCCAACCTTTTAGAGATGGAGCATGTCTCACCATATTTAACAAGAAATCAGCCAATACTTGTTGAATTCATAACTAATCACCATAGACAGCCGGAGTTTTGATTTCATCTATAATATCACGAATCAATTGCAAACCCCGTTGTCTTAGCAATATCATCGCTACCTCCGGTCATCCAGATTTTCCTTCTTTTATTAGGTCCCTTCAAAATTTTCTTATTTTCTTTTTTTGCATGACTAGCAAAGCAGCTGGGTTATAGTCTATGTAGCATGGACACTCTTCGAAAGCCTTCATGTTGTGTCCGACACGCTCTGACACGTCCCGACACGCTTCGACACGCGGTCAACGAGTGTCGAAAAATCCGACACATGGTCAACTCTCTCCGACACGCGAGTCCAGAATTCCGACACATGATTCCGACACGCACGGGGTCAATTTTAAAAATTTCTAATACTTGAGGGGTCAAAATATAAATATACACAAAAGAAGTAATAAAATTGCTATAAATATACATGCACGGGGTCAATTTTTTTTTCAGTTTTTTTTTAGAATTGTTTTATTTTTTTTAAAGTCTTTTACTATGAAAGAAGTAATAAAAAATGCTATATATGATAAATAAATAAATAAATTTAAAAATATCATTTCAGTATTTTTCTTTAAACAATGTTTTTTTCCTCTAAGTTTTGTGTATTATTGTAACAAATTAAAATAATGAATGATATTATTTAATATTTTTCGTAAAAATTAATTCTAGGCTATTTTATTATTATTTATTTATGTATTTATATATAAAAATATATTTAAAATATAACGTGTCGAAACGTGTCGAAATTCTCTATTTTTAAGAAATGATGTGTTGGCGTGTCATGTCGTGTCGTATCACATGTCGCGTGTCCGAATCGGTGCTACATAGGTTATAGTTATAAAAAAGAAACAACTTAATTACCAATCCATGGGGATGACTGCTCCAAAGCCTGTCCTCAAAAGTTTTCCTGTCTGCCTAAAATACTTTGAATACTCTAGCATTTCACTCAAGATTGCACAAGCCAACTTGCAGTGTGGATACGATAAAAAGAACGTAGATACGCAATTTCCTCCCACATACATCTACTTCGCCCCGAGAACCTAAAATCCAACAGCACAACAAGAACCGCACTGTCCCGTCATCCTAAAATTTCCAGGCCAAAAATCGCCACAAAACTACATTACTCGCTCACACACGAGTGAACTAGCAACAATTTCTGCCAAAGTTGCAATGGCGAAAGCACAACAACGGCAACTATGAGATGATAACCCAGCAAACACCTAAGTGCCAGTGCCGAACACACACATACACACAGAGACACGGACTTTATGCACAGAGACACAAAACACTGGCCTTTTAGCGATCCAATCAGCTACAAGTATAGCGAAAACATATAGCCAGACGGAATTTCTCATAACAGAGATTGTATCGAAAGAAAAGCAGAGACCTTGGAACCGTCTCGGCTCTGACCCAGAGCAAACAAGTACCGGCGACCCCTGAGCAAGAACCGGGAGCGGGACCGCAACAAAGGAGAGAGAGGAGGGACAGTACGGCCCCAAGGGAGCGTTCTATGCGGTGCAGATTCCCATGGCCATCGCCTCCACGACTCTGCCGAGCTTACCAGCGCAGGGAGCCATCTTGACAAAATTTACTAGAGGCTGCCGATAGAAAGAAGAGATGATGGTGAACAATAGACCGATGCTTGCAAGGGGCAGGTGAGAAGCGACGAGAATCGAGCAGGGCGAGGAGCGACGAGAATCGAGTTGCAATGATGATCGGGCAGCGATTTGGTTGAGGAGCGGCGAGGGAGAAGAAAGAAGAAAACATAAACATCTACATGAATAACCTAAAACTTAATTAATTTAGAATTTTCCATTTTTTCCAATCATAAATTTCTGACAAAATTGCCCCTATTTTAATCGCCGGAAAATGTTTGCCGGTGAGCTAAGGTCCTCAATAGAGATTAAGTTTATTATTTCGGGTCATTATTTGACACAAAATTTACTTCGCGTCCGTATTCGAGATAATGAGTTTACTTCGGGTCCTTATCTGACACAAAGTTCACTTTGAGTCCTTATTTGAGAAAATAGATTCACTTCGGATCCGTATTTGGAATTTTCCCTTAATTGTGAAATAGATGGGATAAAACCTGCCATAAACCTTTGATCATTTATTAGTTACATACAGATCTTTCATAATAGTATCTAGGTATACATAAACAGTTACTTTTAAAAATGTACTACAAAGTACATGTAATCATGTAACGTAACTTTCATTGTGGAATAACTTTTTGAGCATTTGATTTTTCTTTATAGATGCCCTTCAGATGAACAGTTTGATAATCAAAATAATCTATATATAAATAATACCGATGATCGACATGATGCCATATGTACGGCTTTATTCTTAAGAACTATAGAAATGGAAATCTACTAGTTATAGGCTATGAAGCACGGACACGTTGCCCGTGCTTCCGTGTCATGTCCGACATGTGTCGGAGCGTGTCGGACACATCGACACGCTTGGACACGATCGGACATGTGGTCAACGCGTGTCGGATTTTTGGACACGTGGTCAACTTTTGCCCGACATGTTTGGACACGCGTGTCCAAAAGACGATGGAGGGTGGAAGCGATGGCGAGAGAGCAGAGACGAGGCCGCGAGCGATGGCGAGCCCGCGGCGGCAAGAGACGGCCAGAGAAAGAGCATAGACTGAGGCGAGGGCTGCCATTGTGATGTTGTGATGGATCTGACGAGGCTGCAGCTGCGAGGGAGAAAGGGCTGAAGGCGAGAGGAAGATGAGAGGAAGGCGGTCGTGCAGCGAGGAGGAGAGGAGAAGGATCAAGAGGAAGAGGAGAGGAAGGAGGTCGTGTGGCAAGCGGCAAGGAAGGAGAAGGATCGAGAGGAGGAGAAGAGGAAGGGTCGTGCGGCGAGCGGCGATGAGGAGGAGGTAAAGCTAGGGTTTTTGATAGGAAACTCAAAAATAATTAAAAAGGGGACTCTGATCGGCCATCACGTATTTTGGGGGGAGGGGAAGTGACAGGGGCAGCCTGTCTGTCAGTGGTGAGGAGGGAAAGAAAAATAAATTTGGGGGTGGGGAAATGGATGATGGTGGAGAGGAAAGAAAAATAAATTTGGGGGGTGGGGGGATGGACGAAGGAAAGAAGAGAGCGGGTGGACCTTAGTGGGGATTTTTTTAATCGGAAAAATAAATAAATAAGATTAAAAAATAATTTTGAAAAATTAAAATACTGAATTTGAATTAAATTAATTAAAAATAAAAATATTCATTTAATATACAACGTGTCTCAACATGTCGGAATTCTCTATTTTTAGAAATGACGTGTCAACATGTCGTGTCGTGTCGTGTCGTGTCGCGTGTCTGTGTTACTTAGGTTATAGGATTTTGTCTACATAAATTGTGAGGTGCATGGAATTATAACCTATATAAAATATGTGAAATTATAACCTATCATATATCTTTGATCATTCATCTAATTATATTTACATATATATATATATATAATTAAAAGAATACATATACATAAATAATTTTTAATTTTTGTAAATTGATAGAAAATTATTATCAAATTATGGATTAGTATTTGATATGTGAATTAGATATTTGCTAAGATTAGATATTAGCTAGCATCAAAGGTATGCTAAACTGACTATCAAAAGCAAATTACGCGAGTGTTTATATATACTTATGCACGCTAAACTCACGTTTGAAGTTTAATGCTCGTGTAATTTCTTTGAATTAGCTCGTCTCACCCCAAAACTTCCGGAGTATCTACGCTTTTTGTATGCTTTCCAAAAAGAGATCATTCACCCGACATCCAAAACCCATGGATCTAAACTGAACAAAACTTATATCTAATAACTACAAATCCCGAGCTTTCCAAAGGCGTGAGAGTTGCAGAAATCCAAGAATGGATTAAGAAGGTACTCGCATTTGAGATTTTATGAACTTCTAGTCGAACAGCCAATCAAACTGCAACACCTCAACACTCTTAATGCACATCAAGTGATGTAGAAGGAAAAATGTTAGATGCACCCGGTGAATGTGAGCCATCTCCCATGCACCATTAGATGAAGTGGATCCCACATGGAATCCACCTGATTTAATGGTGAATGTGAGCTAGGTTCATATGATCCAAATATGGTCAATACTTGCTCATTATATAAGTGATCGGACAAAATTTTATTGGGCTTAGAAAAAGAAATAAGTGTAAAGCCGGGGCTTCAGTATAGAATTTGCAGATAACTCACATGACAATCCTCTTCATTTTGTTATGCATAGAAAAGTTCATCTCAATAAATTGGTCCATTGGCCCCACAGGCAAACCAAATACAGCCTTAAGGAAAAATCCATGGAAAGCCATTGACGATGAGCATATAAGCCGAATTATTATTTTCCTCTTCTTCTTTTTTATCCTTTTTTTTGAAGAGGCTTGAAAATGTGGTATTCTTCGGTGGATGGTATTTCTACTAAAATGAAATAAACCACCTAGCCAGTGCCACCAAGAACACCCTTAAGCTTCTTAACATGAGCATCATCAAGGAAAGTATTGGCCTCCAACCGAACAGAGCAAGGTCCAAGATTTGAAGCCCAGGGTATGGATTGCTGAAGCTATGGCAAGAGCTGGACCTTTACCAGCATCCAATTGGAAGTGTAATAGCCCTCAAGTGAAAATCATGCTATCCTGTCAATAGAGGTTCTTCGAGTAGACGGTGTTTGCCGATGACAAGATGAACCCTAGACAGATTGACTCCAGAAGGATGATGAGGACCTCTGAGCTGCCCGGGTGCGTGTGCATTGGGATGATCCCACCGGCAGCCATATTGAAATTAATGGTTGCAACCAATATGTATAAGGCAAGGACTATACAGCTGCTGAGCAACTTCACAACTAATCTTAAAATTGGCAAAGAATGTTCTTTCTGCACTAAAATGTTCTATTTTGGAAGTTTACTCAACTACAATTGAGCACTACACCACCGATGAACCAATAAGTACATAACCCTACTTGTCACTCACAATACTTCTCTATCTCTAATTGAATGAATCTCTCCTCCTGTTAATATGAAAATAGTGGGTTTTCTCATAAATTTTACACACAAATTTTCATCCATTCGATAAAACACAAATAAAAGTCCTTATTTTGTTGAAACCTGAATTTTTGCTGGCAAATCGAACATGCATTTTTGTTAAAATAAGAAGTACATGAAAAAAATAATAAATAATAATAAATAAAATTTCGGCCGATCTTGCTTCAGCCTCGCGTTCACATTTACGTATCTTATACATATATACATTTGGCGGGGTGGAACAGAACAGTGATAACGCAGATACATGGAGCTCAGCAAATTCTCTCTCGCATCATCAATTTCCAGGAGCTTCTAGGTACTCGGCCACCTCCATACACCAGTAGCTGCTGCTCGTCTCCGATCGCCGACCACCATAGGCTCTTCGCATTTGAACGTAAGAGAATAGAGCACAGAGCAGAGCGAAGGAACTTTCACGTTTAGTTGTGATTTTCTCTTTATTCCTCTATGAATCCTTACTACTCTCTCTGTCACTGATTTCCGTCGCAGGCCACTTCCCCAACACCACCAGCTTCGCGGCCACAGGAAATGCTCTGTTCGCCCCTGTTTTCGGCCAATGTCATCGAAGTGCTGGATTCTCCTTCTCCCTCCTTTATTCGGTTCCAGTCTTTGGCGCTACACCTCCTGAAACTTCGATCCCTAATTTGATCACCAATCGCGGTCAGCTATTACTCTTCATCAATGTATATTTGCATGCTTTGTTTCTGCTGAAGGTAGGGACCGAGTGCTCGATACCACCAGGGTGAAATCCAGCCAAGTTCGAGCCTTTGTGATAAGTCTGGATACGACCTCTCTCTTATTTCTTCACCTAGATCCTTTGACCGAAATATCTACCATCAGTTTGATAAAATTCCTGAACTAGATCAGTGTGTGTTTTGTTTCAAATTCTGATTGAGAGCTTTCCTTTGCTTGATCGATACATTATTTTCGTTGCATAGGCTTTACATGTATTTCGTTTCCTTTCATTTCAGAATTTAGTAGATTTTAGGATTTGTTATTGAAATTCTCGGATTAGATGCAAATCAAGTGTGTACATGAGATGAAACTTATAACTGAGTATTCCAGGACTTAGACCGAGGGCATCTTGAACGAAAATGAATTGATCCGTCCACGTTCACTTCTTATGCTTCACTATATGTCGTTCCCTGTTTGTTGTTTGAATTGCAAACATATTATGAGAATGTTGCCGGTTAGTTCTCTGTACGTGTTGAAATCGCAAGCGTATTAAACGAATGCTAATATCCCGAATACTGAGTTGCTGATGTGCTCACTGTGTTGTGTTCGTACCGATGTGTAGTTACGGATTATGTCTATTCTGTGGGCGCTTGCTGTTCGTATGTCCTGGTATGTGTAATTGTGTCATTGATGTGCTGTTCGTTGCTGCCAAGTACTTACTGTCCACATTTCTTCAATTCATTTTTTTCTCTTCTAGTTTGGTGAGCCTCTAGTTTTCTCGTACAAATTAAGTTATTAGCTACATTTGATATGTGAACTGTCAATTTAAGGAAGCTATATCATTGTCCTAAAAGTTTTCACTAAATTAATGTCTTGTATAGCAAAATTTTTTTGTTCAAAGAATCGAAAAAGGAAAATATAATATCATTTATTCGTGTCCACTCATCTACCAATAAAGAAACGTCTCGTAGAGCAAAGTGATACGGTGGCTAGTCAAAGCCAGTTCAACGATTACGGGAGGTGCCGCTGCATGTGTGGGTATCATCGGGGATAAAGGTGCGATAACGAAGCACCTCCGTGAAGTGAGTTGCCAGCGGAAGACTCGAATCAATCTGTTTTGTCCGATGGGAGTGTATAATAGATTATATTGTCAATATCATATTAAGCTGTTTTGTGACATATTAAAAAAGTAGTAGCTGTAATTAGACTATAGAATCTCCAAATATTCAAGAGTAGTATCTTTATTATAAAATATAAAGAACACGAGGATGTATATGAAACCATAAACTCCAATTTAAGGATTTCTTCCACGTGGGAAACACAAGTTATTAGAATATTTAAAAATTAAATGACACATTAATGTGATAGCATATGTTTTTAGAATAATTTACAATGCTCCAGCAAAATTTAATACGGTATCAAAACATGAAGTATTGAATTCAAATTTTTTGAAATCCCTTATTTGCCTCCTCTAGTATATATTTTCACTCTTTAGTATTAGGGCAAAGTCTAACTTAAGTGTGAGGATAAGTATTAAAATATTAAAGAAATGCATTCATCTATCAGTTTAAGTTTTTTGATTAAAATAGTTAGTAGTAGTTTTACAAAATTTTATAAATGTGTAAAAGAATTTGTTGCAAATATTGACAAATAATAACATACTCATACATGTAGATAAATAAATCACTTCATTAAAAAAATGCATATTAAGCTCGAAATACTTATTAAGTACCATAAATAGAACTAACGCCTCATTTTAGCTTTGGGATGGCAATTTTACCCCACGTACCGAATACTTGCGCTATGTCACCTAAAATGGGGTAGATAAGACCAGCAAACATGGAGATTTCTAGTATTAACCTTCTTCCTTTATATAAGTTGTATTACTTTGGTAATATAAAGTTTCTTATTTTCAACATAGATTTCAATATAACATGAATATTTCCAATACTTCATTCCCTTTTCTCATCAATTTATCACGGAAATATTTCCAAACTAAATTATATTCAAATGGATCTAAGAATCTCATATTCATTTTTTTTTTCGCATAAATGAATTTTTCAACTTGCAAAATATTTTTAGAGGCTTGTTGAAGAAATAATTTTTAATCTTGAAGTTATTATCAAGTAGGGCAAGTGCAATAGAGAAATCCGCATTCTTCCTCGGGGTTGTGGATGGAGCTCATAGATGTCCTTGCGCGGGACATGGGCCGATGTAGGGGTGTCAACGGTTCGGTTCGGTTCGGTTTTTTAGAAAAACCGAACCGAACCGAACCGTTAAAAAAATCTTCTGAACCGAACCGAATAAGACCCGAACCGAATACGAACCGAACCGAACTTTCGGTTCGGTTCGGTTCGGTTTTTCGGTTTTCGGTTTTTGATTTTCGGTTTTCGGTTTTCGGTTTTTTTTTTTTTTCGAAATTGAGGGAGAACAGGCTAGAGAGAATAGACGGGGGAAATCGGGGGGCTTCTCTTCGTTCTTCTAAAAACACAAAAACACAAAAACGAAAGCTTTATAGGGAAAAGTTAAAAGGAAAAGCTGTACAGCAGCAGTAACTGCACTCTGCAGAGAGGAGACAGAGAGGGAAGAGACGTGAACGTGAAGGACAGGCCAGCAGAAGGAAAAAGTGGGCACTGTTCATCTTCTTCCCCCCGCACTCGCTGCCCGTGTCCGCCGTTCGCGAGCCCAGCACAAGCGGCCTAGCGGCCGGTCACCGCCGCTCCGCCGGTCTCGCCCGCGACGTGCAGCCCTGTCGCCCGATCGCCTCCGCCACTGCCCGCTCAGCCGTGCCGGAACGCTCGCCGCCTCCGAGCGTCTCCACCTGCAACCTGACGCCAGCAGATCTCGGGCCGGTCACCCCTCACCTGCGAGCTCGCACCGCCGCTCCGCCAGCGACCCGCGAGCCCGACGCCTGCAGTCGCGCCACCGCTCACTCGTCCCCTGCAGCTCCCCCCTCCGAGCGATGGCACCACAGCAGCTTCCCCTCCGCCGCACCTGAGTGATCTGCAGCCTTCCTCGCCGAGCCCCCTACTGCCAGAGGAGGACTCAGAGCCAGAGGAGACGGGAGTCGGGAGAGATAAAAACGGTTTGTGGATTTTATCGGTTTATGGTTCGGATCGGTTCGGTTAACCGATAAAAGCCGAACCAATAAAAGAATATTGGTTTTTAACGGGAACCGAACCGAAAACCGAACCGAACCGAAAAAACCGAATTTTTCGGTTCGGTTCGGTTCGGTTTCTGGTTCGGTTCGGTTTCCGGTTCGGTTCCTGACACCCCTAGGCCGATGATAGGGCATCTCTAATAATGGTGGAGCCAGGATGCAATTCCTTGCGCCCGCTTGGTAATCATGCACCTGCCCAATCCCATTGCCACCCGTAATTCACATGCAGTAATATTTTCCATTCCAGCTAATAAATTATAAATATAAATATTAATACAGTAATTATAGCAGATACCGACAGATAAAAAGAAATTTTTTCCACATACGGCTTTATACACTATTTATTTTGATTGTTATTGAAGATAATAAGTGGCTAAAACTCTTAAATCAATGGTGGATGAGGCCGTTTGTGAATTTTCTACTCACGCTGTACGCTGATATTCCATATTCATGATATAACTACTTATCAAAAGAAGAGTGAAAAGACTAAATAGCACCTCATTCGCAAGTATTATTAGCGTGAGCAACCTAGGCGCTAAACTGGGAAAAGAGTGAACCTCCTAAGGTGATCAAAATTGTATAAATATATAAATGCTCTCTGGCAAGATCCTTCAGATAGAAAAAGAGCAGGCGAACGTGCATGATCTTATGAGTCGTCCGTATTAAATGCATTCGAGTGGGAAATCGGTGGAAGTGCTGAAATTTGCATAGCGGTCTCTCCCAGAGGTTGAGCCTAGCTCCGCTGAGAAAGTGACACGGCATAACAGGCAATGCTCTCAGTGGGGATCCAGCGCTCAATAGGGATCCCTTAGCGCTGGATCCCAATCTCTCCTTTAGCTAAGTGAGGATATCGGCGCAGCAAATAGATACAAGACATCTGACCGAATCTATCAACGAAGCCGATAAGGGAAAGAAGTACGGAAGAGTAGACATGAAGCAAGTATTCAGTGCCAGGAGCCACACGACCTCCTTGGAGATAGTGTCTCGACCCTCTCAAGAGGGACGGGGGAAGTGAACGGATCATCCCCTCCGTCATTTCTTCTCTATTGAATATGCTTTCAGTCAAGGTCTCTTGATAGTGTGTTGCGTTCTCTACGGCTGAATCAAATCGTCCCCAAGTGCTCTCGGCCCATGATTCAATCCCATGACAGGAACTTATACCCACTATTTTATCGAGTAAAACTCACTGGTTTTTTCGATGCAACTTTACGTGCAACTGAAAAAGATTATGATAAAATCTACCGGGAATTCATGAAGTTACAGTAAGGTGAAATCACACATTCTATAGGTTTCGATAGGACCTGAAGAAGGAAGGGTCCGTGAACTTATTGTTCTGGGATTTCGACATGCACGGAAACTGAGCCTGTGACTTCGCTGGTAGCGGCAGTGAAATGTCGGTCGTTACATCATCTGTGATTTCTGGCGTTCTCTTAACTTCGGCTAACCAGAAATCCGGACATGTGATAGACTTTGAAACTCAATTGGAATAGAAACGCCCTGATGGTATTGAAACGAGTTAATGTCGACCGCCCGCCATGGAGGCGAGTGCGCGATCTTAGAGGCTCCAAAATAACAAGACGCGATTTGGCTTGACTGGACAGCGCAACTTTCTTGGCCTGGTAATCCACAGTGGCAACGAACAAACAGTGAATTTATCGACGGCCGATGAATGTTCACGGTAGAATACCTCGATTGGCACTCCTACTGCCACGACCACCCATCTCAGGCTCAGACGAAACGGAGATTCTTGCGGGGTTTCGTAAACGGCAAGCGATGACGAATTTTCATGGCTGCCACTCTCCCTGTTTTCTTTGTGTTATCTTTCACTCGTATCTACTGTTTCTCTCCAGATTTGGTTTGGCTTTTGCTTTCCATCCCAGCGAATGTTTAGTTTTGAGCAATAGGCGATGCTGGCAAGTTGGGCGTTTTATACTTGGCAACAACAGGACGAACCACAGGAGCGACGCAGAAACAGATTGGAACAGAGCAGAGCAATTCCGCGCTGCCGTGAAGTGAGTAGCTGGCCGAAGACTCAAATCAAGGAAAAACGCCAAACAGGGAGCTGCCAGTCCGCCTCTGCAAGGGAAGTTATAGGCGAAACCAGTGCTTCCATGGCAGTCACGGAGGCGTGGTATGAGCTTCTGGAACTTCAGGAATGGATGAATAAAGGTTTGAGCGAGAAGAGCAAGCTCTTGAACGGCGAAAATAGAGGATCCAAAAACAGAGCCTCTTGGCCAAAACACCGGCGATCGCCGCCCCAAATCACCTTCATCCGACAAATGAGCTCTGAACAAAATCGAGCTTCAGCAACGCATCGAGTGGAGAGAGAGAATCGATCAGCATAAACCCTAAAGCCCAGATCGATTCCTGTGGAGGAACCGAGAGAGACGCAAAGCAAATGTCGTCGTTCTTGTTGCTTCGGACGCGTCAGATAATTTGGCGACCAAAACGGCGTCATTTCGCTTTCACTTTAGCCCACGCCACAATCCGTTGCCTCCTGTTGTCCACGTAAGCAGCCACATAGAATTTGCGAGGGTGTTCATTAACGGAACCATAAAGATAGAAGAAAGGAAAAAGGTTAATGAAGGAAGAAGAAGAGCTATAGGGCTTACTAAACAAATCAATATTTAAATTGTCCGTGGATGGCAAAGCTTGAATTTAAGTTTTAATCTACGGTAGAGATTTTTGTGATAACATAATTTTTATGTGGATCTTTGTCAATTACCATTTTAGCCATTTTTTAAAGTACATGGTTATTGTTCATTACTTTTCAGTTATGGTTATTTTTGGAAATTTGGGGCAAAAATTGAGAATGGTATCAGATTTACTTTCTAATGTAGAGATGGTGCACTACCAAAATAGTGAGATATTGATGGTCCCAACAAGGAGAATTTTATGGGAATGTTAGAGAAGGCCTTGCACGTCTCAGCGAATTATCTCGAATAGCTCAAAGTCAACTTGGATCAACTTCTACTATCTAGAAATCCAAACTTAACTAATTTTTGAACCCATATTTTGCAAATTGATTTTGAGTGCGTGATATTTTCCTTCGATCCTAATCAGCATACAACAAACAAACGAAAGAAAAAAGAAAAGAGAAAAGAGAAAACCGAAATCAGCACAGGCCCTCCTTCTTTCTTTCTAGATCTCTCTATTATAGGTCCCGTCCATCGTGGGCAAATCGTCACCAACCACGGCCTCTGGTTTTTTTATTTTTTTTTAAATTACCGATCACTTAATATTCTCCTTAAACTCTCATTATCGAATGGATTTTTAAATTATATGATTTTCATGTTCATGTTGGCTTTTATATTAAAAGAATGATAGTCAAATTATTACCATATGTCACGTTGCCGCTCTGTGCCATTGCTGAGGGTGGCTGGACCCTTGTCTGGCTCACAACATCACGCACTCAATAGCGTGGTTGCACAGAGAGTGAGCAATGTGTACTGCCAAAGGAAGGTGCCCTGCAGGTGGCCACAATGGTCGCGAGTTAGAACCTTGCATGCCTCTCTCTATAGTGCCTTGGCTTGAGCCAGATGAGGGATGCCGGGCCATTTTCCGATGGTTGGACGATGGCACCATCATCATGTCACCTCGCCGGCCCTTGTTTGCTACTCTCACCCTTGTGCACGCACTCATAGATACAAAGACTTAGGAGGTTGGTATTATTTTCCCAGTTTATTTTTAATTATCAAGCATTATAAACACTTGCCATGCAAAACGTTCTCCTCTTGGCCATAAATCTTGGAGGATTTTCCTTCCGACTATACTGAGTGTCTCAATGCTTGTATTTTGATGATTTGAACTTCCGGAAATTTTAATTATCACAATGGGCCTACAGAAAGGAGAAAAGCTATTTGTAGATAGTCAGACTATGGTGGGATTAATTCCAAAGTAAATATCTATAAATCATCTTGCCTATGCAATTTACGATGTAGCATTTTGCTGTCATATTCATACTTCACCCAAAAATAAAATAAAAAAAATTTAAAAAAAATAAAAAGGCTTGAAAAGGTGGTGATTGTTAATGTCACACACCGATCCTCGCGCACACACCCATCCCTCACCTTGGTTTGTTTAAAAGCGACATCCCAGGACGCATCGCCGACCCTTTCATTTTAATACGCATGCAGAAGCATATAAACAATCCCCAGATAATAAAACAATATGATAGAAAAATAGGGCTATATTTTTCACAACTAAAAAACCACAATCAATTTTTATACAAGCAAACCTCATAGTATATATATCACAATACTATTCACAAAAGTCTGATCTATCACCTATTAGTTCATCCATTGGGTTTGCAAAACAGGGTAGGGGTTCAATCCTCATCCGGGTCCTGATCATCCTCGGGATCGTCCTCCGGCTCCTCTTCAAGTTCATTTTCAGGGTCTTGAAATGTTGTCCCACAACCGGGATAAGACTACGTTTCAGCAAATTCTACTCCCTAAGACCCGATTAGTAAACCAATACGCCATACGGGCTATCTATGCACACACGGGTCAGAGTACTTACCTTGGCCTCAAATTCCACATGTATATCAGCACAGTTCAATAGGCACCCAAACAATCACAGATTGATATCTCGATCAATCGACTTAGTCGATTACATGTTAATCGGACCATTCACCGGTCATTTCAATTCAATCAATCAATTCACGACATCAGATCAAAACAATGATCAATCGACCTAGTTGATTATATGTTAGTTGGACCATTTTTAGGTCATCTCACTCCACACTATATAACCTCCAATAGTATACTTAGTCACAGAGCTACATTAATGCTCCCAAGCGTCGTTTTTGCCAAGGTGACGTATACATTAAACAATTGCGTGCATTCTTTAAGACGTTGTTTTCGCCAATGATATTATTAATTACAGAACCATGCATGCCTACAAATCACGTACATTCTTTCTCTTTGGCGCCGTTTTCGCCAACGTGATGTATATAATAGACAATTGCGTACGTTCTTTAAGACACCGTTTTCGCCAGTGATGTCCTTAATCACCGAACCACACATGCCTATAACGATGTATTTAATAGATAGTTACGTGCATTCTTTAAGGCGCCATTTTCGCCAGTGATATTTTTAATCACCGAACCACGTAGGTCTATAACATCGAATCTGATTGGTCTTAGCCAATAATATTCCCATTTCGCTCTTACAATTCTCTATACTTTAGCCCATCAAAGCATTATTGGCGCTAAATAAATATACTCGGCCATTTACCAATCAATCATTTGATTTCACTCAATTTCAATCAATTTAAGATAAATTCCTAAAACATCACAATTAATTCAATTACACGTAACGTAGAGCTCGAATATATAAACAGACTATACCATGACAATTAGTATGAAATTTCGGTCGTCGACTATTCCAACCTTATTTCCGAAAAATAAATAAATAAATAAATAATTTCAAAATTAAATAAATAAATATAATAAATTCAATTTAGGCCCGTAATATCTAATTGAAGATCGATAAGGGTCGGGAAAAATCCCAAGATGCATTCAATAAATATTATAAGCAATTCTCTAGCTAAGTACACTAATCAAATGCCTAACATGCATCACAATTAATTAATAATCGCTAATCTGCTTTAATCTAACCACTTAATCCTATTTAATTAACATTAATCAATCCTTAAGCATAATTAGCAAACTAAGCAATGATTAGTGAGTAAAACTCACCTGATTTAAGATTTGCTCGGATCAAAACGACGAGCACGCGACCAAGCTTGGTTCCCTTCAAAGCGATTCCGGCAACCGGGGTTGGGACGGCTCGAAAACGGGCCACAAGGCCTACAAATGCTTGCTGCAAAATAGCTACTGATCAAGGGTTGAATGGCTGTCTCGGGGCTGATTTGAACACGGCTTGGACTAAGCTTGGCGGTGGTGGTTTGGAGCACGGCCCTTGGCTGAAACAACTGCAAACCGGGCCAAAATGAAGCCGTGGCACCTGCTGGAACGGCTGTTGTTTGGGCGGCCTCGAAGGAGAGAGCGGCTTCTGCTGAATCGCAGCTGAGGACGTGGGATTCGACGACACAGGGGGGTTTTCGGTTTCAGCTGAGTTGACCGGATAAGGGCGCATGCGGACAGAGGGGAATCGGTGAGGATGGAAGAACACTGAGGAGCTGCGCCTTCGTCTGAACCAAAGAAAAAAAAGACAGATGCGGCCAGCGAAGAACCGAAGGGGAGGGAGCTCGTCCGCCGGCCAAGAGAGAGAGAGAAAAGTAATCACTTATTGGATAAGTGCAAGCTTGGCCAAAGATAAAAAGGTGAGGTTGAATTTCTGCAGGGAGGAAAACCGTCGGTGGGGCAGCTAAGAGAAAGAGAGAGAGAGAGACAAAAATAAAAGAAGAACGTGCGGGTGGGGAAGTTCGCACGCAGAGAGAGAGAGAGGAAAAGAGATCTGTGCGGCTGAGGGAGAAATGGAGGCGTGCGTGCGAGGGGTGTGGGTTCAAGGAAAAATAAGGATAAAATAAAACAAAATCAAGTTATAGTTTTGTTCAATTTCCACACAACAATTTTAATAGGTCAAGCTAAGCTAAGTTCTAAACCCACTTGATCAAATTGAAGTTTCGTTGAAAGCCAAAATAAGACAGTCCTTCAATCCCATAAATTTTCTTCGAATCTGACATTTATTTCAATTTTTTCGAAATCCGATTTTCTAAACAAACAATTCCGGTTGAGGTCTAATTTGAATTCAGAAAAAGCCCAAACAACTTCCATTCACCGATTCGCTTACACCAGATGTCAAAAGTCTATTCAAATTGGCTAATCCGTATTTCCATTCATTTTTCGAATCGTCAATCCCAATTTCCCGAAAATCCCAAACTCTCTAGAATTTCATGAAAATGTGAGTCGACGTTCCTAGTATGACTTATGACATGACATGATATCCAATTTCTGAAATCAAATTCAAATTCGTGGTTATTTTCAATCAAACACGCTTTTAGTGTGACCTTATATATTAGGTAGCTTTTAGGAAATTTTTGTACAATTGACCCGTGATTGATTTTCTTCGAACCACAATGAACCCATCCGATACATTGGCAACTCTTGGTATTCGTGAAAATCTCAAGATTTTATATACGGACACAAGGTACCCAAAATGATATAAAATCGGTTTAGTGTCGTTCGAAGAGAATTTTGCAATCAGGTGGAATCGCCCACACTTTGATCGACATCTTAGTCGAATCGATCTATCTTCGATCTCTGATCGATTTTTAATTGTGTCGCAATGACCCTTACAGATTAGCATGGTCGAACAGTCGATTCCTAGTTGAATTCTAAAGTCTATTGTATTTAAAATCCTTTAATGGCTTCACCAGATAGGTCAGTTATCTCCTGAGTGGCCATCTCAGTGAAAAACACTATAGTCGCATTGATAAAAGGCTCAACTTATCCGATTGAAATCAGAACATGAAAATCAGGATGTCATACTTAATGGATGGATTCTTGACAAAAATGAAATTAGCCACTTAGCCGGTGCCGCCAAGAACTCCCTTTAGCTTCTTAACCTAGGCATCATCAAGGAAAGTGGTGGCCTCCACCAACTCAGAAGGAAAATTATTAGCGAACAGAACAAAGCCCAGGGCTCGGACTGTTGAAGCTTAGTATGGCAAGTGCTGGTCTGTTGAAGCTTAGTATGGCAAGTGCTGGACCTTCACCAGCATTCAATTAGAAGTGCAATAGCCCCCGAGGGAAAATCATGCTTTCCCCTTTGTTGAGGTTCTTCAAGTAGATGGTGTTTGCCATGACGAGATGAACTCGGCACATATCGACTCTCGGAGGACGATGAGGACCTCCAAGCTACCTGGGTGCGTGCATTGGGATGACACCGTCGAGGGCCATATTGAAATTAATGGTTGCGACCAATCTATATCTGTAGATGATAGAGACTAAATAGCTGTTGAGCATATTCACAACTTATCTCGAAAGTGGCAAAGATGGTTCGATCCATACGGGAATGTTTATAAGTTCTATCTTGCAAGTTTACTTAACTTCAATGAAGCACTACACCACCAATAAACATACGTACATAATATTACTTGTCACTCATGATACTTCTCTATCTCTAATTGAATGAATCTCTTCTCCTGTCAATACAAAAATAGTTTCCCCATAAATTTTCCTTTTGAGAAAAACACAAATAGAAGTCCTTTTGTTGATGCCTGAATTTTTTCGGCAAATCGAACATGCATTTTTTTTAATGTAAAAACAAGAAGTATATGAAACTAATAAAAAATACTAAATAAACATTGGGCCCATCTCACTACAGCCTCGCTTCTACATATACGTATCTTATACGTATGCATTCGATGGGGTAGAATAGAACACAGAGGACGCACAAACACACAGAGCTCAACGAATTCTCTCTCGCGTCATCATTTTCCAGCAGCTTCTAGGTCGCCATTCCCTCTTCATACTCGGCCAACTCCACTCCACCGGTAGCCGCCACTCGTCTCCGATCGCCGACCACCATAGTGTCTTCGCATTTGAACCTCATAGATTAAAGCAGAGAGTAGAGGGAAGGAATTCTCATGTTCAGTTGTGATTCTCTCTCGATTTCCTCTATGCATCCTTACCCCTCTCTCTGTCACCGATTGTCATTGCAGGCCACTTCCCCTACACCACCAGCTTCGCAGCCACAGGAAGTGCTCTCTTCGCTTGCGTTTTCGGGCTAACTTCATCGAAGTGCTTGATTCTCCATCTCCCTCCTTTAGTCCGTTCCAGTATTTGGTGCTACAACTCCTGATGATTCACTCCTCTGATTTGATCTCCAATTGCGGTCAGATGTTACTCTTCATCAAGGTAATTCCACATACTCTGTTTCTGCTGAAGGTGAAGACCGAGTACTCAATTCCACCAGCGTGAAATCTGGTCGCGTTTTAGGCTTTCCTGATGACCTTGAGCATGCTGAGTTGCCTCTTTGTGATAAGATCTCTTCCTTATTTCTGCATCTTGATCCTTTGACAGAAATATCCACCACCTGCTTGATAAAATTCCTGAACTAGATCAGTGTGTGTTTCGATTCAGATTCTGATTGAGAGCTTCCCTTTGCTTGATTGATACATTAGTTTTGTTGTATAGACTTTACTTGTATTTCATTTCGCTTCATTTCAGAAGTTAGTAGCTATTCGTTATAGGAATTATTATTGAAATTCTCGGATTAGATGCATATCCACTGTGTACATGAGACAAATCTGATATCTGAGTATTCCAGAACTTAGACCGAGGACATCTTGAACGAAAATGAATTGATCCATACACATTTACTTCTGATGCTTCACAATATGTTGATCTATGTTTATTGTGCCCAACTGCAAACATATTATGAAAAAATATTGCTGGTTTGTTCTCTGTACGTGTTGAGATTGCAAGCGTATTGAACGAATGCTAATATCTTGAATCTTGGGTGCATGCTGCAAGAGCATTGAGCTGCTGCTCTAGTCATCATATACACATTCATTTTCGGTGGACAGTGTTACTGATTGGTTCATCTTCATATGCGTTGAGTTGTTGATGTGGTCACCTTGTTGTGTTTGTACCAATGTGTTATGCTATGGATTATGTCTATTCTGTGCATGCTTGCTGTTCATATGTCCTGGTATGTGGAATTGTTCAATTGTATGTGCTGTTCATTCATGCCAAGCAGTTGCTGTCCAGATTTCCTCTTTCATTTTTTTCTGTTCTATTTTGGTGAGCCTCTAGTGTCATGACTGAAGAATTTAGAGTTGTAATGGCGTTTACGCATTCATTTTGGGTGGGCAGTGTTACTGATTGGTTCATCTTCGTATGCGTTGAGTTGTTGATGTGGTTACGTTGTTGTGTGTGTACTGATGTATGATGTGCTGTGTTACGGATTATGTCTATTCTGTGCATACTTGCTGTTCATATGTCCTGGTGTGCAGAATTGTTTAATTGTGTCATTGATGTGCTGTTCGTTCATGCCAAGCGGTTGCTGTCCAGATTTACTCTTTCAATTTTTTCTGTTCCATTTTGGTGAGCCTCTAGTGTCGAGGCTGAAGAATTCAGAGTTGTAACTGCCCAGTATAAGGAGACCATTATTCAAATGCTTTTAGGTTTTGTTTGTTTTGTAAAAACTGAATGATATGAAAATCATTTTCCTAAAAATGTTGGTGTCTTTTAAGACATTTATGTAATTTCAAACTAATCTAAAGGAATAAAAAAATTTCTCGTAGAAAGTAAGTTATTAGCTACATTTCATAAGGGAACTGTTAATTTCACGAAGCTATATCATTGTCTGAAAAGTTTTTGCTAAATAAATGTCTTGCGTAGCAAAATTACTTTGTTCAAACGATCGGAAAAGAAAAATATAATATGATTTTTTTCATATCCGCTCATCTACCAATAAAGAAATGTCTTGTGGAGCAGAGTAATGCCGTGACTATTTGAGTCCACCGCTGTATGTGAGTATCATAAGGGATAAAGGCGAGATAACCAAGCACCGCCGTGAAGTGAGCTGCCGGCGGAAGACTCGAAACAAGGAAAAACGCCAAAATAGGGAGTTATCAAGTCCGTCTCTGCAAGGGCAGTTTTAGGCGAAACCCGCGCTTCCATGGCAGTCACTGAGGTGCAGGACGAGCGTCCAGAAATTCGGGAATGGATGAATAAAGCTTTGAACGAGAACAGCAAGCTCTTGAACGAGGAGCTAACAACAGAACCTCTCAGCCAAACTCGTCAGAGCTGATGCAGCGATCGCGTGAGGTCGAGTTGGAGTTACCAATGTTGGCGACGTTGCTTAGAGATGAATACTATGTTATTTAAAGAGAATGAAATACCTCCATGTGATATGTAGAATTAGAGATTTCCCATCATGGATGTAGGCTTCCAGGGCTCCTCTTCTTGGTCGACTTAGTCACGTTAAATCCTTTTCTCCTTTTTCGTGTGTGTGATTACAAATTAAATATTGTTGATGTACTGATCTTGGGGGCTCATTGCCGCTACATGACGCGCGGTCCGTGATTCGCTTGTTATTATAGCTGTCTTTGAGGCTGAATCTCGTTCGAAGAATCCATTAGCGGTTGCCCAGTCACCCTCGAATGCAGCTCGCAGCAGTGGTCGATAATAGTGACCATCCTCTACTTCTTTTGTTGTTCTATGAAAATGAAAATTCTTTTGGCGTATCATGAACAAAATTTATTTTGTTAGGGTGAAATTGTCCAACAAATATCACCTTAGTAAGAACAACTTAGATAAATCCTATTAAATTAACCAAAAAACAAAAAACAAAAAAGAGAGAGAGAGGATCGGCTCCCTTGCAAAACAGTAGGTACTGTGAAGGATTATGTTGGGAATGACTGATCCCCGAAAAAATGGATTCGACACTAAATCGAACCCCTAAATCAATGCGGAAGACGAAGCCCGGGAAAAACACGTATCACCGATCGTGAAGCACACCACGGATTCGAGCGTACCTTGTTAGCCACAGATTAAGCACCGACGCCAATGGAGGAAGAGAAATCAGACTCTGTTCGATCCGAGGAGGCCTTGAAGGGAAGAAAAGCACGCCGTATGCTTACTGTTCTTTCCTTTTGGGAGAGAGAGAGCGTGAGAAGAGAAAAGACGTACGTTGAATTGCAAAACAAAACGGTGTGTTTTTCTCTCTCTCTCCTCCCTTTTATACCCCCTTCTTTCCACGGGCCCTATTCCCGTGGGCCGGGCTTTCTGGGCCCAACTTGGGCGGACGGGCCTTAAGCCCAAATCAAATAAAGCCTTCATCTCTCACTCGCACATGGTGAGCCGAACATGATTCTCTTTACCTCTCTTCAACATTCATACCGGTGAATAATCCGTGCGACCAGCATACTTTGAGTGCTCGTTGCTATACATCTGTTAGGAATATATAGCAGCTCATAATGGGCGTCACACTCTGAGTAGATTTAGTATGCAGTACCCTAGATCGATCGATCACATGTTATATCTCTCTTGATCTCTTTTAAACATGATATGTATATTGTATTCACAATTATAATTATCACAAAAAAAATCATAATTGGTCGACCAGTGAATACAAAAACTACAATGTGATTCTTCAAAATCGATCTTCCTCTTTCCTTCAAACTCTCAATTTCAGTCCAGCTTGCTTTTCTAGAAATGCCCCATTGGATCGAATCATCTCATGACCATTGGCAACACCCTAAGATAGCAAACACTAAATAGAAATCTTGAGAATAAGTAAGAGTCCTGAGGGGACTAAAAATTGAGGAACTCTTTTCCTCAAGAGTCTCACATGTCATAAAAGTTGAGATCAAACTTTTTGCCACTCTTATTGGTCGTCTCATGCATACGTAGTATGAAATACGTATTACGGTATTAACTCCTTTCCCATGGAGCGTATGTCTGCACTTTTCAATACCGTACAGATGATAGTTCAGACATACCTAATGTCTAACTTGAGTTCACATATCTACTCAATCACAAAATTCATCATAACTCACATCTGGCATCATAGATAGATAAAGTAAAATATGTGGGGTATTTTACTTTCGGACATCGTAAGTATTATGTCCTCATCTTAACACTTAGTTAAGGCGACATACGTATTTTAAGCTTGAGCTCTCAATTATCACCTAGATAATAAGCTTAAAATCAGTCTCATCTCTATTTATCACACAGTAAACAGAGGCGATTACCCGTGTGAGTGGGCTAATCTTTTATCTGTCCGACATACTTCTCAACTTAAAATAATGCACTGAGCATTAAGATGCATAAAGATCATACAAAGATTCATAGGCATTAATCAATGAAAAACAAAATTTCATAAATGTGAACAACTCAGGGAAATTACAATTCAGTACATCAGACTCTACGCAATCCTAGAAATTTTACATGACCACAAAACACATCTCTAGGTATTGGCTTTGTCATAGGATCTGCTACCATTCTATGCGTAGATATGTACTATAAGTTCACATCCTTTCGTGCAACCATATATTTCACAAAGTTATACTTGGTATCTATATGTTTGGTCTTGCCATGATATTTTGGATCTTTGGTGTACGCTATAGCTGCTTGGCTATCACAGTTAACCAATAATGGATTTGCAGCTTTCTCAATAACACCTAAATGATCCAAAAATCTCTTAAGCCAAACTCCTTCTTGTACTGCTGCTGATAACGCCACGAACTCAGCTTCCATCGTGGATAAGGCTATGCACGTTTGCTTCTTACTACTCCATGATATGGCGCCATTGCTCAGTAAGAAAACAAATCCTGAGGTAGATTTTCTTTCATCTAAATCTCCTCCCCAATCAGCATCTGAATAGCCTTCAAGTCGCAGATCCTTTCCTTGGTAATTCAACTTGTAATCAGCAGTTCCCTCCAGATACCTCAGTATTCTCTTAACGGCTTTCCAATGTGCTGGACCTGGATTGGATTGGTATCTACTCACCATTCCAACTGCAAAACATATGTCGGGTCTTGTACACATCATAGCGTACATCAAGCTCCCAACAGCACTTGCATAAGGAACATGTTTCATTTGTTCCTTCTCTTGTGGAGTCCTTGGACACAGTTTATGGCTCAATCCTTCACCTTTTGCAATAGGAGTGTCTATGGGTTTACAATCTTGCATACGAAACCGTTCTAGAACTTTGTTTATATAAGTTTCTTGCGAAAGAGACAACGATCTCTTCGAACGATCTCTTGAAATCTTAACTCCAAGAATGTATGCAGCCTCACCCATATCCTTCATCTCAAAGTTGGAAGACAACCAACTCTTGACAGTCTTAACAAACTCCATATTGCTTCCAGCAATTAGTATATCATCAACATATAATGATATGATCACAAATTGATCCTTGGATCTTTTGATATATACACAATGATCCTCATCAATCATCGTAAAATCATATGCCATTATGGCATTATGAAAACGTATATACCATTGTCTTGATGACTGCTTAAGACCATATATCGACCTCAAAAGTCGACATACTTTTTCTTCTTGGCCTTTCACTATGAAACCAACAGGTTGTTCCATATATATTTCTTCCTCTAATTCTCCATTGAGGAAAGCAGTCTTTACATCCATTTGATGTAATTCAAGATCCAGACTAGCCACTATTGCCAGAATAATGCGAATTGAGGTAAATCTCACTACAGGAGAAAACGTATCTTCATAATCAATTCATTCCTGTTGATTATACCCCTTCGCCACAAGGCGAGCCTTATGCCTTTCAATCGAGCCATCAGCCTTTTGCTTTATTTTGAAAACCCATTTGTTCCCAATAGCTCTGCGTCCTTTTGGCAGATCAACCAGTTCCCAGACTTGGTTTGATTTCATTGACTCCATTTCCTCTTCCATTGCATTAATCCATTTTTCCTTACTAGGGCAATTCAAAGCCTCATTAATATTTCTTGGCTCATCCTCATCCTGTGGAGCAACCATAAAAGTCTCCCCTTCAATGTCAAAACGTCGACGAGGAATACTTTGGCGACTTGTTCGCCGTATGGGAGATTGTACACTTTGCACATCATTCCCCATTATGCTCCCACTTGGATGAAGTCCACTAAGGTCATTATCTTGATCCAAGGTTTCAAATAGAGAACAATCTTCCCCTATTTCGCCCTTCTTAGGAAATTCATCCTCTAGGAATGTGACATCACGTGATTCAAACTCAGTTATACTCCCACTTTCCTGCTCACCTATGAACACATATCCTTTTGAGTGTTCAGAGTACCTTATAAAAATACTCTTCTTTCCTCTGGGGCCCAATTTCCCAAATTTGTGAGAGGACTCATGTGTATAGGCGGCACAACCCCATGGCTTAAGAAAACTTAAGTCCGGTTTTCTACCTGTCCATAACTCATATGGAGTGGAAGTAACTGATTTTGAAGGCACACGGTTAAGTATATAGGCAGCAGTTAACAACGCATCACTCCAAAAGGTAATAGGTAAGTTAGCATGCGCCATCATGGACCTAACCATTTCCAGTAGGGTTCTGTTTCTTCTCTCCGCAACACCATTTTGTTGAGGAGTATATGGAATAGACAACTGTCTTTCTATTCCTTTTTCATCACATAATTTTCTGAACTCATTAGATAAATACTCTCGACCTCGATCGAATCTCAATGTTTTTATTTTCTTGTCTAATTGATTCTCTACCAGGTTCATAAACCGTTTAAAACAACTTATTGCTTCAGATTTATGAGAAATCAAATAGACATATCCGAATCGAGTATAATCATCAATAAAAGTGATGAAATAAACAGCCCCATGCCTTCCTTTCACATTCATTGGACCACAGACATCATAATGGATTAAATGCAGAGGAAATTCAGCTCTTTTTCCATTTCCAAATGGTTTCCTTGTCGTTTTCCCTTCTAGGCAATGCTTACATGTGGACAAATCGACTTTTTCAATATTGCCCAACAAGCCCTCTTTGGCTAGTCTATTCATACGCTGTTGGCCAATGTGACCAAGTCTAGCATGCCACACATTCACATCATTATCATATGTATTAGGAGACGTGAGAAGGGAATAACAAACATTAGCATTAACATAATCAATATCTAATACAATAAAACCATCCAGAAAATAACCACAACCATAGTAATTTGTATCCAAAAACAAATTCACACCTCTACTATAGAAGTTCATATTAAAACCTAATTTAACCAACACTAATACAGACACTAAATTCCGACAAATCTCCGGAGCATACAGCACATCATGAAGGAACAAAGTGCGTCCACCACGCATATTCAGTTAGCATGTGCCAATTCCTTTCACTTCAGCTCTGGAGTTGTTTCCCACATAGATCCACTTAGTTCTAGTTGGTACTCGTCGGAATTCCACGAAGGATCCTCTATCCTTCGCTACATGGTCCGTCGCTCCTGAATCCACAGTCCACAAAGAATTAGACTCAGTTAAGAACACAGAACTCGACACAAAAGTAAAGTTCTGAAAAGTACAAGGGGTGCATACCTTCTTTGGCTCACGACAGTCGCGAGCATAGTGACCCTTCTTGTCACAGTTGTAGCATTTCACCCTTGCAAGCTTTTTCATGCGGGGACGCTTCCCTCTTTCATGTTGGTTAAACTTGGGTTTCTTCCCTAAAGGACCTGCTTCTTCCTTGCCTTTTCCCTTATCAAAACAGTTAGGGCGCTTGCGCTTGGAGCTCGAAGCTCCATTTGAGCTAGAACTAGCATGATAGAGTTCAGCATCCGGCTTAGCCGCCAACAGGCGGTCCTCTTCCAGCTCAAGATGACGCATTGCATCCTCAAAGGTTTTGATATTTTCATTGTGAGTCAGGTGCACCTTCATGTGCTCCCAACTCTGAGGCAAGGAACGAATTACTGCTTGCACCTGCTGCTCATCTGTGAGGACATGGCCAGCATTTTTCAGCTCAGTTATCATGTTTGACATCTTTCTAAGATGTTGCTTCATGGTCTGACCATGAGGCTTCTTATAAGAGTCAAACCTAATAGTGAGCTGCCTCAGTCTAGTCACCGAAGTATGACCAAATCTAGCTGCCAATGCCTCCCACATTTCCTTAGCATTGTCAAAACGCTGAAACTCTCGCATGACGTCATTTTCCATGCTGCTCAGCAACGTGATGCGAGCTAGAGAGTTCATTCTTTTCCACGCAGAAAAAGCTTCTTTGTCTCTTTTGTGCTGTGCAGTGGTTCCCTCTTCAGGTTCTACCATGGTCATGACAAGAGCCTCAAGTGCTTCTTGCTCTTCCAGCACATACTGGATTTTCATTTGCCAAATTTCATAGTTGTCTCCATTGAGCTTTTCACCTTTGTTCAGCTCGGCAACTATGCTCTTTGTGGCTGAAGCCATTGATCTGAACAAATCAGAAAAATATGCACGAATTATTAATGCCTATCATTTATGCATCCCTATTTACATAGACCCATCATATTAATAAATAATTTCAAGTAAGGTTTCAGAATCAAAAGGTCACTATTGTTCCAATCATCCTCCAAAATCCTAACTTAAAACTATCATCAATATAATTGTCTTATGCAAAATCAATTCTATGAAGCTACAAAAACTTCTAAAACTACCCACAGCTAATTACCCACAGCAACCAGCAATAACAGAAAGCAATATATAATAGAACATCCAATAAAAACAATAATGCTTTCAATTAACACAATTAGGTAGTAATCATTACATAATATGTCCATAAATCACACTTAACATATATCAGCCAATACAATTAACACCAAGTCAGCACACGAACTGGGAAAGATCCTCTTTTGTTCAATTTCTTGATCTTTTCCCTTGAAACAATACAATAATATTCATTTACAAAATCCATCACAATTTTCTTATAGGAAGCAGCTCCGTTGACATCCCATATGCGATTCAACACATCTTGCCATTCAGGTGGAAGAGTGTTTATGAAAAATCGCACCATCTCTCACTGTGACAAAGGACGACCATTCCATATGACCTGTTGAATTTTCCCGTTGACTTCAAGGACATGATCAATTAAGTCACCTCTCTCCCATTGATGATTAGTCAGCTCAGCTATCAACTTAGACAGCCTATCCTTTTGTTCATCGGTAATTGCGCGAATAGGTGTGCGCAACTTCAAGGGAGGCATTGTTCCTGCAACAAATGCAGAACAAATAAGGGATCACATTATAATCCACATAGACTTAATTGAAAAAGAAACATATTCTTTTCCTCTTTTTTTTTTTTTCCGGTGAACGGTCAACGGTCATCGGTCAACGGTCAACGGTGGTAAGCGGTCAGCGGTCGTCGGACGTCGGATCGGACAGGCCGGTCGGACGGTCGGGCCGGTCGGGCCGGCGGGCCCGGCTCGGGCGAACCGACGGCACGTGCCGCGCGCGTGCGCGGGCTGACGTCACGCAGACGTCATCCGGCACGTGCCGTGCGCGTGCGCGGGCTGACGTCACGCAGACGTCATTCGGCACGTGCCGCGCGCGGGTCGGGTCGCCGGTCGGGTCGCCAGCCGGTGACCGCCCGGCGAATTTGAGAGTGCTAGTATGAACAAAATAAATGAGTTAGGGAAGAGAATAAAAACACGAGATTTATAGTGGTTCGGCTTAATCCAAGCCTACGTCAACTCTCCCACGATAACAGCCTTCTTGGCTGGATTCCACTATGCAATCAACAAGAGATTACAACTCCGAGTGCAAATACTTAGTAGATCACACTATCTCACTAAGTCACTCTCTTGGTATTTCTCTCACGATTACAAACGTTTAAGCTCTCAAGAGACAAGTATATAATCTAAAGTCGCTTAGACTTTGGAATTATAAATTCTACGCTCCGTCTCTTACTTGCTCATCGGTCCTTCATCTTCTTAAATACTCCTCCACTTCCAAACTACCGTTGGACAGTATCCCGGAGAATCGTCTTCCAATATACCCATTGGACAGCTCTGTATCTAGAAGATTTGGTAGCCGTTGAGTGACAAAGGTAAAATCCCAAAATGATTCCGATCGCCCATACAAACGAAATCTTGGTTTCCATAAGAAAAGCTTCTTCGTATAGAAAGTTCTTGTCTTCAATCAAATCAATCTTGATGTGGAATCCAAACCAGATCACTAGCCGTTGTATGATTGGGCTTGAGTTACGATTCATCAAATCTGGATGTAAAGTCTGAGTCTTTAGACTTTACGATATGAGTCTTGAGACTTTACAATCTGGGTCTGTAGACTTTACAATATGAGTCTTGAGTCTGACAGTCTTCAGACTTTGACATAGTCTTCAGACTTTGACACAGAAGTCTGGAAATCTTCAAAATATACTCTGGACATATGTTACGTTCAGTCTTCTGGCCGTCTTCTGACTTTGATAATATCCTCTACATGTTCTAACATCTGCATGGTCTATTACTTAACCATTAAACATGTTAGTAGCCTTTGATTTATTTTGTCATCTTCAAAACATCATAAGGGATTTCCCTAACAATCTCCCCATTTTTTATGATGACAAAACAATCTCTGAATATGCAGATTTGTAAACATGCTTTTAAAAATTTAAATCAAAGGATATCAGAAGATAGCAAATAAATTGAGCATAATAATATTTAGAAAATAATCGCAGCTCAATATTATGCAATAAATAATATCAACCAATCAGCACATATGCATATTCTTATATTCTCCCCCTTTTTGTCATAATCAAAAAGCGATAATGATGGATTCACGTAGAGAATGATAACAAATATCTTGCATGAATCACAATTTCCACAAATCAGCTTTTATAAAGTAAATCGAATATTGAAGATATGCAATATAGCTCACTTCGATTATATCAGCAAATATCCAATAAAAATCACGGATGCATCATAAAATTCACGTACCATTTTTGTCATAATAAAATGATAATATCAATATGAGATTTGTTAATGACAAAAGGTAATAAAATATGCACTAACCGGATTTTGTAGAATAAATTCTGACACAATTACCTTTCCTTCCATCCATAATAAGATCACGATCAATCAAAAAGATTTTTCCATAATTGATCAAAGCTCCCCCTCAATTTGTTGCCTTTTTGAGGTGATCACGATTCTTTTCCTTTTTCTTGGATTTGATTTCTCCCCCTTGATTTCCTCATCGAATTCTGAGTCTGGTTCTAATCAGACTTTGATTCTGAGTCTATGTCTGATCAGACTCAGATTCTGAATGTTCCATCAAGCATAAATTTTCTTGCTCATCATCTTCTTCTTTTTTGTTCTTTTCTGGCCATTCTGCTTGTATTTTCTTCCATCGAAATATGGTGGCCTTGTGTTGCTTTGCCCTTCCATAAGTCCTGGTGCCAACATACTAGCCATAAAGAATCTTTAGCTCAAAAGTAAAAACACTTTTATAAACCGAGCACTTGGCTCTGATACCAATTGAGAGTGCTAGTATGAACAAAATAAAGGAGTTAGGGAAGAGAATAAAAACACGAGATTTATAGTGGTTCGGCTTAATCCAAGCCTACGTCCACTCTCCCACGATAACAGCCTTCTTGGCTGGATTCCACTATGCAATCAACAAGAGATTACAACTCCGAGTGCAAATACTTAGTAGATCACACTATCTCACTAAGTCACTCTCTTGGTATTTCTCTCACGATTACAAACGTTTAAGCTCTCAAGAGACAAGTATATGATCTAAAGTCGCTTAGACTTTGGAATTATAAATTCTACGCTCCGTCTCTTACTTGCTCATCGGTCCTTCATCTTCTTAAATACTCCTCCACTTCCAAACTACCGTTGGACAGTATCCCGGAGAATCGTCTTCCAATATACCCATTGGACAGCTCTGTATCTAGAAGATTTGGTAGCCGTTGAGTGACAAAGGTAAAATCCCAAAATGATTCCGATCGCCCATACAAACGAAATCTTGGTTTCCATAAGAAAAGCTTCTTCGTATAGAAAGTTCTTGTCTTCAATCAAATCAATCTTGATGTGGAATCCAAACCAGATCACTAGCCGTTGTATGATTGGGCTTGAGTTACGATTCATCGAATCTGGATGTAAAGTCTGAGTCTTTAGACTTTACGATATGAGTCTTGAGACTTTACAATCTGGGTCTGTAGACTTTACAATATGAGTCTTGAGTCTGACAGTCTTCAGACTTTGACACAGTCTTCAGACTTTGACACAGAAGTCTGGAAATCTTCAAAATATACTCTGGACATATGTTACGTTCAGTCTTCTGGCCGTCTTCTGACTTTGATAATATCCTCTACATGTTCTAACATCTGCATGGTCTATTACTTAACCATTAAACATGTTAGTAGCCTTTGATTTATTTTGTCATCTTCAAAACATCATAAGGGATTTCCCTAACAGAATTGTCGCCGTGCTGACGTCATCGATGACGTCACCCTAGCGGTTATTGACCGTTAGGTGACGTCATGCTGACGTCAGCACGCGTCGGTCCGTGGACCGGCGCTTGCCGGCTCGCCGGCCGGCAGTGCGCACCCGCTGGTTCGTTGACTGGCGCGTGCGCCGCACGCGCTGGGCGAGCCAGTGCTTCCGGGCGCGTCGCGCCCACGCGCAGCCGCTTCTGGCCGCGCGTGTGGGCGCGTGCGGCGTCTCCCGGCGGCGCACAACGCATCGCCAAACTCGTCTCGACGTCGCCTTTCTTCCCATGTATTCAGAAAACAGTTTCGACTTACGAAAACTCAGTAAAATGGCCGAAGAACGCTCGGGTGTCGGGATTTCTCGCCCTGATCCGTACGGCCGAAACACTTTCGCGAAAAATCAATCAAAAATCGTCAAACAAGTCGGGAAAACGTGAACTAGGGCTCTGATACCAATGTTGGGAATGACTGATCCCCGAAAAAATGGATTCGACACTAAATCGAACCCCTAAATCAATGCGGAAGACGAAGCCCGGGAAAAACACGTATCACCGATCGTAAAGCACACCACGGATTCGAGCGTACCTTGTTAGCCACAGATTAAGCACCGACGCCAATGGAGGAAGAGAAATCAGACTCTGTTCGATCCGAGCAGGCCTTGAAGGGAAGAAAAGCGCGCCGTATGCTTACTGTTCTTTCCTTTTGGGAGAGAGAGAGCGTGAGAAGAGAAAAGACGTACGTTGAATTGCAAAAGAAAACGGTGTGTTTTTCTCTCTCTCTCCTCCCTTTTATACCCCCTTCTTTCCACGGGCTCTATTCCCGTGGGCCGGGCTTTCTGGGCCCAACTTGGGTGGACGGGCCTTAAGCCCAAATCAAATAAAGCCTTCAGATTAGTTTCGGAGTTTGACTCCACATACACAAGAACATCTTAGATAAGAAAATTATCAAAAAAAAAAAGTCCTCAAACCTGTTACAATTATATCAATTCAATTGTAAACCTTTTTTGGCCAATTGAGGTCTAAATTTTTTGCATTTATACCAATTTAATCAATTTAGTCAATTTTAACTGGAAATTGTTGATATGAACACCTGTTCTATGTGGTATAGTCAACATTGGCATGGAAATTTTTAAATATTTTTATTTTAATAATTCCTTCTTTTCTTTTGTTTCTCCCCATTGTGTTGGAGCTCGACGGCCATTGGGCGAGGGCTATGAAGCCCTCACCTACATTTGGGCAAGGCCTTCACAGCCGCTAGCCAAGCTAGCCTCACCCATGCTTGGTGAGGCCATGGCCACCTTCGCTCGAGATTGGCTTCACCTTGGCTATGCCTTGCAATGGTCTGGGTAGGCATAGCTATGGGCGAGGCCACCTTAGCCTGCAACTAGCGAAGCCATAGCAAGGCTAGCTTCGCCTAATGGTGGTAGAGCTCTGGCAACTCTCATCGGCCACAGTGGGGAAAAAAAAAGAAAAGAAGGAATGAAAGGAAAATAAAAGAAAAAAATTGATAAAAGATTTGAAAATTTATTAAAAATTATTCGCATCAGTACTAACCGTGCCATACAGAATGTTTGGTATTCATGTTGGCAATTTCTTTGCCGAATGGGCTGAATATGCATAAATACAAAAGATTTAGAACTCAGTTAATTAAAAAAAAAAACTTATGATCGAATTGATATAATTGCAATAGGTTTATAACATTTTAGATGATTTTCCCTCTTGGATAGCATAGTGAAGAAAACCAAAGTTCAAGGCCAATAAGCTTTCTGAAACTTGTATGTCCGTTCAATTTGGGGTGCCAAAAACATGACTAGTCACTCTAGAATCCAGAATTTTCAACGAACTCGTTTGGTGCATGTATATAGGCCGAGGGGCTGCACTACCAGTTAGTTCAGCATCATCGGAATTTGCTGGATTGGCACCTTGTGTGGTTGCCTTGATGATGCGAGATGTTCAGCAACAGAAGTTTCGTAGAAAGCGTAGAAAATAAATTATTTGGAAAAATATTATTTTAAAAATAATCGCTTGTATTACTTAAAATAATTAATCAATTAATAAATTACGCTATCGACAATAATTTATATCTAAATATTTCATGAATGATGAAAATATTTTTATTCATTTAAAAATAATTATTTAGAAAAATATTTTCTTCATCATTTATTTTCTGTCTAAAAAATTGAATATGAGAAAGGAGTTATGCCACTTTTGCTTTCCAGGAAAAGATAAATCTTTGATGTCGAACAGGCACACGGTTTGCTGTATATATCTCCTATTTTCAAGAACTAATAAAATGAAAGAGAGAACAAAATTATCACCTCTGGCCGGTGCACTTGATGCAGCCAAAGTCAGAAACGGCGAGGAAAACACACAATTCACATGTTGAAAAAACAATGTAACACATGCACATGCCCCTGATATCATTCTTAGCCATTAGATGGCTACTTTAAAATCATAATGATTTCTGTCTTTATTTATTTCCAGGAACCATTAATCGCCAGCTCAGTGTGAACAGGATCCACCAACCGTGGCCACTCGACAGGTAATAAATATTGAAGTCAACATAACAACCACATGTCAAGCCCCAATATGTCCCTATACCTCTTACATACTCTGAAATAATACTTATTCTAGAACCCCTAGAGGAAATTCAAAAGAATTACATAAGTCTGTCCAGCAGGGCCAGATCCCCTCGCACCCCTCTAGCGAGTTCAACCTGGCCCTTTGCTTCCTGAATTAACCTTTTCAGGTTACAAGTTGAGTTGCGCCAAAAAAAAAAAAAAAACACTAGGTCACAATAGCATTATGGTATGTTCGAAAGGAATTATGCCGATGTGAACTTTGTTTGACCAACTTCAATTCTCAAAGCAAAATCTATAGGTATATCTGAGTCATATGGATAAACCTCAAACTACCCCATCTTGAGTTCTCAACGTTACACTTTAGCATCTTCTTACATATACAATTGATCGGAAATGATCAATTGGATCTTGCAATTAAATTCAACGACAATGTATTTTGTTCGTTTACTCTCATGTCCATGAAAATCATTTGTGGAATTGGAATTCAGCATTAGGTATCATACATTTACACAGTTTTCAGTTCAGTACAAAACATCAAAGATTTGACAAATGTTTATCATAGTTAACTGCAATGTACGATGGATCAATCCATACCTATATTTGCTAGATTATATTGGTCCGAAGAATATGAGCATAGGGAACTTTCCTTTTCCCCCGTCATTTACGTTTAGTCCTCCAATGTCTTTGGAGAATCCTTAATAACTCTTCGCAATATAGCACGTGCCACGAACACTCCACTTCCTAGTCCTTGTCTTTATTTTCTTTTGGTCAAACTTGTTTCTCTATTCAACCGCTAACATTTTTTCTTAGCAAACAGCAAAGATTTACACATTCTAGATGGTCATTAGGGACACCGATGGCATCGATGCAGCCGAAGTTAGAGCCCGAGGTCAACATATAAATAATTTACACATTCTAGATGGTCATTAGGGAACACCGATGGCATCGATGCAGCCGAAGTTAGAGCCCCGAGGTCAACATATAAATAATTCACACCGTGAAATAAATGTTAACATGCACATGCTCCCTGATTTTTCTTAACCAAAGATGACTACTTAAAATATCAAAATCAATGGGGATATGAGCATAGGGAACTTTCCTTTTTCCCCCGTCATTTACGTTTAGTCCTCCAATGTCTTTGGAGAATCCTTAATAACTCTTCGCAATAATTATAGCACGTGCCACGAACACTCCACTTCCTAGTCCTTGTTTCTTTATTTTTCTTGGTCAAACTTGTTTCTCTATTCAACCGCTAACATTTTTTCTCTTAGCAAACAGCAAAGATTTACACATTCTAGATGGTCATTAGGGGACACCGATGGCATTGATGCAGCCAGTTAGAGCCCGGTCAACATATAAATAATTTACACATTCTAGATGGTCATTAGGGAACACCGCATCGATGCAGCCAGTTAGAGCCCGAGGTCAACATATAAATAATTCACACCGTGAAATAATAATGTTAACATGCACATGCTCCCTGATTCCTTTCTTAACCAAAGATGACTACTTAAAATATCAAAATCAATGGGGATATGAGCATAGGGAACTTTCCTTTTCCGTCATTTACGTTTAGTCCTCCAATGTCTTTGGAGAATCCTTAATAACTCTTCGCAATAATTATAGCCACGAACACTCCACTTCCTAGTCCTTGTTTCTTTATTTTTTTTGGTCAAACTTGTTTCTCTATTCAACCGCTAACATTTTTTTCAGCAAACAGCAAAGATTTACACATTCTAGATGGTCATTAGGGGACACCGGCATTGATGGTTAGAGCCCGAGGTCAACATATAAATAATTTACTAGATGGTCATTAGGGACACCGATGGCATCGATGCAGCGGGTTAGAGCCCGAGGTCAACATATAAATAATTCACACTGTGAAATAATAATGTTAACATGCACATGCTCCCTGATTCCTTTCTTAACCAAAGATGACTACTTAAAATATCAAAATCAATGGGGATAAAACAAAATCGTACTTGGTACGCATTCAAAAGTCTATTTTTTTCTCATATTTAAAAATCTATTTTAGAACTCTTTTTCTGATGACACGATGAGTTGAATAAGCATAAATTCTAAATAATTTAGCTGCCATAAAGATTCCTAACAAGTTGAGGTGAACATTTGAATAATATAATATTGGAATGAAACACATTAGAATTAGACTGAGAATGAGATAGATACATTTAATTCACAATTTTAGCGATTTTCCATGGGATTCCCAAATAAGATCTGCTAGAAAATGGGGAATTAGAGCTGCCAAAATATTCCATAAACTCATTTTGTACCTCATATTTAATGGGCCTTGCATAATGGGTAACAACATACTTGGCAACAAAGTGGGTCAAAATTAGTTAACAAAAAAAAAACCTAGTTAAATGGGTTACTTAAATGATCCATACTTGACCTTAGTACATTCCTACTCATGTACTCATGTACTGCCATTGTATTTTTAAAGACATGTTGGAGTTCTAACGGTCGTATGGGTGTCCTAGTTGCAGGCGAAATCATTCAATTTGTTCCTGTAATTTCCGTTGCAATTGTTTTTTTTTGTAGTAAAAGCTCAGAATTGTTTTTTCAATTGTAGACAAAAAAAGTTGACGTTGTGCAGTGTTATTTGACGAGTACATATATATAAAATATCATAATCTGTCATACATCTAATAAAAATGAGAGCTTGGAATGATTTTCGTTTTCTTTTTTCTTTTTTAATTCCGGCTTTAGATGAACGAGATTTAAATTTTGTCTGATACTTGACACCTCATATCTTTCATATTTCTCACAATTCTGGATCTTTATTTTTCGAAGAATGCTAGAAATAACTTTTTGAAATTTAAACAAAAGATGGTCTCTTAAAATCATGGCAATCGGAATTTCTGGCCGGAGAAAAGTCAATAAATATCGAAGTCGATATAACTACCACATGACGTGAGGGATGAGAAAAAGACGGCACGAGCCCCAGGCCAACAATTAGAACTTCCCAGCAAACAACCCTCGGTAAACTGAGTCTCTAATATTAAAAAAAAAAAAATTAGCTAAACCATAAAAAAAAAAAATTAAAGCCAAGAGCCAACACCAGAATAAATAAATAAATAAGTCACTCTAGAATCTAGAATTTTCAAAAGGAGACCTATCAACCAACCAGTTTGGTCTGCGCATGCAAGCTGAGGGTCGTAAAAGCAGTTCAGCAACACGGGAAGTAGCTGCTCACATTAGTCGATCTCATTTTTGCATCTCAATCTCACCTTAGGGTCAACACAAAGAAGCTAATGTTCAAGGGGCGCAAAGGATTTCACACGTTCAGGTTGATATTCCTTCACCTCTAGATACTCCACAAGTACAATTCGCTGAAGCAAGTGCCCAAACAAAACTAGAATCAAATTATCCTCGGATAGTAGAGCTCCTATTTGAGATTAAGGCATAGTAATATGCAATGGAGTTTGAAATCCAAAAGTTGTATGCTACTCTCGGTACTATCTTAGAGTCTCTTATAGGCAAGGTACAATCTCTTGATGATCAAGTCCAAACTCTGAATTAGCAGGCTTCGCAGAACCTGACAAAAGTTGAGACTGTTTATCATCAGTACCTGACTAAGCTTGAGGAGACCGTGCATATCCTGAAGGATTTAAGACTTGTTCGTGTTCCAAAACAACCTTAATCCTTTTTCGATCCGACCTCTTTTTATGCTTAATTGGTTTAATCTTTTTGTTGATGACAAAAAGGGGGAGAGATTGTGCAAATTGAATCTTATCTTTGACTTGTGATTGTGTTTGACTTTTCTTGTTGTGATTTGCATACTATTAATTGATGTGTTTTGTGAATGCAAACTATGTGTAATTATTATGTGTGTACTATGTTTACTGTCTGTCTTCTTAATCAATTATCATGTGCTGCTAAAGCATTGTTTTGCAGGATAATTTTCATATAATGATTAAATCTGCATAAAAATTTTGTCACCATCAAAAAGTGGGAGATTGTTGAGAAAACTCTTATCAGATTTTGAAGTTGACAAAACTTTCCTATTTTTGTTCTCATTCTAAAGATTACTAGACTTCTGTGCTATACTGTGGAATGTTGTCAAAGTCTATTTTACTTAGAAGTTTTTCCATTCTGATGAGATCCAAATTGAAACCAAGTCTAGAACGGAGATATCATCAAACTCAGAATTATTGATCTTTCGACAAGGATTCAGTACGAATGTGATTTATTCTTAATATCTGGTTTTTTTGCGAAGAATCTCACTTACCTTTTATAAATATATTGATGGAATCAATAATAATTTGATGAAATCAATCTTGAAGACAAGTTCTTTTTTGGGAAGCATCTACTTATGAAAACCTAAATTTTGATTGTATGGGCGATTAGAATTATTGAATTTTCATCTCAATCTTCAAACGGCCACAAGATTCCATTAATCAATTTTATCCAATGGATTGATTGGAAGAAATTTCTCTGAAGAATGTCAACGGTTACAAAGGCATATAAGAGTATTTAAGGAGGCCATTTAGTTCATTTGAGTGTATGCGTGAAAATTGAAATTCCAAGGTTTGAGACTTTTCCAATCACTTGTTCTTCATCGACAGTGCTTACGAATTGTATTCAAGAGATAAAAACACAAGAAGAGTGATTTAATGAGAGAAAAAGAAATATTCCAGTGAGTGTTCGTACTCAAATCATTGTATTTCTCTATTGATGCCTTAGTGAATTTCAGCCAGAAGGCTATCAGAGTGAGAGGGTAGACGTAGGCTTAATCTAAATTGAATAACTATAAATCTCGTGTTCAATTTTCTCTTCCCTTAACTCTTTTGATTTGTTTGTTGTAATCTTTTTATGAATTCCGCGAATTTCTAAATCATCTTAATTGAGTTTGAACTTACTTCAAAAGTCTAGCGTCACTTTTAATCAGACTTTGCTTGCAAAAAAAAAAAATGTATTTATTTACTTAATTTGTTTTTATACCTATTCACCCCCTCTAGGTGGTAATACTAGTATTTTCAATATCTACATGCTAAAAATAAAAATTGAATATGTGCCATTTTGTAAAAACCAGCTTATGTAAAGAAACTGGGACAATGTTAATGCACTGATTAAAATTTTTATTAACGTATGCTGCTTGGAAAGAAGGGAACGGTGGAAAAAAAATTGAAGTAGGCGATAAACAAAGGAAGGGCAATGCCGTGATTTTGGCACCTTTGAGTGGGCAATTCCACGAGTTTTCCACTAGCGGGAGTGATCCAGAAACGCTAACAACACATATTAATCGAACGGCTGATATTAAACCACTTGAATCCAACGGCTAAGGAGAAACATGACAAACTTCTTGTGCGCAAAAGCGCGGGATTGCAGAAATGGCCCTCGCTCCACCTTTTTTTCTTGGCTTCCACTTATCAAATCAAATTAGCAAATCACCAACTTCTTCGAAATTTTACAAGTACTTAAAAGATTACCAATATTATAATGAATATATTCGATTTTCCATTTAAGTCTTAGCAATTTATTTTTTTATCATGCTTTTGTAAACCTCTGCCGAATGTAACATTTGAAGCTCTTTTATTCATATTGACCCAAATTTTTCAAAAGTTGTTTGTGTTGTTCAAAAAGTAAAAAAGAATACATATTTTTTTCCACCAAAAGCTAAATATAATCCAAATTATAAAAAGGTCATGCAAAATTTTACATACAATCTAACTGCCAACGTCTATATATTGTCAAAATATAAGGTGTTACAAGTTAGAAAACAATATATAAATTAAGTAAAAGAGAAAAGTAAAAATCTATGTAGACATGCCTGAAGAGAATTGAGATGGACCCAAGGCAATCCCAACCTAAAATTAAGGTCCGAAGTGGCTAGGTTAGTCGGATTTTCTGCCTCGGAAAAAAGAAATTGGTTAGCCAATATGTAAGATTATTCACATTTTTGTTAAATTTAAAGAAAAAAATAATTGCACAAGTAAAATTCGGATAAAGTGATTTGATTTCCACGAAATGAACTTACCTAAAGAGTTGGATCATTTTCAGTACGTCGAATTCGCACCATGTAGTTTTTTCCTTCTATATCTAGGTGTTCTATGGTTAATAGTTTTATGTCAATGTGAGCCTTCAAAATTTGAGATAATGTCTATCCCAATCGTCTCAAGAAAATGTTATTCAAATTATATATATATGTGTGTGTGTGTGTGTGTGATGACAAAAAAAAAAAAACACCATCCATATACCTTGGGCAACGTGTTTGTTGGTAAATTTTCTTCTTTAATACTATCTTTACACTTTGTCATAATATTGACAACCACTTTTATTCATGAGTTATTTGTGGCTTAGAACAACATTAAATGAATTCTTTTTAGGATATGAATAGTTCAGGAATCATGTGCTCAAACGATTAGTCTCCTGTAGTCTTTCAAGGTGCGTCCATTTTGCAGGAAATTAGTGATTTGGAATAGAGGTGAGCATGGTCTGAGTTGGGCCGATCCAACACCTAACCCAGGGACCAACCCAACCCACATAGTGTTGGTCTCCAATTTTTTGGATCAAAGACCGATTCTATTGAGCCTGGGACCAAGGATCGGATTGACCCTATGGTTTGGTCTGGTTCCAAAGTCAATCTGAGACCAACAGGTTTTTTTTTTTTTTCCATTTTTTGTATTCCTTAAAAGAAGAAAAATATTATTTCAAATTGCACATTCAATGCGACGTTGAGCAACCAAACTATGAACATCAATGCATATCAAGCATAAATATAAGATAAAGTAACAACAAAAATTTACAGTTACTAAAAGCAACAAAGTATAATAACGAACATGTGAGATTAGAGAACAAAGGTGAGCGGCGAGGCAAGTGAACAAATGCGAGCGAGGCCAAGGCAAGTGAAGTGGGGGGTTTTTTTTTTGGTCCAATTAGGGCTGGATTTTTTTTTTTACTTTCTAATTTACACAACAAACTTGGAAAGAATAGAGGAGGCGCTAAAATTTAGAATAGATAAAAGCATATAATACATGATATGTCAGATATATAATATATTATGTTATGTATAGGGTTGGTCCGAGTTGAATCAACCATAAACTCTCAGGACTAAGAACTAACCCACACAGTACAGGGTCCACGGGTCCCAAGATTGAGGACCGATCTAGTCCCCTTGGAAATCGGACTAGGATTGACAGGGTTGGGTCGGTCCAGGGTTGATCATGGACCGATGATTGCCCCTAATTTGGAAAACATATTCCAAAAAAATGATTGTTTATATTGTTTAGAAAAATGTAGTTAATGCAAATTATTTTCATCATCGATAATAATATATGCCTAACTATTCTCATAGGTGATGAAAAATTTGTTCATTCATTTATTTTTCTAGACGATATAAATGATTATTTTTTGGAAAATGTTTCTCAAATCACTTATTTTCTGCTAAAGGAATGCAGTCATAAATATTCAAGTAATTGAGTTTAATGAACTGGTGATTGAATGCTTGTAAGTAATGAAACCAGGTTTGGCAAAGAGCAGTGGGATCGTCATTAACAACTGTAGGGGAACTTGCGGAGCCAAGTCATACCAAGTTAGGAGATTCGACTTAGAATAATACAGTTTGCGTGTTTACTGTTTACTTAAAAGGAATGGTCATGCCAATGAATATTCAAGGGCGTTGGGTATCCATGGAAGATTCATTGCCGTGCCGTATGGGAAAATTTGAAGCAGCGAAGTATTTTTCACGTCGTTGACGAAACTGAAGTTATTCTCTGGCCTCACGGTTCTTCTCTTTTTATGTATCGACTTTTGGACGGAGCCAAAGTTCCAGCCGTAGGTGTCATATTTAAAAAAGGAAAGATTGAACTTCTTTTAATGAGCACCGAGGGACGCGGGGGAATCCACTTGCTTGGGGCAGCTGCCGTTAGGGCCCCGAGGTCAACATAAATAATTCACACCTTGACAAAAACAAATGTTAACATACACACGCGCCCCGATATCTCTCTTAACCAAAGATGTCTACTTAATGTCATAACATGGGGAGTCTCTGGTCCAGAAAGCAGTCAATACAGACTTTAAAAAGTTGGGTTAGATTTTATCACCTGCTCATAACAACCACGTGACATCGGGCATCGGAAAGTGACCTTTTGAACCATGCGCAATGTTACATTGCATTAAATATTTTTTCCTCAAATAAAAGAATGTCACTCGGGACAGGTGGCGATTCAAACCTCCCCAACATACAACCATAACCAGACTCAGTCTCTGAAATATAACTTCGTGCTATCAAAAAGCCTGAAAAGCAGAAGCCAAGACGCAAAAATTACAAATTAAGATGGCGAATAAAAAAAAAAGCTAGATCACAATAACCTATTGTTAAGTTCAAAAGGAATTATGCCGATGTGACCTCTCTTTTGCCAACTTCGCCTGCCATGGTCACATGGCTAAGTAAAACCCATAAACACCCATGCGTTATGCGGATCAACCTCAAACTACACCATCTTCGGTTCTCTATTACTTAGTTATTTATTGTTACGGCAAAACACGCAAGCACAACCCTTTTCAGCCAACTCAATAAGAATTCTATTCAAGCCAGGAATCTATTTTAACAATTTTTTTGCTTTTTCAGGCATCAAACCACAAATCCTATCTGGATTTGGAATTTTACTTTGATTGGGCTTTCTTCACGGGTTCAAACTCAAAAACATATTTCATCAAAATAAATGTCTCATCATACAAGCCAAACAATGGAACAATCTAATTTGAGACAATATAGCCCCCTCGTAGCTCATAGAATTTCAAGATTGTGAACAGGCATCATAGGTCTAACAACTCATGTAAGTCTTTTCCCATTTAGTTTAAATACACTTCATGAAGAATTTGTTATTCACAATTGATCGGAAATGATCACCTAGTCCTTGCAATTAAATTCAATGACGATATATTTGGTACATATACTCTCATGTCCATGGAACTAATTTGTGCAACTGTGATTCAGCATTAGGTATCACTCATTTAGGGAGTTTTAAGTTCAGTACAAAACATCAAAGATTTGACAAATATTGCAAATTATGATCGTTAATTGAAATTTACGATGGATCAATCCATGTCTTTATTTGCTAGATTATTTTGGTCCCAAGAGCCTAGGGGACTTTTCGTTTTCCCCCCGTCATGTACGATTAGTCCAAGATGAGTTGGGAACCCAAAATTACATCAATGATAAAGGGTACGTGTTGCATCGGTAGAGAGAGATTGGTCTCTAGATTGTATCGCATAAAAGGAAAAAAAAAAAAACATAACTCCACTGTCATTGGAGAATCCTTAAAAACTCTTTGCGATAATGATAGCACGTGCCACGGGAACTCCACCTCGGAGTCCTTGTTCCTCCTTTCAACTGCTAGCCTTTTGTCTCTCAGCAAACATTAAAGATTAGAATATTCAAGATGCTCATGCTGCGACATGGACATGAACGTAAAATCAAGGGGTAGTGATTAAGGATTGATTATTTAGTTGAGCTCTTCATAATTTATTTTCATTTTTATTTTCACGATGACATTAATTAAGACGCTTTATACAGCTATTGTGGTGATGATAATACTTATATCGAATAAAACCTAGAAGCTAGAATAAAGTATCTGTGATTTTTTCAGTTTTGGATAATTAATTATTGATATAATGTTGTGGTTGGTTCTTTACATATTTCCTTTCTTCAAAGAAAAATAATACTAAAATAAAAGAGAGTAGGAAATTTTCAAATTTGGCGGGTGAATGCACATGAACAATGGCATCGATACAACCAAAGTTACAGTCCCGAGATCAATATAAATAATTCACATCTTGACAAAATAATGTTAGCATGCACATGCTCCTGATATCTTTGTTAAACAAAAGATGTCTACTTAAAATTATAATAAGCAGAGTGTCTGGTCCAAACAGAGTCATTATTGACTTTAAAACTTGCGTTATTATTGATCTATTGTGGCGATGATAATACCTCTATCGAAGAAAACCTAGAAGCCTGAAATAAAGTATCTCTGATTTTGTCAGTTTGGGATAATTAATTATTGAGGTAATGTCGTCATTGGCACAAAAATCATCAGATTTTTAATTCAAAAGCGCCCTCCACTCATAAAATAGTGCCCCAAGTACTCCCTGGATCATCCCGATGACGGAAGTCGCTGGGGGAGTATTAATGCGTTCAACATTTCCTGATATGGAATTCTTTTTTTCTTTTTTTTGGATAATGACGCTTTAATATAATTTCGAAATTTAATCTAATATGCAATAATATCTTTGAACTTTTAATTCATTCAGTGTGGTCTTTAAATTACTACTACTTATTCAATCTATTTTTTAAATATTTTAATTTGTTTAATCTAGTCATGAACTTCCATAATATAAAAAAAATTAGTCATTAGTACTATTTACAAGTTGAGATAATTATTTTGTTGCCTAGATTTTAAGTAATATTTTTATCTGAACATATTTCCTAAATAAAAAATGCTATCTTTTCCTTACCTTTTTAACTCTTTTCTCGTCTCTGTAAGTATTGCGATAGTTCTATTAAAGTATATTTGAACTTGTGATCTCTATTATAGTAAGAGTAATAAACTAGAGTTAACCCAAATAGCCTTTCTCAAACTTGTATGGTCGTTCTATTTAGGGGTCCAAAAACATAGTCAGTCACTCTACCATAGGGTCATTTACTTCTTTGGAAAAATTAATGTGTAGGTGTAAACAACACTACTTGTAATTACTAAGCTCATAAGTGGGAATCTTCCACACATATATATCGTGTGTAAGTAACGAGACTAAACACATGGTTAGCCACTCTGAATATTTCCCTTCTTCAAAGAATAATAATAATAAAATAAAGGAGAGGAGAAAATTTTCAAATTTGATGGGAGAATGCACGTGATTGATGGCATCGATACAGCCAAAGTTAAAGCCCCAAGGACAGCATAAATAATTTACATCATGTACGTATTCCATCATTCCTTTCTTGACCAAAAGATGGCTACTTAAAATATCAAAATTAGTGAATGGGTATAAAACAAAATTATATTCGATATTCATTTCAAACTCTATTTCATGACTCGTTTTCTGAGGACAAGAGGAGTTGAATAAGCATAAAATCAGAACAAATTCTTAGCTTCTGTGAAGATTCCTCAGAAGTTGAGGTTAACATCAGAATAATTAAATAGTGGAATGAAAAACACATTAAAATTAGGCAGAGAATGAGACAAATACATTTAATCGGCAGTTTTCGCGATTTTCCACGGGGTTATCGTATAAGAGCCGCCTAGAAAATGGGGAAGTGGCACACCAGTAAGTGACAATGGTATTGGTTTGTCTGGTTTGTTTGTACCCTGAGAATTTTTGTGTGAATTTTTCTTTTGTTTGATTATATTTTACAAGTTAAGCATTATTGAGTGTTGAAATATTTTGTTATCATAAAAGAGGTAACTCTTGATTAAGAGAAGATGTAACTCTTGATTATGAAAAGAGATGACTTTTGATCCTAAAAAGAAGTTATTAGTGATTATGAAAATAATTTATTCTTAATATGAAGAGTTGTGATGGTTGAGGATAATATACCTATTTCCTAGAGATGTGTTAATTGGTTGTCTATGAATGGACCAAATCACATGCTATTTATCATAACAATAACTGTTCTTAACAACTTTTTCTTTGGAACTCTCTCTTCTGTTCTTTTCATACACAAAACTTTAACAATATATTCAATATGAAATTTCAAGAAAGAAATTGAGTAATTACTAAATCCGTTTCTCTATGCTTTTGGTGTATATCCTGGAGGTATATTTGTTCCAAATTCGGCAGCAACAATAATAGAGACAAATAATACCTTAAATATATTGATCATATTATGCGTTAATGTATCAAGGATCTATTATTACTTCTCTATCTTCATCAGCAAAATTAAATGTCCCCAATATCGAGTATTGAAGAAATAAGACAACTTGATCATTGTATATACTTTATGTCCGGGAAAATAGGTCTCATTATTTTGTTCATTCAACTCTGTTACGTAGAGTCCAACGAAAAATTATTTTTATATTCTTCTATAAAAATAATCCTTTCTCTCGTGTTGTGTGCGTTCGTATATTTTGATAGAATTATTCAAAGTGGTTTAAAATAATATAACCATTTAAAATAAAAACTGCTGTTTATACTTTTTTTTTGGGCCGACAAATAAGCTGCCACCCAAGTGGGGTTTTTAGAGAGACTGTAATGTGAGTGTGGATAAAAGAGCCCTATACAGGCAAAATAGATGGAGACTTTTCGGTTTAGATATGAGAGCATCCACACAAGTGTAGCCTGAAGGCACGACCATTCAAGTGACGTTTTGCATGGGATAGACCCGATAAGATTTAATCGACTGTGCTCTTAAGCTCTTGAAAAGTTGTGACTAAGCAATTTTGGAATTCCTTTTTGATAGATGTTGATTTTTTGGACAAATATGTCAGTTGGAAGTATTGAAAATATGAGAAAGCCCAGTTCAAGCAGGTAAGAGATCCTAGGTGGAGTTAGAATTCTAATTTGAGGAGGTTTTTTTATTGTGGATTCAATTCTTTTCTACGTATAAGAAGTGAATATTCTTCATGAAGAGAAGGATGTTTTGGCTGTGGCAATCAATTGTGAGATGTGCTGATGAATTGCCTCTGAAGTGCTTGAAGCTGTGAAAATCTTATGCTAAGATTTGTGTAATCTCTTTGTAGGATTGATCGATTATTTTGCGAGGACCTGTTTTAAAAAATATAGGGAAGAAATCATAGTTCACACAAGTAAAACCATAATTAACGCTAAGAGCCTTTCTGAAACTTATATGTTCGTCCAACTTTGGGGGCCGAAAACAGATTCGTTGTAGAATCCATAATGTTGGAATGGAGACCCGCCAACGAACTGCTCGATGTGCGAATACAGGCTAAAAGACCGTACAGCAGGTGGTTCAGCGCATCACAGGATTTGCTGGATTTGCACCTTGTGTGTTTGCCATCGGTGATTTGGGATCATTCGAGGGCGGACATGATAATTATTCTATTTTTGTTTCAAAATTATTTTTCTATTCTAGACTTGTTTTTGGAACAAAAATCCGTTTGATAAAACTATTTTATTTTTCTATTTTTAAAATAAATTTTTACTCTAAAAGTAAATTTGGAACAGAAATCAAAAGTAAAATTTTTTACTTTTCTATTTCTTCATAAATGAGAAATAAAAACTCATGTCATCATTCGTCCTCGCTACTAGCCAGTCGCCGATCCATCATTGCCAGCCACTATTGCCACCAATACCTAGCTGCCGCTACCGCCAATCATCAACCATCGCTTGAGAGAGAGAAATTTTGTGTCGTTATCAAACAAATTTCTATTCCAGAATAGAAAATTGTGTCATTATCAAACGTGTATTTTTTTAGAAACTTATTTAAAAATAAAAATAGAAAAATATATTTTTCCAAAAATCAATTTCTAATTAAAATGGTTATCATGCACGTCGACTTATCCGATTTCTACTTCTTAGAAAAAGTTAAAGCATTGATGTTGAACAAACTACTCCTACTTCTATGTACCAAACTCATGGGTGGGAATATGTGCAAGTGACGGACAAAGTGCGCATGGATAACCGCTTTAAATATCTCTTTTTTCCAGATAAAATAAATTAAAAGAGAAGAAGATTTTCAAATCTGGCGGAAAATGCACGTGATGGATGCAGCCAAAATTAGAGTCTCGAGGAAAATATAAATAATTCACATCTTGACAAAACAAATAAGAGCACTGCCTCCATCAAATTAGCCATACGACTGGAAATTAGTCTGTGAAGGGTACTTTGTCAAAAGGAAAAAAGTTTTGTCAAAGGTAAAGAAAGTTTAGGAAAGCAGGCAATGGCCTTCCAAATGGCCTTCCTGCGTAAATGGGATTGGATTCTAGCTTTGTCAAAAGTAAAGAAAGTTAAGTAAAGCAGCAGGAAATGGCTTTCCAAATTATCAGAAAAAGACGCTAGGACAGAATTGAGAAGTACATTTCCTTTATCTTTTTTGTGACTTTTATCCGCAAAAATTGGAGCGTAAAAGTTCAAGAGAAAACCTGGCCATGAAATGGTCTTGATTAGACTGGACAATGCTTCTGGATACTTTTTCTTTTTCATCGACACTAAAGTCACGTTCACGTCGAACCATAAAAAAATGAATGAAATCATCCTTCACCCTTAGTTTAATAAGTAATGTCTTTGTCCGCAATTAGAAGGGAAAATGCCCTCTATTCAAATCACCCAAAAGTTGATTCCCTTTCGGCAAGAATTTTTTTTAGTCAAACCTCTCTTTTTGATTGAAAATGCGAGACAAAAATGTAGAATTTCCATACTATCTCTCATTGGCATCTGTTTCCTGATTACCTATGATTCCTACAGCTTTTAGAATTGATTCCTAGTCGTTATTTCCTTGCAAAACGTCAAATTTCTACTAATTATCTTTAGTTGAAGTTATTAAGCCTTTGAGTACCCTCAAATTGGGATTCTCTTTCTCTGTCGACTCCATCTTCATTGTGTTCGCTCATTGTGATGGGAGAATGTGGCCTTTGTTTAACAGGTAATGGTCCGCTGATAATTTAAAAACTTGTTATGAATTATCCACGAAATAATAGGGATTGCATTTTTTCTTGGATGAAAAATTGTTCATGCTTTTTCATTTATAAACTCTGGATGTAATTTAGGATTACTAAAATATTAGCCAATGGAGAATCAATCATATACGAAGTGTTGTTATGCTTTTTGTCACTGTAATGTAATGCTACTTATATTAGCAACCTTATGGGCTGGGATATTCCATGTATATCCCGCAATAATCATAGATAACGCGCAGATGATCAACTGCTTTAGATATATCCTTTTTTTTTTGTTTTAAAAAAATAAAACAAAAAGAGAGAAGAAAATTCTTAAATCTGGCATGTAAACTCACTTAATAAAGTTAGAAACGGGATAAAAAACAAATACCATTCACTGTCAATGAACTCTTATTCACACCTTTGACAAAACAACGGAAACATGCACATGCTCCCAAATATCATTCTTAAATAAAAGATGGGCTACTTTTTTTTTTTCTTTTTGCTCTAAAGGCAAAAGATGGGCTACTTTTAATCATAACAACCAGTTAATTGAAGGGGTCTCTTTCCTTCTTTTTTCTAATGTCATTCAAGCCATGCTGGCCTTTTTTGGTGGCTCAAGAGAAATGCGACTCTTTTATCATTTGTTTATGAATCGACGACGAACACTTGGTTCTCCATATGGACATGATACAGTATTAAATTGGAACTAGAATTATCAAGTCACTTAAGTTTAATAGTTTTTTGTTCACAGTTAACTTATGATAAAAGCAAACACATGGATGGTGCTGAAAAATTGGAGAACGTACAAATGGTCAGCCACTTTAGGTATATCCCTTTTTTATTTAAAAAAAAATATAAAGCAAAAAGAGAGGAGAAAATTTACAAATCTAACATGTGAATGCACTTGATCGATGCAACTCAAGTCAAAGACCGTTGGAAACAACAAATATTTTTTTATTAAAAAATAATAAAAATGTGCATGCTCCCCAATACCATTCTTAAACAAAAGATGATTACTTTTCTTTTGCTAAAGGCACATGCTCGCGATACCATTCTTAAATAAAGGTGGGATGACTGCTTAAAATCATGACAAGTGGGGTCACCGGCCAGTGAGAAGTCAATACACAAGTCAATAAATATTGAAGTCATGGTCGTCGCTAGGTGATAAACATCACCAATATATATATATATATATATATATATATATATATCGCCATTGTACAAAATAAAACAAGAGAGAAAATAAATCTTAATTATATACACGGTCAATGTACGCCTTTTTTTAATACAAATAATCTCAAAATGGGAGCATAAACTGTTTATGAAATATATCTACATGCTAAAAATAAAAATTGAATATGTCTCATTCTATAAAAACCAGCTTATATAAAGAAACTGCGACAATGTCAATGCACTGATTAAAAATTTTATTAACCTATGTTGTTTGGAAAGAAGGGGACGGTGGAAGAAAAATTGAAGTAGGCGATAAACAAAGGAAGGGCAATGCCGTGATTTTGGTACCTTTGAGAGGGCAACTCCACGAGTTTTCCACCAACGGGAGTGATCCAGAAACGCTGACAACACATATTAATCGAACGGCTGATATTAAACCACTTGAATCCAACGGCTAAGGAGAAACATGACAAACTTGTTGTGCGCAAAAGCACGGGATTGCAGAAATGGCCCTCGCTCCACCTTTTTTTCTTGGCTTCCACTTATCAAATCAAATTCGCAAATCACCAACTTCTTCGAAATTTTACAAGTACTTAAAAGATTACCAATATTATAATGAATATATTCGATTTTCCATTTAAGTCTTAGCAATTTATTTTTTTATCACGCTTTTGTAAACCCCTGCCGAATGTAACACTTGAAGCTCTTTTATTCATATTGACCCAAATTTTTCAAAAGTTGTCTGTGTTGTTCAAAAAGTAAAAAAGAATACATATTTTTTCCACCAAAAGCTAAATATAATCCAAATTATAAAAAGGTCATGCAAAATTTTACATACGATCTAAGTGCCAACGTCTATATATTGTCAAAATATCAGGTGTTACGAGTCAGAAAAGGCCAAAACGCATTATCACAATATATAAATTAAGTAAAAAGAGAAAAGTAAAAATCTATGTAGACTTGCCCGAAGAGAATTGAGATGGACCCAAGGCAAACCCAACCTAAAATTAAGGTCCGAAGTGGCTAGGTTAGTCGGATTTTCTGCCTCGGAAAAAAGAAATTGGTTAGCCAATATGTAAGATTATTCACATTTTTGTTAAATTTAAAGAAAAAAATAATTGCACAAGTAAAATTCGGATAAAGTGATTTGATTTCCACGAAATGAACTTACCTAAAGAGTTGGATCATTTTCAGTACGTCGAATTCGCACCATGTAGTTTTTTCCTTCTATATCTAGGTGTTCTATGGTTAATAGTTTTATGTCAATGTGAGCCTTCAAAATTTGAGATAATGTCTATCCCAATCGTCTCAAGAAAATGTTATTCAAATTATATATATATATATATATATATATATATATATATATATGTATGTGTGTGTGTGTGTGTGTGTGTGTGTGTGTGTGTGTGTGTGTGTGTGATGCCTAAATTTTATCATTTAATAAAGAAAATTAGGAATTAATGATTTAATAATTTTTATTAAATTGTATCATATATGGACATTAGGAATATTTGCATTACTGATATTAACTGTCAGAAATTTTTTGAAAAAAAATTAAAAAAATTTAGTTAATGCAAATTAAAAATAGTAATAATGCGGCCAGACTTAGCCCGGCCCCTTTTTCTTTTCTTCTCTCCATAAGTGCCAAGGTCCTTACAAAAAGAAGGCTCGCTCTCACAATTCACCCGTCCGACCTAAAAGGAAAAGCAGCATTTTAACACTGAGTATTCATTACTCAGAGATAATTGATGACGAGATGTCGAAAACAGAAAACCTCGATTACCTTCACAACTCCTTCCAAAGAATGGCCGACCTCCTCTACTACAGATTCCAGGTGATTAAGCTTATGAACTTGAAAATGATGCACTTCAGGAAAGAGCAGAGAAAGCACAATGCCAGAAAGTTTTTAACATACCATTATTGATCTCTGAGAACTTTTCTTGGGCGCCTTTATTTTTGTTCTTACCTGGGTGATACTGAAGAGAGAGCCTGCAAAGAATCCATATACCGGCTGAAAAATAATAACGACAAAACATCATCAAGTCTGCATGTATGAGCACAGTTTTATTTCTTTTGTTTTGGGGGGAGGGGGAGGGGGAGGGGGTTGGTTGGAGGGATATGCTAAGTCAGTCGTTAGAAAGTGACAGTAAACATATAAAGCCAAGGGCTAATTACATGCTACACATGGCAATTAAAATTGCAAACTAAACCAGCTAAGATCCGTGGCATGTTAAAACCACATTCAACAATAAATAAGGTTTAACCACCTCAAGAAACATTTTATATGTGCAATGTGCTTCATTCTGTTATCACCTCCTCAATACCAGTTTGTCTAAAAGCCTTTCTATATCCATTATCTGTCGTGTGTGTGTGTGTGTGTGTGTGTGTGTGTGAGTATATAAGACACATATCCACATAATTATTCACCTGTATAAGGAGTTTGCAATACTAGCATTGGCGGGGTTGACCTCAAAAAGGAAAAAGAGCATCATGCACCCCATATTAATTTAAGATAGAGTATATGAAAAATAATTTCCATTGTTCATCAAGCACTTTAAAAGTATCGATGACTAAATAATGATTGTCGTGCGGCACGACCGGCCTGGGCAAGCTGGCAGCAGCTGGCGACGCTGCTTAAAAGGGGGAGAGGTTGGAGCGAAAGGGGGGGGGGGGGGATCTTTGGCTGAAAAATCCAGAGAGAGAGAGAGGGAGAGTTCCGACGAGAGAGCCGCGAGTGAGAGCGAGGGAAGAGAGTCGGAGCAGAGACCGCCGGCCACCGCGCTTGAATCGCTGCCGACTACCCGCCGCCGTGCCTCCTTTCCCGCGCCGAAGCTCCGGTAAGCCTCGACCCTATTTTGGCCCTGTTTTCGGGCGTGCCGGGGTGGAGCTCGCGGTCGTCCAGCTCACACGAGCTCCAGCCCCGACCATCCTTTCTCCAGCTACTATGTGTGTCGTTGTTTGTTTGTCGAGAGTCCCGTCGAGAATCCCGGTTGAAGTTGAGCCGGAAACCTCATGATTCGCGAGCGCCCTTCACCCGTTCGACGAAATGCTAAGCGAGATCTAGTTTTCATTCTCCCGTTTTTGGCCGAAATCGAGTCGGCCGTGCACGCCGTGATCTATGGGAATGTTCCAGTGGTGTTGGGCGACCTTGGGCGTCGGCCCTGTAGTCGTTCGCCACGTTTCCATCGTCGCCGTAGTTTGTTCGGCGTTTGGCCGTGGTGTGGCTCTCGGCCGGCGGCGGGGAGGTCGGCCGACGAGTGGCGTTCGGAGTGGACGACGCTGGGTGGTAGCTCGGCTGTGTCCTGAGCGTCGGCGAGGGCGTGTCCAAGTGGCGTCGGTTCGGGTGAGGAGCTTCGGTGAAGAAGAGCGCAAGGGGGAGGGGTGCTTTGGGAAGAAGGAGAGAACAGGGAGAAGAAGAGAAAATAGAAAAATAAAAGAATAAAAAAGAATTAAAATAATGAATTTAAAAAGATTTAAAAGATTAGTTTTTAATTTGAAGCGGGTCATATCCTGATAGGCGGACCGGGTTATCGGTCCGGTTCCCTTTTGCCGAATATAATAATTTTTTTATTATTAAAAGGTAAGTTTAAAATATATAGTTGCTATTCATTTTTATGTGGATCCCATCCACGCGAGAGAATTGTCGCCGACAACAGTCGACTTCGGTCAGCAGTGGAAACAGAGGGAGGAGAGAGGCAAGCTCAAAAGAACTCAGACAATTTCTCTATTTTTGTAATTTTTAATACTATAAAAAAATCTAAAATTTATAAATTTCTGCCATATTTAACTTAAATTAATTTTCATGTAACAATAGTTATATTTTTCATCGCCGACAGACATTTCATCAACGAGAACCACATGGTATTAGAGGCCCCTGCAACTTAGGCCGATTGACATTAGAGCTTCAACTTTCTAGGAAAGTCAAAAGTCTCTTTTGCATTCTCCGTTTACTTTGTTGTTGAAAGACTGTAACCAGGAGAGCAACCCAATGGCGATGGAACTGAGTGAAGAACAAGGAACTCCGAATCACGCAGAACCAGTAGCAGGTACATGTTCAAGTTCCAACCGAGAAAAAATATGGTATAATCGATGGAGTCCCGAATATGCTGGAACTTGCATTTTCTCATGGTTCTTTTTATCTTCTTTATCATCAAACATACATATTTTGACCTTGGCTAGGAAAAAGAGAGAAGAAAGATTTAGCAGTATGTGAAGGACTTTGTGCTCACTTTTTTTATCTATATATATTGAAGATGTTCGTTTAAGTGTCGGATCGGATCCTTCTCAATCCGGAGGAAGCGTCGGATCGGATCCTTTTCAATTCGAAGGAAGCGTCGGATCAGATTCTTCTCAATCAGGAGGTGCTTCAGGTGCATTATCCCTTGAAAGAGTTTTTTCATTATGAAATTAATATTTGGAGTGGATCTTCATGAAATTGTTCTTTTCCGGGACACTTTTCAATGTTTGCAAGGAAAAAAGTATTAATTTAAATGGCCTGAAAAGTTTACATCCGTTGCAGAAATATCGGAAAACGTAGTAAATGAACCCTATTACCGACCATTGTTGCGAGCTGCATTCAGGGGCGATTGGGAATTTGCTAAAAGATTTTTCGAACAAGATGATACTTCAAGGACGGCCAAAATAACAAGCAGATCAGAAACATTGCTTCACATAGCTGCTTTGAGTGGACAGGATGAATTTTTGGTGAACCTGGTCGAGCTCTTGTCTCCATATCCGGAAGCGCTTGAAATGGTTGATCGTCATGGCCGCACAGCCCTCCACAATGCTGTCCTAGGTGGAAGGATAAGGATGGTCGAGGCATTAGTCAGAAGTAATCCTAGGTTGACGCAACTTCGAGATGCGAATGGAGTTGCTCCTTTTGGAATAGCTGCTAATGAAGCCTCTATGCATAAGGAGATTGCTTGGTTCTTGGCGGAAAGTATGACAGGCAATGAGGCAAGTCATCCCTCAAGCGATCCCTTTGGGATTAACGCCATCATAAATCTCACCTACGCTGGTCATCATGGTTCGATCACCATCACTCTTTATCTCAATTCCATCTGTTTTTTCCTTCATTCTAGACATAGCTTATTTTCCTGATCAACATTGCTGGTCAATTCGGATAGATATCACCCTTTATCTAGTTGGGCGGTACCCTCACTTACTTACTATGAAGAGCACAAGGCATTCCGGACGATCTATACTGGACGTGTTGGCGACAATGGAATCTCACTTTCACAGTGGAAGCAGGCTCAATGTTTTGGAAGCATTGTTATACAAATGTCAGTACAATCTGCACCCGCATCCCTTTATTTTACGGATTCCCTTCAAGATGATCATGCCTAGCTCATCGCCTTCTCTTTTGTTTCTGAACTGAAGGTATACCGGTGAACTTGAGCAACAAAACAACAGACAAAAATTCGGAGCCGGGTGGGTATGCATTTTTGCTGTTTGAGCATTATCTTCGGATCTGTCATGGTTTCGAACTTTTGCTCAATTATCTTAAATGATTCCCTCCTTACTGGCAAAAGAAATAGGAAATGATTATTTCTTTGTAGGATATATTCTAGTTCCTCGACCTAGTTTTACTTCAATAATGGCTTGAAATTGAACTACTTTATGGATGAGCTATCCCTTTGGAACCACATATGATTCAACCAAATGCATAAGTACCGGATAACTTAATTGATTTGGACAATATAACGAATGAATTACAAGGTCTCACAATGATTTCATATCCAGTGACCGGATTTTCTTTGCAATCTAACTGTAGCGCTTCAAGGTTTTTCAAGGTCACTTTGGAGTGCCGCCAAAATTGTAGGTACGCTTCCATTTTATCAAGATATCATCTCTATCTTTGTCCCTCTTTCTTCTATTAAAAGTCTATGGCTTGTTTGTTTTTGACATTTTTTATAAGTAGAAAAAAGTTCCTACTTAGTTCTTTGCCATAATTTGGAAAAGAATTTGTGTTAGGGCCATAGGATACATTAAAAAAATCATTACACATTTACTATCAGATGAGTGACATATGAGTGACATATATGCTGAAGTTAGCTTTGTAATTCAATTTTTCCTTGTCAACCAACAATGAGTATGTAACTTATTTTTTACATAGTCAATGAACCTAATAAAAATCCTTCATGAAAGTATTCAAACTCAAATAGAGTTATATATGATTTTCAACATTAATATTTTTAAATTTTGAAAGATTTCAAATATTCATCAAATTCTAATTACAAGAATCGTGAAATCGTAAATTGAGGTGAGATTTGATGATAACCTAGGAATTTCTTTCATATGGCTAAATGATCTAAGCATATAATATGGTACAAGGTTTACGTAAACATAGGACTTCTCCTTCAATCTTGATTGGTGAAATCATGTTCACTTCATAATCTCTATCAAGCATGTAAATCTTTCTGGAAAAATAAGAACAATGAACCCATATGCATTCATTTCCTCCATTACGGGTGAAGTGCCTGAAGCCTAAGTATTATTTTCTTTGACTGCTACTTCATCTCAATACACCACGAAAGAAAACGTTGAGAGGGTGCAGGAATTGGGCACGGGAATGGGGGCAAGCCCCTCGCGTGAATAAGGTTACAATAGATGAAGGTTTAATCTCACTTAACATAGTAAATTTACACTTTTATATGCCAACTTTTGGCGTGAAGAATAGGAATAGGAACAGGTAGTAAAAATCAAAACAATTTGTTTGGGAGGGCTCGTAATAGAAGAATATTTTAGTGGAGTGAATTTTGTGGGTCCCAACAAAATCGTGCATCCCAGAATTCCACCCCAGGTGATATATCCTATACCAACAAGCTATTTATTATATAATAAAAGAGTTTTCTCCACTTCTTATAATCGTATATTTTAGATTTGTTGGAAGCACTTCAGAAAATAAGACCGCGAATATATTAGGCCAATATAGGAAGAATGCACTCTTAAGATTACCTGAAAAGGTGGGCCGCTCGAAGTATGCGAAAATTAGCCCAAACACCACCTGACCACTACATAAAGATCCTATAATTCCCAAAACTTATTTACAATTTTTGCCCATTGTTACATATACTTGTCATCTTCACCCAACTTTTGTATGCCCCCGAATTACCCTTTGGCCTTGTCCCTAATTCTTCTATTTGTGTGAAAGAACAAAAAAGGAAACAGAACAGTGTTGTTGTGTATTTTTATCAAATTGAAAGTTATTAGAGGATAGAGTCAACTCCACTCACTGCCATTTAGGTGTAACAAGTAAAGTCAAATATCACGCACAATTGTGTGATGGAAGTTTTGATTTTGTTAGAGACAGAAAAAATTTGCTCTTGTCTGAGCATATATAACAACACAACGGTTTGTACGATTAATCTAGTTTTTTTAATTACTAGCTGCTATGCATATTTGAATAATATTGTCTAGCTAGACAATGTAATTAGCATGGTTATTTTCAGAGTTGTTCTATCAGGTTAATGCTTATAATTATGTTCTCTTAGTTATGATTAACATCATAAAACCTCGTTTGAACTTCAAGGAAGATACCGACAAAAAAAAAAGAACTTCAAGGAAGATCACTCTCTTTTTTTTTTTGGTCAGTAGATCACTCTCTTTAGTTACCCTCTAATCGCTTCTCCTTTCTTCACATCCAACTCTGTTTTCATCCAGACATGATACAAACTCACTGTTTGCATTTGAGGACTGAATTCCAAAAGAGAAAAAAAAAATCAAAATAGCTTTCCTAAAAGATTAAAAAATAAAAAAGAATGAGATTGTTTTCCCAATCACCCGCCAACACAAGCTCTAAACACGGAAAATTATGACAATTAGTAAACTGTTGTTAGATGTAATTTGTTGTCTAAAATAAATTTGGGACCCAGAGTTGGGGAACTTTTTTCTTGGTCCAATTGCCGGCCCTTCGTTTTTCATTTTTTTTTCTTTTTATTTTTGACATTTTGTAGTTCCTATAATCAAGAGAGTTCATGAGGTGAAGCTAAGAAACATGGAGGCAGTCGAGTTGGCAAAACAAGTTTGCATGGCGATCTCTTACATGCATAATACCGAGATCACCGAATTTTTCAGAGACGGGGACTTGCTGTATCAAGCTACAACCAAGGGAATCAGTGAAATCGTGAAGCTCTGTATTCAGTTTTTCCCGCACCTTATTCGAATTAAGCCTCATAATAGCAGTTTGCCGGCACATGCGGTGAGGTATCGCCAAGCAAGGATTCTCGGACTCTTTTTGCAGTTAAGCTCGACCGCTGAGTTGTCATTAGTCCTAGGGCCTACAGACAATGATTCTAGGTACATTATGCATACAGCAACATCATACTTCCCTAATCGTGATACTATAACAAAGGTGGCCGGAGCAACATTTCAAATGCAAAGAGAACTCCAATGGTATGAGGTATCATTCTTTTCATCTATTTGATAACAACACTAAACGATAATGATCATAGGGACATGCTATTCCCACTCTTATATTGGTTAAGACATTCCTTTTTTTTTAACTGACCAAAATATCCTTCTCTTCAATGTAATGTTTTTCTCTTCAATCTATTTACACCTTCACTTCTGGACTCACATTAAAGTACCTCAAAGGAAAATTTTAAGTATGGTCTAAAATTTCGATCATCTTGTTATGAGATTGAATCTATTATCAATATTAATTACTTTCTTCTCTTTTTGTGCTTACCTTTTGTTTTGACATGATCTAGATATAAACATGTGACTTGACCTTAAAGCAATTTTGCATCAAATGTTGGATAAGTTTTGATCTCCTTGATATGTTCCCTCGTTTGTTTTTGAAATTTTTCAATACTTTATCCACTTATTGAAACTACTATTTGTGAGTTTTATGCATAGGCTGTGAAAAGTTGGGTTATCCCTAGTTGGAGAACTGCCAGCATCTCCACCAATGGTGTGAATGTGAAATATTGGAATGATTTCATGGAGAACCACAAAGAGTTGCTCGAGAAAGGGGAGAAGTGGGTGAAGGACACTGCAAATTCATGTATGCTCGTCTCAACTCTAATTGCCACAGTATTATTTGCTGCTGCATTCACTGTACCTGGAGGCAATGACGAAAAAACTGGAGTCCCACTGTTGTTAGGAGAGGACTCTTTCTTGGTTTTCGCAATTTCGGATGTGTTAGGTTTGTTCTCTTCCGTGATGGCCATCTTGCTATTCCTAGCCATCTTAACTTCACGTTATGAGGCACAAGATTTTCTTGAAGCATTGCCTAAGAAGATCATAATGGGGCTTTGTTTTCTCTTACTCTCCCTGGTTTTCATGCTGGTGGCCTTCGCTGCATCTCTCACACTTGTGCTGGAAGAAAGAGTAGAGTGGGTTCTCATTCCCATTACTTTGCTGGCCTCTATTCCCGTGGTTTTATTCGTAAAACTACAGCTTCCCCTGCTATATCAAATGGTTAAATCCACTTATGGACCAAACATTTTTTGTCCCGATGGCATTTGGGATGGAGTCAATTATATTGAACAAGATCAGTGACTGATAAATTTGATTTGAGAGTGTTTGTCTTCATTATAGTTGGTTGTAGCGGGGCCAATGCGATATTGAATGTATTTCCTCAAAGTGTTTGAACAATTACTGTTGTGACCTTTCCAAAGGTCCGGGAGAAAGCTAATGGAGTTCTCTTTGCATTTACTGTTGTGCTCGCATCGTGAAAAATTTCAACCAAGTGTAGACGTCAATAACTGGGGTGGCAGGGAAAAAATGACATTGAAGACTTCGTTTTGATACTTCTCTCCTTCTTGATGCGAGCACCCCATTCCTCACGATTTTCTTTTCCGTGTTGGACGACCTTAATCTGGACAAGAAACGAAAATACAATTACAATAGTTTGAATAGCCAAAAAATGGAATCGCACACGATCAAACTAAAGAAAAAGTTGCTCGACTTAGCTTAATGATTGTCATCAACGTCTTCGAAGCAAGATGAGCGTGGACGTCAAGAGGACGGGTCTCTCTCCAGTTTTCTATCTTCACTATTTTCTCCTCTGTTTTTAAACAATCGCTTCGCTCCCGCAATGTAGACTCATAGAGGAAAGCCACGATGGTGACACAGACACCTCTCTCTATTTATTTTTTCCCTCTTCTCAATGGCTCGTGAAGTCTCTTCTTATAGCAAAAATTTCCATTAATTATTGGAAAGTCACGAACCTTTGCTCCTTTGATAGTGGGGATTGCAGAATTTTAGTCCTGATTGGTGCGTCAAATCCCATCTATCCTTGTACTGATGTCATGGATGCGTCCGTATTCATTCACCATTATTTACAATTCCATGGCCAGCTCATTCCATGAGTATAAACTTCTTGATTGTTTCCCTTAATTTCCTCTCTCGCTATCTTCAGGATTTCATTCCCGCAGCCCAGACTTTCCACAAACGCTTTGATTTCTTTCCTTTATTTTGTCCGCCTTCGCCGATTTGTCTCTCAATTGCCATGCTTTGCTCTCCTGCTTTTACCTATGCCGCCGTGAATGTGTCCACGTTCATTCGCTATCATTTCCGTCTTCTTCTCTTTCCAAACTCCGCTCGATCTATTGCCGATTTTGCCTCCAGCCTACCATTTCTCCGAGCAAAAATATTCCATTTATTTCTCCTCTTGACTGGCCACGGTCCCTTTCCCAATAATGCCTGCTCAAATCATGTCAGAATAATAATCCATTTCATATTTTGTGGGGCTGATTTGTTTTGGGATCATTTACCTTCTTCATTCAGAGCAACATAGGACAGCGCGAGCTCAGTAGAAGGGGGAGCCAAAGAGAGAGAAAAGAAGGGTGGAGGAGAGAGAGCGGAGGGGTTTCTTCGCAGAGACGTCCGAGAAGCCCGAGAGACTGAGCGGAGGGGGTGAAGGTAGAGGGCCGAGATGGCGGAGGTCCGAGAGGAGATCTGACACACAGAGAGAGAGAGAGCCCTCTCGGCCAAGCCGCGGAGACCCTCGCCGCATGAGACCTCCGCGGTGTCGCTGCCCCGACGCCGCCTGTCGCTGCCGCGGCGTTGCCTGCTGCGCCCAAATCAAGTCGCGCCGTCGCTGTACCCGACGGTCGCTGTTGCCACGACACCGCTGCCCGCTGCTTCGCCGATCTGCAACCGATCCTGCTTGCTGCGCCACCCCGACCAAGAAGTCTGGGCCAACCGCCGTCGCTCGTCGCGGCCGTCTCCGTCGGGGTTCGCGGTGGGGCAGCAGAGGAGGCTACGAACCGCGTCGGGCGCGGGTCGTATTCGGGTAGGATTTCGGTTGTCCGAGCCGGCTGGGTCTGGGTGGTCTTGGGCTTGCAAGGTCGTGGGCCTGGCTTTTCTTTCAAGTGAAATTTGGGCCTGATTAGAATTAATTCGAACTGGGCTCTTGATAGAGCCCGCTCCGGCCAAACTCAAGCCCGAGATAGGACTCCTCCGTCCGCTTCGTCCAGCCTCTGTGCGTATGATGGATGACCTCCGTGTCTCTGGGGGAGAGTGCTCGAAGTGTATTCTGTCGGATGAAGCTGAGGTGATTATTGATTTTGAAGCTTAAATGGGTTGGGCATAACATATCTAAGTCATAATCCCTAATTTTGTGAATTAATTTTGATCGGCGAAATTCATGTTAAGTAACTCAATTGATAAAATCGGAAAATTTAGATTTAAATTGGCATAATAAGTTTATGACTGACTTGATAATTGTCCTTAAAGGAATTTCTCCTCGTGTCAGTATGTATATGGTGGGTTTTTCTCATTAATTTTGCGCAAAAAATTTCATCCATTTTGATAATACCACAAATGAAAGTCTTATCCATTTGATAAAAACACAAATAAAACTTATCTCTCTCTTGACGCGACCTAAATTTTTGTCAGCAAATCGAGAGTGCATTTTTGTAAAAATAAGCAATATGTGAAAATAATAAAAAATACTAACTGAAATTTCGGCGCATCTCACGGTAGCGTCGCGTCCACATGTACGTGTTTCTAACATATACGCATTCGGCGGGGTAGAATAAAGCAGAGAGAACGCACGTACACGGTGCTCAGCAAATCCTGTCTCGTATCGTCAATTTCCAGGAGCTTCTAGGTTGCGATTCCCTCTTCATACTCGGCCCCTCTAGTCCACCGATAGCCGCTGCTCGTCTCCTACCGCCGACCACCGTAGTCTCTCCGCATTTAAACCCCAGAGAATAGAACAGAGAGTACAGGGAAAGAATTCTTATGTTTATTTGTGATTCTCTCTTGCTGTCCTCTATGAATCCTCACCCCTCTCTCTTTCACTGATTGCATTCGCAGGCTTCTTCCCCAACACCACCAGCTTCGCAGCCATAGTAAGTGCTCTGTTCTCCCCTAATTCGCATGCTCTGTTTCTGCTGAAGGTAGGGGCCGAGTGCTCGATTACACCAGCATGAAATCCGGTCGCGTTCGAGCCTTAGCGATAAATTTAGATATGACCCCTCTCTTATTTTTGCATCTAGATCCTTAGGCCGTTTGACAAAATTCCTGAACTAGACGAGTGCGTTTTTCGATTCAGATTCTGACTTAGGGCTTTCCTTTGGTTAGTCGATTCATTATTTTCGTCATATAAACTTTACCTTTTTTTTCGTTTCCTTTCATTTCAGAATTTAGTAGCTATACGTTTTAGGATTTGTTCTTGGAGTTCTCGGATTAGATGCATATCCAGTGCGTACGCAAGATGAATCTGATACTGACTACCCCAGAACTTGACCGAGGGCCCCTTAAACGAAAATGAATTGATCCATGCACGTTTACTTCTTATACTTCACTATATGTCGTTCTTTGTTTATTGTGCCGAATCGGAAACATATTATGAAAAAATGTTGCTGGTTAGCTCTCTGTACGTGTTGAAATCGCAAGTTTATTGAGCGAACGCTACCATCTCGAATACCGAGTGCATGCTGCGAGAGCATTGAGTTGCTGCTCTAGTCATCGTATGCGCATTCATTTGGGTGCGCTGTGTTACTGATTGGTTCATCAGTTGTATGCCCATTTCAAATATGTTGAGTTGCTGACGTGGTTACTGTGTTGTGTTCGTACCAATGTGGTGAGTTACGGAATTTGTCTATTCTGTGCGTGCTGGCTGTTCGTATGTTCCGGTATGCATAATCATGTAATTGGGTCATTGATGTGCTGTTCTTTGATGCTAAGTACTTGCTGTCCAGATCTTCTCTTTCATTTTTTTCTGTTCTAGTTTAGTGCGTTTCTTTCATTACTGAGGTTGACTACATTATTGGAAACCTCTAGTGCCGTGCTTCTGATTGAAGGATTCAGAGTTATAACGGCCCAGTATGATGAGACAATTATTCAAATTCTTTTAGGCTATGCTTTTCTTTTCTTTTCTTTTTTGCAAAAAATAAATAGTTTGGATAATATTTTCCAAAAAAATAATCGTTTGTATCGCCTGAAATAATTAGTTAATAAAAAAAAATTTCAATATTGATAATAATTTATATCTAAATATATTCATGAACTATTCATTTTCATAAGAAATACAAACGATTATTTTATATAAAATGATTACAAATCATTCATTTTCCATAAAGCAAAAATAATCAATTATTTCTCTTACAAAAATAAACAAATGAAAATATTCTTAAGGTCCACAAAAATATTAGAAAATTTAGAAAAAAAATTCCATATTAACACTGGTTGTATCACGTAGGACGCATAACATCCGTGTGAGTGATTTTTTGAACTATATTAATAAATCATTAAAAAATTTATGACTCAATTGGTATAATTAAAAGATTGACAACTAAATTGGCACAAATATAATAGTTTTTTGGTACTTTCTCCTTCGATAATTGGTGTGGTGTGGAACAATTAATATATGCTAGTTGGCTTCTCCTCGGATGAAGGTATTAGCATTCTGTTGCACGATCCCAACAGTTATTTATCAAGTTCAATTGGGCTAACTGACCATGTTTGCACAAGAACAATTGCAGATCATAATCAGATATTTTCCGGCCAGTAGGAACCTGCTTAATAAGTGTTTGCCCAACAACAGTTTCTCCATGCGATGCTTGTGTTGTCTGTGCTAGCTAGGAGTTTAATCGCGCTCAAACGAATGCTTGCAGGGATCTTCGAAGCTAATTTCCTCTGCATTCCTCTCCGTCAACCCCAGACACATTCTCACGAGCACTCTGTTTTTGTTCTATTCTAGCGTACTCACATAACACGAAGGCAACTTCCTTTTCGTCTTTATATGACTTGTCTGCATGCGTCTGCTTCTTCATTCTACATTTGCCCATGCCTTTAGGAAGAGGAAAATAACTCTTCTTTTCATCAAGGCAGGGAATGGAATGGAGGAAACCTGAATAATGGGAAATTAAGCTTAACTCCGACAGAGCAATTCATGTCTGTAGAGAACAGAGAAGCAGGAACAAGAGTTCTTTTGAGAGACCATCAGGGGAACTGGATAGCCAGCTTTCCTCGAAACACAGGAAGAACGAATGCTTTTATTGCTGAGATTTGGAAGTTAGGAGGCAAAATTAGACCTAGTGTTTCGAATAGTGCCATTCATTTGCATAACGAATTAGATGCTTTAGCGGTTATTCATGCTCTTGAGAACAAACAGTCTCACAATCTTCTCATAAAACCTCTCCTTGTGAGTGCAGGAACTTGCAAGGAAAGAATGCAGGCATGCCGTGTATTGAGCATTATATATACACAGAAGCAAACGGATGCACCGCATGCTCTGGCTAGTTTGGGAAAGGAGCAGCATATGCAGCTTACTATTTTCACTAGTATTCCAGATGTTATCGAAGATACTTCGTGTAAGGATGCACTTTATAGTATTTCGACTGCGAGTGATGTAACTTGACTGGTTTAATTTCGAACGATGGTCTTCGTTTCACCAAAAGAAAATAAAACTTAACCCCCTTGGGTTTAACTGAATATGGTCCAGACGATCATGAAAGGGCCGAACTCCTAAGTCCAACAATTTGGATAGTGGGCCTTAAATCTGAAATATTTCTGAGTTAGGTCTATGAAGATATTGGTATTTTCCAATATGTGCATATCCGTAATATTTTTATTCACCACCTTTTTTTTTAACAGTATTCACCACCTTAGACAAGTACTTTCTGAGCACCATGGCAAAAAAATAATTCTTTTTACCTCTTTTTTCTTGTCTTTTCACTGACAACTAAAAAAGCCGTCCAAAAGTGTGGCTTGCGCTGATGTAACCTTCGAGTAAAAGAGATACATGAACATCTTTAAACTTATCTCATATATTGCGAACATTGTCATCCTTAGCTATTAAATTTTTTATATGCATTTAGCATAATGTGAGTATTTTCAAAAGCTCAATATCATAATATTTTTCTTAAAAAAATAATTAACTGAATAGGGAATTTATTTAGTCTTTGAGAAAGTAAGGAAAATGGGGACGATATAGATTTTGATGGAAAGTCAATCACTGAAATTAGCTCATATTTGCAAAAAACAAAAATAAAAGATGGAACATTTTTCGCGTGCCCCGTGGAATGAGGGCTCTTCTCAAGTTGTGCACGTCACGAAAGAGAGGAAAGAGACAAAAGAGATTTCTAGAGAGTGTGGATACGGCCATTGACTCTTGGTCTTCTCTTATCTACCGATCCTCTGAAATTTCACATTTCTAGATTCTTGCACGAGTTAATTGTTTCAACCATGTCCTTCAATCACGTCCCAGACACTCCCCGAAATAGAAGACTGCAACAAAGTTGGGAATTGCTATCATCAATCTTTGATTGATTGTGTTCTTCCCCTACTTGTCATTGTTTTCACCTCCCAGTGGCTGTTTGCCTCTTTTGTTTTATTGGTACCCCGGCACCCCTACACTCTCTTGACTCCTTTGTCTTTTGAGTGTTTGTTTTGTTGGTGCCAGGCTTCCTCTCTTTGTATATTCGATTGGCAAAATCTATATTATACTTACCTTTACAAAAAAAAAAAAAATCGTTTCAACCTTGATGCACCAACTAAAAAAAACCTTCATGGATTTTTTCATACTTCAAATTAATGTACCAAAGCCCCACTCTTCAACCCAGGTCACTTTTCAAACCGCGTGGATATGGGACAAAGTTAGTAATAATGCATACTTTCATTAGATGACCAAATAATAGTCAACAAAAAGAGAGAAGAAATTTTTTCAAATCTAACCTATGAATGGACTTGATCAATGCAGCCCGTCCGAGACAGCTGGAAACATCAAATAATTTTCATTAAAATATAATAAAACATATGCATGCTACCCAGCTACTTTTCTTTTGCTAAAAGTAAATGATGGCTACTTAAAATCATAACAACCAATTAATTTGAGACTTCTCTTTTTTCTTCTTCTTGTTTTTTAGCCATTCTAGTCTTTTATGGTGGCTCAAGAAAAAAGTGACTCTTTTATCATTCGTTTATAAACCGACAATGAACACTTGGTCTTTCATATAGACATGATACAGTATTATATACATCCACATCCATATAAACATAGACATATATGTACACTTCAAGCCTTAATTAAATTGGAACTAGACTTATCAAGTCACTTAGGTTTCATAGTTTTTTGTTCACAATTTGCTTATGATAATGCAAACGCATGGGCTGTGCTGAAAGATTATAAACGAGTGGAATCCTAATGATGAGCAAAATGGTGATGAGAGCTATCTAGACTTACTCTTCTCGGACGTCTATATATGTGCAAGCATACTTCTGATTTCTAAGATTATATTGCTCTAAGCAAAAAATAATAATAGCCATTGTTATAGTGATTATTGAGTTGCTGTGAAATAATAACAATAATATTCATAGGTACAGTGAATAAGGTAAGTTTACGATGTTTGGCTTGAAAGAGATGAGATGATCCATAAAGCCACAGGGACCGCAACTCTAGTGCACTATGCAAAAAGAATTATCGTATTTGTTCAATTAAGGGGGCCAAAAATAAATAATTAGTCACTCTAGAATCTAGAATTTTCGAATGGTGACCTATCAACGAACCAGTGTGGTCTGTGTATACAAGCTGAGGGGCCGTATCAGCTGGTGTTCAACACCAGGGGAATTTGCTGGATTTGCACCTTGTTTGGTTACCATTTTTTCACTCATATTTTCCGGGTCGAGTTTAAAGTGAGTCAATTCAATTTTATGAATGGATTAAAATTAGTAGTAAGAAACGAAGACGAGTAAAAATAGATGTAAATGGATATGACTCAGACTCATAACGGTGATGAAGGTGAAATAAAACAAATAAGAGCACTACCTCCATCAAATTAGTCATTCGACTAGAATTTAATTTGGGGAGTCATCCTGGGCTACTCCTTGCTTTCAAGGAAAACCGTCGCCTCACTGGTTGTTCAAGCTTTCTTGGAGCGCCTTTTCATACTGAATATGGATGACTCGGAACTAAGTGCTTGCAAAATGCTCCATTTGTTGTAAATCTTTCTGAAACTAGAGTTAACGCAAATAGCCTTTCTGAAACTATATGTTTGTTCCATTTAGGAAACTATCAGTTTATTCAATTAAGGGGGCCAAAACATAAATAGCCACTAGGATAGGGTTATTTACTTCTCCGGGAAAGCTAAAGCATTCATGTTGAACAACACTGCTTATATCTACCAAGCTCATGGGCTGGAATTTTCCATTTACATCATGTGTAAGTAACTGACAAAGCGCATATAATTATCCGCTCTAAGACATCCTTTTAAAAAAAATAAAAAATATAATATAATAAAAGAGAAATGAAAATATTTTCAAATTTGGCGGGTGGATGCACTTGATCAATGCGGCCAAAGTTAGAATAGGTGAGGAAAACATAAATATTCACATCTTGACAAATTGATGTAAAAATATCAAAATCAGTTAATGGGAAAAAACAAATCTGCATCTAGCAGACGTTGGAAAATTTATTACTTGACTAATTTTCTGATAAAATGCCAACCATAGAAGGTAAAATATTGGAATGAAACAAATCTAAACTAGGTTGAGAATGATATGAGTTCATTAAATTAGCAATTTTCGCAATTTCCTGTGGAATTCCCATATGAGAGCCGCCCAGAAACATGGTAGAATATTGGCAGATGATGGGAAGGACTTTTCCACATAGGTGGGCTGGTGAAGAACTATACAGGTCAAGTTGTTCAGATGTAATATATGCAGGACACCGAATCAATATTTGGCTGGTAGCCTTTAGTCATCATCTGCAGAAAGAATCAAATTCATAACAACAGGAATCTCTGGCCAGAGAGAAATCAATACGGAATGTAATAATTTTTGTTATTGTTTATGTCCAGGGTTCACAAATCACTATGCTCATTGTGAAAAGGATCCACCAGCCACGGCGACTCTGTAGATGAGTAATATTGAAGTCAACATAACAGCCACATGACTTGAGGCATGAGAAAAATAACTTACCAACCACGTGCTATCTTATTTTAATTCATAGTATCTTTCTTCAGCAAAAGAATTTTGACTCAAGAAAAGTATGATATTCCAATCTCCTAACATTTGAAAAAATTTGTGAGATCATTACTAACTGTTGGAATGAAAAGAAAGAAATTTACGTGATTCAGTTGATGACCTCCGTTCATGGGACAACAATAAGTGCAAAGATTTACCTCTCAAAATACAATGAAAGAGAAACAACTATATATACACACACACACACGCACACCTTGATGTTGCTGATATATCTCACATACTCTAAAATAATATTTATATTATAACTCTTAAGGCTTTTGAGAAAAATGTGATATTGCTAGAAAATATTCCCTAGGAAGTTGTTTTTCAAGAAAATGATAATAATTTTTTGTGTTTGGATGAAACCTAAAAATGAACTAGAAAATATTTTCTACTATTTGATACGGAAAATCTGATTTGATATTCCTCCTTGCAATCATTTTTAAAAAAAGTATATTTTTCGATGTTTGATTAAAACTTGAAAATGAACTATAAAATATTTTTCACTGTTTGGTATAGAAAATCTAATTTGATTTTCCTTATTGCAATCCTTTCATTTTTTTTTACTTTTCTTTTTAAAAAAAAGAATTTTAATTTTTTTCTTTTTCTTTTTAATTTTCTTTCTTTTAATTTCTCCTTCTTCTTCAACTAGTTGCTCACAATTCTTGAGCGAGGCTCCACCTTGGTAGATTTGGCAAGGTAGAGCTTGTGAGGCCAGCAAATTTGAGCCTTGCCTAATTGGCGAGCTCAAGGCTTTGCTAGTGGTTGGCAAGTCGCAACAAGCTTGAGGCCTCGTGAGTTGTGGCGAGGTCACCTTTAGCTCGGTACAATGAGCTTGACCATTGAATGTGGCGAGGTCGAGCCTTGCCTCAAGTTGGCTCGGCTCGGCTCACCAGAATTTGGTGAGCTCGAGCCTTATCAGCCTGTGATGAGGCTCGTCCCACAAAAAATCCATGTGGGATGATTTACTAGAAGTGATACTCAAATTATCAATTTTACTTTGATGTGGCACTAAGAAAAAAAATTATGACATTCAAGTTACGAAAGTTACTTGTCTTGATTTGCAATGGTTTTCAATTTAATGCAAGAATTGATGATGGAGAAATAGCTTCTTCTTCTTTTTTTTATGGTAAGGGTAAAAGATATATTAACTATTGCAAAACGATATACAACTGTACAGCAGGGGGGGCGGCACCAGCTTGCACTCATGGAGAAACAACTTTCTCTTTCATGTACTTCAAAAAGGACATACAAAAGCAAGAACATCTTTATTCGTCTTCTTATGTTTCATTTCTCTGTTGGGTTTAACATACAAATTTATTGCAGATTAAAGAGGAATGTATGTTCTATCCTAAGAGAATAGTCACTAGAGTCAGTTGCACCAAGTTTTATATTTTGAGGTGCAGAATTATTCTAAAGGACAATGCTCCCATGTCTTAAATAGCAGATCTCCTTTTCATATTCTCTAACTATTTTTTCACAACAAGAATAACTTACCAACACTACTAAGAATTTACCAACTTCCAAATAAATTGATGTATTATCAAATCTTCTGAAAATTTTTGCAAGCATCATAAGTAGATGATCATCATTATAATAAATATGTCAACATTTTAGTAATCTATTAACTTATCAACTTCTTTGAAATGCTACCTTCACATCGATACAAACTTTAAAATGTCCAGTGATAGTTGTGTTCTCACTTCGAATGGACCAAAAAATTCATCATTAGCATGACCATGAGACATTTGAGCCTTCCTTTGATACCTAGTAAAAATTGAAGCGGGGTATAAACAAAGGAAAGTGTGTAAACTAATTTTTTTCAATACATATCCAGTTTAATTTTTGACAAAACAAAAAATATTCTCGGGATAATGCCAAGGCCACATATCCAATATCTCAATTTTGATGTCCGAATTTGGTGGACTGAAAATGAACCGACTCTCCCTCTCACCGAGAAACAAACCTTGAAGTTCATAAACAGTACTGGGGTGCCTTCGTTGGGCTAGTCGAAAGGTTTTCGGTCACTCTCGTGCCACTTCCGTGCAGATGCCTTGTCTCCTATCTCTTCCATCTTTTCGTGCTGAGACACCTAGCAAGTGTCATAATCCATGTCAAGATCCGATCCAGACTTTCTTTAAAGGATGTAAGCAATGACGTCATAGGAACTTTGGAGAAGACGCAAGAATGTCACGTCATTTTGGGGAGGAACTTTGGTAGCATCCTTTGACTTCAGACATCTTTGAGTCCCCCAATGTCAGGTCAAAGCACTTGAGTGGTCGGAGACCATGTTGACTTAGTAATCCGGAACCACCTAATATTTTCTCTTTATGACCAATCCAAATTGGACCCGACTTCTTAGTTTGATTAGCCCATTCACCAGCAAAGTCTCCGAGAAAGCCGAAAAAAAGAGAGTTGTGTGACATTTACTTCTCGGGAAAAGCACGAGTATTGATGTCAAATGACACTACTTGTACTCACCAAACTCATGGTCCGGGCTATTTCCATATACATAATGAGTAAGCAACATACACACCACATTATTTCTATATATCAGTAAATAAACTAATGCAAAAACAACCAAATTATTCTGGAAATGGTCAAACCGAGCTTAGTTATAAGAGGCCCTGCAATTTACGGCGATTGACATCACAGCATTAACTTTCTAGGAAAGTAGAAAATCTCTTTTGCATGCTCTGTTTACTTTGTTGTTGAAAGACAGCAACCCGAACAGCAACCCAATGGCAGCGCATCCATATCTTCATACACCAGGTACATGTTCAGGTTCGAGCCTAGATAAAATATGGTATTGGCAATGTGGTGTTAAAGAATGCTGAATCTTGCATTTTCTCGTGGTTCTTTTTCTTTGCTTTATCACTGAACAAACATAACCCTGACCTTGACTAGGAAAAAGAGAAAAAAGAATCAGTATGAGAAGGACTTTGTGCTCACTCTTTCTCCTACATATATTGAAGATGTTCGTGGAAGCGATGACCAAATCGAAGTGTTATTTCATTGTGAAATTAATATTTGGGGCGGATCTTGATGAAATGTTCTTATCTGGGACACTTCTCTATGTTTGCAAGGAAAAAGTATCAACAAAATGAGCCTATAAAATTTGTATCCGATGCAGGAAATATGGAAGAGATGGTGGATGGACCCCATTATCGACCATTGTTGGCAGCAGTATTCAAGGGTGACTGGGAATATGCTAGCAAATTTTTTGACCGAGAACCTGCTTCATTGACGGCTAGAATAACAAGCAGATTCGAAACAGTGCTTCACATAGCCACTTTGAGTGCGCAAGACCAATTTGTTGAGAAACTGCTTGAACGTTTGAGTCCAGATGCTCTTTTAATGGTTGATTCTGATGGCTGCACGGCCCTCCACAATGCTGTCCATTGTGGAAGGATAAAGATGGTCAAGGCATTTGTTAGAAGGGATCGTAGATTGACGCAGCGTCCAGATTATAAAGGACGTGTTCCTTAGATAATATCTACTCTGAAAGCTTCTACGCATAAGGAGATTGCCTGGTTCTTGGCGAGAACAACAACAGACGAAGGGCCAAGTCATCCCTTCAGCAGTCCATCTGCGATTAATCCCATTATAAATCTCACCTACGCTGGTCATCATGGTGATAATATATCACTCTCTACCTTAATTCCATCTGTTTTTCCCTTCATTCTAGACTAAGCTTATTTTCCTGATCAACTTTGCTGGTGAATTTGGATAGATGTTGTTGGAGAAATCCTCATGAAGAGTTTTGAAGTTGACAAAACGTATCCATCAGTCTAGTCTGAAAGTCTGCAGACTCTGTCAGTTAAAGTCTGAAGACTTCTGGACAGCCAGACTCAAGACTCAAAGTCTATCCTCATTGACAGTCACTAATCCGTTGAAGAAAGGTTATCCAGAATTGAATGTTTGTTCAGGATTTAACCTTATCATCTGGAGAAGATCTCGTGGCTGGAGAAGACGTATCAGAATCCTTTGATTGATCAAGTTTGATTCAATGACTGAAGATTCGATGATTGTCTAAATATTATTTGAAGGTTCTACTTATGGAAACCAAGATCCTGATTGTATGGGCGAACATGATTGATGGGCTATCAACACGTTCCTTTAATAGCTCGAACAATCTTCCTAATTGATTCCGTCCAACGGGTAGATTGGAGGAATTCCTTTGGTAAGTGCCAACGGGTATGATGGCATAAAGGAGTATATAAGGAAGTTGTTCTTAGTTGTTCGAGGTGTGTGCGATAGAAGAATTCCAAAGTCTGAAGCTCCTATTTGTTTAGATAAATCCCTTGAGCGAATACTTGTATACAAAAGAGAGTCTATATTTGTGAGAGACCTTGAGGAGGTGTGGTAGAATATCTACACTGTGGAATCAAGGCAAAGCTGTGCTGTAACTTCTCTTTTGATTATAGTGAAATCCAGTCGGTGGGCTGTCAGTGCGGAAGAGTGGACGTAGGCTTGGAATAAGCCGAACCACTATAAATCCTGTGTTCAATTTTCTCTTCCTTACTCTCTCTACCTCGATCGTATTTCATTCTGTTAATTAAAGAGAGAATTTACTTTCTATCATATGTTAAGAATCGCTTCCGTATATAGATAAATTGTTTAGGCACCTATTCACCCCCCTCTAGGTACTCATACTAGCAATATCAATTGGTATCAGAGCCTGTGTACTTACTTTATTTGAAGTGTTTTACTTCATAGTAAAATATCCATGGCTAGTATGCTAGCACCAGGGCTGATGGAAGGGCAAAGCAATACCAGACCACCTTACTTTGATGGAAAGGATTACAACATCTGGAAGAACAAGATGAAAGCTTTCCTACGATCAAAGGATCCTCTGGAATGGGACGTTGTAGAAAAAGGAATTAATCCTACCACTTCATCAGTCTCTGAAAGAAGAAAAGATACTGAAGAAACCAGCGGAATGTCTCAGGAAGAAATAACCAAGAGACAAACACTCGATGCAAAAGCAATTTACTCTTTATATTGTGCTTTATCACCAACTGAGTATAATAGAATATCTTCTTGTGGTACAGCAAAATAAGTTTGGGACAGATTGCATATCACCTATGAAGGAACAGATCGAGTGAAGGAAACAAGAATCAACATTCTTCTTGGTCAATACAAAGCCTTCAGAATGAAACCAGGAGAATCAATATCTGACATGTTTAGTCGTTTTACAGATATTGTGAATGGTCTTGAAAATCAAGGTCAACCAACTTCTGATCCCATGAAGGTAAACAAGCTACTGCGTGGACTCTCCAAGGATTGGAATCACATAAAGACTTCGATAAGAGAGACGCAGAGAATTATGCCACTATCTGTTGATGAGCTGATTGGAACTCTTCAGTCCTATGAAGTGGAAAGGATCAATGAAGATGAAGATCCAAAAGGTAAGAAATCCATTGCATTAAAATCAAATGATGATTTTGATGATACAGATTCTGAAGATGATATGGACGATGAGGAGCTTGCTCTCATGATAAGAAGATTCAGAAAACTAAATAGAAAAGGAAGAAGGTTCAACTCAAAGAAACAAAGCTTTCAAAGACAGTAGACCAAGTCTGTTGATGATGAGGAACCAAATAAAGATGTAGTCTGCTTTGAATGCAAGAAAAAGGGACACATCAGACCCAACTGTCCTCTTCTGAAGAAGAAGAGAGGAAAAGCTGAAAAATTTCGAAAAGCTCTCAAAGCTGAAACCTGGAGTGATACTGAGTATGAAGAAAGTGATAATGAATATGCCAATCTATGTCTGATGGCACAATCAGACTCAGACTCTGGATCAGACTCAGGATCAGACTCAGACAGTGAATTTGAGGCAAGTAATTTTAAAATTCCTGTCAAGGTTTCTAAATATATTGATGAACTATGCTTTAGTCTTAAGACTTCTCTCAAAAGTATTTCCAAACTGAAAAAAGAAAACTTAGCTCTAAAACAAAATGAAAATGTTTTAGCAGAAAGAGTTAAAAGTTTAGACTTGTATATTTCCAATCTTAAAGAAAATGAAGAAAATCTTTTAAAAGAAAATGCTTTTTTAAAAACAGACTTATCAAATATATCAAAGAAATTTTCTATAGGGTCTGAAAAACTTGAGAAAATTCTTTCAGCACAAAGACCTTACTTCAATAAGTCTGGTCTAGGTATGACAGAAGAAACAATTCCCTTGATTGATTTTCCTAAAGTAAAAGAAAGAATTAAGAAAAGGCTTTCGAGTGAGGTTTACAAAAATCACTTCAAGAAAGTCTTTGTAAATCCTGTAGGTAGAAATGCTCTCAGATGTTCTAAGTGCAACAGTCCGGATCACTTTGAAAAAGAGTGTCCTATGGTATGGAAACCTATTAAGAAAGTTTGGGCTAATACTGTTTATCTTACTAACACCAAAGGACCCAAGAAAATTTGGGTACCAAAGAAAGCTTGAGACTTTATGTTAAATGCAGGTCTCCATCAAGAAACATGTAAAGTGGTATCTTGATAGCGGATGCTCAAGACACATGACAGGAGACTCAAATTGCTTTATAAAGCTTGCTCAAGTAAATGGTGGAAAAGTTTCATTTGGAGGAAACAGCAAAGGAAGTATTGTGGGATTTGGAACCGTGAAAATTGGAACTCTCACAATAAGTAATGTTTCCTTAGTGGAAGGACTCAATTACAATCTTCTCAGCATTAGTCAATTGTGTGATACTGGTTTCAAGATCTTCTTTCAAGAAGGAACATGTTCTGGAATCAGTAAAGACTCTACTCAGTCTTTCCTGGGTCGAAGACATGGAAATATCTATCTTCTGGATGTGAAACCAAATGAATCACAATGTCTTATCTCAATTCAAGACGAAGCAAGCTTATGGCACAAAAAGCTTGGTCATGTCAACATGAAGCAATTAGCCAAAATCTCATCAAAGCAGCTTGTTCGAGGTCTACCCAAATTGCCATACCAAAAGACCGATTCATGCACTCCATGTATTCTGGGAAAGCAGGTAAGAAATTCTTTTAAGCCAATAAATTATGTCTCTACTAATCATGTGTTACAGTTGCTGCATATGGATCTCTTCGGACCAACCAGAACTCAGAGTATTGGGGGTAAGAAGTATTGCCTAGTAATTGTTGATGATTACTCCCATTTTACTTGGGTTTATTTCCTTGCAAGTAAGTCCGAAACCTTTTCGTATTTTGAAAAATTTGCTAAAAAGGTTCAAAATGAAAAAGGATGTGTTATCTCTAGTATAAAAACAGATCATGGAGGTGAATTTGAAAATCAAGATTTTACAAAATTTTGTGATGAATCTGGCTTAAAGCATGTGTTCTCCTCTCCATATACTCCTCAGCAAAATGGAGTTGTGGAAAGAAAGAACAGATCTCTTCAAGAAATGGCTAGAACTCTTTTAATTGAAAGTAAAATTTCTTCTCGATTTTGGGCTGAAGTTGTTTCAACAGCTTGCTATATCATCAATAGAGTCTTCTTAAGATCTATTCTTCAGAAAACCCCTTATGAGTTATTCAAAGAAAAGAAGCCTATTGTTTCATACTTTCATGTATTTGGTTGCAAATGTTTTATATTGAAAAATGCAAAAGATCGAGTTGGTAAGTTTGAAGAAAGATCAGATGAAGGTATCTTCCTTGGATATTCTACTTCAAGCAAAGCTTACAGAGTCTATAACAAGAAGAGTCAGTCTGTAGAGGAGTCAATGAATGTCAAATTTCAAGACTCAACACAAGATGAATCAAGTCAGACTCATCAAGAAGAGTCTGAACCTGCTCCAGACCCTTCAAAGTCTACAACTCAAGAATCATCTCAGACTCTGGAAAACCAGCATCAGGTTGTTAGTGAAGATCCAAATAAAGAAAGAGATCATCAACCAGACAAATCAACAAGTAACTGGAAGAATAAGTCCAGTCATCCCAAAGATCTTATAATTGGCGAAATTAATGAAGGAATTCGCACCAGGTCAAAAAGGCGAGAAGAGTTTAGTGCTGTGGCACTCGTTTCTGAAATTGAACCAAAGAGCATAGAAGAAGCTTTATCTGATGAAAGCTAGATTGAAGCTATGCAAGAAGAGCTCAGACAGTTCAGCATAAATGATGTCTGGGAATTGACATCCAAACCAAAAGGTAAAACTGTTATTGGAGCCAAATGGGTGTTCAGGAACAAGATGAACGAGAAAGGGAAAGTCGTACGAAATAAAGAAAGACTCGTGGCCAAGGGATATACGCAAGAAGAAGGAATAGACTATGATGAGACTTACGCTCCAGTGACAAGGTTAGAAGCTATTCGACTATTACTTGCGTTTGCTTGTTATAAGAATTTCAGGTTATTCCAAATGGACGTCAAAAGCGCCTTCCTAAATGGATTTATCCATGAGGAAGTTTATGTGGAACAACCGCCAGGGTTTGAAGACCCAAAGAAGCCAGACTCAGTCTTCAGACTGAAAAAGGCTTTGTATGGTTTAAAGCAAGCACCTCGGGCTTGGTACAACAGGTTAAGTAAGTTCCTAATACAAAATGGTTTTGTCAAAGGTAAAGTAGATACGACTTTATTTATCAAGAAGGAAAACAAAAATTTCTTACTTGTTCAAATATATGTGGATGATATTATTTTTGGATCCTCTAATGAAAGTCTGTGCAAGAAATTTTCAAAGTCTATGCAGGATGAGTTTGAAATGAGTATGATGGGAGAGTTAACATTCTTTCTTGGTCTTCAAGTAAAACAATTGAAGGAAGGAACTTTTATTTATCAAGAAAAATATGTTAATGATCTTGTCAAAAGGTTTGGACAGGAAAATTGCAAAAAGACCGACATACCAATGTCAAGTTCTTTAAAGATAGACAAAAATGAAGAAGGGAAGAAAGTTGATCAAAAGCTGTACAGGAGCATTATTGGATCACTTCTTTATCTTACTGCTTCTAGACCTGATATTTTGTTGAGTGTTTGCATCTGTGCTAGGTTTCAATCAGATCCTAGAGAATCTCATCTCAGTGCTACGAAACGCATCATTAAATACGTCGCTTCATCATGAAGCATCGGTCTTTGGTATCCTAAGAAGGGAGACTTTAAACTTCTGGGATATTCAGACACAGATCTGGCCGGTTGCAGAGTTGATAGAAAGAGCACTTCAGGAACTTGCCAGTTGCTTGGAAGCAGAACAGTGTCTTGGTTTTCAAGGAAACAAAGTACTGTGTCTCTTTCAACAACAGAAGCATAGTATGTAGCTCTTGGAAGCTGCTGTTCGCAAATTCTATGGATAAAACAACAGCTAAGAGATTTTGAAATTGAAGACTCATGCACGGAGATTAATTGCGACAACACCAGCGCTATCAACCTCACCAAAAATCCAATTCTCCACTCAAGAGCAAAGCATATAGAAATTCGACATCACTTTATTAGAGATCATGTTCAAAATGGAGATGTTTCAATTCAATTTGTTGACTCAAAGAATCAACTGGCTGATATACTCACAAAGCCTTTGGAGAAAAATCAATTTGAGTCTATACGGACCAGACTCAACATTTTGAGGTATGAGGATATCAAAGTCTAAAGACTTTCAAACTCAGGCTTACAAGACTTTATCTACAGTCTTGGGTCGACCTTCAGACTATAAGTCTTTCTCTCTCCAATCTTATCTTGAAAAGGTACGATCATCAGACTGTGTTTAAATTGTTGCTATATTTAATTATCGTAAATATTGCATCGATTCATTTTCAAAAGGGAAGTTATTTTTGAAATAGCTTTTTTTTACGGATAAAGACAGTTATTTTGAAAATGCATATTTTTATTTCCTTTGTGACGATTCGTTTACTCTTCTTTTTAACCGAACGAGCACTATCGATTTCTCTTCACTTTTCTATTCACTTTTCTCTCAAAAACCCTAGAAAGCATCGATCCTCCACTCCCGTTTGTCTTCTTCGCTCAATCTTCAAAAAGTTGTCATCTTTTCTGGGAAAGTCAAGCAAGGAATCTTTCAAACACTGAGAAAGATGTCATCTTCGCGAAAGTCCTCAAGAATCGCAAGCAGGGGACCATAGAGAATGAGTAAGGGGCCTACGCACTTCGATCTTACTGAAGATGAAGTTACTCCAGATCAGCAACCGAGCCCACAACATTCTCAGCAGCGTCATTCTCCACCATCTAGTCCTCAAGGCGTTGTTCATCAGGAAGAAATCATCGAGGAAGCAGACCCCGTAAGAGTTCAAAAGCCTGCTTTTATTTACAAGCTATATCGTGCTTTAAAAGGAATTCGTACTCCTTTGAGCTTTGTTGATGATTTTGTTAAAGAAAAAGGATATAGGAACGAATATATCTTTCTGCGAAAAATGGAAAGTTTGGGAATCGCTCGTAAAGGGGTGGCTGAGGAAACCCTTGCGAATATCCCAAGTGATCCTCGTGACTGGGGACCAAATCCTGTAGATGGGAATGACGATGACAATCTGTTCAGTCTATTTCAACCGAAAATGGGTATTGCGGCTGAAATTCAAGGAAAAATGGGAGATTTGTTCAGATCAAAGGAACAAAAGGATCTGTACTCAAAATTGCTGAAGCGTGGGGTAATAAACCCTAGGAGTGTGGACTTTGATTTTCTGGATGCTATGAAAGTGAACTTGAGGGAAAAATTCAGTTATCTTCAACTTGAAAAGTTCTGTTCTGACTCAACTGAGGCTTATGCTGAATTGACTGCATATTTCTATTCAAATCTTAGCTTTTTAGATGCTAATAGATTCTCCTTCAGCGTTAAAGAACAAGACTATGTTGTGGATATGAATATGCTGGCAGATGTGTTAGAAGTTGAGAGAGGCAGATATCAACCAATCAAAGTTTCCATTGCTCGGGCCACACTTGAACTGGTGAAGGACAGGAGAACAGAAGAGAAGATCACATACTCAAGGATGAATGCATTCAACATCTTGCTTCACAAGACTGTGATTAATTGCCTTCGGCCGAAATCAACTTCCAAAACTGATGTTTCAAGCTCTGAGGCAAAGTTGATGTATGCCATCCTCGGTGGAAAGAAGTTTTCTCTCCCTCATACTGTTATGTTTCACATGTATAGAGCAGTGATGAAGGACAGAGGTCAACTCCCTTACCCAAGCCTTGTTACGAAGTTATTCAGACATCCGAATATTCAGCCTCCGCAAATCTTTTGTGTTCGATCATGCGATCATATGGTGGTAGGACTGAAAATGGTGACCAAAATGCGTCTGAAGGAACTGAGCAAGGAATTGGAGAAATTTAAGGAGAAGACTCCTGCCAAGTCTCATCAACTCTCTTCTGCTGCTAAGAGAAAAGGGAATGAGCCCATGGCTGCTCCATCAAAGAGAAGAAGAGCTCTCCTCGTTGAGGATGAAGATGATGACGAAGACATCACCATCTCTGCAATGGCTTTGAAGAATTTAAGTCGTCCTGTTCCACAGAAAGAATCGGAACAAAAGACGAAAGAAGCAGAGGAGAAGGAAGAAGAAGAAAGAGAAACAGAGCAAGAAGCAGAGAAAGAAAGACCTGAAGAAGAAAGAAGAGAAGAAGGAGAACCTGAGGAAATCTCTTCTCCACCTGTAGGCATGGAAACAGGGGGAGATCAGGAGAAAGGAGTGACATCTTCATATCCAGATGCAAGTGAAGGAGTCAGTCGCTCGCCTGCAGACCCAGAAGATGTTTATGCATCTCAATTTCCAGAGGAAGGTCATGAAGCTTCATCGCCAAACCTTCGAGATTATGCTGATCCACCATCGTCTGCTTTTACTCCATCAGATCGAGCTGAAGCAAGTACTCAGACTGATAATGGAGCAGATTTTCGCATAATCATGGATATTCTCTTGGAGATGAAAGGTCAGATTTATGCCTTGGGATGCGAAGTTCAAAGCTTGAAGAATGAAAGTCAAGCTTCTTCCTGTTCATTGAATGATAAGATGCAAGCCCTCTCTATTCAGAATCAGGCCAATACCAAGAGTGAGGAGGTTGTACAGCTGAAGGAAGACTTTAAGAGGCTGGAAGGCATCGTTCAGTCTATGGAAGATATCCAGCTTGTCCGCGTTCCCAAGCAATCTTAACTTCATCTCATCTTTTTTAATGATGACAAAAAGGGGGAGAGATGCAAGATTTGATTCAAAAACTTTTCATTCATTAAACTTTTTTTGTTGGACTAATTTGAGGTTTATGGTTTGAACCCGTTTGACTTTGTTTTGTGTCTGGATAAGAACTGCCTAGACTTGGACTTGACTTGACTGCTTCTATTTATCAATATTGATATCTTATGAATGGCTTAATCATATATTGGACTAACCTATTTTCTGTGGTTGCAGATTCTAGTGTTATTCTATTAGCCATTTATTTATATAAGATATGCATATGTGTTTGAGAAATGTTTTGCAGGTCAAAGTTATCCAAATCTGCAGGAAGGTTTTGTCACCATCAAAAAGGGGGAGATTGTTGGAGAAATCCTCATGAAGAGTTTTGAAGTTGACAAAACGTATCCATCAGTCTAGTCTGAAAGTCTGCAGACTCTATCAGTTAAAGTCTGAAGACTTCCGGACAGCCAGACTCAAGACTCAAAGTCTATCCTCATTGACAGTCACTAATTCGTTGAAAAAAGGTTATCCAGAACTGAATGTTTGTTCAGGATTTAACCTTATCATCTGGAGAAGATCCCGTGGCTGGAGAAGACGTATCAGAATCCTTTGATTGATCAAGTTTGATTCAATGATTGAAGATTCGATGATTGTCTAAATATTATTGGAAGGTTCTACTTATGGAAACCAAGATCCTGATTGTATGGGCGAACATGATTGATGGGTTATCAACACGTTCCTTTAATAGCTCGAACAATCTTCCTAATTGATTCCGTCCAACGGGTAGATTGGAGGAATTCCTTTGGTAAGTGCCAACGGGTATGATGGCATAAAGGAGTATATAAGGAAGTCGTTCTTAGTTGTTCGAGGTGTGCGCGATAGAAGAATTCCAAAGTCTGAAGCTCCTATTTGTTTAGATAAATCCATTGAGCGAATACTTGTATATAAAAGAGAGTCTATATTTGTGAGAGACCTTGAGGAGGTGTGGTAGAACATCTACACTGTGGAATCAAGGCAAAGCTGTGCTGTAACTTCTCTTTTGATCATAGTGAAATCCAGCCGGTGGGCTGTCAGTGCGGAAGAGTGGACGTAGGCTTGGAATAAGCCGAACCACTATAAATCCTGTGTTCAATTTTCTCTTCCTTACTCTCTCTACCTCGATCGTATTTCATTCTGTTAATTAAAGAGAGAATTTACTTTCTATCATATGTTAAGAATCGCTTCCGTATATAGATAAATTGTTTAGGTACCTATTCACCCCCCTCTAGGTACTCATACTAGCAATATCAGATGTCGCCCTTTTCCTAGTTCATCAACACCGTCGCTTACTTACCATGAAAAGAAGAAATTTATCTATACTAGGTGTGTTGGCGAGAATGCAATCTCACTTTCTCAGCGTAACCAAGCTCAGTGTTTGGGGAAAATTGATATACAAATGTCCGTAATTTCCTTATTCCCATTCCTTCAGTATTGATATCCTTCAAGAAGATTATACCTGGCTCATCACCTGCTCTTTTGTATCTGAACTGAAGGTATTTCGGTGGACTTGGACTATGGACAGGAGGATGAAAATTTAAGAATTATGCAAAGACCTACAAATCCAGGTGGGTGTGCATTTTTCATTTGGGCATTCTCTAGTTTAGGACCTTCCATGACTTTGAACTTAAGTCGATATCTCAGATTGATTCCTTCCCTACTAGCAAATAAAACCAAAAATGATTGTTTCTTTGTATATTTTCGGGTTCCTTCACCTAGTTCTACTTGAACAATGACCTGAAATCGAACTACGTTATGATAAGCTATTTCTTGGAAACCACATATGATTTAACCAGCGTCTCCTCTTCGTTTGGCAGCTCCTCCCACACTATTTCGTTCGCCACATTGTCCATTCAGTAAGTTATACAATGCTCTTCTTACTTTCCTCACTCGCATGCCTTCATTATTGATATCCTTCAAGAAGATCATATCTGGCTCATCACCTGCTCTTTTGTATTTGAACTGAAGGTTTTGGGGTGGACTTGAACTATGGACCAGCAGATGAAAATTTAAGGAATATGCAAAGGCCAAGAAATCCAGGTGGATGCACATTTCTCAGTTGGGCATTATCTAGTTTAGGATCTTCCATGATTTTTAATTTGAGTCAATATCTTCGATTAATTCCCTCCCTACTAGCAAATAAAACCGAAAATAGTTGTTTTTTGTATATATCCTGGTTCCCTGACCTAGTTTTACTTCAATAATGGCCTGAAATCAAACTAAGTTATGGGCTATTCCTTGAAAACCACACGATTTAACCAGCGTGTCTCTGCGTCGTTTTGCAGCTCCTCCCATACTAGTTTTTCGTTCGTTACATTGTCCAATAAATAAGTTATACAATGCTCTTCTAGCTTCTTTTATTTTTTTTCCCTCCCTGGGCTTGACTACTCTGCTTGCAGAACAGAAGTGTGATTGAACCTTCACAGACCACTTGACTACCCAGCAAGCTTCGGCTTGAAAGAAAGAATAGTATTTCGAGAGAAATTTTTAGGAAAATATGAAGTTCATAGAAAATAGGAGGAATAAATTATTAGAGCATGTTACTTGCAATTTGAGAGGACAAAACTTCGAGTTATTTATTTTCATCCATATCTCTGTAGCAAGTTACTTGCAATCCCAACTATTAATCTATGTGAATGTGAATTGATATTGTCAGCATACCACCAGCTATAATCTATGTAATAAAGTATCTTCATTCTAGATACACACAATGATTTCATACACACTGATGTGCTTCTCTCTGCCAATTGATTGTAGTACTTCAATGTCTTGCAAGATCATTTTGGAATGCCATGGAATTTGTAGGTAAGATTCTGTTTTATAAATATATCGCCTCTGTCTTTGTCTCTGACTCTCCAATGAAAAGGCTACAGCTTGTTTGTTTTTCACTTCTTTTCAACTAGGAAGTTAGGAAAAAAAAAGATTATCAGGTCACAGTTTGTAAGGAAGATTACACATTTTTCATTGGATAAGTGACGTGTTTGAAATTAGTTTTGTAACTAAGTTTTTCTGCATGTCAACTACCAACAATAAACTGGTACTAGCATTGGACCTATAAAAAATCCTCTATAAACTTATTCAAAGTCAAACAAAATCACATATGATTTTTTGTGTCAATATTGTATATTTTGAAAGATTTCAGGTATTCACCAAGTTCTAATGAAAAGAGTCGCGCAATTTGGAAAAAGGTAAACAAAGAATCCTTGAAATTGCTAATCGAGATAAGATTAGATGTTAACCTAAACCATCTTCTTAAGGCAAGAATTGATCTTAGCAGAAGATTTTATAAAAGAGTTATGTTGACCTAAGACTTCCCTTCAATCTTGATTGGTGAATCATGTTGGCTTCGTGTTGCCTCCCTTATGGGTGAATTGCCAAGGCTAAATATTATTTTCTTTCACGCTACTTCATTACAATACAACATGACATATATGTTGAGAGGGTGCAGGAATTGGGCATGGGACCGGGGGCAACCAGCTGGCATCCTTGACTATTTTCGCCGCATCATCCATAAAATAAGATTGCAATTGATGATGCATTGAATATAGTAAATTTTCGTTTATATTTAGGAAGTTTGAAAAGCCGTTCAGAATAGGAATAGGGGGAAGAAAGCGGGTAGGAAAAATCAAAATTATTTGGTTGGGAGACTAGGAATTGAAGAAAATTTCAGTGGGAGCAAATCACATAAGCGTCAATAGAACTGTGCATCCCAGAATTCCTCTTCAAGTAATATATCCTATACGAACAAGCCGTTGGTTATGTGGCAAGAGAGTTTGTTCATCTTCCTATGATCCTGTAATCAAGGTTTGTTTAAAACTCCGCAAATGGAATCCTGAATACATTAAATCAATATGGTGGAGTGCTCTCGTAAAATTACCCAAGGAGGTGGAGCACCTGAGGTCGAATTCCAGGTGACCGCTAAAACAATTCCTGTAGTTCCCAAAACTTTTGAACACGTTTTGCCCGCAGTTATACTTATTTTGTCATCTTCACCCAACTTTTGTACGCACCTGAAAGACCCTGTAGCCTTGTCCCTAATTCTTCTATTTTTGTCAAAGAATAAAACGGAAACAGAAGTAAAGTGTCGTTGCGTATTGTTCATTAAAAAGTAATTTTAGAATAGAGTCTAACTAACTGTACTTACTTTATCATTTTGGTGTAACGAGTAAACTCGAAGGGGACATACCATTATGTGACCTCAGTGGAAGTTTTGATTTTATCTGAGACTGATAGAATGGAGGAAAAAACATTTGCTCTTGCGCTGAGCGTAAATAACAACGCTGAGGTTTGTTTTGTTGATGTGGTTTTTGGTGAAATCCAATTTTTGCCTCTTTGTTTTTCATTTTCTTGTTTTTTTTTTTAACATTTTGTAGTTCCTCCAATCAAGAGGATTCACGAGGTAAAGCTGAGATATGTGGCGGCAGTCGAGTTGGCAAAAAAAGTTTGCGAGGCGATCTCTGATATGAAAACTACTGAGATCACTGAGTTTTTCCTAGAGAGGAACTTGTTGTTTCACGCTACAGTCAAGGGAAACAGCGAACTCGTGAAGATATGTATTCAGTTTTTCCCGGAGCTTATTAGGATTTCGCCTAATGGTGACAGTTTGATGACACTAGCTGTGAAGAACCGCCAAGAAAGGATTCTCTCACTCTTTTTGAAGGGAAGCTCAAAACATGAGTTGTCATTAGTGCCAGCACCAACACCGGAAGAAGCAGAAAAGATGATGCTCGCAGCTGCAAAGTACGACTCTAATTTGGAGGCTTTAAATTATTTCTCTGGAGCAGCTTTCGAAATACAAAGAGAACTCCAGTGGTTTAGAGTAAGTACCTTTCTTTTCAAATATCTACTAACTAAGCTTAATGATAATGATTATATATTCTCGACAAATTTCTTAAAATATGATGGCTACACCTTTATTTGGATAGCCTTAAGAATATACATAGAACTTTCTTCCATAGCGGTAAAGCGATGGCTAGACCAACTTTTGTGTACCTTGACTTATCCTCCTCTCTAGACTATCTAAAGAGTGTACAGCCCCACATCAGTCTAATGCATAGGATTTTATCCCAGCTATATTTCCAACAAGCTTTGAATTTAAGACCACAAGGAAAAGAATAAACTCTCCTGATATCTAATCAACACGTTGTTGTTACGTGTAACTTTTAAATTTCACATACGAAAAACTGATTGAGACTCGTCAGAGTTAAATTGCAGATGAATTCTACTAATACAACTACGTTCCACAACTCAATCTAAACCAAGCGGTTCTTTCTTAAAACTGTCCAACTCCTATAGGTTTCTGCCACGACGCAATTAGGGGATTATTATGCAAATCATTTCTTGTATAACCCACACATCTAAATTTGGAGTCCCAAAAAAAAAAAAAATTGATTCAGTTTTGCTTATATTTTAACGATGACTTTGCTAGTTCCATTGTATCATATATTGTAAAAATGATTGTGTAATTCAGATATAATTAAATTATGTGGATAAATAATGATCTAATTAAAGTAGGATGACATGAATCTTCTCTTTTTTAATCAAAAGTTAGCAAAGTTCATTTATGGCCGCTGTTTCTATTTGAATAGCTATCAATTCACGAACACTTCTCATTAGTTGATTTAGCTATTAACTTAGATTGTACTCATGCAATCCATTGTCTAGAAATGAATGACATCGTGAAGCTTTTACTATATATTTACTTTTGTCTCATTTCAACCCTCTATTCTCTTTGTCATGAAAAAAAGGTTGGGACAATTTTTTTTCTTTTCCCTTCTCCCGTGGCAGGCTACAACACATCTCTCCAAATGTTTAGTGAGTATAATAGAAAGAACGAGACGGTCTATTAACAATATCGAATAAAGACTTCTAGGGAAATGATTATTGAAGAAAGTGAAAATTGGATGAAGAAGTGAGGAAGGCGACATAGAGAATTTAGGACCTTATATTAGATAATAAACTGAGAGAGAGAGAGAGAGAGATAAGAGGGTGGGCTGAAAGGTTGCGTGATCCAAGTAATCTAAGAATCCGTTCATTTTGCAAAAAATAATTTCTGGGAAAATGTTTTTTCTGGATTTTCCGGCGTTCGTTTCACTGAAAATGAATTCCTTAAGGAAAATATTTTCTATGAAAGGAAAAAAATTTTCTAAATTAAGGGAAAATGTTTTCCACTTTTAAATTCTTTGGGGAAAATGTTTTCTATGAAAGGAAAAAGTCTTCTAAATTAAAGGAAAATGTTTTCCCACTTTTGAAAAGTGGAAAACATTTTCCTCACTTGATCTCTCTTATCTCTTATCTCTACAAATTCTCACTTCCTCCTCCCCTTTTCTTTTTCTTTTTTTATCGTTTTCTTTTTCTTTTCTTTTTATCATTTTCTTTTTGTTTCCCATCTTCTTCTTTCTTGGCTAGTCGTCAGGCGTTGCCAAGTGAACCTCGAGCTCATCGATCTCAAGCTCATGCTCTGCACTCTTGCTTATCCTTTTTCTTTATTCATTCTACCTTGCAATTGTACATTACTCAGGCAAATGGCTCTACATGCTTTACTTGTCTTTTCTTTTGTTTATTAGAACACAAAAATGCAGGGGGAGAACATGCCACACAACTGGAAGATTCTCATGAGGGTTATACATGCTTTGCTTCTTTTTAAAATCCATACGAACATTTTTTAAAGTAGATGAGCATTTGGCAACAATGAGGGAATAAAAATATGAAGTAAGTTTGCATGGATTTCAAGGCAAGTTCATATTTGATGGATCTATAGGTCGGTAAGTGATGTATGCCTAAGTGGTGAAGTCTTAGAATATATTTTCCTTGTCGGACACTGGAAATATTTTCCAAAATATTTTCAGATTTTAGCTGAACACTAGAAAATATTGTCATTTTCCTAGAAAATGACTTCTGGGAAAATATTTTTCCGAAATAGCCCATTTTTCGTGAAACGAACGGACCTTAAATGAAGATTATATAAGTCTGAAACTCAAAAGTAAGGCCCTTTGAACGCGAATCTTCACAGTCAAGATTTTAGAAGGGCAATTTAGGAATATAAAAACTGGAGTAACACCTCAACCTTTTAATGTTGGAGTAATGTTGCCCATAAGAGGTCACAAATGTGCGACCAAGGAAATGCTAACCATTTAAGGAACCTACTTCAAGACATAGGGCATTTAAGGGCGTGCATGACAACGCTTCTTGACTGGGGAAGAGTTTCTTTTCAGAATTAGTTCTTTTATATTTCTATTCCAGGAAACAATTTATGAGTAAAAGAACCCGTTTGGTAACTACACAAAATTTCTACTTTTGGAATAGAAAAAGAATAGAAATGTGTTTGGTAACGCAACAATTTCTTTTTTGTATTTATTCGTTTTTTTATTTTTGCTCACGGATTCTAGACTGCTAACCGCCGCCGTCCACCGTCACCGCCGCCCGTCACTGCCTACCTGCTGGTGTCACACGACCGCCGGCCGCCACCGCATGATAGCTGGCAGGCGGCGGCGGAGGTCGGCGGTGGTGAGTGACGGTGGCAGAGGCCCGCAATCAGCGGCCGGCGATGAGCAACGGCGGTGGCAAGCGACGGCAATCAGCGGTTGGCGGTGGCTCCGAGCGGTTGAAGGTGGTTGTAGCAAGAGAGAAGAATAATTAAAAAAAATTACTTATTTCTAGAAATTGTTCCCGAGAGCAAAAGCAATTTTTTTTTGTTTCTCGTTTCTGTTCCAAATATATTTCTAGGCTAACTTTCTATTCCCCAGAATAGAAAAATAACTTGGCGTTACCAAATGGGGTTTTTTTTTTTTTTTGTTCCAAGGAACAAAAGAACATATAAATTGGGAGAAACATAAATATTACCATGCGCAGCCTAATAGGTCAGATACTCACAACCTAAAGAATTCACTTTAGGATATAGGTTACCACCAAAGGTAAGTGCTCACCATCTAAGGAATCCACCTTAGGATATAGGGAATGGAACTCACCACTCTATGAAATTCACTTTAGAATAACCCTCGAAGAACCAAGGTCAATTTGGGGCCTTTTCATTTTAGGTTAAATCAGAACATTTTGGACAAAATTGCCCCTTACATTGCTGCCGGAATAAGCATATGAGTTGCACATGCAAACTGGCGAACGGAGATTTGGTTGGCCAGTGAGCTTGCCCCTTATTTGGTAATAGGTTAGCCACTTTAGATTTTTATTTGAAGCAAAGTATGCTATGAGTCATATTTTAATAAAACGGCTCCACTTTATTCTCCTATTTGAATTTTTCCCAATTTTCAATTATACCGGTGTTTATTGTCACTCATGTTTGTGACTTTTATGCATAGGCTGTGGAAAAGTGGCTTTTCCCTGACATGAGAACCTTCAAACACTAGGGGAAATCATATTGGCATATATTCACGGAGGAGCACCGAGAGTTGCTTGTGAAAGGAGGGGAGTGGGTGAGGAACACAGCTCAATCATGTATGATCGTCTCAACTCTAATTGCTACAATATTATTTGGTGCTTCTTTCAATGTGCCTAAAAGTATTAGCAGCATTGCTGGAGATCCACCGTTGCTCACAAGGAAGGCTCTCATCATTTTCGAAATTTCAGATGGTTTAGGTTTGTTGTTTTCCGTGTTGGCCATCTTGATATTCTTAGCCATCTTAACTTCGCGGTACAAGGCGAACGATTTTCTTCACTCGTTGCCTACTAAGATCATGATGGGCCTTTCTTGTCTCTTCCTCTCTTTGGCTTGCATGCTGGTGGCTTTCGTTGCAGCTTACACTATCGTGCAGCAAAAGAGAGCAAAGTGGGTTTACATTACCTTTGCGTCGTTATCATTAGGCCCCCTTCTTTTATTCTTAGTACTCCAACTTCCCCTGCTATGGAAAATGGGTAAATCCACTTATGGAGGCATCTTTCGTCCCAAGAGCATTTGGAAGTGAGGCATTATTGCTGGACAAGATCGCATGATTGACCAATCTGATTTGAGAGTGTAGGTCTTTGTTGTAGTTGGTTGTAGTAGGGCTAATGCTAAACTGAATGTATTTCCTTAAAGTATTTGAACAATTACTATGCAGTATGTGTCATGCCTCGAACCCCGGGCACGTGCACATCCCTCGATGGTCGATTGAAAATGCGACATCTCAGGATGCGTCGCCGACCCATTCTTTTTATCTTTCTTTCAATTAAGCACATGTGGAAATGAATTAAACACAACACCTAGTCAATAAACAAACAATATGGATAGTCAATCAAAACAAAAGTTGCCAAAAACAACTTATTTATTTAACCACCGTTGTCCCTAGGACATTTAATGATTTACAAGTTCTTACATTGGCAACTTCCAACCAACCCTCTCAAAAACCTTCAAGGATCAGGGTCACCCTAAACTTCACTAATGGCAAGGCCAGCCAAAAGGTGTCACATCTTGCGCCCACCACATTCACACTTAACAGATCTCCATGCTACAGCCCTAAAAAATATTAGCCCATGACATGGTGCGATAAAATCTCAGCGAGTCAAAACCCTAAACCCCGATTAAGATGCAAATTCGCCTCAAATGCAATCCTAAGCACACACCATACAAAACTTACCTCGCATCGGCGCATACCTACACGTTAGCTCAACATATATACCATCATTAGTACAACAAGCGCGGTTTAATAACTGGAACAAATCATTTCAATCACATGAGTCCCGATTATAAGGTTAAACCGTTATGACACGTCATATACCGTGCCACACAATTTTGTCCCATCAGGCGCAACTATCACAACCATTCAAGCGCGTTCTAGTTATTACGACCCATCAGCCATTGTGACATCCCAAATTTCACCGACCTTCATTAGTGTAATTAGATCATTAGGAACTTAGATTAATTAGATTGGGCTAGAAAATGAACCCAATGGATCATGAGAAATGTGTGGGCTTGAGAAGTAAGTGGGCCACACGATTTGGACTTAAGAAATCTAACAAGTGATTATGGGCTTAGACTTGGCTTGAAGTGGGCCAAGGTTCGGAATTGTTAGATTTGTAAATTTAGTTTAGTGGGCCGGATTATTATAGATTAAGCCTGTTGGGCCAGAGATGAATATTTAGGCCCGAGTGATTTTATTTTCAACTAAGTTTATAAATTATAGTTATGATAATTTGATTAATGCTTGTAATGCTAATATCAATTTCTAACTTTAGCATTTTTGTAATGAATTCTTTATAGACTAACATTGACTAGTCGATATGTTATATATGTCATGATTGTATAATTATAAAAGAATTGAAATCAAGTAGAAACAAATTGAATTTGAGACAACAAACTTAGAGGCCACGATATCTCTCTCTCGTTTCTCCTTGCACTCGACACCCACGGTTTCATTCGCACAAACCGAGACATGCAAACTCAAGAGACATAATCATTAGCAAATTTCATCATTAGTCTAGCCTAGGGATTAGCTTTGTAGACCTATTTCCCTCTTAAGTTTCGTAACCCTCTCTCTCTCTTCAAGATCGAAACCCATCTTCATCTTCTTCTTTAGTGTTTTTCTCTCGGTCGAGTGGTGAAACCAGAAGCAAACCAGCAACCTTCCTCTTCTTGCATGTGAGATTTTGGTGTTGATCTTGAAGCATATTTGTGTTGTCTAATAACTGAACAAAGTAAGGAAAGATATAACTCTAAATTGAAAGTTATCCATTGTTTTGTCAAGAAAGCTTGCGGGTCTAACCAAATAGTGAAGGATTTGGTTTGTAGTTGTTGTTTTGTGGTTAATCTAAGCTTAGCAAGTGTTAGATTGAAGGTAGAAGTATTTGCATGTTACCTTTGAGTCTTGTATGTTTCGAAATCCAAGTGTGAGTATGCTGTTTTGTTGAGTGAAGTGATGAAATGGTTGCCGAGCGATTGGATTTGGTATAAATCGTGGTGAGTGAACTCACGAATGCAACAACACTTCGAGCCGAGTTTGTGGATTGATTATTTGTTAGAGAAAGACATGCCAAAGGTGCCTTAAGTTGCTGTGATTAGGCATTGAAGTATAGTAGAAGAAATTTGTGAAAAGTGGTTTAGTCAGGTTAGAAGCAAAGGAAATCGTGTACCTATTCTATTCTAGGTGAAAACGGTTGTGGAGTTTTCTATTTGTATTTATTTTCTTTATGTATGTTAATGGAATTAAGAAAGAAACCATTCTACATAATAGAACATCTATAAGATCAAGTTATACACGTAGCTATAACCATGTGAATATAAAAACATAGAGATAGAAGTGAATTTAGTAAAACTAGTATACTGTTTTTGTGAGAAACGGTTTGACCTTTACTAATTATGCGAATTTTCTGTATTTACCTAATTAGAATTGGACTTCGAATCCTTAATGAAAATTGTATAACACATCTTAAGGAATGCTGTGTCAAAATTTGGGATTAAATGAATAAGAGTTGGCTATAATTTTCTTTGTAGATAAAGAATCTGGACGTCGATACAAGGTGCTAGTAAAGATTATGGCAATTGTTAATCTTAATACAGTGACAATTAGACTTAGGTTTCTTCATGGGAATTGTCATTCTATGTCTTAAATATAACATACTAAAATTTGGTAGTATTTCAACAAGAATTGATAGGCCTTTTGTATCCGAAACCGAAACTGTACATTTAGCTAGTAAACTGTCTAGACTCGAGAACATATATTAGATGTTGTGTCTTTTATATTAGACTTGTATATAGAGTCTAATAACCTTCTAATAGATGTTAGTTGTGTAGGAGTAAGTCTCACATCTTAATTGAGATATATAAGTGCATATAGTATCATGTGTGTGCAATGAGTGCGGTGCATAGTGCTTGATTATGGGGTAAATATCTATTCGGCATGGAATGGGACATGACGTAATGGGTTTTATCTTATAATTTGGACATGCACGTGTGCTAGGTTCATGAGAGTTAGATAGATACTTTAGAGTCTTTTCTTTTGCATACGATAAATGCATTAATCAAAGGTGTGGTGGTGTGAAATGTGTGCATAAGTGAGTGAATGAACCCATCGGTACAGAGATACCGGTGATGCCCCCGGAAGTTTGGGATGCCCTTGCTGAGTGGCCTTGGATGCCTCGATAGAGAGATACTGAGATGCCTTGGAGTGAGATGCCTTTGTGTGTGATTAAGGATGCCTTAGTTGTGTGATACTGAGATGCCTCGGAGTGAGATACCCCTTGCTGAGTGGTCTTGGAAGGACCTCGATTGTGTGATACCGGGATGCCTCGGAGTGAGATGCCCATGATAGAAATATTGTGGAAGTTCGGATGAGGTAACTTCCGGAATTGACTCGATCAGGCCGGTAGAGTTCCGGTTAGTGATTGATCGATGGTGGATCATATGCTCACTAAATATAATTCTACTTGGTGAGTGAGTTCATCATTGTTGCATTGTTTCATCTTGATATTGAGCTTGAGAACGTGGTAGGTATATTTGATGTTTATGGATATATTTAGTATGTCTCATATAAAGTGATTACACATATGATGCGTTACAATTTCATTAGATTATATTCGTGACAATCCTATCTTAGTATCTTTAATTGTTTGGCCATGTTTCCCTTGAAATATTAATGACTGTGGATTGTTTAAGTTAGAGTTTTATCATTCTTTATTGGGCAAGGTTGTTTGCTCATACCTTACATTTTCAGATTGATAGCATGGATGTACCACCAGTAGCTCGATACGAGGCGGTAGTGCATCTTGATGTTTCTCTTCATGACGTGTATGATCCCGACATTGACATGGTTTTCTCCAAATATAAGGCTACTTTATGGATGGATGACAGTAGAGCTGACTTGATACCGATGAAGTTCGTTGCATGGTTTATCAACCATGAAGGGGAGATATTTGGCCATTTACCCTTTGGTGTAGGAGGACCTGGAGCGGGTATGGACGGCGCCTAGATGCCTTGGATCATGTAGAAGCTGACTATCTTTGGTTTTCTTCTATTAGACATGGGCTGGTGTGGGAACTTGTGGAGTAGATACCCTCACCCTTTATCCCTAACTTTTGTTACGCCTGACTTTTGTTATGTACATGTTGTATATATAGGCAATGAACATGGAAAGAGTCTAGGTTGATAAATTTTGTAAGCCTTGATGATGATGATAAGAAGAAATGAAGCTTCTCGTGTTCTTGTTTATGTGCAAGAATGATTTGGCCAATACTTAAAATATGAAGGTAGAGTGATGGCAGGATGACCTCATAACATAAACTTGAGATTTTAAATAATCCATGTTATACATGCTAACCTTCAATGGTAAACACTATAGATTATCCAAAGGAGGTTACAAGTTAGGCAAGAAGATAATAATAATTATAATTCCACTTGCGCTTAGTATTGACGCCCTAGGACATCATAGCCACTCTTTTTTGGTATCAGAGCATAGGATTTATCTTGAGTGATAAGGTGCGGTAGTGACTATGCATTAGGGTAATGATATTATCTTTGTAAGGAACAAGTAACTTATGTTACTCATAGGGTATCAGTAACAATTGTTGCAATTGTTACTTATTTGTTTTGTAAGGAGACTCGGTAGGCTAATGAGTAGTGACCGATGTGCAGAAACTAGGAATTGTCGGGATAAGTAGAAATGGACGAGGAATGGCTATGGATCCCCGTGTGGAAGGAATCTTGGAAGCACTTACTAATGTAGGAGCCCTATTGGAAAGGCAAGCCCAACAACAGGTAGGAGGTGACTGTAGAATGCAAAGCTTAGTAGAACAATTTCTGAAATTAAAACCCTCTAGATATGCTGGATTAGGAGATCCCGTAGAAGTAGAATTGTGGATAGATGAGATGGAAAAGATATTTGCATTGCTGAATTGTACTAATGCAGAGAAAGTATCTTTAGTAGAGTATCAACTTCAAGGAAATGCTGATTATTGTTGGAAAGCGACGAAAGGAACAATATTCACTGAAGGTGTGGATATTGTTGGAGAAATCTTTCCAGAATATTTTGAAGCAAACAAAACATTTCTATCAGTCTAGTCTGGATATTTGCAGACCGTCTGTTTACAGTTTGAAGACGTTCTGATCACCAGACTCAGCACTCAAGACTCAAGACTTAAGACTCGAGACTTTTCTCATTGACAGTCTTTCTGATCCAGTGACGAAGGAAATCCAGAGCCGAAGTTTATGGTTAAGGATTTAATCCTATCCTCTGGAGAAGATCTCTTGGTTGGATAAATCGGACTCTTTTATTTGTATCTAGATCAATTGAAGATCCGGTGGTCGACGAAATATTCTTGGAATGTTCTATTCTTGGAAACCAAGATCCTGATTGTATGGGCGAACAGGATTGATGGGCTATCGTCAGGTTCCTTTAATAGCTCGAATAATCTTCCTTGATTGATTCCGTCCAACGGGTAGATTGGAGGAATTCCTTTGGTAAGTGCCAACGGTATGATGGCATAAAGGAGTATAAAAAGGAAGACGTTCTAGTTGTGTAAGTAACGTGATCGATAGAGAAATTCCAGAGTCTGAAGCACCTTGATTATTAGTCGATACAGTTTGAGCGAAATTGTATACACAGAGAGTGTCTACACTTGGTGATACCTTGAGTGAGTGTGGTAGATCATCTACACCTAGAAATCAAGGAAGATCAACGCTGTAACATCTCTTTGTTCATAGTGGAATCCAGCCAATTGGCTGTCAGTGCAGAAGAGTGGACGTAGGCTTGAATCAAGCCGAACCACTATAAACCGAGTGTTCAATTCTCTCTTTCCCTTACTTAGTCTTGCGATTGAATTTTTAACTGTTGCAAATACTCTAATTGATATCGTGCAAGCTTCGAGAAATTTTAGTATACCTATTCACCCCCTCTAGGTACTCGTACTAGCTATTTCAATTGGTATCAGAGCTCGTGTTCTTACTTTGTTTGAAGTGTTTTACTTCAGAGTAAAAGATCCATGGCTAGTATGCTAGCACCAGGGCTGGTGGAAGGGCAAAGCAATACCAGACCACCCTACTTTGATGGAAAGGATTACAACATCTGGAAGAACAAGATGAAAGCTTTCCTACGATCAAAGGATCCTCTGGAATGGGACGTTGTGGAAAGAGGAATCACTCCTACTGCTGCCTCAATCTCTGAAAGAGGGAAAGAAACTGTTGAAGTCAGCGGAATGTCTCAAGAAGAAATAAACAAGAGACAAGCACTCGATGCTAAAGCAATTTATTCTTTATATTGTGCCTTGTCACCAACTGAATATAACAGAATATCTTCTTGTGTTACAGCAAAAGAAGTTTGGGACAGGTTACATATCACTTATGAAGGGACAGATCGAGTGAAGGAGATCAGAATTAACATTCTTCTTGGTCAATATGAATCCTTCAAAATGAAACCAGGAGAATCTATAACTGACATGTTTAGTCGTTTTACAGATATTGTCAATGGTCTTGAGAACCAAGGACAAAAAATTTCTGATCCCATGAAGGTGAACAAGCTACTGCATGGACTCTCCAAGGATTTGAATCATATAAAGACTTCAATAAGAGAGACGCAAAGAATTATGCCACTATCTGTCGACGAGCTGATTGGAACTCTTCAGTCTTATGAAGTGGAACGAATTAATGAAGACGAAGATCCAAGAGGTAAGAAATCCATTGCATTAAAATCAAATGATGATTCTGATGATACATATTCTGAAGATGATATGGACGATGAGGAGCTCGCTCTCATGATAAGAAGATTCAGAAAACTGAATAGAAAAGGAAGAAGGTTCAACTCAAAGAAACAAAGTTTGCAAAGACAACAGACCAAGTATGTTGATGATGAGGAACTAAACAAAGATGTAGTCAGCTTTGAATGTAAGAAAAAAGGACACATCAGACCCAACTGTCCTCTTCTGAAGAAGAAAAGAGGAAAAGCTGAGAAGTTTCGAAAAGCTCTCAAAGCCAAAACCTGGAGTGATACAGAGTGTGAAGAAAGTGATAATGAATATGCCAACATATGTTTGATGGCACATTCAGACTCAGACTCAGATTCTGGATCAAACTCAGATAGCGAATTCGAGGTAAGTGATTTTAAAATTCTTATCAAAGTCTCTAAATACATTGATGAACTGTGTTTTAGCCTTAAGACTTCTCTCAAAAGGATTTCCGAACTTAAAAATGAAAACTCAGATCTAAAACAAAAGAAAAACATTTTAGAAGAAAGAGTCAAAAGTTTAGACTTGAATGTTTTTACTCTTAAAGAAAAAGAAGATAATCTTTTGAAAGAAAATGCTTTATTAAAAACTGACTTATCAAATATTTCAAAGAAATTTTCGATAGGATCCGAAAAACTTGAAAAAGTTCTTTCAGTTCAAAGACCTTACTTCAATAAGTCCGGTCTAGGTATGACAGCAGAAACAATTCCTTTGATTGATTTTCCTAAAGTAAAAGAAAGAATTAAGAAAATACCGTCGAGAGAGGAATACAAAAATCATTTCAAGAAAGTTTTTGTAAAGTCTGTAAGTCGAAATGCTCTAAGGTGTTCAAAGTGTAACAGTCAAGATCACTTTGAAAAAGAGTGTCCTATGGTTTGGAAGCCTGTTAAGAAAGTATGGCCTAATAATGTTTATCCTACTAACACCAAAGGACCCAAGAAAATTTGGGTACCAAAGAAGGCTTGAGACTCTTTGTTAAATGCAGGTCTCTATCAAGAAAAAGGTAAAGTGGTATCTTGACAGCGGATGTTCAAGACACATGACAGGAGACTCAAATTGCTTCATAAAGCTTATTCAAGTGAATGGTGGAAACGTTTCATTTGGAGGAAACGTCAAAGGAAATATTGTGGGATTTGGAACTGTGAAAATAGGAAATCTCACAATAAGCAATGTTTCTCTAGTGGAAGGACTCAACTATAACCTTCTCAGCATTAGCCAATTGTGTGATACTGGTTTCAAGATCTCCTTTCAAGAAGGAATATGCTCTGGAATAAGTAAAGACTCTACTTAGTCTTTCATGGGTCGAAGACATGGAAATATCTACCTCTTAGACATGAAACTAAATGAATCGCAATGCCTAATCTCAATTCAAGATGAAGCAAGCTTATGGCACATAAAGCTTGGTCATGTCAACATGAAGCAATTAGCCAAAATCTCATCAAAGCAGCTTGTTCGAGGTTTACCCAAATTACCATACCAAAAGTCCGATCCATGCACACCATGTATTCTGGAAAAGCAGGTAAGAAATTCATTTAAGCCAATAAATCATGTCTCTACTAACCATGTACTACAGTTGCTGCATATGGATCTCTTCGGACCAACCAGAACCCAGAGTATTGGAGGTAAGAAATATTGCCTAGTAATTGTGGACGATTACTCCCGTTTTACTTGGGTATATTTCCTTGCAAGTAAGTCAGAAACCTTTTCGTATTTTGAAAAATTTGCTAAAAATGTTCAAAATGAAAAAGGATGTGTTATCTCAAGTATAAGAACAGATCATGGAGGGGAATTTGAAAATCAAGATTTTACAAAATTGTGTGATGAATCTGGATTTAAGCATGTGTTCTCCTCTCCATACACTCTTCAGCAAAATGGAGTTGTGGAAAGAAAGAATAGATCTCTTCAAGAAATGGCTATAACTCTTTTAATTGAAAGTAAAATTTCTTCACGATTTTGGGCTGAAGCTGTTTCAACAGCATGCTATATCATCAATAGAGTCTTCCTAAGACCTATTCTAGAGAAAACCCCTTATGAATTATTCAAAGGTAAGAAGCCCATTGTTTCATATTTTCATGTGTTCGGTTGCAAATGCTTTATATTGAAAAATGCAAAAGATCGAGTTGGTAAGTTTGAAGAAAGATCAGATGAAGGCATCTTCCTTGGATATTCTACATCAAGCAAAGCCTACAGAGTCTATAATAAGAAGAGCCAGTCTGTGGAGGAGTCGATGAATGTCAAATTTCAAGACTCTACGCAAGATGAATCCAGTCAGACTCAGTATGAAGAGTCTGAACCTACTCCAGACCCTCCAAAGCTTACAACTCAAGAAGTATCTCAGACTCTGGAAGACCAGCATCAAGATGTTCATGAAGATTCAAATAAAGAAAGAGATCATCATCCAGTCAAATCAACCAGTAACTGGAAGCATAAGTCCAGTCATCCCAAAGATCTCATTATTGGTGAAATTAATGAAGGAATTCGCACCAGATCCAAAAGACGTGAAGAGTCTAGTTCTGTGGCTCTCATTTCTGAAATTGAACCAAAAAGCATAGAAGAAGCTTTATCTGATGAAAGCTGGATCGAAGCTATGCAAGAAGAGCTCAGACAGTTCAACATTAATGATGTCTGGGAATTGACATCTAAACCGAAAGGTAAAACTATTATTAGAGCCAAATGGGTGTTCAGAAACAAGATGAATGAAAAAGGAAAAGTCGTACGAAACAAAGCAAGACTTGTGGCCAAAGGATATACGCAAGAAGAAGGAATAGACTATGATGAGACTTATGCACCTGTAGCAAGGTTAGAAGCTATTCGACTATTACTTGCGTTTGCTTGTTATAAAAATTTCAGGTTATTCCAAATTGACGTCAAAAGTGCTTTCCTAAATGGATTTATCCAAGAGGAAGTATATGTGGAACAACCACCTGGGTTTGAAGACCCAAAGAAGCCAGACTCAGTCTTCAGACCGAAAAAAGTTTTGTATGGTTTAAAGCAAGTACCTCGAGCTTGGTACGACAGACTAAGTAAGTTCTTATTACATAATGGTTTTGTCAAATGTAAAGTAGATACTACTTTATTTATCAAAAAGGAAAACAAAAGCTTTTTACTCGTTCAAATATATGTGAATGATATTATTTTTGGATCCTCTAATGAAAGTCTATGCTAGAAATTTTCTAAGTCTATGCAAGATGAGTTTGAAATGAGTATGATGGGAGAATTAACATTCTTTCTTGGTCTTCAAGTAAAGCAATTGAAGGAAGGAACTTTCATTTACCAAGAAAAATATGCTAATGATCTTGTCAAAAGGTTTGGATTGGAAAATTGCAAGAAGACTAATATACCAATGTCAAGTTCTATGAAGATAGACAAAGATGAAGAAGAGAAGAAAGTTGATCAAAAGCTGTACAGGAGCATCATTGGTTCACTTCTTTATCTAATTGCTTCTAGACCTGACATTTTGTTGAGTGTTTGCATTTGTGCTAGGTTTCAATCAGATCCTAGAGAATCCCATCTCAGTGCTGCAAAACGAATAATTAAATATGTTGCTTCATCTTCAAGCATTGGTCTTTGGTATCCTAAGAAGGGAGACTTTAATCTTCTGGGATATTCAGACGCAGATCTGGCCGGCTGCAAAGTCGATAGAAAGAGTACTTCAGGAACTTGCCAGTTGCTTGGAAGCAGAACAGTGTCTTGGTTTTCAAGGAAACAAAGCACTGTGGCTCTCTCAACAACATAAGCAGAGTATGTAGCTCTTGGAAGCTGTTGTTCGCAAATTCTATGGATAAAACAACAGCTACAAGACTTTGGGATTGAAGACTCATGCACAAAAATCAAATGTAACAACACAAGCGCCATCAACCTCACCAAAAACCCAATCCTTCATTCAAGAGCAAAGCATATAGAGATTCGACATCACTTCATTAGAGATCATATTCAAAATGGAGAAATCTCGATTCAATTTGTTGATTCAAAAAGTCAACTAGCGGATATATTCACAAAGCCTTTGGAGAAAAATCAATTCAACTTTATCCGTTCCAGACTCAACACTGTGAAGCTCGAAGAAGTTAAAGTCTAGAGACTCTCCAACCATCAGACTCTAATCTCTCAGACTCTAAATCCTCAGACTCAGACATTGATGGCTATAGACTGTAAGTTGCTATTTTATCTAAACTCGAAAAGGTATGATCTTTCGTTCAGTTATTTTGTAGTCTCCGTGAAAAACGAAGTCTTGTCTTTTCAAAAGGATTAATTTTGGCAGTTATTGATTTTAAAAAGAAGTGTTCGTACACTTTCCTTGTGCCGATTGAACTTCCTTTTTTCAAAACCGAGTTATATATATATACAGTTTTCATTTTCCAATCTTCAAAACCCTAAAAATCATTCTCCTCCCAATCTGATTTCTACTTTGTGTTCATCTTCGAGAAAGTTGTCATCTTTTCTTGGGAAAGCAAGCAAAGGAATCTTTCGACAAGGAAGGATGTCTTCTTCGAGGAAGTCTTCAAGAATCGCGAACAAGGGACCACAGAGAATGAAGGAGGGACCTACCCATTTCGATCTCACCGAAGAGGAAGAATTATCGAGTCGCAACAGAGCCCGATTCACTCTCCACCACGTCACTCAACGCCATCTACCCCACATGATGCGGGTCAACAACCGGAGGAAGAGATAATCGAGGACACAGACTTATAAGAGTCCAAAACCTCGTTTATTTACAAACTCTGTGCATTGAAAAGTACTAGGACTCCGTTGAAATACGTGGATGATTTTCTTAAAGACAAGAATTATGGGAATGAGTATATCTTTCTGAGAAAATGGAGGATTTGGGAATTGCTCCCAAGGGAAAGGCGAGGAAGCACTTGCAAACATTCCAAGTGACCCTCGTATGTCGGGACCTAATTGACCAAGGAAACGATGATGATGAAATGTTCATGATTTTCAACCTAGAATGGGTATTCTGTGAAGGTGAAGGGAAAGAGGATGGAGTTATTTAAATCAAAGGAAAGGAGAATTTGTTCTTCAGATCTGCTGAAACGAGGGGTGATAAACCCTAGGAGTGTCGATTTCGATTTTTTGGATGCCGTTAATGTAAACTTAAGGGAGAAGTTCAAACTGCTTCAACTTGAGCAATTTGCACCGATACCACGACGGTTATGCGCATTAATCATATTTCTATTCGAATCTCAAATTTCTAGATGCGAATAGAATATCATTCAGTGTTAGAGACCAGATTATGTGGTAGACGTGGACATGTTGGCGGACATAATTGGAGTTGAACGAGGACGTTATCAACCAATCAAAGTCTCATTGCTCGTGCCTCAATGGAACTTGTCAAGATAGAGATATCGAGGGAAGAATCATTTATTCAAGGATGCGTGCCATCAATATTGTGCTGCACAAAATTGTGATCAATTGCATCGCCCAAGTCTACATCAAAGACCGATGTGTCTAATTCAAGCAAAATTGATGTACGCAATCAACTCGGGAAGAAGTTCTCTCTCCTCACACTATTCTCTTCACATGTACAGAGCAATGACGAAGGACAAGGGACAATTGCCTTACCTGTGTCCGTGACCAAGATCTTCGACACATGAATATTGAACCGCCACATTCACTTTGTGTTCGACCGTGCGATAAGATGGTGGTAGGTTTAAAGATGTTGACGAAAATGCGTCTGAAAGAACTTTCCAAGGCAATGGAGAAATTCAAAGTGAAGACTCCGATGCCTGCTTCAAAGAGAAAAGGGAATGAGGCCATTGGTGCCCCATCCAAAAAGAAGAAAACACTCATCTTGGAGGATGAAGATGAGGAGGAAGATCTCACAATCACCTTGATAAGGACCAGACCAGACGTACTTCAAGAAACAGAGAGAAGAAGAGGAGCAAGCCAAGAACAGAGAAGAAGAAGAGTAGAGAGAGAAGGAGAAAGAAGGAAGAAGAAGGAGAGGAAGAGAAAGAAAAGTCTGCTGAATCTGGAGAGAAGGGGAATCAAGATACGAAGAGCATGATCATCACTCTTCCCCTTTTGATGTCCTAGAGACAGGGGAGTTGGCGAGCAAGAAAGGTCCACACCTCATGCTGCCATTAGTGAAGGTCTAAGACAATCTCCAGCAGATCCAGATGAGTTTCAAGCTTCTCAATTGCCGAAGAAGGACACGATACATCAACACCAAATCTGCAAGATTATACAAGTGCCATCGTCTGCATTTACCCCATCTCGAGAAAGCAAATGTACGCAGACGGACAATTCGCAGATTTTGTCGTATTCTTGAGGTTCTTCCGAAATGCGGGGCCAAATCTATGCTCTGGACTGTGAAATTCAAGCCATGAAGAATGTTGGACAAGCATCTTGATTACCCGGAGGACAAAATGAAAGACCTAGCTCTACAACTTCAAGTGCCAAAGGAGAAGAGGTAGCTCATCTAAGGGAAGACTTGAAGAGGCTAGAAGGCATAGTCCAATGGGAGATTTCCAGATCGTGCGCATTCCCAAGCAGACTGACGATTTTCTCACCTTTTTAATGATGACAAAAAGGGGGAGAATTGCAATTTGAACGAACTTTAAACTTGACTTTAAATTTGTTTTCGTGGTTATGTTTGTTTTTAGTATGACTTGACTTGAGTGAACTGAATTATCTGTGGATTTTGATGCTTGACTATCTGCATTTATATCAAGTGTTGTCATATGGTATTACTCATGAAAGACTAACCAATTTTCTGTGGATGCAGAGTCTGGTTGTTTTATTAATCTTTTTGAGATAGCCGATTACTTGAGAAATGTTTTTGTAGGTCAAAGTTGTTCAAATCTAAGAAAGTTTTGTCACCATCAAAAGGGGAGATTGTTGGAGAAATCTTTCTATAATATTTTGAAGCCGCCGTTTCTAGTCTGATATTTGCATTACGCAAGACGTTGATCACCGACTCGGACTCAAGACTCAAGACTTAAGACTCGAGACTTTTCTCATTGGAGTTTTCGATCCAATGACGAAGGAAATCGAGCGAAGTTTATGGTTAAGGATTTAATCCTATCCTCTGAGAAGATCTCTTGGTTGGATAAATCGGACTCTTTTATTTATATCTAGATCAATTGAAGATCCGGTGGTCGATTAAATATTCTTGGAATGTTATATTCTTGGAAACCAAGATCCCGATTGTATGGGCGAACGGGATTGATGGGCTATCGTCGGTTCCTTTAATAGCTCGAATAATCTTCCTTGATTGATTCCGCCCAACGGGTAGATTGGAGGAATTCCTTTGGTAAGTGCCAACGGTATGATGGCATAAAGGAGTATAAAAGGAAGACGTTCTAGTTGTGTAAGTAACGTGATCGATAGAGAAATTCCGAGTCTCAAGCACCTTGATTATTAGTCGACAGTTTGAGCGAAATTGTATACACAGAGTGTCTACACTTGGTGATACCTTGAGTGAGTGTGGTAGATCATCTACACCTAGAAATCAAGGAAGATCAACTGTAACATCTCTTTGTTCATAGTGGAATCCAGCCAATTGGTGGTAAGAGTGGACATAGGCTTGAATCAAGCCGAACCACTATAAACCGCGTGTTCAATTCTCTCTTTCCTTTACTCAGTCTTACGTTGATTATTATTCGTCGCAAATCCTTCAATTGTCTAAGTATTGTGCAATCATCACGAAAAATCTTTTATATACCTATTCACCCCCTCTAGGTACTGTACTAGCTATATCGATATGACTTGGACTGGATTTGTAGGAGTTTTCTATAGTAAGTATTTTTCAGACTGTGCAAGGGATAAAAAGGTAATGGAATTTATGCAGTTGACCCAAAATAACTTGACTGTAGATTAGTATGAGGCGAGATTTGCTGAGCTCTCTAGATTTGCCCCTAGATTAATAGAATATCCAGATGATAAGGCTAAGAGATTCTTAAATGGGTTAAGGCCTGATATAAGAGGACGATTGGTGCCTTTGAATTTGAAGGATTATGGTGAGTTGTATGAAAGGGCACAGCTAGTGGAAAGAGATTTGATGTCAAGAAACCAGACATCGGCATATCAGGCAAGAGCACAATCTCGAGGAGACTCATCGAATTTTCGTTATAATAAAAGATCTCATCAAGTTGGAAAGTGACCATTTGTGCAAAACAAGAAGAATGAGATTGAGAATCCTAGAAAAGTGTGGAATAATCAACCAATGGAACGACCACAGTATGGTAACAATGAGTGTCGCCGATGTGGTAGATCACATGGATTTGGACCATGTTATGGAGCAAATGCTTGTTTTAATTGCGGACAATTAGGGCATTATATTAGAGATTGTCTTCAGAAAAGAATGCAGCAGCCACAACCATAACAGAATGCAGGTAGACCATTACCACCAAGAAATAACCAGTGACCACCAGCTCAAGGAAGAATTTATGCGATTACTAAGGACAAGGTTGAAGGGTCTCAAACAGTTATTACAGGTATCATTTCCCTATCCAATCAGAATGCTTATGCTTTGTTCGACATGGGAGCAACTCATTCCTTTGTATCTGCTCAATTTGTGTGACTGAATAAGATGGAACCTGAATTGTTAGAAGCACCTCTTAGTGTCTCTACTCCATTAAAGGATGTCATTTTATCTACTTCAGTGTGTAGAGATAGTGGAATCCTTATAGGTGGACAAAACTTGTTAGTTGATCTGATGGTATTAGTTATGTATGACTTTGATGTAATTCTGGGAATGGATTGGTTGCATAGACACCGAGTTAGTGTGGATTGTTATAGGAAGATGATTCGATTTGACCCACCAGATAGGCCAAGTTTTGAATTTTATGATGGAAAGACAACCCCCTCTATACCTCTTATTACTACATTAGAAGCCCATAGACTTCTTAGAAATGGTTGTCAAGGGTATTTGGCATATGCAAGTGAACAAACCAAGAAGGAAGTACAACTTGAGGATATCCCTGTAGTACAAGAATTTTCTAATATATTTCCCGAGGAATTGATAGGATTACCCCTAGAGCGAGAGATTGGTTTACTATTGAATTGGCACCTAGTACAAAACCCATATCGAAAGCTCCTTATAGGATGGCATTGACAGAATTAAAGGAATTGAAGGTACAATTACAAGAATTACTTGACCAAGGATTTATTAGACCAAGTGTTTCTCCGTGGGGTGCACCGGTGTTATTTGTTAAAAAGAAAGATGGATCATTACGCCTTTGTATTGATTATAGGCAATTGAATCAAGTGACAATTAAAAATAAGTACCCATTACCAAGGATTGATGACCTATTTGATCAATTACAAGGAGTGTCAGTTTTCTCAAAGATTGACTTAAGATCAGGATATCATCAATTGCGGATAAGGAAGGAGGATATTCCTAAAACAGCTTTTCGAACTAGATATGGACACTATGAATTTTTGGTTATGCCATTTGGACTAACGAATGCCCCAGCAGCTTTTATGGACCTTATGAACAGAGTATTTAAGCCTTTTCTGGACCAATTTGTGATAGTCTTTATAGATGATATTTTGGTGTATTCAAAGGGACAAGATGAGCATGAAGAACATTTAAGGATTGTGCTGCAAACTCAAGCACACCATTACTCAGGATGGGTTCACTACCCCATGTAAACGCATCAGGGTATTTAGGTGATCACACGAGCACACCATTACTCAAGTCCATTGTTATCTTCCTCATTAGCCAAGAACACCAAAATCTCTTTTCAAATTATAAACTTTGCAACCCCTTTTTTTTTTTTTGTTCAAAACCTTCAGAAATAAATTCGTACGCAGTCACGTACTCAAAATCAAACCGTCAAACTTTACACGCTTCTACTATAAAACCTCCTCGTTTTATTGAGCACATAAAATTCGGCGTCCAAACCCGACACCTTATTTATTTTCTATTTTCTTTCCCAACCACCCATTTTTTAGAACTAAATTGGGTAATCCTTTTTTTTTTTGTTCAAAACCTTTGGAAAGAAATTCGTAAGTGCTCACGTACTTAAAATTAATCTGCCAAACTTTGCACGCACCTAGTTTAAAATCTCATTGTTTTATCGAGCAAACAAGTTTTGGTGTCCGGACTCGACACCTTATTTAATTTCTATTTAATATCCCATAAGATCACCTTTTGCAATAGTAATAAACAACCAATATAGAGTAATCAACCTCATGATATCACACATGAGTTCTCAGCATGCCAAACATCAACCAAATCACAACATATTCATTATCCAGCAAGCAAAACACCAAGTACAACCACAAAACTACAATCAGCCCTAATTGGCAGAAACCGAGCCACTCGTGCGCCTCCAAGTTTAATTCCAGAAATAAAATCAAACGAGCTCAAAAGATTCTCAAATTTGAATATATTCTAAAAGACCCTTAAAAGAACTTTTTTTTTTGTACAGACATCTTAACCCAAATCTTTCTAGATTAAGAGGAGTAAATCGCCCAAACCGTTACAAAAACTATGTCTGTGTCCAGAAATTCTGTTTTCCAAAATCAGTTTGGTTTGAGATCCAAAACTTGGTCGTTTGATCTAAAAGTTCACTATGTTAAACTAAAAGATGTGCTGAAAATTTTTTGTGAAGAAACTCTTTTGAAAATCGAACCTTAAAAGTTGATAAAAATCCTTTGAACATCAAAAGGTCATTGTTTCTAAAACAATCCGAGATTATGTTTTGCAAATAACGAAGTTGAAATCTCATCCTTTTAAATCCCTAAAATCTTGAGTAAAATATATATTATAGTTGAAGATGTTTATAGCATTTCTCAATAAGGAAGTAACCCTAAAAATCGCAGCACATTTTTCCCCACAAAAATAGCAAACGACGAAGGTCCAGTAACCAGATCCAAGGGAAATCCACTAAATTAGACTAAACCACCCTCATTAGTGCTAATCTAACAAATTAAATTAACGCTAATCCATCTTAAGGCTAATATAACCAAACTAAATTAACACTAATCCAACTTAAGGCTAATCTAATTTAACACTAATCTAATCAAGCTAGTTAACACTAATCTAACCCCCTAAGCACAATTAACAACCTAATTAAGGATTATGGAGTTAACTCACCGGAATTCAACAGCGACGGCCTCATGGCGATGGCGATACGAAGGTGGTGAAGACCCGAGCCTACTGCATCTCCAACAGAGGCCTAATGGTGAAAGGAAAACAGCCCACAAGCTCATGGTTTGTGGTTGGTTCGGTTCTGTGGAGCTGGTCTCAGCTTGGCTTGGGCTGAGCTAGTGGTTATGGTGGCTAAACGTTGGGCGTAGAGGAGCTATTGAGTGGTGTCGTTGAACTGAGGTTGCTGCTAGAGCTGAGGAGTTGGCAGGCTAAGCTGGTGGCGTGCGGGGTTGATGGGTGAAACAATAAGGGCAGCAAGGTGGTGAGGTGCTGCAGGTAGGGGCTGTGGGATGGTGCATTGGTGGGAGTGATGGAGAAAATGGGATGTGGCGTGGAATGGAGAGGGATGGTGGGTGATGAAATGGTGGTGGATGATGGAAGAGGGGGCAGCGGCGATGAAGATGAGATGAAGATGCAGCAACGAAGAGATGAAATAGAAGAAGAGAGGAAGGAGAGAAGGTGGGCGGCTGTTCTGCAGAGGATGGAGTGCTCGCATAAGGGAGGAGAGAGGGAAGAAGGAGGGGAAGGGAGTCAAAGAGGAAATATCTTGGCACTTGAGTGCTTTGACACAAAGGTCTTCAGCCCTCAAAAGTCCAAGCAACATCCAATGGCTAATTTCCTCTCATTCCTTCACAAATAAGGTCTTTTTAGTGGCCAAATACAACAATTCAGTGGCTAATACGAATTTCTTCTCATTTTCCAAATTGCCAAAATTGATTTTCCGTAAAAATTTCGAGCTCAACAGAAATTTCGCAAAAGATGAGACGAGGTCCTAAAAATAAATTGTGACACGCTCGAACGTTCGATTTCCGAAATCGAATTCAATTTCATGATTAAAATCGATCGGATGCGATTTTAGCCTACCGAGTAACTTTTAGGGATTTATCGCGTTCGACCCATGGTTGATAATTTTTTATCCACGTTTGTGCATCTCCGACTCGTAGGTGACTTTCGGTTGTCGTAAAAATCTCAAGGTTTTAATTAGAGCACTGAGTATAAAATCGATAGAAAATCAGGTTAGTACTGTTCGACGAGAATCTTGCAATTAAACGGAATCACCCGCAATTCAATTACATGATTCCAGCAAATCAACCTATATTTGATCACAATTCGATTATAACAGTGTCGTATTGACTCTTGCCGATTATTATGGTCGAGCAGTCGATTTCCAATCGAATTCTCAAGTCCGCCACGTTTATATCCCTTAACGACTTCACCTAATATGTTAGTTAACTCGTGAGTGATCAGCTTAGAAGTAAGACCATAGGCGCGTCGACAAAAAACCCGATTCATATTATCGAAACGGGGATGTCACAGTATGTTTCCCTACCTTCTTACGGAAGATCTATTCATAGAATGATTTGATCAATCTAAAATTACAGCCTATAGATTCTCAAATTTGAATTTACAAATACATAAACCATTTTTTTTTTAACATTCAGTACCAAAATATGCTCAATCTTGGAATATGACCTTTTAAAAGTATTAGTTTTCTTATAATAATGTAGGTGCAGGAATTTTTCCATCAAATATTCAGCCTCCTGTCATTTCAAAATAGAATCTATATGTCATGGGAACAATTAGTTTAAACATTGACTATCAAACTATGCGCAATGAATCACGGAATAAAACTTTTTAAAGATTATTTTTTTTTTCATAGCTTAGAGGCATGACTTTGTTCCATTAACTTGAAAGTTCAACCTTTTTTTTTTTAAATTGAAAAAATTAGCTTTACTTTTATGGATATTTTAAACCTATATGTACATACACAATTATTTGAAACGCACTATTACCAAAATACGCGTGATATCATGAAATAAATTTTTAAACATTTAAATTTATGAATATACGGGCTCTGGAGTTGAGCACGCTCAAAGTTTCAACGAAACGCGGATGCAAGGGAAGGGACGGTCGTTTACTCAACATCCCTTCTTTTTTCTATAACCGTGTCTGTCTACTCTTTTGAAGCCACAAATTTTTTTTTTTTGGGCTTTCACATTATAATTCCAGATATTATTCAGATTCTAAAAACCTGACAAGATTGTTTTTGAAATTATATGCATACATTTGTATGTGGTGAAAATTAAAATATTTAAAATTTTAAAAAGTCAAAATTTATGAAATACCAGATTTATGGAGAAAGAAAATCAAAAGTTCAAAGCGACAAACTTGCAGTCCGTCTACAATCATCTCGGGAAGCTTTATCAGCTATTGTTCATGCGCAAGGCAATACAACCAAGAAAATGACAAATCAGGACTTAGATTCATCAGTCACTACAATAAACGGAGAACGGGGTCTAACTTTCCAATGATAAGTGGAAATTTTTGCCATAAGAAGAGACTTCACGAGCCATTGAGTGGCAGAAAGATATGATAGAGAGAGGTCTTCATCATCATCATCGTGGCTTTTCTCTATGAGTTCATGTTGTGGGATAGAAGCGATCGTTAAAAAAGAGAGGAGAAAATCATGAAGATAGAAAATTTGAGAGAGACCAAAAATTCTTTCTTCTTATTGAAGGTCACGTCCAAGCGCTAGAAAGACCCGTCAGCCTCGTTTCCTTTTTCACCGTGACACCACACTGGCCTTCGCCATGCACGATCAGTGATCCTTGTGCTCCTCCATCACCTCCTGCGAAGCCCGGCGACTTATCTACTCTTTGCAAGTCCTTATGACGTCCCGCATTCATCTTGCTTAATGGACGATGACGACAATCATTAAGCTAAGTGGAGCATCTTTTTCTTTAGTTTGATCATGAGCGATTCCTTTTTGCTATTCAAATTTTTGTAATTGTGTTTTCGTTTCTCGTCCAGACTGAGCTCTTGCAGAAAAAAAGAAAAGAAGAACAGAGAATCGCAAAAGAGTTAACGAGCAAAAGAGAGGAGGGGAATTCGCAATCATACCCACAGAAAAGTGCTTGGAAAGTTTCCAAAAGTGGCGAAGCTCTCCCTCTATCCCTCTCGGCATTGCCCCTCTCCAGGGGTCTCCCTCCTCAGTGCTCCAATTCTGGCGGTTCTCCAATGAAGGCGTCACTGCCCAGCATTCCTCTGGAGGTCGTTATTGCTGATGACCATGCCTTGCCCCGTCATCGGTGGCCAATTTATTACCTCACACTCTGCCTTTCTGCCACGACCAGCAGCAGCCTTGGCACCTTGCTCAGCGGCTTGTCAACCTTTAACTCTCGGCCTCACCATCGAATCTCCATCAAGCCGGGCGTTCTGCACCTCCTTCCAAGGTCGATTCCAGTAACATCAATCTCCCTGCCGTCGTGCTTCAGTCTGACATCCAGCGAGCAACCTGCCAGCACCGACTACATAGCCGTTGTCTGTGTATCATCGTCCATAGCCACGCCTACAAGCTCCTGGTGATAACCCGCACCTGTGCCAGTGTATCAGCTTTTGTTGAGCCAGATCTCAGCCCTTACCGTGAGCCACACCAGCGTGGCCGATCCTTGGGTCTTGCACAGCTATTTAGGGCGCGTTTGGTTGTGTTTCTGTTCAAAAATTGTTCCAGGGAACAGAAATAGAAAAAAGTATTTCTATTCCGGGGAACAATTTTTGAACAAAACAACGCGTTTGGTAAACTTGTTCCGGGAATAAAAAATAAACAGAAACATGTTTGGTAAATTTAGATAATTTTTTTATTTCTTTTATTTTTTATATTTTTTTCTTATTTTTCCTTTTTTTCTTTTTTCTTTTTCTTTTTCTTCTTTTGGCCGGCGACCTCCGGCGAGGCCGAGCTCGCCCAGCGGCGGGCGAGGCGCGGCCTCTGATCCGAGGCCGAGGCGAGCTCGGCCTCGCCGGATCTGGGCGAGATCGAGCTCGCCCAGCGCGAGGTCGGCCTCGCCTTGATCCGGCGAGGCCGACTGCGATGGTCCTGATCAGGTCGGCCTCGCCATGGCGATGTCGGTTAGGGCCAGCCAGGCTGTCGGCCTCGCCGGATCTGGGCGAGCTCGAGCTCGCCCAGCCATGGCAAGGCCGACCCTCGCCCAGCTACGGCGAGCCTCGCCGTGGCTAGGCGAGGCCGCCGTCCCTCGTCGGCCGGTCGCCGGCCATGGCCGAGGCTCATGACCGGCCAAAAGAAAAAAGAACAAAAAAATAAGAGAAAAAAAAAGTGTTTCTCAAAAGTATTTCAGAAACAAGAAACACAAAATTTGTGTTTCTTGTTTCTGTTTCCTTTTTGTTCCTGGGAACAAAAGAACAAAAAAGGAACAGAAACGCGTCCAAACGCATTTCTGTTCCTTTTTTGTTCCCATGAACAAAAAAACAGAAAAAGTGTTTAAAAACAAAAAAAAGAAACACAAACAAACGGGGCCTTAAGGACCACCCAAGGCCTTGATCTTTCTCTGTTGGTTTTTCCGACGCTCCAATTCAGTCCATCCACGAAGCCTTGCTTGTCCTTGTCATTAGTGTAAAATATTTGTGTAGCATTTTATTCCAATCACGAGTTCTAATTCTTTTTAATGAATAGATCCGATCGCAACTTCGAATATGGAATTCAAAGGGATCAAATAGGAAATGATACTTTGAATCATAGAACAATAATGAAATATACGATCAACCAACATTTATCGAATTTGAAAATTCCTAATGAGGTTAAGGAAATAACAATCCAAATATCATAATGGCGTAACTGAAATAAAGAAAATGCACAAATAACAATTCAACACTTGTTTACAAGGATTTAAACACAATTTCCCTTTTGTTTTCTTTTAAAGATTTTCACATATTTTTTAGGAAAAATCACTCAAAGAGCTTTTTTGAAGCTTTTTCTGGGTTTTGGAAAAAAAAAATTCGGAAATTTTAATCTTTTTAAAAAAAAATATTCTTAATATTAAAATAATAATGTAATATTACATTATAAAATAAATGAACCCGGGTCGGACCTTCGCCTCCTACCAGGGTCGAAGCCAGCCAGGGCCTGCCTCCCCGGGTTGCGAGACCCCCCAGCCGGACAGGAGCTGATTTGCGGGCCTAGTCCAGTTGAGAAGAAATGGGTTCGCCCCCTAAAAAGTCAATAAACTAAATCTAGCCCAAGAAAACAAAATAAGCCCAACATGCCTAATTCTTCTCAGCCCAGAGACCAAACCCTAAAGACCGACCGGATCCGACCCGAGACCCCCTGGCGTTCTCCTCATTCCTTGCGGCACCCTCTGCTCTCCGCAGTTTGGCCAACCGAGACAGCGGCGCCGCCCTCCTTGGCCGGGCTACACGCCCACTCGGGCGTTGCCTTGGCTGGCCCAAGCCGCGGGCTTGGTCTTTTGCCCAAGTCGCCGCTCCTCAACCGGCGTTCTCGTCGCCGGTGTCCTCGGCCGGACACAGTAACAACGACGGAGGCAACGGAACAAATGAATGGCCAACACTCGGGGAATCCGGCATCGCAGGAGCGCCACCGGGGAGCATGACACGCACGGACGACTCAGCTCCGGCCAAAACAGGGAAATAAAACCCAGATCTCATTGCGGCCTTTTATCGAACGGCTCAAGTGCACTACCTAAACGAGAGAACCTGCGACGACGCTCTCGTCGACGAACCAGAATACGCACGATGGCGTAACGAGGGACGGCCAGGGGCCGGAGCTCGCGTTAACCGGGTGGCCGCGAGCTCCGGCCCAGCACGCTCAAAAGACAGGGTAGGCAAATAGCAGGGCTTACTCGTTCGGGGAGGGTGTCGGCCTAGAGAGGTCGTCGGACTTGGGTCCGCGTGTGGCTGAGATGTCGGCCAAGGCTCTCTAGTTCGCGGTCTCTCTCTCTCTCTCGGCTCCCGGTTTATCTCTCTGAAAAGCTCCCGAGATCTCTCCTACTTTCAGCCCCGATTTCTCTCTCATCCATCGCTCTGCCCTCAACTGAGCTCGCGGACGTCCTATTTATAGGCCGAGGAGGCCGGTCGACGAAGGCTTCCGCCGCCGGTCCTTGGCGCGCCGACCAGCCCTGGTGCGGCCGAACCGGCGTCCCCTCGCCGTCCAGTCGCAAAGCAGGTCTCCTCTGCTCTGCTCCTCAGTTCGGCGGCATTGAGGACGCTTGCTCTCCCGTCCCATCCGTCGCCGGCCTACTCTCCTCTCTCTGCTGTAGGGCGTCCTCCTCCGCGCGTCATCGGCCTCTGCGCGGGCGGTGTGCAGGGCGAGTAATAAGAAGATTGAGGGTGAATGAGCCCGTGCCTGTGCAAGGGGAACAGAAAACCTAAGGGGGCTGGGGCGAAAGCCGAGCCCCCTTCTCTCTCTCTCTCTCTCTCAAAGCTTTTTTTTTTTCCCTTTTTAATATTCTATTTATCTGAAAATAGGTAAAATAAAGGGAAAATAAAACTTAGTGGATGCAAATAACGTTAATGCCTAGATGATGTGAAAATCCTTTTTGTTAGGGCCAATTTGGTCCCTAATTTTCTTATGCAATTTTATCTTAAATATTTTAACCAAAATTTAGGTGTTAATATTAATGCCTTGCTACTCTTATAGAAATTCAAACTTAAATTTTGGAACAAAGGATAGCACAAACAACATAACAACACTTGGCCTAGCAATGATCAACTATCATGTCATTAAAATCAAGAATACCGTCTCTTGTCAAAAGTTCATATAATAGACAGAAGGATATAAGAAGCACCAAAAGTTGTGTACGACATTCACTTAAGTGTTGAAATTTTCTGTCAAATCACTTAAGTGCTAAATTGGAGAAAAAAAACGATCACTTAAATGCTAATGGCAAGAATTTTTGGCAAAAAATAATACGTGGCTTTTATAATTAAAAATTTTATATGACTTGGCATATTATTTAAAAAATTTAGTCCACGTGGCATTTGAACCTAATGTGCTAAGCATTGAAATAATCACTTTTCAACAATGATCGACACTAAAATAATCACTTTAAAGGAAATTTGACATTCAAACAATTACTATTTACAACTTTTAGACGATGTCGTTTAGAGGTTCTAAGTTGATTGGGCATGCCGACATGCCACATAGGACTGAGAAATTAATAAAATATGGTCACATCGGATTTCCAATGACTCAAATCCAAGTTAGCACTTAAGTAATCCAAAAAAAAAAAAAAACTTTTCGCACTCAAATGAGCGTCGTATACAACTTTTTGCATTTCTAAGTCCTTCTCCCTAAGTCCTCACCTACATCCTCAGGAGTAATGTTCAATCATGTCCCACCATAAATATTATCATAGTTACTAGGTGGCTCAACATGAAAAAAAATATATAGAATGACTTTTAGGGGATATAAATCTGACTTTTAACTGAATTAATTGACATCGGACAAGAAATTTGAACTCAAACTTAAAGAAAGCCATGATAATACGTTTAACGCATAAGATTTTGTCGATGGTATGCTGGATGAGTTTATTGATCATGAAAGCATGGCTCATTGAATGAAATGTCTAAAGAGCATATTAGTTATAAATTTCCAATGGATAGAGCAAGGACTAAACCGATTGATTACTAATAGAAGGAGCTCGTGTTTCCCATATAAGCCAATTTCGAGCTGTCTTCATTGAGGAGTCTTTCTTGAGAAGGCTGGCATTTCTTTGTTGAATTCTGAAAGAAACGGGAATCATCCCAGGCTAGTGAGGAAAAAATTCATGTAAAGATAAGGAAATTGATTTTGCATATGTTGGACGAGTGAACTTCTTAGCAGTTTGTTTTTGTTTATCAAGTTCAGTTGGGCTACCTGACCACATGCGTTTGTCCGACCACAATAGCAGATCATCATCAGATCTATCTCTAACAGCAGATGCCTGGTCTGTAAGTGTTTGGCCAACAACAATTGCTCATGTAATGCCTGTGTCATTCGTGCTAATCAAATGTGTAAATCACGCAAATATCCGTATTCCGACAGCCAATATGCCCGTCATCTAAACAAACTTGGGAGATAACTTCCTTTATATTTCTCTCAGTCAACCTCGCACACATTTACACGAGCGCTTTGTGTTTGTTCTTTTCTCGCGAGTTCACATGGCACAACGAAAACAACTTCCTTCGTGTCTTTATATTATTTGTTAGAATGCGTCTGCTTCTTTGTACTTCATTTGCCCATGCTTTTAGGAAGAGGAAAATAACTCCTCTTTTCATCAAGGCAAGGGGGCGAACGGAGGAAACCTTAATAAGGGCGGATTAAGCTTAACTCGGACGGAGCAATTAATGTTTGTGGAGAACAGAGAAGGAGGAACGAGTAGTCTTTTGAGAGATCACCAGGGAAACTGGCTAGCTGGTTTCTCTCGAAACACAGGGAAAACAAACGCTTTCACTGCTGAGATTTGGGAGTTAAAAGATGGAACTAGACTTATTGTTGTGAATAGTGTAGGGATTTCTCTAGGATATTTTCTTGTGTCAGAGATATTTCAATAATTTTATTCATTCTCCGCATCTATCAAAATTCCGCGCATATCTCGCTTTGATTATGCATATTTTGATTCAAATGTTATAGATAGTCATCTAACAAAACCTATATATAAGCTCCTGTATTTTTCTTCAAGATGCCTTGAAATATATAGAAAATTCCATAATTCTCTCTTAACAACAAACGGTCTCACGATCTTTGCGGAGAACCTCTCCTTGTCAATGTGCAAGAAACAGGAAGGAACGTTGGTGTAACAAATTGAACATATACACTGAGAAGCAAACGGATGAGCGGATGCTGTCGATAGATTTGGAAAAAGAGAAGCATGTGCGGTTTACCATGGTCATTAGCTCTCCAGATGTTACTGAAGACATTTTGTATAAGATGCACTTGACAGAACTTCGACTACGAAAATAAAATAACTCCTCTTAACACCCCTTGGGATTTTCTGAAAATGATGGAACGGCCCAACTCAGAAGTCCAACAAGTTGTATAAACAACGGAACCCGAACAGCGGATAGGTTTCCGAAGATGTTGGTAATTTAAAATCCTACTGGTAAGAAAATTTAATTCAGGATTTTAGCAACGTCCAAAAGAATTGGTAAATGACCAACTCCTCTAGAATTGTACGAGGACAGTTAGCGATTTAGCAACACCATAATAAGCTTATCATAAATCTATTTAATTAACAACTTACCAACTTCTTCAAAATTTTACGACACGGTTAGTAAAATGCTAGTATTTTACCAAAATCGTAATAAATTAATAATAAGTAACTGGCATCTTTTTAATCATAGAAGCCTGAATTTACTATCTTCTTGCTAAATTAGTAAATTACCAACTTCATCAAAATTTTACAAGTACGGTTAGTAGATTGCCAACGTAATAATGAATTTATCTGATTTTACATTTTATTTCTTTACAATTAATTTTTTTTTTGGAATCACTCCTTCGCAAGCCTCTGGCAAATGTGACATTTGAAGCCCAATAACCTAGATTGACCCAAACTTTTCAAGGGCCTGTCTGTTCTTGTTCTTTAAAAAGTGTAAAAAGGAACCCGTGATTGTCCGCCAAAAGGTAAATATTTTCCAACTTTTAAAAGGTAATGAAAATTTTAATATGAATCTAACCTTCGACGTCTACATGTTGACTATATTCCAGGCGTTACAAGCTAAAAAAGCCAAAGTGCGTCGCTACAAGATTTAAATTGAGTAAGAGGAAAAACGTAAGAGTCTATCTAGACATGCCCCTAGAGAATTAATAGAACTGAAGGCTAAGCAAACAACAATACATGGTCTTGTTTCAGGCGTTACAAAGAAATCAAACACATCCTATGTAACTCCTGCAATTTAGTGATTTCTATTACCAAATGATCGTTAAGCAATAAAAGATGGCATCGCCCGACCATTGTTCCTCCGCTCTTTCATGATTACTATTGTCAGTTGCTTCCTAAATTCATGATTCCACTTTCTAACCATTATGTCATTTTAATCCCCTTATGGATTTTTGGCTCTACTTATTGGCAGTGGCATCGATTTCATCCTTCATGGTTGTCTCTCTGACGGTTGTATCCGAAATCCTCGTAATCTACGCCTTTGCTTTGAGATTACTTATTTTCGCTCATATTTCTCAACTAGTTTCCTCGTCAATCAATTGAGTTTGCCGACTCGAAGCCTTCCACACTTAACAGATTTTGCCTATCTAGTGTCTTGCTTGGTCTCATCGAGTCCAAGTTGACGATAAAAAAGACTTGGACGTCTTTTTGGTGTCAATGGATCTTCGGCAAAGGGCTAGGAAAAAGTCATATTAATCGATCTTTTCTAAAGGACAGAACTAAGAAATGACCAAATAAATCTACATCCCAGCTACTTTACTGAGCAAAAGTTATGATACTCCTAGGCAAACGGTTGAAGTGAATTTATATCTTAAGTACCCTTGGCAGCTACCTTTCTATCACTTAATTAATACATCAATTTATACGTCGAAATGGTCGAAGCCACCTACTGGCCATGGGGAATATTTGTGATGTGGATCCTCAATTACATTCTGTTAGGACAATTTATGACAATTGAAGTGTATCTACCCCGCTGTACTTTTGTTTTGGGGTATCACATGCTGTAAATGTACCTTCTATCCAACTTAAATTATTGGCGATTCGGTGGTTGCAAGTGGGCCACGTTTCATTGTGCTATTTAACGTTTACTTTTGCTGTTGTATTGCATTGTATCTGATCTGCCACCATTATGTTAATAACGTTTGCTTTTGCTGTCGTATTGCATTGTATCTGATCTGCTTTTGCTATAAATATTGCACGTGAGATAATTACAGATGTGGCCCATGAACTGGTCAGCCCCCTCGTGTTTCACTTTACCAAGGACAAGTTCAAGGGAAAATTTGGAAAATTTTCGAAGTTGGATAATTTCTATAACTGTTGGCAAATTTCAAATGGTCTTGGTGGAAAAAGTATGGTCAGTAACTTAATTATCCGGTATTTCGCGAATAACTTGTTTCGTGAATAACTTACTAATAAATACTATTTAGAATGTACTCACTACCAAATAACTTCTTGGGACATAACTTCCTTTGCACTCCTCTCGGTCAACCACGCACACATTCACACGAGCGCTCTGTGTTTCTTCTTTTCTTGCATACACATAGCTCGGCCAACACAACCTCGTTAGTGTCTTTATGTTATTTGTTGGCATGCATCTGCTCCTTTATACTGCATCTGCCCATGTTTTTAGGAAGGGGAAAATAACTCCTCTTTTCATTGAGGCAGGGGGCCGATGGAGGAAACTTGAATAAGGGTCGATTAAGCTTAAATCAGACAAAGCAAATTAATGTCCGTAGAGAACGGAGAAACAGGAACTAGAGGCCTCTCGAGAGACCACCAGCGAAAATGGATAGCTGGTTTCCTGTCGAAACACAGGTAGAACGAATGCTTTTGTAGCTGAGATTTGGACGTTAGGAGACGGAATTCGACTTATTGTTGCGAATAGGGACATTCATTTGCATTGTTAGAGATAATTAGAGATTTCTTTAAGATAATTTCTTAGACCGGCCCATTTTTCTTTTCTTCTATCCTCTTTCCACCACCGCGGGCCGTCCCATCTTTTCATTCTTCCCCCCACAGCCCGGCCCGTTCTCGCCTTCTCTCCTCCGCCTGGTTTTGGACGATGCCTCGACGGCGAACGTCGTGCGATGAATGTCGCGCGGTACGACCGGCCTGGGCCAGCTGGCAGCAGCTGGCAACGCTGCTTGAAAGTGGGGAGAGGTTGGACCGAAAGGGGGGTTTCTTGGGCCGAAAAATCCAGAGAGATAGGGAGTGATCCGACGAGAGAACCGCGAGTGAGAGCGAGGGAAGAGAGTCGGAGGGAGAGACCGCCGGCCACCGCGCCTGAATCTTGCCCGACTACCCGCCGCCGTGCCTCCTTTCCCGCGCCGAAGCTCCGGTGAGCCTCGACCCTATTTTGGCCCTGTTTCGGGCGTGCTGGGCCGGAGCTCGCCGTCGTCCACTTCATGCGAGCTCCCTTCACCCATTCGACGAAATGCTTAAGCGAAATCTAGTTTTCATCCTCCCGTTTTTGGCCGAAATCGAGTCGTCCGTGCACGCCTTGATCTGTATGAATATTCCAGTGGTGTTTGGCGACCTTGGGCGTCGGCCGTGTAGTCGTTCGCGACGTTTCCATCGTCGCCGTAGTTTGTTTGGTGTTTGGCCGTGGTGTGGCTCTCGGCCGGCGGGCCGGAGGTCGGCGGACGAGTGGCGTTCGGAGTGGACGACGCTGGGTGGTGTCCTGAGCGCCGGCGAGGGCTTGTCTAAGTGGCGTCGGTTCGGGTGAGGAGCTTCGGTGAGGAAGCGCGCAAGGGGGAGGGGTGCTTCGGGAAGGAGAGAACAGGGAGAAGAAGAGAAAATAGAAAAATAAAATAATAAAAAAGAATTAAAATAATGAATTAAAAAATATTAACAAAATTAGTTTTTAATTTGAAGTGGGTCATACTCATATCCATCGTGTGGGTCCCACTATTATAGTTGCTATTCATTTTTATGTGGGTCCCATACCCGTGAGAGAATCGTTGCCGACCACGTTCAACTTCGGTCTGCAGTGGAAATAGAGGGAGGCAAGCTCGAAAGAACTCAAATAATTTCTCTATTTTTTAATTTTTAATATTATACAAAATCTAAAATTTACAAATATGTGCCATATTTAACCTAAATTAATTTTCATGTAACAAGAGTTATGTTTTTTCATAACTAACAGGCTTTTCATCAACGAGAACCACATGATATAACAAGCCCCTATAACTTAAGCCGATCGACATCAGATCTTAAACTTTCTTAAGGAAGTCGAAAGTCTCTTTTGCATTGTCTATTTTCTTTTTTGTTGAAAGACTGTAACAAGAAGAGCAACCCAATGATGACGCAACCAAGTGGAGAACAAGGAAATTGGAAAGAACCAGCAGCAGGTACATGTTCAAGTTCCAAGTGAGAAAGAATATGGTATAATCGATGGAGTCCAAAAAATGCTGGAACTTGTATTTTCTCATGGTTCTTTTTATTTACTTTATCACCAAACGAACATAATGCTAACCTTGGCTAGAATAAAGGGTAAAAAAAAAAAAAAGAGTATGTGAAGGACTTAGTGCTCACTCTTTCTCCTACAGATATTGAAAGTGTTTATGCAAGCGTTGGATCAACTTTTTCCCAATCTGAAGGTGCTTTAGGTGCGTTATCCCTCAAAAAAGTTACTTTTAGTGTGAAATTAATATCTAGGGCGGATCTTCATGAAATTGTTCTTTTCTGGGACACTTCTCAATGTCAGCAAGGACAAAAGTATTAACTAAATGATCTGAAAAGTTTGCATCTATTGCAGAAAATTCCGAAGTGGAAGTGGATGGACCCTATTACCGACCGTTGTTGCAAGCTGCATTCAGGGGGGATTGGGAATTTGCTATGGGATTTTTTTAACAAGATGCCGCTTCAAAGACGGCCAAAATAACAAGCAGATCATAAACATTGCTTCACATAGCCGCTTTGAGTGCACGAGACCAATTTTTTGAGAACCTGGTTGAGCTCTTGTCTCCGTATCCGGAAGCACTTGAAATGGTTGAATGTGATGGCCGCACAGCCCTCCACAATGCTGTCCTCTGTGGAGGGATAAGGATGGTCAAGACATTAATTAGAAGTAATCCTACGTTGACGCAACTTGCAGATGAGGATGGACGTGTTCCTTTGGGAATATCAGCTTTGGATGCTTCTATGCATAAGGAGATTGTTTGGCTCTTGGCGAAAAGTACGACAAACGATGGGCCAGGTCGTCCCTTCAGCAGTCGCAATGCGATGGACACCATAATAGTTCTCACCTATCATGGCAATCATGGTAAAGATTACCATTACTCTTATCTCAATTTCATCTGTTTTTTCCTTCATTTTTTACCTATCTTAATTTCCCGATCAACTTTGCTAGTGAATTCGGACAAATATCACCCTTTATCTAGTGGGGCGGTACCCTTGCCTAATTACCAAGAGAGGTAGATGTATTGGAGAACGCCTTTCTATACCGGACGTGTTGGCGAGGAATGAGTCTCACTTTCCCAGCGGAACCAGGCTGAATGTTTTGGAAGCATTGATATACAAATGTCCATACTTTCTTCTCTCATATCCCTTCATTACTGATTCCCTTCAAGATGATCATGCCTGGCTTATCACCTGCTCTTTTGCTTCTGAACTGAAGGTATTCCGGTGGGCTTGAACTACAAACCAACGAATAAAAATTCTGATCCATGTAGGTATGCATTTTTTTTTTTTTGTTGGGCATTGTCTTAGGAACTTTCATGTCATTCTTCTTAGAACCTCTGTTTGTTTCTTTGTAGGATATAATTCTGATTTCTTGACCTAGTTTTACTTGAATAATGGCCTAAAATTCAACTACTTTATGGATCAGCTATCCCTTGGGAACCACATATGATTTAACCAAGTGCATAAATATCGTAGAACTTGATTGGACAATGTGACAAACTGAGAGTGCTAGTATGAACAAAATAAAGGAGTTAGGGAAGAGAATAAGAACACAAGATTTATAGTGGTTCGGCTTAATCCAAGCCTACGTCCACTCTCCCACGATAACAGCCTTCTTGGCTGGATTCCACTATGCAATCAACAAGAGATTACAACTCAGAGTGCAAACACTTAGTAGATCACACTATCTCACTAAGTCACTCTCTTGGTATTTCTCTCACGATTACAAACGTTTAAGCTCTCAAGAGACAAGTATATGATCGAAAGTCGCTCAGACTTTGGAATTATAAATTCTACACTCCGTCTCTTACTTGCTCATCGGTCCCTCATCTCCTTAAATACTCCTCCACTTCCAAACTACCTGTTGGACAGCATTCCGGAGAATCGTCTTTCAATATACCCATTGGACAGCTCTGTATCTAGAAGATTTGGTAACCGTTGAGTGACAAAGGTAAAATCCCAAATTGATTCCGATCGCCCATACAAACGAAATCTTGGTTTCCATAAGTAAAGCTTCTTCGTATAGAAAGTTCTTGTCTTCAACATTCAATTGTCAATCAAATAGATTGAATCAATCAAATCAATCTTGATGTGGAATTCAAACCAGATCACTAGCTGTTGTACGATTGGGCTTGAGTTACGATTCATCGAATCTGGATGTAAAGTCTGAGTCTGTAGACTTTACAATATGAGTCTGTAGACTTTACAATCTGGGTCTGAACATATCTGCTTCTGAACAGATTTAGCTTTAAGGTCTGTACCCAGTTCAGCTTCTGCATAGAGTCTGTCTTCTGGTTCAGCTTCAGTTTGTCTTCTGGTTCAGCATTCACATTCAGTCTGGAATTTGTCAGAGTGAGCAGACTTCTGATGTAGAACAGACTTTGACACTAAAGTCTGGCAGTCTTCAGACTTTGAGTCTTGAGTCTGGCAGTCTTCAGACTTTGACACAGAAGTCTGGAAATCTTCAGAATATACTCTGGACATGTGTTACGTTCAGTCTTCTGGTCGTCTTCTGACTTTGATAATATCATCTACATGTTCTAACATCTGCATGGTCTATTATTCAACCATCAAACATGTTAGTAGCCTTTGATTTATTTTGTCATCTTCAAAACATCATAAGGGATTTCCCTAACAATCTCCCCCTTTTTGATGATGACAAAACAGTCTCTGAATATGCAGATTTGTAAACATGCTTTTAATTTAAATCAAAGGATATCAGAAGATAGCAAATAAATTGAGCATAATAATATATAGAAAATAATCGCAGCTCAATATTATGCAATAATATCAAACCAATCAGCACATATGCATATTCATATCTTCTCCCCCTTTTTGTCATAATCAAAAAGCGATAATGATGGATTCACGTAGAGAATATGACATATAATTTCCAAAAAGATAAGCTTTTATAAAGTAAATCGAATATTGAAGATATGCAATATAGCTTACTTCGATCATATATATCAGCAAATATTCAATAAAAATCACGGATGCATCATAAAATGCACGTACCTTTTTTGTCATAATAATATCAATAAGAGATTTGTTAATGACAAAAGGTAATAAAAGATGCACTAACCGGATTTTTTTTTTGAACAAATTCTGACACATTTACCTTTCCTTCCATCCATAATAAGATCACGATCAATTCAAAAAGATTTTTCCAAAATTGATCAAAGCTCCCCCTCAATTTGTTGCCTTTTTGAGATGATCACGATTCTTTTCCTTTTCTTTTGGATTTGCTTTCTCCCCCTGTGATCATGGCAATATTTGCGAATAGAAATAATTGTTGCTTGTGCACGTTGAATATAATATTTTTCCAGTATTTCCTTTGTAGCAACAACATCCGCAACGATCATTTGCATTTTGAAATTCGAGGCAAAAATTTATTTTTTTCAATCAAGCTCATCTCGAATTCAACCTCCAGAAGATAGAATAAAATCTTCATGGTTTTCTGATCAGTTTTCCAAAATCCATATGGAAGATTCTTTTGTGACCTGCAAATTCTTATATAACAGATAATAATCTTTGCAAAAATGTCACGTAATATCTTTCTTTGATTTGCGGATTTAACTTGCTAGATATAATATATCTTCTAAGAATATAGCAAGAATATCCATGAATATGCAGTAATATCTTTCGAGATCAAAGAGATTTCCTTGAGCATAAATTTCAGATATGCATTTTGCATAAAGAAAATAGATATTTCTGTCACGTGCCAAAAATTGCAATATCTTATATTTATGACAAAATATATTCGCAATATAATAAACAATCATCCAAAATCATGATAAATGCACGTAAAAAGTTGTAAGGCATGATGAAAAAAAATTTCTCTTACCCAGGTATATGTTTCAAATATACCATTTGATTAAAAAAATCATTACCAATTGTCACAGGAGATATTTTCTGATTGCACCAAAATTTGCGTAGATTCGCAATCATCCTTCCCTTAAAGAATTTCCTGCAATCAACTCATTTCTCTTTTTGGTATCCATTAATTTGGATCCTTCCATTTCGTTAGAGTAAAATATGAAATCTCCATAATCAAATGTTCTTTCTTAATTCATCATAACAAAGTATTCAAAGAAAGAATATTATGCACAATAATATCTTGCATCATAAATTAATATCACGTAAAACAGATTTTTATTTGGCAAAATATGATAAAATCTGAGAGTATAAAATTAAACCAAATAAATTCTTTTGTCTTTAAGCATGATATCAAAAATGATCACACGTATCAAATTAAATTTCGAATCACAAAAACAAATCATGCGATTCTTTCTTCAATAAAACAAAATATGATCATTATAAAATCTGAATCAATCAATGATATATCGAATTTCAAGCATAATGAGAATTATGTGCCCAAAAACATTCCTTACCAACTTCTTCTTTTCCTTTTCTACTCAGCTTTTTGAATTTCTTGACCATAAAGGCAAATTCTTCATCGTCCATGTCATTTTCTGAGTCTGTTTCATCAAAATCAGCATTAGATATTAAAGCAATGGACTTCTTACCTTCGGGATCTTCATCGTTGAGTTGCTCCACTTCATAGGATTGAAGAGTGCCGATCAATTCATCAACGGTGAGTGCCATAATCCTTTGAGTCTCCCGGATTGAGGTCTTGACATGGTTCCAATCTTTTGAGAGACCTCGCAAGAGTTTGTTGACCTTCATTGGAGAAGAAATTTGCTGACCTTGATATGCTAAACCATTTACAATTTCTGTAAAACGGCTGAACATATCTCCAATTGACTCTCCTTGCTTCATCTTGAAGGATTCATATTTGCCGAGCAAGAAGTTTACTTTTGTCTCTTTTACACGATCGGTCCCTTCATATGTAACATGAAGTTTATCCCAAACTTCTTTTGCTGTTTCACATGAAGAGATTATGTTATATTCAACAGGAGACAATGCGCAATATAAAGAATAAATAGCTTTTGCATCAAGCGCTTCTCTTTTGGACATCTCCATCTGAGACATAGGAGCGGGGAGTTTCGTTTCTTTGTCTTTGCTATTCTTATTTGATGTAGACGCAATAGTGGGATTGATTCCTCTTTCCACAACATCCCATTGCAAGAGATCTCTGGATCTTAGGAATGCTTTCATTCTTTTCTTCCACACGTCGTATTCCTTTCCATCAAAATATGGTGGCCTTGTGTTGCTTTGCCCTTCCATAAGTCCTGGTGCCAACATACTAGCCATAAAGAATCTTTAGCTCAAAAGTAAAAACACTTTTATAAACCGAGCACTTAGCTCTGATACCAATTGAGAGTGCTAGTATGAACAAAATAAAGGAGTTAGGGAAGAGAATAAGAACACAGAAATTATAGTGGTTCGGCTTAATCCAAGCCTACGTCCACTCTCCCACGATAACAGCCTTCTTGGCTGGATTCCACTATGCAATCAACAAGAGATTACAACTTCGAGTGCAAACACTTAGTAGATCACACTATCTCACTAAGTCACTCTCTTGGTATTTCTCTCACGATTACAAACGTTTAAGCTCTCAAGAGACAAGTATATGATCGAAAGTCGCTCAAACTTTGGAATTATAAATTCTACGCTCCGTCTCTTACTTGCTCATCGGTCCCTCATCTCCTTAAATACTCCTCCACTTCCAAACTACCCGTTGGACAGCATCCCGGAGAATCGTCTTCCAATATACCCATTGGACAGCTCTGTATCTAGAAGATTTGGTAACCGTTGAGTGACAAAGGTAAAATCCCAAATTGATTCCGATCGCCCATACAAACGAAATCTTGGTTTCCATAAGTAAAGCTTCTTCGTATAGAAAGTTCTTGTCTTCAACATCCAATTGTCAATCAAATAGATTGAATCAATCAAATCAATCTTGATGTGGAATCCAAACCAGATCACTAGCCGTTGTACGATTGGGCTTGAGTTACGATTCATCGAATCTGGATGTAAAGTCTGAGTCTGTAGACTTTACAATATGAGTCTGTAGACTTTACAATCTGGGTCTGAACATATCTGCTTCTGAACAGATTTAGCTTTAAGGTCTGTACCCAGTTCAGCTTCAGCATAGAGTCTGTCTTCTGGTTCAGCTTCAGCATAGAGTTTGTCTTCTGGTTCAGCATTCACATTCAGTCTGGAATTTGTCAGAGTGAGCAGACTTCTGATGTAGAACAGACTTTGACACTAAAGTCTGGCAGTCTTCAGACTTTGAGTCTTGAGTCTGGCAGTCTTCAGACTTTGACACAGAAGTCTGGAAATCTTCAGAATATACTCTGGACATGTGTTACGTTCAGTCTTCTGGTCGTCTTCTGACTTTGATAATATCATCTACATGTTCTAACATCTGCATGGTCTATTACTCAACCATCAAACATGTTAGTAGCCTTTGATTTATTTTGTCATCTTCAAAACATCATAAGGGATTTCCCTAACACAAACAAATTACGAGGTCTTACAATGATTTCATTTCCAGTGACTGGATTTTATTTACAAACTGATTGTAGCGCTTCAATGTCTTACAAGATCACTTTGGAATGCCGTCAAAATTATAGGTATGCTTCCATTTTATCAAGATACCGTCTCTATCTTTGTTCTCTCCGTCCAACTAAAATTCTTTGGCCTCTTTGTTTTTTACTACTTTTGTAAGTATTAAGTAGAAAAAAAGCTCTTAATTAATTCTTTGCCACAATTTGGAAAAGAATTTGTCTTAGGCCCACAGCCTGTGTGAAAAAAAAAAAACCGATACACATTCATCATTGGATGAATAATATCTATGTTTGAAGTTAATTTTGTAATTAAATTTTTCCATGTACCGTCCAACATATTTATACTGTCAATGGATTTAATAAAAATCCTTCAAAAAATTATTCAAATTCAAACAAAGTTATTTATAAATTTTCTGTGTTAATATTTTAATATTTTGAAAGATTTTAAGTATATACTAACTTCTAATTGCAAGAAGTGAAAAAAGAATACTTAAAATTGCAAATTGAGGCGAGATTTGATGTTAACCTAAGAATTTCTTGCTTATGGCTAATTGATCTAAGCAGAATATATTGAATAGAGTTACGTAAACCTAGCAATTCTCCATCAATCTCGATTGGTGAAATCATGTTCGTTTCATTATCTCTCTCAAGTATTGGGCATGGGACCAAGGGCAAGCCCCTAGCGTCTTCTACTCCAAAATAAGGTTGCAATAGATGATGGCATGGGTTTATCATTATATCGCATTAACATATAAAATTTACACTTTTATTTGGCAACTTTAAAAAGGCGTGAGAGAATAGTAATAGGAGCAGGAGGGAAAAATCAAAATAACTTGTTCAGGAGGGCTTGGAATAGAAGAACATTTCAATGGGACCGAGTTTCGTGGGTCCCAACAAAATCATGCATCCAAGAATTCCGCCCCAAGTTATATATTCTGTACCAACAAGCTATTGGTTAGATATTAAAGGAGTTTTCTCTTCTTATAATCTTGTATTTCAGATTTGTTGGAAGCACTCCAAAAAATAAGATCCTGAATACATTAGGCTGATATGGGAGAATGCGCTCTTAAATTACCCGAGATTGAGAAGGTGGACCATTCAAAGTGTGCAAAAATGAGCCCAAACACCACCTCACCACTAAAAAAAAATACTACATTTTGCAAAACTTATTCACAACTTTTGCCCGTAGTTGCATTTGTCACCTTGACCCAACTTTTGGATGCACCCGAAATGCTCTTTAGCCTTGTCCCTAATTCTTCTATTTTTGTCAAACAACAAAAAGGAAACAGAAGTATAGTAGTGTTGCGTATTTTTATCAAATTAGAAGTTTTTTAGAATAGAGTCAACTCTACTCACTATGTCATTTAGGTGAAACAAGTAAACTCGAACTTCACACAACAGTATGTGACCTCATGTGGAAGTTTTGACTTTTTTAGACATAGATAGAATGGAGAAAGAAAAAAAATTGCTCTTGTGCTGAGCATGACTAACAATACAATGGATTGTACAAATAATATGATATTTTTATTACTAGATGCTATGCATATTTGAATATTATTATCTAACAAAATCTTATTTATGCAAAGACTACTATGATTTGCTTTAGCTGGATAGATGTCATTGGCGTGGTTATTTTCAGAGCTGTTCTATCAGGTTAAGTCTCATAATTATATTCTCCTATTTATGATTAACATATAAGGTCTCATTTGAACTTCAAGGAAGATCACTTTCTTCAGTTGGCCTCTAATCACTTCTACTTTCTTCACATCCAATTTTTTTTTTTTCATCCAGACATGATATAAACCTTTTCTTGGAAAATTCCAAAAAATGACTTTATACCTTTTTAGCACTTTGCATCAGCAATTACTAAAAGTCACACTTTGCATTTGAGGATTGAATCCCAATGGAGAAAAAAAAAGTATCAAAATGGCTTTTCTAAAAGAATAAAAAAAAGAAAAAGAATGAGATCATTTTCCCAATCACCCGCCAACCCAAGCTGATGTGGTAGGGGCTTTTGTGGGAAAATACGACAATTAGGAAAATACGGCTATCTGATTCGAAGCATTTTCCTGCAACTTCTGCACTACAAGCCGAGATCCAAGCAGTATCCTTAACTCTACAGCATCTGCAATGCCATGGATTAACAGCAGCCCCGATCCTTCTTCGCCTTGTGGTTGACATACTGCGTCGCCGCTGCAAGCCGCCATGGGAGGATCGACCTCTTTTCCTCAAAGCCGCCTCCTTGCTTTCACTTTTCCCTAATTTGTCGCTAGGGCATTGTTGCAGGGAAGCGAACGCCACTGCTGATTGGGCCGCCAAGGCCCACGACCGCTCTTCTCTATTTCAGAATTGGGCTGTGTTTCCCCTGTTTTACTTAGTTGATCTAATTTGCGCAGACGCTTTAGCTGTTGGTTGTACTGGATTTACTTCTCCTATATAGTTTATCGTTTCTGACCAAAAAAAAAAAAAAAAGCTGGACTACTGTTTTTTTTAACGTAAATCCAATAGCCACCGCTTCGTTATTTGTTTTCATTTTTTTCTTCAACATTTTCTAGTTCCTATAATCAAGAGGATTCACGAGGTGAAGCTGAGACACATGATGGCAATTGAGTTGGCAATTGAGTTGGCAAAACAAGTTTGTGATGCGCTCTCTCATGGGAAAACCGCTGAGATCATCGATTTTTTCGAAACGAAATCATTGTTAATTGAAGCTACAACAAGGGGAATCACTGTCTCATGGGAAAACCGCTAAGATCATCGATTTTTTCGAAATGAAATCATTGTTAATTGAAGCTACAACAAGGGGAATCACTGAAATCGTGAAGCTATGTATTCAATTTTTCCCGGAGTTTATTTGTATTCGGCCTTATAGCAAGAGGTTGCAGACAAAAGCTGTGAAGTACCGCCAAGAAAGGACTCTCAGACTCTTTTTGACGTAAGCTCAACCAATAAGTTGTCAAATTGTCATTAGTCCTAGGATCTACAGTGGAAGAATCGATGGAAATGATGGAAGCAGCAGCAGATGAGGTAGTAATAGAGGACTACCCTAATTTCAATGCGGTACCTACAGTTAGCGGTGTAGACCCGACCCGAAACATAAGGGTCACATACTGTGACCCGACCCGACCCGAAACATAAGGGTCACATACTGTGACCCGACCCGACCCGACCCGAAACACATTAGATTCACATTGGAAATTCGGGTCGGTTCGGGTCGGGTTTATCTGTTTTCCTCTTTTTTTTTTTCTTTTTTTTTCTTCATTTAAAATGTAATTATTTTTATAATGGGTACCTAACCCATCCAGTCTTGGATTTTCTTTTTTCTATTTGTTCCATTTAAAATGTAAGTATTTTTAACCCAATATGAGTTACACTTAGTCATTTTTTTATTTATTGTTTTTCTGCGTCTCTGTAAAGTCTGATTACCTTAATTAAGAATATCGCTCATTTTGTTTTGCTTGTTTTTCAACTAGGCATTACCATTTAGAAAATCCCTCAACACGTATCAAGCTTAATGCGAGCTCCTGAATGCCAATCTAATGGCAGAATCGATACCATTGAATATGGACGAAGCTCTTGGTAATTGGGATTTCTTGCTTATATATGCTTGGACAACCAAAAATGCTATCTTGCAAATTTTTCTCCCTTTTAAAGACCTGAACTAGCCGACTGCTATGCAATATGTCCCGCGGTCCAATCCACGAAAAAAAAGACCCACACCAGATAAGCACACAGCTCCAACTGGACTAATTTTAAATGTTCTAAACTCTTATTTAACTGAGAATTTATTCCATGAACCAGCAATTAAGTATCCCAGGACCCCCGACCCACAATCGAGAAGAACATGCAAGCTTTGAGTTTGGCCTCACAGTAAATGCAACAGTCATGTTTCCATAGTCATCAACTACCCCCTAATTGCGAATTGAATTACTACCATACACTGCAGCAACAAAACCACAAGCCCTCAATCTTTTTCACACAAATCTTCATATTGATCTCTCATAGGAGTTCCATCAGCCCACCCAATACCCATAACGTGTGGACTAACAAAGCGAGCTGTTCATCACTCAAAACTTCAGATGTTGCATCAGGAACGGCAGCATTGGTTCTGGTTACCTCTACTGGAGGTGCTTGACTCTTGGCAAAACGGCGATAGAGCTCTAAATTTTCCCTTTACGGAATCCACAGGCCAAGTTTCACACATTCCTCTCGAACATCTTCCTCCAATTCTGGGTGCAAATTATCATTAGCCTGCAAAAATTACAAGAAAATAATTATGTAACTATAATCTTTCTCACTCTTTCCTAAAGGAAGAGATATTTGCTGAGACAAATAGAAGAGACAAGACATCGAAAGTTTGATAAATGGCTGTACACCAATCTTCTATAAATCCACGGAAGGATGGACAGCAAAGAATTGCTTTCAACCAAGACTTGGAAATGCCATTACTGAACCTGATTAAAAGAGACATACCCTTGGATACAGGTGTAGAGCTAGAGGAAAGCTAAAACTCCAGATGCAAGTGCAATTTTTGCCAAGAAAATTCTAACCCAATGTCCTTGAGATGGAGTTTAAGTGTGTCGCTGGTCTCTACTCAGAAAGACAATATTATGTCGTGACCAAAGCCAATAAAGATCTAGTGATAGAACAAAATTCCAATGTATAAAACACATTGTATTGCATCATTATAGCATATAAGGGAAGCGCACATTATGGTGCAAAGCATGCCCTCCATTACAAGCTTCATGCACCAGTTCAAACACAGCAAGGTCAACCAGATTGGGGAAAGATTCAGTACTCACCCTGTCTCAACCCAAAACTTAAAATCTGTAGACACTATAAACCCACACTTACATCTGTAAATTTCTCTTAAACTTTATAGATGAATGCATAATAGAACTTAACCTACTCACCCTATCTCCCCAATGGTTCTATTGATTTTTCTTGCATTTTATATCTAAAAAGCGTTCGACTATATTCTCCTACTGCTACTGTGTATGTAGAATGTCTTTTATCTGTTTCTTTCATTGTGGAAGCACATTAATCGTACATTAAGCAGAGGGGAAGTGGTATTCTTGACTAGCGTGCATGGCGGTATTCTTAAAGTTCCATTATTTCCTATAGGCGGCTCTCTTCTGTGCATTTCTGTGCTATTTTGATTCATGATCTAGCATGATGTTTCAATTAACTTGCCTGTCCTATTATCAGCAAGATCAAAGTCAGTAAATGTTGCTGATTTTTGCAAGCTATTTCACACGGTGGAATCTCTTAGTACTCACTCTTGATACACATGGATTGAGCCCCAGTACAAATATTAAGCTCCTGACATGATGTAGGAATAACTCTAACAAGAACTCCTATACCAGTTGACTTAGTTGGAGAAGCGACAGATCGCATAAAGAACAAAAACAGGGCTAAAATAGAGTTGAGTTGAAGCTGGAACAGAAAAAAGATATTTATGGTTTATGAAGAACCAATCATGTTTATTGAATGAAGAAAGCTAATGAGTTAGAGACTTGGACTTATTCATACTAAAATACAGATAATAGACGATCTTGATCTCAAATAACATCTCTAAACTCAACAATGCAATCTAATTGAACATTTGCATGACTATCGTCCGCTCGATCGCAATCGCGAGAGAATCGCGTTTCGAGCAGAGGAACCGATCTACGACGCACCCAAGAACCCGAACCGAGGAAGGAACGAGAGGGGAACTCGGCGCGCGCAGATGGGTACAGAGCCCGGTGCTGCTGTCCTGGACTGAGTGGACTCGACCCAAGAGGCGGAGCCATTGGTGGAAAAAAAGCAAGAAATGGTGGCGAATTCAAGAAACAAAAGCTATGCGCAGAGACGAAGCATGAATGGCGTACCTCCACGGCCAAAGACTTGTCCAATCTCCAGGAACAACAGCTCCCGCAGAACTCGAACCCTAAACGTCAAAATTTCAGCTCGACCCTTAACATGGGAAGGGGAAAGGGAAGGGTTTTCGGCGACGGACGGCGACGATCGATTGATTCGGCGGCGGCTAGGGTTCCGGCGTTGAGACGAGGGGTGGCGACGGTGACGGCGATGGCGACTGCGAGGCGGCGGCGCGTCGATCAGAGGGCGGCAGCGGAATCCACGAGAAGGCGCAGTCGTCGGAGAAGAAGGCGGAGCCGAGGACTACGAGGGATTTCTTTACTTGTTTGTGTTTCTTAGCTTGTTCGACTGATCGGGGGTAAAAGATCAGAACGTGTTTGTGTTTCTCAGCTTGTTTGGAATTTGGAATTAACGTGTTTCGGGTCGAAACATTGTTCGACCCTGATCCGAACCGAAACATATTTGTTTACTTGTTCCGTATTTGTGACCCGAACAATTTTAAGACCCGAAACACATACTCAACTTGTTTTGTGTTCAGGTCGGTTCGGGTCGGGTCAGGTCGGGTTTTTTTTACACCCCTACCTACAGTAGCCGGAGCAGCTTTCCATATGCAAAGAGAACTCCAATGGTATAAGGTAAGTAGCTTTCCTTTCATATATTTAATAACTACGCTTAATGATAATTATTATCTTATAATATCTTATTGACAAAATTCTTAAGATATGATGGCTAGAACTTTATTTGGATAGTTTTGAGAATATACATAGAACATTTTTTTGTTAGCTATTTTTAGGGAAAATTGGTCGAAAATATTACATTAGAATTTGGTGTAAAAGTTTAAGATTCAATTAGCAAAATTGAAAAGTTTATGATTGAATTAACATCTATATAATAAGTTTAGAACATATTGGGTAATTTTCCCAATATGAATATGAAGCAAGTACAATAGTTGAACAACGCATCCTAAGTAGAGAAACGTTGCACTATTTTTCTTTCAACATGTCTTAAGCCAATAGATGAAGTCTTTCAAGATGTCCAATTTGACATCGAAATAGTAAGAATCACCAATCCTTTAAAGATGGCACCATGGAGCCTCTTCACTAGTTGCCTGGGGACTGACATCACGGAAATTGTAATCTTGTCTTTGTTGTCTTCTTCTTTAGGGTCATAGCGGGGGATTGTCACGTCATAATAATTGAATTTTTGCCGATAATTCTTGAAGTTGTACATTTCTACTCAAATCTTCTAGTTCGACGTGATGATGGGCGCCGTAGAGTCCACAATAAAGACAACTAGCCACATCCTAGGTTCTGATTCCAACTCATACTAGAGGGGTCAGAGATTAGAAGGTAAACAAGTACAATAAGATAAACACTTACCACCTGAAGAATCCCCTAAAGATACAAGACTTATGACAGCATAAATGATAAATGCTTGGGGAATCCAACTGAGAATATATGGAATATAAATAATAAATGCTCAGTGCCTAAGGAATCCACCTCAAGATATGAAGTACGTAATTCACCATTCAATGGAATTTATCAAAGAGATACGGAGTTAACGAAACTCTAATCCAATTGTTTACTTCAAAAAATTCAGAAAACATTCACTCACCGTTATTGGAGCCTTAGAAGGGTTTGTCTACATTTACAACTTGAAACAACCTTCTAAGTATAGGCAAATCCCAAGACATTAACCTTTTATTTCCAAGAAAAGACCAACAACCCTACACATATCATAAATGCTACCATTGACTCATGACTCAAAGGAATCTAGAAACAAAATACAATGCATAGGGTTCAATAAAGCACATAAAAGTACTAAAAGACTCAATCTCAAATTTCTTGACTAGCTCTAAATATTTTTTGGGATAATTACCCAAAAAACCTAAACATGTTATAAGATAGTCAATTTAGTCATAAACATTTTCATTATGTCAATTTAGTCTTCAACCGTTTGATCATTTGTCATTTTAGTTTTAAACCTTTTAATTGTATTAATTTAATTTTAAATCTTTTGATAATTTATCAATTTTAAACCTCCTAGCAATTTTGATTAAAAAAATAAATAAACAATTTTTTATCTTTTATCTTTTGAAAATTTTCTAAATTTTTTATTGTTTTTGTTTTTTCTTGTATTTTATTTCTTTTTTTTTTCTAGGTTAGCAAGGTCACTAGTCACCCTTGTTGGCCATAGGCAAGGACCACAACACCCTTGCATGTGGTAGGCAAGCGCACAGAGGCCCTCGCTTGTAGGCCAGCAAGGGCCACAACGCCCTTACCCAAACCAAGCAAGCGTCGGTTGGTGACCTTGTCAGCCTAGAGTCCAAAATAAAAAGACAAAATAAAAGTGAAAAGAAAAAAATTGTAGAAATTGTCTACGCCAGTGGTGCCATATAGGATGGTTGAACTAACTAGATCATCATGTCAGTAACTTTCTGGGCTAAGATTCGCCAAAAATACTATATTAACAAATCGTTAAAAAATTTAGGACTAAATTGACATAATTGAAATGTTTAAGATTGAATTGGTCACTATATAAGTGGTTTATGACTTTTTGGACAACTTTTCCAATATTTTTTCCATAAATTCTTCTTGAAGGCTCCAAATTCCATGAAACTTGATTCTTTAGAAAGTAGAAACATAGTGCTTTCTATGTATATATTATTTGACTAAATGAAGCACATAATCATTGTCGAAGCTCTGAAGAAAGTGACCTTTGAAATTCTGCTAGCAAAGATGGCCTTTACTTCTAAGAAAATTTTACATCAATTATTGGATATGTCTTAATCTCCTTGAGATGTGCCCTCGTCAGTTTTCTTCGAAAATTTTCATTACACTGTCCACTTATCGAAACTCCTATTTGTGGGTTTTATGCATAGGTTGTGGAAAGTTGGGTTGTGCCATATGAGGCATTTGCCTATCATGACAAGAAAACATATTGGAATAAATTCTTGGACAAACACAAAGAGTTGATTGAGGAAGGAGAGAAGTGGGTGAAGGACACAACAAACTCATGTATGCTCGTCTCAACTCTAATTACCACAGTATTGTTCACAGCTCCTTTCACTGTGCCTGGAGGATATGACGGTAAAACTGGAGTGCCATTGTTGTTAGGGCCAGACTATTTCCATATTTTTGCAATTTCGGATGTGTTAGGTTTGTTCTCCTCCTTGATGGCCATCTTGCTATTCCTAGCCATTTTAACTTCGCAGTATGAGGCACAAGATTTTCTCTACTCATTGCCTAAGAAGATCATAATGGGCCTCTCTTTACTCTTCCTCTCCTTGGCTTTCATGTTGGTGGCCTTCGTTGCAACTCTCGCAATGGTGCCTGATAAGAGGTTGGAGTGGGCTCTCATTCCAGTCACTTTGTTGGCCTCTATCCTCATGGCTTTGTTCGCAGTCTACAACTTCCCCCGCTATTTCAAATGGTTAAATCCACTTATGGACCCAGCATCTTTAGTCCAGAGGGCATTTGGGATGGAGTCAAATAATACAGAACAAGATCAGGGATTGATGAATTTGATTTGAGGGTGTATATCTTCATTATAGTTGGTTGTTTGTAGCGGAGCCAATGCAATACTGAATGTATTTCCTTAAAGTATTTGAACAATTACCATGCATTATGTTTCCCTGCCTTGTTGTTACCGAATATCTATTTATAGAATGATTCAGTCAATTTAAAATTTCAGCCTTTAGACACTTCAAAATTCAATCTGCACATACATAAACGATTTCTTTTAACATTCGGGACCAAAGTATGCTCAATCTTGGAATATAACATTTTAAAACTTATGTTTTGTCTTCTTTTTTTTTTTTAATAGTTTGGATTCAGAATTTTTTTTTCAGCTTAAACAATCAGCCTGCAAGTATTTCAAAATATAATCTATAGAAAAAATCTGTCTTAAATGTTTATTAACAAAATACACGCGATCATGTAATATATCTTTCATCATGGAATGAGAGATGAACGATTATTTATAGAAAAAATCTATAGATACAAAATTTCAGCAGTAAGAATGATACCAAATGTAGACTTTATTCTTGTGAACTATAAAGTAATTAGAATCATACTAGTTATGATACTTTGTTTGTATCAATTGTGAAATAGATGGAATAAAACCTACCATAAATCTTTGCCCCATTGGTGACTTTGAACCTAAATTTTAATTAAATATTTAGATATTTATTGTATAGAAAATTAGATACTAATTTGGTCCTAGAAAAGCTATTATCACCCTCAAGGCAACTGAAGATAGCTCCGGCTCCTTGGTGACAATTCATTGCTCCAACAAGCAACTAGAAACATGTCTGAGTCCTAAAAAAACAGCTCCCCTGCGTCGTTAGGTAAGATGATACCCTAGTACTTGCCAAAAAACTTGAGGTTCACGCTTTGCATCACTTCTTTCCGATAAGTAACTATAAGTATATTCTTTTCCGTCTTAGTATGTATTATGTTATATTTCCCTTTTCGCATAGGACACTTGGTCCCAAACAAGATATTATCTAATACATATGTATGAACAAAATTTAGGTATCAGTTTATTTTTTGAAGCAATCTTTACAAGCTCAACTTCAAATAAGGACAGCGGTTGAAACCTCAATTTTGATTAAATATTTATATATTTATTGCATAGGAATTTATGGACCAATTTGGCCTTAACAAAAATGATTTTCACATCACCTAGGCATTAATGTTATTTGCATCTGTTAAGATTTATTTTTAGAGAAAAAGCCACGAAAAACCCTGAACTTTGCCTAAAGTGGCACATTTACCTTAAACTTTTTTTTGTTTTGTGAAAATCCCCAAACTTTTCAAATCGTACAACAATTACCTCATCAAGGGCATTTTTGTCTTTTTATTCTATTTTTTCCTTTTTCTTTCTTTTTCTTTTTTTCTTCTTCTTCCCTCCGCCGGCCATGGCAGAGGGAAGCCAACGTTCGGCGAGGGTCGCCCTCGCCAGCGTTAGGCAAGGACGGCCCTCGCCAAAGCAAGGGCAGGGACACCCTCGCTCGATGCAGGCGAGGGTGGCCCTCGTCGACGACGGGCGAGGACGGCCCTTTCCAGATTTGGTGAGAGTAGGGACAGCCTCGCTTGATGTAGGCGAGGGCGGCCCTCGCCGACGTCAGGCGAGGACGGCCCTCGCTAGATCTGGCGAGGACGGCCCTCGCTGACACCCTCGCCCGATGCCGATGACAGGCGAGGACGGCAGGGACACCCTCACCCGATGCAGGCAAGGGCGGCCCTCACCTGATGCTGGCGAGGGCCGCCTTAGCCCGACACCGACGAGGGTGACCCTCGCCCGATGCCGGTGAGGGCAGCCCTCGCTGGATGCTGGCTTCCCTTCGCTAGCCAGTCGACGGAGGGAAGAGATAAGAAAAAAGAAAAGAAAAAAATTTTTAAAAAAAATGAAAAGACCAAAATGCCATATAATTTTAGGATAAATGTGTCACAGAACAAAAGTTTAGGGTTTTTTGTGTCATAAAAAAAAAATCGGGGTAATGTATTGCTTTGGGAAAAGTCTGTGGCTTTTTCTCTCATTTTTATTTTATTTCCCCTTTATTTTACCCTATAGATATAAAACTACATTTTGACCCAGCCCCCCTTTTCATTTCTCCTGCCTTCTCCAAGAACCAGGCCTAGCTCCCCCTCACGGCCCGGCCAGGCCCCTCCTTCTTCCTCCTTCCTTCTCCCTCCTTGCAGGCTGCAACTCCCATGGGCGATTCTCTCTTCTTTTCTCCCTTTCTCATGCAATAAGGACAGTGTGCTGAGGAAAGGAGCAAAGTAGATAAAAGTACTGACTAATGGGATATCGGTTCAGCCGGGGGAGGTTGGTCAGCGCGCTAAGGACCAGCGGCCGAAGCCTCCGTCGACCGGCCTCCTTGGCCTATAAATAGGACAGCGCGAGCTCAGTAGAAGGGGGAGCCAAAGAGAGAGAAAAGAAGGATGGAGGATAGAGAGCGGAGGGGGTGAAGGTAGAGGGAGAGCACCGAGAGGGCGGAGGTGAGAGAGAGAGAGAGAGAGAGAGAGAGAGAGAGAGAGAGAGAGAGAGAGAGACCTCTCTCAGCCAAGCTGCGGAGACCCTCGCCAAGCGAGATCTCTGCCCTGTCGATGCCGCTTGACGCCACCCTGTCGCTGCCACGGCGTCTCCTGCTATGCCAAAATCAAGTTGCGCCATTGCTGTACTCGACAGTCGCTGCTGTCATGACACCGCTGCTCAATGCTTTGCCAATCTGCCCCCAATCCTGCTCGTTGTGCCACTGCAACCAAGAAGTCTGGGCTAGCCGCCGTCGCTCGCCGCAGCTGTCTCCGTTGGGGTTCGTGGTGGGGGAGCAGAGGAGGCTACAGACCAGGTCGGGCACAGGTCGTATTCGAGTGTGCATGGGCTTGCAAGGTCGTGGGCCTGGCTTTTCTTTCAAGTGAAATTTGGGCCTGATTAGAATTGATTCGAATTGGGCTCTTCACAGAGCCTAGTCTGACCAAACTCAAGCCCGAGATAGGACTCCTCCTTCCGCTTCATCTAGCCTCTGTGCGTACGATGGATGACCCTCGTATCTCCAAGGGAGAGTGCTCGAAGTCTATTCTGATGGATGAAGCTCAGGGGATTATTGATTTTGAAGCTTAATGGGTTGGGCATAACATATCTAAGTCATAATCCCTAATTTTGTGAATTAATTTTATTCGGCGAAATTCATGTTAAGTAACTTAATTGATAAAATCGGAAAGTTTATATTTGAATTGGCATAATAAGTTTATGACTGACTTGATAATTGTCCCTAAATAACTTATTTCAATATTTCTTCTAAATCAGTAATAATTCATTATAAAAATTAAAATTTAGATATTTGCTACAATTAGACATCAATTTAGATTACGGGTTTGCTAACTGACGTTAAAAGCAAATTAGTGCATCGAACTTGCGTGAGAGTGTGCTGTGCGTGTCATCATCGTGCGAGTTTGACCCACTTTTATATCCATTGATAGATAGATAGAGATTGAAATGCTAGCATCATTTCCTTGAATTACCTCATCTCAACCCAAAACTTTGTGAGCACCTAAGTTCATTGTAAGCTTTCCAACAAGATATTATTTGGCCGACACCCTTGTTGGTCTCAAATCACATAGCCACCTTTCCGGGGAAAACACATGATCAAATAAATACCCAAGGATCTAAATCAAACAATACTTACACCTAACAATAGTGAGTCAAGCTTTCTAGCGGCATTAGAGTTGTAGGAATCCAAATATGAATTTAAAAGATAATTGTTTCGAAATTTTATGAAGTAATGGTTAAACAACTAATCAAATGCCACACATCAACACTTGTAAGGCAGAATGAGTACTGTAGAAGAAAAAAAATTCGTAGATGCCCCCAGTGCATAAGCTCATCTCACATGTACCATTGGATGAAGTGGGCCCATGTAGAACCCACTAATCTAACAGGAGCGTGAGCTCACATGATCCGAACGCATACATTACTGGCTTATTGTACAAATGATCGCGACAAGATTCTAGAGTATTTAGAAAAAATGAAACAAATCCAAAGCTAGGCTCTAAAACAGAATCAGCGTCCATAATTAAGTCATGCGTAGAAAAGTCTGCATCAATGAATTAGTCCACTTGGCCTTGAACAGTACTAAATGAGCACATTGAAAGTGTTGGCATGACGCACCATTACTAAATAATGCTTTGATCGGCATGACGTGAGCCGTCATTATATGAATGCAACACCGAATGTTAGTTTATCCCTCTATAGATAGGATCCAAATTTTACTGTAATCTCATCTATATTGGGTGGATGATATTACTGCATCACTTGATTTATCAAGCACATTTTCCCATATGAACATTAGCTCTCAAGGAATTTACGAAGCAACATACTTTTATTCATCTACTCAAAATTTGATGAAGAAAGGGAGGCATTTTGCTCCATAGTCCGAACATAACAACAAGTCAGAAAGCACTAATAATCAAGTCTCCACTCCAATGACTCACTTCAACACACTAGCAAACCAAATACAACTTAACAAGAAAAATCCATGGAAAGCCATTGACAATGAGCATATAAGCTGAATTATTATTTCCTTTCATTTTTTTTGAAGAGGCTTGAAAATGTGGTGATTCTTAATGGATGGATTCTTGACGAAAATGAAATTAGCCACTTAGCCAGTGCCACCAAGAACGCCCTTGAGCTTCTTGACATGAGCATCATCAAGGAAAGTGGTGGCCTCCACCAACTCAGAAGGAAAATTATTAGTGAACAGAGCAAAGTCTACGATTTGAAGCCCAGGGCTCGGACTGCTAAAGCTGACTATGGCAAGCCCTAGACCTTTACCAGCATTCAATTGGAAGTGCAATAGCCCGAGGGAAAATCATGCTATCCCCTTTGTTGAGGTTCTTCAGGTAGACGGTGTTCGCTGATGATGAGATGAACCTGGCACAAATCGACCCTTGGAGGACAAGGAGGACCTCCGAGATGCTCGGGTGTGTGTGCGTTAGGATGACCCTGCCAAGGGGCCATATCGAAATTAATGGTTGCAACCACTCTGTATATGATGGGGACCATATAGCTCTTGGGCGTTTTCACAACCTATTTTAAAGGTGGCAAAGAATGTTCATAAGTTTTATTTTAGAAGTTTACCTATAATTAAGCACTACATTACCAATAAACCGATAAGTACATATGATACATCACTTGTCACTCATGATGTTTCTCTATCTCTAATCAAAGGAATTTCTCCCCCTGTCAGTGTGTATGTGGTGGGTTTTTCTCATTAATTTTGCACAAAAAATTTCATCCATTTTGATAAAACCACAAATGAAAGTCTTATCCATTTAATAAAAACACAAATAAAACTTATCTCCCTCCCGTTGCAACCTAAATTTTTGTAGCAAATCAAGCATGCATTTTTGTAAAAATAAGAAATATGTGAAAATAATAATAAAAAAAAACTAAATGAAATGTCGGCGCATCTCACGGCAGCCTCGCGTCCACATATACGTATTTCTAACATATACGCATTCGGCGGGGTAGAATAAAGCAGAGAGAACGCACGTACATGGTGCTCAGCAAATTCTGTCTCGTATCGTCAATTTCCAAGAGCTTCTAGGTTCCGATTCCCTCTTCATACTCGGCCCCCTCCAGTCCATCGGTAGCCGCTGCTTGTCTCCTACCGCCAACCACCATAGTCTTTCTGCATTTAAACCCCAGAGAACATAACAGAGAGTACAGGGAAGGAATTCTTATGTTTATTTGTGATTCTCTCTTGCTGTCCTCTATGAATCCTCACCTCTCTCTCTATCACTGATTGCATTCGCAGGCTACTTCCCCAACACCACCAGCTTCGCAGCCACCACAAATGCTTTGTTCTCCCCTAATTCGAATGCTCTGTTTCTGTTGAAGGTAGGGGCCGAGTGCTCGATTACACCAGCATGATATCCGGTCGCGTTCGAGCCTTGGCGATAAATTTAGATATGACCCCTCTCTTATTTTTGCATCTAGATCCTTTGGCCGTTTGATAAAATTTCTGAACTAGACCAGTGCGTTTTTCAATTCAGATTCTGACTTAGGGCTTTCCTTTGGTTAGTTGATTCATTATTTTTGTCATATAAACTTTACCTTTGTTTCGTTTCCTTTCATTTCAGAATTTAGTAGCTATACGTTTTAGGATTTGTTCTTGGAATTCTCGGATTAGATGCACATGCAGTGTGTACGCAAGATGAATCTGATAATGACTACTCCAGAACTTGACTGAGGGCCCCTTAAACGATGTCGCCACCAAATTTTTCGGGTGTGAACCACCTAGGCTGCGTTTGGCAGTCGGGATAAAATTCGGGATAGGATATAATTTATCCTATCCTACGTTTGGTGCTCACTCGGGATAGGATAAAGTCGGATATAAGGGGGATATAGACAGGATAAAATTATCCCATGGGGGAGGTGGGATAAAGGTGGATAGGATTTCTAATGTAAATAAAAGGAAAGTTATTTTTCTTGAATAACAAACTTATTAAATTAAAAAAATTGAAATTATATTTCAATATAAATAATATTTGAATTCTAATTTAAGAAAATAAAAATTTATTTTTAATTAATCTTATTTTAATTTCTATAGTCAATTTTAATTATATTTTATAATAAACATTCAACCTATAAATTAAATATTTATATTTATTATCTATTTTAGGTATTTTTGTATTTTAGGTATGTTAGTACAGTTTACTATTTGATAAATTTTTATTAAAGAATGACGAAAGGGGAAAAAGAAATAATAATGAAAATAATATAAAAAAGAGAAAAAATAAAATAAAAAATAAATAATAAATAAATTAAGGAATAATGTTACGAGATATTTTCACCGTCTTTATTTATGAACATTTAGGTTCATTTATAATAATATGTCGTTTATATAAAAAAAAATATGTACATAATGTGAACATATCCGACTTTAATACTGCGATTCACCAAACACTAGACGGGATATAAAAAAATCCCAGGATTTCATATCCTATCCTATCCAATCCTATCCCGATTAGAAATCCGGACGACTAAACGTAGCCCTAGGGTTTGGCTAATGGATTGTTAAGCCTAGACTTAACTCGGGCTCTCCCAAGCTCATACCAATTTGCGACTTATGTTCAAGTTTATAACATGCAAATGATTTTTTAATTATGAGTCGCCACTAATCTATTTTTGGTGGGTCGATTAGAAACCTAAGTAAAGTAACGAGAGATTTACTTTACTTCTACGAACCAGAGATTATGAATTCGGGGACTTGGTCACGCTAGACTTTTCTAATGCCCTTTCAGTACCTTTCTCTTTTATTTCAAAGAAAATGTTTTGCAGGTAGTTTGGATTGATTTTAAATCTAATTCTCTAACATGTGAGTCGATCATGCGGGTGCGCAATCCATCAATTTAACACCCAAGAAAGTAAATAGAAAATGCAGGACTTACCTCGTAGAAACGAAAGCATCTGCAATATTAATTCAAAATCCACATTAACAATCCTGGATATGGTTTCTAATTAACACGCAATTTCTTTTTTTTTTTCACTTATTTAATGAAAATTATGCAATATGCGATGCAATATTAACTAAATAACCTAACTCTAATGACATGTAATTTCTAATTGAATGGACCTAGCAACAACTACCACATGACATGCATTTCAATTAATCTAATCCTAATGATGTGCATGTGGCATTTTTCTTTTCTTTCTTTTTCCTAAAAGAATGCAATCTATCCTAGGAAATAAAACTAATTCAACCTATGGCATTTTTTGTATTTTTCATGAAATTCGAAATTAGGTTAAATGTGAAAATTATCTAGCTAGGTTAAGATCCTATTTAATTTGTATTAGGAATTAGATTGAGCCAAATCCTAATTTAACCTAAAACATTATCTTAACCTAAATAATCCTAAAATGCAATATATCTAAAAATGCCTAAACTTATAATAAATTAAAAAAATTATCTAAATTAAACTAAGTGAAATTTAATCATAATATGCAATGACATGCAAAATATGCCCTAATTCTACATGACAAGTGTATGATGATTTTTTTTTATTGTTTTATTAATTTTCGAAATTTATAATTGTCAAATGATTAAACATGCAACTCAATTTAAAATCTAGCAACCTAAATTGATTTTTTGATTATTTTTTTAAATTTGAAATACAATTTCTATTCTAAACATGTAAACCCTAAAATATGCAATAATCTAACTCAAACGTATCTCAAGATAAACAAAGCAATTAAGACAAGACAACCCATTCAAAATCATCAAAATATCACACCTCGTTCAGATCAAGGGATAATATTTCGCTAGTAAAATCAATAAATTGATCTTAAGCCTTAAATATCAAAATATCAATTTTATTCCCGCGCGATTAATTATTCCATCTAAAACCTTATCGATGGAATAAAAAATTCGTGTGCGGTTGCAAATTAGGCAATAAATCATAACTGGAAGTATGCTTATCATTCAAATGTGCACGTAAGATATTGAAAGGCATGCATTAGGCAATAGAATATCCAAATCAAATTTAGATAAGATAATTACCCAATTCTGCAAATAATGTTACCAAATTTAAAATGAATGGAATCCGCTTGACAGACGATCGGGAAAGGGTTGCGGCACTTGATGGTGGAGGTTGGTGAGCAACGACGCGGGTAGGTCACAGCCAATGAACCTGCGAAAATAGAAACTTTCAACAGATTGGCTTGAAGAGATTATCAACGCTGGCTCGAGCTTGGCATCAACGTCGACGGGCAACTCGCGGTTTGGGACCGCGAACCGTGGTGGCTTGCCATTCTCAGTGGGTGGCCAGCAATAGGGACTCAGTGTGAGGTGGTCGGCGGTCGGCGGTATACACGGTGGACCACACTGTCCATAGTCGCCACGCACCCAAATTCTTCGTGATCTCATCGCCAAAAAAAAACCGTTCTTTTGCTTTCATGAAACAAAATCACAAAGCCCACAATGTTATAGTAAAATCTGGAAAAAAACTTAAAAAGAAACAAATCCACCACTAAGAATTATTCAAGCGAGATTATAATCATTCTTTTGACCGTGGACTTCAAGCTCGCAAGCGGTGGCCGCAAAAAAATACCACGAGATATTCACATTGTTCGGGAGATTTTTGGCCTTGCTGGACCTCGGCGAAAACTTCACATTAAACGGAATCCGCAGGAGTCTTCGTTCACTCTAAACCAGAGTGACGAGGGTTCAAGCATCCCTAGGGTGCGCTAGTTCGCGATACAGTAGAAGCGGCAGATCGTGGATCATCGAGGGTGTGATGACTGCTCGGGTGATTGATGCAAGGAGAAAACACGGTCTCGTTGGGGGAGCAGCGAATCAAACGGTAGTCGAGCACGAGGAAGGCAGCAGCTCCATCAGCGTCTCGGTTGGGCGGGACTCGTTAAGGCTTGGTCATGACAGCAGGAGGGCAGCACCAGATCAACATCTTATCGCGGTAGCAGTGTGGTCACGGCAGCAAGTCTGTCGTTACCGCTAGGGGCGAAGCAGCAAGGACGTTGCAGCAATGGCAACTCAGATGGCTCAGGCACAGCACCGTGGCGGCGAGGGACCCTGCGCAACGTGGAGTCTCCTTGGTTCAACCTAGAGAGGACTCTCTCTGTTTTCTTTCTCTCGCTCTCGAGCGGCCGGTCCTTTTTTTTTTTTTCTCAATTGTGGCCGGGTATTCAACGTGCGGCCTCTCCCACAATTTACCGTACGTGACCCTTTTTATAAGCCCAAAAATTGTATCTTAGGGGTATATTTCATTTCTAATTTTGCTTGGATAATTGGTATGGTATGGAACAATTAATATATGCTAGTTGGCTTCTCCTCGGATGAAGGTATTAGCTTTATGTTGCACAATCCCAACAGTTGTTTATCAAGTTCAATTGGGCTAACTGACCATGTTTGCACAAGAACAATTGCAGATCATAATCAGATATGTTTCGGCCAGTAGGAACCTGCTTAATAAGTGTTTGCCCAACAACAGTTTCTCCATGCGATGCTTGTGTTGTCTGTGCTAGCCAGGAGTTTAATCGCGCTCAAACGAATGCTTGCAGTGTTCTTCGAAGATAACTTCCTTTGCATTCCTCTCCATCAACCCCAGATACATTCACGAGCACTCTGTTTTTGTTCTATCCTAGCATACTCACATAACACGAAGGCAATTTCCTTTTCGTCTTTATATGATTTGTCTGCATGCGTCTGCTTCTTCATTCTGCATTTGCCCAAGCCTTTAGGAAGAGGGAAATAACTCTTCTTTTCATCAAGGCAGGGAATGGAATGGAGGAAACCTGAATAACAGGAAATTAAGCTTAACTCCGACAAAGCAATTAATGTCTGTGGAGAACAGAGAAGCAGGAACGAGAGTTCTTTCGAGAAACCATCAGGGGAGCTGGATAGCCAGTTTTCCTTGAAACACAGGAAGAACGAATGCTTTTATTGCTGAGATTTGGACGTTAGGAGGCAGACCTAGTGTTTCGAATAGTGCTATTCATTTGCATAACGAATTAGATGCTTTAGCGGTTATTCATGCTCTTGAGAACAAACAGTCTCACAATCTTCTCATAGAACCTCTCCTTGCAAGTGCAGTAACTTGCAAGGAAAGAATGCAGGCATACCGTGAATTGAGCATATATACAGAGCAGCAAACAGATGCACCGCATGCTCTGGCTAGTTTGGGAAAGGAGCAGCATATGCAGTTTACTATTTTCACAAGTATCCCAAATGTTATCGAAGATACTTTGTGTAAGGATGCACTTGACAGTATTTTGACTATGAGTGATGTAACTTGACTGGTTTAATTTCTGAATGATGGTCTTCGTTTCACCAAAAGAAAAAGAAAACTTAACCCCCCTTGGGTTTAACTGAATATGGTCCAGACCATCATGAAATGGCCGAACTCGTAAGTCCAACAATTTGGACAGTGGGCCTAAAATATGAAACATTTCTGAGTTAGGTCTATGAAGATGTTGGTAATTTCCAATATGTACATATCCGTAATATTTTTATTCACCACCTTAGACAAGTACTTTCTGAGCACCATGGCAAAAATCATTCTTTTTACCTCTTTTTTCTTGTCTTTTCACCGACAACTAAAAAAACCATCCAAAAGTGTGGCTTGCGCTAATGTAACCTTCGCGTAAAAGAGATACATGAACATCTTTAAACTTATCTCATAAATTGAGAACATCATCATCCTTAGTTATTAAATATTTTATATGTATTTAGCTTAATGTGAGTATTTTCAAAAGCTCAATATCAGAATTTTTTTCTTAAAAAAATAATTAACTGAATAGGGAAATTATCTAGTCGTTGAGAAAGCAAGGAAAATGGGGAGGATATAGATTTAGATGGAAAGTCAATCACTGAAATTAGCTCATATTTGCAAAAAAACATAAAATAAAGATGGAACGTTTTTTGTGTGCTACGTGGGACTAGGGCTCTTCTCAAGTTGTGCACGTCACGAAAGAGAGGAAAGAGACAAAAGAGATTTATGGAGAGTGCGGATATGGCCGTTGACTCTTGGTCATCTCTTATCTATTGATCCTCCAAAATTTCACATTTCTAGATTCCTGCACAAATCAATCATTTCAACCTTTCAACCTTTATGAACCTAGAATTTCCAACCGGGCTTAAAATCTCTCAATGGGTAGAGCTTTTCTCTCTCCCAGGTAGAGTTTTCCTCTCCTTATTTTATGGGAGTCTTCGAATCCAAACCCTAAAAACCTATTGTCATTCGTAGTCCCCTGTCCTCCGAATGTAGTGATTCCTTGCCCCTGCCATGGGTACCAAGCACCCAAACCCTAAAAACCCTTACAGCCCATACCATCTTCATGAAGTAGCATTCGCCTAAACATAACCTTCTCGGAGCTCCCTTCAATCACCCCCTTCCCAAAGCTACAAAGCCACGATAGAGCAGTTCTGAAGAAAATCCTCAACCCTAGTTGAAGCGTACGGCAGCAATCATCAATCTCAGTAAGAGTTTCTGTATTTATTGCCTGAATGGAGCATGAGGAGGAGAACCAACGCCGCCTTGCTGCCCTATGCAAGAGTTTAGGCCATCTATGGTCAGCAAATGATGTAATTGAAGTGCAGTAGGAAATTCCTCCCAACAAACGAATAGAATGCAGTCACACTTTTTTTGGTAAGTTATATTTGAAACCCAATGTGAACTTTCAAGCCTTTTGCAACACTATGAAGAAAGCATGGAAATCAAAAACTATGGAATGTTCCCAGAAAGAACCGGGGCTTTTCTCATTTGTATTTGAATCCGAAGAGGAAAAGGGGAGAGTGCTGAAATCAAGGCCGTGGTCCTTTGCTAGCAACTTGCTAGTGCTGAAGCAATGTGAGCTAGATATTCCGAAATACTACTATGACTTCTCTAAATATGATTTATGGGTTCATATTGTTGGACTACCTCCGGGATGGATCATAGAAGAGGTCTATTCTGATGTTGCTAGTAAATTGGGTATAGTTAAGGAAATACAACTAGAATCTAGAGGTAACGGCCCCTATAAAACAGGTAAAGTCAAAGTAGAGTTGGAGCTTTCAGCTCCTCTAAAAATAGGGGCACTGGTCAAGATTGGGAACAAGAATCTATGGGTGGAATTTAAATATGAACGCCTCCCTCATTTTTGTTACTCATGCGGCAGAATTGGTCATTATGCCTCGTATTGTGAGGAGATACCATACGAAACAACAAACTCGGCAGCAAATAAGGTATGCAAATATGATCCTTGGCTCAAAGTGGAAGTGAGAGATCATAGCCCGCATTGGGAAGCATTTTATGGAAAAGTTGATCCAAATCCTGAAGAGGAAGAGTATGTGTCTAAAACTCCCTTGGCATCAGTCAATATGGAAATTGTTGCAAGAACAGAAGCCGAGACAAATGCGAATCGATCTTGGAACAAAAAAAGAGTAGACAGCCCTTCTTCAAAGGAGGGAAGAGATGGAGGAGAGAAAACTTCAGCAGCAAAAGAGGGGAGTGGAAAACAGATAATGTATTTAGAATGCCCTAATGGTGAAGGATCGAAGGATATAGGATATGCTGGTAAGAAAATGATGAAGTATCGGAAAGCAAAAAAAATAGAAAAGAGTTGAAGTTTCCAGCTCTTTTTTCCTTGATGAAATGGAGTTATTAGAGACCCCTGTGTAGCTGGTTAAAGAGGGTAAAGATTGGGCTTTGGTGGCTAGCCCTAACAAGCCACCAAAGACGCTATGAAGATCCTAAGTTGGAACTATTAGGGGCTAGGCAACCCCCTAACAGTCCAGGAGACTAGAGCTTTAATGGCTCTAGAACGGCCCAACTTTGATGTGAATCGTTGCGAAAGGATCATTCTACGAAGGCCCAGATTGTGCGAATTGCAAACCTCGATTTCCAATCAAACCTGTGATTGGCAACCTCAGTATAAACGTAACCTATTGACGAACATGTGTCAACAAACCAACATTATAAACGCCACAAGCGAAAGAATTCACTATCTCGCTCGATAAGTTGAATTGACCGCCACAAAAGAATCTTGATTAGGTCAAGTCCTCAAAAGAACAGTAAAAGAGAACCTCTCAATTCTTTTTCTCAAAGTAAAAGAAAATCTATCTGTCTCCAAGAAATTCAATCAGTCTTTAATATATAGGCCTTTTAGCAGCCACACAAACACTAAAAATCTAATGCGTCATATTCTAGAATATTCCTATTCTAGAATATTACTAAACAAGAAGAATATTCCTATTTGACTTGGTCAAATATTTGGTGACCAGATAATCAAATTGTGCCAAGATTTTCAAAATTCTTCAAGATCTGATCCAATGTCATCTTCTCGCCAAAGATCACAAACCATGACGCCAACAGCTTGCCTAAATTACTTGGCCCGCGCTCAAGTGATCGAACCAGTAGGAATAGACAATGGGTCCTAGCACTTCCTCCTCAATATGGCTCAATGTCCATCATTCCCTCCCCCGTGCAAAGGATTTGCCCTCAAATCATCACTGGCATAAAAAAGAGTCAAGTCAAAAACATTAAATGTGGCACTAACGTCATAGTTACTTGGAAGATCAAGCTTGTAGGCATTATTGTTAACTCTTTCCAAAACCATGAATGGTCCATCCCCTCGTGGTAATAACTTAGAATGTCGCTGCTCAGGAAATCTCTCTTTACGCATATGAACCCAAACCCAATCGTCAGGTTCAAACACCAATTCCTTGCACCCTTTGTTGGCTTGCTTTGCATATTGCTCAGTTTTGCACTCAATATTTGTGCGTGTCTTCTCATGCAACGCCTCGACAAATTCAGCTTTCTTTGCTCCATCTAAATCCACACGCTCATTAATAGATAAAGGGGTTAAATCTAACGGAGTTAACGGATTAAAACCATAGACAACCTCAAATGGTGTAAATTTAGTAGCATAATGCATGCTCCTATTATATGCAAATTCAACATGTGGCAGACAATCTTCCCAAGATTTTATGTTCTTTTTAATAATAGCACGCAACAATACCCCTAAAGTTCTATTAACTACCTCGGTTTGACCATCGGTCTGTGGATGACAAGTAGTAGAAAATAATAATCGTGTTCCTAGTTTTTTCCACAATGTTTTCCAAAAGTAGCTAAGAAATTTAGAATCTCGATCTGAAACAATCGATCTAGGCATGCCATGCAAACGTACAACCTCCTTAAAGAACAAATTAGCAATATGAGATGCATCATCAGTTTTATGACAAGGTATAAAATGAGCCATCTTTGAAAACCGATCAACAACCACATAAATAGAATCTCTACCATACTTAGACCTAGGCAATCCTAACACAAAATCCATAGAAATATCAATCCAAGGATGCGTTGGAATAGGTAATGGTGTATACAAGCCATACGGTTTAGTTGTAGACTTTGATTGCTTACAAGCAATGCATCTCTCACAAACACGTGTGACATCTCTCTTCATATGTGGCCAATAAAAATGTTCATACAGCACTTCATAAGTCTTATTAATGCCAAAATGCCCCATTAAACCACCACTATGAGCTTCTCGCACCAACAATTCACGCAAAGAACACTTAGGCAAACATAGTTTGTTTTCACGAAAAATATAACCTTCATGCCTATAAAATTTATCAAATGCAGCGTGTTCACATGCTTCATAGACTCTCCCAAAGTCATCATCATCAATATATAAGCCCTTGATATGCTCAAAACCTAGACACTTTGCTTCTAAAATAGTTAGAATCGCATACCTTCGAGAAAGTGCATCGGCTACCACATTTTCCTTACCTTTCTTGTACTTGATCACATATGGAAAAGTCTCAATGAACTCCATCCATTTGGCATGTCTTTTATTCAACTTTTGCTGTCCTTTCAAGTACTTCAAGGTCTCATGGTCGGTGTGGATCACAAACTCCTTTGGCCATAAATAATGTTGCCAAGTCTCCAAAGCTCGCACTAAAGCATACATCTCCTTATCATAGGTAGGATAATTCAATGTTGCTCCACTCAATTTTTCGCTGAAATAAGCTATGGGACGCCCTCCTTGCATCAACACGGCTCCAATTCCTGTACCAGAAGCATCGCACTCTATCTCAAAAGTAGCACTGAAATTCGGCAAAGATAACAAAGGAGCATTAGTTAACTTATCTTTTAGCAGATTAAATGCTTTCTCTTGCTCTTCTCCCCACGTGAAACCCACGTGCTTCTTGATAACCTCAGTTAAAGGTGCGGCAATGGTGCTGAAATTTCTCACAAATCGTCGATAAAAACTCGCCAATCCATGAAAGCTACGCACCTCTCCTATGGTCTTAGGCGTTGGCCATTCACGGATTGCTTTAACCTTTTCTTCATCAACCTGTATACCATTAGCACTAACAACAAATCCTAGAAATACTAATTTGTTGGTAACAAAAGAGCACTTCTTTAGATTAGCGTATAATTGCTCGGCCCTTAAAACCTGCAAGACAACTCGCACATGCTCAATATGGTCATCAGGACTTCGGCTATAAATTAAGATGTCATCGAAATAGACAACCACAAATCGACCAATAAAAGCATGCAAAACATGATTCATAAGTCGCATAAACGTGCTCGGTGCATTAGTTAATCCAAATGGCATTACTAACCACTCATATAATCCATACTTGGTCTTAAATGTAGTTTTCCATTCATCACCTTCTTTCATCCTAATTTGATGATAGCCACTTTTCAAATCGATCTTAGTGAAAATGCAAGAACCATGCAACTCATCCAACATGTCATCTAACCTAGGAATAGGATGTCGATACTTTACCGTAATATTATTGATTGCTCGGCAATCGACACACATTCGCCAAGTTCCATCCTTCTTTGGCACTAACAAAACAGGGACGGCGCATGGGCTAAGACTCTCTCTCACATACCCTCGTTCCAATAGTTCGCTAACTTGCCGCTGAAGTTCCTTTGTCTCCTCGGGATTGCTTCGATATGCGGGTCGATTAGGTAATGGCGCACCAGGAATCAAGTCAATTTGATGTTCTATGCCTCGAATAGGTGGTATCCCTCCAGGAAGTTCATCAGGAAAGACATCTTCAAATTCCTGCAATAAAGACACAATAGGACTAGGCAAACTTGGGTCAAGATCGTTAGTAGAAAACAAAACCTCCTTGTACACAAGTACAAGTATTGGTCGATCTAGAACTAAGGCTCTCCTCACTTCACTTGATTTTGCATAAAAATTATTTTGCCTCTTTTCTTTCCTCTCTTCTTTTCCCTCAGTTTTTACCACAATCTTTCTCTCGGCCTCTCCTTTTCCTTGCGTCTCAGACACACCACGCAAGCCCTCGGATTTCTCACTTTTCTCTCTCTCTCGGCTTCTCGTTGTAACTTTAATTGATCTTGATACACCTCACTAGGTGTCATTGGTACCAAGGTATAAGTCTTTTGATTCATCACCAATGAATAACGATTAGTATACCCATCATGATGTACCTTTCGATCATATTGCCATGGTCTTCCAAGTAAGATATGACCCGCTTGCATAGGTACAACATCACACTCTACCTCGTCCTTATATCTCCCTATCTCAAATGGAATTCGAACTTGCTTCGATACTTTCACCTCACCACTATCATTTAACCATTGAAGTCTATAAGGCCTAGGGTGCTTTGTTGTCTTCAAGCCCAACTTATCCACCATAATACAACTTGCCACATTCGCACAACTACCTCCATCAATTATCATACTACAGATCTTACCATTCACCACACATCTTGTATGAAACAAATTATCTCTTTGTTGGTGATGCTCCTCCTCCTTTACTTGCACACTCAGAGAACGCCTAACCACCAATAAGTCTCCTTTTATAGCCACTTCTCCATCACTACAATCCTCCAATGGTGGCATCTCATCATCATCTTCTTCCCTTTCACTTTCGGACTCAATAACACCATGTCCAGTCATGATCATCACCCTCCTATTAGGGCATTGATTCGCCATATGACCCCTGCCCAAACACTTAAAACATTTAACCTCATGAGTTCTAGTGTTATGGTTTTCGGTTTTACCTAAAGTTGGATTCGTTCCAACTTTACTGTCCCTCTCATTCTCCTTTGAGGTTTCTGTTTTGGTGTTGTTTCCTCTCCAATTTGGCTTCTCATATCTCTTCAAATTGGATCTCCAATTCTGATTTGAACCTCCTCCACTCTTGTGATTTCGGTCCAACTTCAATTACCGCTCAACTTTGATGGCTATGTCCACCAATTCCTCCAATTCAACATAGTGTTGCAGATCCACCACCCTTGCTATATCTGGGCTCAAACCACTCAAAAATCTTGACATTGTGGCCTCACGATTTCTACCACATTAGCACGGATCATGGCAATCTCCATCTTCTTGTGATACTCTTCCACGCTCTTATTGCCTTGTGTGAGATTTTGTAAATTTTGAAACAAATCTCAGTGATAATGACTAGGTACAAAACGCCTCCTCATCACCGCTTTCATCTCATCCCACGTCTCTATCGGTCTTTCACCATTGCGCCTCCTACTAGTCACAAGTTGATCCTACCAAATTATAGCATAATCAGTAAATTCAATAGCTGCAATTTTTACCTTTTTGAGCTCAGAGTATCGTTGGCAATCAAATGCCATCTCCATGCGTTTCTCCCATTCTAGATATGCATCAGAATTCTTCCCTTGGAAAGAAGGAATCTTCATCTTGATATTGCCAAGTTCATTATTTTCTCGGTGTCTAAACCCTCGGGCTCAATTCCACCTTCCAAATCAAGCATCTCGATCATCCTCCATGTCGGCCTCATCATCATCATAATGCCGCTGCCTTTTATGTTGGGCTCTAGAGGTGTCTCGCTAATGTTGCGGCCTTCCCCGGGTAGCTCTCAGTCACCATCAACCCTCATGCCATTTCCCATCATTTGGCCACTAAGCCCCTCCACGACGGCTCTCAATTACTGGATGCTTTCCATGAGCGCTTCATCCCTTCGTATGGAGTCAACCTCCCTTTGATTCACGCTTTCTTCGCACGACATATTTTAGACCTACAAGTAAACGTTAGTCACAAAAATCCTCACCAATCGCTCCCTCACGTGTTTCTCTCAAGGTGTTTATCACTCCTCTCGTGTTTAACTCAAGTCTAGGCTTTTTTCATCCTTAATTAAGCTTACACACTCTTATCTTTTCCCTCTCGTATTTCTCTTTTCACAAGCTCTTTATTAGACTCAAAACCTACTCTTAACCCCCTCACGATAATCAATCAAACTAATCAAACAAGATTAGATCACTATTGATTTTGTTTTTAGCAAGTAACAATTTCAAACCAACAAGTACAACTTTCAAAATTCCAATTGAAACACAAATCACTACTGATTTTGTTTCAATTCAGTCTATTTACAAACGAGTCGCCTTCTTGATTTTTTTTTCAGCTAATTTTTTTTTTGCCAAATCTTTTTTTTTCTTGCGCACTTTTTTTTTTGTGTGCGTTTTCTTTTTATTCTTTTTTTTTACGAACTTTTTTTTTTGACGAACTCAGATACAATTTAAGATGCTAGAAAACAAATTAAAACTAACTCAGATACAATTTAAGATGATAGAAAACAAATTAAAACTAACAGTAAACAACTACGTATAGAAGAGCAAAAGCAATTAGATCCCTAAATCAACTAGAACCGAAACCCTAGCTCAATAAATTTCAACTTGCTGAATGTAAACGGAAAATTAAAGATAAATAGACCTTGTAGAAACAAGTTCTGATACCAACTGATGTGAATCATTGCGAAAGGATCGTTCTACGAAGGCCCAGATGGTGCGAATTCCAAACCTCGACCTCCAATCAAACCTGTGATTGGCAACCTCGATATGAACGTGACCTGTTGACGAACACGTGTCAACCAACCAACGTTATAAATGCCACTAGCGAAAGAATTCGCTATCTCGCTCGATAAGTCGAATTGACTGCCACAAGAGAGTCTTGATTAGGTCAAGTCCTCAAAAGAACAGTAAAAGAGAACCTTTGAATTCTTTTTCTCAAAGTAAAAAAAAATCTATCTGTCTCCAAGAAATTCAGTTAGTTTTTAATATATAGGCCTTCTAGCAGCCACACAAACCCTAAAAATTTAATGTGTCATATTCTAGAATATTCCTATTCTAGAATATTACTAGAAAAGAAGAATATTCCTATTTGATTTGGTCAAATATTTGGTGACCAGATAATCAAATTGCGCCAAGATTTCCAAAATTCTTCAAGATCTGATCCAAGGTCATGTCCACGCCAAAGATCACGAACCATGACGCCAACAGCTTGCCTAAATTGCTTGGCCCGCACTTGAGTGATCAAACCAATAGAAATAGACAATAGGTCATTAGCACATCTTCTTCGGTATGGCTCGATGTCCACATCAAACTTGGTCTTTTTAATGGAGACCAAAAACAAGGAGATGATGGTGGATAATGTGAGAAGACGACTTAAGTTCCAAAACATGTTTGTAGAGCAACCAATAGGAATGGCTGGGGGCTTGGCACTTATGTGGAATGAGGATGTGGAAGTTAAAATAAATTTGAGTTCAAAGGAGCACATGGATGTGGAATGTAAGGATCCTACTAGTGGATATCTAATGAGAGTTACACTCATGCATGCTTCGACAAATTTTCAGGAGAGGATTCTGTTATGGCAAAAGGTTCGGGATATTCACTCCAACAATCAACTTCCATGGCTTTGTATGAGGGACTTTAATGAAATTCTATATAGCTGAGAAAAGGTTGAGAAGAGGGAAGCCGATCAACATAGAATAGCGGCCTTTCGAGACTTCCTTAATGATTGTTCCTTGATGGATATAGACACTAAAGGTTGTGTTTTTACTTGGGCCAACAACAGAGAAGGTGAAAACCTGGTGAAGAAAAGGCTAGACAGAGCCTTGTGTACAATGGATTGAAGAATTATGTTCCCAAATGCTGAAGTGTTGGCTCTCCTTGCGATAGGCTCAGACCACAACCCACTTTTGCTGTCTCTACATCCTGTGTGGGAGAGAAAAAGGAAGGAGTTCAAGTTTGAAGCCTTTTGGATGGAGGAAAAAGAGTGTGGGGAGATCATTAAAAGCTGTTGGGGAGGCGACCAGCACTGTTACACATCCTTTTCTCAGAAAATACATAATGTTACAAAGGACTTGGCTTCATGGAGCAAAATAAAGTTCTCTAATGCCTCTCTCCAAATTAGGAGGCTCAAGCAAAAACAAACTGAGATCACAAATGGGGATTCTGAATTTTCCAGCAAAGTAGAATATCAAGAAATTAAAGAGAATATTGAACAACTCCGGAAACAGGAAGAAATGTATTGGGGTATGAGGTCTTAGGTAAATTGGCTTCAATGGGTGACAGAAACTCAAAATATTTCCATGCTACTACAGTTCAACAAAGACAACGAAATACAATTTCTGCTCTGAGACTGAATGAAGATAATTGGTGTAGGGACCAGAAGATACTAAAGCAACACATAGAGGATTACTATTCTTCTCTATATGAATCGGCGAGTCCAAGAGAATTTTAACCTATCTTGGATATATGCCCATCCCTAGTAACCAAGGAAATGAATGAAAGCCTCTTGACCCATATTTCAATGGAAGAAGTAAAAGAAGCAGTTTTCCAGCTAGACTCCCTAAAAGCTCTTGGCCCGGATGGACTCAATGGACAATTTTATTAGCATTACTGGGAAGATATTTAGCTGGACGTGCTACATCTGGTTCGGAACTTCTTTGAATTAGTTAAATTTGACCCTCTACTCAACAAGACTCACATATCTCTCATTCCAAAAGTGAAAAGTCCAGAAAGCATTAGTCAATTCAGACCAATCAGCCTATGTAATTTCAGCTATAAAATTATCTCCAAAGTGCTAGCAAACAGATTAAAACCATGGCTTGTTGAGATCATAGCCTATGAACAAAGCGCCTTTGTTAAAGGACGACAAAAACAAGATAACATTTTCACTTTTCATGAGGTGTTGCATCAGTTGAGGATCAAAGAAAGAAAAAAGAAATTCCTAGCAATCCTTAAATTGGATATGCAAAAAGCTTATGATAGGGTTGAGTGTGACTTCTTAAAAATGAGTATGTTAAAGATGGGGTTTAGCGGAAGATGGGTTGAGCTAGTGATGCATTGTGTTTCCACAGTGTCCTTTAGTGTTAAAGTCAATGGAGATCATACACGATATTTTACACCCACGCGTGGGATAAGACAAGGAGATCCATCATCCCCGTATCTCTTCATATTGATGGCTAATGTTTTTTCTTGGATGATGCACAAAGCAATAGAAGATAGGAGTATACTTACCCAAAATAAAATAAAATTAGAAGATAGGAGTATCAAAGAAATAAAATTGAATAGGTATTGTCCCACATTGTCTCATATGTTATTTGTTGAGGATGCTATCATTTTTATGGATGAGATAGTAAGAGAATGTCAAAATTTGGCAAATGTTCTACACTAGTATTGCTATGCAACCAGTCAAGCTATCAATCTAAACAAATCGGGTGTTTTTTAGCAAGGGCTACCCGTTGAGCTTAAAGAGGAATGTGGCACAAGAGTTATGAGTGCATATTATTGAGAAAACATGGAAATACCTAGGAATTCCATCTGATTGGGGACAAACAAAAAAGGAGATGTTTTCATGGATCCTTGCTAGAGTGAACATGAAGCTTGCAAGCTGGAAAGATAAATTGTTGTCTAAAGTAGGCAAAGAAATATTGATTAAAGCTGTTGTACAGGCTCTTCCTCAGTACGCCATGTCCATTTTCAAAATCTTTATCTCAGCTTGTAAAGCCATCGAACGAAGGATTGTAGAGTTTTGGTGGAAACAAAATGATTCCAAAAGAAGTATGTACTGGAAGAGATGGGACGTCTTGAAATCTAGAAACGATGAATGGGGTCTTGGCTTTAAGGACCTAATTAATTTCAACAAGGCTATGTTAGGGAAACAAGTGTGGAGACTTTCGCAATCACTGTCAGCTCTATGGGCCAGATTCCAAAAGGAGTACGTGACTCGCGAGGCATGCCGGTCGACGGATTTGCAGATGAGATCCACGCCTCATCTCCTTTGCACACTGAAGCCCTAGCAATTCTTCATGGTCTGCACTTTCTGAAACAGCAAAAAAGGAGTCACGTGGGAGTAGTTCAGTTCAAGGAAGTTAAGTGGGAAGTGCAAAGTGATAGTCTAACACTCGTGGAAGCTATATTGGGCCGGGCTGAAGTCCCATGGGCTGTGTCCAATCTGCTAAATGAAAGCATAAATATTCTACAGAGTCTAACCTTCGTTAAATTATCCTATTGCCCAAGAGAAGCCAACCAGGCTGCCGATTGGGTAGCGAAATCAAATTGCCTCAAATCCCTATCTCCAAATTGGTTATATGCCCCACCCCAACCAAATTGGTTATATGCCCCACCCCAACCTCTATGGAGTATTTTATGTTCTGAATTCAATTTATTGTTTACTTGTAATCCTTGCTTTTTATGAATGAATGAATGACCTATTTTAGATCCAAAAAAAAAAAAAAAAACATACAAACAAACAAACCTTTATGCACCTAGATTCATGCACAAATCAATCGTTTCAACCTTTATTCACCGACCAAAAAAAACCTTCGTGCATTATTTCACACTTCAATTTGATGTCACCAAAGCCCCACTCTTCAACCTAAGTCACTTTTCAACCCATGTGGATATGGGAGAAATTTGGCCCATAATAATGCAAACTTTTAGAGGACCAAATAATAGTCAACAAAAAGAGAGAAGAAAATTTCCAAATCTAACCGAAGAATGGACTTGATCAATGCAGCCCAAGTCTGAGATAGCTGGAAACATCAAATAATTTTCATTAAAAATAATAAAACATGTGCATGCTATCTAGCTACTTTTCTTTTGCTAAAAGCAAAAGATGGTTACTTAGGGTACGCATGGTAACGGTTCTTGACTGGGGAACAGTTTCTTTTTTGAAATAGTTCTTTTCTATTTTTATTCCGAGGAACAATTTCTGAATAAAATAAGGTGTTTGGTAACTATACAAAATTTCTATTCTTGAAATAGAAAAATAATATAAATGCATTTGGTACGATTTTTTATTTTTTATTTTTTATTCTTGCTCACGAACTGCCGACCATTGGCAGCCTCGACGGGGGTTGGGTGGCGGCGATGACGGTAATTGGTGGTCTTGCGGTGGCGGCCAGCAGTTGGTGGCGATCATCGGCGGTCGGGGGTGGCCGGTGGGCTGTGGGTGGCAGTGACGACGATCAAACGGCGGTGGTGACGATGGTCGCTGCTGGTGGGGCAGCAGTCTGCCAACGGTGGCCGCGGCCGGCCGGAGGTGGCCAGCGGTTGGCAGGCGACCACCCAAGGCTGCAGTAAGCAAGAAAAACAAAAGAAAATAAAAAGAAAATAAAAAATTAGCTTATTTCTAGAAATTGTTCCTAGGAACAAGAAGCTATTTTTTTTTTGTTTCTATTCCAAATTTGTCCCCGGGAACAAAAAAATAGATTTTTTGTTCCCGGAAACAAAATTTTTACCAAACGGATTTATGTTCTTTTTTTTTTTGTTATGGAGAACAAAAAAACAAAAATTGGAAGAAATAGAAACGTTACCATACAGGCCCTTAAAATCATAACAACCGATTAATTTGAGGCTTCTCTTTCTTCTTCTTCTTGTTTTCTTTAGCCATTCTAGCCTTTTATGGTGGCTCAAGAAAAAAGTGACTCTTTTATCATTCATTTATAAACCGACGATGAACAATTGGTCTTTCATATAGACATGATACAATATTATATACATCTACATCCATATAAACATAGATATATATATATATGTACATATATGTACATATATGTACACTTCAAGCCTTAATTAAATTAGAACTAGAATTATCAAGTCACTTAGGTTTAATAGTTTTTGTTCACAATTTACTTATGATAATGCAAACGCATGGGCTGTGCTGAAAGATTATAAACGAGTGGAATCCTACTGATGAGCAAAATGGTGACGAGAGCTATCTAGACTCACTCTTCTCTGAGGTCTATATATACGCAAGCATATTCATAGTTATAGTGAATAAGGTAAGTTTATTATGTTTGGCTTGAAAGAGATGAGATGATCCGTAAAGCCACAGGGGGCCAACAAGAATTATCGTATTTGTTCAATTAAGAGGGCCAAAACTAAATAATTAGTCACTCTAGAATCTAGAATTTTCGAATGGAGACCTATCAACGAACCAGTTTGGTCTGTGTATACAGGCTGAGGGGCCGTATCAGCTGGTATTCAACACCAGGGGAATTTGCTGGATTTGCACCTTGTTTGGTTACCATTTTTTCACTCATATTTTCTGGGTTGAGTTTAAAGTGAGTCAATTCAATTTTATGAATGGATTAAAATTAGTAGTAAGAAACGAAGACGAGTAAAAATGGGTGTAAATGGATATGACTCAGACTCATAACGGTGATGAAGATGAAATAAAACAAATAAGTGCACTACCTCCATCAAATTAGTCATACGACTAGAATTTAGTTTGGGGAGTCATCCTGAGCTACTCCTTGCTTTCGAGGAAAACCGTTGCCTCACTGGTTGTTCAAGCTTTCTTGGAGTGCCTTTTCATACTGAATATGGATGACTCGGAACTAAGTGCTTGCAAAATGCTCCATTTGTTGTAAATTTTTCTGAAACTAGAGTTAACGCAAATAGCCTTTCTGAAACTATATGTTTGTTCAATTAAGGGGGCCAAAACATAAATAGCCACTAGGATAGGGTTGCTTACTTCTCCAGAAAAGCTAAAGCATTCATGTTGAACAACACTGCTTATATCTACCAAGCTCATGGGCTGGAATTTTCCATTTACATCATGTGTAAGTAACTGACAAAGCGCATATAATTATCCGCTCTAAGACATCCTTTTAAAAAAAATAAAAAATATAATATAATAAAAGAGAAATGAAAATATTTTCAAATTTGGCGGGTGGATGCACTTGATCAATGCGGCCAAAGTTAGAATAGGTGAGGAAAACATAAATATTCACATCTTGACAAATTGATGTAAAAATATCAAAATCAGTTAATGGGAAAAAAACAAATCTGCATCTAGCAGACGTTGGAAAATTTATTACTTGACTATTTTTCTGATAAAATGCCAACCATAGAAGGTAAAATATTGGAATGAAACAAATCTAAACTAGGTTGAGAATGATATGAGTTCATTAAATTAGCAATTTTCGCAATTTCCTGTGGAATTCCCATATGAGAGCCGCCCAGAAACATCGTAGAATATTAGCAGATGATGGGAAGGACTTTTCCACATCGGTGGGCTGGTGAAGAACTATACAGGTCAACTTGTTCAAATGTAATATATGCAGGACACCGAATCAATATTTGGCTGGTAGCCTTTAGTCATCATCTGCAGAAAGAATCAAATTCATAACAACGGGAATCTCTGGCCAGAGAGAAATCAATACGGAATGTAACAATTTTTGTTATTGTTTATGTCCAGGGTTCATAAATCACTATGCTCATTGTGAAAAGGATCCACCAGCCACGGCGACTCTGTAGATGAGTAATATTGAAGTCAACATAACAGCCACATGACTTGAGGCATGAGAAAAATAACTTACCAACCACGTGCTATCTTATTTTAATTCATAGTATCTTTCTTCAGCAAAAGAATTTTGACTCAAGAAAAGTATGATATTCCAATCTCCTAACATTTGAAAAAATTTGTGAGATCATTACTAACTGTTGGAATGAAAAGAAAGAAATTTACGTGATTCAGTTGATGACCTCCGTTCATGGGACAACAATAAGTGCAAAGATTTACCTCTCAAAATACAATGAAAGAGAAACAACTATATATACACACACACACACGCACACCTTGATGTTGCTGATATATCTCACATACTCTAAAATAATATTTATATTATAACTCTTAAGGCTTTTGAGAAAAATGTGATATTGCTAGAAAATATTCCCTAGGAAGTTGTTTTTCAAGAAAATGATAATAATTTTTTGTGTTTGATATTCCTCCTTGCAATCATTTTTAAAAAAAGTATATTTTTCGATGTTTGATTAAAACTTGAAAATGAACTATAAAATATTTTTCACTGTTTGGTATAGAAAATCTAATTTGATTTTCCTTATTGCAATCCTTTCATTTTTTTTTACTTTTCTTTTTAAAAAAAAGAATTTTAATTTTTTTCTTTTTCTTTTTAATTTTCTTTCTTTTAATTTCTCCTTCTTCTTCAACTAGTTGCTCACAATTCTTGAGCGAGGCTCCACCTTGGTAGATTTGGCAAGGTAGAGCTTGTGAGGCCAGCAAATTTGAGCCTTGCCTAATTGGCGAGCTCAAGGCTTTGCTAGTGGTTGGCAAGTCGCAACAAGCTTGAGGCCTCGTGAGTTGTGGCGAGGTCACCTTTAGCTCGGTACAATGAGCTTGACCATTGAATGTGGCGAGGTCGAGCCTTGCCTCAAGTTGGCTCGGCTCGGCTCACCAGAATTTGGTGAGCTCGAGCCTTATCAGCCTGTGATGAGGCTCGTCCCACAAAAAATCCATGTGGGATGATTTACTAGAAGTGATACTCAAATTATCAATTTTACTTTGATGTGGCACTAAGAAAAAAAATTATGACATTCAAGTTACGAAAGTTACTTGTCTTGATTTGCAATGGTTTTCAATTTAATGCAAGAATTGATGATGGAGAACGGCTTTCTCTTTCATGTACTTCAAAAAGGACATACAAAAGCAAGAACATCTTTATTCGTCTTCTTATGTTTCATTTCTCTGTTGGGTTTAACATACAAATTTATTGCAGATTAAAGAGGAATGTATGTTCTATCCTAAGAGAATAGTCACTAGAGTCAGTTGCACCAAGTTTTATATTTTGAGGTGCAGAATTATTCTAAAGGACAATGCTCCCATGTCTTAAATAGCAGATCTCCTTTTCATATTCTCTAACTATTTTTTCACAACAAGAATAACTTACCAACACTACTAAGAATTTACCAACTTCCAAATAAATTGATGTATTATCAAATCTTCTGAAAATTTTTGCAAGCATCATAAGTAGATGATCATCATTATAATAAATATGTCAACATTTTAGTAATCTATTAACTTATCAACTTCTTTGAAATGCTACCTTCACATCGATACAAACTTTAAAATGTCCAGTGATAGTTGTGTTCTCACTTCGAATGGACCAAAAAATTCATCATTAGCATGACCATGAGACATTTGAGCCTTCCTTTGATACCTAGTAAAAATTGAAGCGGGGTATAAACAAAGGAAAGTGTGTAAACTAATTTTTTTCAATACATATCCAGTTTAATTTTTGACAAAACAAAAAATATTCTCGGGATAATGCCAAGGCCACATATCCAATATCTCAATTTTGATGTCCGAATTTGGTGGACTGAAAATGAACCGACTCTCTCTCTCTCTCTCACCGAGAAACAAACCTTGAAGTTCATAAACAGTACTGGGGTGCCATTGTTGGGCTAGACGGAAGGTTTTCGGTCACTCTCATGCCTCTTCAGTGCAGATGCCTTGTCTCCTATCTCTTCCATCTTTTCTTGCTGAGACACCTAGCAAGTGTCATAATCCATGTCTAGATCCGACCCAGACTTTCTTTTAAGGATGTAAGCAATGACGTCATAGGAACTTTGGAGAAGACGCAAGAATGTCACGTCATTTTGGGGGAGGAACTTTGGCAGCATCCTTGACTCCAGACATCTTTGAGTCGCCCAATTTTGGGTCGAAAAGGTGTCGTCCAAAAGACGTCCTTTGCGTTGCATGTGTACTGTTAGGGAAGAAATGGTAGTCAATAATTTCATACATTATTCCACTTTACAGACGTGTCTCTGTCCCACAATGCATGTGAAAAACGTTCCATCTTTTTTATTTTTAATTATGAGCTAATAATTTCATTAATTAACTTTCCATCTAAATTTGTATCCTCCCCATTTTTCTAGTTTTTTTTTTTCAAAGATAACATACATTCCATAGTCGGTGAATTATTTTTTTCTTAGAAAAAAATTGTGATATTAAGCTTTTGAAAATACCCACATCGAGCTAAATGTGTTTAAAATTTTTTATTGTTTAAGCATCACAATGTTATAATTTTATGAGGTAAAACTAAAGATGTTGATGCATATTTTTTAATGAGAAGGGCACACCAACACAATTTATATTCAAATTATGTCGGGAAGATGTTTTGAATTGGGGATGAGAAGCGAAGAAAAAAGAGGTGAAGAGAAAAATTGTCCCATATTGCTTAGAAAGTACGGATCTAACGTGCTTTTGATAGGTCATGAGATACATATCTTCTGGCACGCCTTTGGGCACTCATGCATTGGACTAAAGAGGAAGATAAAAAACTAGATGCGTGCTTAACCCGTGTGGTCATATGAGGGAACCTTTCATTGATGGATTTCAGGACGATGCCCGATAGATTTCATATGCTATGCCCAACGGGGCAGGACAATGTCGTGGAGATTTCCTAAAGAGCCATAGAGTTTCAACTATATGATATAGTATGGTAAAATGAGATGCTATGTGATTTTCGAAACGCTAAATGTGTGTGGAGTATTTGAGTGCTATGTGTATATTTTGGAAGTCATTTTATGGCTCACATATGTTTGACATGAACTTATATAAGATGCATGAGACACACACATGAATTAATCATCATTTTTAGTGACTTAGAAGGCATGCGCATGCCATAATCATCATTGTTCATGAAGTGAGAGGCATGTAGATGTTCTAAAGGTTGTTGTTTGAGTCTTGAAGGCTTTGATAATGTTGTGAATTCTAATATATGACACATGTGAATATTTTGGTAATTATTTGCACTAATTGTGATACATAGATTTATGTGCCTTTATTTAGGACTCGAGGGACTTAAGTTGAGGATAAGTTCCATCATGTATAATTAAGGCAAAGTTTAGGCTTTGTTATTGATCTACCATTGACATATTTGGGTCGGGAAATCTTAAGGTTCCAATGTGAGGCATTCGCCTATACGAGATTTAAGATCTTTACTTATTAAATTTTGACTCATTTGTTGTTGTTTAACATTTTTTAGGTCGATAGATATGGATCTCTTACCTCACCACTTCGTGCATTTTGGGATACCTGTAAGCATCGTGATGATAGACGTATTTAGGGAGAACGCTGCTTTCTGTTAGATCACTACCATTGCGTGGGTCGACAAGGGGTACCGCAACCTTGTTCCTCACTAATCTGGGCATGGTACGCATGGTTCGATGGGAACCTTTTTCAGACTCCTCTATGGGTTCCGTGGTCCACTTGGACTAGATGATGATGCAGGCCCGCCAGATAGTCTTGTGGATGATGCTTATGCGGCAAGTCTTGGTAGGGGAGCCGCTATTGGTTAGATCTCGTTAGAGGAGATAGGCTCCCCCTTGCAGCTTCTGACCCTCCTTTTTTTTCTTTATATTTTTGCGTGAGGGGATGACCGGTCAGAATGGCCCTAGAGATGAGGGCATGTAAATTATAAAAGTTCTAAGTAAACAAAGCATGGAAGTTTTGCACTATGTATATACGTGTGTTATTCCTTGCTATCCATTGTTGTTGATTGATTGGATGTTTGAGAACTTCCACGTGTGATTAATGGAAAGATAAAATCAATGAGACAATAACACCTACTAGAACATTGCAAATTAATCCCATCGCAAAGGACAACGTGTTCCCGCAACAAGGGAAGGCCCGGGGCGTGACACTGTGTCTAAAGTCATGGCCTGAGCATGGCATTCTTACAAAGAATCAGGGTTACATAGATATTGAAGGTTCTGCTGATGTAGATTGAGCTAAAAATCCCATAGATAGAAGATCAATTATAGAGTTCTGTAAATTTGGAAGAGGAAACCTAGTCAATTAAAAGAGCAAAAAGCAAAGTGCAGTTGCTAGATCAAGTGCATAAGCTAAGTACAGAGCCATGGCTTAAACCACGAGTGAATCAGTATGGCTTCATTTATTGTTGCAAGATTTGAGTCTTAATAAGCTTCAAACTTCTACAAAATTGTTTTGCAATAATCAAGCAACAATTCATATTGCTTGGAATCTAGTCTTTCATGAAATGACCAAGCACATAGAAGTTGATTGTCCCTATATCCACGGGATAGTTTAAGACAAGACAATTGAGACTCCATACATCATAAGTGAGGATCAATTGGCTGGCATATTTACTAAGGCGCTTCCCACCAAAGCTTTTTAGCATGTGATGACCAAGCCAACCTCTAATGACATCTTCGCTCCGGTTTAGGAGGGAGTATTGGAAAGATGAGGACAACTAGTCACTAGAGTCCAAATTTAGTAGGAGATTTGGCTCAAATTTATTAATAACGAAATAACAACAATATTTACATTTCCAATAGATTTTCATGTTTATCCTTAGAGATGAATACTATGTTATTTAAAGAGAATGAAATACCTCCATGTGATATGTAGAATTAGAGATTTCCCATCATGGATGTAGGCTTCCAGGAGTCTTCTTCTTGGTCGACTTAGTCACGTTAAATCCTTTTCTCCTTTTTCGTGTGTGTGATTACAAATTAAATATTGTTGATGAACTGATCTTGGGGGCTCATTGCCGCTACATGACGCGCGGTCCGTGATTCGCTTGTTATTATAGCTGTCTTTGAGGCTGAATCTCGTTCGAAGAATCCATTAGCGGTTGCCCAGTCACCCTCGAATGCAGCTCGCAGCAGTGGTCGATAATAGTGACCATCCTCTACTTCTTTTGTTGTTCTGCGAAAATGAAAATTCTTTTGGCATATCATGAACAAAATTATTTTGTTAGAGTGAAATTGTCCGACAAATATCACCTTAGTAAGACCAACTTAGATAAATTCTATTAAATTAACCAAAAAAAAAAAAAACAGAGAGAGAGAGAGAGAGAGAGAGAGAGAGAGAGAGAGAGAGAGAGAGAGAAAGGATCGGCTCCCTTGCAAAACAGTAGGTACTGTGAAGGATTAGTTTCGGAGTTTGACTCCACATCCGCAAGAACATCTTAGATAAGGAAAATTATCAAAAAAAAGCCCTCAAACCTATTACAATTATATCAATTCAATTGTAAACCTTTTTTGGCCAAATTGAGCTCTAAATTTTTTGCATTTATACCAATTTAATCCATTTAGTCAATTTTAACTGGAAATTGTTGATATGAACACCTGTCCTATGTGGTATAGTCAACATTGACATGGAAATTTTTAAATATTATTTTAATAATTTTTTGAATTATTTATTTATTTTTCTTTTCATTCCTTCTTTTCTTTTGTTTCTCCCCATTGTGTTGGAGCTTGACGGCCATTGGGTGAGGGCTATGAAGCCCTCACCTACATTTGGGCAAGGCCTTCACAGCCGCTAGCCAAGCTAGCCTCACCCATGCTTGGTGAGGCCATGGCTACCTTCGCTGAGATTGGCTTCGCCTTGCAATGGTCTGGGTAGGCATAGCTATGGGCGAGGCCACCTTAGCCTGCAACTAGCGAAGCCATAGCAAGGCTAGCTTCGCCTAATGGTGGTAGAGCTCTGGCAACTCTCATCGGCCACAGTGGGGAAAAAAAAAGAAAAGAAGGAATGAAAGGAAAATAAAAGAAAAAAATTGATAAAAGATTTGAAAATTTATTAAAAATTATTCGCATCAGTACTAACCGTGCCATACAGAATGTTTGGTATTCATGTTGGCAATTTCTTTGCCGAATGGGCTGAATATGCATAAATACAAAAGATTTAGAACTCAGTTAATTAAAAAAAAAAACTTATGATCGAATTGATATAATTGCAATAGGTTTATAACATTTTAGATGATTTTCCCTCTTGGATAGCATAGTGAAGAAAACCAAAGTTCAAGGCCAATAAGCTTTCTGAAACTTGTATGTCCGTTCAATTTGGGGTGCCAAAAACATGACTAGTCACTCTAGAATCCAGAATTTTCAACGAACTCGTTTGGTGCATGTATATAGGCCGAGGGGCTGCACTACCAGTTAGTTCAGCATCATCGGAATTTGCTCGGAATTTGCTGGATTTGCACCTTGTGTGGTTGCCTTGATGATGCGAGATGTTCAGCAACAGAAGTTTCGTAGAAAGCGTAGAAAATAAATTATTTGGAAAAATATTATTTTAAAAATAATCGCTTGTATTACTTAAAATAATTAATCAATTAATAAATTACGCTATCGACAATAATTTATATCTAAACATTTCATGAATGATGAAAATATTTTTATTCATTTAAAAATAATTATTTAGAAAAATATTTTCTTCATCATTTATTTTCTGTCTAAAAAATTGAATATGAGAAAGGAGTTATGCCACTTTTGCTTTCCAGGAAAAGATAAATCTTTGATCTCGAAAAGGCACACGGTTTGCTGTATATATCTCCTATTTTCAAGAACTAATAAAATGAAAGAGAGAACAAAATTATCACATCTGGCCGGTGCACTTGATGCAGCCAAAGTCAGAAACGGCGAGGAAAACACACAATTCACATGTTGAAAAAACAATGTAAACATGCACATGCCCCTGATATTTTTTTTTTCTTTTGTTTTGAAGAAACCGGCTTGCAAGCGACAGCCGCGCCGTAAACCTCTAGGTGACACATAAGCAGGAGGACCTACCACCCCTGGTGTCACACTTAATACACTTAGCACCTCCCCTGAGTTTTAAACCCTTCACCTCTAGACTGAGGATCAGCAGAGCCTTATCTAGCGGAGCCACTGCGGCCGGTAGTTGCCCCTATATCATTCTTAGCCATAATATGGCTACTTTAAAATCATAATGATTTCTGTCTTTATTTATTTCCAGGGACCATTAATCGCCAGCTCAGTGTGAACAGGATCCGCCAGCCGTGGCCACTCGACAGGTAATAAATATTGAAGTCAACATAACAACCGCATGTCAAGCCCCAATATGTCCCAATACCTCTTACATACTCTGAAGTAATACTTATTCTAGAAGCCCTAGAGGAAATTCAAAAGAATTACATAAGTCTGTCCAGCAGGGCCAGATCCCCTCGCACCCCTCTAGCGAGTTCAACCTGGCCCTTTGCTTCCTGAATTAACCTTTTCAGGTTACAAGTTGAGTTGGGCATTAAAAAAAAAAAACAGTAGGTCACAATGGCATTATGGTATGTTCAAAAGGAATTATGCTGATGTGAACTTTGTTTGACCAACTTCAATTCTCAAAGCAAAACCTATAGGTATACCTGAGTCATATGGATAAACCTCAAACTACCCCATCTTCAGTTCTCAACGTTACACTTTAGCATCTTCTTGGTTATATACAATTGATCGGAAATGATCAATTGAATCTTGCAATTAAATTCAAAGACAATGTATTTTGTACATTTATTCTCATGTCCATGAAAATCATTTATGGAATTGGAATTCAGCATTAGGTATCATACATTTACGCAGTTTTCAGTTCAGTACAAAACATCAAAGATTTGACAAATGTTTATCATAGTTAACTGCAATGTACGATGGATCAATCCATGCCTATATTTGCTAGATTATATTGGTCCGAAGAATATGAGCATAGGGAACTTTCCTTTTTCCCCCGTCATTTACGTTTAGTCCTCCAATGTCTTTGGAGAATCCTTAATAACTCTTCGCAATAATTATAGCACGTGCCACGAACACTCCACTTCCTAGTCCTTGTTTCTTTATTTTTCTTTTGGTCAAACTTGTTTCTCTATTCAACCGCTAACATTTTTTCTCTTAGCAAACAGCAAAGATTTACACATTCTAGATGGTCATTAGGGGACACCGATGGCATCGATGCAGCCGAAGTTAGAGCCCCGAGGTCAACATATAAATAATTTACACATTCTAGATGGTCATTAGGGAACACCGATGGCATCGATGCAGCCGAAGTTAGAGCCCCGAGGTCAACATATAAATAATTCACACCGTGAAATAATAATGTTAACATGCACATGCTCCCTGATTCCTTTCTTAACCAAAGATGACTACTTAAAATATCAAAATCAATGGGGATATGAGCATAGGGAACTTTCCTTTTTCCCCCGTCATTTACGTTTAGTCCTCCAATGTCTTTGGAGAATCCTTAATAACTCTTCGCAATAATTATAGCACGTGCCACGAACACTCCACTTCCTAGTCCTTGTTTCTTTATTTTTCTTTTGGTCAAACTTGTTTCTCTATTCAACCGCTAACATTTTTTCTCTTAGCAAACAGCAAAGATTTACACATTCTAGATGGTCATTAGGGGACACCGATGGCATCGATGCAGCCGAAGTTAGAGCCCCGAGGTCAACATATAAATAATTTACACATTCTAGATGGTCATTAGGGGACACCGATGGCATCGATGCAGCCGAAGTTAGAGCCCCGAGGTCAACATATAAATAATTCACACTGTGAAATAATAATGTTAACATGCACATGCTCCCTGATTCCTTTCTTAACCAAAGATGACTACTTAAAATATCAAAATCAATGGGGATAAAACAAAATCGTACTTGGTACGCATTCAAAAGTCTATTTTTTTTCTCATATTTAAAAATCTATTTTAGAACTCTTTTTCTGATGACACGATGAGTTGAATAAGCATAAATTCTAAATAATTTATTAGCTGCCATAAAGATTCCTAACAAGTTGAGGTGAACATTTGAATAATATAATATTGGAATGAAACACATTAGAATTAGACTGAGAATGAGATAGATACATTTAATTCACAATTTTAGCGATTTTCCATGGGATTCCCAAATAAGATCTGCCTAGAAAATGGGGAATTAGCGCTGCCAAAATATACCATAAACTCATTTTGTAAATCATATCTTATGGGCCTTGCATAATGGGTAACAACATACTTGGCAACAAAGTGGGTCAAAATTAGTTAACAAAAAAAAAACCTAGTTAAATGGGTTACTTAAATGATCCATACTTGACCTTAGTACATTCCTACTCATGTACTGCCATTGTATTTTTAAAGACATATTGGAGTTCTAACGGTCGTATGGGTGTCCTAGTTGCAGGCGAAATCATTCAACTTGTTCCTGTAATTTCCGTTGCAATTGTTTTTTTGTAGTAAAAGCTCAGAATTGTTTTTTCAATTGTAGACAAAAAAAAAAAAGTTGACGTTGTGCAGTGTTATTTGACGAGTAAATATATATAAAATATCATAATCTGTCATACATCTGAAAAAAAAAATGAGAGCTTGGAATGATTTTCGTTTTCTTTTTTCTTTTTTAATTCCGGCTTTAGATGAACGAGATTTAAATTTTGTCTGATACTGGACCCTCACATCTTTCACAATTCTAGAAATAACTTTTTGAAATTTAAACAAAAGATGGTCTCTTAAAATCATGGCAACCGGAATTTCTGGGCGGACAAAAGTCAATAAATATTGAAGTCAATATAACTACCACGTGACGTGAGGGATGAGAAAAAGACAGGCACGAGCCACGGGCCAACAATTCGAACTTCCCAGCCAACAACCCTCGGTAAGCTGAATCTCTAAAATAAAAACTTTTTTTAGCTAAACAATAAAAAATAAAAACTTTTTTTAGCTGAACAATAAAAAATAAAAACTTTTTTAAAGCCGAGAGACAACACCAGAATAAATATATAAAAAAAAGTCACTCTAGAATCTAGAATCTAGAATTTTCAAAAGGAGACCTATCAACCAACCAGTTTGGTCTGCGCACGCAAGCTGAAGGTTGTACTCGTGGGTGTTCAGCAACACAGGAATTAGCTGCATGTGATGGCATCAGTCGATCTTTTGCATCTCATTTCCCTGAAATCTCACCTGAGAGGCAACGCAAAGAAGCTAATGTTCAAGGGGAGCAAAGGATTTCACACGTTAAGGTTGATATTCTTTCACCTCTAGATACTCCATAAGTACAATTCACCGAAGCAAGTGCCCAACATAACTAGAATCAAACTATCATGGAATAGTAGAGCTCTTATTGGAGATTAAGGTATAGCAATATGTAATGGAGTTTGAAATCCAGAAGTTGCATGCTGCTCTCGATACTACCTCAGAGTCTCTTACAAGTAAGGTACAATCTCTTGATGATCAAGTCCAAACTCTGAATTAGCAGGCTTCAGAACCGACAAAAGTTGAGACTCATCAGCACTGACTAAGCTTGAGGAGACTGTGATATCCTGAAGGATTTAAGACTTGTTCGTGTTCCAAAACAACCTTAATCCTTTTCGATCCGACCTCTTTTTATGCTTAATTGGTTTAATCTTTTTGTTGATGACAAAAAGGGGGAGAGATTGTGCAAATTGAATCTTATCTTTGACTTGTGATTGTGTTTGACTTTTCTTGTTGTGATTTGCATACTATTAATTGATGTGTTTTGTGAATGCAAACTATGTGTAATTATTATGTGTGTACTATGTTTACTGTCTGTCTTCTTAATCAATTATCATGTGCTGCTAAAGCATTGTTTTGCAGGATAATTTTCATATAATGATTAAATCTGCATAAAAATTTTGTCACCATCAAAAAGTGGGAGATTGTTGAGAAAACTCTTATCAGATTTTGAAGTTGACAAAACTTTCCTATTTTTGTTCTCATTCTAAAGATTACTAGACTTCGTGTATACGTGGAATGTTGTCAAAGTCTATTTTACTTAGAAGTTTTTCCATTCTGATGAGATCCAAATTGAAACCAAGTCTAGAACGGAGATATCATCAAACTCAGAATTATTGATCTTTCGACAAGGATTCAGATACGAATGTGATTTATTCTTAATATCTGGTTTTTTTGCGAAGAATCTCACTTACCTTTTATAAATATATTGATGGAATCAATAATAATTTGATGAAATCAATCTTGAAGACAAGTTCTTTTTTGGGAAGCATCTACTTATGAAAACCTAAATTTTGATTGTATGGGCGATTAGAATTATTGAATTTTCATCTCAATCTTCAAACGGCCACAAGATTTCATTAATCAATTTTATCCAATGGATTGATTGGAAGAAATTTCTCTGAAGAATGTCAACGGTTACAAAGGCATATAAGAGTATTTAAGGAGGCCATTTAGTTCATTTGAGTGTATGCGTGAAAATTGAAATTCCAAGGTTTGAGACTTTTCCAATCACTTGTTCTTCATCGACAGTGCTTACAATTGTATTCAAGAGATAAAAACACAAGAAGAGTGATTTAATGAGAGAAAAAGAAATATTCCAGTGAGTGTTCGTACTCAAATCATTGTATTTCTCTATTGATGCCTTAGTGAATTTCAGCAGAAGGCTATCGAGTGAGAGGGTAGACGTAGGCTTAATCTAAATTGAATAACTATAAATCTCGTGTTCAATTTTCTCTTCCCTTAACTCTTTTGATTTGTTTGTTGTAATCTTTTTATGAATTCCGCGAATTTCTAAATCATCTTAATTGAGTTTGAACTTACTTCAAAAGTCTAGCGTCACTTTTAATCAGACTTTGCTTGCAAAAAAAAAAATGTATTTATTTACTTAATTTGTTTTTATACCTATTCACCCCTCTAGGTGGTAATACTAGTATTTTCAATATCTACATGCTAAAAATAAAAATTGAATATGTGCCATTTTGTAAAAACCAGCTTATGTAAAGAAACTGGGACAATGTTAATGCACTGATTAAAATTTTTATTAACGTATGCTGCTTGGAAAGAAGGGAACGGTGGAAAAAAATTGAAGTAGGCGATAAACAAAGGAAGGGCAATGCCGTGATTTTGGCACCTTTGAGTGGGCAATTCCACGAGTTTTCCACTAGCGGGAGTGATCCAGAAACGCTAACAACACATATTAATCGAACGGCTGATATTAAACCACTTGAATCCAACGGCTAAGGAGAAACATGACAAACTTCTTGTGCGCAAAAGCGCGGGATTGCAGAAATGGCCCTCGCTCCACCTTTTTTCTTGGCTTCCACTTATCAAATCAAATTAGCAAATCACCAACTTCTTCGAAATTTTACAAGTACTTAAAAGATTACCAATATTATAATGAATATATTCGATTTTCCATTTAAGTCTTAGCAATTTATTTTTTTATCATGCTTTTGTAAACCTCTGCCGAATGTAACATTTGAAGCTCTTTTATTCATATTGACCCAAATTTTTCAAAAGTTGTTTGTGTTGTTCAAAAAGTAAAAAAGAATACATATTTTTTTCCACCAAAAGCTAAATATAATCCAAATTATAAAAAGGTCATGCAAAATTTTACATACAATCTAATCCAACGTCTATATATTGTCAAAATATAAGGTGTTACAAGTTAGAAAACAATATATAAATTAAGTAAAGAGAAAAGTAAAAATCTATGTAGATATGCCTGAAGAGAATTGAGATGGACCCAAGGCAATCCCAACCTAAAATTAAGGTCCGAAGTGGCTAGGTTAGTCGGATTTTCTGCCTCGGAAAAAAGAAATTGGTTAGCCAATATGTAAGATTATTCACATTTTTGTTAAATTTGAAGAAAAAAATAATTGCACAAGTAAAATTCGGATAAAGTGATTTGATTTCCACGAAATGAACTTACCTAAAGAGTTGGATCATTTTCAGTACGTCGAATTCGCACCATGTAGTTTTTTCCTTCTATATCTAGGTGTTCTATGGTTAATAGTTTTATGTCAATGTGAGCCTTCAAAATTTGAGATAATGTCTATCCCAATCGTCTCAAGAAAATGTTATTCAAATTATATATATGTGTGTGTGTGTGTGTGTGTGTGATGACAAAAAAAAAAAAACACCATCCATATACCTTGGGCAACGTGTTTGTTGGTAAATTTTCTTCTTTAATACTATCTTTACACTTTGTCATAATATTGACAACCACTTTTATTCATGAGTTATTTGTGGCTTAGAACAACATTAAATGAATTCTTTTTAGGATATGAATAGTTCAGGAATCATGTGCTCAAACGATTAGTCTCCTGTAGTCTTTCAAGGTGCGTCCATTTTGCAGGAAATTAGTGATTTGGAATAGAGGTGAGCATGGTCTGAGTTGGGCCGATCCAACACCTAACCCAGGGACCAACCCAACCCACATAGTGTTGGTCTCCAATTTTTTGGATCAAAGACCGATTCTATTGAGCCTGGGACCAAGGATCGGATTGACCCTATGGTTTGGTCTGGTTCCAAAGTCAATCTGAGACCAACAGGTTTTTTTTTTTTTTCCATTTTTTGTATTCCTTAAAAGAAGAAAAATATTATTTCAAATTGCACATTCAATGCGACGTTGAGCAACCAAACTATGAACATCAATGCATATCAAGCATAAATATAAGATAAAGTAACAACAAAAATTTACAGTTACTAAAAGCAACAAAGTATAATAACGAACATGTGAGATTAGAGAACAAAGGTGAGCGGCGAGGCAAGTGAACAAATGCGAGCGAGGCCAAGGCAAGTGAAGTGGGGGGTTTTTTTTTTGGTCCAATTAGGGCTGGATTTTTTTTTTTACTTTCTAATTTACACAACAAACTTGGAAAGAATAGAGGAGGCGCTAAAATTTAGAATAGATAAAAGCATATAATACATGATATGTCAGATATATAATATATTATGTTATGTATAGGGTTGGTCCGAGTTGAATCAACCATAAACTCTCAGGACTAAGAACTAACCCACACAGTACAGGGTCCACGGGTCCCAAGATTGAGGACCGATCTAGTCCCCTTGGAAATCGGACTAGGATTGACAGGGTTGGGTCGGTCCAGGGTTGATCATGGACCGATGATTGCCCCTAATTTGGAAAACATATTCCAAAAAAATGATTGTTTATATTGTTTAGAAAAATGTAGTTAATGCAAATTATTTTCATCATCGATAATAATATATGCCTAACTATTCTCATAGGTGATGAAAAATTTGTTCATTCATTTATTTTTCTAGACGATATAAATGATTATTTTTTGGAAAATGTTTCTCAAATCACTTATTTTCTGCTAAAGGAATGCAGTCATAAATATTCAAGTAATTGAGTTTAATGAACTGGTGATTGAATGCTTGTAAGTAATGAAACCAGGTTTGGCAAAGAGCAGTGGGATCGTCATTAACAACTGTAGGGGAACTTGCGGAGCCAAGTCATACCAAGTTAGGAGATTCGACTTAGAATAATACAGTTTGCGTGTTTACTGTTTACTTAAAAGGAATGGTCATGCCAATGAATATTCAAGGGCGTTGGGTATCCATGGAAGATTCATTGCCGTGCCGTATGGGAAAATTTGAAGCAGCGAAGTATTTTTCACGTCGTTGACGAAACTGAAGTTATTCTCTGGCCTCACGGTTCTTCTCTTTTTATGTATCGACTTTTGGACGGAGCCAAAGTTCCAGCCGTAGGTGTCATATTTAAAAAAGGAAAGATTGAACTTCTTTTAATGAGCACCGAGGGACGCGGGGGAATCCACTTGCTTGGGGCAGCTGCCGTTAGGGCCCCGAGGTCAACATAAATAATTCACACCTTGACAAAAACAAATGTTAACATACACACGCGCCCCGATATCTCTCTTAACCAAAGATGTCTACTTAATGTCATAACATGGGGAGTCTCTGGTCCAGAAAGCAGTCAATACAGACTTTAAAAAGTTGGGTTAGATTTTATCACCTGCTCATAACAACCACGTGACATCGGGCATCGGAAAGTGACCTTTTGAACCATGCGCAATGTTACATTGCATTAAATATTTTTTCCTCAAATAAAAGAATGTCACTCGGGACAGGTGGCGATTCAAACCTCCCCAACATACAACCATAACCAGACTCAGTCTCTGAAATATAACTTCGTGCTATCAAAAAGCCTGAAAAGCAGAAGCCAAGACGCAAAAATTACAAATTAAGATGGCGAATAAAAAAAAAAGCTAGATCACAATAACCTATTGTTAAGTTCAAAAGGAATTATGCCGATGTGACCTCTCTTTTGCCAACTTCGCCTGCCATGGTCACATGGCTAAGTAAAACCCATAAACACCCATGCGTTATGCGGATCAACCTCAAACTACACCATCTTCGGTTCTCTATTACTTAGTTATTTATTGTTACGGCAAAACACGCAAGCACAACCCTTTTCAGCCAACTCAATAAGAATTCTATTCAAGCCAGGAATCTATTTTAACAATTTTTTTGCTTTTTCAGGCATCAAACCACAAATCCTATCTGGATTTGGAATTTTACTTTGATTGGGCTTTCTTCACGGGTTCAAACTCAAAAACATATTTCATCAAAATAAATGTCTCATCATACAAGCCAAACAATGGAACAATCTAATTTGAGACAATATAGCCCCCTCGTAGCTCATAGAATTTCAAGATTGTGAACAGGCATCATAGGTCTAACAACTCATGTAAGTCTTTTCCCATTTAGTTTAAATACACTTCATGAAGAATTTGTTATTCACAATTGATCGGAAATGATCACCTAGTCCTTGCAATTAAATTCAATGACGATATATTTGGTACATATACTCTCATGTCCATGGAACTAATTTGTGCAACTGTGATTCAGCATTAGGTATCACTCATTTAGGGAGTTTTAAGTTCAGTACAAAACATCAAAGATTTGACAAATATTGCAAATTATGATCGTTAATTGAAATTTACGATGGATCAATCCATGTCTTTATTTGCTAGATTATTTTGGTCCCAAGAGCCTAGGGGACTTTTCGTTTTCCCCCCGTCATGTACGATTAGTCCAAGATGAGTTGGGAACCCAAAATTACATCAATGATAAAGGGTACGTGTTGCATCGGTAGAGAGAGATTGGTCTCTAGATTGTATCGCATAAAAGGAAAAAAAAACATAACTCCACTGTCATTGGAGAATCCTTAAAAACTCTTTGCGATAATGATAGCACGTGCCACGGGAACTCCACCTCGGAGTCCTTGTTCCTCCTTTCAACTGCTAGCCTTTTGTCTCTCAGCAAACATTAAAGATTAGAATATTCAAGATGCTCATGCTGCGACATGGACATGAACGTAAAATTAAGGGGTAGTGATTAAGGATTGATTATTTAGTTGAGCTCTTCATAATTTATTTTCATTTTTATTTTCACGATGACATTAATTAAGACGCTTTATACAGCTATTGTGGTGATGATAATACTTATATCGAATAAAACCTAGAAGCTAGAATAAAGTATCTGTGATTTTTTCAGTTTTGGATAATTAATTATTGATATAATGTTGTGGTTGGTTCTTTACATATTTCCTTTCTTCAAAGAAAAATAATACTAAAATAAAAGAGAGTAGGAAATTTTCAAATTTGGCGGGTGAATGCACATGAACAATGGCATCGATACAACCAAAGTTACAGTCCCGAGATCAATATAAATAATTCACATCTTGACAAAATAATGTTAGCATGCACATGCTCCTGATATCTTTGTTAAACAAAAGATGTCTACTTAAAATTATAATAAGCAGAGTGTCTGGTCCAAACAGAGTCATTATTGACTTTAAAACTTGCGTTATTATTGATCTATTGTGGCGATGATAATACCTCTATCGAAGAAAACCTAGAAGCCTGAAATAAAGTATCTCTGATTTTGTCAGTTTGGGATAATTAATTATTGAGGTAATGTCGTCATTGGCACAAAAATCATCAGATTTTTAATTCAAAAGCGCCCTCCACTCATAAAATAGTGCCCCAAGTACTCCCTGGATCATCCCGATGACGGAAGTCGCTGGGGGAGTATTAATGCGTTCAACATTTCCTGATATGGAATTCTTTTTTTCTTTTTTTTGGATAATGACGCTTTAATATAATTTCGAAATTTAATCTAATATGCAATAATATCTTTGAACTTTTAATTCATTCAGTGTGGTCTTTAAATTACTACTACTTATTCAATCTATTTTTTAAATATTTTAATTTGTTTAATCTAGTCATGAACTTCCATAATATAAAAAAAATTAGTCATTAGTACTATTTACAAGTTGAGATAATTATTTTGTTGCCTAGATTTTAAGTAATATTTTTATCTGAACATATTTCCTAAATAAAAAATGCTATCTTTTCCTTACCTTTTTAACTCTTTTCTCGTCTCTGTAAGTATTGCGATAGTTCTATTAAAGTATATTTGAACTTGTGATCTCTATTATAGTAAGAGTAATAAACTAGAGTTAACCCAAATAGCCTTTCTCAAACTTGTATGGTCGTTCTATTTAGGGGTCCAAAAACATAGTCAGTCACTCTACCATAGGGTCATTTACTTCTTTGGAAAAATTAATGTGTAGGTGTAAACAACACTACTTGTAATTACTAAGCTCATAAGTGGGAATCTTCCACACATATATATCGTGTGTAAGTAACGAGACTAAACACATGGTTAGCCACTCTGAATATTTCCCTTCTTCAAAGAATAATAATAATAAAATAAAGGAGAGGAGAAAATTTTCAAATTTGATGGGAGAATGCACGTGATTGATGGCATCGATACAGCCAAAGTTAAAGCCCCAAGGACAGCATAAATAATTTACATCATGTACGTATTCCATCATTCCTTTCTTGACCAAAAGATGGCTACTTAAAATATCAAAATTAGTGAATGGGTATAAAACAAAATTATATTCGGTATTCATTTCAAACTCTATTTCATGACTCGTTTTCTGAGGACAAGAGGAGTTGAATAAGCATAAAATCAGAACAAATTCTTAGCTTCTGTGAAGATTCCTCAGAAGTTGAGGTTAACATCAGAATAATTAAATAGTGGAATGAAAAACACATTAAAATTAGGCAGAGAATGAGACAAATACATTTAATCGGCAGTTTTCGCGATTTTCCACGGGGTTATCGTATAAGAGCCGCCTAGAAAATGGGGAAGTGGCACACCAGTAAGTGACAATGGTATTGGTTTGTCTGGTTTGTTTGTACCCTGAGAATTTTTGTGTGAATTTTTCTTTTGTTTGATTATATTTTACAAGTTAAGCATTATTGAGTGTTGAAATATTTTGTTATCATAAAAGAGGTAACTCTTGATTAAGAGAAGATGTAACTCTTGATTATGAAAAGAGATGACTTTTGATCCTAAAAAGAAGTTATTAGTGATTATGAAAATAATTTATTCTTAATATGAAGAGTTGTGATGGTTGAGGATAATATACCTATTTCCTAGAGATGTGTTAATTGGTTGTCTATGAATGGACCAAATCACATGCTATTTATCATAACAATAACTGTTCTTAACAACTTTTTCTTTGGAACTCTCTCTTCTGTTCTTTTCATACACAAAACTTTAACAATATATTCAAAATGAAATTTCAAGAAAGAAATTGAGTAATTACTAAATCCGTTTCTCTATGCTTTTGGTGTATATCCTGGAGGTATATTTGTTCCAAATTCGGCAGCAACAATAATAGAGACAAATAATACCTTAAATATATTGATCATATTATGCGTTAATGTATCAAGGATCTATTATTACTTCTCTATCTTCATCAGCAAAATTAAATGTCCCCAATATCGAGTATTGAAGAAATAAGACAACTTGATCATTGTATATACTTTATGTCCGGGAAAATAGGTCTCATTATTTTGTTCATTCAACTCTGTTACGTAGAGTCCAACGAAAAATTATTTTTATATTCTTCTATAAAAATAATCCTTTCTCTCGTGTTGTGTGCGTTCGTATATTTTGATAGAATTATTCAAAGTGGTTTAAAATAATATAACCATTTAAAATAAAAACTGCTGTTTATACTTTTTTTTTGGGCCGACAAATAAGCTGCCACCCAAGTGGGGTTTTTAGAGAGACTGTAATGTGAGTGTGGATAAAAGAGCCCTATACAGGCAAAATAGATGGAGACTTTTCGGTTTAGATATGAGAGCATCCACACAAGTGTAGCCTGAAGGCACGACCATTCAAGTGACGTTTTGCATGGGATAGACCCGATAAGATTTAATCGACTGTGCTCTTAAGCTCTTGAAAACTTGTGACTAAGCAATTTTGGAATTCCTTTTTGATAGATGTTGATTTTTTGGACAAATATGTCAGTTGGAAGTATTGAAAATATGAGAAAGCCCAGTTCAAGCAGGTAAGAGATCCTAGGTGGAGTTAGAATTCTAATTTGAGGAGGTTTTTTTATTGTGGATTCAATTCTTTTCTACGTATAAGAAGTGAATATTCTTCATGAAGAGAAGGATGTTTTGGCTGTGGCAATCAATTGTGAGATGTGCTGATGAATTGCCTCTGAAGTGCTTGAAGCTGTGAAAATCTTATGCTAAGATTTGTGTAATCTCTTTGTAGGATTGATCGATTATTTTGCGAGGACCTGTTTTAAAAAATATAGGGAAGAAATCATAGTTCACACAAGTAAAACCATAATTAACGCTAAGAGCCTTTCTGAAACTTATATGTTCGTCCAACTTTGGGGGCCGAAAACAGATTCGTTGTAGAATCCATAATGTTGGAATGGAGACCCGCCAACGAACTGCTCGATGTGCGAATACAGGCTAAAAGACCGTACAGCAGGTGGTTCAGCGCATCACAGGATTTGCTGGATTTGCACCTTGTGTGTTTGCCATCGGTGATTTGGGATCATTCGAGGGCGGACATGATAATTATTCTATTTTTGTTTCAAAATTATTTTTCTATTCTAGACTTGTTTTTGGAACAAAAATCCGTTTGATAAAACTATTTTATTTTTCTATTTTTAAAATAAATTTTTACTCTAAAAGTAAATTTGGAACAGAAATCAAAAGTAAAATTTTTTACTTTTCTATTTCTTCATAAATGAGAAATAAAAACTCATGTCATCATTCGTCCTCGCTACTAGCCAGTCGCCGATCCATCATTGCCAGCCACTATTGCCACCAATACCTAGCTGCCGCTACCGCCAATCATCAACCATCGCTTGAGAGAGAGAAATTTTGTGTCGTTATCAAACAAATTTCTATTCCAGAATAGAAAATTTGTGTCATTATCAAACGTGTATTTTTATTTAGAAACTTATTTAAAAATAAAAATAGAAAAATATATTTTTCCAAAAATCAATTTCTAATTAAAATGGTTATCATGCACGTCCGACTTATCCGATTTCTACTTCTTAGAAAAAGTTAAAGCATTGATGTTGAACAAACTACTCCTACTTCTATGTACCAAACTCATGGGTGGGAATATGTGCAAGTGACGGACAAAGTGCGCATGGATAACCGCTTTAAATATCTCTTTTTTCCAGATAAAATAAATTAAAAGAGAAGAAGATTTTCAAATCTGGCGGAAAATGCACGTGATGGATGCAGCCAAAATTAGAGTCTCGAGGAAAATATAAATAATTCACATCTTGACAAAACAAATAAGAGCACTGCCTCCATCAAATTAGCCATACGACTGGAAATTAGTCTGTGAAGGGTACTTTGTCAAAAGGAAAAAAGTTTTGTCAAAGGTAAAGAAAGTTTAGGAAAGCAGGCAATGGCCTTCCAAATGGCCTTCCTGCGTAAATGGGATTGGATTCTAGCTTTGTCAAAAGTAAAGAAAGTTAAGTAAAGCAGCAGGAAATGGCTTTCCAAATTATCAGAAAAAGACGCTAGGACAGAATTGAGAAGTACATTTCCTTTATCTTTTTTGTGACTTTTATCCGCAAAAATTGGAGCGTAAAAGTTCAAGAGAAAACCTGGCCATGAAATGGTCTTGATTAGACTGGACAATGCTTCTGGATACTTTTTCTTTTTCATCGACACTAAAGTCACGTTCACGTCGAACCATAAAGAAATGAATGAAATCATCCTTCACCCTTAGTTTAATAAGTAATGTCTTTGTCCGCAATTAGAAGGGAAAATGCCCTCTATTCAAATCACCCAAAAGTTGATTCCCTTTCGGCAAGAATTTTTTTTAGTCAAACCTCTCTTTTTGATTGAAAATGCGAGACAAAAATGTAGAATTTCCATACTATCTCTCATTGGCATCTGTTTCCTGATTACCTATGATTCCTACAGCTTTTAGAATTGATTCCTAGTCGTTATTTCCTTGCAAAACGTCAAATTTCTACTAATTATCTTTAGTTGAAGTTATTAAGCCTTTGAGTACCCTCAAATTGGGATTCTCTTTCTCTGTCGACTCCATCTTCATTGTGTTCGCTCATTGTGATGGGAGAATGTGGCCTTTGTTTAACAGGTAATGGTCCGCTGATAATTTAAAAACTTGTTATGAATTATCCACGAAATAATAGGGATTGCATTTTTTCTTGGATGAAAAATTGTTCATGCTTTTTCATTTATAAACTCTGGATGTAATTTAGGATTACTAAAATATTAGCCAATGGAGAATCAATCATATACGAAGTGTTGTTATGCTTTTTGTCACTGTAATGTAATGCTACTTATATTAGCAACCTTATGGGCTGGGATATTCCATGTATATCCCGCAATAATCATAGATAACGCGCAGATGATCAACTGCTTTAGATATATCCTTTTTTTTTTGTTTTAAAAAAATAAAACAAAAAGAGAGAAGAAAATTCTTAAATCTGGCATGTAAACTCACTTAATAAAGTTAGAAACGGGATAAAAAACAAATACCATTCACTGTCAATGAACTCTTATTCACACCTTTGACAAAACAACGGAAACATGCACATGCTCCCAAATATCATTCTTAAATAAAAGATGGGCTACTTTTTTTTTTTCTTTTTGCTCTAAAGGCAAAAGATGGGCTACTTTTAATCATAACAACCAGTTAATTGAAGGGGTCTCTTTCCTTCTTTTTTCTAATGTCATTCAAGCCATGCTGGCCTTTTTTGGTGGCTCAAGAGAAATGCGACTCTTTTATCATTTGTTTATGAATCGACGACGAACACTTGGTTCTCCATATGGACATGATACAGTATTAAATTGGAACTAGAATTATCAAGTCACTTAAGTTTAATAGTTTTTTGTTCACAGTTAACTTATGATAAAAGCAAACACATGGATGGTGCTGAAAAATTGGAGAACGTACAAATGGTCAGCCACTTTAGGTATATCCCTTTTTTATTTAAAAAAAAATATAAAGCAAAAAGAGAGGAGAAAATTTACAAATCTAACATGTGAATGCACTTGATCGATGCAACTCAAGTCAAAGACCGTTGGAAACAACAAATATTTTTTTATTAAAAAATAATAAAAATGTGCATGCTCCCCAATACCATTCTTAAACAAAAGATGATTACTTTTCTTTTGCTAAAGGCACATGCTCACGATACCATTCTTAAATAAAGGTGGGATGACTGCTTAAAATCATGACAAGTGGGGTCACCGGCCAGTGAGAAGTCAATACACAAGTCAATAAATATTGAAGTCATGGTCGTCGCTAGGTGATAAACATCACCAATATATATATATATATATATATATATATATATATATATATATATATATCGCCATTGTACAAAATAAAACAAGAGAGAAAATAAATCTTAATTATATACACGGTCAATGTACGCCTTTTTTTAATACAAATAATCTCAAAATGGGAGCATAAACTGTTTATGAAATATATCTACATGCTAAAAATAAAAATTGAATATGTCTCATTCTATAAAAACCAGCTTATATAAAGAAACTGCGACAATGTCAATGCACTGATTAAAAATTTTATTAACCTATGTTGTTTGGAAAGAAGGGGACGGTGGAAGAAAAATTGAAGTAGGCGATAAACAAAGGAAGGGCAATGCCGTGATTTTGGTACCTTTGAGAGGGCAACTCCACGAGTTTTCCACCAACGGGAGTGATCCAGAAACGCTGACAACACATATTAATCGAACGGCTGATATTAAACCACTTGAATCCAACGGCTAAGGAGAAACATGACAAACTTGTTGTGCGCAAAAGCACGGGATTGCAGAAATGGCCCTCGCTCCACCTTTTTTTCTTGGCTTCCACTTATCAAATCAAATTCGCAAATCACCAACTTCTTCGAAATTTTACAAGTACTTAAAAGATTACCAATATTATAATGAATATATTCGATTTTCCATTTAAGTCTTAGCAATTTATTTTTTTATCACGCTTTTGTAAACCCCTGCCGAATGTAACACTTGAAGCTCTTTTATTCATATTGACCCAAATTTTTCAAAAGTTGTCTGTGTTGTTCAAAAAGTAAAAAAGAATACATATTTTTTCCACCAAAAGCTAAATATAATCCAAATTATAAAAAGGTCATGCAAAATTTTACATACGATCTAAGTGCCAACGTCTATATATTGTCAAAATATCAGGTGTTACGAGTCAGAAAAGGCCAAAACGCATTATCACAATATATAAATTAAGTAAAAAGAGAAAAGTAAAAATCTATGTAGACTTGCCCGAAGAGAATTGAGATGGACCCAAGGCAAACCCAACCTAAAATTAAGGTCCGAAGTGGCTAGGTTAGTCGGATTTTCTGCCTCGGAAAAAAGAAATTGGTTAGCCAATATGTAAGATTATTCACATTTTTGTTAAATTTAAAGAAAAAAATAATTGCACAAGTAAAATTCGGATAAAGTGATTTGATTTCCACGAAATGAACTTACCTAAAGAGTTGGATCATTTTCAGTACGTCGAATTCGCACCATGTAGTTTTTTCCTTCTATATCTAGGTGTTCTATGGTTAATAGTTTTATGTCAATGTGAGCCTTCAAAATTTGAGATAATGTCTATCCCAATCGTCTCAAGAAAATGTTATTCAAATTATATATATATATATATATATATGTGTGTGTGTGTGTGTGTGTGTGTGTGTGTGTGTGTGTGTGTGTGTGATGCCTAAATTTTATCTATTTATTTAGGATTTAATCGTAAAGAAAATTAGGAATTAATGATTTAATAATTTTTATTAAATTGTATCATATATGGACATTAGGAATATTTGCATTACTGATATTAACTGTCAGAAATTTTTTGAAAAAAAATTAAAAAAATTTAGTTAATGCAAATTAAAAATAGTAATAATGCGGCCAGACTTAGCCCGGCCCCTTTTTCTTTTCTTCTCTCCATAAGTGCCAAGGTCCTTACAAAAAGAAGGCTCGCTCTCACAATTCACCCGTCCGACCTAAAAGGAAAAGCAGCATTTTAACACTGAGTATTCATTACTCAGAGATAATTGATGACGAGATGTCGAAAACAGAAAACCTCGATTACCTTCACAACTCCTTCCAAAGAATGGCCGACCTCCTCTACTACAGATTCCAGGTGATTAAGCTTATGAACTTGAAAATGATGCACTTCAGGAAAGAGCAGAGAAAGCACAATGCCAGAAAGTTTTTAACATACCATTATTGATCTCTGAGAACTTTTCTTGGGCGCCTTTATTTTTGTTCTTACCTGGGTGATACTGAAGAGAGAGCCTGCAAAGAATCCATATACCGGCTGAAAAATAATAACGACAAAACATCATCAAGTCTGCATGTATGAGCACAGTTTTATTTCTTTTGTTTTGGGGGGAGGGGGAGGGGGAGGGGGTTGGTTGGAGGGATATGCTAAGTCAGTCGTTAGAAAGTGACAGTAAACATATAAAGCCAAGGGCTAATTACATGCTACACATGGCAATTAAAATTGCAAACTAAACCAGCTAAGATCCGTGGCATGTTAAAACCACATTCAACAATAAATAAGGTTTAACCACCTCAAGAAACATTTTATATGTGCAATGTGCTTCATTCTGTTATCACCTCCTCAATACCAGTTTGTCTAAAAGCCTTTCTATATCCATTATCTGTCTGCGTGTGTGTGTGTGTGTGTGTGTGTGTGTGTGTGAGTATATAAGACACATATCCACATAATTATTCACCTGTATAAGGAGTTTGCAATACTAGCATTGGCGGGGTTGACCTCAAAAAGGAAAAAGAGCATCATGCACCCCATATTAATTTAAGATAGAGTATATGAAAAATAATTTCCATTGTTCATCAAGCACTTTAAAAGTATCGATGACTAAATAATGATTGTCGTGCGGCACGACCGGCCTGGGCAAGCTGGCAGCAGCTGGCGACGCTGCTTAAAAGGGGGAGAGGTTGGAGCGAAAGGGGGGGGGGGGGGGATCTTTGGCTGAAAAATCCAGAGAGAGAGAGAGGGAGAGTTCCGACGAGAGAGCCGCGAGTGAGAGCGAGGGAAGAGAGTCGGAGCAGAGACCGCCGGCCACCGCGCTTGAATCGCTGCCGACTACCCGCCGCCGTGCCTCCTTTCCCGCGCCGAAGCTCCGGTAAGCCTCGACCCTATTTTGGCCCTGTTTTCGGGCGTGCCGGGGTGGAGCTCGCGGTCGTCCAGCTCACACGAGCTCCAGCCCCGACCATCCTTTCTCCAGCTACTATGTGTGTCGTTGTTTGTTTGTCGAGAGTCCCGTCGAGAATCCCGGTTGAAGTTGAGCCGGAAACCTCATGATTCGCGAGCGCCCTTCACCCGTTCGACGAAATGCTAAGCGAGATCTAGTTTTCATTCTCCCGTTTTTGGCCGAAATCGAGTCGGCCGTGCACGCCGTGATCTATGGGAATGTTCCAGTGGTGTTGGGCGACCTTGGGCGTCGGCCCTGTAGTCGTTCGCCACGTTTCCATCGTCGCCGTAGTTTGTTCGGCGTTTGGCCGTGGTGTGGCTCTCGGCCGGCGGCGGGGAGGTCGGCCGACGAGTGGCGTTCGGAGTGGACGACGCTGGGTGGTAGCTCGGCTGTGTCCTGAGCGTCGGCGAGGGCGTGTCCAAGTGGCGTCGGTTCGGGTGAGGAGCTTCGGTGAAGAAGAGCGCAAGGGGGAGGGGTGCTTTGGGAAGAAGGAGAGAACAGGGAGAAGAAGAGAAAATAGAAAAATAAAAGAATAAAAAAGAATTAAAATAATGAATTTAAAAAGATTTAAAAGATTAGTTTTTAATTTGAAGCGGGTCATATCCTGATAGGCGGACCGGGTTATCGGTCCGGTTCCCTTTTGCCGAATATAATAATTTTTTTATTATTAAAAGGTAAGTTTAAAATATATAGTTGCTATTCATTTTTATGTGGATCCCATCCACGCGAGAGAATTGTCGCCGACAACAGTCGACTTCGGTCAGCAGTGGAAACAGAGGGAGGAGAGAGGCAAGCTCAAAAGAACTCAGACAATTTCTCTATTTTTGTAATTTTTAATACTATAAAAAAATCTAAAATTTATAAATTTCTGCCATATTTAACTTAAATTAATTTTCATGTAACAATAGTTATATTTTTCATCGCCGACAGACATTTCATCAACGAGAACCACATGGTATTAGAGGCCCCTGCAACTTAGGCCGATTGACATTAGAGCTTCAACTTTCTAGGAAAGTCAAAAGTCTCTTTTGCATTCTCCGTTTACTTTGTTGTTGAAAGACTGTAACCAGGAGAGCAACCCAATGGCGATGGAACTGAGTGAAGAACAAGGAACTCCGAATCACGCAGAACCAGTAGCAGGTACATGTTCAAGTTCCAACCGAGAAAAAATATGGTATAATCGATGGAGTCCCGAATATGCTGGAACTTGTATTTTCTCATGGTTCTTTTTATCTTCTTTATCATCAAACATACATATTTTGACCTTGGCTAGGAAAAAGAGAGAAGAAAGATTTAGCAGTATGTGAAGGACTTTGTGCTCACTTTTTTTATCTATATATATTGAAGATGTTCGTTTAAGTGTCGGATCGGATCCTTCTCAATCCGGAGGAAGCGTCGGATCGGATCCTTTTCAATTCGAAGGAAGCGTCGGATCAGATTCTTCTCAATCAGGAGGTGCTTCAGGTGCATTATCCCTTGAAAGAGTTTTTCCATTATGAAATTAATATTTGGAGTGGATCTTCATGAAATTGTTCTTTTCCGGGACACTTTTCAATGTTTGCAAGGAAAAAAGTATTAATTTAAATGGCCTGAAAAGTTTACATCCGTTGCAGAAATATCGGAAAACGTAGTAAATGAACCCTATTACCGACCATTGTTGCGAGCTGCATTCAGGGGCGATTGGGAATTTGCTAAAAGATTTTTCGAACAAGATGATACTTCAAGGACGGCCAAAATAACAAGCAGATCAGAAACATTGCTTCACATAGCTGCTTTGAGTGGACAGGATGAATTTTTGGTGAACCTGGTCGAGCTCTTGTCTCCATATCCGGAAGCGCTTGAAATGGTTGATCGTCATGGCCGCACAGCCCTCCACAATGCTGTCCTAGGTGGAAGGATAAGGATGGTCGAGGCATTAGTCAGAAGTAATCCTAGGTTGACGCAACTTCGAGATGCGAATGGAGTTGCTCCTTTTGGAATAGCTGCTAATGAAGCCTCTATGCATAAGGAGATTGCTTGGTTCTTGGCGGAAAGTATGACAGGCAATGAGGCAAGTCATCCCTCAAGCGATCCCTTTGGGATTAACGCCATCATAAATCTCACCTACGCTGGTCATCATGGTTCGATCACCATCACTCTTTATCTCAATTCCAAATGTTTTTTCCTTCATTCTAGACATAGCTTATTTTCCTGATCAACATTGCTGGTCAATTCGGATAGATATCGCCCTTTATCTAGTTCGGCGGTACCCTCACTTACTTACTATGAAGAGCACAACGCGTTGCGAACGATCTATACTGGACGTGTTGGCGACAATGGAATCTCACTTTCACAGTGGAAGCAGGCTCAGTGATTTGGAAGCATTGTTATACAAATGTCAGTACAATCTGCACCCGCATCCCTTTATTTTACGGATTCCCTTCAAGATGATCATGCCTAGCTCATCGCCTTCTCTTTTGTTTCTGAACTGAAGGTATACCGGTGAACTTGAGCAACAAAAACACAGACAAAAATTCGGAGCCGGGTGGGTATGCATTTTTGCTGTTTGAGCATTATCTTCGGATCTGCCATGGTTTCGAACTTTTGCTCAATTTTCTTAAATGATTCCCTCCTTACTGGCAAAAGAAATAAGAAATGATTATTTCTTTGTAGGATATATTCTAGCTCCTCGACCTAGTTTTACTTCAATAATGGCTTGAAATTGAACTACTTTATGGATGAGCTATCCCTTTGGAACCACATATGATTCAACCAAATGCATAAGTACCGGATAACTTAATTGATTTGGACAATATAACGAATGAATTACAAGGTCTCACAATGATTTCATATCCAGTGACCGGATTTTCTTTGCAATCTAACTGTAGGGCTTCAAGGTTTTTCAAGGTCACTTTGGAGTGCTGCCAAAATTGTAGGTACGCTTCCATTTTATCAAGATATCATCTCTATCTTTGTCCCTCTTTCTTCTATTAAAAGTCTATGGCTTGTTTGTTTTTGACCTTTTTTATAAGTAGAAAAAAGTTCCTACTTAGTTCTTTGCCATAATTTGGAAAAGAATTTGTGTTAGGGCCATAGGATGCATTAAAAAAATCATTACACATTTACTATCATATGAGTGACATATGAGTGACATATATGCTGAAGTTAGCTTTGTAATTCAATTTTTCCTTGTCAACCAACAATGAGTATGTAACTTATTTTTTACATAGTCAATGAACCTAATAAAAATCCTTCATGAAAGATTTATATTATTTTAGTCAATTAACTTATTTTTAAAACTCAAATAGAGTTATATATGATTTTCTACATTAATATTTTTAAATTTTGAAAGATTTCAAATATTCATCAAATTCTAATTACAAGAATCGTGAAATCGTAAATTGAGGTGAGATTTGATGATAACCTAGGAATTTCTTTCATATGGCTAAATGATCTAAGCATATAATGTGGTATAAGGTTTACGTAAACATAGGACTTCTCCTTCAATCTTGATTGGTGAAATCATGTTCACTTCATAATCTCTATCAAGCATGTAAATCTTTCTGGAAAAATAAGAGCAATGAACCCATATGCATTCGTTTCCTCCATTACGGGTGAAGTGCCTGAAGCCTAAGTATTATTTTCTTTGACTGCTACTTCATCTCAATACACCACGAAAGAAAACGTTGAGAGGGTGCAGGAATTGGGCACGGGAATGGGGGCAAGCCCCTCGCGTGAATAAGGTTACAATAGATGAAGGTTTAATCTCACTTAACATAGTAAATTTACACTTTCATATGCCAACTTTTGGCGTGAAGAATAGGAATAGGAACAGGTAGTAAAAATCAAAACAATTTGTTTGGGAGGGCTCGTAATAGAAGAATATTTTAGTGGAGTGAATTTTGTGGGTCCCAACAAAATCGTGCATCCCAGAATTCCACCCCAGGTGATATATCCTATACCAACAAGCTATTTATTATATAATAAAAGAGTTTTCTCCACTTCTTATAATCGTATATTTTAGATTTGTTGGAAGCACTTCAGAAAATAAGACCCCGAATATATTAGGCCAATATAGGAAGAATGCACTCTTAAGATTACCTGAAAAGGTGGGCCGCTCGAAGTATGCGAAAATTAGCCCAAACACCACCTGAAAGATCCTATAATTCCCAAAACTTATTTACAATTTTTGCCCATTGTTACACATACTTGTCATCTTCACCCAACTTTTGTATGCCCCCGAATTACCCTTTGGCCTTGTCCCTAATTCTTCTATTTGTGTCAAAGAACAAAAAAAGGAAACAGAACAGTGTTGTTGTGTATTTTTATCAAATTGAAAGTTATTAGAGGATAGAGTCAACTCCACTCACTGCCATTTAGGTGTAACAAGTAAAGTCAAATATCACGCACAATTGTGTGATGGAAGTTTTGATTTTGTTAGAGACAGAAAAAATTTGCTCTTGTGCTGAGCATATATAACAACACAACGGTTTGTACGATTAATCTAGTTTTTTTTAATTACTAGCTGCTATGCATATTTGAATAATATTGTCTAGCTAGACAATGTAATTAGCATGGTTATTTTCAGAGTTGTTCTATCAGGTTAATGCTTATAATTATGTTCTCTTAGTTATGATTAACATCATAAAACCTCGTTTGAACTTCAAGGAAGATACCGACAAAAAAAAAAGAACTTCAAGGAAGATCACTCTCTTTTTTTTTTTGGTCAGTAGATCACTCTCTTTAGTTACCCTCTAATCGCTTCTCCTTTCTTCACATCCAACTCTGTTTTCATCCAGACATGATACAAACTCACTGTTTGCATTTGAGGACTGAATTCCAAAAGAGAAAAAAAAAATCAAAATAGCTTTCCTAAAAGATTAAAAAATAAAAAAGAATGAGATTGTTTTCCCAATCACCCGCCAACACAAGCTCTAAACACGGAAAATTATGACAATTAGTAAACTGTTGTTAGATGTAATTTGTTGTCTAAAATAAATTTGGGACCCAGAGTTGGGGAACTTTTTTCTTGGTCCAATTGCCGGCCCTTCGTTTTTCATTTTTTTTTCTTTTTATTTTTGACATTTTGTAGTTCCTATAATCAAGAGAGTTCATGAGGTGAAGCTAAGAAACATGGAGGCAGTCGAGTTGGCAAAACAAGTTTGCATGGCGATCTCTTACATGCATAATACCGAGATCACCGAATTTTTCAGAGACGGGGACTTGCTGTATCAAGCTACAACCAAGGGAATCAGTGAAATCGTGAAGCTCTGTATTCAGTTTTTCCCGCACCTTATTCGAATTAGGCCTCGTAATAGCAGTTTGCCGGCACATGCGGTGAGGTATCGCCAAGCAAGGACTCTCGGACTCTTTTTGCAGTTAAGCTCGACCGCTGAGTTGTCATTAGTCCTAGGGCCTACAGACAATGATTCTAAGGACATTATGCGTGCAGCAGTATCATACTTCCCTAATCATGATACTATAACAAAGGTGGCCGGAGCAACATTTCAAATGCAAAGAGAACTCCAATGGTATAAGGTATCATTCTTTTCATCTATTTGATAACAACACTAAACGATAATGATCATAGGGACATGCTATTCCCACTCTTATATTGGTTAAGACATTCCTTTTTTTTAACTGACCAAAATATCCTTCTCTTCAATGTAATGTTTTTCTCTCTTCAATCTAGTTACACCTTCACTTCTGGACTCACATTAAAGTACCTCAAAGGAAAATTTTAAGTATGGTCTAAAATTTCGATCATCTTGTTATGAGATTGAATCTATTATTAATATTAATTACTCTCTTCTCTTTTTGTGCTTACCTTTTGTTTTGACATGATCTAGATATAAACATGTGACTTGACCTTAAAGCAATTTCGCATCAAATGTTGGATAAGTTTTGATCTCCTTGATATGTTCCCTCGTTTGTTTTTTGAAAATTTTCAATACTTTATCCACTTATTGAAACTACTATTTGTGAGTTTTATGCATAGGCTGTGGAAGGCTGGGTTATCCCTAGTTGGAGAACTGCCATCATCACCACCAAGGGTGTGAATGTGACATATAGGAATGCTTTCGTGGAGAACCACAAAGAGTTGCTCGAGAAAGGGGAGAAGTGGGTGAAGGACACAGCAAATTCATGTATGCTCGTCTCAACTCTAATTGCCACAGTATTATTTGCTGCTGCATTCACTGTAACCGGAGGCAATGACCAAAAAACTGGAGTCCCACTGTTGTTAGGAGAGGACTCTTTCTTGGTTTTCGCAATTTCGGATGTGTTAGGTTTGTTCTCTTCCGTGATGGCCATCTTGCTATTCCTAGCCATCTTAACTTCACGTTATGAGGCACAAGATTTTCTTGAAGCATTGCCTAAGAAGATCATAATGGGGCTTTGTTTTCTCTTACTCTCCCTGGCTTTCATGCTGGTGGCCTTCGCTGCATCTCTCACACTTGTGCTGGAAGAAAGAGTAGAGTGGGTTCTCATTCCCATTACTTTGCTGGCCTCTATTCCCGTGGTTTTATTCGTAATACTACAGCTTCCCCTGCTATATCAAATGGTTAAATCCACTTATGGACCAAACATTTTATGTCCCGATGGCATTTGGGATGGAGTCAATTATACTGAATAAGATCAGTGATTGATAAATTTGATTTGAGGGTGTATGTCTTCATTATAGTTGGTTATAGCGGGGCCAATGCGATACTGAATGTATTTCCTTAAAGTGTTTGAACAATTACTGTTGTGACCTTTCCAAAGGTCCGGGAGAAAGCTAATGGAGTTCTCTTTGTATTTACTGTTGTGCTCGCATCATGAAAAACTTCATCCAAGTGTAGACGTCAATGCCTGCGGTGGCAGGGAAAAAATGACTTTGAAGACTTCGTTTTGATACTTCTCTCCTTCTTGATGCGAGCACCCCATTCCTCACGATTTTCTTTTCCGTGTTGGACGACCTTAATCTGGACAAGAAACGAAAATACAATTACAATAGTTTGAATAGCCAAAAAATGGAATCGCACACGATCAAACTAAAGAAAAAGATGCTCGACTTAGCTTAATGATTGTCATCAACGTCTTCGAAGCAAGATGAGCGAGGACGTCAAGAGGACGGGTCTCTCTCCAGTTTTCTATCTTCACTATTTTCTCCTCTGTTTTTAAACAATCGCTTCGCTCCCGCAATGTAGACTCATAGCGGAAAGCCACGATGGTGACTCAGACACCTCTCCCTATTTTTTTTTTCAGTCCTCTCAATGGCTCGTGAAGTCTCTTCTTATAGCAAAAATTTCCATTAATTATTGGAAAGTCACGAACCTTTGCTCCTTTGATAGTGGGGATTGCTGAATTTTAGTCCTGATTGATGCGTCAAATCCCATCTATCCTTGTACTGATGCCATGGATGCGTCCATATTCATTCACCATTATTTACAATTCTACGGCCAGCTCATTCCATGAGTATAAACTTCTTGATTGTTTCCCTTAATTTCCTCTCTCACTATCTTCAGGATTTCATTCCAGCAGCCCAGTCTTTCCACAAACGCTTTGATTTCTTTCCTTTATTTTGTCCGTCTTCGCCGATTTGTCTCTCAATTGCCATGCTTTGCTCTCCTGCTTTTACCTATGCCGCCGTGAATGTGTCCACGTTCATTCGCTATCATTTTCGTCTTCTACTCTTTCCAAACTCCGCTCGATCTATTGCCGATTTTGCCTCCCGCCTACCATTTCTCCGAGTAAAAATATTCCATTTATTTCTCCTCTTGACTGGCCACGGTCTCTTTCCCAATATTGCCTCCTCAAATCATGTCAGAATAATAATCCACTTCATATTTTGTGGGGCTGATTTGTTTTGGGATCATTTACCTTCTTCCTTCAGAGCAACATAGGACAGCGCGAGCTCAGTAGAAGGGGGAGCCAAAGAGAGAGAAAAGAAGGGTGGAGTAGAGAGAGCGGAGGGGTTTCTTCGCAGAGACGTCCGAGAAGCCCGAGAGACTGAGCGGAGGGGGTGAAGGTAGAGGGAGAGTACCGAGATGGCGGAGGTCCGAGAGGAGATCTGACACAGAGAGAGAGAGAGAGAGAGAGAGAGAGCCCTCTCGGCCAAGCCGCGGAGACCCTCGCCGCATGAGACCTCCGCGGTGTCGCTGCCCCGACGCCGCCTGTCGCTGCCGCGGCGTTGCCTGCTGCGCCCAAATCAAGTCGCGCCGTCGCTGTACCCGACGGTCGCTGTTGCCACGACACCGCTGCCCGCTGCTTCGCCGATCTGCAACCGATCCTGCTCGCTGCGCCACCGCGACCAAGAAGTCTGGGCCAACCGCCGTCGCTCATCGCGGCCGTCTCCGCCGGGGTTCGCGGTGGGGCAGCAGAGGAGGCTACGAACCCCGTCGGGCGCGGGTCGTATTCGGGTAGGATTTCGGTTGTCCGAGCCGGCTGGGTCTGGGTGGTCATGGGCTTGCAAGGTCGGGGCCTGGCTTTTCTTTCAAGTGAAAGTTGGGCCTGATTATAATTAATTCGAACTGGGCTCTTGATAGAGCCCGCTCCGGCCAAACTCAAGCCCGAGATAGGACTCCTCCGTCCGCTTCGTCCAGCCTCTGTGCGTACGATGGATGACCTCCGTATCTCTGGGGGAAGTGCTCGATGTCTATTCTGTTGGATGAAGCTCAGGGGATTATTGATTTTGAAGCTTAAATGGGTTGGGCATAACATATCTAAGTCATAATCCCTAATTTTGTGAATTAATTTTGATCGGCAAAATTCATGTTAAGTGACTCAATTGATAAAATCGGAAAATTTAGATTTAAATTAGCATAATAAGTTTATGACTGACTTGATAATTGTCCCTAAAGGAATTTCTCCTTGTGTTAATATGTATATGGTGGTTTTTTCCCATTAATTTTGCGCAAAAAATTTCATCCATTTTGATAATACCACAAATGAAAGTCTTATCCATTTGATAAAAACACAAATAAAACTTATCTCTCTCTCCCGTCGCGACCTAAATTTTCGTCAGCAAATCGAGCGTGCATTTTTGTAAAAATAAGCAATATGTGAAAATAATAAAAAATACTAACTGAAATTTCGGCGCTTCTCACGGCAGCGTCGCGTCCACATGTACGTATTTCTAACATATACGCATTCGACGGGGTAAAATAAAGCAGAGAGAACGCACGTACACGGTGCTCAGCAAATCCTGTCTCGTATCGTCAATTTCCAGGAGCTTCTAGGTTGCGATTCCCTCTTCATACTCGGCTCCTCTAGTCCACCGGTAGCCGCTGCTCGTCTCCTACCGCCGACCACCATAGTCTTTTCGCATTTAAACCCCAGAGAATAGAACAGAGTACAGGGAAGGAATTCTTATGTTTATTTGTGATTCTCTCTTGCTGTCCTCTATGAATCCTCACCTCTCTTTCTGTCACTGATTGCATTCGCAGGTTACTTCCCCAACACCACCAGCTTCGCAGCCACAGTAAGTGCTCTGTTCTCCCCTAATTCGCATGCTCCGTTTCTGCTGAAGGTAGGGGCCGAGTGCTCGATTACACCAGCATGAAATCCGGTCGCGTTCGAGCCTTAGTGATTAATTTAGATATGACCCTTCTCTTATTTTTGCATCTAGATCCTTTGGCCGTTTGATAAAATTCCTGAACTAGACCAGTGCGTTTTTCGATTCAGATTCTGACTTAGGGCTTTCCTTTGGTTAGTCGATTCATTATTTTCGTCATATAAACTTTACCTTTGTTTCGTTTCCTTTCATTTCAGAATTTAGTAGCTATACGTTTTAGGATTTGTTCTTGGAGTTCTCGGATTAGATGCAATGCGTACGCAAGATGAAACTGATACTGACTACTCCAGAACTTGACAGAGGGCCCCCTTAAACGAATGAATTGATCCATGCACGTTTACTTCTTATACTTCACTATATGTCGTTCTGTGTTTATTGTGCCGAATTGGAAACATATTATGAAAAAATGTTGCTGGTTAGCTCTCTGTACGTGTTGAAATCGCAAGTTTACTGAGCGAACGCTACCATCTCGAATACCGAGCGCATGCTGCGAGAGCATTGAGTTGCTGCCCTAGTCATCGTATGTGCATTCATTTGGGTGCGCTGTGACTGATTGGTTCATCAGATGTATGCCCATTTCGAATATGTTGAGTTGTTGACGTGGTTACTGTGTTGTGTTCATACCTATGTGGTGAGTTACGGAATATGTCTATTCTGTGCGTGCTGGCTGTTCGTATGTTCTGGTATGCATAATCATGTAATTGGGTCATTGATGTGCTGTTCTTTGATGCTAAGTACTTGCTGTCCAGATCTTCTCTTTCATTTTTTTCTGTTCTAGTTTAGTGCGTTTCTTTCATTACTGAGGTTGACTACATTATTGGAACCTCTAGTTCCATGCTTCTGACTGAAGGATTCAGAGTTATAACGGCCCAGTATGATGAGACGATTATTTAGATTCTTTTAGGCTTTTTTTTTTTTTTGCAAAAAATAAATAGTTTAGACAATATTTTCCAAAAAATAATCGTTTGTATCGGCCGAAATAATTAGTTAATAAAAAATAATTTCAATATTGACAATAATTTATATCTAAATATTTTCATGAACTATTCATTTTCGTAAGCGATACAAGCAATCATTTTATATAAAATGATTTACAAATCATTCATTTTCCGCAAAGTAAAAATAATCACTTATTTCTCTTACAAAAATAAACAAATGAAAATATTCTTAAGGTCCACAAAAATATTAGAATATTTAGAAAAAAAATTCCATATTAACACTGGTTGTATCACGTAGGACGCATAACATCCGTGTGAGTGATTTTTTGAACTATATTAATAAATCATTAAAAAGTTTATGACTCAATTGGTATAATTAAAAGATTGACAACTAAATTGGCACAAATATAATAGATTTAAAAGTTTTTTGGTACTTTCTCCTTCGATAATTGGTGTGGTGTGGAACAATTAATATATGCTAGTTGGCTTCTCCTCGGATGAAGGTATTAGCATTCTGTTGCACGATCCCAACAGTTATTTATCAAGTTCAATTGGGCTAACTGACCATGTTTGCACAAGAACAATTGCAGATCATAATCAGATATTTTCCGGCCAGTAGGAACCTGCTTAATAAGTGTTTGCCCAACAACAGTTTCTCCATGCGATGCTTGTGTTGTCTGTGCTAGCTAGGAGTTTAATCGCGCTCAAACGAATGCTTGCAGGGATCTTCGAAGCTAATTTCCTCTGCATTCCTCTCCGTCAACCCCAGACACATTCTCACGAGCACTCTGTTTTTGTTCTATTCTAGCGTACTCACATAACACGAAGGCAACTTCCTTTTCGTCTTTATATGACTTGTCTGCATGCGTCTGCTTCTTCATTCTACATTTGCCCATGCCTTTAGGAAGAGGAAAATAACTCTTCTTTTCATCAAGGCAGGGAATGGAATGGAGGAAACCTGAATAATGGGAAATTAAGCTTAACTCCGACAGAGCAATTCATGTCTGTAGAGAACAGAGAAGCAGGAACAAGAGTTCTTTTGAGAGACCATCAGGGGAACTGGATAGCCAGCTTTCCTCGAAACACAGGAAGAACGAATGCTTTTATTGCTGAGATTTGGAAGTTAGGAGGCAAAATTAGACCTAGTGTTTCGAATAGTGCCATTCATTTGCATAACGAATTAGATGCTTTAGCGGTTATTCATGCTCTTGAGAACAAACAGTCTCACAATCTTCTCATAAAACCTCTCCTTGTGAGTGCAGGAACTTGCAAGGAAAGAATGCAAGCATGCCGTGTATTGAGCATTATATATACACAGAAGCAAACGGATGCACCGCATGCTCTGGCTAGTTTGGGAAAGGAGCAGCATATGCAGCTTACTATTTTCACTAGTATTCCAGATGTTATCGAAGATACTTCGTGTAAGCATGCACTTTATAGTATTTCGACTGCGAGTGATGTAACTTGACTAGTTTAATTTCTGAACGATGGTCTTCGTTTCACCAAAAGAAAATAAAACTTAACCCCTTGGGTTTAACTGAATATGGTCCAGACGATCATGAAAGGGCCGAACTCCTAAGTCCAACAATTTGGATAGTGGGCCTTAAATCTGAAATATTTCTGAGTTAGGTCTATGAAGATATTGGTATTTTCCAATATGTGCATATCCGTAATATTTTTATTCACCACCTTTTTTTTTAACAGTATTCACCACCTTAGACAAGTACTTTCTGAGCACCATGGCAAAAAAATAATTCTTTTTACCTCTTTTTTCTTGTCTTTTCACTGACAACTAAAAAAGCCGTCCAAAAGTGTGGCTTGCGCTGATGTAACCTTCGAGTAAAAGAGATACATGAATATCTTTAAACTTATCTCAGATATTGAACATTGTCATCCTTAGCTATTAAATTTTTTATATGCATTTAGCATAATGTGAGTATTTTCAAAAGCTCAATATCATAATATTTTTCTTAAAAAAATAATTAACTGAATAGGGAATTTATTTAGTCTTTGAGAAAGTAAGGAAAATGGGGACAATATAGATTTTGATGGAAAGTCAATCACTGAAATTAGCTCATATTTGCAAAAAACATAAATAAAAGATGGAACATTTTTCGCGTGCCCTGTGGAATGAGGGCTCTTCTCAAGTTGTGCACGTCACGAAAGAGAGGAAAGAGACAAAAGAGATCTCTAGAGAGTGTGGATACAGCCATTGACTCTTGGTCATCTCTTATCTACCGATCCTCTGAAATTTCACATTTCTAGATTCTTGCACGAGTTAATTGTTTCAACCATGTCCTTCAATCACGTCCCAGACACTCCCCGAAATAGAAGACTGCAACAAAGTTGGGAATTGCTATCATCAATCTTTGATTGATTGTGTTCTTCCCCTACTTGTCGTTGTTTTCACCTCCTAGTGGCTGTTTGCCTCTTTTGTTTTATTGGTACCACCTATCATCAATCTTTGATTGATTGTGTTCTTCCCCTACTTGTCGTTGTTTTCGTCTCCTAGTGGCTGTTTGTCTCTTTTGTTTTATTGGTACCACGGCACCCCTACACTCTCTTGACTCCTTTGTCTTTTGAGTGTTTGTTTTGTTGGTGCCAGGCTTCCTCTCTTTGTATATTCGATTGGCAAAATCTATATTATACTTACCTTTACAAAAAAAAAAAAAATCGTTTCAACCTTGATGCACCAACTAAAAAAAACCTTCATGGATTTTTTCATACTTCAAATTAATGTACCAAAGCCCCACTCTTCAACCCAGGTCACTTTTCAAACCGCGTGGATATGGGACAAAGTTAGTAATAATGCATACTTTCATTAGATGACCAAATAATAGTCAACAAAAAGAGAGAAGAAATTTTTTCAAATCTAACCTATGAATGGACTTGATCAATGCAGCCCGTCCGAGACAGCTGGAAACATCAAATAATTTTCATTAAAATATAATAAAACATATGCATGCTACCCAGCTACTTTTCTTTTGCTAAAAGTAAATGATGGCTACTTAAAATCATAACAACCAATTAATTTGAGACTTCTCTTTTTTCTTCTTCTTGTTTTTTAGCCATTCTAGTCTTTTATGGTGGCTCAAGAAAAAAGTGACTCTTTTATCATTCGTTTATAAACCGACAATGAACACTTGGTCTTTCATATAGACATGATACAGTATTATATACATCCACATCCATATAAACATAGACATATATGTACACTTCAAGCCTTAATTAAATTGGAACTAGACTTATCAAGTCACTTAGGTTTCATAGTTTTTTGTTCACAATTTGCTTATGATAATGCAAACGCATGGGCTGTGCTGAAAGATTATAAACGAGTGGAATCCTAATGATGAGCAAAATGGTGATGAGAGCTATCTAGACTTACTCTTCTCTGAGGTCTATATATATGCAAGCATACTTCTGACTTCTAAGATTATATAGCTCTAAGCAAAAAATAATAATAGCCATTGTTATAGTGATATTGAGTTGCTGTGCAAAAATTACAATAATATTCATAGTTAACAGTGAATAAGGTAAGTTTACGATGTTTGGCTTGAAAGAGATGAGATGATCCATAAAGCCACAGGGACCGCAACTCTAGTGCACTATGCAAAAAGAATTATCGTATTTGTTCAATTAAGGGGGCCAAAAATAAATAATTAGTCACTCTAGAATCTAGAATTTTCGAATGGTGACCTATCAACGAACCAGTGTGGTCTGTGTATACAAGCTGAGGGGCCGTATCAGCTGGTGTTCAACACCAGGGGAATTTGCTGGATTTGCACCTTGTTTGGTTACCATTTTTTCACTCATATTTTCCGGGTCGAGTTTAAAGTGAGTCAATTCAATTTTATGAATGGATTAAAATTAGTAGTAAGAAACGAAGACGAGTAAAAATAGATGTAAATGGATATGACTCAGACTCATAACGGTGATGAAGGTGAAATAAAACAAATAAGAGCACTACCTCCATCAAATTAGTCATTCGACTAGAATTTAATTTGGGGAGTCATCCTGGGCTACTCCTTGCTTTCAAGGAAAACCGTCGCCTCACTGGTTGTTCAAGCTTTCTTGGAGCGCCTTTTCATACTGAATATGGATGACTCGGAACTAAGTGCTTGCAAAATGCTCCATTTGTTGTAAATCTTTCTGAAACTAGAGTTAACGCAAATAGCCTTTCTGAAACTATATGTTTGTTCCATTTAGGAAACTATCAGTTTATTCAATTAAGGGGGCCAAAACATAAATAGCCACTAGGATAGGGTTATTTACTTCTCCGGGAAAGCTAAAGCATTCATGTTGAACAACACTGCTTATATCTACCAAGCTCATGGGCTGGAATTTTCCATTTACATCATGTGTAAGTAACTGACAAAGCGCATATAATTATCCGCTCTAAGACATCCTTTTAAAAAAAATAAAAAATATAATATAATAAAAGAGAAATGAAAATATTTTCAAATTTGGCGGGTGGATGCACTTGATCAATGCGGCCAAAGTTAGAATAGGTGAGGAAAACATAAATATTCACATCTTGACAAATTGATGTAAAAATATCAAAATCAGTTAATGGGAAAAAAACAAATCTGCATCTAGCAGACGTTGGAAAATTTATTACTTGACTATTTTTCTGATAAAATGCCAACCATAGAAGGTAAAATATTGGAATGAAACAAATCTAAACTAGGTTGAGAATGATATGAGTTCATTAAATTAGCAATTTTCGCAATTTCCTGTGGAATTCCCATATGAGAGCCGCCCAGAAACATCGTAGAATATTAGCAGATGATGGGAAGGACTTTTCCACATCGGTGGGCTGGTGAAGAACTATACAGGTCAACTTGTTCAAATGTAATATATGCAGGACACCGAATCAATATTTGGCTGGTAGCCTTTAGTCATCATCTGCAGAAAGAATCAAATTCATAACAACGGGAATCTCTGGCCAGAGAGAAATCAATACGGAATGTAACAATTTTTGTTATTGTTTATGTCCAGGGTTCATAAATCACTATGCTCATTGTGAAAAGGATCCACCAGCCACGGCGACTCTGTAGATGAGTAATATTGAAGTCAACATAACAACCACATAACTTGAGGCATGAGAAAAATATCTTTCCAATCACGTGCTATCTTATTTCAATTCACAGTATCTTTCTTCAGCAAAAGAATGTTGACTCAAGAAAAATAGCAATTCCAACCTCCTAACATTTGTAAAATTTTATGAGATCATTACTAACTGTTGGAATGAAAAGAAAGAAATTTACATGATTTAGTTGATGACCTCCATTCATGGGACAACAATAAGTGCAAAGATTTACCTCTCAAAATACAATGAAAGAGAAACATATATATATATAGACACAGACACACCTAGATATTCTTGATATATCTCACATACTCTAAAATAATATTTATATTATAACTCTTAAGGCTTTTGAGAAAAATGTGATATTGTTAGAAATTATTCCCTAGGAAGTTATTTTTCAAGAAAATGATAATAATTTTTTGTGTTTGGCTGAAACTTAAAAATGAACTAGAAAATATATTCTTCTATTTGATACGAAAAATCTGATTTGATTTTCCTCCTTGCAATCATTTAAAAAAAATTATATTTTTCAATGTTTGATTAAAACTTGAAAATGAACTATAATATATTTTTCACTGTTTGGTATAGAAAATCTAATTTGATTTTCCTTATTGCAATCCTTTCAATTTTTTTTTTTTTATTTCCTTTCTTTTACTTTCTCCTTCTTCTTCAACTGATCGTCGACAAGGCTCAAGCTCACTGTTCTCGAGCAAGGCTCCACCTTGGTAGATTTGGCAAGGTAGAGCTTGTGAGGCCAGCAAACTTGAGCCTTGCCTAATTGGCGAGCTCAAGGCTTTGCTAGTGGTTGGCAAGTCACAACAAGCTTGAGGCCTCGTGAGTTGTGGCAAGGTCACCTTTAGCTCGGTACAATGAGCTTGACCACTAAATATGGCAAGGTAGAGCCTTGCCTCAAGTTGGCTCAGCTCCGCTCACCAGAATTTGGTGAGCTCGAGCCTTATCAGCCTATGATGAGGCTCATCCCACAAAAAATCCATGTGGGATGATTTACTAGAAGTGATACTCAAATTATCGATTTTACCTTGATATGGCACTAAGAAAGAAGATTATGACATTCAAATTACAAAAGTTGCTTGTCTCGATTTGCAATGGTTTTCAGTTTAATGCAAGAATTGATGATGGAGAAACGGCTTTCTCTCTCATGTAATTCAAAAAGGACATACAAAAGTAAGAACATCTTTATTCTTCTTCTTATGTTTCGTTTCTCCGTTGGGTTTAACATACAAATTTAGTGCAGATTAAAGAGGAATGTCTGTTATATCCTAAGAGAATAGTCGCTAGAGTCAGTTGCACCAAGTTTTATATTTTGAGGTGCGGAATTATTCCGAAGGACAATGCTCCCATGTCTCAAATAGCAAATCTCCTTTTCATATTCTCCAACTATTTTTCACAACAAGAATAACTTACCAACACTACTAAGAATTTACCAACTTCCAAATAAATTGCTGTTTTATCAAATCTTCTGAAATTTTTTGCAAGCATCATAAGTAGATGATCATCGTTATAGTAAATATGTCAACATTTTAGTAATCTATTAACTTGTCAACTTCTTTGAAGTGCTACCTTCACATCAATACAAGCTTTAAAATGTCCGGTGATAGTTGCGTTCTCACTTCAAATGGACCAAAAAATTCATCATTAGCATGACCATGAGACATGTGAGCCTTCCTTTGATACCTGGTAAAAATTGAAGCAGGGTATAAACAAAGGAAAGTGTGTAAACTAATTTTTTTCATTACATATCCAGTTTAATTTTTGACAAAAAAAAAAAATCTTCTCGGGATAATGCCAAGGCCACATCCAATATCTCAATTTTGATGTCCGAATTTGGTGGACTGAAAATGAGCCGACTCTCTCTCTCTCACACACCGAGAAACAAACCTTGAAGTTCATAAATAGTACTGGGGTGCCATTGTTGGGCTAGTCGAAAGGTTTTCCGTCACTCTCGTGCCTCTTCCGTGCAGATGCCTTGTCTCCTATCTCTTCCATCTTTTCGTGCTGAGACACCTAGCAAGTGTCATAATCTATGTCAAGATCCGACCCAGACCTTCTTTTAAGGATGTAAGCAATGACGTCATAGGAACTTTGGAGAAGACGCAAGAATGTCACGTCATTTTGCGGGAGGAACTTTGGCAGCATCCTTGACTTCAAACATCTTTGAGTCCCCCTCCCAACGTCGGGTCGAAGCGCTCGATGAGTGATCGGAGACCATGCTTGACTTAGTGATCTGGAATTACCTAATATTTTCTCTTTATGACCAATCCAAATTGGACCTGACTGTTTGGTTTGACTAGCCAATTCACCAGCAAAGTCTCCGAGAAAGCCAAAAAAAAGAGAGTTGTGCGAAATTTACTTCTCGGGAAAAGCACGAGTATTGATGTCAAATGACACTACTTGTACTCACCAAGCTCATGGTCCGGGCTATTCCATATACATCATGAGTAAGCAACATACACACCACATAATTTCTATATATCAGTAAATAAACTAATGCAAAAACGACCAAATTATTCTGGAAATGGTCAACCCGAGCTTAGTTATAAGAGGCCCTGCAATTTACGGCAATTGACATCACAGCATTAACTTTCTAGGAAAGTAGAAAATCTCTTTTGCATGCTCTGTTTACTTTGTTGTTGAAAGACGGCAACCAGAACAGCAACCCTATGGCAGCACATCCATATCTTCATACACCAGGTACATGTTCATGTTCGAGTCTAGATATATCTATTTGTGTGAAGAAATTTTTATTTCCCCAATGTACAAAATAAAAGCATTTTGAAAAAGATATATATTACATACATGGTCAAAGTCTTTTTTGCATAAGCAATCTTAGAATCAGAGCATAACCTATTCATGAGATATATCTACATGCTAAAAATAAAAATTGAATTTGGAATCTATAAAAACCAGATTATGTAAAGAAATTGTGACAATGTTAGCGCACTGATTAAATTTTTTATTAAAATATGTTGTTTGGAAAGAAGGGGACGATGGAAGGAAAATTGAAGCGGGGCAATGCTGTGATTTTGGCACTTTTGAGTGCCCGATTCCACAAGTTTTCCACCAACGGGAGTGATCCAGAAACGCTGATAACACTCGTTAATCGAATGGCTGATATTAAACTTGAATCCAACGGCTGAGGAGAAACATGACAAAGTTGTCATGCGCAAAAGCACGGGATTGCAGAAAGGGCCCTGGCTCCACTTTTTTTTTTTTTTCCACATATCAAATAAAATTAGTAAATCACCAACTTCTTCGAAATTTTATGAGCACAGCTAGTAAATTACCACTGTTACAATGAAAATATTTGATTTTCCATTTAAGTCTTACCATTTTTATTTTTTTTATCACGCTTCTGTAAGCCTCTGCCAAATGTAACGTTTGGAGACCTATAACCCGAATTGACCCAAACTTTTCAAGGGCTGTTCCATTCGTGTTTTTCAAAAAGTCAAAAAGGAATATATATTTTTCCACCAAAATTTAACTATTATCCAACTTATAAAGGTCATGAAAATTTTTACATATGATCTAAGTGCCAACGTCTATATATTGTCAAAATATCAGGTGTTACAAGCTAGCAAAGGCCTAAACGCATTATCACAATATATAAAGTTAGTAAAAAGAGAAAAGTAAAATTTTATATAGACATGCCCAAAGATAATTGAGATGGGCTCAAGGCAATCCCAACCTAAAATTAAGGTCTAAAGTGGCTGGGCTATTCGGATTTTCTGCCTCAGAAAAAAAATTGATCAACCAATATGTAAGATTATTTGCATTTTTGTTATAAAAAAAGAAAAATAATTACACGAGTAAAATTCGGACTAAATAATTTTTCAAATCACTCATTTTTCGCGAAATGAACTTACCTAAAGAGTCCAATCATTTTCGGTCCACCGAATTCGGACCAAGTAGTTTTTTCCTTCTATATCTAGGTGTTCTGTGGTTAATAGTTTTATGTCAATGTGAGCTTTCAAAATTTGAGATAATGTCTATGTGGCATTGGGCATCATCTCAAGAAGATGTATATATATGTTGACACATAACTTTTGCCTATTTATTTAGGACTTAAAATTAGGGATTACTTTACCAAAAAAAAAAATTAGGGATTACTTTCTAATCCCTAAACAAAAAATATTTTTCATTGAATTGCATTACATAATACATATAGACATTAGGAACATTTGCATTACTAGTATTAATTGTCATAATTTTTTTAATTAATTCAAATTAAAAAAAAAAACGCGGCAGGGCTGGGCCAGGGCCAGACTTAGCCCGGCCCCCCTTTGTTTTCTTCTCTCCTCTTTCCCCCCGCGCCTCCCGTTCTCCCGTTCTCCTTCTCTCCTCCGCCTGGTTTTGGACGATGCCTCGACGGCAAACGACGTGCGATGAATGTCGCACGGTACGACTGGCCTGGGCCAGCTGGCAGCAGCTGGCAACGCTGCTTAAAAGGGGGGAGAGGTTCGACCGAAAGGGGGGTCTCTTAGGCTGAAAAATCCAGAGAGAGAGAGGGAGTGATCCGACGAGAGAGCCGCGAGAGAGAGCCGCGAGTGAGAGCGAGGGAAGAGAGTCGGAGGGAGAGACCGCCGGCCACCGCGCCTGAATCGTGCCCGACTACCTGCCGCCGTGCCTCCTTTCCCGCGCCGAAGCTCCGGTAAGCCTCGACCCTATTTTGGCCCTGTTTTCGGGCGTGCTGGGCCGGAGCTCGCGGTCGTCCGGCTCATGCGAGCTCCGGCCCCGACCATCCTTTCTCCAGCTACTGTGTGTCGTTTTTTGTTTGTCGAGAGTCCCGTCGAGAATCCCGGTTGAAGTTGAGCGGGAACCTCATGATTCGCGAGCGCCATTCACCCGTTCGACGAAATGCTCAAGCGAGATCTAGTTTCATCCTCCCGTTTTTGGCCGAAATCGAGTCGTCCGTGCACGCCGTGATCTATGGGAATGTTCCAGTGGTGTTGGGCGACCTTCGGCGTCGGCCGTGTAGTCGTTCGCCCCGTTTCCATCGTCGCCGTAGTTTGTTCGGTGTTTGGCCGTGGTGTGGCTCTCGTCCGGCGGCGGGGAGGTCGGCCGACGAATAGCGTTCGGAGTGGACGACGCTGGGTGGTAGCTCCGCGGTGTCCTGAGCGCCGGCGAGGGCTTGTCTAAGTGGCGTCGGTTCGTGTGAGGAGCTTCGGTGAAGAAGAGCGCAAGGGGGAGGCGTGCTTCGGGAAGGAGAGAACAGGGAGAAGAAGAGAAAATAGAAAAATAAAAGAAAAAAGAATTAAATAATGAATTAAAAAAATATTTAAAAAATTAGTTTTTAATTTGAAGCGGGTCATATCCCGGTAGGCGGATTAGGTTATCGGGTCGGACAGGGTTATTGCCCAAACCCTTTTCCAGCATATAATAATAATAATAAATTTTAATTAAAAAAGTTAGTTTAAAGTATATAGTTGCTATTCATTTTTATGTGGGTCCCATCCACCGTGAGAGAATCGTTGCTGCCCACCGTCGACTTCAGTCAGCAGTGGAAACAAAGGGAAGAGAAGAGAGAGAGGCAAGCCCGAAAGAACTCAGATAATTTCTCTATTTTTTAATTTTTAATACTATAAAAAATCTAAAATTTACAAATTTGTGCCATATTTAACCTAAATTAATTTTCGTGAAACCAGAGTTATATTTTTCCATTGTTGATAGACTTTTCATCAACAAGAACCTCAACCTCAACTTTCTAGGAAAGTTGAAAGCCTCTTTTGCATTCTCCGTTTACTTTGTTGTTGAAAGACTGTAACTAGGAGAGCAACCCAATGGCAACGGAACCAAGTGAAGAACAAGGAAATTGGAATAATGCAAAACCAGCAGCAGGTACATGTTCAAGTTCCAAGTGAGAAAGAATATGGTATAATCGATGGAGTCCCAAAAATGTTGGAAGTTGTATTTTCTCATGGTTCTTTTTATTTACTTTATCACCAAACGAACATAATGCTGACCTTGGCTAGAATAAAGGGTCTAAAAAAAAAAAGGTATGCGAAGGACTTAGTGCTCACTCTTTCTCCTACAGATATTGAAATTGTTTGTGCAATCGTTGGATCAGCTTCTCCCCAATCTGGAGGTGCTTCAGGTGCGTTATCCCTCAAAAGAGTTATTTTCAGTGTGAAATTAATATTTGGGGCAAATCTTCATGAAAATGTTCTTTTCTGGGACACTACTCAATGTCAGCAAGGATAAAAGTACTAACCGAATGATCTGAAAAGTTTGTGTCTATTGCAGGAAATTCCAAAAAGGAAGTGGGTGGAACCTATTACCGACCATTGTTGCAAGCTGCATTTAAGGGCGATTGGCAATCTGCTAAAACATTTTTCAAACAAGATGATGCTTCAAAGACCACCAAAATAACAAGCAGATCAGAAACATTGCTTCACATAGCTGCTTTGAGTGCACAAGACCAATTTTTGGAGAAGCTGGTTAAGCTCTTGCATCAAGAAAAGCTTGAAGCGCTTGAAGAGGTTGATTGCGATGGCCGCACAGCCCTCCACAATGCTGTCCTGTGTGGAAGGATAAGGATGGTCAAGGCATTAGTTAAAAGTAAATTAAAGTTGACGCAAGTCGCAGATAATGAAGGACTTGTTCCGTTGGGAATATCTGCTGTGGAAGCTTCTATGCATAAGGAGATTGCCTGGTTCCTGGCGGAAAATACAACAGATGAGCAAGGTCATTTCTTCAGCAGTCCCTCTGCGATCAAGATCATTATAAATCTCACCAAGGCTGGTCATCACGGTAAGATCACCATCGCTATTTATCTCAATTCCATCTGTTTTTTCCTTCATTTTTGACTTATCTTAATTTTCTGATCAACTTTGCTGGTGAATTTGGACAGATATCACCCTTTATCTAGTGAGGCGGTATCCTCAATTAATTGACAAGGGAAGAAGTAAGCATGCTAATCCCCTTGACATACTGGACGCGTTGGCGAGGAATGAGTCTCACTTTCGCAGCGGAACCAGGCTGAGTGTTTTTGAAGCATTGATATACAAATGTCTGTACTTTCTACACTCGCATCTCTTCGTTACTGATTCCCTTCAAGATGATCACACCTGGCTCATCACCTGCTCTTTTGCTTCTGAACTGAAGGTATTCCAGTGGGCTTGAACAACGAACCAACAAATAAAAATTCCGATCCAGGTAGGTATGCATTTTTGTTGTAGGGCATTATCTTAGGAACTTTCATGATTTTGAACTTTAAGTCATTTTTCTTAGATCCTCTGTACTAGCAAAAGAAACTGGAAATGTTGGTTTCTTTGTCGGACATAATTCTGATTTCTTGACCTAGTTTTACTTGAATAATGGCCTGAAACCGAACTACTTTATGGATCAGCTTTCCCCTTGGAATCACATATGATTTAACCAAGTGCATAAGTATTGTAGAACTCGATTGGACAATGTGACAAACAAATTACGAGGTCTAACAATGATTTCATATCCAATGACTAGGTTTTCTTTGCAAACTGATCGTGGCACTTCAATATCTTACAATGTCACTTTGGAAGGCCACCAAAATTATAGGTATGCTTCCATTTTATCAAGATACTGTCTCTATCTCTGTTCTCTCCGTCCAACTAAAATTCTTTGGCCTGTTTGTTTTTTACTTCTTTTGTAAGTATTAAGTAGAAAAAAGCTCATAATTAATTCTTTGCCACAATTTGGAAAAGAATTCGTGTTAGGCCTGCTGCCTGTGTGAGAAAAAAAAAAAAAACCATTACACATTCATCATTGGATGAGTAAAATCTATGTTTGAAGTTAATTTTGTAATTAAAATTTTCCACATACCATCCATATTATTTATACCGTTGATGGATTTAATAAAAATCCTTCAAAAAATTATTCAAATTCAAACGAAGTTATTTATAAAGTTTTTGTGTTAATATTTTTATATTTTGAAAGATTTTAAGTATTCACCAACTTCTAATTACAAGAAGTGAAAAAAGAATACTTAAAACTGCAAATTGAGGCAAGATTTGATGTTAACCTAGGAATTTCTTGCTTATGGCTAATTGGTCTAAGCAGAATATATGGAATAGAGTTACGTAAACCTAGCAATTCTCCGTGAATCTCAATTGGTGAAATCATGTTCGCTTCATTATCTCTCTCCAGTATCGGGCATGGGACCTAGGGTAAGCCCCTAGCGTTATCCACTCCAAAATAAGGTTGTAATAGATGATGGCATGGGTTTATCATTATATCGCATTAACATAGTAAATTTACACTTTTATTTGGCAACTTTAAAAAGGCGTGAAAGAATAGTAATAGGAGCAGGAGGGGAAAACCAAAATAACTTGTTCGGGAGGGCTTGGAATAGAAGAATATTTCAATGGGAGTGAGTTTCGTGGGTCCCAACAAAATTGTGCATCGGAGAATTTCACCCCAAGTTATATATTCTGTACCAACAAGCTATTGGGTAGATATTAAAGGAATTTTCTCCTCTTCTTATAATCTTGTATTTCAGATTTGTTGGAAGCACTCCAAAAAATAAGATCCTGAATACATAAGGCCGATATGGGAGAATGTGCTCTTAAATTACCCGAGATTGAGAAGGTGGACCATTCAAAGTGTGCAAAAATGAGCCCAAACACCACCTCACCACTAAAAAAAATACTGCAGTTCGCAAAACTTATTCACAACTTTTGCCCGTAGTTGCATTTGTCACCTTGACCCAACTTTTGGATGCACCCGAAATGCTAGCCTTGTCCCTAATTCTTCTATTTTTGTCAAAAGAACAATAAGGAAACATAAGTATAGTATTGTTGCGTTTTTTTTTTTATAATGAAATTAGAAGTTTTTTAGAAAAGAGTCAGCTCTATCCACTATGTCATTCAGGTGTAACAAGTAAACTGAAACTTCACACAACAGTATGTGACCCATGAGGAAGTTTTGATTTTGTTAGAGAAAAATAGAATGGAGAAAGAAAAAAAATTGCTCTTATGCTGAGCATGACTAACAATACAATGGATTGTCCGAATAATATGATATCTTTATTACTAGTTGCTATGCATATTTGAATATTATTATCTAAAATAATCTTATATATACAAAGACTACTGTGATTTGCTCTAGCTGGACAGATGTCATTGGCGTGGTTATTTTTAGAGCTATTCTATCATATCAACTCTCACAATTATATTCTCTTAATTATGATCAACATTATAAAGCCTCGTTTGAACTTCAAGGAAGATCACTTTCTTCAGGTGCCCTCTAATTAGTTCTACTTTCTTCACATCCAAATTTTTTTTTTTTCATCCAGACATGATATAAACCTTTTCTTGGAAAATTCAAAAAATGACTTTATACCTTTTTAGTACTTTGCATCGGCAATTACTAAAAGTCACACTTTGCATTTGAGGACTAAACCAATGGGGAAAAAAGATCAAAATAGCTTTTCTAAAAGAGTAAAAGAAATTAAATAGAATGAGATCGTTCTGTTGGAAATTAATCCAGAGAAAACAAACTGTTTGTTGTAATCAGAATATAGAATTGGAGGTGAGGTACGAATATCTGAATCTCCTTAAAGCGATTAGTTCCTGCCAATGGTGCTTCGCAGATTCACGAACTATGTCTCCCAATATACAACACTTGGAACCTGTTTGGATTAGCACTATGCAAACATGACTCAGTTGAACTATTCAATTAAACCAGCACAATCAGAAAAATCATAAAAGTAGAAAAGTATATCTAAGCTTTTATGGAATCAAGTCGGAAAAACCAAAAAACTGTAAATGAAGCTCTATGCTCCTATCTATTTATAGAGTTTTTTAGTTTATGTACAGAAAAGATACTTGAATTAAATAGACGCATGTATCCACGGATTTCATAAATCAAGAGATACATGAATCTAAGAGATTTATGAATCTAGAGATACGTGAATTCAAGAGATTCGTGAACTCAATAAATATATGAACTAAAAGGTACATGAATCTAGGAAATTCATGAATTCAATATATACATGAATAAAAAAGTTTAGAAAATTCATGAATCCAAAAGAGATATATAAACAGAAAAAACGTATCTTAATTTATTGGCTTTTGTTGATCCATTAACCATAATTATAACACGTTTTCCAATCACCCGCCAACCCAAGCTAATGTGGTAGGGGCTTTTGTGAGAAAATACGACAATTAGTAAACTGTTGTGTCTGATAACAAAAATTTGGATGCGAAGCTGGACCACTGTTTTTTTTTTTTTTTTGGAAAAATCCAGTAGCCGCCCCTTCTTTATTCGCTTTCATTTTCTGTTTAATATTTTCTAGTTCCTACAATCAAGAGGATTCACGAGATGAAGCTGAGACACGTGGCGGCAATTGAGTTGGCAAAACAAGTTTGTGATGCGATCTCTCATGGGAAAACTACTGAGATAACCGATTTTTTAGAAAAGAAAGACTGCTACTTCAAGCTACAATATGGGGAGTCACTGAAATCGTGAAGCTGTGTATTCGATCTTTCCCAGAGCTTATTTGGATTCGGTCTAAATGTAAGAGCTTGGTGACAGAAGCTGTGAAGTATCGCCAAGAAAGGACTCTCAGACTCTTTTTGAAGGTAAGCTCAACCAATAAGTTGTCATTAGTTTTAGGACCCACAGACGAAGAATCGAAAATGATGCTGATGGCAGCAGCAGAGAACAGGGCAAGAGAGTACTACCCTAATTTTGATGCGGAAACTAACGTAGCCGGAGTAGCGTTTCAAATGCAAAGAGAAGTCCAATGGTATAAGGTAAGTAGCTTTCTTTTCATATATTTAATAACCACACTTAATGATAATTATTATCTTATAATATCTTCTTGACAAAATTCTTAAAATATGATGGCTAGAACTCCATTTGGATAGTTTTAAGAATATACATAAAACATTTTTTTTGTCAGCTATTTTCAGAAAAAAATTGACTGAAAGGATTACATTAGAATTTCATATAAAAGTTTAAGATTCAATTGGTAAAATAGAAAAGTTCAAAATTGAATTGACATCTATACAATAAGTTTAGAATAAATTGGGTAATTACCCCAATATGAATATGAAACAAGCACCATAGTAGAACAAAGCATCCTAAGTGGAGAAACGTTGCATTTTTTTTTTCTTTCAACATGTCTCAACCCAATAGATGAAGTCTTTCGAGATGTCGAATTTGACATGGAATTGTAAGAATCACCAATCCTCTAAAAATGGCACAATGGAGCCTCTTCACTAGTTGCATTGGGACTAACATCACGAAAGAGGTGATCTCTTCTTTGTTGTCTTCTTCTTTAGGGTCATATTGGGATCGTCACATCACAATAATTGAAATTTTCCCGATTATTTTTGAAGTTATTGTACATTTCTACTCAAATCTTCTAGTTCGACATCATGATGGGCGCCATTGAGTCCACAATAAAGACAACTAACCATATCCTAGGTTCTGATACCAACTCATATTAGAGGGGTCGAAGGTTAGAAGGTAACACAAGTACAATAAAAGAAAGGCTTACCACCTAAAGAATCCCCTCAAGATACAAGACATGTGGCGGGATAAATGCTCACTGCTTGGGGAATCCAACTGAGCATATACGGCATATAAAGAGTAAATGCTCAGTACCTAAGGAATCCATCTCAAGATATGAAGTATGTAATTCACCATTCAATGGAATCTATCAAAGGGATACAGAGTTAACGAAACTCTAATCCAATTGTTTACTTTCAAAAATTCAGAAAACATTCACTCACCGTTAATAGAGCCTTAGAGGGGTTTGTCTACATTTACAACTTGAAACCACCTTCTAAGTATAGGCAAACCCCAAGACATTTACCTTTTATTTCCAAGAAAAGACCAACAACCCTAGACTTATCATAAATGCTAGCATTGACTCATGACTCAAAGGACTCTAGAAACAAAATACAATGCATAGAGTTCAATAAAGCACGTAGAAGTACTAAAAGACTCAATCTCACATTTCTTGACTAACTCTTAATATTTTTTGGGATAATTATCCAAAAAGACCTAAACCTCTTATATGATAACCAATTTAGTCCTAAGCATTTTCATTATGCCAATTTTGTCCTAAATCTTTCGATATTTTGCCATTTTAGTTCTAAATCTTTTAATTTTATCGATTTAATCTTGAATCTTTTGATAATTTGCCAATTTAAACCTCCTAGCCAATTTTGATAAAAAAAATTCACTAACATAAATGTCGGTGTTGATGTTGACAATTCTTTTTTAAATTTTTTATCTTCTTAAAAATTTCTAATTTTTTTTTCTTTCTTTTTTTCCTAGGTCAGTGAGGTTATTGGCCAATCCTTGCAGGTCATAAGGTCTTGCCCATGGCTAGCAAGGGCTGCAACGCCCTCACCCAAACTAGGCATGTGTCAGTTGGCAATCTTGCCAGCTAAAGTCTAAAATAAAAAGAAAAAAAATTAAAAATGAAAAAATTCAATTTTTTTTTAAATTGTAAAAATTATTCATATCTACGTCAGCAGTGCCACGTAGGACTATCGATGCTGACTCAACCGTTATGTTAGTGACTAAATTGGTTGGAAAGACTAAATTGGCAAATTGTCGAAAGTTTTAGGACTAAATTGGCATAATTAAAAAACTGAATTGATCAACGTACAAATTGTTTAGGACTTTTTGGACAATTTTCCCAATATTTTTTCCATAAATTCTTCTTGAAGACTCAAAATTCCTTAAAACTTGATTCTTTAGAAAGTAGAAACATAGTGATTTCCATGTATATATTATTTGACTAAAATGAAGCACAAAATCATCGTCAAAGCTCCGAAGAAAGTGACCTTTGAAATTCTGCCAGCAAAGATGGACTTTACTTCTAAGCAAATTTCGCATCAAGTATTGGATACGTCTTAATCTCCTTGAGATGTGCCCTCGTCACTTTTTATTTTTTATTTTGAAAATTTTCATTACACTATCCACTTATCGAAACTCTTATGTGTGGGCATTATGCATAGGCTGTGGAAAGCTGGGTTATCCCTTTTCAGGCATCTGCCAACCATCACAAGAAAACACATTGGAATGAATTCGTGGAGAAACACAGAGTTGATTCAGGAAGCAGAGAAGTCGGTGAAGAACACAGCAAATTCATGTATGCTTGTCTCAACTCTAATTGCCGCAGTATTGTTCGCAGCTGCTTTCACCGTGCCCGGAGGAAATGCCGATAAAATTGGAGTGCCATTGTTGTTAGGACAAGATTCTTTCCATATTTTTGCAATTTCAGATACGTTAGGTTTGTTCTCCTCCATGATGGCCATCTTGATATTCCTAGGCATTTTAACTTCGCACTATGAAGCACAAGATTTTCTCTATTCGTTGCCTACAAAGATCATAATGGGCCTCTCTTTACTCATCCTTTCCATGGCTTCCATGCTGGTGGCCTTCGTTGCAACTCTCACAATGGTGCTTGATAAGAGACCGGACTGGGGTCTAATTCCCGTCGCTTTGGTGGCATCTATCCCAGTGGTTTTGTTCGCAGTATCACAGCTTCCCCTGCCATTCCAATTGATGAGATCCACTTATGGACCTAGCATCTTTCATCCCGAGGACATATGGGATTGAGTCAAATATACAAAACAAGATCAGGGATTGACGAATTTGATTTGAGGGTGTATGTCTTCATTATAGTTGGTTGTTTGTAGTAGAGCCAATGCAATATTGAATGTATTTCCTCAAAGTATATGACCAATTACCATCCATTATGTTTCCCTGCCTTGTTACCCAAGATCTATTTATAGAATGATTTAATCAATTTAAAATTTCAGCCTATAGATACTTCAAATTCAATCTGCACATACATAAGCAATTTCTTTTTACATTCAGTTCCAAAGTATGCTCAATCTTGGAATATAACATTTTAAAAATTAGTTTTTTTTACCTTTTTTTTATTTTATATAATTTAGATTCAGAAATTTTTTTCCTTTAGCTTAAACATTCAGGCTCCAGGTACTTCAAAATATAATATATATTAAAAATCTATATCTTCAACGTTATTACCAAAATACATGCACTCATGTATTATATCTTTCATCATGGAATGCGAGACGAACAATTATTTATAGGAAAAATCTATAGATACAAAATTTATGTGGTAAGAATATACCAAATGTAGACTTTATTCTTGTGAAATATAAAGTAATTGGAATCATACTAGTTATGATATTTTGTTTGTATCAATTGTGAAATAGATGGAATAAAACCTACCATAAATCTTTGCCTCATTGGCCACTGTTGACACCTAAATTTTGATTAAATATTTAAATATTTATTGCATAAAAAATTAGACACCAATTTGGTCTTGGAAAAGCAATCCTCACCATCAAGGCGAAGGCTCCTTGGCGACAATCATTGCTCCAATAGGCAACTGGAGACATGTTTGAGTCTTGAAAAATTAACTTCTTAACGTCATCAGGTAAGATGATACCTTGGTATTTGCCAAAAACTTGGGGTTCTCTCTCCATATCACTCCTTCCCAATAGGTAACTACGGCTATTTTCATATCTGTCTTAGTATGTATTATGTTATATTGCCCTTTTTACATAGGACACCTCATCCCAAACAAGATATTATCTATTGCATATGCATGGACAAAATTTAAGTATCAATTCGTCTTTAAATGCAACCTTTGCAAGCTCATTTTGAAAGAGAGGTAGTTATTGACATCTAAATTTTGATTAAATATATAGATATTTATTGCATAGAAAATTGAGGATCAATTTGGCTCTAACAAAAATGATTTTCGCATTACCTAGGCATTAATATTATTTGCATCTACTAAGATTTATTTTTATTTCATTTCTCCTTTATTTTCCCCTATAGATATAAAACTATTTTTTTTTAAAGGAGGAAAAGGGGTGAAAAGGCCACCGGGCATCGGAGGGTCCTAGTGTTGGGGTCCTAAGTTAACTTCCTCCGAGATTTTACGTCTAAATAGTGGCTTGCTATGACGTGTGATGGTGCTACCGGGCATCGGAGGGCAGTGTGATCCCGATTAACATAAGTGAAAGGGAGTCTCCGACTGTTCCTCGGTTACCAAAAAAAAAAAGGGGCGAAAAGGCTTCGGGACTGGACTTAGGTCCAGCCCCCCTTTTATTTCGCCTATCTTCGCCCAGGACTGGGCCTAACTCTCCCCTCTTGGCCCGGCCCGGCCCGGCCCCTCCTTCTTCCTTCCTTCTCCTGCCCTGCAACTCTCATGAACTTAGTTGTTTAACCATTACATCATCTCACCCCGGAACTTCATGAGCACCTAAGTTCATTGTAAGCTTTCCAACAAGATATCATTTGGCTGACACCCTTGTTGGTCTCAAATCACATAGCCACCTTTTTGGGGAAAACACATGATCAAATAAATACCCAAGGATCTAAATCAAACAATACTTACACCTAACAATAGTGAGTCGAGCTTTCCGGCGGCATTAGAGTTGTAGGAATCCAAATATGGATTTAAAAGATAATTATTTCGAATTTTTATGAAGTAATGGTTAAACAACTAATCAAATGCCACACCTCAAAACTTTTAAGGTAGAACGAGTACGCTAGAAGAAGAAAAATTCTTAGATGCCCTCAATGCATGTAAGCTCATCTCACATGTACCATTGGATGAAGTAGGCCCATGTAGAACCCACTAATCTAACAGTAGCGTGAGCTAGGTTCACATGATTCGGATGGATACATTATTGGCTTATTGTACAAATGATTGCGACAAGATTCTAGTGTATTTAGAAAAAAAAATGAAACAAGTCCAAAGCTAGGCTCTAAAACAGAATCTACGTCCATAATTAAGTCATGTGTAGAAAAGTCCGCATCAATGAATTTGTCCACTTGGCCTTGGAAAATACTAAATGAACATATTGAAAGTGTTGGCATGACGCGCCATTACTAAATAATGCTTTGATTGGCATGACGTGAGCCGTCATTATATGAATGCAACACCAAATGTTAGTTTATCCCTTTGTAGATAGGATCCAAATTCTACAGTAATCTCATCTATAATGGGTGGATGATATTACTGCATCATTTGATTTATCAAGCACATTTTTCTAGATGAACATTAGCTCTCAAGGAATTGACGAAGCAACATACTTTTATTCATCTACTCAAAATTCGATAAGAAAGGGAGGTGTTTTGCTCCATAGTCTGAATAGAACAACAAGTCAGGAAGCACTAAAAATCAAATCTCCACTCCAACGACTCACTTCAACACACTAGCAAACCAAATGCAACCTAACAAGAAAAATCCATGGAAAGCCATCGACGATGAGCATATAAGCCGAATTATTATTTCTTCTCATTTTTTTGAAGAGGCTTGAAAAGGTGGTGATTCTTAATGGATGGATTCTTGACGAAAATGAAATTAGCCACTTAGCCAGTGCCACCAAGAACGCCCTTGAGCTTCTTGACCTGAGCATCATCAAGGAAAGTGGTGGCCTCCACCAACTCAGAAGGAAAATTATTAGCGAACAGAGCAAAGTCCAAGATTTGAAGCCCAGGGCTCGGACTGCTGAAGCTGACAAAGGCAAGTGCTGGAACTTTACCAGCATTCAATTGGAAGTGCAATAGCCCCTGAGGGAAAATCATGCTATCTCCTTTGTTGAGGGTCTTCAAGTAGACGGTGTTCGCTGATGATGAGATGAACCCGGCACAAATCGACCCTTCCAGGACAAGGATGACCTCCGAGCCACCCGGGTGCGTGTGCAATGGAATGACCCCACCCGGGGCCATGTCCAGGCGGACCAAGGAGATGCCGAGCCCATTTAGGCCAGGGAACTGGGTTACAAATGCCGGGGTCGCCACAGCCTTGATGAGGTTCGAGGTGTTCCCAGCCACGCCGAGGCCCGAGAAGACAAAGTCATTCACGGTGACTGCTGAGACCTTCTTGCAGGAGTAGCCCGCGGGGCCCTCGGGGGCCGAGAGGTCTGCAACGCAGAAGTCCTGGACCGCCGCGTGGGAGGCGGAGAGGAGGAAGGAGAGCAGAATTAAGGTTTGGAGTATTGACATCTTGATGCCGACTCTTTAATTTCTTGGGGACAGATTTCCTTTCGAATGTGTGTTTGAGGGATTCTCGGGGAGGTATATATAGAGCGGCACATCGTGGGATGTTCTGAGGCATTGGTGATAGGCCGAGAGGATAAGAGACCCCATGCAGGGTTTCACGTACATGGCAATGCAAGAAAGGGGTACATTGGAAGCAGAAAGATTGCGATCCGTGATACTTGTCGGAGGGTAATGTCTTCACAGAAAAGAACAAGGAGGTTCTCCTAGTTTGGAAATAGAGGACCGTGAGAAAATATCTATAGATATTTTTGGGCTTCGTAAAAGAATATTCTGTCTCTTTAAAGAATATGAACTCCAAATACATTTCCAATTGGGGAAACTCAATAAGAAGTTCAAAACTTGCAATTTTCGCTCGAAGTAATGTATAATCTTATTAGTGACACATAATGATCAATCTATACTAGATTGTTTATAAGTGTATCTTAGCTTAGAATTTTTATTTTTTGCACCTCTTTGGTTAGAATTTTACTCAACTAAAACAGAAAACTACACCACCAATAAACCGTTAAGTACAAGAATACTGTACTTGTCACTCAATTAAAACTTGGATTAACACAAATAAAATACCCTTCTCTCGTTATGATTTTGTGCTTGTTTAACTTACAAGCAGGTTATATTTAGACATGTAATCTAGTAATCAAAGATGGGTTAGATGAAGTTCCTAGCTATTAGAGATTGAAGAAAACGTGACTCTTACAACTTTTGGACAACCAATTGTGCATTTGATGTAACTATAGGAACTATATAATTTCTGGGACATATAAACCAAACTGCTCATCACAGAGGGGCGAATTTCGCTCTACATTATTGGAGTACTTATAAGTTTCTTTTAAGAAATTTTATTTAAATGGAAAAAAGAAGAAGAGGAATTTGAATTATATGAAGTTATAGAGGGAGCGTCCAAAAATAATAATCTTAAGAGAATCAAGAAGGTGGTCCTCGAGCACATGGGAGGAGAGAAATGACGGCATAAGAGGACATACAAGACAGCTAAAAGTGTAGCTCCTGCACACTGTAAAGTCTTGGTTACCCCGAGCTCATGGCCTCTATCCCTGTGGCTTTATTCGCAATACTACAACTTCCCTTGCTATTCCAAATGGTTCAATCCACTTATGGATCCAGCGTCTTTTGTCCCGAGGGCATTTGGGATGGAGTCAATTATATTGAACAAGATCAATGATTGACGAATTTGATTTGATGGTGTATGTCTTTATTACAGTTGGTTGGTTGTAGCGAGGCCATTGCGATACCAAATCTATTTCCTCAAAGTATTTGAACAATTACTATACATTACGTTTTCTTACCTTGCTATGAAAGCTATATTTATAAAATGATCCAATCATTTTAAAATTTCAGCCTATGGATACTTCAAAATTGAATATGCACATACGTAAACAATTTTTTTTTAACATTCCGTACCAAAGTATGCTCATTCTTGGAATATAACTTTTTTAAAAATTAGTTTTTCTAGCTTCTTGTTTTATAATTTAGATTCAGAATTTTTTTCTTTCAACTTAAACATTCAGCCTGCAGGTATTTCAAAAAATAATCTATTATAAAAAAAATTAACTTCAACGTTTATTACCAAAATACACGCTACCATGTAATACATCTTTCATCACGAAAGGTTATATATAGAAAAAAAATTATAGATAAGAATTTCAGTGGTAAGAACTATACCAAATGTGGGCTTTATTCTTGTGAACTATAAAGTAATTGGAATCATACCAGTTATGATACTTTGTTTGTATCAATTGTGAAGTAGATGGAATAAAACCTACCATAAATCTTTGCCCCAGTGATCACTATTGACATCTAAAATGTAATTAAATATTTAGATATTTATTAGATAAAAAATTAGACAACAATTTGATCCTAGAAAATCAATCCTCACTATCAAGGCGATCAGAGATAGCTCCGGCTCCTTGGCGACAATAAGCAATCGGACACATGTTCAATTCCTAAAAAAGCAGCTCTCCCACATCATTAAGTAAGATGATACTCTAATACCTGTCAAAAACTTAGGGTCGCACCCCATAACATTTATTCCAGATAAGTAACTACAGGTACTTTATTATTTGTCTTAATATGTATTATATTATATTGCATAAGACATCTAGTCTCAAACAAACTATTATCTACGACATACGCATAGACAAAATTTAGGGATCAATTCTTCTTTAAATGCAACTTTTGCAAGCTCAACTTCAAAGAAATGCAACTATTGATACCTAAATATTGTATAAATATATAGATATTTATTGAATAAAAAATTGGGGACAAATTTGGCCCCAATAAAAATGATTTTCACATCACCTAGAGATTAATATTATTTACATCTACAAAGATTTATTTTTATTTTATTCCCCTTTATTTTACCCTATAGATATAAAACTATATTTAAAAAAAAATGGAGCAAAAGGGGTGAAAAGGGCCCAGGCCCCCTTTTTCTTTTCGCCTGTCTTTACCCAGGACCGGGCCCAGCGCCGCCCCCCCCCCCCCCCCGCCTCACGGCCCGGCCCGGCCCGGCCCGACCCCTCCTTCCTTCTCCCTCCCTGCAACTCCCGTGGGCGGCTCTCCCTTCTCTCCTTCTCCTCCCTTTCTCACGCAACAAGGACAGCGTGCTGCGGAAATGAAGGAGCAGAGCAGGCGGAAATAACGACTGATGGGACGCCGGTTTGGCGGAGGGAGGCCGGTCTGCGCGCCAAGCACCGGCGGCCGAAGCCTCCGTCGAGCGGCCTCCTCGGCCTATAAATAGGATAGCGCGAGCTCAGTAGAAGCTGGAGCCAAAGAGAGAGAAAAGAAGGGTGGAGTAGAGAGAGCGAGGGGTTTCTTCGGAGAGACATCCGAGAAGCCCGAGAGAGTGAGCGGAGGGGGTGAAGATAGAGGGAGAGCACCGAGAGGGCGGAGGTCGGCGAGGAGATCTGAGAGAGAGAGAGAGAGAGAGAGAGCCCTCTCTCGGTCAAGCCGCGGAGACCCTTGCCACACGAGACCTCCGCTGTGTCGCTGCCGCCTGTCGCTGCCGCGGCGTCGCCTGCTGCGCCCAAATCAAGTCGCGCCGTCGCTGTACCCGACGGTCGTTGCTGGCACGACACTGCTGCTCGCTGCTTCGCCGATCTGCCCCCGATCCTGCTCGCTGCACTACCGCGACCAAGAAGTCTGGGTCAGCCGTCGTCGCTCGCCGCGGCTGTATCTGTCGAGGTTCGCGGCGGGAGAGCAGAGGCGGCTACGAACCGGGTTGGGCGCGGGCTGGGTCTTGGTGTGCATGGGCTTGCAAGGTCGTGGGCCTGGCTTTTCATTCAAGTGAAATTTGGGCCTGATAACAATTCATTCGAACTGGGCTCTTGACAGGGCCCGGTACGGCCAAACTCAAGCCCGAGATAGGACTCCTCCGTCCGCTTCGTCCAGCCTCTGTGCGTATGATGGATGACCTCCCGTATCTCTTGGGGAGAGTGCTCGATGTCTATTCTGTTGGACGAAGCTCAGGTGATTATTGATTTTGAAACTTAAATGGGTTGGGCATAACATATCTAAGTCATAATCCCTAATTTTGTGAATTAATTTTTATTGGCGAAATTCATATTAAGTAACTCAATTGATAAAATCGGAAAGTTTAGGTTTGAATTAGCACGGGTTAATACATTGAAAAATCCCAAACTGGTACACTTATAACAAATTTACCAAAAACTATTTTTTTGACCATAAAAAACCCCAAACTGGTAAACTTGTGACAAATTTATCCCGACTGATTATTAAAAAACCCTAAACTGGTAAATTTGTGACAAATATATCCTATGCTAAATTGGATTAATACTACAAAAAAATCATAAAAATTGTAAATTGTGACAAACGAAACGTAAAATCCTAAATTGGTATACTAGTTAACTGTCACGTGTCATTTAACTTAATAATTTGAGAATAAAATTTAACGAAAACTAACATAGGGTAAATTTGTCACAAGTGTACTAGTTTGGGATAAATTTGTCAAAAGTATACCAGTTTAGGGTTTTTGGTGGTCAAAAAAATAGTTTGGGGTAAATTTGTCACAAGTGTATCAGTTTAGGGTTTTTTAGGGTATTATCCCAATTAGCATAATAAGTTTAAAACTGACTTGATAATTGGCCCTAAATAACTTATTTCAATATTTAATTTAGATATTTTCGTTAGAATTAGACATCGGTTCAGATTATAGGTTTGCTAACTGACGTCAAAAGCAAATTAGTGCATTGAGCTTGTGCGAGTGTGCGCCACGTGAGTCATCATTGTGCGAGTTTGGCCCCTTTTATATCCATTGATAGATAGAGATTGAAATGCTAACGTCATTTTCTTGAATTACATCATTTCACCCCGAAACTTCGTGAGCACCTAAGTTCATTGTAAGCTTTCCAGCAAGAAATCATTTGGCCGGCACCCTTGTTGGTCTCAAATCACATAGCCACCTTTCTGGGGAAAACACACGATCAAATAAATACCCAAGGATCTAAATCAAACAATACTTACACCTAACAATAGTGAGTCAAGCTTTCTGGCGGCATTAGAGTTGTAGGAATCCAAATATGAATTTAAAAGATAATTGTTTCAAAATTTTATGAAGTAATGGTTAAACACCTAATCAAATGCCACACCTCAACACTTTTAAGGCAAAACGAGTACAGTAGAAGAAGAAAAATTCTTAGATTCCCTCATTGCATGTAAGCTCATCTCATATGTACCATTGGATGAAGTAGGCCCATGTAGAACCCACTAATCTAACAGTAGCCTGAGCTAGGTTCACATGATTCGGATGGATACATTATTGGCTTATTGTACAAATGATTGCGACAAGATTCTAGTGTATTTAGAAAAAAAAATGAAACAAGTCCAAAGCTAGGCTCAAAAACAGAATCTGTGTCCATAATTAAGTCATGGGTAGAAAAGTCCGCATCAATGAATTTGTCCACTTGGCCTTGGACAATACTAAATGAACATATTGAAAGTGTTGGCATGATGCGCCATTACTAAATAATGCTTTGATCAGCATAACGTGAGCTGTCATTATATGAATGCAACACCGAATGTTAGTTTATCCCTCAGTAGATAGGATCCAAATTCTACAGTAATCTCATCTATAATGGGTGGATGATATTACTGCATCATTTGATTTATCAAGCACATTTTTCTAGATGAACATTAGTTCTCAAGGAATTGATGAAGCAACGAACTTTTATTAATCTACTCAAAATTCGATAAGAAGGGTGGTGTTTTGCTCCATATTCTGAACAGAACAACAAGTCAGAAAGCACTAAAAATCAAATCTCCACTCCAACTACTCACTTCAACACACTAGCAAACCAAATACAACCTAACGAGAAAAATCCATGGAAAGGCATTGATGACGAGCTTATAAGCCGAATTATTATTTCTTTTCATTTTTTTGAAGAGGCTTGAAAAGGTGGTGATTCTTAATGGATGGATTCTTGACGAAAATGAAATTAGCCACTTAGCCAGTGCCACCAAGAACGCCCTTGAGCTTCTTGACCTGAGCATCATCAAGGAAAGTGGTGGCCTCCACCAACTCAGAAGGAAAATTATTAGCGAACAGAGCAAAGTCCAAGATTTGAAGCCCGGGGCTTGGACTGCTGAAGCTGACTATGGCAAGTGCTGGACCTTTACCGGCATTCAATTGGAAGTGCAATAGCCCCTGAGGGAAAATCATGCTATCCCCTTTGTTGAGGGTCTTCAAGTAGACGGTGTTCGCTGATGATGAGATGAACCCGGCAGAAATCGACCCTTGGATGACAAAAAGGACCTCTGAGCCACCCGGGTGCGTGTGCAATGGAATGACCCCACCGGGGGCTAGGTCCAGGCGGGCCAAGGAGATGCCGAGCCCATTCAGGCCAGGGAACTGGTTTGCAAATGCCGTGGTCACCGCAGCCTTGATGAGGTTAGAGGTGTTCCCAGCCACGCCGAGGCCTGAGAAGACAAAGTCATTCACGGTGACTGCTGAGACCTTCTTGCAGGAGTAGCCCGCGGGGCCCTCGGGGGCCGAGAGGTCTGCAACGCAGAAGTCCTGGACCGCCGCGTGGGAGGCGGAAAGGAGGATAGAGAACAGAATGAAGGTTTGGAGTATTGACATCTTTATGCCAACGCTTTAATTTCTTGGGAGAAGGATTTCCTTTCGAATGTGTGTTTGAGGGATTCTCGGGGGTATATATAGAGCGGCAAATTGTGGGATGTTCTGAGGCATTGGTGATTGCCCGAGAGGATAAGAGACCCCATGCAGGGTTTCACGTGTGGCAATGCAAGACAGGGGTACACTGGAAGCAGACAGATTGCGATTCGTGACACCTTTCGGAGGGTAATCTCTTCACAGAAAAGAACAAGGAGGTTCTTTTAGTCTGGAAATAGAGGACTATGAGAAAATATCTTTAGATATTTTTGGGCTTCGTAAAAGAATATTCGTCTCTTTAAAGAATATGAACTCCAAATACATTTCCAATTGGAAGAACTCAATAAGAAGTTCAAAACTTGCAATTTTCGCTAGAAGTACCGTATTATCTTAAAAGTGGCACATGATGACTAATATATATTAGATTGTTTATAAGTGTATCTTAGCTTAGAATTTTTATTTTTTGCACCTCTTTTGTTAGAATTTTACTCAACTAAAATGGAGAACTACACCACCAATAAACCATTTAGCACAAGAATACTGTACTTGTCACTCAATTAAAACTTGGATTAACACAAATAAAACACCTCTCTCTCATTATGGATTTTGTGCTTGTTTAACTTACAAGCAGGTTATATTTAGACATGTAATTCAGTAATCAAATACAATTTAGATGAAGTTCACAGCTATTAGAGATTGAAGAAAACATGACTCTTACAACTTTTGGTAACTATAGGAACTATATAATTTCTGGGACAAATAAACCACATTGCTCATCACAAAGGGGCGAATTTCGCTCTACATTATTGGAGTACTTCTAACTTTCTTTTAAGAAAATTTATTTAAATGGAAAAAAGAAGAAGAGGAATTTGAATTATACGAAGTTATAGAGGGAGCGTCCGAAAATAATAATCTTAAGAGAATCAACAAGGTGGTCCCCGAGCACATGGGAGGAGAGAAATGATGGCATAAGAGGACATACAAGACAGCTAAAAGTGTAGCTCCTGCAGACTGCAAAGTCTTGGTTTCCGTTGTCCGAGCTTTGGCCATGAATTTGAGTGGACATCGCGAATTCCCTATCTTTTAGGGTTTCCCGGATTTCAGGGAGCAACGTAAAAGAAAAGGTTTTACCTAATTTCACGCATGACATTTGACATGATTGTCTCATTTGACTTTTTTTAGGGGATTTGATGCTTCGATATTTGTCATTTGGTTTCTTCCTCACAGATAAATTGACCAATTCAATCACAATTGTTTGATAAAACCATAATTTCATGGAGAGACGTGGCGATAATTCTCACCTTAATGTAATGTACATGAGGTGTATAAAACTTTAATTGGGACTACTTGTCTATCTAATGTAACACTATATTGCAGAAAATTTCCCCGTTATACATACTATAAAGATATAATTAATGGAAAATACAATAATCATCAATCAATTTTATGATTTACAACAATGACTTTCTCTCAGTCAACCCCAGTGACCGAACACATGCGATCAAGCTACATTAGACTCAATCAATGATTGTGCTCAGCTTATCCAAGTGTATGTTTGAGTAAAGATTGGACTTAGCTATCTCAATTTGCAGCCTAATTCAAGTTGCCGTGAGTATGCCGAATGAGTAATCCCTAATGTAAATACAATACCCTCTCTTTCCTAGCTCGTCCTTGCAAAATTATGCTTCCTTTGTGCGCTAAGCTCAACCCGAGGGAATCGAATCGACCATCACTTGAACAAAAAGTTAGAAGATGCAGCCAAAATGCATGAAAAATGGTCCACTCCCTCTACCATTCCAGCAGTGAACAGACTAAAGGCCATTTTATATGGCAGTCAAGATATTTCCAAAGGTCACTGAAAGAGAAACTTCATATGTCCTACTGCTTGTCTATTGGCCACGTACAATTTGTTGTATACTGAGGACTGAAGTGTGAACTGATAACGGCATTGTTAACCTTTTCTTTCTAGAGCCCATTCCAATTCGTGTCCCTCCACTCTTTCAAAGGTCGGTTGAAGATATTTGCCGGCAATCACGCGGAGAATTTTAATGTGGAATATGCGACGTAATGTTGATCAGAATTCTAAAACTAAAAGATATATAACTGGTAAAAGGAGTTCTCTTTAGAAGTAATAGGTAAATCAGCTATTTTATTTTAAAAAAATCCAATCCAACGGAAACTTGAGCATAAGCGGCTAATGGGGATGCACATTTGCAAAAAGGATAGCACTAACCTTGATATCATGTTAGAAAATTCAAACCAATAACTTAAGTTGATAGGTAGAAGGAGACCACATAAATATAAATAGTATATAGGATCTATTGTCAAGTAATATGAGATAATATTTTAATACACTTTGTGTTTGAATTTCACTTTGTTAAACATTCATTTTGGTGATTTTACTATACTATCTGTTAAAAAAAAAAGGTTCATCAAATTGCCCGACAACATGTTGAGAATTAGCTGACACATATATAAAATTTCCAATTTTTTTTTACAATTTACAAATTACCATTTTTTTTTAATCTTTGGCCAACTTTTATTTGCATATTTTACTGCTACATTAAATTTTCCGGTCCTTATATAAATTTAACAATCTTCATTCAAGCAAATAATCAATCCTTTACGAACTACTTTTGGTTTCCAACTCTTGTTTGATTTATTTGCCAATATTTTTTTTTTTATAATTTATCAATTTTTTATTGTTTATCAACTTTTTTTTTTCTTTTGATGACCCACGGACGATAGCATAGACGCCTAGCTACCTAAGGGATCATGAAACATAATGTAATAACCCATTAAATTTACTAAGCTTTTCTTCAGTTACCAACTAGTTTTACAAAGTTATTTAAGTGCTCAGTTATTCTAATTTAAAAATTTTTCTATTGAGTTAACAGCCCATTAAATTTACCAACTGTTTTTTTAGAAATCACCGATTTATATTTCGATAGATACTAACATTTCTCTGACTAAATTATTAACTTTTGCAATACCGACTCTTACTTGAGTTAGTCATCAATGTTTGTGTAGCTTTTTTCTTAATTACCAACTTCTCTTGTCTATGACAAAAGATAAACTTATCTTATTTTTAACAATTACTATTTAAATTTATCAATTACCTTATGAAGGTGTTGACTTTTTTTTAAAGTGATTTACCAAATTTTCTCCGATTGAGTTACTATCTTTTGCTCTACCAACTTTGGTTTATTCTTAAATTTACCTGTCAATTTTTTGCACTTCATTCTCTCTAGCCTCCACACACACCCCAGTAAAATAGAATTTTATACGCTGCAAAATGTTCATACGTGACCGCACCAGAGTTTGATTTCCACTTTAATGACAGGAACTGCAATAGTCAAATTTTCCCTATTGAAGGCAATAAATCGAGAAAATATTTGGACCCACCAGCTCGAACGAAGTCCATAGCAACCTTTCGAAATTGCTCGACAACCTGCGAGGCTTCGAATGTGTCCGTAGCTCGAGCTTTTGACGATATGTCGTCGGTCCCGCCAGGCATGAGATTTTTCCACTTCTCCAATTTGAACTAGTTGGTGGATGAGATTGATGTACCTTGACCAGGTCGATAGACTAAACAAAAATTAAAAAATAAAATGTCAATCAGTGATACCTTTGTACTAGCTGAGATCACTCTCAATGAAGGAAGGCCAATGAATTGCAAGTCCAAAAGAGCTTGAGTTCATATAATAAGTTATATGGAGAAATAAGATTTATTACAATCTTTTAAGTAGTGGCCGCAAAGAAATTAGCAGAAACCAATGACAAAAGAAAAAGAGCAAGCAGAAAATCTGAGATTTGAGAATTAGTCTAATTTATATTAAGCTGGCATTGGAGGTCAATTTGTAATCCGATTGAGCTGAAATTCTGTAAATGTTTTTGTGGCACACTCTTTTCAAATTTGGACGGTTTGATTTTCGTTTGAAGCTCCCTATGCCAAGTATTTCGTGGATTAATCAAAACTTGCATTTTTGATCAGATTTATCCTTAATCTCTTGTGAAATTTATGCATTTTGCCAAGAATGATGTTCTTGAGGCCTTTGTTGCTATGTACATCTAGTATTTATTAGAGAAGAACTTTGTTCACCCAATTTTGTTGATAGTAAAGATTTTTGGGTGGACTTCGATCCTATGATTTTTAATCTTCTCACTCTAAGGAGATTTTCCATGTAAAAAATCACCTTGTGTTTGCGTGCTTGATATTTATTTTTCTATACTATATCAGATCCTATTAGATTTACACAGAATGAGAGATTATTCTATTATGTTACATTAATCCGATATTGTTCGGATTGTTACCATTTTCCATCGCTTTAGAGTATAATCATCAACAAAATATCAAGCCCGTAGAATTCAATTGAACCAGCGACTTCATTGAACCGGACAAAGCAACAAATAAATAAAGCCAAAAACAGATATAGCATCTAAGATAAGTAAGCCTCTCCAGACCATACAAACGCACGATGAGCTGGTGCAAAAGGTTTGGTTAGAATATGGAACATTCCTCCTAGGATTCCATTTTCATCATAATAGAATTCAAATATTGTGGCAGCTGCTATTCGGTAAGCATGAACACGATTATACTTTGAGCAATTGTCAAGCTATAACTCACGTGCTTTTTCAAATGTTAGAAGGAAAAAAAGAAAATGAGAGATTGATTTTACATGTTTAGTTTCTCCCTATATGTCAATTTATTGCCCTTCAATCATTTTTGTTATTATGAAAACATAAACCACATATAAAGCGTTCATAGGTGCGGTTAGACTCAAACAAATTAAAGTTAAATAGAGGGGAAAATGAAATCTTACATTTTTTTTTCTAATTAGAAAATAAGAATTTTGTTACCAGTGTGCAATTTAGGTCTCACATTTACGTGCTGGACACTTGGAAGAATATGGTTTTAAAATTCAAATACACATGTCATCATCAAACTATGAATATATAACTATCTTTTTATACTCGCGGTGGACCTAATAAGAATTATAAAGAAACAAATTATCATCTAATTCCTAACTACTAGAACTATAGATTCATCTTATTCTTCTTAGTGGTCCTTTGTTGTCCATTTTGAGTACCTTTTACAAAGGTAGGGGCCCAACATATTGGGGAAAATATCATCCTCACTTTTGATTCTTTCAAAAATTTCAAGACGCATTTCACCTCATAAAGTATATAATTTCTTGTGTTTTTCCCCTAAACATTTTCAAAAGAGCGAAAAAAGAAAAAGAAAGGAAAAGATAAAGAAAAACATGCTGTTAAGTCTACAAAGTGAGACTGGGTCCAAGGACAATGGGCTTATATTCTGACCAAAGATTCATCTTGAATGATAACATGAAATCTAAAGCTAAACCAATGTTTCCTGTAGTTTTAGAGATGGTACATTATGCAACTCTCTCCCATAAATGAAACTCGATTGAATTATCAACACATTTATGAAATTACCCGGCCCCGGTCTCGGAAACCACAGTGCCTTCAGTGATGAGAAGGCAGAGTCATCCTCTGCCCATACCACTCCACCATAGCCGGTTGCGGAGTGCCATTTAAGCTCTGCGTCTTGTCATCGGCGCAAGCACCACCCTGCACCACCGCAGCAAAAGAGTCGCCACTCAGCTAACGATACCAGTATGGGATGACTGCATGGTTCATCCCAACGATCGCTATTACTGCATTTATGTTTACAGTTTTAGCTATTATTTCTATAAGTCAGATGTACCAAAAAGTAGTAACACATTGGCTTCTCTACAGTGTCACCAAGCAAGCCAAATTGAATCTCGAGAAGGAAATTTGCACACAATTAGGATAAATTAATTCGATATTTGTTGACACCTAAATTTTGGCGATTTGTTTAGTTATTTATTGCATTAAAAAATTAGGGGTTAATTTTATTCCTTAAAAAATAGTTAATTGCATAGCATATAGTTTTATGTGCATTTATTTTTAATTTGCATTTACATTGGGCTAGTGACGGATAGGTTCGAATTAATGCTTCAGAAACTTTAATTTCATGAGTCGGGCTAAGCTCACGAAGAGAGCAAATTGGCCTAAGCCCGTATCCTTGGGGAGATTTTACGGATTTATCTTTGTGAGATTTCAATTCAAAAGCAAATATTGCGTTTGGAAATGCAAATATCGCGTTTGGAAAATAACTTTTTGTGGATATGGTTTTGGAAAATTAAAAACCCTAATCCATGGCCTATAAATAGATTAATACGCGTAGGGTTTTGAGGGGGGACACATAATAGAAACACACAGCCACAATTCTGAGACGAGCAGAGAATGGAGAGAGAGCGGACGTTCTACTCATGAAGGAGAAATCGTGAAGAAGGAGACCCACCCCTGGCCAATTGAAGATCCCATTGCCCACTAAATCTTCAAAGTCAAATTCTTTTTGCTACCATGGAGATTCACGCCCATTCTCCATCAACATCTCACTTTCATCTCCTTTCTCTCTCGAGGGAATTCACGCACAAGTCCTCGATTGCATATATTTTGTTGCTGTTTTGCTTCAGCGACGATTTGATGTTCAAGATCTCTACAGGCATCCCCGACGCAAGCTGCATCTGTGTGGCCTATTAGGCCATCTGCGGAATCCCCAGCAATGATGAATACTGGTCTTTCTTTGCAGGTCTCGTGGAACACAATAGGGAGACACGTTCGAAACATAAGGTTCATAAAGCAAGGAGATTGTCCAGCAAAGTGTGTCCCTTGGTGGGCCATTGTTCGTGTCCATCGAAGCCTGATTATCATGCCTTAAATCCCATCGAAGCCAGTCAAAATTTCTCCACCGTCTGGACCTTGAGGAGGGTACACGTAGCAAGGGAATCTCTACTGAGTCATCATCCTCCACCATAGATCTTGGTGCATATATATATATAAAGAAAACAAAGAAAGGTTTACACCCGCTCCTAAACATCTTCGCAAGTTTCTAGTGTTGCAGGCATTCCGAGAAGTCTGCCGAAAGGCTGGGAGTTAGCTGTGCACCTCCCCACCGCCTCGTGAGCCGTCACCTGTCTCAAATCATCGAGGCATCACCGTGAGTCCACCATCTCGGCTGCTGTCCGAGCTGAACCACCGTCTATAGCAGATCGCCACCATGATCCACCGCTAGTCGACATCCACCACCCTGTTGCCCGCCGATTGTGATCCCGGTCCGATTGCATAAAGTCCAAATTTGGAAATCAATATTCGGATTAGGTAAAACTTTCGTTTTATTTGATTTCCAAATATTTCGTTTCCTATTTGAAATATCCGTTGATGCACATGATGTAAATTCCTGATACGCTATGATATCTATAACTCAAGTAGCCTTCGAAATCAGGAAATCTTCTTAATTTTGCAACGTGCATATGATTGGCGGTCCGATTTCATGCTCAAAATACGACCCGCAATCGCACAGAAAAATCACCAATCCGATCTCACGCTCGAGATACGATTCGTGATTTTATTTAAAAATTGGCCGATCTGTTCTCATGCGTGAGATACGATTCGTCAATTTATTTCCAAAATTAAATGGACATAGATGATATCTTACTTGATTTGTTACTGTGTTGTTCTCGATGCCTTTATTTGATTGCTCCCATAAAGGAAAAACCCAAAAAAAAAAAACATTTGAGTTAGGTTAAATGCATGTTAGGATATTACTAGTTTTAAGATTATGTTGCATGTTTAGGATAGGAAATTTATTTCGAATTTCTTAATAAAAAGACCAAAAACATTAATTTAGGATATCATATTTTCTTCTCATTAATTTAAATTGAACGTTTAATTATTTGGCAATTTTAAATTTCGAATTTCATAAAAGAAAAAGAAAAATTTAGAATTATGGCATTCTTTGCACATCATTGCATATAAGGATAGATTGCATGCTTATTAAGAAAATAAAAAAAATCATGTGCACATCATATAGCGTTAGGTTCATGAAATGCATGTCATTTAGTGATTGTTGCTAGGTTCATTTAATTAGAAATTGCCCGTCATTAAGATTAGGTCATTTTGGTTAATTTATATTGCATATTTAATTATTGGATGTTCATTAAGAAAACATAAAAAAAATTACTTTACTCATTTATATAGTTTAGGCTATACTACTATGTCATATCATTTTATGTTAGATTAAAAGCATTGCACTGCATATGGATTATATTCTCATTAAATCAGTGAAAAAAAATTGAATGATTGCGTGTTAATTAGAAATCATATCTAGGACTGTTGATGTGAATTCTGATCTAACAACGCGGGTGCCTTCGTTGCTATGAGGTAAGTCCTGCAATTTATTTATTTGCTTTACTTGGGTGTTAAATTGGTGGTTTGCGCACTCGCATGATCGCCTCGTATGTTAGGGAAATAGATTTAAAATCAATTTAAGCTGCCTGCAAAAGCACTTTTGAAAATGAAAGAGAATGGTACTGAAATGGCGTTAGAGAAATCTACCGTAACTAAGTCCCCGAACTCATAAATCTCTGGTTCGTATGAGTAAAGTAAGTCTCCCGTTACTTTGCTTGGGTTTTTAATCGACCCACCAAAAATAAATTAGTGGCGACTTCTAATTGAAAAATCAATTGCATGAAAAGAACTTGAACCTAATTTGCGAATTGATATGAGCTTGGGAGAGCCCGAGCTAAGTCTAGGCTTAGCAATCCATTAGCCAAACCCTAGGTGGTGCACCCAAAAATTTTGTCGCGACAGCTTGGTGACTCCGCTGGGGAATTAAGTTAAAACTCTTAGTGGATTTAGGCCAATTTTCTCTTCAATTTGAAAAAAAAAATGTTTTTGTTTGGCAACGAGGATCCCAAGTACATCCCTAACCTTTAAGGTGTTAAATGTTTTTGTAGAATGGGAGGTATAATGGGACGTGTTTGCTAACCTTTGTTTTATAAGGAGATGTAGGAGTGTATGGTTTATTTTCAAACTATTGAAGTGTTGTTTGATAATAAACTGTCGTGCATGCCCTGCATTTAGCACTACACTATTACACACACAACCTGCTGCCGGACTTGGGCCGCATATGATCATCTAGGATGGTATTGTTATGAATACCATTCTGACCGCATGCCCGCAGTACGAGTCACCCATCTTAATCCTGAAATTTCGTTTTTGGTGTCAAGAGTACCCACCTCGGTCTACATGCCCGTGACCCAAGTCGGCTGTTGACCAAGCCGAAGTCATGAGAACCCGACGTAGTCCACACACTCGTGGCTAGTCCGATCATCCTTGTGGCTCCACTTTAATAAGCCTTATAGATTAAAAATCGAACCACTTACCATGCGCATGTCTATGTGATTACCATTGATTCTCCTTGGTGAAGTAAGTCTTCTACCCTTATACTATGCAATTTACTTTTGGTCTGTCCATGACAATCTAGGTTAGTCGTCTGATCTAATTCATTCCTCAATTAGGAATGAAATGAGGAAATTGCCATGTAATGAATCATTTGCAAAAAAAATAAAAAAATTACAAAAATGGAGAATTTGTTTTCAATTCATGTCTTGGAAATTTGGTCTTGTTAGGGTTTCTATCTTTATTTTCCTAGTCCATTTTTAGGAAATGCCCTTCTTGTATGAACTTTTCATGAATAAATAAATAAAAAATGAAAAATCGATTAGATCATTGTCATGGATTGACTTTCTATTTACCCTTATGCTTACACGTTCCCATTCATTTTGAATTAGGTGATTATGGAGCTATCCCACTCACCCATCCATACACATTCATGTTCGTCTTCTTGGAAGAGGTACGTCTCGTCCTTGAACATAATTAATTTTGGGAAATGACACTTTGTTCTTTTCCTTGCTGATGACAAATTGGGGGGCATGATAGATTTTGAGACAAAATCTCCACCTAAACCAAAATGGATATTACATGCACATTTACTTTGATGTTACATAGTATCCTATTCATGCACATTGTTTTGTGTAGGGGCAAAAGCAAGATTTCATCAAATCAAAAATCGGATTTTCAGCCTTGATTGATCAATTTATGTGTTCCCTTTTGATAGGGGCAATCCAAGAACACCAAATCCTGAGACAATCACCTTGTGGGGACAATTCCTTGAATGAACGCTCAAAATCATGTTTTTCATACTTACAAGAGCATTTTTTGAGTGCAGTAAATTGTTTGTTTTGAAGTTTGCAATTTTTCATACTTAAAGCTACTAAGGATTTTGCATGATAACTCTTACATGTTTAGTCCACCAATTCCACTAAATGAACTAAATTAATGAATGATGAGGAATGGATTAAGCATGCTAAATGGAATGTGTCAGGATGATGAAAGGCAAGCCTTATCCTATACATAATCCCCTACTTACACACTTGTGAGATGACTGTAGGAAGTTCTATATCTGCAAGGTAAAGAGTTCTCTTGCAAAAAGTGCGATGACCGAAATGATGAGGGGCAATTCATTTCTTTATCCCAAACACAGCGGGTGATCCATTGTTTAACCACTTTGAGCTTCATACACTTATGAAAATTCTTTTCAAATTACCCATGTCAAGAACCACCCCACATCGGGGCAAATTAGAGGGTAAGACAACACCATAAGGTGTAGAAAATGGATTGAAATTTTCTTGCTCTTATTTGCATCAATCTTCTAGCCATGCTATTACATTGAATTCGTGTGGTAATTTAAATGTCTTAGGATGACGAAGAGTATTTCTTTCATTATCCTATACACTTATATCCTTTGCATAGCTCACTTGAGCCTGCAATTTCATTTCTTTAAACTTAGTTGGTGATCATCCCCTACACTGGGGCAAGGCAAAAGACAAATGAGGACCCTTTAAAGTTCGAGTGTCATTCAAATTGTAATTGCTTGACGCATGCATTGTGCGCAAGAATTGAATCCAAAATAGAAATAAGGGGCATGAAAAAGCAGTGTGCTTGGTAAAAGCAAGGCCAATGCCTATAGATGAAAAAAGAGAGTCAAGATAAGGTGACTGTTAACTGTAAGAATTGAATCTCGATGGAGCAATACTCAAAAGAATTCAAAAGTTGAGTTTTTACAATCAATTGGGCATTTCATGAAGACAATCTTCAATGATGAAAAAGAAAACTGGTGGCAATGCCAAAATGATCACCAACTCTCACCATTCACACAGATTTTGAGCCTAATGATCCTTTCATTTCTCAACCCATAAACCTAGCCTACGTTCTGTCCTTTACAAAGTATCTTCAGATTATGGCACTTGAATTAACATAGGAGTTCATATGTTTATAATCATCGCTCGAAGAAGTGCGAGCAAGATTGTTTTTTTCTCATTTTGTAGGGTTCTTGACTTGTAAACCTGGATATGATTATAGAGTTGTTCTTTCAATAGTCTTGACTCAAAGAGTCCCTTTGTTAAGCCGTTGACTGAGCCCACATTATGGTCCCTATTAAAGACCTCTCAGATTGGTAAGGTCATACCGCTTGCGAGAATATTCGGACCCTTGTTGATATGATGATAGTAAGATGGAGTGATTCTCATAAAATAGCATCTAAATGATAGTGAGTGAAAATCCTTTATAACTGAAAGTCTCTCATTTAGTATTCTTAGGAAATCCATGTCACGAATGAAAATTGTCTTGAACAATAAATCTCTCTAGTGGAAATTTGGGTGATACATAAGTCATTATGCATGAATCTTGATTGAATTGATAAAAACTTCAGTGGATTTTGAAGTGTGCATTCTAGAATAATCTTAATTGGTTATTTTTTTGGTGAATGCACTTTTGCTCTAATCATATCTAATAGGTAATGTTTTCTCAAAAGAGCTCCTAACATTCAGGTTTCTTTCAGAATGCCTCATGATATTACCTTTCAGAATGCCTTATGATATTAGGAGATGAGAAACCTTCACGAACATTCAAGGTGCATCCTTGATGTTCCCAAATTTATTTTCACCAAGAGGTAAGAGACCTCCACAAGATATCTAAATTCCATAAGGCATATTTCTAAGAATCAGAGATATCACCAGGTAAGTATATCTCTACCCACACTCTAAATACTTGTCATTGTGCAGGTATTCTCTCTCAAGTGCATAAACACTTGACTCGATCAAACTCTCCTTTATATTGACCTAGCGTGCTTTCATAGCCCAGAGTCCCTTTCATCGACCTGGCGTGCTTCCGTAGCCCGGTGTCCTTTATATTGACCTGGCGTGCTTTCGTAGCCCAAAGTCCATTTCATTGACCCGACGTGCTTCCGTAGCCTAGAGTCCATTTCATTGACCCGGCGTGCTTCTGTAACTCAGTGTTCTTTATATTGACCGGGTGTGCTTTGATAGCTCAGAGTCCTTTTCATTGACTCAACGTGCTTTCATAGCCCGATGTCCCATTTAATAGAACTGGTGTGCTTATGTAGCCCGGAGTTCTTGACCTGGCGTGCTTTTGTAGCCCAAAGTCCTTTTTTGACCTGGCGTGGTTTTGTAGCCCGGTGTCCATTTATATTGACCTAGCATGCTTTCGTAGCCCAGGTTTTCTTTTATTGAACCGGCGTGCTTCCGTAGCCTGGTTTTCTTTTATCGACCTGACGTGCTTTCGTAACTAGAGTCCTTTACATCGACACTCAATTGAGTTGTCCCCCAAATATTTTTCTCCAGATTCAGTCTGATTCAGGCGACCGTAGAATGGTACGGGTCCTAGATAACATCTATTTCCCCATTCAAGCAATCGTAGAATGGTATGGGTCCTGAAAAATCAATTTTCTGTCAAGGTGACCATAGAATGTTACAGGTCCTCGACAACACCTATTCTTTATTCAAGCGACTGTAGAATGGTATGGGTCCTGGAAAGTGAATCCCCGTTTAGGCGACCGTAGAATGGTATGGGTCCTAAACAACATTTATTGCTCTAACATGTGACCGTAGAATGGTACGGATCCTGGAAAAGCAATTTCTCCATTCAAGCGTCCGTAGAATGGTACGGGTCCTGAAAAATCAATTTTCCGTCAAGGCGACCATAGAATGGTACAGGTCCTCGACAACACTTATTCCTTATTCAGGCGACCATAGAATGGTACGGGTCCTCGACAACACATATTCCTTATTCAGGCGATCGTAGAATGGTACGGGTCCTGGAAAGTGAATCCCTGTTTAGGCGACCATAGAATGGTACGGGTCCAAAACAACATTTATTGCTCTAACAAGCGACCGTAGAATGGTACGGTGCTTGAAAAATCAATTTTCCATCAAGGCGACTGTAGAATGGTACGAGTCCTCGACAACACCTATTCCTTATTCAAGCGATCGTAGAATGGTACGAATCCTGGAAAGTGAATCCCTATTTAAGCGACCGTAGAATGGTACGGATCCTAGACAACACATGTTGCCTTATTTAGACGACTGTAGAATGGTACGGATCCTAGAAAATGAATCCCCGTTTAGGCAACCGTAGAATGGTACGGGTCCTAGATACAACCAAGCACTGTCATACTGGGCGACCGTAGAATGGTACGGGTCCTAGGTATGTAACACCAACTATCTTGAATTACTCTATCCTCATTGAAGGTAAGATATTCTAGGTAGGTTCCTTTGACATCTCAGTCTGGATCTGGATGTTTTGACTATTTTTGTTTAAATATTTCACTATGAATGTGAATGTTTTTAATCTTTCTCTTTATACCTTAGTCTGGATCTAGATATTTTGAGTTTAAAATTCTTGACATCTTAGTCTGGATCTGGATGTCTTAACTATTTTCGTCTAAACATTTCACTTTGGATGTGAATGTTTTTTTGACCTTTCTCATTATACCTTAGTCTGGATCTAGGTATTTCGAGCGCAAATCCTGACATTTTAGTTTGGATCTGGATGTCTTAACTATTTTCGTCTAAACATTTCACTCTAGATGTGAATGTTTTTTCGACCTTTCTCGTTACACCTTAGTTTGGATCTTCGTATTTCGAGCACAAATCTTGACATCTCAGTTTGGATCTGGATGTCTTAATTCTTTTTGTTAAACATTTCACTTTTGATGTGATTTTTTTTCTAGCTTTCTCGTTATACCTTAGTTTGGATCTAGGTATTTTGAGTTTAAAAAATCTTGACATCTCAGTCCGGATCTGGATGTCTTAATTCTTTTCGTTGAACATCTCACTTTGGATGTAAATGTTCTCCTCAGTCTTGATGTCTCAATTTAACTCTTCAAGGAGCCTGAGTGAAAACTAGGTACTTGTGAAGTAAATGATGATTTATCATGTACCTTAAGATGCTCTACCGCAGTGATTGGTAAGTAGCTGTTGGTACGTTCCTTTCTTTCACGTCATGCATTTGCATTAGCGTTTCCATGCATCATATAAATTGCATTAAAAAATGGAATTCATTTTCCAACAAAAAATCATTCAATGCATATGCGTAGTCAAAATTTAGGTCTCAATTTGTCTTTGAAGACAACCTCTTCGAGCTCACCTTCAAAGAGGGGCAGTTGTTGACACCTAAATTTTGGCGACCCGTTCAGTTATTTATTGCATTAAAAAATTAGTGGTTAATTTTATCCCTGAAAAAATATTAATTGCATAGCATATAGTTTTAGGTGCATTTATTTTTAATTTGCATTTACATTGCGCTGGTGACTGATATGTTCGAATTGATACTTCAGAAACTTTAATTTGATGAGTCGGGCTAAGCCCACGAAGAGAGCAAATTGGCCCAAGCCCGTATCCTTAGGGAGATTTTACGGATTTATCTTTGTGACATTTAAATTCAAAAGCAAATATTGCGTTTGGAAAATAAATTTTTGTGGATATGGTTTTGGAAAATTAAAAACCCTAATCCGTTGCCTATAAATAGATTAATACGCGTAGGGTTTTGAGGGGGGACACACAATAGAAACACACGGCCCCAATTCTGAGACGAGCAGAGAATGGAGAGAGAGCGGACGTTCTACACATGAAGGAGAAATCGTGAAGGAGACCCGCCCCTGGCCAATTGAAGATCCCATTGCCCACTAAATCTTCAAAGTCAAATTCTTTTTGCTATCGTGGAGATTCACGCCCATTCTCCATCAACATCTCACTTTCATCTCCTTTCTCTCTCGAGGGAATTCACGCACAAGTCCTCGATTGCATATATTTTGTTGCTGTTTTGCTTCAGCGACGAGTTGATGTTCAAGATCTCTATAGGCATCCCTGACGCAAGCCGCATTTGTGTGGCCTATTAGGCCATCTGCGGAATCCCCAGCAACAATGAATACTGGTCTTTCTTTGCAAGTCTCGTGGAACACAATAGGGAGACACGTTCGAAATAGAAGGTTCATAAAGCAAGGAGATTGTCCAGCAAAGTGTGTCCCTTGGTGGGCCATTGTTCGTGTCCATCGAAGCCTAATTATCATGCCTTAAATCCCAGCGAAGCCAGTCAAAATTTCTCCACCGTCTGGACCTTGAGGAGGGTACACGTAGCAAGGGAATCTCTACTGAGTCATCATCCTCCACCATAGATTTTGGTGCATATATATATATATATATATATAAAGAAAACAAAGAAAGGTTTACACCTGCTCCTAATCGTCTTCGCAAGTTTCTAGTGTTGCAGGCATTCCGAGAAGTCTCTGCCGAAAGGCTGGGAGTTAGCCGTGCACCTCCCCACCGCCTCGTGAGCCGTCACCTGTCTCAAATCATCGAGGCATCACCGTGAGTCCACCATCTCGGCTGCTGTCTGAGCCAAACCACCGTTTGCAGCAGATTGCCACCACGATCCACCGCTAGTCAACATCCACCACCCTGTTGCCCCCCGATTGTGATCCCGATCCGATTGTGCAAAGTCCAAATTTGGAAGTCAATATTCGGATTAGGTAAAAATTTCGTTTTATTTGATTTCCAAATATTTAGTTTCCTATTTGAAATATCCGTTGATGCACATAATGGAAATTCCCGATACGCTATGATATTCGTAACTCGAGTAGCCTTCTAAATTAGGAAATCTTCCTAATTTCGCAACGTGCATATGATTGGTGGTACCATTTCATGCTCAAAATACGACTCGCAATCGCACAGAAAAATCACCAATCCGATCTCACGCTCGAGATACGATTCGTGATTTTATTTAAAAATTGGCCGATCCGATCTCATGCGCGAGATACGATTCGTCAATTTATTTTCCAAAATTAAATGGACATGGATGATATCTTGCTTGATTTGTTGCTGTGCTATTCTCGATGCCTTTATTTGATTGCTCCCATAAAGGAAAAATACAAAAAAAAAAAAAAATATTTGAGTTAGGTTAAATGCATGTTAGGATATTACTAGTTTTAAGATTATGTTGCATGTTTAGATAGGAAATTTATTTCAAATTTCTTAAATAAAAAAACCAAAAACATTAATTTAGGATATCATATTTTCTTCTCATTAATTTAAATTGCACGTTTAATTATTTGGCAATTTTAAATTTCGAATTTCATAAAAGAAAAAGAAAAAATTAGAATTATGGCATTCTTTGCACATCATTGCATATTAGGATAGATTACATACTTATTAAGAAAATAAAAAAAAAATCATGTGCATGTCATATAGCGTTAGGTTCATGAAACGCATGTCATTTAGTGATTGTTGCTAGGTTCATTTAATTAGAAATTGCCCGTCATTAAGATTAGGTCATTTTGGTTAATTTAGATTGCATATTTAATTATTGGATGTTCATTAAGAAAACATAAAAAAATTACTTTACTTTATATAGTTCATGCTATACTACTATGTCATATCATTTTATGTTAGATTAAAAGCATTGCATTGCATATGGATTATATTCTCATTAAATCAGTGAAAAAAAATTGAATGATTGCGTGTTAATTAGAAATCATATCTAGGACTGTTGATGTGAATTCTGATCTAACAACGCAGGTGCTTTCGTTGCTATGAGGTAAGTCCTGCAATTTATTTATTTGCTTTACTTGGGTGTTAAATTTGTGGTTTACGCACCCGCATGATCGCCTCACATGTTAGAGAAATAGATTTAAAATCAATTTAAGTTGCCTGCAAAAGCACTTTTGAAAATAAAAGAAAAAGGTACCGAAAGGGCGTTAGAGAGATCTACCGTAACTAAGTCCCCGAACTCATAAATCTCTAGTTCATATGAGTAAAGTAAGTCTTCCGTTACTTTGTTTGGGTTTCTAATCGACCCACCAAAAATAGATTAATGACGACTCCTAATTGAAAAATCAATTGCATGTTAAGAACTTGAACCTAAGTCGCGAATTGGTATGGGTTTGGGAGAGCCCGAGAGAAGTCTAAGTTTAGCAATCCATTAGCCAAACCCTAGGTGGTGCACCCGAATATTTGGTTGCGACAATATTCTAAAGAATTTTATTAGATACATGCATAGAGATTGGTTTATTAAAAGTGGATTTACAAAATGGCATGATATGGTTTTGTTGGACGCTTGAATAGAACCTGCTTACTTATTATCGATTTATTCGAGTTCGAAGTTTGAAGCATAATTACAGTGAAGATTTCAAAGTAGATTTAAGCCTCAACCGTTGCGAGAAATTTTAATGTAATCATTTGGATTAATTTCGCTGGAAATGGCTAACATGCCACTTTAGTTATCGTCGGCTGTCCTATGTGACACATTAACATGTCAGAGATTTTTGGCAAAAATTAGCTGAAATGATTATATTAGAATTTCTTGCAAATATTTTGTACTAAATTAACAAAATTGAAGAGTATGAATGAATTGGTAAATTTACAATAGGTTTAGGACTGATTAAACAATTTTCCATAATTGTATATATATATATCTGATTGGAGAAAGTTTTCTCTAATCAAAGATAAGGAAAAAAACAATTTCAAAAAAAGTAATGAATACGGATGTACATTTTTTGTATGGAATGGACATTCTCTCTCTAGATTTTTAGACGATATACTATTTTTTTTAAGTGTCAATAACAAAATAAATGTCCTCATTTGATTCAACAATTTTCACCAATTCAAGCATCCATAAGATACACCAAGTACTTTTACCCCTCATTTAAACGATTAATGCTGATCTAGGACCCTCAAGAACATACTTTTGTCATGTGAGACTCCTTATCATTATTTTCTTGGTTAAGAAAAGGATAGTCCGTTTATCCAACAACACGGTCATGAGTGTAAAACATCTCTCGAATGCACTCATTTAATGGTGCATTAATATTGAACCTATATACTAAATCATGACTAGAAATGAAAGTTTGACTGTATGATATCAAATCTGCATCACCATCGGTCACGGCCTTCATCCCTAGTCCTTGAGAACTCGCTGGCTAACATAAATGTACCTTGATGAGCATTTCTTACAATTTGGCTTCTTCATCTTCTGTACTAGTCTGTTCAAGAGATAGCGGTTGAGTTACATGGAGATAAGCGAGTTTTAATCCCATATCAGCCTCGAATGTGTTGAGTTGTTTGATCACCATGAGTCTTAGATTGAGTGGATCAGAATCCATGGCATCGACATAATTGGACACAGGCGAAAATCCTAACTGAAGTCGATCACGGTCAATAGTTGCAACTACCGCTCGAATGATCTCCATCGAGTATCTGCACCAATTTTCAACTAAACCACCGTATTCATCCGTTCTATCGTTGATTGCATCCTTCAGGAATCGATCAATGAGATAGCCATGTGCTGCATGGAGCTCGATCCCATCGAAACCCAACGTTTGTCGAACTATAATGTCAGAAGAACATTGTAGGACCGACTCTTAAATGTTTGAACCATCATTGCCATTCACTCGATCTGCGTAGGTCAGGGCCACGCAAAAAAATTCCATAGATGGACTAGGCAATGCCTAATAGGTATAGGGTCACATAAGGTCGTTTGAGAGTTAAGTGGATCTATAAAAATGATCATGACAATGCGTCCAGTGCATGTCGTCTTTAGGGTACCTAACATTAATATAGCTGTTAATTGTAATCTTACATCACTTCATTATGTGATTGTAATAAGCCTTATACATAAATAGTCTCAATAGAATCAGCAGGTTTATTGAGCGATATAATCAATCTTGAGTATGAGACAGAATTCTCTTTTCGCTTTTAAATGCACCAAGTCACTTTCGTAACGTAAATTTTTACTTACATTGTCAGGTCACTATCTTGTAACCGTTTGACTCTATTCAATACAATTTTTATTTGAATCCTCATTCAGTGCACGTGAACGGCAAAATTACATAAGTGAAAAAATTTTCAATGTCAAGTCTTATCAAAATTAAAATGGAAAACAGCTTAGGATAGTGAATTAAGACACGAAATCTTGTAGCCTAACCTGCTCGTATGGAGCCGATTGCTGCCTGACGAAACTCCTCGACAACCTTCGGAATTTCAGATGCTTCCAAAGGCTCGACACTTGGAGAAATTTTCCTGGGTTCTATCAAGCATGAATACTTTCCAATTCTCCAATATGGACCGCTCACCCTCACCAGGCTGCTATACTAATGAACTAGAAATAAATTATGATTAAGCAATAACATAACTCTATTTCACGAGATAACAACATAGTAAAATGGATCAATCGAGATCACTCTTGGAAGTGAGTGGAAAGAATTATCTATCATGGTGCCTTGACATGGAAATGCACATTCAATGGCAAGGTCTCGCTAATGCAATTACAAAGGATGGAACCTCAAATGCAAAAGATAAAGCAAATGCGCTGATTTTTATTCGTCATCATTTGCATCAGAGCCTGCAGACTCAATATTTATTTGTTCGAGACCCTCAGATCTTGTGGATGAGGTTGAAGGATAGGTATGATCATACCAAGACTATTATCCTCGCTCAAGCACAATATGACTAGCAAAATCTCATATTGCAATATTTTAAATCAGTGTTTGATTGTAACTCCATTTTATTTGATATTGTTTCTCGGCTTGAGTTATGCGGTATCAAACCCGCTGATGCGGAATTGTTAGAGAAAACTTTCTCCACCTTTCATGCTTCGAATATTGTATTGCAACAGCAATACCGGCAACGTTAGTTTGCCACATACTTTGAATTAATTTATGTGCTTCTTACTACTGAGTAAACTAATGAATTACTGCTCAAAAATCATAATCTAGATTTGCTAGCTCTAAAGCATTGCCTAAAGCACATGCTAACTTTGAAAAAAATATTGGTCATTTTAAGGGCTATAAGCATACGCAAGAACATAATTCTAGAAGGGATGACAGGAAATTTAACCGCCTTAGGAAATCTAACTTTGGCCCGAATCATGACAAAGAAAATAAGCCTAAGAAGGTGATTAATAAAATTATTTGTCAGCACTGTGGCATGACTGGACATTGGTCACATACTTGTCATATGCCAAAGCACTTTGTTGACCTATACCGGGCATCTTTAAAAAATACGGGCAAGCTTAGTGAATCTCATGCCATTGAAATCAATCCTACTGCCATAACCACTGTTGAGGCCAACAATATCTCTGTTGGTGGGACTCCTTTTGCTCATGAAGTAGCAAATGCATCCCTGGATGTCTCTGATTTCTTTGAGGACCTCCGATTACTTTGATGAAACATCAGATCGATAGATGATGATTTGAACTTCAAATTTTATGACTTTAATAATTTCCTTTTAGTTGTTTTGCTTTAAGTGTATTACTTTTTATTGTTATTTAATATGGTTATGAAATGTTTATGAACCTTATATAATATTTATTTTGAAATTTGATTTAACTCTATAACTAATATACAAATTTTATGATACTTGACACTTGAAGTTGTCAATATAAATGCAAATGGAAAATACCGAGAAAAATGAATATATTTGTTTGCTTGATAGTGCAACAACACATACTATATTTCGTAGTAGATATTTTTTCTCGAGTATGACATTGCGTAAGACACAAATTCATATAATATTAGGTCATGTTTCGATTATTGATGGTTTTGGGAATGCCACAATTGTTTTTCCAAATGGCACCATCTTGCATATTGAGGATTCATTTCTAAGCATTAAATCAAAAAGAAATATGCTTAGATTCAAAGATGTACGCCGTAATTGATACCGTATTGAGACTATTTATGAGCAAGATAAAGAATATATTGGCATTTCCTCTTATAAAATGAGCCTGAAGACCATCCATAAGAAGCTAGAAGCTTCTTTTATGGGTTTGTATTGTGTCATGATTAAGGCTGTTAAAACCTACGCCATCACATCATAGAGATTGGTAAACCTTGATCAGTTTGGACTGTGGCATGATCGCCTTGGTCACCCTGGCGCTTCAATGATGCGTAGAATAATTCAGAATACAAAATGACACCCTTTAAAGGATACAAATGTATTGTTGTCCAAAAATTGTAATTGTGAAGCTTATTCACAAGAAAAGCTCATTATCAAACCTTCTATAACAAAGGTTAATCTTGAATCCCCTTCATTCTTGCAAATAATTCATGGTGATATTTGTAGACCAATACAATCACCAAATGGACCATTTCGATATTTTTATGGTACTAGTGGACACATCCTGTAAATGATCTCATGTTTGCCTATTATCTATGCATAATGTCACCTTTGCACGTTTACTTGCGCAGATTATAAAACTCCGAGCACAGTTCCCTGATTATCCAATTAAGAGCATAATAATGGATAACGCTGGTGAATTTACATCAAAGAATTTTGATACCTATTGTGCTTCACTCAAAATCAAGGTTGAGCACTCGGTTACATATGTTCATACTTGAAATAAATTGACAGAATCCTTGATTAAACAATGTCTAAATAATTGCCCACACTCTATTATTGAGAACGAATCTCAATGATACAACATGGGGTCATGTAGTTTTACATGCGGCAGCTTTAATAAAATTATGCCCCACTGTTAGTCTTTTATAATCTCCCCTTCAAATGATTATTGGTTATGAACAAGATATTTCACATTTACGCACATTTGATTGTGCAATAGAGGTGCCTGTATCACCGCGACGCCGTTTGGGCATTTATGTTGGATTTAATATCACCGTCTATCATTAGGTTCTTGGAACCAATTACCGGTGATCTTTTTTACTGCTAGATTGCAGATTGTCATTTTGATGAGACTATGTTTCCATCAATTGGGATAGCTACAACTTTCATGACTGCAAAACAAAAACCAGTTAAGGTTTTCTCCTGGAATGAGAAAAATTTATCTCAATTAGACCCAAGGACTCCTGAATGTGAAAACGAGGTGTAGCATATAATCCATTTACATGCTATGGCCAATAGACTTCCTAATGCATTTAATAATGCTACTATGGTAACGAAGTCTCATATTCCAGCTGCAAATGCTCCAGCTAGAATAGTTGATCCCGAAGGACAAGTTAAAATGGATCAAAATCCCCTGCACTTGAAGTGTGGTAGATTGATAGAATCAAAAGATACTGCTCCTAAAAAACGAATGGGAAAGAATCAGGAATCCACTCCAAATGAGCTTGGCATTGTGCTTACTCCAAAAGAGCTTATTGCCCCTAAAGAGACATAAACCCATGAAAGGAACACCAATCCCGAGAATACTGGGAATTCAATTACATATTGTAATGAAATTTGAGATCGAAATGAAATCATCATTGATGATACTTTTGCATTCTCAGTTGCTCATAAAATTATGGATGATGATTGTGAGCCACAATCTATTATCGAATGTCGTAAAGCCAAGATTGGCCTAAGTGGGATGAAGCAATTAAGACTGAATTAGCTTCCCTAGCTAAACGACAGGTTTTTGGACCCGTAACTCATATCCCCAATAATGCAAAGCCCATTGGATATAAATGGGTATTTGTCCGAAAACGAAATGAGAAAAATGAGGTTGTCAGGTATAAAGTCCGACTCGTTGCCCAAAGATTATTTGAGAGACCTGTGATTGATTATAATAAGACATATTCACCTGTAATGGATATGATTACATTTTGTTTTCTCATTAGCCTAGTAATCTCTGAAAGATTGGAAATGCGTCTTATGGACGTTGTGATGGCATATTTATATGGCTTATTAGACTCTGATATTTATATGAAAATTTCTGAGGGATTCAAAATGCTTGAAACGTGCACTCCCTGCAATTTATTCTCAATAAAATTGCAAAGATCCTTGTACGGGTTAAAGTAATCTAGTCGCATGTGGTATCAATGCCTAAGTGAGTACCTAATTAAGGAAATGTACAAGAGTGATCATATCTGTCCATGCATGTTTATTAAGAAATTAGAAACCGGATTTGCTATTATAGCAGTTTATGTCGACGATATAAATTTAATTGGAACTCCAAAAGAGTTAGCTAAAACTACCGAGTATTTGAAAAATGGAATTTAAAGTTAAAAATTTGGGTAAAACCAAACTTTATCTTGGTCTAGAGCTTGAGCATAAAGCAAATGGAATAATCGTCCATCAATCAGCATATATTGAAAAATTGCTTAAACGCTTCAACATGAACAAAGCTCACCCATTAAGCACCCCTATGGTTGTAAGGTCTCTAGATCCCCAAAAAGACCCATTTCGTCCTAAAGAATCTGATGAAGAGCTATTTAGTCCTGAAGTACCATATCTCAATGCAATTGGGGCTTTGATTTACTTGACACAATGTACGAGACAAGATATCACTTTTGCAGTAAATTTATTGGCACGTTTTAGTTCTAAGCCAACTTAGAGACATTGGAATGGAGTTAAACATATTTTTTGTTATCTCTGAAGAACTGTAGATTTGAGATTATATTATTTCAAGGATTCCACTAACTCTGGTTTAGTTGGATATGCTGATGTTGGATATAAATCTGATCCAAATAAGGCTCACTCTCAAATCAGGTATTTATTTTGTTATGACGGCACTGTTATTTCTTGGCGTTCTACGAAGCAATCGCTAGTAGCTATATCCTTTAACCACTCTGAGATTATTGTTTTATATGAAATTGGAAGAGAGTGTGTTTGGTTAAAATCCGTTAAAACGCATATTCCCATTATAATTTATGAAGATAATGCTGCTCGTGTTGCACAAGTTAGGAGAAGATATATCAAAGGTGATAGGACCAAGCATATCTCGCCAGAATTTTTCTATACTTATGAACTCCAAGAAAGTCGAGAAATTGATGTTAAATAGATTCGATCCATAAATAATCTTGCAGATCTTTTTACTAAATCATTGTCAATGTCAACTTTTGAGAAATTAGTATATGTCATTGGTATGCAGTGATTTCACAAGATGCAAGATTGACTAGCCCCAGCAGTGCCTATATTGCTCAATTGAGGGGGAGATATTATGAACTATGCATTGCAATCTTTTTCCTTTCTATTCGATTTTTTCCCACATGGTTTTTTCGACTTAAAGTTTTTAATAAGACAATTAATGCATCCATAAAAGGGAGAGATCATAAAATTTGTGCTTTGCATTCTTTTTCCCTTTTGTTCGATTTTTGTCTCCTTAGGTTTTTCTGGATGGAGGTTTTTAATGAGGCAATATCATTCGATGCACATTCGTAATGAATACAATGAATATTCAAGGGAAAGTATTATGAAATACATGAATGAATATTTATTATAATTATCTTATCTAATGTATTTATTATGATACATTTGTATCATACATTATAAATACATCTCCCTATACAATGAATGTTCATATCCCTATCCAATACATGTATTATTCGATACATTAATATTAATGATAAGTACATCATTGTTTTCTTATAAATAGGAGCTTAGTTTTTGTCATAGATATACTATCATACATTGGAAATAAAATTATCTCCTATGGCTTTCTCTACTATCTTTGGTGTTTACCTGCTTTATCTTTCCAATCTTTTTATTCTCACTATTATATATTTGCAACGCAATATTTTACAACAATGTTCCATATATACATAAACAATTCAATAGCATCTACATATACATATTTAATTTCCTTGAGCATTTATTTCTTGCAAATTGATAAAAATTTATTCTCAAAATATGCAAAATAAATTAAAGATGTTGAATTAGATATTTTCTCAAATTAGAAATATGCTAGAAATAGAAGTTGCGAAATAGAATATCAAAAGTAAAGAAATGGATAAAGCTTGCACATGAGCATATTGTATGAGTCAACCTTACACGAGTTTTGCCCACTTATATATAAATATATATAGACAAATTAATGGATACTAAATTCACATCGAAAGTTTCATGCAAGTATAATTTCTTTGAAGTATCTCATCTTCCGCCGAAACTTCGTGAGCACCTAGGTTTATTGTAAACTTTCATGTAAGAAATCATTTACCTAAAAGGGCTGTTTGTCTCAAATGAACATAGCCACATCTTGGTGTTATATTAAAAAAAAAAAAAAGGGTCCATTTCACACATGCATGGAGTTACAAGAAATAATCAACATTAGCAGCAGGCTTGAAGCTTGGAATTTGGATCTAGTGGGGTGTATACGATAGGGCTAGTAAGAGCACCTAGAGAGGGGTGAATAGGTGATCAAATTTTTTTTTGCAAATCTTTAACAAGTTGAATCGACTAAGGATAATAGACTGACAACTATAAACAGTAATATAATGCTGCGAATTAAAGTAAAGAGATTAGGGAAAGAGAATTGAAACACAAGGTTTCTAGTGGTTTGGCTTAGACCAAACCTACGTCCACTCTCCCCCACTAACAGCTCACTAGCTGGATTTCACTAAGAACTAAAAGAGATTTTACAGTCTCACGTCCTTGATTCTATAGTGTGGAGATTCTCCTACACTTTCTCAAGGTCTCACAAGTATTTAATCTCTCTTTTGAGTATAATGTAAGCTCAACGAAATGAAACAACGAAGAACTAAAAACTTCAGACTTTGGAATTCTTTTTTCACGCACACGCCAGAATAACTTGAGCGTATTCCTTATATACTCCTTCATGCTTTCATAACCGTTGGCACATTCCAAATGAGTTCTTCCAATCTACCCGTTGGATAGAATCAATTATGAAGATCTTGAGTTATTCAAGGAATGTGATGATAGCCCACCAATCATGCTCGCCCATACAATCAGGATCTAGGTTTCCATAAGTAGAACATTCCAAGTATACTTCGCCAATCAAAAGATCTAATTATCCGAATCAATAAGAATAATAGATCATGAGATGCTCTCTCCAACCGTGTAATCTTCTTCAACCGAACCGAATCCTTAAAAATATACTCGCATCTGGACGAATCTTCTCGAACGAATAAATTTTTCCTTCGTCGGTCTAGAGACTATCAGTGAGGGCAGACTTTAAATCTTGAGTCTTGAGTCTTGAGACTTTGATAATGAGTCTGGAGCACGTCAGACTTTTGCACTTGAGTCTACAAGTCTTCAAACTAGACTGATGGAAATGTTTTGTCAGCTTCAAAACAAATAATGAAGTTTTCTCCAACAATCTCCCCCTTTTTGATGGTGACAAAACTTTCCTGCAGATTTGAACACTTTTGACCTACAAAATAACACTTAAGCAAAATAGAATATCTCAAGATAAACAGATTAGATATATATATATATATATATATATATATATATATATATCATAGTGATCCTGCAACCACATAAAACGTGTTAGTCTTGCCAAACCAAACAACTACCCTTGCCATAATCATCATCGACATAGCTTAAGTTACTGCAAGTCAAAGCATCAATTTAGACAGTCCAAAACTCAAAAGAATAAGTCAAACAACTAACAAAACAGATAAATATGCACTTCTCCCCCTTTTTTTCAACAACAAAAGGTAGAGAATGAATAAAAAGAGTTGCTGAAATAAATGCAAAATCATGGGTGTTTTGGAAGGCGAACAAGCTCAAATTCTCCCATGGAATCCACAATCTTCTCAAGCCTTTCAAAACTCTGCTTTAGTGACTGAAATTCTGCACCCTGTACTGTAGACTGAACTTGATTCTTCAGGGCATTCAATTGATCGTGCAAAGACACTGAAGTACCCATGAAAGCATTTTTGAGATCTTGCATCTCATATCCCATAGCATATTGCTGCTTTCTCACATCCAATAGAATCTCTAACAACCTTGAAAAGTTAGCTATTTGTTTTGTAGAAGCACTAGGCCCAGCAGAGTCAATTCCAGGGACCTTGAGAGCAGATGGATCTTTAGAATGTCCATCATGACTTTCTTCTGGGTAATGAGAAGCGAAAACATCTTATGGTTCTGCAGCGGAGCGACTCACATCACTAGTAAATAAATGTGAAGAAGTACCTTTTTGTTCAACAGCTCCCCCTATTGGTTTGCGTGTAAGAGGAGTAGAAACAACTTCTTCCACTGCAACTTCAATGGTAGAGTGATGTTTTTCTGTGTCAAGAGCTCCAGCATTCCTAGTGTCAGCCATTTCAGATTCACTGGACAAGGAGACAGCCAAGGTTGGCTCAAAGGAATCATTGTGACCCTGATCTTCTTCTCCTTTTTGTCCTCTCTCTTCTCTTTGTTCTGCCTCTTCTTCCTCTTCTCTTCTTTCCTCTTCTTCTCCCTCCTCTCTTCTTTCCTTTGTCCTCCTATGTTCATCAGTTCCTTCGTCTGTCTCTTCTTCCTCATTTTCTCCTTCTTGAGGCTCTTCTCGAGTCTCTTCAAAGCTGACAAAGATCTTCAAATTTCGTAAGGTTGAAAGAGTTAGTGCATCCTCATCCTCTTCATCATGCAAGATGAGAACTCTCTTCTTCTTCATTGGAGCATCCATGGGCTTCTTGCCTTTTCTCTTAGTTGTAGCAAAGTCTTGTCTTGTTTGCACAGGAGATTTTTCCTTCAAAGGCTCCAACACCTTGTTCAGCTCTTTCAAGCGCATCTTTGTGACCATTTTAAATCCAATCACCATTGGAGAAATTGTAGACAATTTTAATGGTGTAGGGATGTGAATGGTAAAATGTCTAAAAAGACGCAAGATAAGAGTAGAATAAGGGAGTTGTCCCTTATCCTTCACCACTGATCGATACATGTGGAACAAAATGATGTGGGGCAAAGAGAATTTGAAGCCAGAGTTGATGGCATACATCAATTTCGCTTCAAACCGAGAGACATCAGTCTTGGAAGTCGACTTGGGACGTATGCAATTGATCACAATCTTGTGTAGCCAGATGTTTGAGGCATTCATCCTTGAATAAGAGATCTTGCCTTCAACATCCCTGTCTTTCACCAATGACAGAGTGGCATGAGCAATGGACACAGTAATTGGTTGGAAACTCGTTCTTTCCACCCCAATCATATCAGCTAACATGTCCATAGTCACCATGAATTCCTTATCTCTCATTGTAAAAGTAAAGCTATTTGCATCCACAAAAGATAAGTTCGAATAAAAGTATGTTGTAAGTTCAGGACATACATCAGTGGATTCAAAACAAAAATGCTCTAATTGCAGTAGAGCCAACTTATCTCTCAGATTGATTTTCACTGAGTCAAGGAAATCAAAATCAACAGTCCTAGGGTGCATGACCCCTCTCTTCAGCAGATTTGAGTAAACCCTCTTGTGGTTCTTTGATCTAAACAGATTAGAACCATCAGTAACATTTGCAACCACTCCCGTTCTAGGCTAAAAGTGGGAAAACATCCTCTCATCATCATCATCATCCAGTCCTTGGGGTTAATTAGCAGTCCCAAAGCATGGATCGCTAGGAAAGTTAGTGAACGCTCTTTCAGCCGATTCATTTTCGGCAATACCCATATCTTCCATTTCACGCAGAAAAAGAGTCTCATTCTTATATCCTCCTTCTCGCAGATAATCACCAATCAAGGACATAGGAGTCCCCCTCTTTTCAAATTGGAATAAAGCTTGAAAGTAACTTGATGAGTTAATGTTTTTACAGGATCAGCCTCTTCTATCACTTCTAGTTGAGATGGTGTAGAAGATGGGCGTTGCTGAGAAGGTTGTTATTGTCTTTGTTGCTGATATGGAGTAGAAACTTCTTCTTTGGTCAAGTCGAAGTGCATATGGCCCTCGGGCATGTGCCGTGGTCCCCTGCTCGCAATCATTGAAGATTTTCTTGAAGACATTATCGATTCAAGGGAGAGATTTCAAGCTTGCTTGAAAAAGGTGAAAACTTTTTTGGCGAATTGAGAGTGAAAGCGAAAGCAAGTAGGAATTTTGTATTATAGGGTTTCAGTGAAAAACAAAGAAGACGAGTTTTTGCTGTATTTATATAAAAACAATTGAAGCGAGGTAAATGAAGCATCATAAAAGGAAAATAAATAAAAAAATATATTTTCGAAAAAGAATAACTGCTCTTTTTAAATAACTGCATTTTTTTAAAAAGAATAACTTCCATAAAATCAAACACTCGAAAAGATAACTTCTAAAAATAACCAACAATTAGCAATTAAAAGTGATCATACCTTTTCAATTTAAAATACTGGAATAGAAATAACTTACAGTTGTAACTTTCTCAGTTATTCTGAGTCTTAACAACTTCAGACTTTACCTCTTGAGTCTTGAGCACCCCCAGACTTTACTGAATAAAGGATATTATGTTCAGTCTAGTGCGAATAGACTCAAATAGGCTTCTCTCCAAAAGCTTTGTAAATATGTCCGCCAGTTGATTCTTTGAATCAATGAATTAAATCAAGGCTTCTCCGTTTTGAACATGATCTCTAATAAAGTGATGTCAAATCTCTATATGCTTTGCTCTTGAATGAAGAATTGGATTCTTTGTGAGATTAATTGCATTGGTATTGTCACATTTGATCTCGGTCATGAGTTTTCAATTCCAAAGTTTCTCAGTTGTTGTTTTATCCATAAGATTTGAGAATAGCTACTTCCAAGAGCCACATACTCTGTTTTCGCTGTTGAAAGAGCTACAGTGCTTTGCTTCTTTGAGAACCACGATATTGTTCTGTTTCCCAACAATTGACAAGTACCGAAAGTACTCTTTCTATCAACTTTGCAGCCTGCCAAATTTGCATTAGAAGCCTGCCAAATCTGCGTCTGAATATCCAATGAGAGTAAAGTCTCCTTTCGTGGGATACCACAAACCTAACTCTGAGGTTGATGCAACGTATTTGATGATTCGTTTTGCAGCACTTTGATGCGATTCTTTAGGGTCATATTGAAATCTAGCACAAATGCAAACATTAAACAAAATGTCAGGTCTAGAAGCAATAAGATAAAGAAGTGAATCAATGATATTCTTGTATAGCTTCTGATCAACTTTCTTTCCTCCTTCATCTTTGTCCATCTTCGAAGAACTTGACAATGGTATATTAGTCTTTTTGCAATTCTCCAAACCGAACTTTTTAACAAGTTCTTTAGCATATCTTTATTGGTGAATGAAAATTCATTCCTTCAATTGCTTCACTTGTAGTTTGAGAAAGAAGGATACTTCACCCATCATGCTCATCTCGAATTCATCCTCCATAGACTTGGAGAACTTCTTGCACAGGTTTTCATTTGGTGATCCAAATATAATATCATCAACATATATTTGAACAAGTATGACTCATCCTCCATAGACTTGGAGAACTTCTCGCACAGGTTTTCGTTTGGTGATCCAAATATAATATCATCAACATATATTTGAACAAGTACGAAGTTTTTACCTTCTCTTTTAATGAACAAGGTAGTGTCCACTTTTCCTTTGACAAAAACATTTTGAATTAAAAACTTACTTAACCTATCGTATCATGCTCGAGGTGCTTACTTTAAACCATATAGAGCATTTTTCAATTTGAATACAGAGTCTGGTTTCCTTAGGTCTTCAAAACTGGGAGGTTGTTTCACATAGACTTCTTCTTGGATAAATCCATTTAGAAATGCACTTTTGACGTCCATTTGGAATAACCTAAAATTCTTATAACAAGCAAAAGCAAGTAATAATCTAATTGCTTCTAACCTTGCTACTGGAGCGTAAGGCTCATCATAGTCTATTCATTCTTCTTGCATATATCTTTTGGCTACGAGTCTTGCTTTGTTTCTTACCACTTTTCATTTTTCATCCATCTTGTTCCTGAAAACTCATTCAGCTCCAACAACAAATTTACCTTTTGGTTTAGGAGTTAATTTCCAAACATCATTAACACTGAATTGCCTGAGCTCCTCTTACATTGCTTCAATCCAACTTTCGACAATTAAAGCTTCTTCGATACTTTTGGGTTCGATTTCAGAAATAAGTGCCACAGCGCTAGACTCTTCTTGCCTTTTGGATATGGTGCAAATCCCTTCATCAATATTACCAATGATGAGTTCTTTGAGATGACTAGACTTGTGCTTCTAGTTACTAGTCAGTCTGACAAATCGTTGATCTTTTTCTTTAGTTGATTCTTCAATATTCATCTGTTATTGTTCCTCTGAAGTCTGAGCAGCTTCAGGGAAGGTAGACTTTGTAAAGTTTGGAGCATGTTCAGATTCTTCAGGTTGAGTCTGAATCGATTGATTTTGTAATGAGTCCTGAAACTTGACATTCATTGACTCTTCCACAAATTGAGTCTTCTTGTTGAATACTCTGTAGGCTTTGTTGGAGGTTGAATATCCAAGGAAGATTCCTTTGTTTGATTTTTTTTCAAACTTACCAATTCGATTATTTGCATTTTTCAAGACAAAACATTTGCAACCAAATACATGAAAATAAGAAACAATTGGCTTCTTTCCTATGAATAACTCATAGGGAGTTTTCTCTAGAATAAGCCTTAAGAAAACTCTGTTAATAATATAACATGCTGTAGAAATTGCTTCAGCCCAAAAACAAGAAGAAATATTGCTTTATATTAAAATAGTTCTAGCCATTTCTTGCAACAATCTATTCTTCCTTTCCACAACTCCATTTTATTCGGGAGTGTATAGAGAGGAGAACATATGCTGAAGCCAAATTCATCACAAAATTTAGTAAAGTCTTGATTTTCAAACTCACCTCAATGATTTATCCGTACGTTTGAAATAACATACCCTTTTTCATTATATACTTTCTTGGCAAACTTTGAAAAGTAAGAGAATATTTCAGACTTACTTGCTAAGAAGTAAACTCAAGTAAATCGTGAATAATCATCCACTATTACTAAGCAATATCTCTTTCCACCAATGCTTTGAGTTCTAGTTAGTCCAAAAAGATCCATATGTAATAGCTGCAGCACACGATTAGTGGAAACTTGGTTTATTGATTTGAAAGAAGTTCTAACATGTTTTCCCAGTACACATGTGTGCATAAGTTAGATTTTTGGTATTTCAGGTTGGGTAGTCCACGAACAAGCTTCTTTGAAGAGATCTTGGCAATTTACTTCATGTTAATATGGCCAAGTTTTCAATGCCAGAGATTATCTTCATCTTGAATTGATATTAGACATTAAGATCTTTTTGGTTTGATATCCAAAAGATAGATGTTCACATGTCTTCGCCCCGTGAAAGATTGAGAGAAGTCTTTACTGGTTCCTGAACATATTCATTCCTGAAAATTGATTTTGAAACCTGTATCGCATAGTTGACTTATGCTGAGCAGATTGTAATTTAGTCCTTCCACCAAAGAGACATTGTTGATTGTGAGACTTCCAATCTTTACAGTTCCACACCCAACAATTCTTCCTTTGTTATTTCAACCAAAAGAGACTTTTCCACCATCTATTTGAACAAACTTTATAAAAAAAATTTGAATCTCCAGTCATGTGTCTTGAGCAGCCACTATCCAAATACCATTTGATATTTTTCTTGATAGTAACCTGCAGTTTAAAACAGAAACTCAAGTTTTTTTAGTACCCACATTTTCTTGGGTCCAGTGGAGTTAGTGCAATATATAGTCTTTGCCCAATCCTTCTTAACAGGTCTCCAAACCATAGGACATTTTTTCTCAAAGTGTTCTAAGCTGTTACACTTAGAACATTTGAGAGCATTTCGGCCAACAGGTTTTACAAAGACTTTTTGAAAATGATTTATATAAAAGGCTTTTGTAAGTCTTTGTTTGATTCTCTCCTTTACTTTTGGAAAATCAATTAGAGGAATGGTTTCATAAATCATTCTCAAGTCTAATTTGTTAAAGTAAGGTCTTTGTACTGAAAGAATCTTTTCCAATTTTTCAGATCCTATAGAAAATCTTTTTGAAATATTTGAAATGTCATTTTTTAAACAAGTATTTTCTTTTGAAAGAGAGTTTGCATTTTCTTTTAAACAGCAAAAATTTTATTTAAATTTTCAAAATTTTCTTTCCAAGAGTTTTCCTGTTACTTCAGTGTAGAATTCTCCCTTTTTAGTTCAGAAATCATCTTAAGAGAAGTTTTGAGACTAAGACAAAGTTCATTAATATATTTTGAGACTTTAGTAGGAATTTTTAAATTACTTACCTCAATTTCACTGTCTAAGTCTAAGTCTGTATCTGTCTCAAAATCTGAGTCTGATTTTGATTTTTCCATTAAACAAATATTAGCATAATCATCATCACTCTCTTTGCATTTAGTATCACTCCAAGTTTCTGGTTTGAGTACCTTTCTGTATTTCTCAGCTTTTCCTTTCTTTTTCTTCAGCAAAGGACAGTTGGGTCTGATGTGTCCATTTTTCTTTCATTCAAAGAAAATCACATTCTTATTGGATTCATCATCCTTGGCTGATTTGTTATGAAACTTTTGAGTGCTTTATTTCTTCTAATTGAACATTCTTCCCTTTTTGTTTAGTTTCCTGAACCTATTTATCATAAGTGCTAGTTCTTCATCGTCTATGTCCTCTTCAGAATCTGTAACATCAAAATCATCGTTAGACTTAAGGCAATTGACTTCTTACCTCTGCGATTCTCTTCCTCGTTGATTTGCTCTACTTCATAAGACTGAAGTGTCCCAACCAGTTTGTCTACCGAAAGTGGCATGATTCTTTGTGTTTCCCTTATTGAAGTCTTCACATGATTCTAGTCTTTGAAGAGTCCACGTAGCAATTTGTTGACCTTCATTGGTTCTTAGATTGGCTGTCCTTGATACTCTAAACCGTTTACAATTTCTGTAAAACAAATAAACATATCAGTAATAGATTCTACTGGTTTCATCTTGAAGGCTTTATACTGTCCGAGTAGAATGTTGATCCTTGTTTCTTTTAGTCGATTAGTTCCTTCATAGGTAATGTGTAGCCTATCCCATACTTCTTTAGCTATTTTTTTTGAACAAATACTTCTTTGGTTGTTTCATAAGAAGATATTCTGTTATACTCAACAGAAGATAAAGAACAATATAATGAGTAAATTTCTTTAGCATCAAGAGCTTGTCTCTTGATCTTTTCTTCTTGAGTCATTTCGTCAGCGTCTGCAACTTCTTTTCCCCTTTCTTACACAGATGTAGCTTTAGGAATAATTCTTTTTTCTACCACATCCCATTCCAGAGGATCTTTCAATCTTAGGAATGTCTTCATTGTGTTTTTCCATGCGGTAATCCTTTCCATCGAAATAGGGTGGTCTGGTGTTGCTTTAACCTTCAACCAAACCTGGAACCAACATACTAGTCATAGATCTTTAACTCATAAGTAAAAACACTTCAATTAACTGAGCACACAAGCTCTTATACCAATTGATAGGGCTAGTAAGAACACCTAAAGTGGGTGAATAGGTGATCAAAATTTTTTTTGCAAATCTTTAACAAGTTGAATCGACTAAGGATAATAGACTGACAACTATAAACAGTAATATAATGCTGCGAATTAAAGTAAAGAGATTAGGGAAAAAGAATTGAAACACAAGATTTATAGTGGTTCGGCTAAAACCAAGCCTACGTCCACTCTCCCGCACTGATAGCTCACTGGTTGGATTCCACTAAGAACAAAAAGAGATTTTACAATCTCACGTCCTTGATTCCACAGTGTGGAGATTCTCCTACACATCCTCACGGTTTCATAAGTATTTAATCTCTATTTTGAGTACAATGTAAGCTCAATGAAATGAAACAACGAAGAACTAAAAACTTCAGACTTTGGAATTCTTCTTTCATGCATACGCTAGAATAACTTGAGCATCTTCCTTATATACTCCTTCATGCCTTCATAACCGTTGGCACCTTCCAAAGGAGTTCTTCCAATCTACCCGTTGGACAAAATCGATTAGGGAGATCTTGAGTTATTTAAGGAATGTGATGATAGCCCACCAATCATGCTCGCCCATATAATCAGGATCTAGGTTTCCATAAGTAGAACCTTTCAAGTATACTTCGCTAATCAAAAGATCTAATTATCCGAATCAATAAGAATAATAGATCATGAGATGTTCTCTCCAGCCATGAAATCTTCTTCAACCGAACCGAATCCTTAAAGATATACTTGCATCTAGACAAATCTTCTCCAACGAATAAATCTTTCCTTCGTCAGTCTAGAGACTATCAGTGAGGGCAAACTTTAAATCTTGAGTCTTGAGACTTTGATAATAGAGTCTGGAGTACGTCAGACTTTTGCACTTGAGTCTACAAGTCTTCAGACTAGACTGATAGAAATGTTTTGTCAGCTTCAAAACAAATAAATAAGTTTTCTCCAACAGTTTAAAATAAATTAAACTCTCTATATGTAATTAACTAACCGGATTTGCAGGAAAATAAAAAAATTTCTGACGATGAAATTACAAAAGCTCCTCAAGTCAAAACCCAAGTATCTAAACTGAACAAAACTTACACTTAACAAGATTCTACCGTGCTTCTGCCTCTTTACTCTCAGTCTGAAATAGCCTCAGGGACGCCCAAGTAATATCCGCAAACAATTATGAACGATCACTACAAAGCAATAGAGATTTGACAATATAATGTTATTATCAAAGAACTATGGTGCGTGTAAACACACATGGAGACTAGAAGATGAAAAAAGATTGGGTTTGGGGAAAGCGAGACATAATCAAAGGAAGAATCGAGCTGGACAACATCAAATTTAGATAAGTAAGTCGCTTATCATCACGAATCGTAATCAGACATCATCTTTTCTTTTTTACTTTGATAAGTAAGATTTTATTCAGTGAAAACACATAAGCAGGAAGCAATCCCGTTACAAGATAAATATACAAGCTGAGGCACTAGGAAGCACAAGGAACTCTATCAATAAGATAAAGTTGAAGAACAGGTATCCTGCTTATGTCCTTACCAGGCAAAGAGATGAGTATCCTGCTTTCTGGAACAGCTGAACTTTGATACTTGTACAAATTGTCCAAGTTCTAAGCACAACGTGGGCTATTCTAAATTTTTGGAAAGAGAGAATAAGTAGCATTGTTACGATCATAACATAGGTAGATGGCAGGAATTGATCTACTTATACTAACAAATGCTCCTGATCAAAGGTAAGAGAAAAACACGCGCATGATAATGGACATAGAAAATGGTAGTTGATTCATTAAGAAGCCTGCCAAAGGAAATGCGAGAACCCCTAGACGAAACTGTAATATTGATGGGGGAGCCAAAGAAAGAGAAAAGAAGGGTGGAGGAGAGAGAGCGGACGGGTTTCTTTGGAGAGACATCTGAAAAGCCTGAGAGACTGAGCGGAGGGGGTGAAGGTAGAGGGAGAGCACCGAGAGGGCGGAGGTCGGAGAGGAGATCTCAGAGAGAGAGTCCCATCTCAGCCAAGCCACGGAGACCCAGGCCGTGTTGCAGCCGACAGTCATTGCTGGCACGACACCGCCACCAGTTGCTTCGCCGGTCTGCCACCGATCCTGCTCGTTGCGCCACCACGACCAAGAATACTGGGCTAGCCGATGTCGCTCGCTGCAGCCGTCTTCGTCAGGGTTCGTGGTGGGTAGAGGTGGCAAATTAGGTCATATACCCATATATGACCCATTTAAATCATAAATGGGTCATATATGGGTCACTTGTTTTTTTAAGAAGTTAGTTAAATAGGTTTAACAACTAAAGACTTAAGATATGTAGGTCTTAAGTAGGTCTTAAATGAGTCTTAAATGGGTTAGATTTAGAACCCATTTTCACCCAAAACCTAACAATCTCTCTCTTCTCTCTTTAACTTTACAAAAATATTTTTTTTTATAAAAACCAATATTATAATTTTTTTTTCTTTTTTTCTTTCTTCTTCCTATGGTTGTCGGCACAGCAATGGCTGGCGATCGGCCAAGCGACCCTCGAGCTCGCCAGATCTGGCAAGAATCGAACTCGCCGGTGTCGGGCGAGGCTCCAGCCTCGCCAGATTCGACGAGGGGCGAGCTCGAGCTCGCCAGATCTGGCGAGGCTCAAGCCTTGTCAGATCTAGGGAGGCTTGAGCCTCGCTAGATTCGGGGAGGCTCAAGCCTCGCTAGATCTGGCGAGGGGTGAGCTCGAGCTCGCCTGATGCCGGCAAGCCTCAAGCTCGCCGAATCTGGCAAGGCGAAGGCCTCGTCGACGTTCGACGAAGCTTGAGCTCATCAGCATTGGTGAGCCGGGCGAGCTTGAGGCTCACCTATGGCCAGCCGCCGGCTGTTGTCGTGGCCGGCGGCTATCCAAAGAAGAAGAACAACAAAAAGGAAAAAAGAAAATTATATTTAAAAAATATATAAATAATTTAAAAAATAATTTTGTAAAAATATAAAATAATTAAATTCGATTATTTAAAATAATTATTTTAAAAATTATAAAAATTTTCCATTAAATTTGTGTTGCATAAAAATATTTTAGGAATAAGCTTTCTTAAGTTTAGTTAAATGGGTCGAGTATGAGTCGGGTCGGGTATAGATCGAAAAATTTACATTAGGCATAAATGGGTCATAAATGAGTTAATGAGTCAATTTGGGTCGAACCATTAATGATCCGACCCGACCCACCCGTTTGACACCTCTAGTGGTAGGGGAGCAGAGGAGGCTACGAACTAGGTCAGGGGTGGGTCATATTCGGGTAGGGTTTCATTTGTCCTGGCCGGCTAGGTCTGGGTTTGCATGGGCTTGCAAGGTCGTGGGCCTGGCTTTTCTTTCAAGTGAAATTTGGGCCTAAGAAGAATTAATTTGAAACGGGCTCTTGACAAAGCCTGGTCAGGCCAAACTCAAGCCTGAGATAGGACTCCTCCATCCGCTTCGTCCAGCCTCTGTGCGTACGATGGATGACCTCCATATCTCTGGGGGAGAGTGCTCAATGTCTATTCTTTCGGATGAAGCTCAGGGGATAATTGATTTTGAAGCTTAAATGGGTTGCGCATAACATATCTAAGTCATAATCCCTAATTTTATTAATTAATTTTTATGGGCGAAATTCTCGTGTCAAGCAATTCAATTGATAAAATCGGAAAGCTTAGGTTTGAATTGGCATAATAAGTTTAGGACTGACTTGATAATTGCCCTGAAAAACTTATTTCGATATTTCTTTTTAATCAGTAATTATTCATTATAAAAATTAAAATTTAGATATTTACTAAAATTAGACATCAGTTTAGATTATAGGTTTTCTAACTAATGTCAAAAGCAAATCAGTGCATCGAGCTCGTGCGAGTGTGCACCACGTGAGTCATCATCGTGCGAGTTTGACCCACTTTTATATCCATTGACAAATAGATAGAGATTGAAATGCTAGCATTATTTCCTTGAATTACGTCATCTCACCCCGGAACTTCATGAGCACCTAAGTTCATTGTAAGCTTTCCAACAAGATATCATTTGGCTGACACCCTTGTTGGTCTCAAATCACATAGCCACCTTTTCGAGGAAAACACATGATCAAATAAATGCCCAAGGATCTAAATCAAAAAATACTTACACCTAACAATAGTGAGTCGAGCTTTCCGGCAGCATTAGAGTTGTAGGAATCCAAAAATGGATTTAAAAGATAATTGTTTCGAAATTTTATGAAGTAATGGATAAACAACTAATCAAAAGCCACAACTCAACACTTTTAAGGCAGAACGAGTACTGTAGAAGAAAAAAAAATTCTTAGATGCCCTCAGTGCATGTTAGCTCATCTCACATGTACCATTGGATGGAGTGGGCCCATGTAGAACCCACTAATCTAATAGTTGTGTGAGCTAGGTTCACATGATCTGGACGCATACATTACTGGCTTATTGTGCAAATGATTGCGACAAAATTCTAGTGTATTTAGAAAAAAATAAAATGAAACAAGTCCAAAGCTAGGCTCTAAAACAGAATATGCGTCCATAATTAAGTCATGTGTAGAAAAGTCCACATCAATCAATTGGTCCACTTGGCCTTAGACAATACTAAATGAACATATTGAAAGTGTTGGCATGACACGCCATTACTAAATAATGCTTTGATCGGCATGACGTGAGCTGTCATTATATGATAGCAACACCGAATGTTAGTTTATCCCTCTATAGATAGGATCCAAATTCTACTGTAATATCATCTATAATAGGTGGACGATATTACTGCATCACTTGATTTATCAAGCATATTTTTCCATATGAACATTAGCTCTCAAGGAATTGACAAAGCAACGTACTTTTATTCATCCACTCAAAATTCGATGAAGAAAGGGAGGCGTTTTGCTCCATAGTCCGAACAGAACAACAAGTCAAAAAGCACTAAAAATCAAATCTCCACTCCAACGACTCACTTCAACACACTAGCAAACCAAATACAACCTCACAAGAAAAAACCATGGAAAGCCATTGACGATGAGCATATAAGCCGAATTATTATTTCCTTTCATTTTTTTGAAGAGGCTTGAAAGGCGGTGATTCTTAATGGATGGATTCTCGACGAAAATGAAATTAGCCACTTAGCCAGTGCCACCAAGAACGCCCTTGAGCTTCTTGACCTGAGCATCATCAAGGAAAGTGGTGGCCTCCACCAACTCAGAAGGAAAATTATTAGCGAACAGAGCAAAGTCCACGATTTGAAGCCCAGGGCTCGGACTGCTGAAGCTGACTATGGCAAGTGCCGGACCTTTACCAGAATTCAATTGGAAGTGCAATAGCCCCTGAGGGAAAATCATGCTATCCCCTTTGTTGAGGGTCTTCAAGTAGACGGTGTTCGCTGATGATGAGATGAACCCGGCACAAATCGTCCCTTGGAGAACAAGGAGGACCTCCGAGCCACCTGGGTGCGTGTGCAATGGAATGACCCCACCGGGGGCTAGGTCCAGGCGGGCCAAGGAGATGCCGAGCCCATTCAGGCCAGGGAACTGGTTTACAAATGCCGTGGTCACCGCAGCCTTGATGAGGTTCGAGGTGTTCCCAGCCACGCCGAGGCCTGAGAAGACAAAGTCATTCACGGTGACTGCTGAGACCTTCTTGCAAGAGTAGCCCGCGGGGCCCTCGGGGGCCGAGAGGTCTGCAACGCAGAAGTCCTGGACCGCCGCGTGGGAGGCGGAGAGGAGGAAGGAGAACAGAATTAAGGTTTGGAGTATTGACATCTTTATGCCGACTCTTTAATTTCTTGGGAGAAGGATTTCCTTTCGAATGTGTGTTTGAGGGATTCTCGGGGGTATATATAGAGCGGCAAATTGTGGGATGTTCTGAGGCATTGGTGATTGCCCGAGAGGATAAGAGACCCCATGCAGGGTTTCACGTGCATGGCAATGCAAGACAGGGGTACCTTGGAAGCAGACAGATTGCGATTCGTGACACCTGTCGGAGGGTAATCTCTTCACAGAAAAGAACAAGGAGGTTCTTTTAGTTTGGAAATAGAGGACCATGAGAAAATATCTTAAGATTTTTCGGGCTTCGTAAAAGAATATTCGTCTCTTTAAAGAATATGAACTCCAAATACATTTCCAATTGGAAGAACTCAATAAGAAGTTCAAAACTTGCAATTTTCGCTAGAAGTACCATATTATCTTAAAAGTGGCACATGATGACCAATCTATATTAGATTGTTTATAAGTGTATCTTAGCTTAGAATTTTTATTTTTTGCACCTCTTTTGTTAGAATTTTTCTCAACTAAAATTGAGAACTACACCACCAATAAACCATTTAGCACAAGAATACTGTACTTGTCACTCAATTAAAACTTGGATTAACACAAATAAAACACCTCTCTCTCATTATGGATTTTGTGCTTGTTTAACTTACAAGCAGGTTATATTTAGACATGTAATTCAGTAATCAAATATAATTTAGATGAAGTTCCCAGCTATTAGAGATTGAAAAAAACATGACTCTTACAACTTTTGGTAACTATAGGAACTATATAATTTCTGGGACAAATAAACCACATTGCTCATCACAAAGGGGCGAATTTCGCTCTACATTATTGGAGTACTTCTAACTTTCTTTTAAGAAAGTTTATTTAAATGGAAAAAAGAAGAAGAGGAATTTGAATTATACGAAGTTATAGAGGGAGCGTCCGAAAATAATAATCTTAAGAGAATCAACAAGGTGGTCCCCGAGCACATGGGAGGAGAGAAATGATGGCATAAGAGGACATACAAGACAGCTAAAAGTGTAGCTTCTGCAGACTGCAAAGTCTTGGTTTCCGTTGTCCGATCTTTGGCCATGAATTTGAGTGGACATCGCGAATTCCCTATCTTTTAGGGTTTCTCGGATTTCAGGGAGCAACGTAAAAGAAAAGGCTTTCCCTAATTTCACGCATGACATTTGTCAAGATTGTCTCATTTTACTTTTTTAGGGGATTTGATGCTTCGATGTTTGTCATTTGGTATCTTTCTCACAGATAAATTGACCTATTTAATCACAACCGTGTGATAAAACCATAATTCCATGGAGAGATGTGGCAATAATTCTCACATTAATATAATGTACATGAGGTGTATAAAACTTTAATTGGGACTACTTGTCTATCTAATGTAACACTATATTGCAGAAAATTTCCCTATTATACGTACTATAAACATATAATTAATGGAAAATACAACAATCATCAATCAATCCTATGATTTACAACGATGATTTTCTTTTGATCAGCCCTAGTGGCTGAACGCATGCGATCGAGCTACATTAGACTCATTGGTGATCGTGCTCAGCTTATCCAAGTGTATGTTTGAGTAAAGATTGGACTTAGCCATCTCAATTTGCAGGCTAATTCAAGTTGTCGTGAGTACGCCAAATGAGTAACCCCTAGTGTAAGCACAATACCCTCTCCTTCCCAGCTTGTCCTTGCAAAATTATGCTTCCTTTGTGCGCTAAGCTCAACCCGAGGGGATCGAATCGACCATCACTAGAAAAGAAGTTAGAAGATGCAGCCAAAATGCATTAAAAATGGTCCACTCCCTCTACCAGTCCAGCAGTGAACAGACTAAAGGCCATTTTATATGGCAGTCAAGATATTTCCAAAGATCACTGAAAGAGAAACTTCATATGTCCTACAGCTTGTCTATTGGCCACGTACATTTATTGTATACTGATAACGGCATTGTTAACATTTTCTTTCTAAAGCCCATTCCAATTCCAGTCCCTCCACTCATTCAAAGGTCAGTTGAAGATATTTTCCGGCAATCACGCGGAGAATTTTAATGTGGAATATGCGACGTATGTTGATCAGAATTCTAAAACTAAAAGATATTTAACGGGTAAAAGGAGTTCTCTTTAGATGTAATAGGTAAATAAGCTATTTTATTTATAAAAAAAAATACAACCCAACCATACTTGATTATAAATGGCTAATGAGGATGCACATTTGCAAAAAGGATAGCACTAACCTTGATATCATGTTAGAAAATCCAAATCAATAACTTAAGCTGATAGGTAGAGGGAGACTATATGAATATAAAGAATATATAGGATCTGTTGTCAAGTAATATGAGGTAATATTTTAATACACTTTGTTTTTGAATTTCACTCTGTTAAACATTCATTTTGGTGATTTTACTATTCTATCTATTTCTAAAAAAAAAAAAAAAAAGTTCATCAAATTGCCCGACAACATGTTGAGAATTAGCTAACATATATATATAATTTCCAATTTTTTTTACAATTTACAAATTACCATTTTTTTTTTAATCTTTGGCCAACTTTTATTCGCATATTTTACTGCTACATTAAATTTGTTGGTCCTTATATAAATTTACCAATCTTCATTCAAGCAAATCATCAATCATTTACGAACTACTATTGGTTTACAGCTCTTGTTTGGTTTATTTGCCAATTATTTTTTTATATAATTTATCAATTTTTTTATCATTTATCAACTTTTTTTTTCTTTTTTTCTTTTGATGACCCATGGACGATAATATAGATGGTATGACATCCCAGATTTTCAACCCTGTTTTCTACTGAATAAATCGGGCATTTCATTGACATGTTTATAGGGTTGTTCTCAAAGCTGATCACTCTCGAGATAACTAGACTATCTGGGGAAATCATTAAGGATTTTAAGGCAAATAGACTTGAGAATTCGACTAGGAAATCGGCTTCTTGTTCGTGCTCATCTGTCGAGATCATTACGGCACAAATATAAATCGATTTGAGATCAGATATAGGTTGGTTTAAGATGTGTGGCTAATTGTGGGTGACACCACTAAATTGGAAAATTCTTGTCGACCAACACTAGACTAATTTTACTATCGTTTGAGTACCCTATGTCCGTATTTGAATCCTCGAGAATTTCACGACAATCGAGAGTCACCAATGAGTCAAGTGGGTTCATAGTGACTCAAAAAAAAAAACGACCAAGGGTCATTTGCCCTAAAAATTTCTGAAAGTTACCTAGTAGCCTAGGTCACGCTAAAAACGTGCCGAGCGGAAATTAATCACCAATTCGAGTCCGATTTCGGAAATTGAAGATCCCGTCATGTCATAACAAATTCTAGGAGTGTTGACTCAATCTCAGAAGATTTTTCTGACACTCGACACTTTTTGGGAAAAATTCATTGCTTAGTCGTTTTTGTGCAGAAAAAGCTGGTAATTGTTTTTTATAGCAAAATTGGGAAGCATGATGGATAAATGGGTGAGGAAAATTATGAAGATGATCAATGAGGTATCAATTGGATTTATGAGGGCCAATTGAGGTTGAATTGAAGTGAAATAAGTGACCAATTGATGCCCTCTCTTTCAAAATTCGTAGCTCCCCCTTTCCCTAGCATTCTTGGATCATTTGAGAGGTTGTGCGAGGTCTGTTGGTGGTTTAATAACAACCATGGGTTGTTGGCTTGGTGGGCAAGTCTTGGCAAACAATTTGGTGGAAATTGAAGGCATGTGGGCTCCCCCTCCAACCTCAACTCTATCCTCTCTCTCTCTCTCTCTTACCCCAACTGACCAAGCCCCTCTCCTCCCTCTCTCAGCCCATGCGCCACCAGCAAGAAGGAGACATGCAGCCGAAGCAAGCCGCCACCTCCATGACTACTCGCACCGCCACCATTCGCGCACCTCACTGCTCCCGCGTGCTGCCGCGCATGTCTGCCCCTCTTTGCTCAGCCGCGCCGTCTAGCAGCTTCCTCTCGATGTCCCGAGCCTAGCCGGGGCTGTCCTTAGCTGTTTCTTCACCGATAAAGTCTCACCAAGGCCCGGTTTGGCCTATTCTATCTTTCCTGAGCCTCATCGCGCTAAACCAAGCTGTTTTCTCTCCATTTCCAACAGCGACCAACAAGTTAGAAGGTGGGTCTCACGACCACTTCCGAGCTCGTTTTGAGGTGCTTGTGGGCCTCGAACCTTAGGCCCGCTTTGGAGAAAAATGTCATCCGCGACGTTCCCGACGTTTCAGTCCACACGGATTGTTAAATGGGTGGGTTTAGCTCACTACACTCTGCTTAGTTTGCTAATTATTCTTAGGGGTTGATTAGTGTTAATCAAGCATGAGTATGAGGTAGGATTAGTTTAGATCAATTAAATTAGTAGCTTAACGATGCATGTTAGGTGGTTAGATATAGTCATTAGTAAGTAGATATGTGCTAGTATTTATTGAATGGGTCTTGGAAATTTTCCGGGTCCGTCTTGGCTTCCAATTACGCAATACAAGCCTAAGTTGGATTTTTAGTATTTATTTAATTAATTAATTAATTTCCAGAAATTAGACCGGGATGGTCGACTACCAAAATTTTGTGCTGATTACAATGGTGCTTTCTATTTATTTAATTGAGCACTGGTTTGTGAAAATTGAGTGACTTGATGAGTATATGGGGATTTATCCCAAAATTGATCAGTGTCGGTGTTTAATTAGAAATTGATTGTGGGAGGTTATAAGCTGAACCTCAAAAGCCGCCAAAGTGTGGCTATGCCAGTGGGGCTAAGTTTTGCCACCAAATTTGGAGTCGGTCGCGCCAATTGGGCCGTAAAATTGCCACTCAATAGAGGTCGCGCCTGTTAGGCCGTAAATTGCCACTCGATAGGGGTCACGCCTAATAAGGCCGTAATATGCCACCTATTAAAGGTAATTTGCCACCTAAAGATAGGTCGTGTCCTGTGGACCGTAATTTGTAACCAAGAAATTTGATAGACTATGCTCATTGAGCCATGAGTAAGATTTGAGACTGAATAAGTGAGACGACCGGGGAATGGTCGAATTGCCATGTAATCGACTAAGTTGATTGATCGAGATATCGATCCATGTGATGTGATTGGGTGCATATTTGAACTGTGCTAATGTGCATGTGGAATATGAGGCCAAGGTAAGCCCCATGTCTCGTCATGTGCTTAGGCAGCCATAGTGTATTGGTTTACTAATAAGATTTTAGGGAGTAGAACTCGCTGAGACATTGTCTCAGTGGTTATTTTATAACTATTTCATGCCTGTAGATGGCAGCACCTCTACCTCCTCTCATGTGTTCTGGTTTGCCGAAGGAAATCACCGAAGAGAGGTTCCACGCACCAATGCCCGGGCACGCTGAAGGCCTGGAGTACGTATTGGTGAAGTCTATCATCTAGGTGGATGTGGGTAGAACCAAAAGGGTGCCCCATCAGTACCGAGCATGGTATCACTATTATAGTGATGGGTGAAGAGTGGGCCCAATACTGGAGTTTGAGGTGCCTGTGTATGCTTTGGAAGTAGTGTATGGGGAGGGCATTATAGAACCTAGAGGTGGAGAAGTGATCAATCCAATGATTCCCGCCCTTGATGGCCCAAGATCATCTGAGTATCCCATGGTAGGTTCCAGCAGGAACGTGGAAGGAGGAAGGGTCGTTGAGCAGGAGGAGAATCTAGATGAAGAATAAGTGGAGGACTGAAACCCCACTCTTATTTTGCAAACTACAAGTTGTGATCGGATGTATAGTAGATCATACTTGTGAATAGTATTGTATTATATACTATGTGCTTTGTTGTGTATAAAAGTTTGGTTGTGGTTTTTCAGTTGTGAAAAATATAGCCCTACTTTTCTATCTCATTGTTTTATTGTCTGGGATTTTTTTTCTATATGCTTTCACATGTGCACATTAAATGAATGGGTCGGCGATGTGACCTGAGATGTCATTATTTATTAACTAGGTGAGGGATGGGCACGCGTTCGAGGATCGGGGCGTGACATCCTGTTTAAGTGGTATGAGAGCATGGTTTAAGGAATTGGAGTAATAAGGTGCGATGGCCTATGGGATAATGGTAAGATGGTCTTTAAATTCATATTGGTAAAGTTTTTTGTCGTGTATGAATCGTTCATCTTCTAATCTAGTGTCGATTGGGAAGACAAGTGTCAGTATAAGCTAAACCACGAGCGACCAGGAGCCAAGAACTCTTGCTAAAAGGGCCAGTAGGTCTGTGATGCGGTGTAGAGTGCCAATCGGAATCGGTACCCAAGGTAGAGGTAGGGCACCAACTTAGGCCAGTGCCAGTGGAGAAGCACTAACTCATTGGTGCTTGGGTAAAAGCCCCTGGCGATCCCAGATTTGATGGGATCATGCGTATATTAGAAGTTATGGGGAATCGTATGGATCAGCAGGCTTAGAATCAAGCCGCCGCTGTCGAAGCCGTCACTCAAGCCGTTGCTACTGCTGCTATTGCCGCTGCTGTTGAAGCTGCCCCTGCCGCCATACCTGCCATTGCACCTGATACTACACACGTTAAAGGTCCACTAGGAATAGTGGTCGCTGTAAGACCAATTCACATGTTGGTGGAACAATTTTTAAAATTGAATCCACCTTAGTTCACATGGACTGGAGACCCTGAGGCTACTGCTTCATGGGTCCAGAAGTTGGAAAAAGCTTTTGCACTTCTAATGTGCAATGAAACGAAGAAGGTAGTCCTTGAAACTTACCAACTGGAGGAATTCGCAAATACTAGGTGGAAGACTTCTCGAGGAGCAATATTTCCAGAAGGTGTCGCTCTAGAGAGGAACGCCTTTCTAGAGGCCTTCAATGACAAATACTTCTCAGAGACGGCTAGAGAGGTGAACATGTCAGAATTTCAATGTCTTTGCTAGGGCTCCCTAACCATCGATAAATACGAGGCGAAATTCGCTGAACTTTCGTAGTATGCTCCAGAACTGATAGAGAATTTGGCAAATCGAGTGAGAATGTTTAGGGATGGATTCAGGCCAAACTTGAGAAGCATACTGGTCTCTCTGAATCTAAGGACCTATAATGATATTTATGGGAGAGCCTAGAAGATAGAAAAAGATCAGAATGAGAGAGTTGCCTCGCCTGGATCGAGATTTAACTCCCATAGGGACAACATCCACCAAGGAAAGAGGCCTATGCCTGGAAATAGATTCCGGATCCTGCCCAACAGGAAGGGTGGAATCGGAAAGATAGGGTCTAGCCAGAATGGCGTGTATCGCCTGCGTGGAAGGCAACACGGATCCGCCCCATTCCATTCTAAATCGGGTACTTGTTTTGGGTGTGGCCAGCTGGGTCACATAGTCAGGGACTGTCCCAAAAGATAGGGGAGACCACATCAGTTCCCACCACCACCGCAGATGGGACAGATCAGAGGATATGTCCCTCAAAACATGCCACAAGGAGGACAACTAAGACCTCCAGTTCAAGGCATCGTGTATGCAATTACATAGGGTCAGGCTAAAGCTGCGCCTGACATGATCGCAAGTATAGTTCCGTTCAATGAATCGCCAGCTTAGAGATGAATCGAGTAGGCACTGAGCAGGAAGGGCAATGTCCCCAGAGCAATTTTATCAGAGTAGCGCAGTAGAATTTTGGTTAAGTTTATAGAACTTCAGTTGTTGTAATGAAGTCATATAAAGCATAATCAGTGGTTACAGATGTACTTGAATCATTTGCCTATGTATAACTTTGATACCGTATATGAAATGGTTTGACTCGAGGAGCTTTTGTTGTAATGAATTTTTGTTGTAATGTGATATAATTTAATCCATCGAAGGAGGAAAATTTTAAATTTATCAAAAGTCGAGGAGGATCCTCGATTTCCCTAAATCTCGTTGCGAGAGGCAACCTGTTTGTTAGACAGAGGTTGCCTAGGGTTACGTGGCAATTGTCATAGGTAAGACAAATTGAAGAACTGAGGGTTAGGGACATCTCCATAGTCCAAGATTCTATAGATGTGTTGTCATAGGAATTCATGCATATCGGTGCATTACATTGGGGAAACATTAGTTTCGTTTATGAGAAAAGAAAGACGGTTCGTTATGAGTATGCATCGACTATCGTCGACTCGATCGAGTGACAATCAATAACAAGTGTTCATTGTCGAAAATCAATGAAGTGTGTGATCAGTAAAACAAAAAAAAAGGTGTCGATACTTTCAAGGATTGACTTGAGGATAGGTCATTAGTTGAGAATCAAGGAGAAATTTATATCGAAGACAACATTATGAGTTAGAATTTTAGAAGAACTCTGATTGAGATGTCTTGTGTCACCCTGGAAAGACGCATTAAGTTGCAGGTGCACTGAGTCGGAAGTCTGCAGTTGCACTGAGTCGGAAGTCTGCAGTTGCACAGATGGTGATCAAGGAGTGGAATTTACTCGAGAAAGCTCGAGATTCAGTTTTCAAGTTTTAGGTAGGCCACCCTTTGAAATTTTTTTGGCCACCCTCAAAACTAAATCGGAAGTCTAGTATAGGGTTAACACGTTCCAGTTGACATATCGGGATGTTCAGAAAATCTTGCAAGAGGATGCCCGTAAGGGAAAAGTTGACATTCAAATTTTGAAAGATGGAATGTCAAAGTATCGTGAGTGATGATAGGTGTCAAACAGTACGGAACTTAAAAAAAAATACCTCGTTAGGAAAGTCATTGTAGTATTGCAGCATTTGATCAGACGGTACAAAGTAGGTCAGAATCGGCGTCAGCTCGATTAATAGACCTATATAAAGATTGATATCATGAGGGAATGTTGTGTAAGGCTTACCAAGGAGTCAGAAGAGTATTGATTCCATTTGAGGTAGTAGTCGACAAACTGAAAAAGTCAGCTCACCTTATCGTGCTACGGAAAGATCTCGATTTGAGTAGCCATATCGAAGGGTATGTATGTCAGGTTTCGTCTACATGGAGTGTTAGTGACGGATCTAGATCAAATCTAGATCAAATTGGTCCTATTGAAGCTTGCATAGCAGAGTATACATAATTTCAGTCTGTTGAGATGAGGTCAAAGAAAGAAAGATCACAGGCTGAAGGTCAGTTCAGTAGTCAGCGATTGTAGTTGCCGTATCAGAAACAAATCATGGACCGCTCAGAACCATCAGAAAGGTTGTATCGTTGAGCATAGAAGACCCTTAGAGTTCTAAATTTGGTGATTGCATCTTTCTGAAGGTGTCACCAATGAGGGATACCTTCCACTTCAGCAAGGAGGGAAAAACTGGAACCGAAGGACATAGGTCCCTTTGAAATTTTAGATAGAGAATCAAGATCCTAATGTATCGTTTTGCATTATCGCCAAGGTTAGCACAAGTGCATAACGTCTTTCACATGTTTATGTTAAGGACATATGAGCCTGACACGACCCACGTGCTAAATTTTGAAGAATTAGATGTGGACGATAGAGTGTCGTACATGAAAAGCTCGGTTCAGTTTATGAATCAAAAAGATTGGATTTTGTGAACCAAGAAGGTCCCCTTGGTCAAAGTAGTTTGACAACACCACGTGACTGAAGAAGCAACGTGGAAAAGTGAGACTCGATGAGCAACACCCCACCTTTTTGTTTAAGGATTGGTAAAGGTTTAAATTTCAAAAACGAAATTTTTATAAGAGGGGAAGAATTGTGACATCCCTAATTTTCAACCCGGTTTTCTACTAAATAAATCGGACATTTCATTGACGCGCTTATAGGGTTGTTCTCATAACTTATCACTCTCGAGATAACTAAACTATCTTGGGAAACCATTAAGGATTTTAAGGTAAAAAGACTTGAGAATTTGACTAGGAAATCGGCTTCTCAATCGTGCTCATCTGTCGACATCATTACGGCATAGATATAAATCGATTTGAGATCAGATATAGGTTGATTCGATTGAGATGTGTGGCTAATTGTGGGTGACATCACTAAATTGGAAAATTCTCGTCAACCGATACTAGACTAATTTTACTATCGTTTTGGTACTTTGTGTTCGTATTTAAATCATCGAGATTTTCATGACAACCGAGAGTCGACAATGAGTCAAGTGGGCCCATAGCGGTTCAAAGAAAATCAACCATGGGTCATTTGCCCTAAAAATTTATGAAAGTCACCCGGTAACCTAGGTCACACTAAAAATGCGTCGAGTGGAAATTAACCGCCAATTCGAGTCCGATTTCAAAAATTGAAGATCTTGTCGTGTCACAATAAATTCTAAGAGTGTCGAATCAGTCTCAGAAAATTTTTCTAACACCCAAAACTTTTTGGGAAAAAGTCGTCGCCGGGTCATTTTTGTATAGAAAAAGTCGATAATTGTTTTTTATAGCAAAATTGGGAAGCATGATGGATAAATGGGTGAGGAAAATTATCAAGATGATCAATGATGTATCAATTGGATTTATGAGGGCCAATTGAGGTTGAATTGAAGTGAATAAGTGACCAATTGATGCCCTCTCTTTCAAAATTCATAGCGCCCCATTTCCCTAGCATTCTTGGACCATTTGAGAGGTTGTGAGAGGTGTGTTGGTGGCTTAATAACAGCCATGGGTTGTTGGCTTGGTGGGCAAGTCTTGGGAGACAACTTGGTGGAAATTGAAGGCATGTGAGCTCCCCCTCCAACCTCAACTCTATCCTCTCTCTCTCTCTCTCTCTCTTACCCCAACCAACCAAGGCCCTCTCCTCTCTCTCTCAGCCCATGTGCCATCAGCAAGAAGGAGACCAGTAGTTAGAGCAAGCCGCGCCACTGTGACTGCCTGCACTGCCGCCATCCGCACACCTTGCCGCTCCCACACACTGCCGCGTATGTCCGCCCCTCTTCGCTCAGCCGCGCCATCCAGCAACTTCCCCTCACTGCCTCGAGCCTAGCCGAGGCTGTCCTTAGTCGTTTCTTCACCGATAAAACCTCGCCAAGGTCCGGTTTGGCCTATTCTATCTTTCCCGAGCCTCACCGCGCTAAACCGAGCTGTTTTCTCTCCATTTCTAGTAGCGACCAGCAAGTTAGAAAGTGGGTCTCGCAACCACTTCCAAGCCCGTGTTGAGGTGCTTGTGGGCCTCGAACCTTAGGCCCGCTTTGGAGAAAAATGTCCAACGCGACGTTCTCGATGTTTCAATCCAAACAGATTGTTAAACGGGTGAGTTTAGCCCACTAAACCTTGCTTAGTTTGGTAATTATGCTTATGAGTTGATTAGTGTTAATTAATCATGATTAGGAGGTTATATTAGTTTAGATCAATTAAATTAGTGACTTAACGATGCATGTTAGGTGGTTAGACATAGTCATTGGCTAGTAGATATGTGCTAGTATTTATTGAACGGGTTTCGGAAATTTTCCGAGTCCATCTCAACTTCCAATTAGGCGATACGGGCCTAAGTTGGATTTTTAGTATTTGTTTAATTAATTTTCGAATTTATCTAATGAATTAATTATTTTCCAGAAATTAGACCGGGATGGTCGATGACCAAAATTTCGTGCTGATTGCAGTGGTGCTTTCTGTTTATTTAATTGAGCACTGGTTTATGGAAATTGAGTGAGTTGATGAGTATGTGGGGATTTATCCCAAAATTTGATCGGTGTTGGTGTTCAATTAGAAATTGACTGTGGGAGGTTGTAGCTGAACCTCGAAAGCCGCCAAAGTGCGGCTGTGCTAGTGGGGTTAAGTTTTGCCACCGAATTTGGAGTCGGTCATGCCAGTTAGGCCGTAAATTGCCACTCGATAGAGGTCGCGCCCGTTGGGCCGTAAATTGCCACTCGATAAGGGTTACACCTAATAAGGCCGTAATCTGCCACTTATTAAAGGTCACGCCCATTGTGCCTTAATTTGCCACCTAAAGATAGGTCGTGTCCTGTGGACCGTAATTTGTAGCCAAGAAATTGGGTAGACTATGCTTGTTGAGCCGTGAGTAAGATTTGAGATTGAATAAGTGAGACGACTTGGGAATGGTCGGATTGACATGTAATCGACTAAGTCAATTGATTGAGGTATCAATCCGTGTGATATGATTGGGTGCCTATTTGAACTGTGCTAATGTGCAGGTGGAATATGAGGCCGAGGTAAGCCCCATGTCTCGTGATGTGCTTAGGCAGCCATAGTGTATTGGTTTACTAATTGGGTTTTAGAGAATATAACTCACTGAGACGTTGTCTCAGTGGTTATTGTATAACCATTCCAAGCCCATAGATGGCATCACCTCTACCTCCTCCCATGTATTCTAGTTTGCCGAAGGAAATCACCAAAGAGAGGCTCCATGCGCCAATGCCCGGGCACACTGAAGGCCTGGAGTACGTATTGGTGAAGTCCATCATCTAGGTGGATGTGGGTAGAACCAAAAGGGTGCCCCATCAGTACTGAGCATGGTATCGCTATTATAGCGATGGGCAAAGAGTGGGCCCAATACCGGAGTTTGCGGTGCTTGTGTACGCTTTGGAAGTAGTGCATGGGGAGGGCATTACATAACCTAGAGGTGGAGAAGTGATCTATCCAATGATTCCCGTCCTTGATGACCCAAGATCATCTGAGTATCTGATGGTAGGTTCTAGCGGGAAAGTGGAAGGAGGAAGGGTCGTTGAGCAAGAGGAGAATCTAGATGAAGAATGAGTGGAGGACTGAAACCCCACTCTTATTTTGCAAACTACAAGTTGTGATCGGATGTATAGTAGATCATACTTGTGAATAGTATTGTATTATATACTATGTGCTTTGTTGTGTATAAAAGTTTGGTTGTGGTTTTTCAGTTGTGAAAAATATAGCCCTACTTTTCTATCCTATTGTTTTATTGTATGAGGATTTTTTTTTCTATATACTTTCGCATGCGCATATTAAATGAATGGGTTGACAATGCGGCTTGGAACGTCACTATTAATTGACCAGGTGAGGGATGGGCACGTGTTCAAAGATCGGGGCATGATAGACGCCTAGCTACCTAAGGGATCATGAAACATAATGTAATAACCCATTAAATTTACTAAGCTTTTCTTCAGTTACCAACTAGTTTTTTACAAAGTTATTTAAGTGCTCAATTATTCTAATGTGGAAACTTTTCTATTGAGTTAACAGCCCATTAAATTTACCAACTTTTTTTTAGAAATCACCGATTTATATTTCGATAGATACTAACATTTCTCTGACTAAATTATTAACTTTTGCAATACCGACTCTTACTTGAGTTTGTCATCAATGTTTGTTTAGCTTTTTTCTTAATTACCAACTTCTCTTGTCTATGACAAAAGAAAAACTTATCTTATTTTTAACAATTACTATTTAAATTTATCAATTACCATATGAAGGTGTTGACTTTTATTTAAGTGTTTTACCAAATTTTCTCCGATTGAGTTACTATCTTTTGCTTTAGCAACTTTGGTTTATTCTTAAATTTACCTGTCAATTTTTTGCACTTCATTCTCTCTAGCCTCCACACACACCCCAGTAAAATAGAATTTTATACGCTGCAAAATGTTCATACGTGACCGCACCAAAGTTTGATTTCCACTTTAATGACATGAACTGCAATAGTCAAATTTTCCCTATTGAAGGCAATAAATTGAGAAAATATTTGGACCCACCAGCTCGAACGAAGTCCGTAGCAACCTTTCGAAATTGCTCGACAACCTGCGATGCTTCGAATGTGTCCGTAGCTCAAGCTTTTGACGATATGTCGTCGGTCTCGCCAGGCATGAGATTTTTCCACTTCTCCAATTTGAACTAGTTGGTGGATGAGATTGATGTACCTTGACCGGGTCGATAGACTAAACCAAAATTAAAAAATAAAATGTCAATTGGCGATACCTTTGTACTAGCTGAGTTCACTCTCATACAAAGGAAAGCCAAGGAATTGCAAGCCCAAAAAAGCTTGAGTCCATATGATAAATTATATGGAGAAATAAAGTTTCTTACTATCTTTTAAGTAGTGGCCGCAAAGAAATTAGCAAAAACCAATGACAAAAGAAAAAGAGTAAGCAGAAAATCTGAGATTTGAGAATCAATCTGATTTATAACAAGCTAGCATTGGAGGTCAATTTGTAATCCAATTGAGCTGAAATTTTGTAAATGTTTTGTGGCGCACTCTTCTCAAATCTAGATGATTTGATTTTCGTTTGAAGCTCCCTATACAAAGTATTTCGTGGATTAATCAAAATTTGCATTTTTTGGTGAGATTTATCCTTGATCTCTTGTGAAATTTATGCATTTTGCCAAGAATGATGTTCTTGAGGTCTTTGTTGCTATGTACCTCTAGTATTTATTAGAAAAGAACTTTGTTCTCCCGATTTTGTTGATAGGGAAGATTTTTGGGTGAACTTCAATCCCGTGACTTTTAATATCCTCACTCTGAGGAGGTTTTCCATGTAAAAAATCACCTTGTGTTTGCGTGTTTGATATTTATTTTGTTATACTATATCAGATCCTATTAGATTTACACAATAGAGGAGATTATTCTATTCCGTTACGTTAATATGATATTGTTCAGATTGTTACCATTTTCCATCGCTTTAGAGTATAATCATCAACAAAATATCAAGCCCGTAGAATTCAATTGAACCAGCGACTTCATTGAACTGGACAAAGCAACAACTAAATAAAGCCAAAAACAGAATAGCATCTAAGATAAGTAAGCCTCTCCAGACCATACAAACGCACGACGAGCTGGTGCAAAAGGTTTGGTTAGAATATGGAACATTCCTCCTAGGATTCCATTTTCATCAGAATAGAATTCAAATATTGTGGCAGCTGCTATTCGGTAAGCATGAACACGATTATACTTTGAGCAATTGTCAAGCTATAACTCAAGTGCTTTTTCAAATGTTAGAAGGAAAAACAGAAAATGAGAGATTGATTTTACATGTTTAGTTTCTCCCTATATGTCAATTTATTGCCCTTCAATCATTTTTTTTTATTATGAAAACATAAACCACAAATAAAACGTTTATAGGTGTGGTTAGACTCAAACAAATTAAATTATATAGAGGGGAAAATGAAATCTTATATTTTTTTTTCTAATTAGAAATTAGGAATTTTGTTACCAGTGTGCAATTTAGGTCTCACATTTACGTGCTGGAAACTTGGAAGACTATGGTTTTAAAATTCAAATACACATGTCGCTCATCAAACTATGAATATATAACTATCTTTTTACACTAGCGGTTGACCTAATAAGAATTATAAAGAAAAAAATTATCATCTAATTCCTAACTACTAGAGCAATAGATTCATCTTATTCTTCTTAGCGGTCCTTTTTTTTTGTCCATTTTGAGTATTTTACGAAGGTAGGGACCGCGGCAAGGTTTTCAGGCCCAAAATATTGGGGAAAATATCATCCTCACTTTGATTCTTTTGAAAATTTGAGGACACAATTTCACCTCATAAAGTATATAATTTCTTGTGCTTTTCCACTTTAAATTTTTTAATTCATTTTTTAATTTTTACCTCATAAAATATCTTCCTAACTTTCGGCAGAAGATGGAGCCACCCTCGATTTGAACTGCATCCACCACTTTCTTCCATGCTTCCACTTGTTCCTCGGTGTCGCGACCCTCCCAAAGGTGAATTACCTAAAGAAGGCTAATGGATTACTAAGTCTGAAGACTTGGCATGGACCCTCCAAAGTCTTACCAATCGCAACTTGATGTTAAGAAATTAATCTATTTAAACATGCAATTATATTCAATTTGGAACCGCCACTAACCAATTAGGGTTGGTTAGAAACCCAAGTAAAGTATGGGAGAATACTTTACTTTTGCGAACCAGAGATTCAGTAGGTCCGGGGACATAATTATGCTAGATTAGTCTAACGCCCTTTCGGTACCTTTTATTTTAATTTCAAAAATATTTTGCAGGCAATGTTGATTAATTTTAACTTAAGCTACTAACATGCAAATGGTGGTCATGCGGGTGCACAATTAATAAAATAACATTCAATAAAAAATGCTAATAAAAATGCATGCCCTAAACATGAATTCTAAATGACAGGACACCTAATTTTTTCTTTTTCTTTTAAAAATGTTAATTATATGCAATCTTGATCTAAATTTAATATGCATGGATTTTACTTTAATGATATATGAAATGCAATTCATATGACATAACTTGAACTATCACTATATATATGCAATCTAATTTATATAATCCTAAATATGCATGTGTTTCATGATATGGGATGAATGACATAATAATTCTATATGCATGTTCTTTTTGTGATTTTTTTTTTATGATTTTTTTTTAATGTATGCAACCTACCCTAAACAATGATGACATAAAATGGGATTAATTATGAACTAACATATTAACTAACCAAATAAATGACCTTTGTGTTTTTTTTTTAAATTACTTAATAATTCTCATTAAAACAACATAATGATGCAATACTAACCAGACCTGCAGCAAAACAGGGGAGGCAGCAGGTGGCCTTGTTCAGGAGTGCAGCAGCGAGCAGAGGGACAAACTCAGCAGCAGGGGGGTCACAACGGGCTTCGGTGAAGTTGCTGGTGTTGCGATCTGCAGCAGCGGGGAGCGTCGGGGTTTCTGTGCTACGGGCTGAGAGACAGCAGCGCGGGAACAGCAGTAGCGGTCGTCAGGGGAGCTCGGAACAAAACAGGAGTGGCTTAGGCGTTGAGTCACGCGGGTGAGGAGGAGCCAGCGGTCGGTTGCAGACGCGGGCAGCGAACGTGGAGCCGGCGATCGGGGGCCGCGAGCAACGAACGTGGAAGGCCAGGGGTCACAGCTGCTGGCGTCAGGTCGCACGGCGGAACAGGAGCGGCGGTGCTGGTGCGGTGGGCCGCGGAGCGCTTCGTGGGTCCGAACGGTGGTGCGGCTGCAGGTGGAGCAGAGAGTAGATCTCCGGTGAAGCTAGGTAATGCTGATGCGGCGAGACAGAGCAGGGAACCGGCGACTGGGGGGCGTCGGCGCAGAAGAAACGCCGGTGCGGTGGCAGGCATGGAATCGGTGACTGTGGAGGCGTCACTGGCGACGATCGGCTCGGGCTTGCTGCTACGGCTGTGTTCAAACGATGGTGGTACGGCAGCGGACGAGCGGCAACGCCATGTAGAGTAGAAGCGGATGATTGGCCGCGCAGATGCGGATGGGGGGAAGAAGGTGAACAGTAGGGGTCTTGTCAACTTTTTTCTTTGTTTTTCTTTCTCTTTTCTTTCCCAATGACCGGTCACTTTCTCGCTTTCTCCCCTTTCTCTTTTGACTTTTCTTCTTTTGTTTTTTTGTTTTTCTCTCGACAAAGAGAAGTCGCCCCCCTTTGGTTCCGAAACCTCGCCCTTTATTTATAGAAGAAGGCTTTATTTATAGAAGAAGGCTCAAAGTTGTTGTTGCGAGTGAGATATTCACTCAACAACTCCAACAATAAAAAGGCTCCAAAATCAAATAAAAACTGAATCTTTTTTTGAATTTTGAAATGAAAATATATTTTCAACAAAAAATTTCCAAAACCGAAATTTTATTTTATTTATTATTTTCTAAAATATTAGGTGTCAACACTCGGTATAACAAACATGCCCATGGGAAAACCTATGTTCATTTATCATGAATTCTATAATAAGTTTAAGGAAAGAAACAATCTCAAAAGAGCGAAAAAAGAAAAAGAAAGGAAAAGATAAAGAAAAACATGCTGTTAAGTCTACAAAGTGAGACTGGGTCCAAGGACAATGTGCTTATATTCTGACCAAAGATTCATCTTGAATGATAACATGAAATCTAAAGCTATATAGATGTTTCCTGTAGTTTTGGAGATGGTACATTATGCAACTCTCTCTCATAAATGAAACTCGATTGAATTATCAACACATTTATGAAATTACCCGGCCCCCGTCTCGGAAACCACAGTGCCTTCAATGATGAGAAGGCAGAGTCATCCTCTGCCCATACCACTCCACCATAGCCGGTTGCGGAGTGCCATTTAAGGCTCTGCGTCTTGTCATCGTCGCAAGCACCACCCTGCACCACCGCAGCAAAAGAGTCGCCACTCAGCTAACGACACCAGTATGGCATGACTGCATGGTTCATCCCAACGATCGCTATTACTTCATTTATGTTTACAGTTTTAGCTATTATGTCTATAAGTCAGATGTACCAAAAATTTAATATCGCGATGGCTTCTCTACAGTGTCACCAAGCAAGCCAAATCGAATCACGAGAAGGGAATTTGCACACATTTAGGATAAATTTATTCGATATTCTAAAGAATTTTATTAGATACATGTGTAGAGATTGGTTTATCAAAAGTCGATTTACAAAATGGCATGATATAGTCTTGTTGGACGCTTGAATAGAACTTGCTTACTTATTATCCATTTATTAGCGTTCGAATTTTGAAGCATAATTCCAGTCAAGATTTCAAACTAGATTTAAGCCTAAACCTTTGCGAGAAATTTTAATGTAATCCTTTCGATTAATTTCACTAGAAATGGCTAACATGGCAATTCAGTTATCATCAGTTGTCCTACGTGACACATTAACATGCTAGAGATTTCTAGCAAAAATTGACTGAAATGACTATATAAAATTTCTTGCAAATATTTAGGACTAAATTACAAAATTGAAGAGTATGAATGAATTGGTATATTTACAATAGGTTTAGGACTGATTAGATAATTTTCCATAATTGTATATATATATAACACCAATTTGGATGCCTGATTGGAGAAAATTTTCTCAGATCAAAGATAAGGAAAAAAACAATTTCAAAGAAATTAATGAATACAGATGTACACTTTTTGTATAGAATGGACATTCTCTCTCTAGATTTTTAGACTTTATACTATTTTTCTTTTTAAAGTGTAAATAACAAAATAAATGTCCTCATTTGATTCAACAATTTTCACCAATTCAAGCATCCATAAGATACACCAAGTACTTTTACCCCTCATTTAAAAGCTTAATGCAGATCTAGGACCCTCAAGAACATACTTTTGTCATGTGAGACTCCTTATCATTATTTTCTTGGTTAAGAAAGGGATAGTCCGTTTATCCAACAACAAGGTCATGAGTGTAAAACATCTCTCGAATGCACTCATTTAATGGTGCATTAATATTGAACCTATATACTAAATCATGACTAGAAATGAAAGTTTGACTGTATGATATCAAATCTGCATCACCATCGGTCACGGCCTTCATCCCTAGTCCTCGAGTGAACTCGCTGGCTAACATAAATGTACCTTGATGAGCATTTCTTACAATTTGGCTTCTTCATCTTCTGTACTAGTTTGTTCAAGAGATGGCATGACTCGCGGTTGAATTACATGGAGATAAGCAAGTTTTAATCCCACATCAGCCTCGAATGTGTTGAGTTGTTTGATCACCATGAGTCCTAGATTAAGTGGATCAGAATCCATGGCATCGACATAATTGGACACAGGCGAAAATCCTAACTGAAGTCGATCACCGCCAATAGTTGCAACTACCGCTCGAATGATCTCCATCGAGTATCTGCACCAATTTTCAACTAAATCACCGTATTCATCCGTTCTATCGTTGACTGCATCCTTCAGGAATCGATCAATGAGATAGCCATGTGCTGCATGGAGCTCGATCCCATCGAAACCCAACGTTTGTCCAACTATAATGTCAGAAGAACACTGTAGGACCGACTCTTAAAATGTTTGAACCATCATTGCCATTCACTCGATCTGCGTAGGTCAGGGCCACGCAAAAAATTTCCATGGATGGACTAGGCAATGCCTAGTAGGTATAGGGTCACATAAGGTCGTTTGAGAGTTAAGTGGATCTATAAAAATGATCATTGCAATGCGTCCAGTGCATGTCGTCTTTAGGGTACCTAACATTAATATAGCTGTTAATTGTAATCTTACATCACTTCATTACGTGATTGTAATGCGCCTTATACATAGATAGTCTCAATAGAATCAGCAGGTTTATTGAGCCATATAATCAATCTTGAGTATGAGACAGAATTCTCTTTTCGCTTTTAAGTGCACCAAGTCACTTTCGTAACGTAAATCTTCACTTCCATTGTCAGGTCACTATCTTGTAACCGTTTGACTCTGTTCAATACAATTTTTATTTGAATTCCATTCAGTGCACGTGAACGGCAAAATTACATAAGTGGAAATGTTTTCAATGTCAACTCTTATCAAAATTAAAATGGAAAACAGCTTAGGATAGTAAATTAAGACACGAAATCTCGTAGTCTAACCTGCTCGTATGGAGCTGATTGCTGCCTGACGAAACTGCTCGACAACCTTCGGAATTTCAGATGTTTCCAAGGCTCGACGCTTGGAGAAATTTTCCTGGGTTCCATCAAGCATGAATACTTTCCAATTCTCCAATATGGACCGGTTGGTTGACGGAATTGGCGCACCCTCACCAGGCTGCTAGACTAATAAACTAGAAATAAATTATGATTAAGCAATAGCATAACTCTATTTCACGAGATAACAACATAGTAAGATGGATCAATCGAGATTGAAATTTAGTATATAGTGAAAAGTTAAAGTAATTATTTTTATGGGATGCCTGACCCGCATGCCATAATTGACATAAAATTTAGACCACCCTTGGCATAAACAGCATCGACCACATTCTTCCATGCATCGATTTGTTCTTCAGTGTAAATTCCAGGAACATGTAGAAACCGAAATTCATTTGGCATTAAAATAGCTCAAGCATCCAATGTGCTTTTAGACTACACCAAAATGATAAACAGAGTCTAAGGAGTAATATACAGTCAAGAAAATATAATTTATTCATGTAAGTAGTTATTGGATAGTTCATTAGATCTTAAACTGAAAGTGCGTTAGAACCAAACTGAACCAATCAACCTGTTCATCGTCATTTGGCTCTATTCCAAACTCACACAATAAATTGATTTAGTATCAATTTTTCTCACAGAAGACTACAAAAGAGTCATATGTCATGTCATAAGTGTATATATACGTAGTAAAATAACCGTTTACAATATGTGATTTAATTGAAAATAAAGGATTTTTTAAAGTACCCGATTCCCTCTTGAGAGATGGCAGTGGTTTCATTGACGTTGTTACAGATAATTAGGGATTTTTTTTAAAAAATAATTTCCATTAATTATGTTGATTATCTGTATCTCTCAAGATTGTACATACATCGCACATATATTCTGCATATCTTGATGGAGATATTATCTTAGAATAGTTATTTAATAAAGCTTATAATTAAGCTGATGTCTTCTTCATTAATATGTACGTACGTACGTACGTATGTATGTATGAATGTATGCATGTATATATGTATGTCTATATCAAAGTATACACAAACTTTATGTGCCTTTCTATCAATGCGGAGTATGAACCACACTCCAATAGACTCGACAAAAAAAATACTTTACACTGAAAGTCATTCTTCGGACTTTTATAAAAGGAGATGGGTCTTATGGTGACTGTAGATAGGAAGTATCATGGAAACACAAGGGAACCGATGAACGTGCTTTAACGGGATTTAACCATCGTCAAAGAACACAAAACTCTACTGAAATTTAATCGATGAGAAAGTACATGTGAATAAATATACATTGTTGGAACTTAATCAACGATGTGGATGTAAGAGTTACGACTCCAACTACAATTGACATATTCATTGAAACTTAATCTACAATGAGATATTTGAGAACTACAATTACAGTACTAGAATTGAAAGGAAATTAAATGATAATGAGATATGTTTGTTGGTGTAGGGTTTTACAAAGAGTACAATATGACTATTTAAAACCTACAATCGATAGTTACAAATGGAGTTACATACCATTAGCAAAAAAGAAATAACGTCCTAATGGCGGTAACAAGAAGTTATATTATCCACTAACTCGTATTTTTTAGGACACTTAATTATGAGAAATCACAACCATCCTAAAATAGCAGCAATAGAAATAACCACCCAAATAGTTATCCTCATGTCAATTGCCTGTTGCAAAATTTAATAACATTGTCGATCAACTTCAAAGTTCTTGTGATAAATTTCACATTGTGTATTATCTATGACTTCACCGGTGAGTTATCGATTTTCTTCGAGTTACTGATGATTTTATCCATAAATAATCACAATTGCTCTCTTCGAATAAGTCCATCACTTATCAATAATAACCAAAAGTTGGTCATTTTTATTTTTTCATGTAAACAATCTTCTAACACTTTCCGTATCTGTACGCGGGCCTAAACACATGAATTGCAGGATGCAAACATCACTACATGAAAAGTGAAGGCGACAACACATCTACAGAAACAGATAGATAACATTGCAGGAAGGAATTGACCAGACTTGCACGAAATACTTTTACCCCACATTTAGACAGTCAATACAAATCTAGTTCTCTCAAGAACAAACTTTTGTCATGTCAGAGTCCTCGTCATTACTTTCTTGGTCAAGGAAAGGATAGTCTGTGTATCCAACAACAGGGTCATGAGTATAAAACGTCTCCCGGACGTACTCATTTAATGGTGCGTTGATCTTGAACCTATATACTAAGTCGGGATTAGCAATGAAAATTCGACCATATGCTATCAAATCCGCATCTCTGTCAGCTATAGCTGTCATCCCTAGCTCTCGAGTGAACCCACCGGCTGACATAAATGTACCTTGATAAGCTCTTCTCAGAGTCAGCATTAACTTGGCTTCTTCATGTTCAGTACCAATTTGTTCAGGAGATGGCATAAATCGAGGTCGAGTTACATGGAGATAACCAAGTTCTGTTCCCATATCAGCTTGGAATATGTTAAGTTGTCTGATCACTGCGAGTCCTAGGTTGAGTGGATCAGAATCCATGGCATCGACATAATTGATCACAGGTGAAATTCTAACTGCAACGCGATCACTGCCGATAGCTGCAACTACCACTCGGACAATTTCCATCAAGAATCTGCACCTATTTTCAATTGAACCACCATATTCATCTGTTCTATTGTTGATTCCATCCTTCAGAAATTGATCAATGAGATAGCCATGTGCCGCATGGAGCTCGATCCCATCGAAACCTAACGTTTGTCGAACATTGATGTCAAATGAATGCCATGTTACTAACTTATAAACTGTTAGAACATTATGATTCCCATATATCCATATAGGTCAAGACCACATATATAACTCTTTAATGGATTAGGCAATGCCTAATAAATAAACTCATCAAACAGGTAGGTCAAGTTAGATAAAAAAAAAATAGTCCGACTCAAATTGACCCAATTAATTAACACATTTTCATGCAATATAAATCTAGTGGCCTATACTCAATCCAACCCACACTCAGTTTGACCCACACCTAACTTGATCCATTTTACTAAAACTCTTCCATAGTTAACTCAATCTAGGACTACTCAAACCCAAACTAAAGTGCGAGCAAGGAGTGAACTAGCAGAAGACTGAGTGAGAACAAAGAGAGTGAAGAAAGAGTCATAGAAGTGGGTTAGGTATAAGTAAGTTGTGAACTCATTAACATACATATTATTTTGAGTTTTACTATTCTAAACTCATTTATGACCCATTTACTAGATATAACTAACTCATATAACAATTTAACTATCAAATATAGTTTAAAAAGTGAATTTATAACCCATTTTGCATGTCTACTCATAGGCACATGGTTGCAAACGGGTTGGTTGGGAGCTATGAGTATCTATAATGTGTGGAGTACACTTCGGCTTGAGGGTACTTAACATTAATATTTGGATATAGATAATTATTGAAAATGTAAATATCTTTTATTAATTAATTATTTTAAACAATACAGGCAATCATTTTGAAAAATATAATTTTCAAATCATTCATTTTTCATCAAACAAACAGAGCCTAGGTATAATCTCACATCAGTTGACTACATGGTTATAATGTGCCTTATATTCATGTGATCCTCTCCATCCAAACATATAAACTTTTAGGCTGGACATTTCTTGCAATAGAATCTCAATCATCCACTTGTTTATTGAGTGACATATTCAACTTTTAACTACGAGACGAATTCCTTTTTTTTTCCGTCCCTAAGTGCAACAAGTCACTTTTTTTGACGAAATTTTCACTTCGATTTATCTAAGTCAATTTTCTTGTCACCATTTGACTCTTCCCAATGTAATTTCTATATGAATCCTTGCTCCATCCAGTTAAACGAGAAAGATTAGATAAGCTGAAAATTTCGCATAACATGTGTCACAAATTTAAAATAAGTGAATCAAGACTAGAAATCTCGTAGCCTAACCTGCTCGGATGGAGTTGGTTGCTGCCTGACGAAATTGCTCGACAACCTTCGGAATTTCACATGTTTCCAAGGCTCGAGGTTTGGAGAAATTGTTTTTGGTTCCATCAGGCATGAGTATTTTCCAGTTCTCCGATATGGACCGGTTGGTTGACGAAATTGGTGCACCCTCACCAGGCTGATATACTAATAAACTATAAATAGATTAGAATAAAACAATAGTAACTCTAATTATAAGATACCGACGAAGGGAAAGTATCAATCAAGAGAGAATATATATATATATAGAGTAAGAAATCAAAGAAATTACTTTTGTGGGATGCCCGACCAGCGTGCCACAATTGACAGAAAATTAGGCCACCCTTGGCATGAACAGCATCCACCACTTTCTTCCAAGCTTCGATCTGTTCTTCGGTGTAAATTCCAGGAACATGTGGAAACCTAAATCCAATATATTTTTTAGACTAAACCAAAATCATAAACTGAGTCTAAGGAGTAATATACAGTAAATCTATATTTTTCACTTCAAGAAAATATAGTTTGTTCAGTCAATTTATTATTGGATAGTTAATTTGATCTTAAACTGAAACTGGATTGGACCAAACCCACCCAATCAACCTGTAACTCTTTAAGATCCAGTTGAATGTCAAGCCATATAGAGAAGGAGAAAATCATGAGCGAGCGTCACATGTCATGTCATCAATTTATGTATACGCAGTGAAATAACCGACCCCAATCTGAAATTTAATTGAGAAAAAAGAGTATAGACATGAAAAGTACCCAATTCCCTCTTGAGCGATGGGTGTGGCTTCACTGATGAGAAGACCTCCCTCCGTTGACCGCTGTCTGTAGTACTCAGCCAGCGCCGGCTGTGGCACTCCGTTCAAGGCTCGGCATCTGGTCAGAGGCGCGAGCACCACCCTGCGCCGCAATGCCAAACTCGACTCGGTTTCATCTCACACGACCCCTTAAGAATTGAAAATGGAGAGCAAGAGCAACTAGTATCAGAGGTAGAGTACCAATACCCACCTGTGTGAGAGGTTGAATTTGCCCATCTTGTGTGGACTGAAGAGGTCCGTCATCGCTGTTTCTGGTTCGGAAAGCCAGACGAAGAGAACGAAAAATCAGAGAGAATCAGGTTTATGAAAGTCAACGGCGCGGTCGATTGCTCTGTTTATATAGGCAATGAAGAGCCTCGCCTTCGGAAGCTCCTAGTATTGATACCGACACAATCAAATAAGTTTCTTAAAAAACAAATGACGGGGAAATTTCATAAGAATCCCTGGAGTGAGTACTTTTTTAGGATTAATACCCTGAAAAATCCCAAACTAGTACACATGTGACAAATTTACCCTAAATTATTTTTTTTATCATGGAAAACCCCAAACTGGTACACTTGTGACAAATTTACCCCGATCGACCATAAAAAACCCTAAACTTGTATATTTATGACAAATTTACCCCAAACTAATTTATTCGACCGCAAAAAACCTTAAACTGGTAAATTTGTGACAAATATACCCTCCACTAAATTTGATTAATACCACAAAAAAATTATAAAAACTGTAAACTGTGATAAACGGAGTGTAAAATTCCAAAATGATATACTAATCAACTGTCACGTGTAATTTAACTTAATAATTTAATTGTAAAATTTAACGAAAACTAACAGAGGGTAAATTTGTCACAAGTATACAAGTTTGGGGTAAATTTGTCAAATGTATACCAGTTTGGGGTTTTTGGTAGTCAAAAAAATAATTTGAAGTAAATTTGTCACAAATATATTAGTTTGCGGTTTTTCAGGGTATTAACCCATTTTTTTAAGATACATTCAAACTGGGTGGGATTTATCTTGAAGTACCCTAAATTTGTGATTTTGTTTCAATTGACACCTTATCTCATTGGGAATACAAATCTTCACCGTACGACAATCACGTGCATGTCATTTGTCATATTTCGCACCATGAGCAAGGACGATAGGGACCAGCACCACTTGTAACGACGAAATGTTGTAATTACAATACAATTCGCGCGTATCAATTTGCACGTAAGGAGAAAATATGGAGACGTATCCTCTCGAACAAGCTAAGCAACGCCCAAAAAGATACTTTTTCTCATACAATCACTACCATCGACCGCACATTCCATGACTTGCGACCACCTTGTGACATGTTTCTTCAACAAGTTTCAACTGCCTTCGTTTTAGACAAAGGAAGTATTGGAATTGAGTTTAGTTTGTTTGGGAAATTTGAGGATTGGGGTTTAGTTTAATCGGGAAATTTGGGGATTTTTCGTATCTTTCGATCAAAAAAAAAAAAAAAAACGCATGTGAAGCGCATGCACTCAAACCGGACAATAATGCCCCTGTCTACGGCGCAAGAGACGGCACATGTCACGCATGTGGTCATCATCAAGCAAAAAATTGTGGCGCCGGCGGAATATGGGGTCAATTGAGATGGAGCCACCAACTTCGTGGGGGCACTTTGAGATAAACCTCATTTTCGGGGTATTCTAAGAAAAATGTCCCACTTCAGGAGGGATTTTTGGGAAATTTTTTCACAAATGAGTGCATGCATTGGTCAAAGTAAATAACAAATGGGATTGGTGCTCAAGAAAGACTTTCTTTGATGTCCGTCTCATACTCATCCAACAAGGACTCCGGATTCATTAGCCTTTCTTTGTCATTGTTAATCAGTCATGCCGCCCGTGGCACTTCAATGTCCCCGCATTTTTCGTCATGTCGACTTTTTTACATTTAACTTTTCTTAAAAAGCTGCTTAATCAATCTAACTTTTTTAAACATATAGAATCCTTGTTCGGCCCTCTTAATCTAAATCTCGTCTCCGCCATGTGCGTTGGCCAACTAAAAAATAAATGTTTCCCTTCATATTCAATTCACACCTGACATTAACCTCTTAAATTATTGCTTAAAATAAAACTCAGCGAAAGATTTCAAACCGGGGCCATCTTCAGCCGGCTCGGGAGGCATTGGCATATGTTCTACTTGTATAGAACGTGACAATTATGGGTTCTCTCTTGGATCTTCTCGTCATCGTGTCGTTAACCCAATTTTACTCCATCATCTTTCGAGGTTTGTTTTTTTATACAAAAGTTGGCGTCCGAGTCATGTAATGTAAGAGGCACGAGAAGTTCGAATTGGCATTGTAGCTACCATGATGGATCTGAGGATCGTCTCATACGGCAAGGGGCGATTCCCCACATTGCTTAATAGAATTGTATTCCCCCAGGACGAAATTATGAACTAATGATGATTTTCATTTTCGCTGAAAGCCCGTGCCATTACATTTATTTGCTTTTGAGACAGACATGCGCTTGTTGTTCTGCATTATAGAAAGATTATTTGTTAACGAATTATTAATTAGCCATTTGCGTGAAAAACAATTGTGGGTGTTAAAGTGACACTTCCCTCGTTTTACCTTAGTTCTCTTTTAGCCGTTCTTTTATGCTTATAGCAAAAGCTAAAGCTACGTAAAGGTTAATGTACGTAACCACCAACCCGATCTTGAGATATAGATATCTCTCGATTGTAAGTATTTAATGGTGCGTCAATCTGAAAAACGATGGATCAAGTTGTGATGAAGTAGTCAAATTTATGGTGCTCATCTCTTAAAACACATGCTATCATCATCACCGCCCGCAACGGTGCAGCTGGCTTGGGCTCTCTGCCCCTCGTGAAGGGGAGGAGTTCGAATTCCAGAGGCATCGTTAGAGATTCTTACCTGGAGTACTGTGGTGGTGGATTCTACAATCGCTCTCTCAGGGTTCGCTCGCCGGTTGTCGGCTTACGGGATTCCCTAGGTTACCAAAAAAAAAAAAAAAACACACACATGCTCTATAATGTCGGAATTAACAAATAAAAACGTGTCACCTGCAGTCGCTCCCCAAGGGTTTGCTCACCAGTTGTCGGCTTACGGGATTCCCTGGGTTACCAAAAAAAAAAATACATGCTATCATCTATAATGTCAAAATTAACAAATGAAAACGTGTCACGATTTGTCAACCTTTCACCTAATATTTTTTTAGTATTATTCGGGTCGACTATTAATGTTCCCATTGGATGTCATTTTAGATTTTTGACCTAACATTATCTTATAAAATAGAAGCTTAACTATAACATTGGAGACAGGAGAGAGAAAACCTAGTACCTAAAACATAATTGATGGGCTCAAAGGCGTCTATTTTAAACACTCTCAATATAAAAAGAGAAGAAATAGAATAACATTTTCGAAGGAAGGAATATATTTAATTTAGGACAATGAAACAATGTGTCCCGTGAATGGACTCAATCATTGGATTGGAATGAATAGTTAATCTTCCAATTGACATATTTGTTTAAAAAGTTGACTTTTATTAAAAAAGAAATTTCGAAATTGTTTAATCGCAACTTTTCTAGTGTTTAACCAAGTATGACATAATTAGGACTATCCAGTGCTGAACGTTTGCTTGAACTCTTTTTATATGAACCTTTTTTTGCCACATTGACATTGCAAACTCTCTAACAACCCAGAGGGCTGCCAGCTTCTTACCGGCAAAAAAAGAAAGAAAAGAACAGTGATTTCTACCATAAATGAATATATTATTCTATGAATTTTTAATAGTATATCAATAAATACGAACACGTACAATACAAGAGAGGATTATAATTTGTTGAACAAGAAGGAAATATAATTACTCAGCAGACTCTATGTAATTGATTCGATAATGTACAAATCATGTACCCTATTATCAAGGCCATTAAGGTATATGCAATGAGCAAGTTGTCTTGTTTATTCGGTCCTCCTTAGTGCTTAAGTTGTACACTGTAATCCAAAGTTCCCAGGAGTTCGAACATACCAATAGCATTTTCATTAACTACTGTGTCATTTCCCCATTTTCCTGGTCAAGAAATGGGTAACTATGTAACCAACAATTGGATCTCGAGTATAAAATGTCTCTCTGTTGTAACTATTTAATGGTGCATTAACCTTAAATCAATGGACCAAATCAAGGTTATAGATGAAGATCCAACCATACGATATCAAGCCCATGTCTCCATCGGTCAAACCCTTCATCCCGACCTCTCGCATGAAACCGCCGCTCGACATGAAAATTCCTTGATAAGCTCTCCTCCAAGTTCTCATCACTCAAGCTTCTTTGTCCTCCTCTTCTTCACCGTAATTTTTCATGCCATTGGCTGTGTACGAGGTTGAGTCACGTGGAGATAGGTGGGTTTGGAGCCTCTCTCGTTCTAAATCTTGTTCAGTCTCTCGATGACCACGAGGCCTAGATTGAGTGGTTCAAAATCCATGGCATCTACATGGCCGATTGCCAGTGAGATTCTAACTCCCATTCCATCAGTGCCAATTTCTCTACCCACCACTTTGACAATCTCCATCAAGAATCTATACCTATTCTTAATTGATCCTCCAAGTTCATCTATTCTATCATTGATCAAGTCCTTTAAGAATTGATCATTAAGGTAGTCATCTGCTCCATGGATCTCAACACCATCGAGACCTAAATTCAAAATTGCTTTTATTATCAATACTTATGCACAACAAGCGAAGTAAATAAAACTAATTTTAGTATCCACCATGTTATGATTATCGTTCATGGACTAACTTGCCTGAATGGTATTTTCAATTGCTCAGCGATATTGCTCAATAATCTGCCATACTTCATGTGTTTGGAGGGCTCTTGGTTTGTGTGAAACATGAAGAGTCCTATCGGGCATGAAATTTTTTAATTTATTAGAAATAGATTGATTTGTCGATGAAATTGGAGCGCGTCCATCAGGTTTTAAAACTTATACAATCACCATTATACCAATTGTTGTTAGAAACTAAGTACAGAAGGTGAAACTTAATAAGTTAACATTGCCAAATAAAATATAAAAAACAGTATAATAGCAAAAACGAATTCGGACCTGGGGAGGTCTTTAAACTGCTTCATTTATCGGAGTCAATCCCAAATGTAAAATGGGATAATGATAAACCGCCGGAGACAATTTAACCGAACTTGGTAAAACCCTCCGGGCCTAATTCCCGTGATGAAGCCGTCTGGCATTGCCTAGAACATGGGTAGGGTCCGGACCGCTTTACAGGAAAATGAAGGCAGCTGGTTGGACCTGAGCAGGTCTTTAAACCGCTGAGTCAACCCCAAACGTAAAATGGGGTAATGATAAACCGCCGGGGGCAATTTAACCAAACTTGGTAAAACCCCCCGGGCCTGATTCCCGCGATGAAGCCGTCTGGAATGCCCAATCCAAGCAGTGCAGGTCATGATTATGTGATTTATGGTGGAGCTACAGAGATGTTTTGTGGGTTGGTTTGAGAAAATGAATTTAGTACCACGGTTGGAAGCGCGACCAACGTGCCAAAGTTGACAGAAGCTGATGCCGCCCTTGGAATGAACAGCATCCACCACGTTCTTCCATGCTTCGACTTACTCTTCCGTATAAATCCCAGGAATACCTGGAAGCCTGGTTATTCTCAAAGTTAAAGATCCTCCTATGATCCAAAGCGAAGTTCATAGTTTGCTGTACAACGGTAGGTATGCAATTTCAATTCCTTCCGGCGCGATATACAGAAGATAGCTCTATCTTGGGACAAGAGGACGTACTCGGCGGCAGTGTCAGAGATGAGGGTGCCTTAGGTAATGAGAAAACCATCCTTGGTCATTTTTTGCGTGTGGTACTCCACATGCGCCGGCAACGGACTCTCATTGATCGCTCTGCATCTCACTATGGGCGCCAGAACTACCCATTTGGGACGGAGTGAAGTGGCTCACGGCCATTTCGAGCGTAGCTTTGAACTCTGTTAAGAATGAACAATAAAGTTTGAAGATGGTGTGACTTGAGGTTGTGCTATATAGCTCGTCGGTCTATATAGTTTGTTGGTGCCATTCAAGCATTGCAGCAAAAACTGGGAAAGAGTTGGCGTAATTCAGTGTCGAGAGTACTAAGGTTTGATTTTCATATGACTTTTGGCGCAAAGTCATCGCATATTGGGAAGGTCGAATCGCTCCCCCAAGCGTTTCCTTATTTTCTTTCTTTTTGCCCAACGGTGTTCCTTCGTTGATCGGCAACATTTCATCAACCGCTACGAATTTGGCCGGCGGTTGGTCACATAGAGCAATCAGTCAATGCTTCCTGGCCGAAAATTGTAATATTAATAAATACTAACATGTTGCGTTATATCATTCATAATAGTATAGCTTGTTCTGGTTGTGTTTTGGACCTTAGATTGGTTTTTTTTTGTTGGAATTGTGCTAAGATGTAGGTATATTGGCATGTCTAGGTGTAGTTATAGGTTGCGGTGCGATCGTTGTTATGATTAACAATGGTTTCCACCGCATGTGGTTGTCTCTTTTTGGTTAGTAGATAACTTTAGTTTGCATCTTATATTCTGCCCTCAACTTATTTGGCTCATTCCTAATCAACCTCACTTGGCTCCCAATTTCTTATAGCATTCTACCTGAGGACTTCTCTAATTCCTTAGCATTATTAATTTCATTTCGAAATTGAAGACATGATTCTCATGTTGACTTCAGCATTGAACTCAGGGTGCTTATGCTAATTTTGGCTTCTCATATTCAAGAAGACATTATCAACTAGAACATGTATATACTCACTTTGTCTCTGACCTCTCTATTGCTCTCCATTCAACCATAACCATTGACAATTATTTCTTATATTTCTTATGTATAAGTTATCTAGATCTATAATGGCAAATTGATCTTCTTCAACAATCGTATCATCAAGCATTCCATAGTTCACTTCTTCACATCCCTCACTTGGTGCAAAATGGAAGAGGAAACAATGCACATATGTTTCAATGCAATATACAACAAAATATAACATTGGAAAAAACTAAACAAAAAACAGTAAAAAGGCCCAATAATAGAGGGACCACAACAATACCACTTTTAGTTTAAGAATGCACACTAGATACCACTTGCAATTATAAAATGCAATTCACATGCTCGATTCGCACAAAAGAAGAGATAATGAAGGGACAAATCCTCCCAAACATGCTCGTGTCATCGCTACCATTGATTCCACACGGGATGACATGCAACCATCTAGTCGATATGTTGCCTCAACAAGTTGCAGTCACTTTCTCTTTAAACAAAGGATTGATTGAAATTGAGTTTAGTTTAATTAGAAGATTTGGGGAGTTTTTGTCAAATTGGAAGGCACCTTATGTGCATGGGGTTAAGCTAGACATTTTCACAGAAATGCCCCTGTCCATGATGCAAAATATGGCACGTGATACACACATGGTCATTGTCCCGTTAAAGATGTTTGCTGCCAATAAGACGATGACGCCAATTGAAACAAAATCACAAATTTCAGGGGTATTTCGAGATAAACCCACTATGGGGGTACTTTGAAAAAATTTCCCCACTTATTTCGATGTCCACGAATTTTTCGTCATGACGATTTTTTTATATTTAACTTTTCATAATAGAAGAAGCATAAACATATTTAAAATTTTCAAACATATAAAATATTTGTTCGGGCTGTCCTCGACTGTTACCTTGCGCTCTTAATCCAAATCTCGTCTCATCTACCCGGTTGACTAACTATCTGAAAATTGATGTTTGCTGTCATATTTAATTCTCACGTAAAATTAACCACTGAAATTATAGCTTAAAATAAAACTCAGGGAAATTCCAAGCCGGGGCCATCTTGACTCAGCAAGAGAGGCATTTTGCATTATGTTTTATTTGTTTAGATCATGACGTTGCCCTACTCGTGAAAGTAGATGAGAGGCAAAAATCGAACGAAAGTCTACATACTCGTTAACGTCTCCAACCTCCGTGTCCCCCTCCATTGAACCATCATCATTGATACCTTCATAAGTCTCAATTATATAAGTCGTCCAGATCAGTAATGATAATCTAATCTCTTTTTTTTTTTGGTAAAGGATAATCTAATATTTTTCATCACCCTACTATCAGAAATTTCATGCTTCTTTTCTTCACATCCCTCGTCCAATGCCAAGAGGAAGCGACAATGACGTAAATATGTTTTCACGACATACACAGCAAAACATAACATCGAAAAAACAAATTAAAAGAGGAAAATATTCCAACAATAAAGGGGCCACAAGAACACTACTTGCATTTACAAAATGCAATTCACCTATATCAATCAGAGAGAGATCCTCCCTCGTGAGCCAAAACAAAAGTAAAAGAAATTTTTTTTCTTGTGCTATCATGGTTAGTGGTTTCAATTCGACAACATGAAACTGTCTTGTCGACATGTTGCTTCAATAAGTTGCAATCGTCTTCTCTCCAAACAAAGGAAGTGTTGAAACTGAATTGAATTTAATTGGAAAATATGAGGAATGTGATTTAGTTTAATCGGAAAATTCAGGATTTTTTTCAACTTTGAAGGCATGAGAAGTGCAATACAATCAAATCAGACATTTTCGGGATAAAAATCCTCCCGTCTATGATGCAAAATATGGCACATGACAAGCACGTGGTCGTCATCTATTGAAGATTTGTGGTACCGATGAAACGGAAGGTCAACTGAGACGGAACCACCAAGTTGAGAGGTTATTTAGAAATAAAAAATCATTTTGGGGAAATTTTAAGAAAGATAGCCACAATTTAGGGGGCTTTTTGAATGCATTCAATGAGGCAAATAAAGAAGTGATTGGCCTTCGTGGAAAACTTTCTTTAATGTCTACCTCGTACTCATCCGGCAAAGACTCGGCCGCAGTCTTTTCTATCGTCATTGTTAATCAGTAATGTCGCTCTCGGGATTTTTTATACTTAACTTTTCTCAATAAAGTGCTTAATCATCCGCGCTAACCAACTAAAATCAAAATTCCCGTCATCTAATTCTCACCTAACATTAACCACTTAAATTAATGATTAAAATAAAATTCCGTGAAAGATTCCGAATCCGGGGACATATATAGTGGCTAGATAGGCATCGTCATATGTTCTATCTGAATAGATCATGACATTGCCGTACCTATAAAAGGGCAAGAGAGGGAAAATTATTAATTTTATGTGAATTTATTGTATAAATATCAATTTCATTTTAAATTCTTGAATTTCGTCAATATAATCATATATCTTTGCACGAAATTTCAATATAATACTTTCAATCACTTGTGGCAAAAAATCTTCAACATGGCGATTGACAAGTTATCTACATTAATATGCCACATAAAATGACTGACAATGATTAAATATTACATTAACGATTTTCAACGACAATTAACTGATAAGGACTATGTTAGAATTTCACATGAAAATTTATGATTACACAAGTAAAATTGGAAAGTCGTACAATAGGGTTCATGACTGATTGGGTAATGATCTTGGTACGAGAAAGTAAAAATCAAACAAGAGAACCCATGCTAGAAATTGGTCGCTAAGTACACTTGTTTGTGGTGTGAAAGAAAGAAATTTCCTATGAAATGTCTAAAGCTAAAAGAAACAAACAGGGGAAAGTACCAAAAAGGTCTTCAATTTTTTGTATCGATACTAATTAAATTCTAAATATTTTAATTTGACCAATTTGGTCCTAAACCTTTTTCATATTTTGTCAATTAAGTCTATTCGGCTAATTTAAAACGTTAGTCATCTTACATGGTATAATTGAGGTAAATATAAAAAAAAATGATGAATTTTTTGAACTCTTTTTCTTCTTTTTTTTCTTTCTTTTTCTTTCCCCTTTCTCTTTGTACCAGTGGTGAGCATAGGCCATTGGCTGACCAGCCTATATGACACCACTAATGTCCACGTCAATAATGTTTGGCTAAAATTAACCAGAATGACTGAATTGACACTAAATCAAAATATTTATAACTAAATTTGATACCAATGAAAGATTTAAGATTAAACTGATATCAATACAATTCGATTATGGCTTTTCTAATACTTTTTCCGACAGCTAGTTAGTGAAGCAAAGCTTTACAGTCATTGATAGCAGCACTTTCTTCTAACCTGACTGATCTGCACCCGACTCTGTACTTTACTACTTACCACACTTGAGTCATCAAATTCAATTCTTAAAGCTAGGGTTCGCCCATGGAAGAATAGAAGAGAGGGACTCCTTGAGAGCTAGGGCTTCGATGAATGGTGCTGATTGAGCTCGCACCTTCCAAGCAAATTTGTCAATTAATTTGCTTGATGAGTCGCGAATTACACAGGAGATAGCTCAATAGAGTAAAATTAAAAGTCCGTGTCTTCTAAATAGGATAATCTCATTAGCATTCACATTCACAAGCGTTGACCATTTTCCTAGTCAAGAAATAGGTTATCTATGTAACCCCTTTGATCTTGAATTATAGATGTCTCTTGATCATAAGTATTTAATGGTGCATCAATCTTGAATCAACAGACCAAGTCGAGAGTGAGTAGTCCAATTTATGGTGTTCATCACTTAAACACATGCTATCAACTATAATATTGGAAATAACAGATGAAAACGTGTTACGATTTGTCATCCTTGCACATTATATTTTTTTGCTTTTATTATGTCGACAACTAATGTTCTCATTGGGTATCATTTTAAATTTCTCACCTAACATTAACCTTATAAAATAGAAGCTTAACTATAACACTGGAGACTGGAGAGAGAAACCCCACAAAGAAGAGTAGTAACGAGAACATAATGCCCCTAGGATACCGGTTAGCCTCTTAAACTCTCTCGACATGAACACACGAGCATTGGAATAGCATTTCTGAAGGAAGAAATATATTTAAAATCGAATAATGAAACAATGTGTCTCGTCAACGAACTTAACCATTGGATTGGACTGAATAGTTAATCTTCCAACTGACATATTTAAAAAGGAAATTTCGAAGTTTTGTAATCGCAACTTTTCAAGTGTCCAACCAAGATTAAACATAATCAAGCCTATCCAATGTTAAATGGTCACTTGAGAGCCCATTCTTAATCAACAGTTACATGGTGCTCTTATATTTCAAATAACTAGTTCCCTGTTTTTTCTCTGGACTCTTTTTTCCATGTTCCCACTACAAACTCTCTAACAACCCAAACGGGTGTCAGCTTCTTACCGGCAAAAAATTAAAAAAATAGCACATGAACATCGGTTTCCACCATAATCAATCATATTATTCTACGTATTTCTATTAATTTATCAAAATATACGAACAAGTACAATACAAGAGAGAATTATAGATTAATGACAAGGAAATATAATTATTCATCAGACTCTACATGATTGACTCGATAATATACAAATCATGTTCCCTACCATCATGGACATAAGGTATATGCAGCGACCAAGTTGTCTTGTTTCTTCAATCTTCCTTAGTGCTTAACTTGTATACTGTAATCGAAAGTTCCCAGGAATATGAACACACCAATAGCATTTTGATAAACTACTGTGTCATTTCCCCATTTTCTTGTTCAAGAAATGGGTAATCTATGTAACCAACAACCGGATCTTGAGTATAAAATGTTTCTCTATTGTAACCATTCAATGGTGCATCGACTTTAAATCGGTGGACCAAATCGGGGTTAGAGATGAAGAGCCGACCATATGATATCAAGTCCGCGTCTCCATCAGCCAGAGCCTTCATCCCAAGCTCTCGTGTGAAACCACCACTTGACATCAAAGTACCTTGATAAGCTCTTCTCCAAGTTCTCATCAATCGAGCTTCTTCATCCTCCTTCTCTTCACCGTAATTTTTTGTGCCATGGGCCGTGAATCGAGGTTGAGTCACATGGAGATAGGCGAGTTTGGAGCCTATCTGGGTCTGAAACTTGTTCAATCTATCAATGACTGCTAGGCCTAGATTGAGTGGATCAGAGTCCATGGCATCCATGTGGTCGATTGCTGGCGAGATTCTAACTCCCAATCGATCAGTGCCAACTTCTCTTGCCACCACTTTGACAATCTCCATCAAGAATCTACATCTATTCTCGATTGATCCTCCGAATTCATCTATTCTATCATTGATCGAGTCTTTTAAGAATTGATCAATGAGATAGCCATGTGCTCCATGGACCTCAACACCATCAAAACCTGAAGTTGAAATTGACTTGATCATTAAGACTTATGCGCAACAAACAAACTACATAAACCTCATTAGAGCATTCATCGTGCTATGATTATAGTCCATAGACTAACCTGCCCGAATGGCATTTTCAGCTGCTCGGCGATATTGCTCGATAACCTCCCATACTTCATGTGTTTGGAGGGCTCTTGGCTTGTGAGGAACATCAAGAGTTCTATCGGGCATGATGATTCTCCATTTATCTGAGATAGATTGATTTGTCGATGAAATCGGGGCTCCTCCACCAGGTTGATAAACTAATACAATCATCATGATATTTCAATATTGTCATAAACAAGTACAGAAGGTGCAACTTCATAAGCTAATATTGCCTAATTAGGAAAATGGTGTAACAGCAAAACAATTGTCAATTCTAGTTTGTTCAAGCTCTGATTATGTTATTTAGGAGCTATAAAGAATATTTTGAAGGGCGTCAATTTGAGAAAGAAAATTAGTACCATGATTGGTGGCACGACCAACATGCCAAAGTTGAGAGAAAATGATGCCGCCTTTGGAATGAACAGCATCCACCACAGTCTTCCAAGCTTCGACTTGCTCGTCAGTGTAAATCCCAGGAGTACCTGGAAACCTGGTTCAACAACATTATATTTCTCAAAGTTAATGATCCTCCTTTGATCCAAAACAGAGTTAACATTACTTGCTGTCAAGCAATGGATAGGGTTTAGATAGTTTGCTGTGCTCAGATGAACAACCGTACGTACAAAACCTTAATTCGTTTGTGCACTATATACCGAAGACAGCTTGATCTTAGGACAAGAGGACATACCCGGCAGCCGTGTCGGAGATGAGGGTGCCTTCGGTGATGAGAAACCCACCCTTGGTTGATCTTTGCGTGTAGTACTCCACATGCGCCGGCAATGGAATCTCATTGATCGCTCTGCATCTCGTCATGGGCGCTAGCACTACCCGGTGAGAGAGATTGAACTTGCCCATTTGGAATGGAGTGAAGAGGCTCGCGGCCATTTCGTGTATAGCTTTGTATTCTTGTCAAGAACGAACAAGAAAGGTCGATGCCAAAAGTAAAATGGGGGAAGATTTGAAGACGTTCTGATCTGAGGTTGATCAATACTACTCGTTAATATTTATAGTTCGTTCTTGCCGTTTCACCATTGCAGCAAAAACTGGGAAGCTTCGGCGTAATTCAGTTTTCAGAATACCAAGGTCGTCGTACGTTGCATTTGGCCTTCTTTAGCCGCCTTCCTTTTCTTCAAGAAAATCGTTGAAAATGTTGGACGGAGGTGGACGGTGAGTCTAAAGAATAGGACGTTGGGTTCTAAAGCTCCTGTCTCTTTTGCCCAACGTGGTTCTTGCGTTGACCGTTCAACATTTCATCGCCTGCCAGAAAGTCGGTGGTCGGTTGGCCCCTGCTCACATAGAGAAATCAGTCCATGGTCCATCGCCGGAAACTTTAATGACAATAAAGCAATCTAGAGAACACAGAGAAAGACCTAGGAAGATAGATCAGAGAGAGAGTGAGTAAGCCTCAGCCGACGCTGTGGCCGTGACGACCCCCGTCCGACGAGCTCCGGCCGGCGTCGCCGAGCCAAACCGTGAGCCCCCGGCCTTGTTTTTTGCCCTGTTTTGGGGGCGTCGGGCCGGAGCTCGCGGCCGTCAGGCTAACGCGAACTCCGGCCCCCCCATCTGTCCTTCGGTTTGCTGCCGTGCGTGTTCGTCCGTCGAGAGTCCCGGTCTCCGTTTTGGCTCTCAGTTGAGCTGAAAAACCCTTGATCCCATAACGCAAACCACTTGTTCGACACAATGACTCAACGAGATCTAGTTTCCGTGCCCTCGCTTCTGGCCAAAAACCGAGCGTCCTTGGCTTGATTCGCGTTGTTGAGATGATGTCGTCGTGTTTAGCGATTCGGGCGTCGGTCGTTTGGGTCGTTTCGCAGAGTCCCCGTCGTCGCCGTTGTTTTCCTTTTTGTTGTTTCTTGTTCGCTTGCAGGAGAGGGGACCATCGGCCGGCGGTGTTGCGGCCGGCCGAGACAAAGGCCCAGGCTGCTGAGGCGGCGCTCGGAGACGCCACCGGCCAGACGATAAACGAGCGGCGCCACTTCGCCGGGGCCGTTTCTGCCGCGATAAGAGGTCCCGCGGGGGAGCTGGGTCGGGCGGGCGCTGGTCCGGGTCGGGCCTGACTTGCGGGTCTGGGCGGCTCGGACGGGTTGAGCGGGTTTAGCCGGCTGTGATATTTTTGGGTTCTTCGAATCGGGCGTCCGGGGTACGCTTGAAGAGAAGACAATAGGAGGAGAGCATGGGTTGGTTTTTAAAAAAAAAAAAAAAGGAATAAGAAAAAATAGGTGAAAGAAGATAAAATGGGTCTCCTTTCCGCTGCTGGTCTGGCAACGTGCACGGAAAAGATAGGACGAGAGAGAGTAGGAGAGTGATAAAAAGGGAAAAAAATAAATCAAAATGGGAATAAAAGAAACTGAAAAGAACACATAGGGAGGGGACCTCACCTCTAAACCTCCGGAGACCCGACCCGGGTAAGTCGAACCAGATCCGAATCGGGCTTCACCGACCCGGGTCACCTTTTGTTTTATTGCTTTTAATTTTTTTAAAATCCAAAACGATACATTTTCTAAAAATTCAGAAAAATTCGAAAATATGGTTTTTATTCTCCACAAATGCATGGAAAATCCTTAAAAATCTAAAAAAGCCGTGGAATTTAAATAAAATTAGACATCGGAATGACATTAGTGATTAACTAGTATAATCCTAATTTCTCTAAAATATTTCTCCTAATGTTTCACTTGGGTTTCTAATTGATCCACCTCAAATCGATTAATGACAACTCCTATTTGAAATTAACTTACAAGTTAAAAATTCAAATTATAAGTTGTGAATTAATGGATTTGAGAGTGCCCACGCTAAGCTTAATACTTTGTGAGCCATTAGGCTTTGCTCTTGCCCATGTGTAATGGCATCCGAAAAAGGAGGTCGCAACAGGGACACAAAAATAAGTGACTATTTAGTATATACATATAAAAAAATTTCTAATTTTGAGCATGTGATGAATGCAGAGGCAATAATAATATGTTTATAAGAGGGAATAAAGACATGCGTTTATATAAATTCAAGAACAAACTGAGCAACCGACATCATGACATTATTCTAATTCCATCTATATGATTTCAAAATAATATATAAGTGAAATTTCTTTTTTGATGCTTACCTTTTGAATTGTTGCGTTTCGTGCAAATTCTCGTGCTTCATGCACATGCACTTTTGTTCGTGTTGTGCGCATGCTTCTTATATTTGCGACCAAGCATTCACGTTATTTCCATTCCCGCTGCATTATATACCTTCTTATATGAACAATTTTTTTTTTATACAAAGTAGTCTTAAATGGAGATATCAAAATGCTTGTGAAATTAATTTGCTTGCCAAAAATAAAAATAAAAATTTACGTTTGGACCTCATGCAGTGGGCGCACTTGTTCAAACCGCTGCGTCCAGAAGGCCCAATAAGCGGATCTCCAAGGCCCAAGCCCAACGTAGAAAAGCCCAGCTTCGTCCTCTAAGATCGCGTCTTCTTCATCGTCGTAGCCGGCGAAACCCTAACCGCCATTACCATATTGAGAAGAATCCAGAGACGAAAAGACAAATTTGAGACGCTCTCCCTTGATTGGCACGATGAGTTCTTGTTGATCACTCAGCTGATAACTAATTTCCAGAATTTTTCTAATTTATCGGGCAATTGAATCTTTCAGCAAATTCTGTACTCGAACTCTAAATTGAAAGGTCAGAAACCGAATATGATGGATTCAAAAACCGTTAGCTGTACTATTTTAGATTTCTCACCCACCAGTGTAACAGTATAAAATAGAAGCTGGACTATAAGAATAAACTTGAAGCATCCCATGAATTAATGTATAATTTAGGACTCTATGTCAGCAAAGTTATTTTTAGGTTGCTTTCACATAAATTTCATGAGTTTTGTTAGTTATATGTCGCAAAAATTTGCTTGACTCGCACAGTAATTTCTCCGCGGACCGAAAGTACTGCAAAATCACAAAGTAAGGAGCGATAATTTCATTTAAATATTATCGTACAATCATATTTTATTTCATAATAAGGACATCAGGGTGAATCCAAGTAAGCAAAACTTCTGCTATGACATCATCAAGGAGTGCTTATGCTTCCAAGACGGCTATTGCAAGCCGGCGGCGTCCCATCGAAACAGGAGCATTGGGTTTCGGCAGAGATTCCACAACCTGAGGCGCAAATGGTGCGACAATCCGCATTAGTGCGGCACTCACCAGGCACGGCCATTGAAGACGGCAGACTTGCTCACAGCAAAACGGCGACGAGCATGAGCGCGAGAGCTATCTTGGATGATGAACTCCTCTCCATCAGGTTCAATCGGCTCTATTGCAGATGTAATGTATATCCGAATAAATCTTGTGCGTAAGATGGTGCATTTTAGAGGCATCATTGAGAGAGAAAGTAATTAGGTTTCGTTTTTTATTTTTAGTCATTTATGGGAGTAAATCTCAGTTTGATATTCTCTGCTTTTTATTATTGTTGTTAATAATAAATACATAATAACAATAACATAATAAAACAATAATTATTATTATTGTTTATTGTTATTGTTATTATTATTATTATTATTAAGAGGAAATTGATGTGAACTTGTGGATTCTTTAGGCACCGTTATTTAGAGGGAATAACTGTGCCTTGTGGGCCATTAATTCCCATTCAATGGGAATGGGCAACCGGTGGAACAAATTTGGGTAACAAATCTTGATAGCAGATTATAAAATATCAATCATTATTTTTTTCATAAAGAAAATGAAAATTCCCGCCTAGCCCACTAAATACTTTTTTTTTTTAATGATAGGAATAACTAGCTTGCACCAACAGTGCGCCGTAAACCTCCTGGTGACGCTAGCAAGGAAATCACCATCCCAACACCACGCTTAAATCGTCTAATGATCCCCCAGCCTCCTTGCAACTTGCATTGCAGAGGCTTCGAACTCCCAACCTCCCTGTGGAGGTCTGGAGCCTACCCAGTGGAGCCACCTAAGCCGGTGGTGCCCACTAAATACTTTGTACAACTATTTAAATATAAAACTCAATTCTATTGCAAAGTACTTGTGAAGTCAATTTCACCATTCTACACACTAAAAGTCAAATCACTAACTCGCACATGTATTTTAACCTAATATGACAAGACTTTAAAGAATTATCAAATAAGTGAAAAAAAAAATGAAAGTTGGCTAGTATGGAGAAAAAGTGTGGCAATAGAAAAAAGAAAAAGTGTCAAGGTAAAAAAATTTAATCAAACAAATTCAATGTACTTAAATTTTTAAATAAAATTCATCTTTAATTACTCATGAGATGATCATAATTTTGATTTTTGAGTTAACTATGGTTGCCATGGCTTGAGGATAATTTATTGAAGTTATAAATTATGTAAATTAGGTGTTCAACTCTTTATTTTAACAATCGTGGTCATTGATGAATACTTTAATTCACTATTGTGAATGTGAAAAATATTCAATTGTAGTGGTGTCATTAACAAAAAATCCAACTTTTTTTTTTATAGTAAAGATGTTTAGACATCCTGTAAATTGTTTACACATTCACTACATAACAAGTTTGTAGACCTCATGGGAAAAAAAACGAATAGAAGAACTTTTCAAAAAAATTACTACCAAAAGAGAAGATTCATAGCACCAAAAAGAATAGTAAAAGGAAGGTGTAAACAACCTTAGAGTGGAAACCGGACAAAAGAGTTTCCAAGTTTCCTTGAAGAAATTTGTGGCCTAAAAAGGGCCGTAACTCTCATGGTTACTATTGGAAACTCCTTTTTCCAGTTTCCACTCTCAGGTTGTTTACACCTTTCTTTTACTTTTCTTTTTGGTGCTATGAGTCTTCTCTTTTGGTAGTAATTTTTCTGCAAAGTTCCTCTATTTGTATCCTTTCCCTTGTAGTCTACAAACTTTTTATGTAGCGAATGTGTCAGCTATTTACGGAATGTCTAAACATCTTTGCTATAAGACAATTTTTATTTTTATTTTTGGATTTTCTATTAACAACACCTCTACAATTAAATATTGTTCACACTCGCAATAGTGAATGAAAGTATTCATCAATGAACATGATTGTCAAAATAAAGAGTTGAATACCTAATTTACATAATTTAAAACTTCAATAAATTCTGCTCAAGCCATGGCAATCCTAGCTAACTCAAAAATCAAAATTATGATCATCTCATTAGTAACTAAAGATGAATTTAATGTAAAAATTTAAGTATATTGAATTCGTTTGATTATTTTTTTTTACCTCGATGCTTTTTCCTTTTTTCCTTTTTGTATTGCCACACTTTTTTCTCCATACTAGCCAACTTTCAAATTTTTCATTTATTCAATAATTCTTTAAAGTCTCATCATATTAGGTTAAAATATATGTGTGGTTTGTTATTTTGATTTTTATTGTATGTAGAATTGGTGAAATTGATTTCACAAGTACTTTGCAATAGAATTGAGTTTAATATTTAATTAGTTATACAAAGTATTTAATGGTCCAAGCAGGAATTTTTATTTTCTTTATCAAAAAATAATGATTGATATTTTAGAATTTTCTATCAAGATTTCTTTCCCAAATTTGTTCCACCGGTAGCCCATTCCCATTGAATGGGAATTAATGGAAAGCGAGGCACCGTCATTCCCTCTTAATAACGGTGACGTCCGTTATGATGACATTTTATGATACAGTTATTGCCTATATTTCCGTAGAATTAGTCTGTCGGGGTCACCTTGCTACGAATCTGATTTTTGAGGATATCATGCTAATGCAAATACGTGATAATAGAGCAATATAATAATGACTGGATTAAAGTTCACGTTTCTGGATGATGCTTACCAGAAAAAGAAAGACTAAGAGATTGAATCCTTAACACTAACTCAGGCCAATTGATTGGGCTAAAACTGCAGAAATGAAAATATGAGGCATGCCATGTTGATTGTTACTCAACTTCACTTAATCGAAAACTTTGAAGCGAATGCAGTGCTTGCATGTTAAAGAAAAGGCAGACAATCAAGAAAGGACTGCAAACTCAATATTGGGTCATCAAGGTAAGCTCCTAGATCAATCTTGAGTTCTCGAAGGGAATGGCATCTTGAGCAAGAATTTGGGGGTTTTGACTCCATTGAATTTAAGAAATCGAAGAACGGAAAAATTAAAGTAAGAGCATATCGTGATCATATGATAATTTACGCCCATCCATCACAACTCTAAGTAATGGGAGTAGTTTTCTCATCAAATTTGTAACAATACATTGTAACAATTTCACTCAGCCAACTGCAATTATTAGGATCAAAGTCAATAAGGTTAGAGTCATTGCTCGCATTTAACGCCAATAGTGTATCCTCGAATATAGTTCGATTGAAGATAGAAAGCCCCAGAGAATTATAGAAAACAAATGGTTCTACTAAGAAACGTATGAAATCACTCTTTTGAAGCTGTAATGCCCCAAGATATAATTTAACCTCTCAAACTCTCTGAACATAAACACAAGAAAATGGAATAGCTTTAATAAAAAAGGAGTATGTTTGTATAAGAATAACCAATATGTTTTGTGAACAAATACAATCACTCGATTAATATATGGCCAATCTTCTGACATACATTTTTTTCCGAAAATTTAATTAAAATAAAATTCAAAATTGCTAAATCACAATTTTTCAAGTGCCCAATTAAGATTAAATATAATTAGTCGTATTAAATGCAAAATGTCCGCTCGAGTTCCCATGCCTTTAAAAAACAAAAACATGGTTGCTCTCATATTAAAAAAAAAATAGTTTCTTTCTTTTATCCTATGTGGGACTCCTCTTTTACTTCCACACTCACATTACAAACTCGAACAACACCGCTCAAAGGACAGATTCTCTAGCGGTCAACAAGAAATAAATAGACATCAGTTTCTAATGTAAATGATGATACTATTCCACGACTACTTGCAATAATTTAAATCAAAATACACCAATGCATACAACACCAAGGATTCTAATTTATTGAGTCGATGATGTACAAATCATGGGCCCTATTTTCATGGACATAAATTATATGCAATGAACAAGTTGTCTTATTTCTTCAGTCCTACATGGTGCTTAACTTGTGGAATAAAATCCAATAAAGAAAACTTCACACAAATAGGGGTACGAACAAACCAGTGGCTTTTTCATTTACTAGTGTGTCACTTCCCCATTTTCCTAATTAAGAAATGGGTAGTATAGGTGACCAACAACTGTATCTTTAGTATAGAATGCCTCTCTATTGTAATCATTCAACAGTACATATACTTGAATCTGTAGACCAAATCGGGTTAGAGATGAAGAGCCAACCACACAATATCAAGTCTATGTCCATCAGCCAGAGCTTCATCCCGAGCCCTCGTGTAAAACCACCACTTGACATGAAGGTACCGATAAGCCCTTCTCCAAGTTCTCATCAATTGAACTTCTTCATCCTCCTTTTCTTTGTCATAATTTTTTGTGCCATGGGCCATGAATCGAGGTCGAGTCACATGGAGATAGGCGATTTTGCATCATATTTTATTCTAAAACTTGTTTAGTCTCTTGATGACCACTGAGCCTAGATTAAGCAGATCAGAGCCTGTGGCATCCATGTGCTCAATTGCTGGCGAGATTCTAACTCCCATTCAATTAGTGCCAACTTCTCCTGCCACCACTTTGACAATCTCCATTAAGAATTTGCATCTATTCTTGATTGATCCTCCAAATTTGTCCGTTCAATCATTGATCAAGTCCTTTAAAAATTCATCAATGAGGTAGCCATGGGCTCCTAAACTCAACGTCATCAAAACCTTAAGTGGAAATTGATTTGATTATTAATGCTTATGCGCAACAAACAAAGTACAAAAATCTCATTTGAAAGTTCATCATGGTATGATTATGGTCCATGGACTAACGTGCTTGAATGGCATTTTCCAGCTGCTCGACGATATTGCTCGATAACCTACCATACGTCAGGTGTTTGGAGGGTTCTTGGTCTATGAGGAACATCAAAAGTCTTGTCAGGCATGATGATTCTCCATTTGTCGGAAATAGATTGATTTGTTGATAAAATCGGCGTGCGTCCACCAAGTTGATAAACTAATACAATCACCATAACAATTCAATATTGTCAAAAACAAGGATTGAAGGTGAAACTCAATAAGCTAACGTTGCCTCACTAGGAAAACAGTAAACTGCAAAGAAATTGTCAAATCTAATTTGTTCAATTTGAGGGAAAAAATATATTAGTACCAGCCAAAATTGACAGAACATGATGCTGCCTTTGGAATGAACAGCATCCACCACCTTCTTTCATGCTCCGACTTGCTCTTCAGTACAAATCCCAGGAGTACCTGGAAACCTGGTTTAACAACTTACATTTCTCAAAGTTAATGATCCTCCTATGATCCTAAACAAAGTTCATAGTACTTGCTGTCAAGCAATAAATAGGATTTATTTAGTTTTCTGTGCTCGGATGAACAACGGCATGCGCATTGAGTTTGAACAAGTGTGGCCTTCAAAAGATACTCTCGTTCTGTCGAGTCGCTCTCTACCACCCAGGGTAATTTTTCTTCCCTTTTCATCTGAACCCTAATTTCTCTGTTCCATCCATCTCCTCCCAACTGAATTTCCCATAACCTCATCGCTGTCCTTCTTCAATTACTGAATTTTCTCATCATCGCAATGTATTCTCTCACCCAATCTTCCATCCAACTGCTTCTCCCTTCATCGCATGGTCCCGAATATCCTTCATCAGAATTTCTCCTTCATCGGCCCTGCATGCAACACTTTTGAGTTCAATCTACTAAATCTTTACCTCCTCAAACCCCTCACAGTTCCCACAATTGATCGTTAAGTATGATCGATGTCCTTTGGTTCATGTGATAGCCTTGTCTTACCGTAAGCTTTGCTGTTTTACTGTTGCCTCACCCATGGAACCTCCTGGCCAGAATCCAGATTCTCCCGAAGATGCACGACTGGCTGCTTTGTGCTCTCGTCTTGGACGCCTATGGGAAAAATAGAGAATTGAAGTCTGTGATGAAGCGCCTTCGATTGACAAATTGGCTGAATGCAAACTCATTCTTGTAGGTAAGGTACTTACCCAAAATTCAATCAATCTTCCAGCTTTCGAAAGTACTATGCAGCGAGCCTGGCGAGTAGACACTGTGGAAATTACACGAACTGAAACTAACATATACGTTATGAAGTTCCGAACTAAACTGGAAAAACAGAGAATTCTTGATAATGGACCATGGCATTTTGGAAATCTAACTTGTTATTATCAAGCCTTGGATTCCTAATACCCCCTTGCACTGCTATGACTTCTCTACTTATACATTTTGGGTCCAAGTCTTTGGTCTCCCGTTAGAACGTTGCATAGAGGAAGTCATTCGCAGGGCTGTCCACCATGTTGGTAGGGTTCAAGCAGTCAAAATTGATGGTAAAGACGGTACATCTCTTCGGTCTGTTCGTGCAAGGGTTGATCTAAGTCTTAGTGAACCTCTTCAACCAGGCCAACTGCTGCGAGTTGCAGGAACAACTTTCTGGTTAGATTTTCGATACGAACGCCTCTCGCACTACTATTATTCATGCAGTAGACTTGGACATTATGCCATGGGGTGCCCTGAAATCCCCTATGATGAAGCAAATTTTGAGCACAGGGATAGTATGTATTTTGGTCAATGGCTAAGGGCAGAGAATAGGGAGCACAACCCTTTCTGGCATACCTTTTATGCTTCTCCTCAATCCTGTCCTGAAATAGAAGACATTGTTCCGGAGACCCCTATAGTGCCTTCGACTGAGCCTCCACCGGAACAACCCCTTGCAAACAAAGGTAAAGAGATTGTTCAGTTCCTAGCGGATGGCCCATCCTTTACTACGGCTGAACCTATCAATTGGCGTTCCTTACCTGATCAGTACTGTGCTGGTCCCACTCCCACACACCTGGCTCCTGTCTCTAATCCTCCTATCATGGCATCTGAAAGCTCAGAGCACTCCCCGAAGACAAAAAAGGTAAGGAGCAGTAAGTTGAGTACCAAGTCAGGCCCAATAAAAAAGGCCAAACACTGCACTCTGTTGAAAGAGGGACTTGACGAATCATACCTCTTGGAGACTCCAATCTTTCAAGTTGAAAACACCAACAGTTGGGATATGGTGGCTGGCCCTAATAAGCCACCCAAAGACAAATGAAGCTCATCAGCTGGAATTGTCAGGGGTTGGGCAATCTCCTGACAATTCAAGCCCTTAGGGCGTTGGTGGCCCGGGAACAGCCGGATATTCTATTTTTTATGGAAACTAAGAACATAGAACAGGTACTTAGAAAGCTTCGGAAACAACTTACTTATACAAATGGCCTTTTGGAACAGCCCTTAGGCATAGCAGGGGGCCTTGCAGTGTTTTGGAAAGACCATATTTACCTCACTCTGGATCAACAAACCCCAGACTATATTGATATGTTTTGTGCGGAGGGGGAGAGTAGACCTATGATGCGCTTGACTTGTCTGCATGCACCAACAGTTTTTCAACCACGACAATCTTTATGGCGAGCCCTGAAACTCATAAGCCAGTTTAACACTTTACCATGGTTGTGCATTGGTGATTTCAACGAGGTTATGTATCCATGGGAAAAACAGTCACCCTCTACTCAAATAATGCAGGTTTTTCGCCAAATGTTAAACGAATGCCTACTTATGGACCTTGAAAGTCAAGGATGTTCTTTCACTTGGTGCAATAATAGAGCTGGGGATGCTTTAGTTAAAGAAAGATTAGATCGAGCTTTTTGTACTATGGATTGGCGCCTTACTTTTCCTGCAACTGAAGTCTTTGCCCTCCCAGCCATTGGATCCGACCATAGTCCACTACTTTTAACGACAACTGCCACTCCACCAAGGCGACGGAGAGGCTTTATCTTTGAATCTTATTGGCTACAAGAGCCGGAATGTCGTTCAGTAATATCAACTGCATGGCAAACTGCTCCTTCTCAGATTTTGGACATAACAAAGAAGATAACAAAGGTATCAACAGCCCTCACCAGTTGGAGTCGGTCCAAGTTTAAGAACAGCTACCACCAAATCAATGCACTGCAGCACCAACTTCAGATCTTGACAAACAAAACAAACTCTCATCATGACCAATCTCGGATGAATGCCTTAAAAACTCAAATTCAGCACTTGTGGCAGCAAGAAGAACAATACTGGGCCATGCGCCCTCGAGTTAAATGGCTCAAGTGGGGTGACAAAAATACCAAATTTTTTCACGGTACAACTATTCAGAGAAGACAGCGCAACCGAATCAGCATGTTACTAAATGCAAATCAGCAATTGGTCAGAGATTGTCAGACATTACAGGACATGACGCAGCACTTTTTTCAGAATTTATATTCATCTGTGGGTCACTGAGACTATGGCCCAATACTTGATCAATGTCCAATAGTGGTCACCGATTCTATGAATGCCTGTCTTACTGCTGTAGTAACTCCTGAGGAAGTTCGCCAAGCTACCTTTCAATTAGGAGCCACGAAAGCACCTGGCCCAGACGGTTTAAATGGTCAGTTCTATCATGCGCACTGGGATATTCTACAGGAGGACATTGTTAGCTGCGTTCAAAACTTCTTCCGTTCAGGTGTGCTCAACCCAGCCCTTAATAAGACTTATCTCACTTTGGTTCCAAAAATCTCTCACCCTGAAAAATTGGACCAATATAGGCCAATTAGCCTATTCAACTTTTCGTACAAAATCATCTCGAAGATCTTAGCCAATCGTTTAAAGCCGTTACTCTCGACCCTCATCTCAACAGAACAGAGTGCATTTATCAGTGGTCGCCAAATCCAAGATAATATTCTATTAGTCCAGGAAGTCTTGCACCAACTTCGCATATGGAAACGCAAGCGAACATTTCAGGGAGTACTCAAAATTAACATGAAAAAAGCCTACGATCAGGTTGAGTGGGACTTTCTGCGAGATTATCTCTTGAAGATCGGTTTTCATGCAACCTAGGTTCACCTGGTTATGCAGTGTGTCACCACTGCTTCTATGAGTGTCAAGCTAAATGGTGAACCCCTCCCTCCGTTTCCAATGAAGAGGGGGCTCCGATAGGGCGACCCATTATCACCATATTTGTTTATCTTAGTGGCGAACGCACTCTCAACTCTAATACACCAAGCTATGGAGATGGGTAACATTTCAGGCATTAAACTCAATCACAGGTGCCCTACCCTCTCACACTTATTTTTTGTTGATGATGCCATCTTTTTTTATAGAAGGGAAACTACTAGAATGTCATAATCTATCCAATATATTATCTCACTATTGCTGGGCATCGGGACAAGAGATTAATCGTAATAAATCTGGTGTTTTCTTTAGTCATGCTTGTCCTACTGCTCTACAGGAGTCTCTTGCTAGAGAACTTAGAGTTCCCGTGATGAAAAAGACTGGCAAATACCTTGGCATCCCATCAGACTGGGGGAAATCAAAAAAAGAAATGTTTTCCTGGATTTTGGCAAAAGTTCACTCTAAACTTGATGGTTGGAAGGAAAAGTTATTTTCGAAGGGTGGTAAAGAAATCTTGATTAAAGCAGAAGTGCAAGCTATTCCACAGTATGCAATGTCGATTTTTAAAATACCTATATCATTGTGTAAGTCTATTGAACAAAAGGTGGCTAGCTTTTGGTGGCAATCTCAGGGCAACAAGTCAGGTATTCATTGGCGGAATTGGGACTCTCTCAAAGTTCGAAAAGACTTGGGTGGTCTTGGTTTCAGAGATCTTATCACTTTTAATAAAGCATTGTTGGCTAAACAAGCTTGGCGGCTATTTCAACAACCTACATCTCTATGGAGTCGCATCCTTAAAGGGTTGTATTTCCCCTTCACTGACTTTGCACATGCGAACAGAGGTGCTCGGCCCTCTTGGGGATGGCAAAGCCTTTTGCTAGGCAGAAATTCTATAGCATCTAATCTACAGTGGTCAGTAGGCAATGGGCAGAACATTAACATCAGGGAGGATACATGGTTGTCTACAAGCATTATTGGGGGACCAGCACCTAGGAATGAGCCTACTAAGGTCGCGGACTTCATCTGTCCAAACCTTTAGACATGGAATATCCCTCTGCTTTCTAGAAGTTTTGATGAGCATCAAATTGCTGAAATTCTAAAAATACAGATCAGTCCGCACTATATTGAAGACAAATTGATTTGGACAAGACGATTAAATGGTGTGTACACTGTCAAAAATGGATATCATCGGATGAAAACAGCAGCAACAACAGTCCTTCATAATTAGCCCTCCTCATCCTTTCAACCCCCTAAACACCTTTGGGCTACTATATGGCAAGTACCAGCTCCTCCAAAACTGCGTATCTTTTTATAGTCACTATGCCACAATGCTATAGCCACTGCTGGAAATCTCTACTATCGTCACATTATTGAAGATCCTATTTGTAAACTCTGTAGTGATAGTAGCCCAGCCCCCGAAACCATTGAACATTTGTTTCTACATTGCCCATGGACAACGAAAGTTTGGACTCATGCCCATCAACCATGTACTATTCAGCATGCTCAACATCACAGATTTGATGCCTGGCTATTACATATATGTGATCAGGAGAGGAACTTACAGTTTTATGCGCAAATTACATATGTTCTGTGGCACATCTGGAAAGCCAGGAACGATTTTGTCTTCCACCGTAGATCCCCGAACCCAGATCACATCGTAGCTTCTGCTCTGGCCCATGCCCGCTCTTATTATCACTATCATCTGGCCTTGTTGCAACAAAATCATCATAAACCAATTACTCTGCCACACCAGCAAGACCTCCCAATCCAGAGAAACAAATCACTTACCAGTGGATTCGATGCAGCTTCTTCTCATTCCGGGTTTCGATTGGCTAGAAAGACTGTTCCTCGCCGTCCCCTTTTGGATCTGTCTTGGTGTCCTCCGACTCCTGGTGTGCTTAAAATCAATATTGATGCATCCTTCCCCACGGTAATGGATGACGCTGCTGTCTCTTGTATTTGTCGTGACTCCTTCGGGAAGCTGATTGATGGCAGTGCTCACCGAACACCCTCTGTTTCGCCCCTGCAAGCCAAAACCCAAGCTCTCATCTTTGCCCTACGATACCTCATCACCACAAGAAGAAACCAACACAACCTCCTTCTCGAATCAGACTCTCTTGCTGTGGTTGAAGCAATTCTCGAACAAGATCGCACACCATGGGAGCTCAGCGCTCTCTTCGCTGAAGCTAGGGCTCTGCTCCGCCTCTTCCCAACCCTGCGCATCCAACACTGCAGAAGAGAAACCAATGCAGTTGCTGACTGGGCTGCAAAAGCCCAAGTCCAAAATCTTCTCCCATCGAACTGGGTCAACTCCCCCCCTCCTGCTTTGTCTGATCTGTTAAGTACTGATATGTTGAACTGCTGTAACTTTTCTGTCTCGTGAATGAAGTTTCCTTTTACCGACCCAAAAAAAAAAAAAAAAGAACAACGGCATGCGCACAAATTTAACTCCTTTTTGCGCTATATACAGAAGACAGCCTGATCTTGGGACAAGAGGTTCGCATGCGCCAGCAATGGGATCTCATTGATTGCTCGGCATCTCATCATGGGCGCTAGCACTACCCTGTGAGAGAGTTCAAACTTGCTCATCTGGCATGAAGTGAAGAGGTTCGCGGCCATTTTGTGCGTAGCTTTGTATTCTTGTTAAGAGCGAACAACAAAGGTCGATGTTACTAGGGGGCCCTACGGATCCTCGGTTATTAAAAAAAAAAAAAAAGGTTGATGCTAAATATACAATGGGGAAAGATTTGCAGACGGTGTGATATGAGGTTGATCTGTACTGCTTGTTGTTATTTCTGGTTCGTTGTTGCCATTCGAGCATTGCAGCAAAAACTGGGAAGCTTTGACGTAATTCAGTTTGAGAATACCAAGGTCGCCGCACGTTACTATTAGGACTTAATTGCATTTTCGTGATAAAATTTAGGACTTAATTGCACTCTTTGAATGTTTTAGGATTTAATTATACTTTCGTAATAAGTTTTTAAGACTTTCAATCGAGATTTACAAACTTTCTGATGACACTGCACGGATGCAAGCTTCTCTAGCGGCCAATAAAAAAAGTAATATGAACATGAGTCTCTATTGTAGATGATTATAATATTCTACAACTACTTTTAATAATCTCATTATAATACAACAACGCATACAATATCAGAGAAAGGATTATAATGTATTTAAGAAGATGGACATTTGATCATTCATCAGACTCGATCGAGTCGACAATTTACAAATCATGTGCCCGATTTTTACGAACCTAAAGTACATACAATGAACAAGTTGTCTTATTTCTTCCATCCTCCATAGTGCTTAATTTATACAACATAATCCAATAAGAGAAAAGTCCACACAAACTTCCTAGGAGTACGAGCAAACCCATAGCATTTTCATTTGCTAATGTGCCACTTCCTTATTTTCCTGGTCAAGAAATGGGTAATCTATGTAACCGACAACTGGATCTTGAATATAAAATGTTTCTCTGTTGTAACTGTTCAATGGTGCATCAACCTTGAACCGGTGAACCAAATCGGGGTTAGAGATGAAGAGCCGACCATACGATATCAAGTCTGCGTCTCCATCAACCAGAGCCTTCATCCCGAGCTCTCGAGTGAAACCACCAGTCGACATGAAAGTACCTTGATAAGCTTTCCTCCAGGCTCTCATCAATCGAGCTTCTTCGTACTCGCCTTCTTCTTCTGTGGGAGCAGCCATGAATCGAGGCCGAGTCACATGGAGATAGGCCAGTTTGGAGCCTAACTCGTCTTGAAACTTGTTTAGTCTCTCGATGATTGCTAGGCCTAAACCGAGCGGATCGGAGTCCGTGGCATCATTATAGTCGACTACCGGTGAAATTCTAACTCCCGTTCGATCAGCGCCAATTTCTCCGACAACCACTTTGATAATCTCCATCAAGAATCTACATCTGTTCTCAATCGATCCGCCAAATTCATCCGTTCTATCATTGATCGAGTCCTTTAAGAATTGATCAATGAGGAAGCCATGTGCTGCATGGACCTCAACCCCATCGAAACCTGAAATCAAAATTCATATGATCACGTACACATGCGTGACGAACTAAGTAAATAAAACTAATTTTTTTCATCTTTTTCATCCATCATGGTATGACTATAATTCAAGGCCTAACCTGCTCGAATGGCATTTTTAGCTGCTAGTCGATGTTGCTCGATAACCTGCCATACTTCATGTGTTTGGAGGGCTCTTGGTTTGTGATAAACATCAAGACTCCTATCGGGCATGTGGATTTTCCATTTATCGGAAATAGATTGATTTGTAGACGAAATCGGTGCGGCTCCCCCAGGTTGATAAACTGATACAATCACCGTAATACGTCAATATCGTCAAAATCAAATCTAGATTGTTCAAGTTATTCTTAGGAAAACAGTCCAACAGGAAAAATAAATAAATAAATAAATAGTACCACGATTGGAGGCGCGACCAGCGTGAAACTCTTGACAGAAAATGATGCCGCCTTTGGAATGAACAGCATCCGCCACCTTCTTCCACGCTTCGACTTGCTCTTCAGTGTAAATCCCAGGACTACCCGGAAACCTGGTTTAACAACATAATTCAATGATCCTCCCATGATCCAAAACAAATTTTCTGTTACTTGCTGTCAAGCAATGATCTTGGGAGAAGAGGACGTACGCGGTGCCCGTGTTGGAGATGGCGGTGCCTTCTGCAATGAGAAGACCGCCCTCGCTTGCCCTTTGTGCGTAGTACTCCGCATGAGCCGGCAACGGAGTATCATCGACCGCTCTACATCTCGTCATGGGTGCCATCACCACCCTGTCACCACCACCACCAAGTTGAAATCAAGACATGCAGAGTTATTCTGTACAGATCTGTGCGGACTATATACGATACCTGTGAGCCAGATCAAACTTGCCCATCTTGCATGGAGTGAAGAGGTTCGTGCCCATTTCATGCGTAGCCATGTTAAGGATGAACAGGGACGGCCAACGCTAAAGATAACAATGGCCAAAATCAGAAGATGGTGCGAACTGAATTGAGGTGGATCTGCATCGCTCGTTTGGTATTTATAGTTTGCTGTTGCCATGGGAACCCTGGCAGCAGAATCGACGTAATTCATTACGTGGATGCCAGGAGGTTGGCAAAGTCGAATTGCATTTTGGCCTTCTTTGACCTTCTTTCTCTTCGAGAAGAAAGCGTGCTTAAGAATGTCGGACCGACGGTGCACGGGGACGGAAAATCGGCGAAGTTCATGCCAAGGTTTCTACCCCAGTGTGGTTCTTACATTGACCTTTCAACATTTCATCACCTGCTGAGCAAAAAAATAATAATAATCATAGGTTCCCTTACATTATAATAATGATAATAAAAATGAAATTTTTCTCTTTGCTTCCCGATTCAGAAAACTCCAATTGACTTCCACCGTGCTTAATTATAAATTATATATGAGATTATCGCTTGATTGTGAAATTTCCTATAATATGGGCTTACATTAATTAATTGATCCAATATTTGTTGAACCCTATAGTAATATGATTGAATAGGATATTGATATTTATTAATAACAGGTCTAGTTGAGCAGCAAAGTATAAGCAATTATGTTTAACTAAAGTTCATAATGAGAAGAGTCCAATTGACACGCTGTTGATTAGGGTTTACTAGGTCTCTCCTCTAGCCTATAAAAAAGTAGGTTATACCTATCAGTTGTTTTGATCCCATTGAAAGCTGCTATATTGAAATAACTCATAGAGGCGATGATCTAGCATTCCAATAGATCTCTAATTATCAGAGGGATCTATTTTTCTTCAAGTGAAGCAATGGCTCATACAGGTACGCTTTAATTCCGCTGTGTTTATTGATTTCAGTGTTTTACAATTATATATGGATCCGTTTCTTCTTGATCGATTAGTTGTTTATGTGAATAATTTTCTACATGTAGTATCAGAACCTATCATATATGATTGTAGAACCCAATTTAATGGAAAAATTCGAAATTTTCCTCTTTGAGCCAAATATGGGTATTATTTTTGTCGCGACCTAAATTTTCGGGTGCACCACCTAAAGTTTAGGCTAATGGATTATTAAGCCTTGATTTAACTCGGGCTCTCCCAAGCTCATACCAATTCGCGACTTAAGTTCAAATTCTTAACATGCATATAGATTTTATCTAGGAGTCGCCACTAATCTATTTTTAGCGGGTCGATTAGAAACCCAAGTAAAGTAACGAGAGTTTTACTTTACTCCTACGAACCAGAGACTATGAGTATGGGGACTTGGTTACACTAGATTTCTCTAATGCCCTTTTGGTACCATTATTTTATTTTGAAAGATGTTTTTTGCAGGCAGCTTAAATTGATTTTAAATTTAATTCCCTAACATGTGAAGTGATCATGCAGATGCACAAACCACCAATTTAACATCCAAGAAAGCAATGAAATAAATAAATAAAAAAAATGCAAGGACTTACCTTGTATCAACGAAAGCATCTGCATGGTTAGATTAAAAATTTACATCATCAACCCTAGATATGATTTTTAATTAACACGCAATTTCTTTGATTTTTTTTCACTTAATTAATGAAAATTATACAATATGCAAGGCAATATTAACTAAATGACCTAATTCTAGTGACATGCAATTTCTAATTAAATGGACCTAGTAACAATCACTAAATGGCATGCATTTTATGAACCTAATTCTATAAGACGTGCACATGATTTTTTTTTTGTGTTTTTTTTTATAAAATTCGAAATTAAAATTGTCAAATAATTAAACATGCAATTCGATTTAAAAAAAATAACATCCTACGCGAATGTATTTTTTTGGATTTTTATTTTTGTTATTTTTTATTTTTTAAAAAAGTTCGAAATAAGTAAATTTCCTATCCTAGATATGCAATTTAATTCAAATATATCATCTAACCTAGATATCATCTAAACATGCATTTAAGAAAAATGACTAACTAACCTATCATGCGATCAATCCTAATCTACATGGGATGCAAATGCAATTTTTTGTATTTTCGGGGTAAATAGAACAATTAAAAAATAATAATAATAAACACCAAATCATCCAAATGTTATCCACCATTTGAATTGAAATTCAAACTTGATTATCTCGCTAATAAAATCGATAAATTGATCTTAAGCCTTAAAGATCAAAATATCAATTTACTCCCGCGTGGATAATTATTCCATCTAAAGCCTTATAGATAAAATAAAAATTCGTGTGGTTGCAAATTGGATGCCACATCAGGGAATTTCAATTATGCATTGGAGAATATTTCAAACAAAGAGATAAAATATCAAAAACTAAAATAAGATAAAACAAATCTACCTAATAAAATAAATCTCTACCTAAATTGAATTTTTTTCCAAAAATTCGAACGGTGAGATGGACCGACGATGGAGGCTCAGCATGACATGGTTCAAAGGCAGCAGCCATGGTGGTAAGTCACCCAAGGGCTTCGGTGAGGGCGATGGGCACGATCGTCAAAAATCCAGCAAGGGGCTCGGATGGCAGCTGGTAGAATGGCAACGAATAGGGGAGCCGCTTGAATCAGGAAGTGCGGCTTGTCGCTGGAGTAGCAACGGCGCTCGGGCGATTGTAAGTCAATCAGAGCGGCGACGGAGCAGCGGTGGAGCTACGAACGTCACTCGTGCAAGTGCGGGTGAGGCGGTGGGAGCAGCGATGGTAGCGAATAGTGGCGTTGCGGGCTACTGCAGGGGCGCGAAAGTGCGACGATCAGCTCGGGCTGCTAGCAAAAGGAGGCATAGCAGTAGTGGCGATGCTCGAGCGAGCTACTGGTGGTCGCTTAGGCAGGGGGCACCTAGCGGCGGTGACTAGCAGCAACGACGGTGGGCGTTCGGGTTGAACAAAGAGTGGGCTCATGGGGGCTGCAGGTCGCAGGTTACTGCGGTGGAGGTCCTGTAGGTGTCGAGGCAGGTCGCGGGTGTGAGCATTGCTGAGGGCAGGAGGACGAGGATGCTTGGGTGCAGATGTTGGCGGCAGCAGGTGGCATGGGCGTCGCTCATGAGGCAGAAAGCAGTAGTGGTGACGGCAAGCGGAGGTGTCGCTATGGAGGGTTGTCGAGCGGAGATGATGGCACGCCCGGATCTCACTGGTGAGGGACGGTGGCTAACAAATCAGTAGTAGCGGAGCGGCATGCAGCTTCACGGAGAAGGAACCCACGAAGAAGAATCACAGTGCACGTCTTTTCTTTCCATTTTTTTTTCTTTTTTGGTTTCTCTCTCTCTCTCACCTCTAAGGGTGAGTAGCGGTCTAGGGTCGACCCTGGCCCAACCCTACCGGTCCTGGTCTGATTCCCAAGAGGACTGGGTTGGTCCTTGGTCTTGAAATTCCAAGAACAACATTGTATGAGTTGGTCCTCGGTCCTAAGAGTTTTGGGTCGGTCCAATCCTGGACCAACCTTGTATATTATATTATATTATATTATATTATATTATTATATATTCAAACTTAAGTAAAATGTCTGTTATATTATATTATATTGAGATGTACTATCAATAGCACTAATAATAATTTCAACTTAAAACTTTTGTTGAGTATTAATTATGTGTTGTTTGTTTTGTTTTCAGGTGTTTAGAAGTTCAAGTGAATTAACAAGATGTGAAGTTATATATTCATGGTTTATATTAAGTATTATGAACTTTTTATGGTTTAATTGTATTTTACTAATGAATTTCAGCTGCACTTTGCTTTTCAATTTGTGTCAAATGGTAGAAGTTTTTGAAGTGTAGAGTAGTACTGCAGTTGTTACGGTGATTTGCTAGTCAAGTCGTGTGAAACTCATTTTTTTGTTGAGTGGACTCTATATGATCGAATGTAGGGAAACACTTTTGCATATGTTGTTATGAATATTAAAGATAGATGATTACAAGAACTTTCCATCTTGTCCCATATCTCGATGAGCGATTAGTAGGTACGAAATTTCTATTATTGTGTCATCTTAAATTTGCTAAATATGTATTGGTATTTATAGTTTAGTTGCACAATGTCGTATTATCAATGTATGTGTAATTTGAATTTGTAGGTTTGCTTTTTTAGGGAGTATAAAAAAATAAGATGAAAAAAATTATCGATCGGTTCCGGGTTGACCCAGGAACCGGACCAAACCCATTGGGTCAATCCGGTCCTTGGTTCCAGGCTCAATAAGGTCGGTTCTTGGTTCTAAAAATTAAGGACCGACACTGTACGGATTGGTCCTAGGGTTAGGAGGTGGCCTGGACCAACCCGGACCATGCTCACCCCTACTCACCTCACGTCTACTCTCTATACGAATTCTTTCTTCCTCTCCTGTTTCTTGTTTTGCTTTTTCCACAGAAAAGGAAAAAGCTAACTTTTTTCTTTTTTCCTCAAAGCTTTTTTTTTTGTACGAACCAGAACTTTTTACTCTCAATTTCTTCGAAAATTTTCTCCTTTTTGTCATGAAAAATGAGCCTCTCTTTTATAGTGATTCAAAATGGTCTCTTTACATGGCATTCCCCGAGTTACCGTTTCTTGTCACATTAAATCAAATTTGTATGATTTGGCAATCAGCTCAATTCTTGCCCATTTTTCACTTGATTTCAAAATTGTTGCTACATTTAACAAAATTCGAACATCCATCAGAATTCCATATTCAATCAAATCAATTTCCCCCATTTTCATTTTTTTTCTTTTTATTTGATCAAAATGCAATTTTATTTTTCCAAAATTAGGTGTCAACAATTTTATTGTGTGGATTTTTTGCTCGGTTGATCCCGAAACCATAGGACTTTTGTTCTACATGTCAAGATCTTTCCAATAATATATAATTTGCATAATTTCACTGAAAATTGAGAGAGAATTTGAAATTTGAAATTATAGGGTTTATACATGAACAAGAGATTTGCACGCAACCTTGAGGTCGATTATGACTATGCCATTGACATCTCATGTAGCAAAATTTTGGGGGGGGGGGGTTCATTGCAATTTTTTTTCTTGTTCTATGTATAATCAATATATTGAAAAGATGCAAATCCTTTTTCATTAGTTATGGGTGGCTAACCATTGCATTGAAAATCTTTTGAAGAGAAGAACACAAAAATAAGTGATTACTATGCATGTACGTTTTGAAAATTTTCTAATTTTGAGCATGGGATAAATGTAGACGTTGTAATAATACCTTTATCAAAGGGAATAAAAACATGTATTTAAATAAATTCAAGAATGAATTGAACTATCGACATTGTGACATTATTCTAATTCTATCTCTATAATTCGAAAAAAATATTTAAGTGAATTATTCTTTTTATTGCTTATCTTTTGAGTTGCCATACTTCGTGCAAATTGTTGTGCTTTGTGCACATGCACTTTTGTTTGCGTTGCAAGCATGTTTGCCATACTTGTGACTAGGGATTTGTGTTATTTCCATTCCCGTTGCATCATATGCCTTCTTATATTATGAATTGAACTTAGTATGAACAAAATTTTTTTTATACAAAGTGATCATAACTGGAAATATCAAAATGTTTGTGAAATTAATATACTTGCAATAAAAAGAAAAATTCACTGATTGTGTTGTGCCTCATGTAGTGAGCTTACTTCTTCAAACTGCCAGCGTGCAGAAGTCCCGACGATCTCCTAGGCCCAAGCCCACGTAGAAAAGCCCTGCTTCGGCCTCTGCGAACGTGTCGACTTCCTCATCGCAGCCGGTGGAAATCCCAACCGCCATTACCATCTCGAGAAGAAACCAGAGAAGAGAAGACAAAATTGACACATCCTCCTTTCATTGGCCTGATGAGTTCTCGTTGATCACTGGGCTGATAACTAATTTCGGGAACTTTTCTGATATATCGGGCAATTGAATCTTTCAGCAAATTCTTCACGCGAACTCTAAACTGAAAGATTATTAGCCAAATCTGATGGATTCGAAACCCGTTAGCGATAATGCTGCCGCCCCAAGGAAGGTTGGTTCATGCTGCGTCTTGGGTTTTTTTTTTTTTGGTTATTTATTTAGTTAATATTTGTTATTTCTGCTAAATGAAGAATTGCATTGGCTGTCTGTGGATGGTCTTCTTTGCTGTTGTTTTTTCCTTCTTGGGCAATGGATGCTTTGTGCTGTGGCGTTGCAGATGAGATTTGCACCTAAGGCTCCTCCAGTTCGAAAGCCAAAACCTGCTTTTCTCAAGACGTATGGAAAAAAGCCTTTCTGGTTCATCGCATTGCTCATTTTTTAACACTTACATGTCGCACTTATATTTCAAATAAATTGTTCCCTTCCGTTTTTCCTCTGGACTCTTTTTTCCACGTTCCCGCTACAAACTCTCCAACAACCTAGATGGGTGTCACCTCTTACCGTCCAAAAAATAAAAGCACATGAACATCGGTTTCCACCATAATTGATTATATTACTCAAAAGTATTTTTATTAATAATCAAACTATACGAACAAGTACAATACAAGAGAGAATTATAGTTTGTTGAACAAGGAGATATAATTATTCATCAGACTCTATGTTATTGACTCTATAAGGTACAAACCATATTCTCTCTTGTCACTGACATAAGGCATATGCAATGAACTAGTTGTCTTATTTCTTCGATCCTCCTTGGTGCTTTAACTTGTACAATGTAACCCAAACTTCCCAAGAGTACAAACACACCAATAGCATTTTCATTTACTAGTGTGTCACTTCCCCATTTTCCTGGTCAAGAAATGGGTAATCTATGTAACCAACAACTGGATCTTGAGTATAAAATGTATCTCTGTTGTAACCATTCAATGGTGCATCCACCTTGAATCGGTAGACCAAATCAGGGTTAGATATGAAGAGCCGACTGTATGATATCAAGTCCGCATCTCCTCCAGCCAAAGCCTTCATCCCGAGCTCTCGCGTGAAGCCGCCGCTCAACATGAAAGTACCTTGATAAGCTCTCCTCAAAGTTCTCATCAATTGAGCTTCTTCATCCTCCTCTTGTTTGACGTAATTCTCCGTGCCATTGAGTGTGAATCGAGGATGAGTCACATGGAGATAGGCGAGTTTGGAGCCTATCTCAGTTTGGAACTTGTTCAATCTCTCGATGACCGATAGGCCTAGATTGAGTGGATCGGAGTCCATGGCATCCAGGTGGTCAATCGCTGGTGAGATTCTAATTCCCGCTCGATCAGTGCCAACTTCTCCTGCTACCACTTTGATGATCTCCATCAAGAATCTGCATCTATTCTCAATTGATCCCCCAAATTCGTCTACTCTATCATTGATTGAGTCCTTTAAGAATTGATCAATGAGATAGCCATGTGCTCCATGCACCTCAACACCATCAAAACCTAAAGTGGAAATCGATTTGATTATTAATACTTATGTGCAACAAACGAAGTAAATACGAGTAAGTTTAGCATCTATCACGATATGATTATAGTTCATGGACTAACCTGCTCGGATGGCATTTGCAGCTGCTTGGCGATATTGCTCAATAACCTGCCATACTTCGTGTGTTTGGAGAGCTCTTGGTTTGTGAGGAACATCGAGAGTCCCGTCGGGCATGATGATTTTCCATTTATCAGAGATAGATTGATTTGCTGACGAAATTAGAGCGCGTCCATCGGGTTGATAAACTAATACAATCACCATAATATAATACCAATTGTTGTTAGAAACGAGTATAGAAGGTGAAATTTAATAAGTTAACATTGTCAAAGTAGGAAAAAAGTATAACAGCAAAAACAGATTATCAAATTCAAATAGTGCAGGTCGTGATTATGTGATATTTTGAGAAAATTAATTTAGTACCACGGTTGGAGGCACGACCAACGTGCCAAAGTTGACAGAAGATGATGCCGCCCTTGGAATGAACAGCATCCACCACCTTCTTCCATGCTTCGACTTGCTCTTCAGTGTAAATCCCAGCACTACCTGGATGGTTTAACAACATTTTATTTCTCAAACTTAAAGATCCTCCTATGATCCAAAGCGAAGTTCATATTACTTGCTGTCAAGCAATGAATAGGGTATAAATAGCTTGCGGTGCTCAGGTGTACATCGGTATGTAGACAATTTCAGTTCCTTTCTGCGTGATATATAGAAGACAGCTTGATCTCAGGACAAAAGGACGTACCCAGCGGCCGTGTCAGAGATGAGGGTGCCTTCGGTGATGAGAAAACCACCCTTGGTCGTTCTTTGTGCATAGTACTCTGCATGCACCGGCAATGGAATCCCATTGATTGCTCTGCATCTCGTCATAGGCGCTAGCACTACCCTATGAGAGAGATCGAACTTGCCCATCTGGCATGAAGTGAAGAGGTTCGCGGCCATTTCGTGTGTAGCTTGTATTCTGTCAAGAACGAACAAAAAGGATTGATACTATGAATATGATGGTGAAGATTTGAAGACGGTGCGATGTGAGGTTGGTCGATATTGCTCATCGGTCTTTATAGTTTGGTGTTGCCATTTGAACATAGCAGCAAGAACCGGGAAGATTCACCGTAATTTAGTTTGAACATGGCGAGGTTTGATTTTGATATGACTAAGCCGTCGCATGTTGGGAAGGTCCAATTGTAATTTGCTTTCTTTAACCTCACTTTTCTCCTTGCAAAATTGTTTTAAAGACGTTGACGTATAGAACATGTGGTTCTAACGTTTCTTTATTTTCTTTATTGCCCAACGGGGTTCTTACATTCACCGTTCAACATTTCATCGCCTGCTGCGCTGCTACGAAGCCCCGGGGGTGTTTGGGTTTGGAAGATATGCATCAATCTAGAAGATACGCTCGGATTTTCGACCAATTTTGTTTGTATATAAATTAGCTAGGAATCTTAGATTGAGATTAGATTATGATTTCCAAATATCTCTTTGCCTTTATTATTTCATCTCTGTATTATAATTACAGAAGCATTGTACATCAAAAGATACAATTGAATACACAAATTTACAAAATCTCTCATCTTCCTCATCTTCCTCATCTTCTTTCATGGTATCAGAGCTTTAGGCTTCTGAATTTTTTTTCGCTTCTTGATCCTTTCACTTCCGCTTCTAATTGCCCACCAGAGGAGTTGTGACCTACAAAAATAGAATTGCCATCCGGTAGTGGAATCATCTTAGAGGAAGAAGATAAGAGAGTTTTTTTTAACCTTCAATGGCTGACGATCAGTCCATCGCAGAGAATCCATTGCAGTCGCAGATCCAAAGCTCACCTACCACAACACAACAACAACCACTTCAGACCCAGCCCATACAATGAATACCCACACAAGCTCAGTTTAATCTGGGGCAACCCGTTTCGGGCCAACCTTTCCAGTGGGCACCTTAGCCATGGTACCTTGGGCCAAGCCCAACTACATCATTGCCTAGCTTTATAGGGCACCAAGGAGCCCACATCCAATTTGAAGGGAGCCCACCAGCTGTAAGTGGGGCAAGCCCGACCTCCGGATTGGAGCAAACAAACGGGTCGGGAGAACCGGGTCTAGGCACAAATTCTTACCCGAGAGTTTTCAATGCGGGGCATCAATACGGATCGAGCGGATCAAGTTTAGGGACAAATCCCTACCTGAATTTCGCGCTCGGTTTTTTGCCATTTCCCATCAGAGCAATCACCGGATGACTGGAGCCTGGAGACCCCCTGTATGTCTCAATAGCCGATGGCCTAGAATTGCGGCTAATCAACCTACAATTAACCGGGCTAGAGAACTATTCCAGGTGGTCTTGAGATCTTAGACGAGCGCTAGTGACAAAAGACAAGGACGGGTTCCCAGATGGAACCGTCCTGATTCTGACCGATGATCGACCGGCGCGAAACTGGAGGAAATGCAACTAGCTCATTCGCTCTTGGATCGGGAATTGCATCTCCCTAGACGTCGCGGCCAATCTGCCATCGACGGAAGATTCCAAAAATATGTGGGAGAATATCAAGCAAATGTACGGCAAACTAGATCGAGCAAGAATTTTTTCTTTGATGCGGGAACTCAGCGAATTAAAACAAGGAAATATGATGATTTCCGCATGCTACAACAAATTATCGTCTCTGTGGAATGACCTCAAAGCTGCAGAAGAAAAACTCGAGGGACTAGAGGAGACGCTCGGATAGTACCGGTTGATGAAAGAACGAGAAAAGGCGACCCGTTTTTTACTTATCTTGAATGACTCTTACCTGACATTCCGATCGTAGATATTAGCTATGGAACTGGTGCCACCTCTCGAACGGATCTTCCAATTGGCTGTCCAGGAAGAAAGCCAGAGGCTCCTTCATCAGAACTAGCGAAAGGAGGAGAGAGCTTCACTCTGGCCAATTGCGGCGAGCGGAGAAATTGGGGACCCAAAACCTTAGCACACGAAAAAGGGGGCGAGCTAGGGTTACGCGCATCCAGATCTGAGGATCCTTGTCTCCTTAAAAGAGGAGGAACGAGCGGCTCAGATTTGCTGCGCGGATCGGACGGCCCAAAAGGGCCGATCTATTTGTCCGGATACAACGGACGAGATGAGGGGGCTTGGAAGACATCTGACGGTGGTGGCGTTTCCCTCGCATCTGACGGTGGGAGTTATTTCTCTGGATCTAACGGTGGAGGAATTTTCTCGGCATTTGCACAAAATCTTAACCCAAAAAAGGGTAAATTATATTGTGATTTTTGCAGAAGGCCACACCACACAATCGAAAATTGTTGGAAATTGCACGGTAAACCCAGAGAAAAAGGATAAAAAAAATTTATGCAGCTTATCAGATTGGGGTTTCTAATGCCGATAGGTCCATCACAAATGACCAATACCAACAGCTGATGTAGGCAATATAGAAATTAGACATCTCAAACAAAGGAGGAAATTTTTCAGGTATTTCTCGTTGCCTGATAAATATTATTTCCAGAAAATTCTGGATAATTGATTTCGGGGCAAGTGATCATATTGTTTGTGAGAGGGCATTATTTTCAAATATTCATGAGGATTTTGAATTTCCTATTTTTGTTCAATTACCAAATGGAAATACCACTCATGTCAAAATCATTGGAACAGTCAAACTCAGCCCACAAATCACACTTCAAAATGTTCTTTACCTTCCAGAATTTCAATTCAATCTTATTTCTGTATCCAAAGTCTGAAGAGCAAATTCCTGTCGTGTATTGTTTGGTTCTGACACTTGCTTCTTTCAAGCCCTTTCGACTGGCAAAGTGATGGGATTGGGTAGTCTTTCTAAAGGGTTATTTCTATGGAAGAACTCTCCAAGTAATTTTGATTTGTCTTTATTTCCTTCAAATAAAATGTCATTGTGTAACACGACTACCAATAATAAAGACTATCTTTTACATTCTTGATTGGGTCATAGTGCTTCCATTCCTTACTCTAAGTGTCAGATATGTCCCATTGCAAAGCAATCACGCATTCCTTTTGCTCCTAGTAAAAATCATGCCATGCACATTTTTTCTTTAATTCACATGGATGTATGGGGTCCTTATCATACCCAACATCATGATGGGTCAAGATATTTCTTGATGATTGTGGATGATTATTCTCGTGCCACCTGGGTTTTTTTGATGCAGTCCAAAGGACAAGTTTTCTCACACTTGAAAACTTTCATTGCTCTATCCAAGAATCAATTTGGGAGATCCATTCAATGAGTGAGGACAGACAATGGAAAGGAGTTCTTCAACAATTATTGCAGCTTACTCTTATCATCTCATGGGATTCTTCATGAGAGTACTTGCATTTATTCTCCACAACAGAGTGGAGTAGTGAAGCGTAAGCATCGCCACCTATTAGAAGTTGCACATGCTTTAAAATTTCAAGCGTCTATTCTAGAAAACTATTGGGGTGAATGCATAATTACTGCAGCATATCTCATCAACCGTATGCTAACTCGGGTACTCAATGGAAAAACTCCATTTGAAATACTCTTCAAGAAGAAACCGAAATTGGGACATTTAAGACTATGCTTGTACATCCCTCAACTCACCAGGTATTCACTACCCAATATCATCTTATGTTTCGTTTCATAGACTTTCACCGGAACATAGATGCTGTGTGAGTCGAATATCAGAGAATATCGAGCCCTCTACTTATGAAGAAGCAACTAAAGACCCAAGATGGCAAGAAGCATGGAAGCATGGGGGTTGAATTGCAGGCACTAACTGCAAATGGAACCTGGGATTTGGTCAATTTACCACCAAATAGGAAACCCATCAGATGCAAATGGGTTTACTAGATTAAATACCGCACTGATGGATCCATTGAACGTTACAAAGCTCGGTTGGTGGCCAAAGGATTTACTCAATGGGAAAGATTTGACTATCATGAGACATTTTCCCCGGTCTCCAAAGATGTAACCGTAAGATTTTTCTTATTTGTTGCAGCTATTAATGATTGGCCATTGCATCAAATGGACGTGCATAACGCTTTTCTGCATGGAGACTTAGAAGAGGAAATCTACATGATATTCCTCAAGGATTACAGAGACAGGGGGATAATAGAGTATGTCGTCTCCATAAATCTCTTTATGGTCTTAAGCAAGCTTCCAGGCAATGGTATACCAAATTTGCCGATGCCCTCACTTCTACAAGTTTCAACCAATCCAGATATGATTATGCCTTATTCACATGGAACCAAGGTACGTCATTTATTTATCTGATGATAAATGTTGACGATATTCTCATTATGAGAAATGATAGAACTGCAATAGAGAGATTCAAGGAGTATCTACACTTTACTTTTTCACATTAAAGACTTGGGGGCACCCAAATACTTCCTTGGGATAGAAACTGCTAGATCTGATCGTGGGATTTCCCTTAGTCAACGGAAATTTGTGCTGGAAATTATATCAGAGGTAGGTTTGTCAGGATGCAAGCCATCAGTCATTCCAATTGAGCAAAACGTGAAATTGACCACCAAGGATTATGATGCTGGGATATCTGAGAATAATGATCCCATCCTCAATGATCCTTCAGGTTATCAGAAACTTGTTGGGAAACTTATATACTTGACTATGACCAGACCCGACATATCATATGCAGTGCAGACTCTCAGCCAGTTCATGCATAGTCCAAAGTTGTCTCACTTAAATGCTGCTTTGAAGGTCATGAAATATTTGAAGAAATGTCCAGGACTAGGGATTCTTTTATCCAGAGATTGCAACATGGAAATGTTGGCATACTATGATGCGGATTATGCAACTTGTCCTATGAGTTGACGATCCATTACAGGTTTTTGTATTAAACTTGGAAATTCTCTTCTTTCATGGAAAACCAAAAAGCAGGCTACCATTTCATTGTCTTCAGACAAGGCAGAGTATCGAGCTATGGCAAAGACCACCTATGAGATCATATGGATACGGGGGCTACTTAAGGATCTTGGGATAAAGTTAAAGGGCCCCACTAAGTTGTTCTGTGACAATGATGCCGCACTCAAACTTGCAGCGAATCCTATAGTACATGAAAGAACGAAGCATATAGAAGTAGATTGTCATTTCACTCGAGACAAGATTCAAGAAGGGATAATTAAGACTAGAGGAATTGGAATGGTAGAGCAACCAGCCGATATCTTCACCAAGCCTCTATGTCAAAGACATCATGCATATATACTAAGCAAGACGGGCGTCTTGAATATCTACCAGCCACCAGCTTGAGGGGGAGTGTTGGAAGATATGCATCAATCTAGAAGATACGCTCGGATTCTCAACCAATTTTGTTTGTACATAAATTAGCTAGGAATCTTAGACTGAGATCATATTATGATTTCCAAATATCTCTTTGCCTTTATTATTTCATCTATGTATTATAATTACAGAAGCATTGTGATATAGCTAGTATAAGTACCTAGAGGGAGTGAATAGGTATGTAAAGGATTTTTCTCGATAATTGCACAATACTAGACAGTTAATAGATTTGAGACAAACAATAATCAAAGTAAGACTGAGAAAAGAGAAGATTGAACACGGGGTTTATAGTGGTTCGGCTTATTTCAAGCCTACGTCCACTCTTCTGCACTGACAGCCTATTGGCTGGATTCCACTATGAACAAAGAGATGTTACAGCGTTGTTCTCCCTTGATCTCTCGGTGTAGATGATCTACCACACTCGCTCAAGGTATCACTGAGTATAGACACTCTTTGTGTATACAATTTCTCTCAAAATGTATCGACTAATAATCAAGGTGCTTCAAACTCTGGAATTTCTCTATCGATCATGCACTAAACAACTAGAATGTCTTCCTTTTATACTCCTTTATGCCATCATACCCGTTGGCACTTACCAAAGGAATTCCTCCAATCTACCCGTTGGACGGAATCAATCAAGAAGATCATTCGAGCTATTAAAGGAACCTGATGATAGCCCATCAATCATGTTCGCCCATACAATCAGGATCTTGGTTTCCAAGAATAGAACCTTCCAAGAATATTTCGTCGACCATCGGATCTTCAAACGATCTTGATTACGAATAAAAGAATCCGTTATATTTATCCAGCCAAGAGATCTTCTCCAGAGGATAGGACTAAATCCTCAACCAAATACTTCGGCTCTGGATTGCCTTCGTCACTGGATTAGAAAAACTGTCAATGAGAATAGTCTTGAGTCTTGAGTCTTGAGTGCTAAGTCTGGTGATCTGAAAGTCTTCAGACTCTAAACAGAAGGTCTGTATTTATCCAGACTAGACTGATAGAAACGTTTTGTCAGCTTCAAAATATTCTGGAAAGATTTCTCCAACAATCTCCCCCTTTTTGATGGTGACAAAACTTTCCTGTAGATTTGAACAACTTTGACCTGCAAAACATTACTCAAGCAATATGGCTATCTCATAAAGATTAATAAATCAACCAGACTCTGCATCCACAGAAAATCGGTTAGTCTTTCATGGATAAGACCATACAACAACACTTGATATAAATGCAAACAGTCAAACATCAAAATCCACACCCCAGTCAGTCAAATTCAAGTTCACACCCAAGTCATACTCAAATATTCAAACACGTCAAAGTTTAAAGAGTTCAAAAGAGTTTTAAAGAGTTCAAATTGCAATTCTCCCCCTTTTTGTCATCATTAAAAAGGTGAGAGAAGAGTCAAGTCTGCTTAGGAACGCGCACAATCTGGAAATCTCCCAGCGACTGGACGATGCCTTCCAGCTTTTTCAAGTCTTCCCGTAGATGAGCCACCTCTTCTCCTTTGGCATTGGCTTGAATTTGAAGAGCGAGGTCTTTCATTTGATCTGCCAGGGTAACAGAAGATGCTTTTCCAGCATTCTTCATGACTTGAAGTTCACATTCCAGAGCATAGATTTGACCCTGCATTTCCAGAAGAACATCAAGGATACGACGAAAATCTGCGGTATTGTCCGTCTGTGTGCTCGCATTTGCTCTTTCGGATGGAGTGAAGGCAGACGATGGAACTTCGGTGTAATCGAGCAGATTTGGTGTTGACGTATCATGTCCTTCCTCAGGCATTTGAGAAGCCTGAAAATCTTCTGGATTTGCTGGTGAGCGACTCACACCTTCACTGTTGACAGCATGTGGTGTAGTCCTTCCTTGCTCGCCATCTCCCCCTGTCTCTAGGACCTCAATTGGGGAAGAGTGATGGTCATGCTCTTCAGCGTCTTGATTCCCTTTCTCTGCGGCTTCATCTGCAGACTTTTCTTTTACTGCTTCTCCTTCTTCTTCAGCTTCTTTCTCTTTCTCTTGTTGCTCCTCTGCTTCTCTGTTCTTTGCTTGTCCCTCTTCTTCTCTCTGTTCTTTTTCTTCTGCTTCTTTTCCTTTCTTCTGTCGTTCTGTTGATTCAGGTACAGAACGTCTGGTCCTTTTCAAAGCAGAGATAGTGACATCTTCCTCCTCATCTTCATCCTCCAAGATAAAAGTTCTTTTCTTTTTGGATGGAGCACCCATGGGCTCCTTCCCTTTTCTCTTTGATGCAGAAGATACTGGAGTCTTCACTTTGAACTTTTCCATCACCTTATTAAGCTCTTTCAGACACATTTTTGTCAGTATTTTCAAACCCACCACCATTTTGTCACATGGTCAAACACAAAGAGTATGTGGAGGTTCAATGTTCAGGTGTCTGAAGATCTTGGTCACAAGACCTGGATAAGGCAATTGGCCCTTGTCCTTCACCATTGCTCTGTACATGTGAAAGAGAATGGTGTGAGGGAGAGAGAAATTTTTTCCTGAATTGATCGCATACATCAATTTCGCCTCGGAGTTAGACACGTCAGTCTTGGATGTAGACTTTGGCCCGATACAGTTGATCACAATTTTGTGAAGCAAGATGTTGATGGCATGCATTCTTGAGTAGGTAACTCTTCCTTCTGTACTCCTGTCTTTGACAAGTTCTAGTGTGGTACGAGTGATTGAAACCTTGATTGGTTTATATCGTCCTCTTTCAACTCCAATTATGTCTGCCAACATGTCCACATCTACCTCATAGACTTGGTCTCGAACACTGAAGGACATTCTATCTGCATCTAAAAAGCTAAGATTCGAATAGAAGTATGCTGTCAATTGCGCATAACCGTTTGTGGTATCGGAGCAAAATTGCTCAAGTTGAAGCAAATTGAACTTCTCCCTTAAGTTCACATTAATGGCATCCAAGAAATCGAAATCAACACTCCTAGGGTTTATCACCCCTCATTTCAACAGTCTGAAGAACATATTCTCCTGTTCCTTCGATTTAAGCAAATCCATCCTTTTTCCCTTCACCTTCGCAGCAACACCCATTCTAGGTTGAAATTCATTGAACATTTTATCATCATCGTTCCCGTTAGTCGGATTCAGACCCGATACACGAGGGTCACTTGGAATGTTCGCAAGTGCTTCCTCAGCCTTTCCTTTGGGAGCAATTCCCAAATCCTCCATTCGTCGCAAAAATATATACTCATTCCCATAATTCTTATCTTTAAGGAAATCATCTATATAGTTCAACGGAGTCCCAATGCTCTTCAACGCATGATAGAGCTTGTAAATAAAAAAGGGTTTTTGGACTCTTACAGGGTCTGCGTCCTCGATTATTTCTTCCTCCGGTTGATGACCCGCACCTTGTGGGGTAGATGATGAAGAGTGACGTGGTGGAGAGTGAATAGGGCTCTGTTGCTGACTTGGTAATTCTTCCTCTTCGGTGAGATCGAAATGGGTAGGCCCCTCCCTCATTCTTTGTGGTCCCATGTTCGCAATTCTTGAAGACTTTTTCGAAGAAGACATCATTCCTTGTCGTTGAAAGATTCCTTTACTCGCTTTTCCAAGAAAAGATGACAACTTTCTCGAAGATGAACACAAAGTGGAGACAGGATTGGGAGGAGAATGCCTTTTTAGGGTTTTGAAGACTAAGCAAGGAAAACTATATATATAACTCAGTTTAAAAAGGAAAAACCAATCGGCACAAAGGAAAATGGACAGACACCTCTTTTAAAATCAATAACTGTCAAATAGAAGTTAATCTTTTAAAAAGACAAGATTCAGTTTTTTACGGAAATTATAAATTAACTGAACTCATGATCGTACATTTTCGAGATTGAATATAATAACAACTTACAGTCTATAGCCATGAATATCTGAGTCTAAGGGTTGGAGAGTCTCTAGACTTTAACTTCGTCAAGCTTCAAAATGTTGAGTCTGGAACGGATAAAATCGAATTGATTTTTCTCCAAAGGCTTTGTGAATATATCAGCTAGTTGATTTTTTGAATCAATAAATTGAATCGAGATTTCTCCATTTTGAACATGATCTCTAATGAAATGATGTCGAATCTCTATATGCTTTGCTCTTGAGTGAAGGATTGGATTTTTAGTGAGATTGATTGCGCTGGTGTTGTCACATCTAATCTTTATGCATGAGTCTTCAATTCCAAAGTCTTGTAGCTGTTGTTTTATCCATAGAATTTGTGAACAGTAACTTCCAAGAGCTACATACTCTGCTTCTGTTGTTGAGAGAGCCATAGTGCTTTGTTTCCTTGAAAACCAAGACACTATCCTGCTTCCAAGCAACTAGCAAGTTCCCGAAGTGCTCTTTCTATCAACTCTGCAACCGGCCAAATCTGCGTCTGAATATTCCATAAGATTAAAGTCTCCATTCTTAGGATACCAAAGACCAATGCTTGAAGATGAAGCAACGTATTTAATAATACGTTTCGCAGCACTAAGATGGGATTCTCTAGGATCTGATTGAAACCTAGCACAGATGCAAACACTTAACAAAATGTCAGGTCTAGAAGCAGTAAGATAAAGAAGTGAACCAATGATGCTCCTGTACAGCTTTTGATCAACTTTCTTCCCTTCTTCATCTTTGTTTATCTTCAAAGAACTTGACATCGGTATGTTAGTCTTTTTGCACTTTTCCAGTCCAAACCTTTTGACAAGATCATTAGCATATTTTTCTTGATAAATAAAAGTTCCTTCTTTCAATTGTTTTACTTGAAGACCAAGAAAGAATGTTAACTCTCCCATCATACGCATTTCAAACTCGTCCTGCATAGACTTAGAAAATTTCTTGCACAAACTTTCATTTGAGGATCCAAAAATAATATCATCCACATATATTTGAACAAGTAAAAACATTTTGTTTTCCTTTTTGATAAATAAAGTAGTATCTACTTTACCTTTGATAAAATCATTCTGTATTAAGAACTTACTTAGCTTGTCATACCAAGCTTGAGGTGCTTGCTTTAAACCATACAAGGCCTTTTTCAGTCTGAAGACTGATTTTGGCTTCTTTGGGTCTTCAAACCCTGGAGGTTGCTTCACATAAACTTCCTCATGGATAAATCCATTTAGGAAGGCACTTTTGACGTCCATTTGGAATAACCTGAAATTTTTATAACAAGCAAACGCAAGTAATAGTCGAATAGCTTCTAACCTTGCTACTGGTGCGTAAGTCTCATCATAGTCTATTCATTCTTCTTGTGTATATCCCTTGGCCACGAGTCTTGCTTTGTTTCGTACGACTCTTCCTTTCTCATTCATCTTGTTCTTGAATACCCATTTTGCTCCAATAACAGTTTTACCTTTTGGTTTAGATGTCAATTCCCAGACATCATTAATGTTGAACTGTCTAAGCTCTTCTTGCATAACTTCAATCCAGCTTTCATCAGATAAAGCTTCTTCTATGCTCTTTGGTTCAATTTCAGAAACAAGAGCCACAACACTAGACTCTTCACGCCTTTTGAATCTGGTGCGAATTCTTTCATTAATTTCACCTATAATGAGATCTTTGGGATGACTGGACTTATGCTTCCAGTTACTGGTTGATTTGTCTGGTTGATGATCTCTTTCTTTATTCGAATCTTCACAAACAGCTTGATGCTGGTCTTCCATAGTCTGAGATGCTTCTTGAGTTGTAAGCTTTGGAGGGTCTGGAGCAGGTTCAGACTCTTCATGATGAGTCTAACTAGATTCATCTTGCGTAGAGTCTTGAAATTTGACATTCATTGACTCTTCCACAGACTGGCTCTTCTTGTTATAGACTCTGTAGGCTTTGCTTGATGTAGAATATCCAAGGAAGATGCCTTCATCTGATCTTTCTTCAAACTTACCAACTCGATCTTTTGCATTTTTCAATATAAAGCATTTGCAACCAAATACATGAAAGTATGAAACAAGAGGCTTCTTATCTTTGAATAACTCATAAGGGGTTTTCTCTAGAATAGGTCTTAAGAAGACTATTGATGATATAGCATGCTGTTGCAACAGCTTCAGCCCAAAATCGTAAAGAAATCTTACTTTCAATTAAAAGAGTTCTAGCCATTTCTTGAAGAGATCTATTCTTTCTTTCCACAACTCTATTTTGTTGAGGAGTATATGGAGAGGAGAACACATGCTTAAAGCTAGATTCATCACAAAATTTTGTAAAATCTTGATTTTCAAATTCACCTCCATGATTTGTTCTTATACTTGAGATAACACATCATTTTTCATTTTGAACCTTTTTAGCAAATTTTTCAAAATACGAGAAGGTTTCAGACTTGCAAGGAAATATACCCAGGTAAAACGGGAGTAATCGTCCACAATTACTAGGCAATATTTCTTACCTCCAATGCTCTGGGTTCTGGTTGGTCCGAAGATATCCATATGCAGCAACTGTAGTACATGATTAGTAGAGACATGATTTATTTGCTTAAATAAATTTCTTACTTGCTTTCCCAGAATACATGGAGTGCATGGATCAGTCTTTTGGTATGGTAATTTGGGTAGACCTCGAACAAGCTGCTTTGTTGAGATTTTGGCTAATTGCTTCATGTTGACATGACCAAGCTTTCTGTGCCATAAGCTTGCTTCGTCTTGAATTGAGATAAGGCATTGCGATTCATTTGGTTTCACATCCAGAAGATAGATATTTCCATGTCTTCGACCCATGAAAGACTGAGTAGAGTCTTTACTGATTCCAGAACATGTTCCTTCTTGAAAGAAGATCTTAAAACCAATATCACACAATTGACTAATGCTGAGAAGATTGTAATTGAGTCCTTCCACTAGGGAAACATTACTTATTGTGAGATTTCCAATTTTCACAGTTCCAAATCCCACAATACTTCCTTTGCTGTTTCCTCCAAATGAAACTTTTCCACCATTTACTTGAACAAGCTTAATGAAGCAATTTGAGTCTCCTGTCATGTGTCTTGAGCATCCACTGTCAAGATACCACTTTACCTTTTTCTTGACGGAGACCTACAATTAAAAGAGGGTCTCAAGCTTTCTTTGGTACCCAAATTTTCTTGGGTCCTTTGATGTTAGTAAGATAAATAGTATTAGCCCATACTTTCTTAACAGGTTTCCAAACCATAGAACACTCTTTTTCAAAGTAATCTGGACTGTTACACTTTGAACACCTAAGGGCATTTCGACCTACAGACTTTACAAAAAACTTTATTGAAATGATTTTTGTAAGCCTCTCTCGAGGGTCTTTCCTTAATTCTTTGTTTTACTTTAGGAAAATCAATCAAGGGAATTGTTTCTGCTGTCATACCTAGACCAGACTTATTAAAGTAAGGTCTTTGAGCTGAAAGAATTTTTTCAAGTTTTTCGGACCCTATTGAAAATTTCTTTGAAAGATTTGATAAGTCAGTTTTTAAAAGGGCATTTTCTTTCAAAAGATTATCTTCATTTTCTTTAAGAGTGGAAACAGTCAAGTCTAGACTTTTAACTCTTTTTTCTAAAACGTTTTCCTTTTGTTTTAGAGCTGAGTTTTCCTTTTTAAGTTCGGAAATTCTTTTGAGAGAAGTCTTAAGACTAAAACACAGTTCATCAATGTATTTAGAAACTTTGACAGGAATTTTAAAATTACTTGCCTCAAATTCACTGTCTGAGTCTGATCCAGAGTCTGAGTCTGATTGTGCCATCAGACATAGATTGGCATATTCATTATCACTTTCTTCACACTCTGTATCACTCCAGGTTTCGGCTTTGAGAGCTTTTCGAAATTTTTCAGCTTTTCCTCTCTTCTTCTTCAGAAGAGGACAGTTGGGTCTGATGTGTCCCTTTTTCTTACATTCAAAGCAGACTACATCTTTGTTTGGTTCCTCATCATCAACAGACTTGGTCTGCTGTCTTTGAAAACTTTGTTTCTTTGAGTTGAACCTTCTTCCTTTTCTATTCAGTTTTCTGAATCTTCTTATCATGAGAGCAAGCTCCTCATCGTCCATATCATCTTCAGAATCTGTATCATCAGAATCATCATTTGATTTTAATGCAATGGATTTCTTACCTTTTGGATCTTCATCTTCATTGATTCGTTCCACTTCATAAGACTGAAGAGTTCCAATCAGCTCGTCGACAGATAGTGGCATAATTCTTTGCGTCTCTCTTATTGAAGTCTTTATGTGATTCCAATCCTTGGAGAGTCCACGCAGTAGCTTGTTTACCTTCATGGGATCAGAAATTGTTTGTCCTTGATTCTCAAGACCATTGACAATATCTGTAAAACGGCTAAACATGTCAGTTATAGATTCTCCTGGTTTCATTTTGAAGGCTTCATATTGACCGAGAAGAATGTTAATTCTGGTTTCCTTCACTCGATCTGTTCCTTCATAGGTGATATGCAATCTGTCCCAAACTTCTTTTGCTGTAACACAAGAAGATATTCTATTATATTCAGTTGGTGACAAAGCACAATATAAAGAGTAAATTGCTTTTGCATCGAGTGCTTGTCTCTTGATTATCTCTTCCTGAGTCATTCCGCTAGTCTCAACAGTTTCTTTCCCTCTTTTAGAGACTGATGCAGCTGTAGGAGTAATTCCTTTTTCTACAACGTCCCATTCCAGAGGATCCTTTGATCGTAGGAAAGCTTTCATCTTGTTCTTCCAGATGTTGTAATCCTTTCCATCAAAGTAGGGTGGTCTGGTATTGCTTTGCCCTTCCATCAGCCCTGGTGCTAGCATACTAGCCATGGATCTTTTACTCTGAAGTAAAACACTTCAAATAAAGTGAGTACACGAGCTCTGATACCAATTGATATAGCTAGTATAAGTACCTAGAGGGGGGTGAATAGGTATATAAAGGATTTTTCTCGATAATTGCACAATACTAGACAGTTGATAGATTTGAGACAAACAATAATCAAAGTAAGACTGAGAGAAGAGAAAATTGAACACGCGGTTTATAGTGGTTCGGCTTATTTCAAGCCTACGTCCACTCTTCTGCACTGACAGCCTATTGGCTGGATTCCACTATGAACAAAGAGATGTTACAGCGTTGTTCTCCCTTGATTTCTCGGTGTAGATGATCTACCACACTCGCTCAAGGTATCACTAAGTATAGACACTCTTTGTGTATACAATTTCGCTCAAAATGTATCGACTAATAATCAAGGTGCTTCAGACTCTGGAATTTCTCTATCGATCATACACTAAAGCAACTAGAATGTCTTCCTTTTATACTCCTTTATGCCATCATACCCGTTGGCACTTACCAAAGGAATTCCTCCAATCTACCCGTTGGACGGAATCAATCAAGAAGATCATTCGAGCTATTAAAGGAACCTGACGATAGCCCATCAATCCTGTTCGTCCATACAATCAGGATCTTGGTTTCCAAGAATAGAACCTTCCAAGAATATTTCGTCAACCATTGGATCTTCAAACGATTTTGATTACGAATAAAAGAATCCGTTATATTTATCCGGCCAAGAGATCTTCTCCAGAGGATAGGACTAAATCCTCAACCAAATACTTCGTCTCTGGATTGCCTTCGTCATTGGATTAGAAAAATTGTCAATGAGAATAGTCTTGAGTCTTGAGTCTTGAGTGCTGAGTCTAGTGATCTGAAAGTCTTCAGACTCTAAACATAAAGCCTGTATTTATCCAGACTAGACTGATAGAAACGTTTTCTCAGCTTCAAAATATTCTGGAAAGATTTCTCCAACACATTGTACATTAGAAGATACAATTGAATACACAAATTTACAAAATCTCTCGTCTTCCTCATCTTCTTTCAATATAGAGCAATCAGCTATGTTCCCTGTCCAGAGAATCTAATATTAATAAATAATAATATGTTGCGTTATATCATTTATAATAATGATAATGACATTTTTCTCTTGGCTTTCTTGGGTGACCAGAACTCTTTTGACTTCGACTTCATGTTATTAGAATTTCCCTGCCATGTGCTTTTTTGATTATGCACGAGAAGAACAAAAAATTTGGACGGCATTTAGATTTCAAGTTCGACATGCAACTTTGTCTTCGCTTGAGTTGGGCCTCCGAGCCATGAGAACCACGAATGTAGCGAGGAGAGGTCCGAGAGAGTCAAAATAAACACATGCCTTCATCTATTGACTATTCTTTTTTCCCCCACAAAGATATAAATGCTTGATAGCAATGATGAAACGAACATGGTTTCATTAGTCAAGACTAAAGAAGTCGTAGATTACCGTAACTCTTATTCAATAGCTTTCGTCAAGACCATTGGACATTTCATCACCTGCTAATAATAATAATCATATGGCTCCCTTAATTTATAATAATGATAATTAAAATGAAATTTTTCTCTTTGCTTCTCGATTGAGAAATTCTAATTGACTTCTACTGTGCACAATTATAATTCATCTGCAGGATGATCGCTTGATGATGTGCAAGAACAAGAGGTATGGTAGCAACTTTGATTTCGATTTGGACCATGCCATAGACATCTTGTGTAGCAACTTTTCAAGGGGGATCATTGCACAAAAATACCATTTTTTATTGTTCTATGTACAATCAACATATTGAAAAAATGAATTTCTTTTTTCATTAGGTATGATTAATAATTGTACTGAGAATCTTTTTAAGATAGGAACACTAAAATAAGTGGTTATTCTGTATATACGTATAAAAAATTTTCTAATTTGAGCATGTAATGAATGTAGAGGTAATAATAATACATTCATTGGAGGGAATAAAGAGTATTTATATAAATTCTGGAATGAACTGAATAATCGACAATGTGCATTATTCGAATTCCATCTCTATGATATGGGGAAAAAATATTTAAGTGAATTTTTCTTTTTTATTGCTTATCTCTTGAATTGCTGTGCTTCATGCAAATTGTCGTGCTTCATGCACATGCACTTTTGTTCATGTTGCGAGCGTGTTTCTCGTATTTGCGACCGAGGATTCTCATTATTTCCATTCCTGTTGCGTCATATACCTTCTTATATTATGAATTAAACTTAGTATGAACGAATTTTTTTTTTTTATACAGAGTAGTCTTAAATGGAAATATCAAATTGGTTGTGAATGTAATATACTTGCCAAAAATTAAAAAATTCACTGTCCCTGCCTGATGTAGCGGGCTTACTTCTTCAAACTGACAGCATGCAGAAGGCCCAATATGCAGGTCTCCAAGGCCCAAGCCCAACGTAGAAAAGCCCAGCTTCGTCCTCTGCGATCGCGTCGTCTTCCCCATCGCAGCCGGTGGGAACCCTAACCGCCATTACCATCTCGCGCAGAAACCAGAGAAGAAAATACGAATTTGAGAAACCCTCCTTTGATTGGCGCGATGAGTTCCCTTTGATCACTGGGCTGATAACTAATTTCGGGAACTTTTCTAATATATCGGGCAATTAATCTTTCAGCAAATTCTTCACTCAAACTCTAAACTGAACGATTAGCAGCCGAATCTGATGGATTCGAAACCCGTTAGCGATAATGCTGCCGCCCCAAGGAAGGTTGGTTCATGCTGCCTACCGCCTCTTGGGTTTTTTATTTTATTATTTATTTATTTAATATTTTGTTATTTCTGCTAAATGAAGAATTGCATTGGCTGTCTGTGGATGGTCTTCTTGGCCGTTGTTTTTTGTTTCTTGGGTAATGGATGCTTTGTGCTGTAGCGTTGCAGGTGAGATTTGCGCATAAGGCTTTAAAGGAGATATGATTTGATTCTGGTTTCGGAATATCTTCCGTAATGAAACTCATTTTGTTTTTTGCGTACAAAACAATGGTCATGGCTCGTGACCAGCTATTATAATTATCACCCGTCAAAATCATGCTAACTAAATTCGAACCAAGGCTATCCGAGGTATGGAGGAAGTACAAACTAGCGTTCCGTTCATGAGCAGGTGTGTGGCTAGAGGCTTCTTCAGCCCGGGAGCTTAGTTTGGACATGATAACCAATCCAAAAACAAAAGATGGTGTGCAGAAAAGTCATTCAAAGCAAATTAATAAAGGGTCCAAAAAAGAAGCAAATAGACGGCTAGTGGTCGCTGGCCAACATTGGATGACCGAAGGCAAGAGATAGGCTCAATGATCACCGTGCTCTGATATCCAGTCATAGGACTTTCATTTCGACTTTCCTAGTTACCACTCCATGGGTCATATGAAAAGCATCGATAAAGACTAATGTTCAAACCGCTACGCACCTCCTAGAACTCTTCTTGGAGTCCGAGCTTAGAGGTCTATTTTATCAGCTTATTCCACTTTCGTAGGGACTCTTCCAAGTCATCTAATCCCGTAGCTTTTAAGAGGTATCTGGAGAGCAGGACGCTGGTAGGAGGATCACAGACTCAAAGCCTGAGAAGTCGGGAGGATTGGTTTACCACCAATCCTTTATTAAGTAAATAAATAACTCATGATCTCAAAAAGTAGAGGCTCTGATCATCCATGTGCTCTGATACTATGTTTCCGAATAGAATATGAAGAATATTGGAGAAAATTGTACTATGTATGTCTTGACTTTCCTATGGCACCCCTCGACAGTCCCCGATCCGTTAGGGTCGCCACAATACCCTTACCTTTCACTTTTACTTATAACATGTCACCTTGATACAATTTCAATTGTAGCGGGTCCATACAACCTAGGGGTTTACATTTTTTTTTTTTATGATCGGTCCCTTGCACAATTCATATAGCAGAAGCACATCCATTAACTCCCTTCCCTATATACAGAAAACGATGCACACCAACTAAACATTTGTAAGTAAAAACTGTACACTTTTATTTACTTAAACCAGATGGACATCATTCATTGGTATATCAAAATGCCGTAATCTTCTATATTCGGCTACACTTCAAAAGATGACCGTCATCTCCTCCAACGGTTGTACACTTAAAGTCCATCAATCAGTATCGGCATCCAAAAGTTCCTTCCCTTGCTATCCTCCTCCTCTCGGTCATATCTAATCACTTGATTCATCTACTGGTAGTAGTGGCAGCAGATGTGTCTTATCTAGTCTGAAATATTGGTCCTCAAAGGGGGTGAGTACAACCACTCAGCAAGTAAATGACCAATAAACCACTCAATGCATCATGCCACACAATCATCACAACTATGGCATTACATGTCATTGAAGTATCCATGCACAATTTACCTTGATATCATGCACATGTCATCATATCTCATGTACATACATCATCATATAGTCATCACCATCATGTCATACACTTACAATCATCATGTCACATGTACCACCATGCCATAGGTACACATACATCCATGCACTCATGATCATATCACATGTACCATCATCATTACCATGCATCCATGCACATATCATCATCATATCACATGTTCCATCATCATTACCATGCATCCATGCACATATCATCATCATATCACATGTACCATCATCATTACCATGCATCCATGCATTCATCATCATCATATCACATGTACCATCATCATTATCATGCATATAGCACCATGCCATAGGTGCACATACAACCATGATTCATATCATCCATGCTATCAAGCATACATCACCATGAGATCCATTCATGCCTTCATGATTGCATTTTCAATATCAAATAGCATCAATTTATTTTCATAAGCCAATCATTCATCATGCCATATGCATACACCCATGCACATGATTCATTTTCAATTCTTATCGTTCACAAGGATCTCATCAGTTTTTCTTTCCAGGGACCAATGTTTGCATTCCACAATTCATCGCTCACATCCAACCAGTCATCGCGAGTAACCTTCGGGCATGTATCCAAGATACTACTAGGCATTCGGCATTTACACTCCCTGGCCGGGCATCTCGCATCCCAACTAGCATCACGAGGCATCCCCCTGGGCACAAACCTCCGGGGCTTTTGGAATTACGTATTGACATACCACCAGGATTTCCCCTCCTCTGGAATTACGTACTGTATACCACCGGGCATCTCGAAACTCCCGAAGACCCTCCAGAATTACGCCACTAGGCCACCGGGCATCCCGACACTCCCGGGACATTATCAACCGCCTCCAACAATTTCCTCATTTATCATTTTTCATGTTCACTAATTTATGTCTCAAAATTAGCATGGCATATGATGTAATGGCAAACAAAATCACTTTCATCATTTTTAATTCTTATATGCATCTCCAATCATCATCATACATGCAGCAAGATACAATCACTAAAGACAATACAATCCATGGAATCCATACAACTTAGAATAGTCCATATATCATGCCTTTTTAAAATTTACTAAATTCCAGCTTGCACAATTTTGGAAATCATTTAAATTAAATATCAATATGATCCTCAAAAATCACAAAATCAGAGCATGTACTAGATAAGACAATAATATAACAATTTCATGAAGAACACATGCCCAAAAGAGTTTCACACAAGAAGATATAGCTCACACAAGTACAGCATGCAATTTCGGATAGAAACAGATTGCGCAGTCTTTGAAATAATTCGATTAAAATACCTGAACGACCTCCAAAAATTATGAAATTTTAACAGGTTATATTTAAGACACTAAATTAGATTTTTCATGAATACTTATAGGCCAGATTCATTTTAGATAATTTCCTATAGTCATTTGAAGCTTCTGGTTTTCACACCGAAACGACCAGTGTAGTCATCTCCGAAATACCGAGTTTTTACCTACTTATTCTTCTTTGCTTCCTCTGAAATTTGGATACGTTTTACTTCAAGAGGTCCCCTACAACTTTCATTGAGGTATTTAAGATAAATTTACAAATAACAGTCACCATATGGGTCCATGAAGTCTCGGGTGCCCAATACCGCGTCTCCAGATTTACCGTCTTCAAGAGAAAGTCGATTCACTAGGCTAAAATTGTTCATTTTACTTAAAATTTGAGTATGTTAGTCTTTAAGATGTTCTATACAAGTTTCATGAAGAAGTCAAGGAGATATTCTTGATAAAAATTGACATGCAACCACAGATCTACCAAAAGGTCAGCAAAAACGTTCCAGATCTAGTGTCTTCGTAGGATGAAGGTTTGACCCCTTAAATATCCACCATTTTGCACCAAATTTTAGTATGTTATATTTTAAGATGTTTGCTACACATTTCATGAAGAAATCAAAGTCAAAATCGAACTCAAAACATGCATGCAAGCTCTCACAAGATTCTGGCTCAGGCAGTTCATACGAAAACAGCAAGCATATTCAAGAACAAGGCACATTTTTGCTTCGGTTTCGCCTACCCTAAAATCCGAGACTCACCACAAACAAATCTTACATGCAAGGCACACATGCAAGAGTGGAAATCAGTCCCAACTTGCCTCTAAGATCAAGCGGACGACAGCAAACAGACGGCACACCGGCGACGAACGGACGGCGTGCGGGTGGCGATGGGCAAGCTCCTTCCTTTCTCTCTTCCTCTCTTCCTCTCTTTCTCTCCTCTCTCTCGGCACCTAGACCGACCACTCCCTCTCTCTCTCTTTTTGGTTGTATCTATATATATGCATGCAATCTTATTTTGCATGGGGGACACTTGTCCTTAAGAAGGAGACAAGTGTCTCCTTTGCCGAAGACACTTGGAGGCCATGCGGCTCCTCCTCCCCCCACCCCTCCATGCATCGACATGGGCCGGGCTTATGGCCCACTTTAGGCCCATCTCACTTGGGCCTAAAGCCCAAACTTAAATGGCCCAAGTTTATTTTTAATAACACATCTTAATCCTCATTTTAAATAAATACCTAAATGCATAATAAAAAGGCCAAAAGACTTTGCAACATAGTTTAATAAAATCCAACTTATAAAATTCATGGCCAAATACATAATTTCCTCATCAAATAAAATCCTTGGTCTCACATGGACATAGGATGCGTTTCCAACAACAATAATTATTGTCGCGACCTAAATTTTCAAGGCAATCCTAAAGTTTAGGTTAATGGATTACTAAGTCTGAAGACTTGGCGCGGACCCTCCTAAGTCCTACCAATTGCGACTTGATAGAAATTAATCTATTTAAACATGCAATTCTATTCAATTTGGAGCCGCCACTAATCAATTAGTTGATTAGAAACCCAAATAAAGTATGAGAGAATACTCTATTTTTACGAACCAGAGATTCAATAAGTTCGGGGACATGGTTACGCTAAATTAGTCTAACGCCTTTTCGGTACCTTTTATTTTAATTTTTACAAATATTTTGTAGGCAATGTTGATTAATTAATTTAAGCTACTAACATGCAAATGGTGGTCATGCGGGTGTACAACCAATAAAATAACATTCAAATAAAAAATGCTAATAAAAATGCATGTCCTAAACATTATTTCTAAATAATATGACACCTAATTTTCTTTTTCTTTTTCTTTAAAAAATGTTAATTATATGCAATCTTAATTTAACTTAATATGCATGAATTTATTTTAATGACATGCGAGATGCAATTCATATGATATGACTTAAACTTATCACTATATATATGCAAATCTAATTTATATAATCTTAAATATGCATGTGCTACGTGATATGGGATGAATGACATGGTATTTCTACATGCATGCTCTTTTATGATTTTTTTTTTTATGATGATTCATTTTTTATGCATATATGCAACCTATGCTAAATAATGATGATATGAGATTAATTATGGATTAACCTATTAACTAACCAAGGAAATGATTTTTTTTATTTTTAATGACATAATGTTTTTTATTGGAAAGAAAGTAACTTAATGGTGCAATGATCATATTTTAGCACTTTTTTTTAATTAAAAAAACAATTAAACTATAACTCATATGGCATGCATAACATTTTTTGTTCTTCTTTTTGTTTTACTAAATGAAAATCGACTTAATCTAAAAATATCTAGGTGTATTGCTTTAATATGAAATGTGCATGGACCTAAGTACTTAAGTTCTAGATATGACAATATTTTATTAATAAAAAAATTCTAAAACCTATTATGCAAATTAATTAATATGTACCTAATATTTTTTGATTTTTTTATTGATATTCGAAATTAAAACTAATTAAACTAACTAAAGTGAATGATATTCTAATTTATTTTAGGAATCAATTTAACTTAAGCTTTATCTTATCTTAAAAACTATATCATGACATGCCAACATTATTTGAAATTAGTCCTAACAAAAATCACCAATCTAAAAGTATAATCTAAAAATTATAATCCTATAATGCAATTCTAATTTACTAACCCTAAAAATATAGTCCTAATTTACTAAACCTAAATGCTCTAATGCAATATTTAGATTTTTATGTACTTTTAGATTTTTTATTTTATTTTTTTAATCTTTCCAAACAAGTAATTATTTTAAAAGAATGAAGATAAGAATTAAAATAACCGAAAAAATAATCCGTTGTCTCACGGATTAAATTAACAATTATTTTAACGCTATAATGATTTAATAATTGAAATGCTATCCAAATTCCTAAAAATTAAAGTAATTAAAAAAAATAACCCGACATCTTACAGGTCAAGTTAATAATTACCTTAATTTGGGATAAATCTCCTAATGTCTACAAGGTCTACAAATATTAACATACAATACTATAATTCAAATAATGAAACTTAAAAATAAGCTAACATAATAAGTAAAAAAATAAAAATAAACTACCTAAGGCCCTGCAACAGAAACAGGGGAGGCAATAGGTGGGTCAAGAGCACGACAGCAGGCTCGGATCAGGAACGGCAGCGGCAGGAGCTCGAGGCGGTGGCGTCAGGTGTCGCCCGGGAGGGGGTGTAGAAGGCAGAGCGGCGCGAGAGGTCTGGGCACTGCAGAGGTGGGCGTAGGCGGTGCAGATCTGGTTCGAACTGGCGGAGTGGCGTCAGCTGGGCAGGGGACGCGGTGGCGGAGCTCGGGCTGGGCAACGGTGCGAGCTCAGCAGCAAGAGGGCTCGAACGGAGTTGATGGTGCAGTTTCCGGCACAGGTGCCGAGCGGTGGTTGCTCGGGGCGTCGTGACGCGGTCGCAGACGAGTGGCAACCGGACGGTGGCGAGAACGGTGGTGCTGGCGCGGCAGAGGATTCCGAGTATGGGTCGTGGGTCATCAAGTGGAGCGGCGATGCAACATCTAGAGCTCGGGTCGCAGCTACCACCGGGAGCTCAGGCTCTGCAAATTGGTAACAGCGTCAGGGCGAGCTTCATGAGGAGGATGGCGAAGCGGTGGTAGAGCAGAGAGGGCTGACGTCGCGGTGATCAGCAACTCTGCAATGTGAGGGATCGGGTTGCAGCTGCTGCGGGCTACAACTCTGGCAATGGATTAGCGGGTTGCAGGGAGCGTTGGCGAGGAAGGCGCAGCGAGGCTCGGCGTCGTGGTGGTGCAGGTCGTCGGGGCGAGTGCCACTGCAGCGAAAGGGCGAGCAGCAGCGGCCAGCAGAGGCGAAACCAGCAGAGGTGAGCGGCGCTTGGCGATGGGCAGTAGGCACGGTGGCAGAGCTCGGGCTGGAGGCGGCGGAGGTTGCAAGATGGTGGTGTGGTGGCGGACGAGCAGCAACACCGTGTAGAGCAGAAGCGAAATGGGGAAGAAGGTGAACAGTAGGGATCTTGTCAACTTTTTCCTTTGTTTTTTTTTTAATTATTATTTCTTCTCTCCCTCTCTCCTCACGTCTCTGCTGAACTCTACCCTTTCTCTTTGCCACTGTGCTTTTTCTCTATTTTCCCTGCTCACGTCAACTCCTTCTCTCTCTCACTTTTCACTTTTGCCTTTCTCTTTCAGTTTTCTATTTTTTCCTTGGACGAAAGATGAAGAGAAGCCCCCTCCGGTTCCGAAACCTCGCATTCCTTTTTATAGAGGAAAGACTTGAAATTGTTGAAGGTCCGGCGATATTCACTCAACTTCTTCAACAAAGAAATGGCTCCAAAAATCAAACGGTTAATTTTTTTTAAAATTTTGAGATGAGAATATATTATCAACAACAAAGATTTTCAAAAACCAAATTTTATTTAATTTATTATTTTTTAAAAAATGTCAGGTGTCAACAATTATCCATTTATATAAATACCATATCATTCTTATTCACTTGGCCATAAATCTTGAAATCATAATTCAATAAACTCCAACTTAAAAAACACATGGCCGTGAGTTATTTTTGGGATGCCACATTTCCTACAAGTATTACAAGCCTATTTATAATGGGAAAGAATATATGCAATAACGTTTTGTTGACACCTAAATTTTGGCTACCTGTTTAGTCATTTGTCGCATTAAGAAATTAGGGATTAATTTTAACCCCTAAAAAAAATATTAATTGCATAGTATATAGATTTATGTGCATTTGTTTTTAATTTTGCATTTTATCTATTGGATCGGTGCGGATGGATTCAAATTAGTTGGACGAAGCCCACAAAGCGAGCAAGTTGGCCCAAGCCCATGTTTTTTATTGAAAATTATCTTGTGAAAATTTAAGATTTGATGCGATATTATGATGATTTTTGGAAATTAAAAAAATCGCACTGTAATCTTAAAGTTGGGAATATTAAGGAGGATAAGGAATATTCTAAAATATTTTGTTGCGGATGGATATCTCGAAAGATTTTAGAATTGGATAATGGAGTTTTATCTAAAGTGAATTATTTGGAAAATCTTCACAAAAAATTCCAGTTTATCTTCAATCGCTGAGTCAGCATATAAAATCTTCAATGGTCGAGCGAGTCAGCTTGGAAGATTTTAATAGATGATTTCAATGGCCGAGTGAGTCAGCATACACGATAATCTCAAAAGATGATCTTCAGCGATTGAGTTGTTATGCAAATTTTCGTAGGTTGAGCAGACTAAGTTTTCACTCTATAAATAGGGGTGGCCTTCTCTTCGTCGAGGGGGAGAGCTTCTTTTAAAAAAATTCAGAAAAAGTGAAAGGGGAGAGAAGCCATCCGTGGAGGTTAAAAGGAAAGAAGAGAAAAAGAAAAAAGCAAAAAGCTTATGCAGAAGAGCAGAAAAAGAGAAAAGTCAGAACGTGAGAGAGAGAGGAGAAAAGTAAAAAAAGCAGAGGTGATTTGACTCCTACTGTTCATCATCTTCCCCACTTTCGCTGCCCCCAATCGCTAGTTTCTCTTCACCCGCGCTGCGCTCACACCGCCGGTCTCCACCAGCCGCGACCCGCCTCCTCACGACGACCCGAAGCCCCACCGGAGACCACACCGCTGGTCTGCTGCCTCACCAGACGCCGCGCCGATCCCTGCCGCCGCGACCTGCCTTCGCCCGACGCCCTCTCTGACCAACGCTACCGCGTCCCTACCACCGCGAAGCCTCTGCTGCTCCCGACGACCCGACGTCTCCACTTGCTGCTTCTGCCTCGCCGACGCCTGTTGCAGCCACGCCTACTCGTCGCAAACGCCTCCGCCCGCTGATCCCCTTCGCCGGAGCTCCTTGCCGGCGTCTTTCCCCACCGAAGCTCTGCCGAGACAAGACCCGAGGCAGATCTGCCCAACGTCGCCCCTGCTCAGCCCGCGCTGACCCGCGACGACCGGGTGCCCCTGCAGCTGCTACCGCCTCGCCTTGGTCGCTCGCCAGCCCTTCGTCCGTGACGCCCAGTAGCTGCGCTCCACGTCCTCGCGTCGCCTACAGCCGCCCTTGCCGGAGCCACTCGCCGGTGCCCTGCTTCGCCGAAGTCCCTTGCCGGCGTCAATCTTCACTGCCCGCGCCAGACGCCCACCTGCCTTGCCTCACCGGAGTTCCCCTTGCCGGACCGACGACTTGCTGCCCCTGAAGATCCACGAGCAAGGTTTTAGGAAAAAACAAGAGGAAGAAAAAGGAAAAGAAATTAGGTAGTTTTATTTTTCTTTTCTATTTATTTTATTTATTTCTTTTAAGTTTTAGAATTTAATCTTTGTTATTTTATGGTTTGTAGGCATTATCCACAGGATATTATAGAATTATTGTAATTACTAATTTGATCCGTAAGATCTCGGATCATTTTTTTATTATAATAATTTCTGGGATTTGTCGATAGTATTTTAAGTGTTGAATCAATATAACTATTAATTTGATCTGTAAGAATTCTGATCAGATTTTTAGTTATTTTGAACTTTTTGTTATGATAATTAGGGTTAGAATAATCGTTAATTTAACCTGTGAGACAACAGGTTATTTTTTCGATTATTTTGATCCTTTATTTGATTGCATATCTTGATTGTTTAGATTTACTGCTTAGTTGATAATGACTTATTTTAGAGAATCACTAAACAAATCTAAAAAAAATATATTTGAATTAGGATTAAGTTTGTTTTAGATTGTTATCTTGCATAGCTAGGATAGGGATCTTAGTTCGAAAAATATAAAAAAATGCATTAATTTAGGATTTTAGTTGCATGTTTAATTACGTGGCAATTTTAAATTTTGAATTTTAAATAAAAAATAAAAGATAAAAAATCTCATGCATATGTCATGTAGAATTAGGGCTTGCTCCGCACGTCATTGCATATTAGACCAATTACATGTTAGATTAAGATAATATCTTAGTTTAAATTAGGATTTAATGTGACTTAATCCTTAGTTTAAATTAGATTGAATTTTAATATAGCTAGATTATTTTCGCATTTTTAAATAGAAATATCAAATGCACGTCATTTAGTTTTTATTAGGTTCATTTAATTAGAACTTCCTCGTCATTAGACTAAATCATTTAATAAATGTTGCATGACATATAACACGCGTGCTAAATTATATGCGGCATGTCATTTTAGTTTAAATAATTTTGTATGTCATTGCATCGCATTGCATGTCATTAGAATTAGGTCATTTAGATTGCATTTAATTATTGCATTTCTTCATGTCACATAGTTTAGGTCATGCTGCCATGTCATATTAGATTATTAGCATGCATCTCATGATTTTCATTAAATAAAGTGAAAACAAAAACAAGAATTGAAATTGCGTGTTAATTAGAAATCATATCTAGGGCTGCTGATGTGAATTCTGATTTAACAATGCAGATGCTTTCGTTGCTCCTAGGTATGTTTTGCAATATTTAATTGATTTCTTGAATGTTAAATTGGTGGTATGCGCACATGTATGATCACCTCACATGTTAGGAAGTTAAATTAAAATCAATTCAATTGCCAAACATTTTTTTAAAATGAAATAAAAAGGTACCGAAAGGGCACTAGGATAGTCTGGTGTAACCAAGTCCCCGAACTAATAAATCTCTGGTTCGTAGGAGTAAAGTAAATCTCCCGTTACTTTACTTGGGTTTCTAATCGACCCACCAAAAATAGATTAGTGGCGACTCCTGATTGAAAATCATTTGCATGTTAAGAATTCAAACCTAAGTCACGAATTGGTATGGGCTTGGGAGAGCCCGAGCTAAGCTTAAAGACTTAGTAATCCATTAACCTAGTTTTAGGTGGTCCAAACCCGAAAAATCTGGTCGTGACAGCTAGGCGACTCCGCTGGGGACCTGTGTTAAAACACTTAGTGGACTTAAGCCAATTTTTCTTTTTTAAAAAAATATTTTTGTTTGGTAGCGAGGATCTCAGGTATGTCCCTAACATTTCTAAGGTGTTAAATGTTCTTGCAGATAGGAGGTATAAGGGGAGTAGTCTTTGCTAACCCCTGTCTTGAAGGTTGGAGTTAGGGATGAATGTTTGAATTAAAACTATAGAAGTGTTGTTTGCATTTAAACTGTTGTGCATGCTTTATTGCTTTAGCACCACACTATTTGCACACACAACCTGCGGTCAGACCTGGGCTGCGATAGGATTTCTAGGATGGTGTTGAGAAGGATACTTCCTCCAAAGCGAGACTGCTATGTAGAGGTTGACCTTCTTTTCCCCGAAATTTCTTTCATGGTGTCGAATGTGTTTGTCCATATCCGCAAGACTGCGTGATTATTGGGTATTCCATTCGACTGAGCCGGAGTTAGGGGGACCTGACACGTTAATGCGAGACTGCAACGGTCAGATTATCCTCTTAGCTCCACCTTGTTAAGCCGTCTAGGTAGAAATCGAGCCTCACATTTCATGCGTGTGTCTATGTGATTGTCATTCCTTTTTGGCAAAAGTAAGTTGTCTGAACTCTCACTTCATATTTACTTACTTTATCATGCTTTTGGTCCGCCCATGACAATTTAGGATAATCATTTGATCTAATTCATTTCATGATTGAAATAAGGAAATTGCCATGTAATGAATCATTCGAAAAATAAAAAAATTGGAAATTTGTTTTCAATTCAAATCTTGGCTCTTCCTAGTTCATGAGTAGGAAATTTTGTCCCTATTGGGGCATCTCATATCTTTGTTTTCCTAGTCCGTTTTTAGGAAATCCTCTTCATATGTGGACTTTTCTTGACTAAAATTAAATGGTTGTCATGAACTAGCTTTCTATTTACATTTCATGCTTACATGTTCCCATTTAAATCAATTAGGTGATTATGAAGCGATCTCGCTCACCCATCCGTACACGGTCGAGAGCTAAAATGGCGGATCGAAACGAGGCTCTGGACCGTATCATTGACAATATGAACAAGCAAATTGCACACCACCAAAATCAAGTCAATGAATTGTCTACTACTGTGACTTTTCTCATCAAGCAAAAAGGCTGCGATGACATAGGTACTCCATCTTCAATAAGAATTTGCGACTCGAAGAAGAGAGCCAAGAGAACTTTTGAATTGTCTCACTTTCCCGAGGTAGCTGAATTTGATGCCACCATGAAGAGACTCGTGACATATCTAGAAGGAAGAATCTCTGACTTGAAGGGTTCGCATCACACGAGCAAGGAGGGTGAAGAACTCAAGCATACATGATTCATAGTCCTAAGTAGTTCACTTTCCTTGTTTAATTAGGGGCATGCTCGGTTGCATCTTCCCCTGCGTGGGAATTCTTATTACTTTTTAGGAATTAGTTTTCACTTTTTAGGAATCGTTTTCGATTTTTTCTCTTTTAGGGGATTTAGGAATCACAATTTCCATTCCAATAATGTAATTCATTTGATGAAATTACAATTTTATTTCCAATTTTGAGGACATGATGGGGTATACCAAACCAATCCAATGACGATATCCAACCATGAAAAAGAAAAATATTATCCACGGAGAAATCCTGAGGGCTGGACTTTTTCATGTTTCCTCCCAAAAACCTTTTCGAAAACAAAAAAAAAAAAAGCATTTCATTGTAAAAAATAAAATAAAACAAAAAAAAAACATTTTCCCAAAGCTTGTAGTAGATTAAACTTGTTTGTTTGTCTGACTCATTTGCTTCTTGTCTCAGAACATGATTCTATAACTTTATGACAAGGGACATTTGAGAATGGCGTATCAAGTCTCAATGGTCATAAACTTGACTTGTGATCAACAGGTTTAAAGCGCACTTGTAATGAAAAAGATTTGGGGCAAGTAAAAGAGGACCATCATTCCCTGGTGGAAGAGATGACCAATTTGGGACATAACAGAATTTGGCAGTGATCCAACTAGGATAAAGTCTCGACCCGAGCCAAAATGGATGTGCAGTTCAAATTTACTTTAATGATGCATAGTATCATACTGATGCACGTTCTCTTGTGCAGGGGCAAAAGTGGATTTTCAATCTTGAATGATAGGAACAATCCAAAGACATCAACTGCTGAGGCAATTCCCATTGTAGAGGAATCCTTGAATGAATGCTTAAAACCATTTTGCAGTATAGAAAATTGTTTGAAGTTAACATGCTTAAAGCTGTTGAGTTTTTTTTAAAAAAAAAGGTTTTGCATGATGACTCTTACATGTTTTATCCACCAATTCCACTAAAGAACATCAAGATGGACTAATTTAATGAATGATGTGGAATTGATTGAGCATACTAAATGAGATGAGTCGGGATGATGAAAGGCAAACCCTATCCTATACACAGTCCCATATTCATACACTTGTGAGATGAGTGTAGGAAGGTTCATATTCATAAGGTAAAGAGTTCTCTCGCAAAAGGTACGGCAACCGAAAATGATGAGAGGCAATTCATATCTCTATCCCAAACACTACAGGTGATCCGTTGCTTAACCCTTTTGAGCCCATACACTTATGGATATTCTTTTCAAATCACCCCTGTCAAGAATCACCCCACATCGGGGCAACTAAGAGATCAAATGGCATCATGAGGTGAGGAAAATGAATTGAAATTTTCTTGCTTTCACTTGCATCAATCTTCAAGTCATGCTATTACATTGAATTCATGTGTTAATTTAAGTGCCTTAGGATGATGAAGAGCATTTCTTTCTTTATCCCATACACTTATATCCTTTGCATAGCCCACTTGAGCCTGCAATTTCATTTCTTTAAACCCAGTTGGTGATCATCCCCCACACTGGGGCAAGACAAAAGGCAAATGAAGAGTCTTGAAAAGTTCAAGTGTCATTCAAAGTGTAGTCTGCTTGATGCATGCATTATGCGCAAGAATTGAATTCAAAATAGAACAAAGGGGCATGAAAAAGCAGTGTGCCCGGTAAAAGCAAGGCCAATGCCCATGAAAAGAAGTGAAAAAAAATGAATGAAAACTAGGGGCACGAAAAAGTGGTGTGCCTGGTAAAAGCAAAGTCAATGCTCATAGATGAGAAAAAAGAGTCAAGATAGGTGACTGTCAATTACAAGAATTGAATCCCAATGGAGCAATAGTCAAAAAACTCAAATGTCGAGTTTCTACAATCAATGGGGCACTTCATCAAGACAATCCCCGATGGTGAAAAAGAAAACTGGTGGCAATGCCAAGATGATCATCAACTCACACCTTTTACACACATTTTGAGCCTAATGATCCTTTCATTTCTCAACCCATGAACCCAACCTACGTTACGTCCCTTACAAAGTCTCTTCAGATTAGGGCATTTGAATTAACGTAAGAGTTCATATGTTTATAAGCATCACTCGAAGAAGTGCGAGCAAGATTATTTCTTTTTCATTTTGCAGGGTTCTTGACTTGTAAACCCGGAGATGATTATAAGACAGTTCATTCAATAGCTTTGACTCAAAGAGTCCCTTTGTTAAGCCATTAACCAAGCCCACATTACGGTCCCTATTAAAGATCTCTCAAATTGGTAAGGTTGTACCTCTTGCGAGAAAACTCGGACCCTTGTTGGTGTGATGATAGTGAGATGGAGCGATTCTCATAAAATAGCCTCTAAATGAGAGTGAGTGAAAGTCCTTTCTAATTGAAGGTCCCTCATTTGGTATTCTTAAGAAATCCATGTTATGAGTGAAGATTGTCTTGAATGATAATTCTCTCCAATGGAAATTTGGGTGATGCAATGGTCATTATACATGAACCCCGATTGAGTTGAAATGTGCATTCTAGAGTAACTCAGATTGTCTATCTCTTTGATGAATGCATATAAGTTTTTGCTCTAAATCATGTCTGACAGGTAATTCAAGTTCCTTTCAGAATGTTTCATGATATTAGGAGATGAGAAACCTCCACCATGAGGTGAAAGACCTCCACATGATATCTAAATTCCAAAAGACATTTTTCTCCAAGGATTAGAGATATCACCAGGTAAGTATATCTCTACCATATTCTAAAATACTTGTCATTGTGCAGGTATTCTCTCTTAAGTGCATCGACATTTGACTTGGTCAAGCTGTCCAATTTTATCGACCTGGCGTGCTTTTGTAGCCCAGAGTCCCTTTTAATCGACACTCGACTGAGTTGTCCCCCAAAGTTTTTCCCTCAGACTCAATCTGATTAAGGCGACCGAAGAATGGTTCGGGTCCTGGTCGGATGATTTCTGTCACAAGGCTGGGCGACCGAAGAATGGTTCGGGTCCTAGCCAAGCAAAACCTCAGTCTAGGTGACCGAAGAATGATTCGGGTCCTGGTCGGATGATTTCTGTCACAAGGCTGGGCGACCGAAGAATGGTTCGGGTCCTAGCCAAGCAAAACCTCAGTCTAGGTGACCGTAGCATAGAACGGGTCCTAGACAACATCTATTTCCCTATTCAGGCGACCGTAGAATGGTACGGGTCCTGGAAGGTAAACCCCCGTTTAGGTGACCGTAGAATAGAACGGGTCCTAAACAACATCTATTTCCCTATTCAGGCGACCGTAGAATGGTACGGGTCCTGGAAGGTAAACCCCCGTTTAGGTGACCGTAGAATAGAACGGGTCCTAGACAAAACCTATTTCCCTATTCAGGCGACCGTAGAATGGTACGGGTCTTGAAAGGTAAATCCCCGTTTAGGCAACCGTAGAATGGCACGGGTCCTAGACACAACCAAACACTATTATACTAGGGGACCGTAGAATGGTACGGGTCCTAGGAAAGCGGTGTCTTTGCAAAGTCATGTTACTATTCAGGCGACCGTAGAATGGTACGGGTCCTGAACATGTAACACCATCTTGAATCACTCTACCCTCCTTGAAGGTAAGATATTCCAGGTAAGTTCTTTTTACCATTTTCCAAAAAATTAGACATCTCAGTCTGGATTTGGATGTCTCAATTTTTTCTGTCCAACATTTCACTTTGGATGTGAATGTTCTTGCCTGTTACGCTTTTCAAGGAACCTGAGTGAGAGTTGGGTACTTGTAGAGTAAACAGGGACTTATCATGTACCTCAAGATGCTCTACCGCACTGACTGGTAAGTAATTGTAGGTACACTCTTTCCTTTTACATCATGCATTTGCATTAGCATTTCCATGCACCATATAAATTGCATTAAAAAATGGAATTCATTTTCCGACAAAAAAAAAATCATTCAATGCATTTGCATGGTCAAAATTTAGATCTCAATTTGTCTTTGAAGGCAACCTCTTCGAGCTCACCTTCAAAGAGGGGCAGCTGTTGACACCTAAATTTTGGCGATCCATTTAGTCATTTATTGCATAAAAATTAGGGGTTAATTTTATCCTTAAAAAAATATATTAATTGCATAGCTACATTTAGTTTGCATATTTTGCATTTTATTTACTGGACCGGTGGCGGATGGGTCGAATTGGTGGTTTTGAATTTTAAATTAATAGGCCGGGCTAGGCCCATGAAAGGATAAAATTAACCCAAGCCCGCCGTTGTTGTTTAATTGATTATCTTGTGAAAATTTAAGATCTGATGCGATATTATGATGATTTTTGGAAATTAAAAAATCGCACTGTAATCTTAAAGTTGGGAATATTAAGGAGGATAAGGAATATTCTAAAATATTTTGTTGCGGATGGATATCTCGAAAGATTTTAGAATTGGATAATGGAGTTTTATCTAAAGTGAATTATTTGGAAAATCTTCACAAAAAAAAATTCTAGTTTATCTTCAATCGCTGAGTCAGCATATAAAATCTTCAATGGTCGAGCGAGTCAGCTTGAAAGATTTTAATAGATGATTTCAATGGCCGAGTGAGTCAGCATACACGATAATCTCGAAAGATGATCCTCAGCGATTGAGTTGTTATGCAAATCTTCGTAGGTTGAGCAGACTAAGTTTTCACTCTATAAATGGGGGTGGCCTTCTCTTCGTCCGGGGGAGCTTCTTTTTTAAAAAAAATTCAGAAAAAGTGAAAGGGGAGAGAAGCCATCCGTGGAGGTTAAAAGGAAAGAAGAGAAAAAGAAAAAAAAGCAAAAAGCTTCTGCAGAAAAGCGAAGGAAAAGGGAGAGTGACGTGAGAGAGAGAGAGAGGAGAAAAGTAAAGGGGTGATTTGACCCCTACTGTTCATCATCTCCCCCAAATCGCTGCCCCTCCTCTGCAACTTCCATCCGAGAGGCGTTGCCCCCGTGAAGCCGCTCTGTGCCCTCTGCTCTAACCCGACTTCAATCCGAAGCTCCACCTGCAGTGCCCAACGCCTAAGCCTGCCGGATCCGCACCGCCGCGCCTCCCTCTCGCCGCGCCTGCACCATCGCCGATCAACCTCACTCGCGACCGCCTCGCTCGAAGCCCCACCGGACGCTGAGCCGACGCCCTTGCAGCAACCCGCGAAGCTGCTTCTGCCTCGACGTGTTTCTGCCGCCCAACCCACCTGCCTTGCCTCGCCGGCGACTCCTCACCGGACCGGCCACCACGTGCTGCCTTGCTTAGAAGAAAAGGAAAAACAACAGAAAAAGCAAAATCAATTAGGTTGTTCATTTATTTTACTTTATTTTGTTTATATTCTTTAGTTATTTACTTAATTGGATCCCAATGTTCACTTTATGAATCTTGTAGGCATTATCCGCAAGAGTTATCCCTAAACTTATTGTAATTATTAATTTGACCCGTAAGATGTCGGGTTATTTTTTTTAATTACATTAATTTTTGGGGTTTGTTGATAGTTTTTTAAGTACTAAATCAATATAATTATTAATTTGATCCGTAAGAATTCGGATCAGATTTTTAGTTATTTTGAACCCTTTGTCGTGATAATTAGGGTTAGGATAATCATTAATTTAACCTGTGAGACAACAGGTTATTTTTTCGATTATTTTGATCCTTTATTTGATTGCATATCTTGATTGTTTAGATTTACTGTTTAGTTGATAATGGTTTGTTTTGGAGAATCACTAAAAAAATCTAAAAAAATATTGAATTAGGATTCAGTTTGTTTTAGAATATTTCTTGTTATCTTGCATAGCTAGGATAGGGATTTTAGTTCGAAAAACAATAAAAAAAAATGCATTAATTTAAGATTTTAGTTGCGTGTTTAATTACGTGGCAATTTTAAATTTTGAATTTTAAATAAAAATAAAAGATAAAAAAAATCATGCATATGTCATGTAAAATTAGGGCTTGCTCTGCACGTCATTGCATATTAGATCAATTACATGTTAGATTAAGATAATATCTTAGTTTAAATTAGGATTTAATGTGACTTAATCCTTAGTTTAAATTAGATTGAATTTTAATCTAGCTAGATTATTTTCGCATTTTTAAATAGAAATATCAAATGCACGTCATTTAGTTTTTATTAGGTTCATTTAATTAGAACTTCCTCATCATTAGACTAAATCATTTAATAAATGTCGCATGACATATAACTCGCGTGCTAAATTATATGCGGCATGACATCTTAGTTCAAATAATTTTGCATGTCATTGCATCGCATTGCATGTCATTAGAATTAGGTCATTTAGATTGCATTTAATTATTGCATTTCTTCATGTCATATAGTTTAGGTCATGCTGCCATGTCATATTAGATTATTAACATGCATTGCATAAGTCATGATTTTCATTAAATAAAGTGAAAACAAAAATTGAAATTGTGTGTTAATTAGAAATCATATCTAGGGCTGCTGATGTGAATTCTGATTTAACAATGCAGATGCTTTCGTTGCTCCTAGGTATGTTTTGCAATATTTAATTGCTTTCTTGAGTGTTAAATTGGTGGTATGCGCACATGTATGATCACCTCACATGTTAGGAAGTTAAATTAAAATCAATTCAATTGCCAAACATTTTTTTAAAAATGAAATAAAAAGGTACCGAAAGGGCACTAGGATAGTCTAGTGTAACCAAGTCCCCGAACTCATAAATCTCTGGTTCGTAGGAGTAAAGTAAATCTCCCGTTACTTTACTTGGGTTTCTAATCGACCCACCAAAAATAGATTAGTGGCGACTCCTGATAAAATCAATTTGCATGTTCAGAAATTCAAACCTAAGTCGCGAATTGGTATGGGCTTGGGAGAGTCCGAGCTAGGCTTAAAGACTTAGTAATCCATTAGCCAAACCCTAGGTGGTCCAAACGCGAAAATCAGGTCGCGACAGTAACAAAGCCTCAATGCTGAAATTTATTTGGATCCTCTTTACGGATAAGGAATCTCTGTGGTGCCGTTGGATACACTCCAACTTTTTAAAGAAACATAACTTCTGGGTTGCCCCTCAGCCTTCGATCTGTGCCTGGAGCTGGAAGAAGATCCTTCATCTTCGGGGCTGTTGTAGACAATCCTTCGGTTGGGAGGTCGGTGACGGCCGGTCTACTTCATTGTGGTTCGATAGCTGGTTGCCTTGTGGCCCTCTTCATCTACAAGTTCCTCATTCTTTTTTGTTGGACCCCGACGTTCCTGCTAAGGCGACTGTGGCTTCTTTATATTCTTATGTTGGTAGATCCTGTAAAGTCCGGTTAGAGAATTGTGGCTTCTCGCTTCCTCCTCTTTCGGTTAATAGCGATCGTTTTGTGTGGCATCATGTTTCTTCGGGGGCCTTCTCCGTAGCTTCTGCTTGGAATGTCATCAGAGCTTCTAAAGCCAAAGCACCTTGGACTTCTTTTGTGTGGGATAAGGATGTAGCCCCTCGGTTTCAATTCCTTTTGTGGCTTATTACTAAAAATCGCTTGCCAACGCAGTCACTTCTCCTCTCACATGGAAGGATTGATTACTCGGCTTGCACTTTTTCTAATACTCAGCCGGACTCGACCAACCATTTGTACTTTGACTGCAATCTTTCTAAGACCATTATCTACTTTTGGGCAACTAGGTGCAATTTGCCGTGGAGGAACGGCACTTGGGCGGAAAACCTTGCTTGGGCTATGAGATTCCTTGCTGGTAAGGACTTCTCTCACAGTCTTTCTCACTATTCCTTTGGAGCTCTTTGCTATCTAATTTGGAAGAAGAGAAATGCTATGATTTTCCGAGGGGAATCTCTTGATATTCCCGCTTTGAAGAACCATTTGATAAAGATGGTTAAAGATAAAGCAATTACCTATAAGGATGTCCCTGACAATCCAAGGAATCGGCGTCTTCAGAGGGGTTGGAATCTCGACCCTATTATCTTCACATAACCCTTTGGGTTTTTTATCATTTGATCTTGCTCGGTCGCCCCCGGTGCGGATGTTCTGACTCTCGGATTCCCTGGCGTCCATGGAGTCTGGTGGCTGAATTTGGTGGTCGCGTAGTGTCTGTTGTTTGCGCTCTTTTGTCCTTGCCTCTTGAGGTTTTTGCGCGGCTTCCTTCCACTCTTTTGTTCACAATGAGAGTGTAAGTTTTGGTGCCGTTTGTGTACATTGGTCCTTAGTTTTTCAATATATTCCTACCTTTACCAAAATATATATATATATATATATATATATATATATATATATATGTTTTCATTCATTACAAGCAAAATAATAATAATAATAATAATAATAATAATAATAAAGGAGATTCTAGAGTAGCTCAATCCAATGATATGTTTTAAGAGAAAGTATTTAGTAGTCACGGAGGTGATATATTTAACCTTTTAGCAAAGAGCCAAGAAAAAGCCAAAAGCAAAATAAAAATAATTTCAATATCTTTAAAAGAGCTCTTGACGGTTGGTGTGGGTGTGGATTGGTCTTTCGAGTGTAGTAAACGCAAGCATTACAATTTTGGATTGGTCTTTCGAGTGTAGTAAACGCAAGCATTACAATTTCAACGGAAACGAAAATAGGATAAAATTTCATCATAAAGAATGTTCTATATTTAATAAGCATATTTTCTTTTTGTGGACGACATTTATTGTCGAACAACTGTCATATGACTTGGCTACATTATATGCTACCAGCAAATGCGGAGAGTAACCCAAATTAAATCACCGAAAAACAAGGTAGCGCGACGGCTGCCTCAACTCCTTAATTTCTGATGGCGATATTCAAATTAGGGTTGAAGCAAACAGTAGACGGAAGGACGGAGAGGAACTCACGATGGTGTCGAGCGTCAATTGGCAAGACCAAACCGGAAGATCGCATCGCAGAAAGCGAGATCGGTAATTCTCGGGAGGGGAGGCCACTAAGGCCGTGATCGAGAAGAAGCGGGGGCGAAGTAACTCGGAGAAGCTACTCCTGCGGATTGACCTCGTACCAAAAACTCCCTAACAATGAGTAAATCAAAATTCCAGATAATAAATTCCCCTTAATCCTTAGATACAAGTTGTCTCGCACGCCTACAGCATGCACGGCACATGCATAGCACAAGGAAATGTTGGTCATTGGTGAATGTTATTCACGCCGCTATAATGTTCGTCTCGTTGTGCTGACTGTGGAAACTTGCACGACAATGCTCGCACATGAACAGCATTGGAGATTTATCACTAGATCAATCTATTAACATGCATTGATGGAGACCAAAACAATCCCCTCTAAACTCTTTGATATATTTAATCAAAATGACATTAGTGATTCAATATTTTTGAAGTTAGCCTTTGACCGTTCTGTTAACATGCACAAACGGACACTAAGCCATCCCTCTAAACTCTTTTCGAAAATCACTTTAAGATTAAGGTTTTTCTCACCAAGGTGTTTCACCTTTTTGGGGGCTTGGTGCGTCATGTTTGTTTACAATAACGCGTGAGAAAATAAAGCCGATTGCATGTACATAGATATCTTTTATCATGAGTTTCGATTAGCGTCGCTAACAATATGCTTTTAAGCCGTCGCGTGGAGTTTTACATTTCTTATTTCATGAGGTTGAATCAATCCTCTCCTTTGTATATCATTTGTGCAAAAGAGTATGTGTCGATGTTGCTTTCATAGCGTTTGCCGAAAACTTATGTGCCCGTGGTCCTCTTCTTCACCTTATCATTCAAACTTTTTGAATTCGTAATTTTATGAACATGTACTCAAAGCCCGCTTATCAATAGCCTGGAAATTAAGTTACTGTTTCACTGATTAGGAAGTAATTATTAGTGACCCCTGTTGCTCTTTGAGCTCATATCCTGAAATCAAAGCAGCTACCCAAATTGCTATACGAAATCCAAACATTCTTGTGCTGTACTCCAATGATATGACTCCCATTTCCACTAGCCGAAGGCCCGATCTGTTCTTCGCCAGTCACGCAGGCCAATTTGGGTGGTCATGACGCATGGACTGTTGAGCAAAAAGAGCAATTCGTTCTGACCAGCACATGGGCTCAAGCCAGTTTTATTTTTTTGCATTTAAGGCCCAAATTTGGGTGGTTTTTTGAAATAATGTGGGCTAGAATAAGGGACAAAAACGGTGGCCCATTGGCCTACCTATTGGAAGAAAATTGGCCTACGTTACCGGCGAAGAAAAGATCGGGCCTTTGGCTCGTGGAAATAGGAGTCATATCATTGGAAGACGGAAGACAGGTAGCAACTAATCCAAGACATGTCTTGTTAGGATGTCATGGAGAGTTTCTGCTTTTATATATTGGATAGAGGCCCGTTAAAGAAGGTTTAACCAATCTCCTAATCTTTTTTCTAGTGGGTTTCGTGTCAATTAGCATCTTTATGACTCGATAACTTATATCAAGTTCGTGTCATTGTGATATGTTGTGATCTATTATCAACTGATGTGCCTCACAGCATGTCGATTATGGATTTGATTAACCATGAATTCCCCATGTAGCGAGACCATATCATATCCCGTTGTAACTCTCTGTTATACATACTTCCTCCATTCATTTAAGGACTTTTGAGGAGTGGTTTCACCATCGAGAGCCCTAAGTTTGCATATTGCCTCCAAATACGTCTCCTCGTCAAACTGCTTCTGATAGCAGAACACCACTGACTTGCAATTTGGCATCAAGCATGCTAGAGACGGCTACTTGTCCCATCATAGCCTCTTTACTTCATTTTGCTTATACTTGTTGCTCACGCACAACACTATTAACCTTCCTTTGGTATGAGAAATTACATGCGAACCCAGTAGGATGCATTTGGTCAAGCTTTTCTAATAGATTTTGAGTCTTTTAATGTCCTTTGTGAAAAAAATTAGGATGTTTAATTAACTTTCTTTTGATCACTTTGGAAAAATGTCAATAATGGTAATAATTAAAGCTCAAGGTGAGTCCTCACCTGTCTTGAGCTTTCAACATTTAAGGAAGGCAGTTTCTGAGGTTAATGAGTTTTTTTCTTCCAAAATTAAATCCACTAATATTTTCATATTCTAGTCTTACCCTTGCTCACTACCATTCTTCTTCCCTCGCCATTGAAGTTCTGGGTTTCTGCTCTCGGGTCTTCGCCAAAGGTTGCAACGCTTGGGTCTTTGCTTGGCTTATCTTCTCCAACGTCGCCCTTGCTTGCGACTATGAGACGACATCCGACGGTCGAGCGTTGTCAATGGTCAGGAATCGAACGTTGAGCGTCAAGGCAACTCTTGGGATCGCGTGATGGTCACCTTTAGTCAAGTGTCACCGCGCGAGGCAACCCTTGGGGTCACAGGACCCTGGTGTCACCGTTCTTGGGTAGCGCGGCCTCGAAATCCTTTCCGGGGCTCACGGTGGCCCTACAAGCCCCTGTCTAAGCCCTTGGATTTTTCCTCCTCTTTAAAAAAAAAAAAAAACTTTAAAACTACTTTGCAAAAAATCACACAAAAGGTCAAAAATCAATACACCTTGAGCCAAAGATTTCTGGGTAGATGATTTTGCAATTTCCCCAAAACTCAACCAAATGCATATAGTGGTTCTTTATACCTATCACTTGGCAAATGGCACCTCATCTCGTGAGGATTGCTTGCTTTTCCTCTCACTTCCTATTCGACTCCGTCCAATCTATGCTATTTACTGCATATAATACTTCCAAATTTGCTTTTAATCATTATATGAAACTATCTATCAATCTCAATCCATAATAGTATGTTCTTTCCTATAATTTGTAATTGGGAGGAGGCGAAAAAAAGTCTTTGACATTTAATAACAGAGTTTAAATTTGATTTATACCTAAACTTTTTCCTTCCAAGAGTTATCCCTTTGCCCCCGATTTTTTCTACCCCGAATACAGAAATAAATTTTTGTCGATGGCTACTCTCCCATCAAACAAATCATGAAACTTTGACAAACTTCCTTTTTTTCACTTCAAGGATAAATTCATTAAAAATCCTAAAACTTATTACGAAAGTGGAATTGAGTTTTAAAACTTGCAAAAAATGTAATTAGGTTCTAAAACTTGTCAAATTGGTTCAATCGAGTTTTCCATTAGCTCCATCCAATTTAGTTAACAAAAAATGCTGATGTGTTTTATTTTATTACTTTCTTAAGACACATGGCAATAATGTGGCACCCACCAAGCACCACATTAGGAAAAAGTATTAAAAAATTAAAAAATACAAACAAAATTTAGATGAAAAATAAAAAGCTAAAAATTTAATAAAAACAACACAAACTCACCTACACATATGATCTAGTCTCCCATTGGCCGTAGCCACAATCACCGGGAAGGATCAGTGGAGGTTGCTTAGACCTTCCCAAAGCCAAGCGACGCTTGCAGACCTTGGGCGAGGGCCTGCTGGCCCAGACTTGGAGAGGGTCACAGGCCCTCTTCAGGGGTGGGCGACCCTAGGCATGAGATGATAGCTCTATGAAGCATCCAAATGGCCTCTTGCACAGCTCCAAGGAACCCCTTATGAACGCAGGTGTCGCCATTTAGGAGTGTGTTTGATAATGTTTATGTTCAAAAATTATTTTAAAAAGCAGAAATAGAAAAAACTATTTCTTTTTCGAGGAACAATTTTTAAACAGATAAACGCGTTTGGTAAATTTATTCTTGAAATAGAAAAAAAAAAAAACAAACACATTTGGTAAATTTATATAATTTTTTTGTTTATTTTAAATTTTTAATATTTTTATTTTTTTCTTTGTCATTTTTATTTTTATTTTTTCCTTTTGGCCGGCAGCCTCACCTAGCCACTACGAGGCTTGCCAGCTGCTGGCGAGGCTGGCGAGGCCAAGCCTCACCGGCACCCAGCCACACCTTGGCTGAGCTTACCCACATCGCAATTTGTCTCGGTTTAGTGTATCTAGTGACTTTTTGTGTGGGGTCCACATCGCAATCTGTCTCGGTCTTCATCAGTCAATTGGTGTTGTTCGAGAGGCGTGTGTTGCCCACAAGCCTACTTACCTTGCTTTTTGAGAGGCAAAGTGGCTTTTCCTAAAACGAGGATTATCACCTATTTCTAGGTGAGAAGAATGATGCACCTTGATTCGAGGACCATGCCATCTATCTGATCTTTGGAGAAGGTATTTTATTCCCAGAACGTTCCCCGTGATGCATCGCGTGACAAAAAAAAAAAATACTCTTTAAAAGCAAATCAATATTACCAAAAGGCACTCCTTGAAATTCATGCCCGTTGCAATGAAAAGGAAATAAAATTTTCAGTTTCTCGCCTGTAAGGCTGCGCATGACAACGCTTCTGTTCTCGGGAAGAGTTTTTTTTTTTTTTCAGAAATAGTTCTTTTCTATTTCTGCTTCGGGGAATAATTTATGAGTAAAATAACCCGTTTGGTAATGACACAAAATTTCTACTCTTGGAATAGAAAAAAAATAGAAATGCGTTTGGTAACGAAACAATTTCTTTTTCGTATTTATTTATTTTGTATTCTTGGTGACGGATCGCCGCCGCCGGACTGCCAGCTGCCATCGTTGCACTATCGCCGGCCGCCGATCGCCGCCGGAAGCCCATCAGCTGCCCCCTCCCGCGATCGGCGGCGGCGGCGGCGACCGGTGGCGGCGATAGGCAGTGGGTCCGGGCGGTTGACAATGGTCGTGACAAGAAAATGAAATAAAAGAAAAATAAAAAATAAAATCAACTTATTTCTAGAAATTATTCCCAGAAACAAGAAGCAACTTTTTTTTGCTTCTCAAAATTATTCCCGGGAACAAAAAATTAGATAAATTGTTCCCAGAAATAAATATTTTACCAAATAGGTTTCTATTCTTTTTTTGTTCCGAAAAATAAAATAATAGAAATTTAGAGAAACAGGAGTATTACCATGCGCTATTTAAATTGGCTTGCCTACGGACGAAAGAAGGGGGGAGGTTTTTTGAAAAGAGGGTCAAAGTCAACAAAGGGAAGAGATTTTTCTTCTCTGACAAGGTTCAGAGGGAAAAGAAAGGAAAGACGTGAGAGAAGGGGAAAAGTGCGCAGCCCACGATCAGGAAAAGAAAAAAAAAGTGAAAAAAGAAAGGGGAGGGGGAAGTCTTCTCCTTCATCTTCTCTAACCAACTCGACGACGCTGCCCATATTTGCTTCGCCTGCATCTCCACCACGTAGCAACCCGCGCCTCCGCCCACTCGTCGCCACACCTCCACCCGCCTGTCGCCGTGCCCTGTCCTCCGCCCGACGCGCCGCCCCTGCTGATTTCATGCCATCGCTGCACCGTCGTTTGCTGCACCGCGCCTCTACCCTTCGGTGACGACCCGCTGCTGGCAATCACCGTCGAGGAGCTATCGCCCGTGTTCCACAACGGCAACATCGCCTGCCCGCACCGCCCCAACATCAAGTTCCACTCCCACAGGTGTTTTTGGAGCCCCGACGATCCTGTTGCCGCGGCAACGTTTCTCCGAGTTCGAGCTGCCATCCCCGACGCAAACCACATCCATGTAGCCCATTAGGTCGTCCGCGGAATCCCTATCAACGACGCATACTGGTCCTTCTTTGCAGGTGGAGAATTTGTGGTTAAAGTTTGAAAATTTATTGGAATCATCAGAAGATTAAAAGGATCCCACGGAGCCAACAGTGAAAGACAAACCAATTAAAAAGAAAAAAGAAGAAAGATTGGTTGTGCCTGCGCCCAATCATCAACGAGTCCTGATCCCTATTGAGCTTGGAAATTTTTGTTTCGTGGGTCTCGTGGAACCCATCGGGTGACTATTGAGCAACCGAGCACCGCTAGGTTGCATCGCGTGTAGCCGTTCGAGGATTGGAATTTGAAGCCAATATTCGAATGAGGTGAAAATCTTATTTATTTTAATTTTCAAAAATTCCTTTATCTTATTTGAAATATTCATCGATGCATATGATTGAAATTCTCGATATGTTATTATGTCTACAATCTCAAATAACCTTTTAAATTGGGAAGTTTTCCTAATTTCATAATGTGCATACACCTAAAATATGACTCTCAATCACACAGAAAAATCGCTAATCCGATCTCACGCTTGAAATACGATTCACGATTTTGTTAAAAATTGGTTAATCCAATCTCATGCGCGAGAAACAATTCATCAATTTATTATATAGATATCAATCATATATTGTCTAATTTACTATCATATTGTTTGAATTTATTTTGTTTCCGTAAAAGAAAACCCAAAAAAATATATTTGAGTTAAAATAGGTTCATGTTAGAATATTGTTTGTTTTAGGGTTATTTTGCATGTTTAGAATAAGAAATTTATTTATTTCGAATTTTTGAAATAAAAATCCCAAAAAAATTAATTTAGGATGTTAGTTTTTTCCTTTCATTAATTTAAATTGCATGTTTAATTATTGAGTAATTTTAATTTCGAAATTTAATTAAAAATAAAAGAAAACATAAAAAAATTTATCATGGACATGTCATATAGAGTTAGGTCATCCATTGCACGTCATCTAAATGTGTAAATGTTAGAACAGTTGCATTAATATTTTCTTATCATTAGATTAGGTCATTTAATAAATGTTGCATGACATATAATTCACATGTCAGGTTACCTATTGCATGTCGTTTTAATTATAAAAAAAATTGTACATCATTGCATTGCATTGCACGTAATTTCTAGATTTCATTTAAATAAAAAAAATCTTGAAAATGATTGAGTGATTGCATGTTTATTAGAAATCATATTTAGGACTGTTGATATGAATTCTAACATAATATTGCAGACGCTTTTGTTACTATGAGGTGAGTTCTGTAATTTATTTATTGCATTATTTGGGTGTTAAATTGGTGATTTGCGCACCCGTATGGTCACCTCACATGTTAAAGAAGTAAATTAAAATTAATTCAAACTGCCTGCAAAACATTTATTCGAAATAAAAGAGAAAGGTACCGAAAGAGCGTTAGAGAAATCTAGTATAACCAAATTTCTGAACTCACAATCTCTGGTTCGCAGAGTAAAGTAAATCTCTCGTTACTTTATTTGGGTTTCTAATCGACCCACCAAAAATAGATTAATGGCGACTCCTAATTAAAAAATCAATTACATGTTAAGAACTTGAATCTAAGTTGCAAATTGGTATGAGTTTGGGAGAGCCCCGGTCCGTTCTTCGCCAGTCACATATACTGATTTGGGTAATCAAGACACATGGGCTTTTGAGCAAAAAGAGCAGTTCGTTCTGACCAGCAGATGGGCTCAAGCCCAATTTTACTTTTTTGCGATTTAAAGCCCAAATTTAGGCGGTTTATTGCGATACTAGGGGCTAGAAAAAAGGACAAAAAACAGGGCCCATATAACTGGCTATAGCCACGTAGTAATTAATCCAAGACATGTCTTGTTAGGATGTCATGGAGAGTTTTGGCTTAAATAGTATAGGAACGAGGCTCGTTATGCCACGTTCGCTCGCTATTACCTTGTTCGTCTCCCGTTGTAACTCTCTCGTTGTATGTACTCCTTCGATTCATTTGAGGACTTTTGGGGAGTGATTTCACCATAGAGAACCCTAAGCTAGCATATTGCTTATGAATACGTCTCGTCATCCAACTGCTTTTGGTAGCAGGACACTCCTCACTTGCGATTTCGAATTGAGCATGCTAGAGACCGCTGCTCGTCCTATCATAGTCTCTTTACTTTGTTCTGCTTATACTTATTGCTCACGCGCAATACTAAAAACATTCTGGTAGTATGAGTCTTAGTATGAGTCTTAGTATGAGAAACTACACGTGAATCCACCAAGGGGTTTGTTTGGTTTGTCTTTTCCTATAAATTTTGGGCTTTCTAAAGTCCTTTGACGAAAAAATTAGGACATTTGGTTAACTGCTTTTGTATCACTTTGGGAAAATGTCAATATTTGCAAAACTAAAGTCCCAACCAAAAACTAAATCTCCATTCGTTTCAAGAAAAATGCAGCATTTTTGAAAAATACTTTTCAAAAAGTCACTTTCCAAAAAAATGTTATTATTTTCCTGTGTTCATCTGAAACCTAAAAATAAAGTGAAAAATATATATTTTTTGTTTGGTAAGGAAAATATTTTCCTCTACATATTTTTTTGAATAATTTTATTTTTTAAAATCAATTTTTAAAATATATTTTAAAAAATTGATTTTCTTTTTAAATCGATATTTTAATTATTTTTATTTTTATTTTTACTTTATTTTTATCTTATTCTTCTTCTTTGGCTATTCTATACGTGACGGCCAGCGATCTACCGAAGGCCAACTCTTTGCTGGCTCGCTAATTTGGCAAGTGGCGAGCAGATCGGCGAACCCAAGATCACCGCCTTGCCTCGCCAAAGACCTATGTAGCACCGACACGCGACACGACACGCGACACGCGACACGACACGCACGTCATTTCTCAAAAAGTAGAGAATTTCGACACGTTCCGACACGTTAAATATTAAATAAATATTTTTATTTTTAATTAATTTGATTTAAATTCATAAATAATTAATTAATTAAAAAAAGAGCCTACAATGAATTTACACTAACAATATTAATAAATTAATTCATTGGAAATTCGAAAGACATATTCATAATTAATACTTATCCATGTTTGGAAATTAGAATCAATTTATTTAAATAAATATATGTTTTTTTACAATGATCAAAATTTATTCTCATTTAAAATTCAGTATTTTTCATTTTTAAAATTATTTATTAAAACAAAGTTTCCCCCACTCCCAAATTTATTTCAATTTTTCCCTCCCTCCCTCACGAGAGACTATTCCCCCCTATTCTAAATTTATTTCAATTTTTTTTCCCTACCTTCCCAAGTCAGACTATTTCCCCCCACCCCAAATTTATTTCACTTTTTTTCCCTCCCCCACCCACGTGACAGGCTGTCACTGACTCACTTCACCCCATTGAGTTTTCAAAACCCTACCTACCGGAACACTTTTTTCCCCTCGCCGCACGGTCTTCCTCTCGATCCATCTCCATCTCCATCTCCTCGCCAGACGACCTCCATACGACCCCCTTCCTCTCCTCTTCCTCTTGATCCTTCTCCTCCTCCTCCGCCTCGCCTTCGGCCCTTCCTCACTTGCAGTTGCAGCCTCGTCGCCGATCCCGCAGCATCACTGTGGCTGCCCTCGCCTCAGTCTCTACAGCCGCCCTTGCCTCGGTCTCTACTCTTTCTCTGGCGCCTCAGTCTCTACTCTTTCTCTGGCAATTTCTCGCCGTCGCGGGCTCGCCGTTGCTCGCAGCCTCGTCTCTCCTCCCTCGCCCTCGCTTCCATCCGACACACGTGTCGAGATGAGTCGAAAAAAGTTGACTGCGTGTCGAAAAAATGGACACGCGTTGACCGCGTGTCCAAGCTTGTCGACGTGTCCGACACGCTCCGACACGTGTCGGACACGACACGGAAGCACAAACAACGTGTCCGTGCTTCATAGCCAAAGACTCGCACTTGCTAGAAATCAGCGAGCACTAGGGTCTAAGTGCGAGTGCGAGGGTGAGCCTCAAGCTCGCCGGCCTTTAGCCTCGCCAGAGGCTCGCGTTCACCGATCTAGTGAGTAGTGAGCTCAAGCTCGCCAAAGGTCAGCAAGCCCTAAGCTCACCACTCACTAGAGATTGGCGAGCCACACTAGGCCCAAGGCTGGCAGCGCCGCCAGAAAGCCTCGAGCTCGCCTGTGGCCGGTCCCTAGCCATGGCCATGCCGATGGTTATGAGAGGAGATAGAAGAGAGTAAGGAAAATGTTTTCCCCAATTTAAAAAGTGAAAAATATTTTCCCTTCTTTTAGAAAGCCCAATAGTTCATTTTCTGTGAAACGAATACCGAAAAATCCGAAAAATATTTTCCTAGAAATTATTTGTCGCAAAACGAGTAGACCCTAATATTCAACATTTTTGGAAGGCAACTTCGAAGGTTAATGAACTTTTTTTCTTTTAATATTACCCCCAATAATATTTTCATATTCTAGTCTTGCTGTCACTCATGACTATTCGTGTTCTCCAACCACTAAAGTTTTGGTTGTTGGACATAATCTTTATTTTTATTTGTATGCTACGTATCAAATTGCGTTTACCTTGCTATGAAAAGGAATTTTCTAGGTAACTAAAATGAATTTATAGTTCGTAGGAAATATCGTACAATCATATTTTATCTCATTTACAAGATGCTAAGATTTGCGATCGACAAATTAATGAAGCAGTCGAACAAGACATTTGCATATGTGCTTTTGCAAGGAGGAAGGCTTTTGATCATAAGAACCAAGAGAAGGAGAAAAAGCGAGAACCTATTTATCCTTTTCAAAGCAAAGCAAAAAAAAAAAAAAAGCTATCGAAATTCTTAAATGACATATATTTTCCCTGTACTTCTACTACAGTAATTATTAAAAAACAAGAATGCCCTCTATTTTATTTCCAAGCATCTTGTGAGGACTGCTTCAACGACATACCTAAGTCTTAGTGTAGGGCACATTTGGCGATCAAATAAAGGCAGGTAACTTCTTTAGAAGTCAAATTTCTCCTCCTCGGAATGGTTTATTGGTCAATTTTGCAAGGCCGAAATTAATTAATTAAAATTTAGGGGAAAATGATTTTTTTCACTATTAACAAAGCAAATTGGAGGGAACATGGAGCACTTCAATTGATTGTAAGGGGTTCTAAAAGAATGCAATGTGAGCATATGTTACTCACGATCGAATGTTGAATTTGAACGAACAAATAACTTACTAATACTATGTGCGGCTCAAGAAGTTACATTATATCCACCGTCTCCTATCGTCCAATAATAGTTATCTATAAGAAGTTACAAATCTGCAAATATCAACTCCACTACATGACGGTTCCACGCCGGTGTCAAGGACTTCATCGATTGGTGAAGATTTCTCATGGATAACATATGACTAATGATAACTCTACTGACAAATTGTTAATTCCCTTCAAGTTGTCGATTAATTTATTCAATGACGTTTCCTGTTTTCACCAAATTTGATCCTCAATGATTTAGTCCATCACCTGTCTATAATAACATTGCCATTGAATTCCACCGCCACTCACGCTTTGCCTGAAAGAATCCAAGGAATTTGCCCCCGTCTGACCCAAATTTCACATTATTACATGGTTCGCATTTCATTTTTTCGGGGTGGACACCTCTACCTTAGGAGATCGTTCGACATAAACGAAGCGAAAGTATTTCGGTGTCCTTAATTCGAATGTGCTTTATTTCTCCGCATAATACCTTAGACCCACCTTTTTTGTATATTGATTATCTCGAGTGAGGGTGGAGATTTATGTCATTTGGCAGAGTAGGTAACGAAACGTACTACGATGAAAAAGAATTCCGCCGTCCGAATGTCCGAAGAGAGAACGAATTTCACTTGCCTTCTTGACCGCATCTAATTTTATAAAGAGTCTAACTCTAAAAGTACCAGAAAGAGGCAGAGTTCGTAATTTCATTACCAAATAAAGCTTGCAATGATACCTAATAAGGTTGGCAACAAATTGACCATAGATCCTTCATATATACCGTCCAGACCCTCCTAATCGTCAAAGGATATTATCACCCTTCAATTTAACTGAACTTCAAAAGAAAATATTTTGTCAAACGCTCTTGGTGTTTAGTCTTGACTTCAAAAAAACCTTCACGTGCAATCGCCATCACAAAATCAACCAACATCAACATCTAAGATCAGCACACGACCAAAGACGTCAGCGCATTGATCGACTACGATTTCACCCGACGCTACCAAACTTTAAAAATAATCTCTGGGTTCCGACACGAATCACTTCAACCTACCGCAAACAATAGTAGCATCTGTCCATCCACTCCAAAATAAACTTAAATCCCAAATAACCAAATTATCGAAGTCAATGCTTGAAAATCAAATGCCTGGCTTGCCATACACGGTGAAACGTTAAAACAAGGAGGTTCAAGAGCATCCGCAGAAACTTGACAGTCTCTTAAATCCTTCCCACCTCCAGATCTTGAATTGTAGGGCGGCTAGGACCCGCGCTTCTACGCTGGCGCCGAAGTGGAGGCTCCACGGCCAGTGTCTCTTCCCGCCACACGGATGAGACAATCTTCGACAATATCTTCGAGGTCTCGAACAATCTGCTCAATTTTTTCAAAAGTTGATCGTCAGAGTTCTTATATTCCATGAAACACCAACACTCTTTGAAGAACTTTTATATTATGTCGAGCAAATGTGTGACACTTTCCAACATTCTTCGACACCTGGTCGACACATGTCAAAAATCTGACACATGTCGAAAATCTAACACTTGGTCAATTCTCCCAATATTCTCTGATACTCGAGTCTAAAATTTCGACATACGAGCTTAAAATTTCGACACATAATTTCGATACGCACGAGGACAATTATAAAATTTTTCAGTAAATGATGGGTCAAAATATATATATGTAAAGATAATAAAAGAGGAAAAAAAACTAGTCTTCTCTTCTCTACCAACTTTCACTTTCCATGACACGCAATTCATCCTTAAATCTGTTTTTTTACCTCTTCTCTTCCAGTATGCTTTGACACATGAGTCTAAAAATGTGGATTGCTTTTTTTTTTTTCTCTCCAAGTTTTATGGATTATCGGAATGGAGTTTAATGAATGATATTAGCAAATGGTGGATTAATGGTTTTATTATAAATTCATGCTATACTTTTTTTAGGGAAAATTCCAAAAGAATGCCTTACGTGCCCTCATTTTTTCAAATAAGGGTCCGGAGGTGACCTTATTTCAAATAAGAGTTTGAAGTGGTTATACTTATTTCAAATAAGGACCTAATCAAGAATATTTTTGTCATTTTCCCTTTTTTTTTGTTCTTCTTTGGCAAAGGTCGGCTCGCAAAGGTTTGGGTGAGGGTCACCCTCTTTTGATTCGGCGAGGGCCACCATCGCGACCGTTAGTGAGGTCAGCCCTTGCCAGCCGTTGGTAAAGGTTGACGAGGGCTTGTGAGCCCTCGTCCGCAACCAGTGAGGGCTCAACAACCCTCGCTAGATTTGGTGAGGGGTTGCCCTAAAAGCCTTTGCTCGTAGCTAGCGAGCAAGGGCTCGACAGCGATGGGCGTCGAACCCTCGCCCACGGCAGGCAAGGGTTGTCGAGCCCTCGTTTGTTGCGGGCGCCCTCACCGGCCACAAGCGAGGCCACCCTTGCCAAATCTGGTGAGGCCAAATCTGGCGAGCGCCTAGGGCGATGAGGGTCGACCTCGCTGACGGCCGCGAGGGGTGAACTAGCCTCTCCCCCAAGGTGAGGGTCGCCTCGCCCAAGTGAGCCTGTTCCTCACTTATGCCTAACAAGCGACCTTCGCCCAGCCCTCTGCGGGCATCCCGGCCAATAGTGAAGAAGGAAGAAGAACCCAAAAAAGGAAAAGAAAAAAGGAAAATGACTAAAATGTCCTTAACTAGGCCTTTATTCGAAAAAAGTATAATAATTTCAGACTTTTATTTGAGAAAATGATGACACTTGGGGTCCTTTTTGGGAATTTTTCCATTTATTATTATTTATTTATTTGTAGATTTGATTAATTAATTTTAAAAATGATAATTTATCATGTACATATAAAAATATACATATAATATACAACGTGTCAGAATTCTCTATTTTTTTAAAAATGATATGTCGGCATGTCGTGTCGTGTCGTGTCGTGACACACATTGCATGCCATGTGTCGGCGCTATTTAGCGCTATTTCCAAATAACCCTAACAGATCTTAAATGAACTAGATATGAGTCAGTGAACAAAAAGAACCGTCATTAGTCATGAATGTAGCAGCGGGCATGCATCTATTAAAGAAAAATTAAGCTCCGGGTACTAAAATATTACCTTACTCATCTTCGGTCGTTTCTCCGCCGATAGATCCACACAAGTCATAGCCAACCGCACCACAGCAGCTATCTCAGAAAGCTTATAATTCTGCAGCTTGCGAGGGACAAGAATTTTGAAGTCTTCATCTTTCCAACTTTGGTCGAACTTAGAACTCACCTGTAATGACCATAACAATGACTCTATCTCAATATTGCACTTGGATTATTAAAAAACCACCTATAAATTCGAATCCCCTTTAGGACCCAAGAAAAAAATGCGGGTGTAATAGGTAGCTTGGACTATAATTGTGAGCATGACAATTGCATGACTTACCCAATTAAACAGACCATCATGATTCTCTATAATATCCGAAGGTTTGCGACCAGTGATCAACTCCAAGAGCACCATCCCAAAAGAATAAATGTCTGCTTGATCCGTTAGCCGTTCACTCTGCCAGTACTTCGGATCGATATACCTACAAGGAAGACCATAAATTGAATTTCAACAGATTTGAACAATAACATATTTGAACTAGTCAAGCTACAGAAGTACCTAAAAGGCTGTGCTTTAACAAATGAAGCACAAAATGAACTAGCGAACAATGGCTCATTTTACAAACATTTGGAAACATCTAAGACAGATTAATAGCCAGCTCACATCTCAGTCCTCCGAGTGGAGCAAATCTTACCCATAGGTGCCCCTCGGTTGGGTAATCACATGACTCCTTGATTTAGAAATACATTTTGCAAGTCCAAAATCCGCAATCTGAGAGAGAAAAGCATTCGGAATTCAGAATTCAGAAGGAGTGTTAATCTACTTGCTCCGAGAGTTAAACCAATTGGAGTTGGAAATATCAATGCGGACTCATAAATTTATCCAATAAGTTTATTTTTACCTTTGCCTCGAAATCACTGTCCAAAAGTATGTTAGTTGCCTTGATATCGCGATGTATGATCTGAGGATGACCTGCACAAGGAATGTTTTTCCCATGTATACAAGAGCAAGGCTCAAGGATTCACAGTTTTAATCAACTATTGATTAAATAAATAGAAAAGGCAAAAGTACATCGGAAACTTACAACCCTCGTGAAGATACGCTAGTCCTTTGGCAGATCCCAAAGCAATTTTCAGTCTTTTTGGCCAATCTGGGGTTTGTTTGCGTTCTGAAACGATCACTTTCCATCAGAATCCTTTCCATTAAACGCACAAAGCACCAAGTTCTCCGATTAGTTGTCCCTTTCTTTTTTCACATACCCCAAATGCAAGTCGGATACCCAAATAAGACTGATAGAGAAAGAGAGGGGGCAACATATAAGCGCGCAGCATAAATTGGTACTGAAAATTCGAACTCACCATGTAAGTGGTATTTCAAGGTTTTGTTATCCACCAACTCATACACCAGGATTTGATGGCCCTCCTCTATGCAGTACCCAACCAAAGACACGACATGCTTGTGATGGGCTCGGCTTAAATTTTCAACCTCAGTCTCGAACTCCTGTCCGTGATCCTTCGTCAGTCGCTTCACTGCCACCTTTTCCCCGGTGGAAAGGGCACCCTCGTACACCTTCGCAGAACCACCTTCTCCGATTTCATTAGCCCTCGAGAAGTTATTAGTGTACTTTCGTACTTCTTCAAGAGTGAAAATGCGCTTGCCGGAACTCCGAGGAGCGCTGGCGGTTGAAGCCTTACGCGGCGCTGTTTCACGCTGCCTGTTCTGAGACGGCGCTCTTTCACGCTGCCCCTTTTTTTTCCCGCAACACATGAACAGCGCCACCGCCGCGACCGCACCGAAGAAAAAACCCCCCGCGAGCCCGGTCAACAAGGTGGAACGACACGAAGGAGATGCCGGGGAAGGGGGCATAGGGGACCAGGAAGAAGCTGGCGGCACAGGAGATGCCATGGTGGTGGTGGGCGTCAGCGCCGCGGTGGTGTTGGTCGCTGCCTTTGGAAAAGACGGTCAGGAGCCCGGGCTGGGAATTAGAAAGCCTAATGGACGGAGATATCGTACGTTTGGGGAGAGCGCGTTGCCTAAAGACCCGGCAGTCGAGCAATTTCCTAGTTTCTTTAATTTCTTGAATTATGGATTTAATCATTTTGGCATGCAGTACGTCCTCAATATTCATATTATACGCATGATTTACACGTTATTTCTTTCTTTCTTTCTTTATCGATGGTAAGAAACAAATAAGCGACGTAATGGGGAGTGATCTGCATGTAGAGAGAGAGAGAGAAGTGGGGTCGAGCGAATGAGATAATCACAAAATTAGGGCTTGTTTGACAAATTTTGTTTCTGTTCCCAGAATAAAAATTTCTATTCTTTTGTTCTGGGGAATAAAAAAAGAATAGAAACGCGTTTTGTAAAACTTTTGTTTTCGAGAATAAAAAAATAAATTTTTTGTTCTTAGGAATAGATTTGGAACAGAAACAAGAAGTAGAAAAAATGTTTTTTTTTTCCCGGAAACAATTTTTTTCTCTCCTCTTTTTTTCTTCTCTTTCTTTTCTTCTTGTTCTTCTTTTTCTTCTTGTTCTTCTTCTTCTTCCTTTTGGCCGGTTGCTAGCCTTAGCAATGGCCACCGTGGTGACTGACCACAAAGAGAAAGAAGGAAAAAAAAGAAAAAGAAATAAGAAATAAGAAAAAAAGGAAAAATATTGAAAAATTGAAAAAACAACAAAATTATACAAGTTTACCAAACGCATTTTTATTCCTAGAATATAAATTTTTGCAGTTACCAAGCGTGTTCTTATATTCAGAAATTGTTCCCGAGAACAGAAACAAAAAAAAAAAACTATTTCTATTAAAAAATTGTTCCCTATAACAGAAACGTTACCAAACGCACCTTTACTTTCCTCAGTCGGCACCAGGTCGGATTCAAGGTAGCAACAGTGATCCTCGACACTCATCCAGTCTAAGGAAAGCTCTAGGATTCACAGTTTTAATCAACTACTGATTCAATAAAGATGAGAGGTGATCCCAGAGTAATTTTCAGTCTAGATGGCCAGTCTAGGGTCGGTCCTCCCTCATTTTCCATCAGAATCCTTTCCATTAGAAGGACAAAGCGCCTAGTTCTCTAATTAATATATATATATATATATATTTCTGTTTTCACATAACCCCAAATGCTAATTTGGATACCGAAATAAGACGTCAAAGGAAAGCAACTTTGATTTGATTTAAAAGACGTATGAAAAAATCACACTTGTAAAGAAGATTCGCTATTTTTTGTTAGGGAAAAAAGGGCCGAAATCCTTCGCCATCGAGACAGATGTAAACCCCAATTCTCATGAAGAAATGTTCGATTTATATTTTCATTCCGAGGAATGTGATGGGAGCTGGTCATGCAAAAGATGAGGCTCGTCCAGATCTTCCATTTTGGCAGGCCTCTATGTACGGTCTACGTAGACTTATTTACAAAATTACTGATTCAAATTTCTTACTATTTTATTATTTTAATGTTAATCTACTCAAGAATTATCTAATAAATCACTTAATTCGAAATTAAGGAATAGATAGACATTACAAATGATTAATTGATCTCTTTTTCTACATCTCTCACTCTATGCTTTTGTTAATCTCGTCTATAATGATTGATGAATTAACAATTACCAATTTTGAATTTATTCTTTCATTTGACTTGATATTTTTGCTTATCTTTGTATATTGGATGTAAACAATATGGATTGAGATTTAAATCCTTCCCATTTAGAGGTAAATCGGCATCTTTAACTTAATTTTTCTATGTAGATCATAGCTTTTTTTTTTTTTTAATCATAGCTAGTTGTCTCCTCCTCTATTGCTGGTGGGGTTGCGCAACCTTAGCAATGGATTTGACTCGCTGGCAATCGAAAATATCGAGAAAGTGGTTGCCCAAGGCAACCAAAAGAAGAGGGGACGACATTAAAGTTGTATTAGATCTAGGCAAGTCCTTAAAAGGCTCCTCAGGCAGGAGATCCGCCCTAGGGTGGGAGACGTCCTCTGTATTTCCTCTCTATCGAGAAGACAAACATAAATAGGGAATTTGGAGATCTCACGGTGGTGAAGATTGACACTACGCTAGCTTTTCCTAATTAGCACCGGCTAGACTGATATAGTAGCCAACCCTGCCTGAGGTAGTGAGAATAAGTAAAATGCTCACTGCAAAGCTAACGCACCTTACAAGACTGTTCTCAACTACAGGCTAGCTCAGTACCTTCGGTTGACAACAATGCCGTGGTTGCCGAAGGCAGCCAAAAGAAGAGGGGAAAATTCAAAAGTGATTGCCGAAGGCAGCCAAAGAAATGGGGACGACAATTATAGTCGTATTGAAAATTCAGACCCGCCATGCAAGTGGAAGTCCAAGGTGTGGTTGGGCACCAACTCGTACACAAGGATGCTCTCGGACCCGGCTGCACAGTATCCAAGCAAAGAGACAACATGCTTGTGATGAACTCGGCTTTATTATTTCAACTTCAATCAGAATCTTACGCTCTCCCCGTCCGCCCACCGCCTTCAGTCGCTTCACTGCCACCTCTTCCCCGGTGACAGGGACTTCGCAGTACACCTGCCCATAACCCCCCCCCTTCTTGTCCGAGCAGATGTGCCTTTGAGAAAGCCATCACTGTATAGCCAACCCAGAAAGGAGCGGTGCCTCTAGGAGCGAGGAAAAGGTGAAGAGGCTCTGGTTAACGGAAAAGCTGAATTATATCTTTATATAGCAGATTAGGACTTCGCTAGTATTTCTTGAAAAAGTAAACTTTCAAATAATTTATAATTATCTATTATTTAATTTTTAAATATAATTTAAAATAGATTGATATTATCATAATACATTATAGGATATAATCCAATCATTTTTGGTTGTTTATATTTTTAGATGAGCCGAGAGTGGTGTCGCGAAATTTCACGAATCAATACACTGTTAAATGAAAAGCCCGTGAATAGAATACTGGTCGGCGTTTGGGCTTTGTGGGGACCACAATTGAGCTGTAGACCCCACTACACTACTCGTGGTTTGGTACTGTGATCTGACATTCTCTCAGAGAATATAGAATAATTTGGCCCATTCAGTGGACGACACGTGGCGCGCCTTTCTCTCCATTCAAACTCCTGCAACTCCTGCATCCTCTTTCTCGCTCTTTTTCTCGACGATCCCCCGATCGTTCGATCGAGTAAAAAAATTAGGGTTTGGAGCTTTTTCTCGTCGATTTTAGTGTTTCTACCCGGAACCGGCATCTACCATCGTCGAAATCGCTCCCGGATCTAAGCAATCTTCAAGAGGGAACACCCACACGCACGAGAAAAGAGCCGACGTAATCTTTTTTTTTCCTCGACGGAATCGGTCTTCCTGCGACCTTTTCGTTCGTTCACTTAAAATAAAAAGGCAGATCGGCAAGGCCCTAAAAAAGGGTATTTGTGATTTGATTCGATCTTGATCGATTGATGAATTAATGAAGGGACGGACAGACCGAAGGAGAGAATTTTACCGATTGATTGAGCCCTATTTCGTCGGGGAGAAACGTGTTCAAATCAGTGGGGATGGAGGTGAAGAAGAGAGTTGTCGTCCCAGTAGAAAGTAGAAGGCAACGCCGCAATAATTGGAGAGACAGAGACAAAGACGGAGAGCGAGGGGGCGGCTGTGGGACCCATACAACGTGCTTCCTCCTTCGAATGGTCCGGCGTACCATGATCAGAGTCATGACCTTCGGTGTTTCGACTGAATAAAAAAAGCAAAAGATAATAATAATAATACATAATAAAAGAAAATTTAGATCCTAGATTAGCTCAACTCAGGCCCCAGCTGCACGCGTTTTTCACTGTTTCAGCGTATCAGCGAAGGGCCCCAAGAAAAAAAGCCAAAAGCAAAAGAAAAAATAATTTTGATATTCGAACAATTCAATATTTTAGAGAGCAAAAATCACTGAAAACTCTAGGTCATATTTACCTCAATTTTTTTTTTCGGTTATCCCTACATTAAAAAATTCTATGACACAAAAAACCTTAAATTTATATCCCTATAACATATTTACCACGAAAATTAAGTTAAATAATCTAAGAAAAATATGCCATATAAGTATAAATTTTGAGATTTTTTGTCTCACAATTAAAATTTAAAGTAAATGTGTTGTAATTGGCATAGTTTAGAGCTGTTTTTTTGTGTGACTTTTTTCCTATTTTGGAAGTTCTCTTTCGATAGCTCTGTTAACATGTTGCTAACATATACTGAGTTAAAGTTATTTGATCTATTTTATACAATAAATAATGTTATTTTTAATGAAAAATATTTGGATTTATCTCTATTTACTCATGCATCATAATGAGATTAGAAGAAAATAATAACAAAATAACAAAAAGAAGGAAAAAAAAAGATGTCACCCACAAAAGCTTTAGAAGGTGGAGGCAAATTAGGAATTCTGTGATTTATTTCCCAAATTTACGCAAAAAGATAAGCAATTTCTTTATGTCAGGAGTCCGGGATATTATCCTATTTTGAGAGCTTGGGGGATGGCTAGGTTTTACTTTTAGATTTTTTTTTTCATTGTTCTTGGAGTTTTTCAAATATTTTGAAAAAAAAAAACCAAAAAGTAGTGACAATTTTTTTTGTTATTTGATTCAAGATGTTAGGTTTAATTCATACTTTCATTTTTTTTCCTATTATATTTTAATTTTCTTTTGTTATAGTTACAGTGTAGCCTAATTATAATGACATGAATTTCAGGCTTTTATGTTCTGCAAGTAATTTCATTTATATGAGTTATATATTATCGTGCTTAATGCTTTTAAGCAAGTAATCATCATTTTAATTAGGGGTGAGCAATTCCCGGTTCCAATTCGGTTCTGTTTGGAACCTAAAACCTACTCTCGGGTACGAGGAATCTAAAAACCTACCCGTCAAAACCAAGAACTTGGAGCTTATCTTGTTACAAATTCCATGATTGATTCCAGATTGCAACAGGTTCTTTTTTTTTTTTTCATTTTCAGATTTGAACTATAACGAACAAGGATCACCGACCGTGGTGGCTCTGCTGGGTAGGCTCCTGACCTTTGAGGGGAAGGTAAGGAGTTCGAAGCCCCTGCAACACAAGTTGCAGGGAGGCTGGCAGGCTATTAGATGATTTACGCGTGGTGCCTTGGTGGTGGGTCCTGGGCTAGTGTCACTTGAGGGTTTACGTGGCGGTTGTCGGTCAAAGTGGTTCCTCTAGCATAAAAAAAAAAAAAACTATAACGAAAAAGGAAAGAGACAAACCAAAGCTTCTATGTCAGCTCAAGCCAAGATAAAAAAGAAAAGTATGGCAAGTCAGCAACTTTTGGTGTGACAAACACAAGAAAATCACTTATGCAAGCAACAAACTTCGACCTAGCATGTGTTCTCTTTGTTATTAGGCTCTGAATTCTATTTTGGTGTCTGTCATCACCAAGTACACCCTTCTCCTCTAGTCTTCTTTTTATCTGCTTACGTGGCCCAACAAAAGTCACTCTATATACTGAGGTCATCACCGTCTGTTTCACTAATTTCCTATCCACCTAAAAGGTTTCAGAAGATAGAACTGTGACTAAAAGTACAAAAGCAAATGTACCAAATGAAAAGTTCTTACCAAGAAGGAAAATTCAAGAATAAACCTTGTAAGACCCACAGAAAATGCACCTGGCCCAGTAATACCTTTGCCAACGCAACATTAGGATGAGTAGCAGGGTCCTTGTTGCTGTCCCTTTTCAACATGTCATGTACCCTAAACCCCAAAAAGAGAAGGTAACCAAGACTTTTCATGTCGCATAACTTAAAGTATGCATTAACCTAGAGCATGCACAAAGAGGAAAAAGGGTCTGCACAGCAACAAGGAAATTTGCTAAAGAATAGTATGACCCAACTCTTCTAATAAGCATAATTGAAATAGCAATTCCACCATTATCAATTCCATTTCTTCTGTGGAGTTGGGATCCCTAGTGGTGCTATGAGAACCGTTCTCTTGTTCTAGGAGATATAGGAAAATGAATAGTCGCGTGAAGACAGCAGAGAATATTAGAAGACAGATAACTTCTTTTTTTCTACACGTATGACTGGAGTGGCAGATATCTTGATTCTTTTTATTTTCATATTTTGGAAAGATAGACCGGAATATATGATGCTAGTCTGCTGGGAAGCGCATAGTACTCGGTTATTTATCACATATAACTACCTTAGTAAATGTCCGGGCAATAGTATAACTCTTAACATTCACACTGAGAAAAGCAATGTAATGGTATTTTGCAAGTCTAACAACACCAAAAATGTTTCACCAGGCCATGTACCATACCTTGCAGCAATTTCTGAATAAACATCAGCAGGTTTCTCTGCTGCAACTAGATTTATTGCAGCAACTTCCATCTGGAAAATGAATACAGTGTTGAAAATAAAATGAATGCTCATGAGAAATCAAAATATTAAGTTATACAAAATTTCAGGCTCTAGTTTCATAAAATTAATTTGGATGACATGCAAGACTCTGCTTAACGTATATATTATCTTGTCAACAGTTGAGATAACTGATTCATCATCTCATTGTCAGAATAACAACAAAGACTGGCTAGAGATTAGAACTACATTTCCACAACAAAAATTAAGGAGATTAATCAATATGAAGAAAATATCATCTCAGATAAGCCATACAATTCAGATATCTCTCAAGAACTACAACTGGAAAGGGTCCTTAAGGACTTTTCTTCTAAACACCCAATTGGTGTAGCATTTACCCTTCAATGTTGGAGAAAACAAATACGGAAAGACAAGAAGCAAATTTGAGCAGATGGTGAATGCACTCCAGAGTATTAACCACCTATTATCAGCTAAGTACCTAAATCATTTTTCCGCATAACAGCGGCTTTTGGGTCATTCTTTAATTGCAAGCACAGGGATACAGTGTTGTAATTGAAATGAGAAAAAACGCTTTTGGTACAAACCGCAAATTTATTTCGAAATCCGGAGCTAAAGCAATCGAGTGCGGAATTTGTGAATTTGGGGCGATGGGGCTGGACTGCGTTAAGCCCAAGCGGGACGAATGTGGCCGGACTCCATAGGTGGATCTTTCATTCATCATTATTCTTCTTTTTATACTCTATTCTATATTATTTATTAAAAAATTAAATACATATCCAATTATCAGTAAAGATTCAGGTGTCAATAAGTGATTAACAAGACTCAAATAATTTATCTCAAATCAACTCTCATGTTTATTGTGTTACCCTATATCTGCATATCAAAATACACTACTTCACGATAAATTTGCAGTTTGGATAAGTTGTTCCCTTTTGTGTCATGTGTTAACAATTTGAAATGCTATAGCAAAGTGTATAAAAAAATTTTGATCAAAGGAAAATATTATTGTACTTTTGGCGGGCATGTTGAAAAAGGTTGTAATCTTTTATTTTTATATGTATGTTACATATCAGATTGTGTTTACCTTGCTATGAAAAGGAATCTTTTAGGTAGTTAAGCTCGAAACATATTATGAATTCACAGTTAGTAGGAAATATCGTACAATCATATTTTTTCTCATTTACAAGATGCTAAGATTTCTGATCAACAAATTAATGAAGCAGTCGAGCATGACATTTGCATATGTGCGTTTGCAAGGAGGAAGGCTTTGATCATAAGAACCAAGAGATGGCGAAAAAGCAAAAATCCATTTATCCTTTAAAAAAAACAAAAAAAAAAGGCTATTGAAATTCTTTAATGATATATATTTTCTAGGTAGTTCTACTACAGTAATTATTAAGAGACAAGAATGCCCTCTATTTTATTTCCAAGCATCTTGAGAGGACTACTTCAACGACATACCTAGGTCCTAGCTTATTCAACAATCAAATGAAGTCAGGTAGCTTCTTTAGAAGTCGAACTTCTCCTCCTTGGAATGGTTCATTAGTCAGTGTCGCAAGGCCGAATTAATTAAAATTTAGGGGAAAATGATTTTTTTCACCATTAATAAAACAGAAGGCACCTTTATTTTGTAACTAGGAAACGTATTCATTATTTTTGCATGTCCCCGTATCAAATAATAATGATTATTTTTGCATGTCCCCGTATCAAATAATGACGATGATGATGATAATAAAAGAAGGTTCCAAATTAGCAGCTTTATAGCAAAGAGCCAAAGTAAAAAGGGACCAAGCAAATTGTGGAGAACATGGAGCTCTTCAACTGATTATGAGGGGTTCTAAAAGAATGCAATGTGAGCAGATGTAACCCACGATCGATTCTTGAATTTGAATGAACAAATAACTTATTAAAACTATTTGCGGCTCAAGAAGTTACATTATATGCACTGTCTTCTATCATTCAATAATGGCTATCCATAAAAAGTTACAAATCTACAAACATGGACTCCACCACATGGCGGTTCCATGTTGGTGTCAAGGACCCTATCAATTGGTGAAGATTTCTTGTCGATAACATGTATCTAATGATAACTCTACTAGCGAATTATTGATTCCCTTCAAGTCGTTGATTAATTGACATTTCTAGTTCTCACCAAATTTATTCTCATTGATTGAGTCATCACCTATCAATAATAATATTGTGATTGAGTTACTTCGCTAATTGCCCTTTGCCTTAAAAATTCTAAGGAATTTGCCACCCCTAACCCAAATTTCACATTATTCACTGTTCAGTGGAAGTAGGGCCACAAAGAGGCACATTGAAGGACACAATGAGAATGTAAAGTAAATGCGAGCTAAAAGAAATCACATGATTTTTATAACATTTTTTGGGGTGGACACCTCTAAATTCGAAGCGATCATCATTCGACATATACGAAGTGAAAGTATTTCGGGATCTTTAATTCGAATGTGCTTTATTTCTTGATGCATATTACCTTAGACCCACCTTTTCTGTATATTGATTATATCGAGTGAGGGTGGAGATTTATATTATTCGGGAGAGTAAGTAATGAAACTTACGTTCTTCTTAAAATATTATTACGATGAGAAAGAATTCCCCCGTCCGTACGTCCGAAGAGAGAACGAAGGTCACATGCCTTCTTGACCCTATCTAATTCAATAGGGAGGCTAATTCTGAAAGTGCCAGAAAGAGGCAGATTTGGCTATTTAATTACCAAATAAGGCTTGCAATGATTCCTAATAAGGTTGGCAACGAATTGACCAGAGATCCTTCATATATACCGTCCAGACCCTCCTAATCATCAAAGAATATTATCACCCTTCAATTTAACTAAACTTCAAAAGATAATATCTTGTTAAACGCTCTTGATGTTTATTCTTGACTTCCAAGAAAACTTCACATGCAGTCGCCCTCACAAAATGAACGAACATCAACGTCTAAGTTCAGCATACGACCTAGGAAGTCAAGCGCCTTGATCAACTGCGATTTCTACGATGTTGGGTCGCGAAAGTACTCCAAAATAAACTTAAATCCCAAATAACCAAATTCTCAACTTCGACAAGGTCAAGGCACAAAAATATTCCCAAATAAACTTATCCCAAATAACCAAATTCTCGACGTAAATGCTTGAAAATATCCACGGTGAAGTGTATAAACAAGGAGGTTCAAGAGCTCCGCTGAAAATCTTGACTGTCTCTCTACATCCTTCCCATCTCCAGATCTTGGGCTATAGGACGGCTAAGGCCCGCGCTGCTCGAGCCAGGCTGCTTAGGGGTGAGCATGGTCCGGGTTGGTCTGGGCCAACCCCTAACCCTAGGACCAACCCATATAGTGTCGGCCCTCAATTTTTAGGATCGAGGACCGACCCTATTGAGCTTGGGATCAAGAACCGGACAGACCCAATGGGTTCGATCTGATTCCAGGGTCAATCCAGGACCGATCGATAATTTTTTTCGTCTTATTTTTTATGCTCCCTAAAAAAAAAAAACCTACAAATTCAAATTATACATCCATCGACAATGCAGCATTGTGCAACTAAACTATAAATACCAATACATATTTAGCAAATTTAAGATGACACAATAATATAAATTTCATACCTGCTAACCGCTCATCGAGATATGGGACAAGATGGAAAGTTCTTGTTATCATCTATCTTTAATATTCATAACATCATATACAAAAACGTTTTGCTACATTCGATCATGTAGAGTCCACTCAACCAAAAAATGAGCTTCACACCACTTGACTAGCAAATCACCGTAGCAACTGCAGTACTACTCTACTTTTCAAAAACTTCTACCATTTGACACAAATTGAAAAGCAAAGTGCAGCTAAAATTCATTAGTAAAATACAATGAAACCACAAAAAGTTCAAAATACTTAATATAAACCATGAATATATAACTTCACATCTTGTTAATTCATTTGAACTTCTAAACACTTGAAAACAAAACAAACAACACATAATTAATACTCAACAAAAGTTTTAAATTGAAATTATTATTAGTGCTACTAGTAGAATATCTCAATATAATATAATATAACAGACATTTTACCTAGGTTTGAATATATAAAAGAATTATAAATAATATAATATAATATACAGGATTGGTCTAGGGTTGGACCGACCCAAAACTCTTAGGACCGAGAACCAACCTGTACAGTGGACCAGTGTTGGTCCTGGAATTTCAGAACTAAGGACCGACCCAGTCCCCTTGGGAACCGGACCGGGACCGGCAGGGTTGGGCCGGTCTAGGGTCGGTCCAAGGTCGATCCTAGACCGCTGCTCACCCCTAAGGCTGTTGCCGTGTTCTGGCATCTTTTTGGACTTTTCGAGGCCTTGACCACAGCCTGAGCAATCCCCGCCCCCGGGTTTGGCGGTTGCCCGGCCCACATTTCATCCCACCAATAAGGTCAGAAAGAGGCAGATCTCCTTCGAGGGCTCGAACAATCTGCTCATTTTTTTCAAAAGCCGATTGTCACAATTCCTATTTCCAATAACCTCACATATCTTAAATGGGCTAGACATAGTCAGTGAACAAAAAGAACTGTCTTTAGTCATGAATGTAGCAAGTGGCATAAATCTATTAAAGAAAGATTAAGCTCCAGGTACTAAATATATTACCTTACTCATCTTCGGTCGACACTCCCCCGAAGGAAGCACACAAGCGGCAGCGCATCGGACCATACGAGCCATCTCAACGCGGTCGTAATGCAGCCCAGGATCAACAAGAGAGTCGAATTTTCCATCTTCCAGATATCGTGTGAGCTGAGGCCTCACCTGTAATGAACATAACAATGACTCTATCCCAATATTGCACTTGGATGATTAAAAAAAACCACGTATGAATTCGAATCCCCTCCAGGACCCAAGAAAAAAAATGAGGGAGTAATAGGTAGCTTGGGCTATTATTGCGAACACAAGAATTGCACGACTTACCGAATTAACCAGACTAACGCCCATATTCATAGCCCTGCGACCAGTAATCAACTCCAAGAGCACGACCCCGAAAGAGAAAACGTCCGATTTTTCTGTTGAATTCCCACTCGAAAGGTATTCTGGATCAAGGTACCTCCAAAGAAGAACATAGACTGTGCTTCAACATATTTGAACAGAGACATATTTGGACTAGTCAAGCAAAAGAAGTAGCTAAAAGGCTGTGCTACAACAAATGAAGCACAAGGAACGAGGGAGCAATGGCTCATTTTACAAACACTTGGAAACATCTAAGACAGATTAATAACAAGCTCACATTTCAGTCCTCCGAATCAAAATACTAATGGAGCAAGTCTTACCCAATGGTGCCCTTCACATTGGTAGACACATGACTATTTGCATCAGAAGTAAATTTTGCGAGTCCAAAATCCGCAATCTGAGAGAGAAAAGCATTCAGAATTCAGAGGGGGTGCAATCTACTTGCTCTAACAGTTAACTACCTGAAGTCAGAAATATCAATGCCGACTTTTAATTTCATCCAAAAAGTTTGCTTATACCTTTGCCTTGAATTCAAGGTCCACAAGTATGTTAGCTGCCTTGATATCCCGATGTATGATGATAGGATCACCTGCACAAGGAATGTTTCCCACATATACAAGAGCTCTTATTCATAGTCTTAATTAACTATTGATTCAATAAAGATGAAAGACAAAAGTACATCTGAAACTTACAACCCTCATGAAGATATGCTAGTCCTTCGGCAGCCCCCAAAGCTATTTTCAGTCTACTTGGCCAATTAAGGGTCGGTTGTTCCTCTCCTGCAACGGTCACTTTCCATCAGAATCCTTTCCATTAAACGCACAAAGCGCCAAGTTCTCTGATTTAGGGCATCTAGGTCCCATCTAGGTTCACCTAGAACCCATCAGTCAGAACCAGCTCCTTGATTTTTGGAACCTAAATCCTACCTTGCTGCCCTGAAACCTACCCAGTCAATCAATTCAAGTCTACCTAGCTAGGGGTGAGCATATTGGATCGACTAAACCGGGAACCACCTAGACCGGACCAGCCAGTTTGGTCTAGCTCCCGGGGGCATCTGTCCAGTTTTTGGTTCCATAAAAATAGAACCGGTAATTTTCGGTCTAGTTCCTGATTCCAAAGGGAACCAAGAACTAGACCAATTCTTTTTAAAAAAAAAAATACATATATATATATATTTTAAATTAGCAATAAACTCTAAAATAATAACTATAGAAAAGTTATAGTTTTTTTTTAAAAAAAAAAATTAATGGTCTGGTTGGTTCCTTAGTCCCAAAAATTGGGAACCGGTTCAATTCTTGGTTCCTAGGTGGAATCGGACTGGACTAGGAACCAATCACTCCTAATACCCGAACTAAGAACCAATCACCTCTAATACCCGGCAACTGGTTTTTTTTTTTTTTCATTTGGTTCTTCCTTTTCTATTGTTTTATTTTTAGTTAAACAAAATGAAAGTAAACGCAACAACAGAAATCTCCATTGATCTCCATTTGCAATAATGATGATCTATAAAAGATGAACACGTACCACCGCCCTCAGCGGCGCAGCTGGCTTGGGCTCTCTCCCCCTCACGAAGAGGCGAAGTTTGAATCCCAGAAGCATCGTTAGAGATTCTTACCTGGAGTACTGTAGTGGTGGGTCTTGCAGTCGCTCTCGCAGGGTTTGCTCGTCAGGTGTCGGCTTACGGAGTTCCCTAGGTTACCAAAAAAAAAAATGAACACGTAAAATAAAATAAATGATAAAAAGTTCAAAACAAATAACATAAAACATAAATCATAAAACTTCATCAATTCCTAATTTGATTGACTCTTACTGGAGAATTGAGCCACATAGTACCGATTTCACTTTTTTTTTTTAGCCGAAAACCAAATGGTCACTGAAAAAATCAGGACCTGGACCGGTTACTGTAGCCCATCCGGTTCGATTCCTAGTTCTATTCTAGATCCATGTCACCCCTATTCTGATTAGTTGTCCTTTTCTCTTTTCACATGACCCTCGGTGCTAAGACTGATAAGAAAGAGGGGGCAGTATGTAAGATCGTGGCGTGAATTGGTACTGAAAATCCAAACTCACCATGTAAGTGGAACGCCAAGGTTTTGTTAGGCACCAACTCGTACACGAGGATGCGCTCGGACCCGGTTGTGCAGTATCCAACCAAAGACACGACATGCTTGTGATGGACTCGGCTTATTATTTCAACCTCAGTTAGAAACTCACGTTCTCCCTGGACGCTCCCTACCTTCAGTCGCTTCACTGCTACATCTTTTCCGGTCGAAAGGACTCCGCGGTACACGTGCCCAAAACTACCTTCTCCAAGTAGATTTGCCCCTGAGAAGCCATTAGTCGACTTCTCTAAAGCGTCAAAAGGGAAATGGGACCCGCTGACACCGAGATCATTGCTAGAGGATGTGGAGCAAAGCCGCCATCCCTTTTTCTTGAAACGTATTAACAGCAAGCCCACCCCCACCACGACCGCCACCCCCACCCGCACCACGATCGCCTCTGCCGATATGGTGCGCGGAGGGGACCCGGAAGAAGCTGACGGTAGAGGAAATGCCGAGGTGGTGGTGGCGGCCAGAGGCGGCACAGTGGTGTTGGTCCCTGCCGGTGAAGACAGCGAGGAGAACGGAAGTGGAGTTGACATTGCTGTCGAGAAAAAAAAAAATGGCTGAAACGGGGAAACAGATACTCACAAAGAGAGAGAGAGAGAGTGCGTGAGAGAGTTGAAAGATATAATCAGCGGGAGAGAGCAATATGCTCACGTAGAAATCTATGGTAAGTCATGTAGACACTAATATGCTCACCACAGAATTAAATAAAGATCAGCGAAAAGTACCCAGCGAAAGTTCAATTAATTTGGGTTCTGAGTTATCAAAGATCACAATGATTAGGCGGTCCGTAATCTCTCTTAATCGACAATTCTGGGATATTTTAGTATTAGTTTGACAAAGATGCAACCATTAAAGATAAAGCTCGAGCATTCGGTCACTTTTTTTTTCTGTTTTTCCAGCTAGTGGGAAACATCTGAAAGTGAACCTACTCTGTAAGCTCGACACATAAGTCGATAGCATGCCTCACTTCAACTCTAGTGTTTAGCGCCAAATCCTATACATTCTCCAGAGGAAGAGTCAACCCTCGGGATGTTGCATACTAAAATGTGTCCATATTGCCATGAAATAGTCTTTGATAGCTATGCTTCAAAAATATTATAGATTATTCCTATCTCAATCACAAGATTTCAGAAGCCCGTCGTTAATGTTCTAATTGACAAAACTTACCGCTAGGCTTTTTCTTTTTCCCCATTCTATAAAGCAGTCGAACTCGATACTTTATCCCTCGTGTGTGGTTGGTTAGCTACGTGCTTTAAGCTCCCGAAGATACAAGGCTCGAATCTGTTATAAGCCAAATATCTCAAGTCAAAGCATGAAGATTTGTTCATAAAAAATATGGTATATTCATTATACTTTCAAATGCATGAATGCGATAATCGCTCTCAGAGTTAACCAATTGAGATCCAAAACATCAAGGCGGACTCTTTTTAAGTATATATCAAATATGTTTGTTTTTTTACCTTGGACTCGAATTCGAAGCCACAAGTAAATTAGCTGCCTTGATATTAGGATGACCTGCACTGGGAACGTTTCTCATGTATAATACAAGAGGAAAGCTCTAGGATTCACAGTTGTAGTCAATTATTGATTCAATAAAAGACGAAAGGCAAAAGTAAATTCTAAACTTACAATCCTCATAAGCATGTGCTAGTCCTTCGGGTCCTGAGAACGAAAGAAAAACAGCTCCTGAAAAAAAAAGAGGGAGGAAAAAGGTGAAGGCTCTGACCAATGGGACAAGGGTAACGTGCGAATACAGGAATCTCGTTACTCATTATGCATTTTCACTCGTCCACCTATATAAGATGTTCGCTGATTAACAATGTCGACGTCAGATATGTATCCAATCATATCTACCTATAAGTTAACCCGTGTTCAGTCTATCACCTCAACCAAGCAGCAAAACCCTTCCCCCCAACTTAGGATCCGGAGGCTGTGATGGGAGATCGTCGTGCAAAGATGCAACCGTCTAGATCTTTCATTTTGGCAGGGCTCTATATACGTTCTACATAGACGTAATTTAAAAAAAGGAATAGTGAAGATAAACAATATGGATTGAGATTTAGATCCTTCCCATTCAGAGGTAAATCGGCATTTTTTATTTACTTTCGCTGAGTAGATCATAACTAAGGGTACCCCATATATTCAAAGGCCACAACCACTTTAAGCAGACACATCGAAGGAAATTCCAAGTTTCACAATCCCCAATCTCTCTCGCCATGCAAATACCAACAGCTAGCCACTGCCGCTTGGCACCGCTGTTATCAATGTCGGCGCTGTTCTCGTCCTCTCTCACCGGTGGCGGGGTCGGACAACCTTAGGGCCATAGCTGGATCTGGCATAGCAGCGAGTGCATTTCCAGAACTTAGAATATGCTAACCTAACTTAGAAAATGCTAACCTGTGTTGGACTAAGTGCCTTATAGTATTTGCCTCGAGCTCTCTTTAAAGATATAAAAATAAATATCCCGGGGAAGAAAAATGGGTGATTTGAAAAAGTTCTTCCGAAATGTTTTCGTCGCCTGAAGAAATCTATGCCTAACTATTTCCATAAGAAAATGAAGGGAAAAAAATTCCATTTATTTAAACTTTTAAAGCTATTATTTTTTCGGAAAATCTTTTCCAAACCGCTGGTTTCCAACTAAACGCTAAACATTAGAACCCAAAAAGTGGCTTCCGGCAAAGTGGTTGCCGAACGGAGGCAGAGACAGAGTATGGCAAAGGGGTTGCCAAAGGCAGAGGGAGGCCAACATGCTCACCATGTATGTGGAAGTCCAAGGTGTTGTTAGGCACCAACTCGTGCGTGAAGTATCCAAACCAAAGACACGGCATACTGGTGATGAACTCGGCTTCATTATTTCAACCCCAGTCAGGAACTCACGCTCTCCCGGTCCGCTCCCCCACTTTCAGTCGCTTCGCTGCTACCACCTCTTCTTTCCCGGTGGTAAGGACTCCGCGGTTTACGCGCCCATAACCCCCTTCTTCTCCGAGCAGATTTACCTCTGAGGAGCCGCCGCTGGGAACCTCTGAAAAAGGCCTTGCCGTTGCCGAAAGAATGGCTCAGGATGAAGTGCCCATTGACTAAAGTATTGATGCCGGGCAGTGCGCGGCGCTCGGCAAGAGACGGTGCGAGGCACGTTTAACCCGAGGCTCTCCCTTTGCCGATCACATACAGGAACCTTGAGAGAGAAAGAACCCTTCTTTCTTTTTCTTTTATACTGGAAATGGAAAATGAGAGGGTGACCAGCCCCCGCAAGTTTTCTCACGGAATCCGAAATCCTTTCTTGAGAAGAAGAGATCTCTTCTTTCCTTTACATCGAATATCACCAGATCACCTCTCCCAAGAAGACGTAGAAGAAGAGGTGGAAGAGGCTAAGAAGAAAAGGCCCATGGGAAACTTGGTAAGATCACAATGGTCGATTAAAACTTGATAACGACAGCACTAGTGGCTTGATGATAACGACTAGCGTTATTATCAAGCCACTAGACGCTGTCAAGCCACTAGCTCTGTTGTTATCAAGTCCAATCAACCATTGTCTAAATCTCAATCAACTATTGTCCATGATTTAGACAATAGTTGATTGAGACTGGATAACGTTAGGGTAACCCTATTGCTATCAACCATTGTCCTGGTGGTCCCACTGGGACCAGACATGGAGAAAATGCTGTATACGTTTCACGCTCCTAAGAAAGCAACAAAAACGCAACACGTGCCGGTGTGGTCCCACTCCACCAGGCTATGAGAAAATATTAAGTAGTTTGTGTGCATCACTTCAGTGGATGATGTGGCGCACACAAACCACTCACATACCGACACCTGTCCCGAGCGGGACACCTCGAAAATGAGAAAAGGACTCGTTTTCGGCTGGCTTGGCTCGGCTCCTGCAGAAGAAAGGATGGTCAGCGATTCCTCCCGCTCAAAATTTTTCTCTCTCCTCACTTGAATGGGCAGGTTCTCTCTCTCTCTCCTCGTAAAATAACCAAGAACGCTCAGAGCCTTCCTCTGTTTCTTCTCTGTGCATCCCACCTCTCTCCGCCTTTGCCTCCGCCTCCGACTCCGCCTCCGCCTGTCCAAAAGCCTCGCTCATCTGCCTTTGGCATCTCAGTCTCATTCCCGAGCGGCACTAGGCTCGCCGCCGCTGACTGGGCATTGTCCTTGACGCTGACCCACTCAGAACAATTCAATATTTTAGAGAGCAAAAATCACTGAAAACTCTAAGTCATATTTGCCTCTATTTATTTTCATTTGCACCTGATACATTTATATCAAAAAATTCTATGATATAAAAAACTATAAACTTTGAGATTAAATATGTTGCATAAGCATAAGGTTGGATTTTTTAGCTTTATAAAAAAAAATCTAAGGTAATTATGTCATACGAGTATAAATTTTGAGATTTTTTATCTCACGGTTAAAATTTAAGGTAAATGTGTTGTAATTGGCATAGTTTAGATCTTTTTTGTGACTTTTTTTTTTCTCTATTTTGGAAGTTTGCTTTTGATGGCTCTATTAACATGTTGCTAACCTATACCAAGTTATAGTTATTTGATCTATTTTAGGCAATAAATAATATAATTTTTATGAGAAAATATTTGAATTTCCCCTCTATTTACTCATGCATCATAATGGGACATAGAGAAAATAATTTTAAAAAGGGGAAAAAAAAAGACGCCGCCCACAAAAGCCTTAGAAGGTGGATGTAAATTGGGAATTCTTTTATTTATTCCCCAATTTTATGCAAAAAAAAAGAGCAATTTCCTTACGTTAGGAGTTTTGGATATTATCCTATTTTGAGAGCCTAGGGGGGACGGCTAGGTTTTATTTTTAGATTGTTTTTTCATTGTTCTTAGAGTTTTTCAAGTAATTTGAAAAAAAAAAAACGAAAAGCAATGACAAAATACTTATTATTTGATTCAAGATCTTGGGTCTATTTCATAATTTCATGTTTTCTTCTATTATGTTCTAATTTTCTTTTGTTAAGGTTACGATGTAGTTTCATTATAATGATATGAATTTTAGGCTTTTGTGCTCTGTAAGTAATTTCATTTATGTGAATTATTTATTATTGTACTTAATACTTTTAAGTGAGTAACCGCCATTTAAATGATATAGTATGTATGTTCGAGACTGAAAAGCGATGATGTGTGATTACTCATTATAATATATAACCATAAATTAAATATGGATAGAGGTATACTGTATTATTCATGTGGCTTTTGATAATAAGGTAATCCAAAATATTTATTATAAACTTGAAATATTAACATATTTTAGTGCACTTATGTTTAATTAAATTCATATAGAGATATTATGGATTAATAAATTGGGTAGGTTTGATATATTTAGAGATGGGATAATAAATAAATAAGTTTTGCTATCGCATATTTAATGTTCCGAAATTTTGCTTATAAGATTGTTAATTTTAATATATTCTCAATTCTATTTTGATATACTAGGTAAATTTTAGGATAAGTCCACTTTTAATATTTAATTGGTTTATTAATCATCAATATTTATGAGATGATATTATTTATCATCATTATAATATTTTTTTCTGACAAGTGAATTGATATGTTCATTTGCATCTAGAATTTAACAATAAAGCCATTCACTGAAATGCTTTTCATCAAGGGGTTTTGTCATTTTCGTGCGTTTTGTGCATTGTGTTGTTGGGAGCATGCAAGGAAACATAGCCAACTGTGTTCGCATAAAATACTTTCATAGGTAAATACCGATCGGTCTCTCCGCGACATGCTTTAAACTAAGGGGAAAAGTCACTAAAATTCTCAAATTTTACCCATTATAATACATTTATTCGAAATTTTATTTGTAATATCAAAAATAAAAAATTATGTCGACCGAGACACATTTATCATTTTTTTTTTTACATAAGAAAATATTTTTCAACAAAAATAATGTCAATTTTTATATCACTAAGTTATTTGAGCATCATGTCAATACCGTTCGTTTTCCGATGTCCAAGTAGGCATATTTTTAACGAAGCTCATTGATGGAACTTTGATGGATGGGTGAATGTGTCACACAAGAACACATTTGAGATTTATTGTGTTAGAGTAAATGTGTTATAGTGGGCATAATTTGGAATTCTTTTGAGGATTTTGGCCTTTAACTAATGTGAGAACTTTTTGTGTTCTCGTTGTTAGACGTAAGCCAGATTCTCATCCTTCTCTCTAGATAGAGGATGTGTCGATTTTATAAGGGTTTGGCCAAAATCTTACGCGCACGTGATCCTCTTCGCCCTATGATTCAGACCTTCTGAATCAGTGATCTCGTGTACACTTTACTTCGCATATCAATAAATAGCTACCTCCATTGCTCTTCGAGCTCAAATCCTAAAACCCAAAGCGGGCTCCCACAATTGCTTTCTGAAATCCGACCGTATTTGTGCTGTCTTCCAATGATAAGACTCCATTTCCATGGGCCAAAGCCCCGATTCGTTTTTCGTCAGTCACGTAGACCAATTTGGGTATTCAAGTCACATGGGCTACTGAGGAAAAAAGAACATTCGGACCTCGTTGGGTTCAATGACAACACGAATTGAGCAAAATCGGCCAGAAGATGTGCTCAAGCCCAATTTCACCTTTTGCGATTTAAGGCCCAAATTAGGTTGGTTTCACGATGCTTTGAGCTAGAAAAAGGACAAAAAAGGTGGCTTACATAACTAGCTAGAGCCACTTAATAAGAGCACGAATGATAACTATTATACTTTAGAAAGTAATTTTTTCTAGTATTTCTATTTTCTGGATGTGTTTTTGAGTAAAAATATACGTTTAATAACAATATAAAATTTCGGTTCCTAGAGCAGAAATTCATTTGTAACAACACAAAATTTCTCATTTTTAAGCGGCGGCAACAAGTTGTCCGTTGACTAGTAATGAGGGCAAACGATAAAAGAGTTTATCTTTATCATTTCTATTACAAAAATAGAGAAGTGAAAAAAATTTTACTTCTTGTTTCTATTCCAAATTTATTTTTGGATTAAAAAATTATCCTAGAAAAAAAATCTATTCCAAACTTGTTATCGATATCAAAAAAATAATTTTGGTTGGAAATAATATTGTTATCATGCGCATTCTATATAATCTTAAACTTGTCACGAAGAGTTTAAGCTTGATAATATGAGAAAGTGACTTGTACCTAACCCTTTTTTCTATTAGGCTTTCAAGTCACTTAGTATTCTTACAACACAATAACTTGTGTCGATTCATGTCATCATGATACTTCACAATCTATTATGGATCGATGTCTCCATGACAAATCAATCAAGTATTTCCGTTCATCATGGATTCCCACATAACAAGATCAAGTTCGTTGCCCGTTATAACTCTGTTGTTATACATCCTTCCTCAATTCATTTAGGGACTTTTGGGAGCGATTTTGCAGCCATTGAGAGCTCTAAGCTTGTGTATTGCCTCCAACTCCAATTACCATCCCGTCCTCCAATTGCTGCCAATAGCAGAGCACCAACCTGAGATATAACATCGAGTATGCTGAATACGGCTGCTTGTCCCATCATACCCTCTAAACTTTATTCTGCTTATTCTTATTCCCCATGTACAAAACTAATAACCTTCCCTTGGTACGAGAAATCACATGTGAACCCACCAAAGAATGCATTTGGTTTATCTTTCTTATTCCTTAAGAGTCCCTGAGAAAAAATTAGGAATATCGGTGAACTTTTTTTCTTGTTGGGGACCATTTTGGGGAAATGCAAGCAAGCTAAAAGTCTAAGGAAAATCCCCACTTGCCGCCTTTGGGCACCTTAGAAGGCAGCTTTTAAGGTTAATGAACTTTTTTCTTCCTAAATTGCCCCCACTAATACTTGTATATTCTAGTCTTGCCCTAGCTTGTGACTGTTCTTCTTGTCTGACTGTAGAAGTTCTACTACGCTTAGGTCTCCACTGAAGGTCGCTGTGCTTGGGTCTTCGCCTAGTTCATCTTCTTGGACATTAAGCTCGCTCTTGACTATCAGGCGAAATCTTGAGGTCACGCATCGCTCATGGTCGAGAGTTGATGGTTGCCGATGGTCAAGCGTTGACGCGATCCGAGCATAGCTCCACTGAGGTTGCATTAGGGGTGTGCAAAATACCCGAGAATCGTCTGAACCGCCCGGAACCGGACCGGAACCGCCCGGAACCAGCGGTTCTTGAGGGAACCAATCCGGTTCCCGGTTCCAATTTTTCGGAACCGGTGGATATTGGTCCGATTCCTGGTTCCATGGGCAGATCCGCCCACCCGAACCGAACCGAAACCTTTTTAATATTAAAAAGAATTTACTAAAAGAAACCCTAGATTAGATCTCATTTCCTCACTTCCTTCGTCTTCGGTTCTCTCTCTCTTTGTCTCTTCCTCGGTTCCTCCTAATCCTATCGCCATTTTGATTCCTCCTCGAGTGTCGACGCCGTCACCGCTGTTGTTCGCCCCCTCACGTTGGCTGCCACCCGCCACAGCGGCAGAAAATTGTTCCGCGACCGTTCTATGTTGAAAACCCAACCATAGACCTCCTCCCCTCCTTCTCAACTCATAGACCCGACCGTTATATGTTGAAAACCAAAATTGTTTCGCGTCAAGATCAATTCCATGGATCCACCCGGGAACCGGACCGCTGATCCATGCAACAAACGAGTGGATCCCGGTTCCAATTTTTCGGAATCAGTCCTTAGCGGGCGGTTCCTAGTTCTAGGTCGGGAACCGCCCGCCTGGACCATGCACACCCCTAAGTTGCACGATCTTAGAGCCCTCTCCTAGGCTCGCAGCGGCCCTCTGAGCCCTTGCTTCAGCCCTTATAGATGATGAACAGTAGCTCCATTTAAAAAAAAAAAAAAAAACTTTTAAGTTATTTTGCCAAAAATTACACCAAAAATCAATAACCAAAGAAAATATAACTTAAGCCAAAGATCTTTGAAGAAATGAAGGTCAATCAAACGCAGCTTAGCTCCTTTAGACCTATCACATGGCATGAGGCGCCCGAGTTCGCAAGGATTGCTCTCTTATCTTCATACTTCATTTCCGACTCAGTCCAATTGAGCTTGTTCACTATGTGCAATCTTCCAAATTTGCTTTTTATTTCCAAATCCGTTAATGTCATTCCATAATAATCTCATCTTGTTTTTTTCTTTTCATTTCCCATAATTTAGGCTTGGGAGGAGGCGGAAAGAGTCTTTGACGTTTAATAACAGAGCTTAAATCTGATTAATACTTGAACTTCTTCCTTCCAAGATCTATCCCTTTGCCCCATTTTTTTTCCCATCACGAATACAGAGACAAATCTCTGTCGATGGCCGCCTCCCCATCGATCAAATCTTGAAACTTTGACAAACTTCCTTCTTTTACTCCACACAAGTGTGAACATGCCAAGATTCCTCCCTCGAGTAATCAGAAGATAATAGCTCTATAAAGCATCTAGACGGCATCTTGCGCAGCTCTGAGGAACCCTATTCGTATGCAGGTGTCGCCATGCATGGCGACTCACCTGCCCGTTGCCTTGTCCATGATGGTGTTTCGAAAGGAGAAAGAACATTTGAAAAATCAACAAAATGAGGAGTTTGCTGTCGTGTTTGAGTGGATTTTTGTGTTGGTTCCGCATCTCAATCCAGTGCTGATCGCCATCAAACCACTTTCCCAATCAAGTTATTGACTTGGGACGCTAACAGTATGCTTTTAAGCCATCGCGCAGACTTTCACGTTTCTCATTTCCCAATATTGAACCAATCCCCTCCTGGTTCGTGCAAGAGAAAATGTGTCAATATTACTTTCATAGTGTTTGCTGAAATCTCAGGTGGATGTGATCTTTCTCTTCATCTTATGATTTAGACCTTTTGAATTCATAATCTTATGTACATATACTCAAAGCTTGCCTATCGGTAGCTCGAAAATTAAGCTACTGTTTCACAGGTTAAGAAGTGGTTGATTAACCCTATTGCTCTTTGAGCTCAAATCCTACTATTTCGAATCCTAAAACTCAAAGCGGCTACCCAAATTGCTTTACAAAATCCAAAATACTTGTGCTGTCTTCCAAAGATAAGACTCCATTTCCACGAGCCAAAGCCCCGATCTGTTCTTCGCCAGTCACATTGACCGATCCGAGTGATTGAGTCGCCTGGGCTACTGGGCAAAAAAGGACATTCGGACCATGTTGGGTTCATTAGCAACACGAATTAGGCAAAATCAGCCAGAAAATGTGCTCAATCCCAATTTTACTTTTTGCTAGTTAAGGCCCAAGTTAGGGTGGTTAATTTCTTTGAATTAGACATGTTAAATTCTTTTGACAAAAAAAGAAAAGAAAAGGTTAACAGTGATATACCGCACCGAATTTGTCAGGAGAAATAATCTTGCTTAGTTCTCATGCATTTGACCTGGGTCTAATTGAATATTTTAAGATTTAAGTAATAGTTTGAGAAAGACACAATCTTTAGAGATATGATTGGGCATTTGGTTATCTAAAAAAACTAGGATATAATATATATAAGTATTGTTGCGACCCTTTCGAATGGGAGTCGAGGGAAAACGGGATTAGTGGAAATGTCGAGTTGGACCAATGATCCTCGATCAGCGTGGGTTCTCCCAAACCATTATCTCTCACAATGTTGGCCAATTCATTTTAATTTAATTAACCTAGAAGAATTCGGAAAAATTGTCTAAAATGTCATAAATCTATTGACTTTGACACCTTTCAATTTCATTTATAGAGTCTTAAGCCTTTTTTATTTTTTGTCAATTGAGTATATCTAGTCAATTATGGTCAGAAATCTTTGATATCGACATCGGCCGTCTTAAATAGCATAGCGGCGCTAATGTGAACAATTTTTAAAAATGTTTTAATGCCTTTTTAGTTAGTTTTTTTTTTCTTTTTCTTCTTTCCTTTTTCCCTTTCCCCCTTTGCCAGGCCTCGTCGATATAGAATTTTGCAAATTGAGTCCTCATTTAGAATTCTCATGGGAAAATTGTCCAAAAAATCATAAATTTATTGCACTTTTATCAATTTAGTCTTAAACCTTTCAATTCTGCTAATTGAATAATAAATATTTTCATTTTTTGTCAATTGAATCCACCTGACCAATTTTGCCCAAATTGGGTGGGCGTGGGCCGTCCCTCGCCCAAGGTTAACAAGCTCTGCCAACCATTGATGAGGCTTGGTGGCAGTTGGTGTAGGGAGAAAGAGAAAAAGAAAGAAGAAAAAAAAAAAGAGAAGAGAAAAGGGGAAAAAAAAGGAAAGTAGGAAAGAGAAAAAGGAAAAAGGAAAATAAAAATTCAAAGAAAATTCAAAACAATTTAAATATTATTTAAAATTTGCCTATGTCAATGCTGGTCATCCCACCAACATTTACGTCAATTATTTCCAATTAAAATTAATTAGATAAATTGAATTGACAAAAATTGCAATAGGTTTAAGATTTTTTGGATAATTTAAAAAAAATTCCGGCTAATTTTCCCATCTTTTTTTTTTATCTTTTTAAAAAAAAAAATTGGCAAGAAAAGGAAAAATAGATTATTCCGGCAATCCAATTTATAGCTCAACAGAACGATCCATTTCACTTTTGGAACAATTGCTCTAATTTCACAAAAACAATGTGCTCGATTCTTATCTGCACGCAAAGCTCCATCAGCAACGTGCAGTTCCACATTGCGAAGAATCGGTACCTCATGATTGTCCCGAGCTCATCAAACCTCGAGGAATGACTCTTTTAGTGGAAGCCAATAGCCATATCTCCTGAGATCCGAAACTGTAGTTCTTGACAAAGGCTTGATCTCGAAGGGAATGGAGCTACTTGGAAGGTTTCTTAATCCGCAGGCGAATTCGGAGGCATGGGAGATTTCGCCTCTTGAAGGCAATCCGTTCTCGAGTTCAGCTCGTGCAAGTGTCAGTAATCTCATGGGGACTTGAAGCTTTGAATTTGACAAGCAATAGCTTCATTGCCACTCGAGCTCATAGGTTTGCTGAGTTTGCAAGGCGTTGCTTTCCAAAAGAGCATGTTATGTGGCGATGTCCCTGAAGGGGTTTAGTAGTCCGGTTCTCTAATTGTATACAGTTCAAGAGAAGATGATAGATTCTCAGTTCATCGATAACCACATTACATTAGAGCTACGGTGGCATTCATGCTGCTTCTGCTGGCGTTTGCTTACCCCCTTGAAGATGTTAATTATTTCCTACTCACCACCTCTGTTCAATCCTTGCCGTTCACGTCGCCACTATTGCTGAGCCATCGCTATCGCCGAAGCACAACTGGCGCTGGTTGCCTCACGGACACCATCACTGAATCATTGTGCCAAATCTACCGAGACTTTGCTGGAGTGTCACTGAGTAACCTTTGTTCTTTGTCCCGTCACCATGAATTGCCATAGCACAAACCAGGTTGTTTCTTCCTGATTGAACTCTAGTATTAAATTTTAGATTCATTCTAGATTCCTCGTGATCTATGCTCTGTTTTGCTGCCTTCTTATGTGTTGTCTTACTAGATCATTGCCGAGTCCATTCCCGCGAACGAGATTGATCATTTCTTTTGGTGCAGTAAGTCTGCCCATCGTGCTGGCCACTCACTATCGAGTTCGTGACAGGACAAGCGTTATTCTCCCCTTCAGCTTCGGCTCTTCCTACAACTTCTCTAGGAGAAAGGAGACAGTAGGTGACGATTCCGTTATTTAACATGTCAGGATGAGCAAATTTCAACATGGTCGATGGGGATCCTATTGGTTTTGGTGGCGGGACGAGAGCGAGTCGTGGATCGATTCCTGCAATCGAGCCTGAGACTGGCGGCGGCGAAGCGAAAAGAGCTGCGTCTATGGAGGTTGTGCTTGCTGGGGAGAAGATTGACTCCATGAAAAGAAACTTACGGTCCTGTAACTGAAATCCGGAGCCAAAGCAATTGAGTGCGGTATTTGTGAATTTGAGGTGATGGGGCTGGACTGCGTTAAGCCCAAGCGGAACGAATGTGGCCGGACTCCATAGGCGGATCTTTCATTGATCATTATTGTTCTTTTTATACTCTATTCTATATTATTTATTAAAAAAAATTAAATGCATATCCAATTATCAGTAAAGATTCAGATGTCAATAAGTGATTAACAAGAATCAAGTGTCAACAAGCGATTTGTTAATAACTCATCTCAAATCAACTCTCATTTTTACTGCATAGCCCTATATCTAGATATCAAAATACACTACTTCACGATAAATTTCCATTTTGGATAAGTTGTTCCTTTTTGTGTCATGCGTTAACAATTTGAAATGCTATAGCAAATGCATAAAAAAATTTCAATCGAAGGAAAAAATTACTGTACTTTTGGTGGGCATGTTGAAAAGGTTGTAATCTTTTATTTTTATTTGTATGTTACATATCAAATTGTGTTTACCTTGTTATGAAAAGGAATCTTTTAGGTAGCTAAGCTCCAAACATGTTACAAATTTATAGTTCGTAGGAAATATCGTACAATCATATTTTGTCTCATTTACAAGATGCTAAGATTTGTGATCGACAAATTAATGAAGCGGTCGAACATGACATTTGCATAGGTGCTTTTGCAAGGATGAAGGCTGCGTTTGGTTCAGCATTTGCAATGGGCTTTGAGTTCAATGCAAATGCTGAAAGCCCAAAGCTATTTTGAGAAAATGCAGTTGTGTTTGGTAAAAAAATTTTGCAAATGGACTTTGAGTTGGATGTGTGTTTGGTAAAAAAAACTTTCGCAATGGGCTTTTATGGGTATTATTTTATTTTTATTTTTTTGAAAATTCAGCTAAACCCTTCGCCGGTCCGGCGAAGGGCTGCGGCCGCCGGCTAGCCAGATCTGGCGCCGGCGGCCGTCGGCTGAGGTCCCCCGAGGTCGGGCAACCTCCAGCGAGGGTCGCGCAACCCAGCCGAGGGCCGCCGCAGGTCGCTCGACCCAGGGGCCGCTCGACCCAAGCGACCGCTGCCTGGGTCTCGTGGCCACAGGCGGCCCTCGCCTGGGTCTCGCGACCCTCGCGCAACGGCGAGGGCCGCTTGCAGCCGCGAGACCCAAGCGGCGGTCGCCTGGGTCGCGCGGCCCCTGAGTCGAGCGACCCTGGTCGCCCGAGGTCGGGTGACCTGCGACGGCCCTCGGCTGGGTTGCGCGACCCTCACCGAAGGTTGCCCGACTTCGGGCGACCTCAGCCGACGGCCGCCGACGCTAGATCTGGCTCGCCGGTGGCCGTCGCCCTTCGCCGGTCCGGCGAAGGGCTACTCCTTTTACATTTAAAAATAAATAAATAAAAGGGTAATAACGGAAATATGAAAAATCAATGAAGGCAATTTAGGAAGAAAAAAAATGTTTTCAGCATTTCCAATGACTCTACTTTCATTTGAAAGCTCCTTGAGGAGGTTGCCAAACACCCTCTCTTTAGCTGAAGGGGCTTTGGGGGCTGGATGGGATTTCTAAATGCCCATCCAAACGCACCCGAAGGCTTTGATCATAAGAACCAAGAGAAGGAGAAAAAGCAAAAATCCATTTATCATTTACAAAAAAAGAAAAGAAAAAGGTTATTGAAATTCTTTAATGATAAATATTTTCTAGGTTGTTCTACTACACTAATTATTGAGAGACAAGAAAGCCCTCTATTTTATTTCCAAGCATCCTTGAGAGGACTGCTTCAACGACATACCTAGGTTCTAGCGTATTCAGCAATCAAATGAAGGCAGGTAGCTTCTTTAGAAGTTGAACTTCTCCTTGGAATGGTTCATTAGTCAATGCTGCAAGGCCGAAATTAATTAATTAAAATTTAGGGGAAAGTGATTTCTTACACCATTAATAAAACAAAAGGCACCTTTATTTTGTAACCAGGAAACGTATGCATTATTTTTGCATGTCATCGTGCTAATGATATCTTTTATCATGAGTTTTCGATCAGCGTTGCTAACAATATGCTTTTAAGCCATTGTGCGGAGTTTTACGTTTCTTATTTCCTGAGGTTGAATCAATCCTCTCCTTTGTATATCGTTTGTGCAAGAAAGTATGTGTCGATGTCGCTTTCATAGTGTTTGCCGAAATCTTATGTGCTTGTGATCCTCTTCCTCGCCTTATGATCTAAACTTTTTGAACTTGTAATTTTATGAACATGTACTCAAAGCCTGCTGATCAATAGCCTGGAAATTAAGTTACTGTTTCACTGATTAGGAAGTAATTATTAGTGACCCCTGTTGCTCTTTGAGCTCAAATCCTAAAATCAAAGCAGCTACCCAAATTGCTCTACGAAATGTAAACATTCTTGTGCTGTACTCCAATGATATGACTCCCATTTCCCCGAGCCGAAGGCCCGATCTGTTCTTCGCCAGTCACGCAGGCCAATTTGGGTGGTCATGACACATGGGCTATTGAGCAAAAAGAGCAATTCGTTCCTACCAGCACATGGGCTCAAGCCAGTTTTATTTTTTTTTGCATTTAAGGCCCAAATTTGGGTGGTTTTTTGCAATAATGTGGGCTAGAAAAAGCCACAAAAACGGTGGTCCATTGGCCTACTTATTGGAAGAAAATTGGCCTACATTACTGGCGAAGAAAAGATCGGGCCTTTGGCTCGTGGAAATAGGAGTCATATCATTGGAAGACAGGTGGCAACTAATCCAAGACATGTCTTGTTAGGATGTCATGGAGAGTTTCTGCTTTGATAATATTGGATAGAGGCCCGTTAAAGAAGGTTTAACCAATCTCCTAATCTTTTTTCTAGCGGGTTTCATGTCGATTGGCATCCTTACGACTCGATAACTTATATTGAGTTCGTGTCATCGTGATATGTTGTGATCTATTATCAACTGATGTGTCTCACAACACGTCACGTCGATTGTGAATTTGATTAACCATAAATTCCCCGTGTAGCGAGATCATATCATCTCCTGTTGTAACTCTCTCTTGTACATACTTCCTCCATTCATTTAAGGACTTTTGAGGAGCGGTTTCACCATGGAGAGCCCTAAGTTTGCCTATTGCCTCCAAATATGTCTCATCATCCAATTACTTCTGACAGCAGAACACCATTGACCCGCAATTTGGCATCGAGCATGCTAGAGATGGCTACTTGTCACATCATAGCCTCTTTACTCCGTTGCTCATGCACAACACTATTAACCTTCCTTTGGTGTGAGAAATTACATGCAAACCCAGTAGGGATGCATTTGGTCAAGCTTTTCTAATGGATTTTGAGTCTTTTAATGTCCTTTGTGAAAAAATTAGGACATTTGGTTAACTTTCTTTTGATCACTTTGGGAAAATGTCAACAATGGCAATGATTAAAGCTCAAGGTGAGTCCCCACTTGTCTTGAGCTTTCAACATTTTAGGAAGGCAGTTGCTAAGGTTAATGAACCTTTTTCTTCCAAAATTACATCCACTAATATTTTCATATTCTAGTCTTACCCTTGCTCACTACCATTCGTCTTCCCCGACCATTGAAGTTCTGGGTTTTCTGCGCTTGGGTCTTCGCCGAAGGTTGCAACACTTGGGTCTTTGCTTGGCTCATCTTATCCAACGTCACCTGCTTGCGACTATTAGACGATATCCGACGGTCGAGCGTCAATGATGGTCGAGCATTGTCAATGGTCACGAATCGAACGTTGAGCGTCAAGGCAACTCTTGGGATCGCGTGATGGTCACCTTTTGTCAAGTGTCACCGCGTGAGGCAAACCCTTGGGGTCACGACCCTGGTGTCACCGTTCTTGGGTCGTGCGGCCTCGAAATCCTCTCTGGGGCTCGTGGTGGCCCTACAAGCCCTTGTCCAAGCCTTTGGATTTTTCCTCCTTTTTTTTTTTTCTAACTTTAAAGTTACTTCGCAAAAAAACACACAAAAGGTCAAAAATGAATACACCTTGAGCCAAAGATTTTTGGGTAGCTGATTTTGCAATTTCCCCAAAACTCAATCAAACGCATATAGTGGTTCTTTATACCTATCACTTGGCAAGTGGCACCTCATCTCGTGAGGATTGCTTGCTTTTCCTCTCATTTCCTATTCGACTCCGTCCAATCTACGCTATTTACTACATACAACACTACTAAATTTGATTTTAATCATTATACAAAACTATCTATTAATCTCAATCAATAATAGTCTGTTCTCTCCTATAATTTGTAATTGGAAGGAGGCGGAAAAAGTCTTTGACGTTTAATAACAGAGTTTAAATCTGATTCAAACCTAAACTTTTTCCTTCCAAGAGTTATGCCTTTGCCCCCAATTTTTTCTATCCCAAATACAAAGATAAATTTTTGTCAATGGCTACTCTCCCATCAAACAAATCATGAAACTTCAACAAAAAAAAAAAATTTCACTTTATAGAAAGTGGAATTGAGTTTTAAAACTTGCAAAAAATATAATTAGATCATAAAACTTGTCAAATTGATTCAATCGAGTTTTTCCATTAGCTCCATCCAATTTAGTTAATAAAAAATGCTGATGTGTTTTATTTTATTACTTTCTTAAGACACGTAGCAATGATGTGACACCCACCAAGCACCACGTTAGAAAAAGTATTAAAAAAATTAAAAAATACAAACAAAATTAGATGAAATAAAAAAGGCTAGAAATTTAATAAAAACAACAAAAAAACACAAACTCAACTACAGATATGATCTAGTCTGACTGTTGGCCGCCGCCACAATCACCGGGAAGGACCGGTGGAGGTTGCTTAGACCTTCCCAAAGCCAGGCGACCCTCACGGGCCTTGGGCGAGGGCCTGCTGACCCAGACCTGGGGAGGGTCACAGGCCCTCTTCGGGGGTGGGCGACCCTGGGCATGAGATGATAGCTCTATGAAGCATCCAAATGGCCTCTCGCACAGCTCTGAGGAACCCCATTTGCACGCAGGTGTCGCCATCCGTTGCCTTGTCCATCTTGGTCTTACGAGAGGTAAAAGACCATTTAAAAAATCGAAAAGAATGTGGAGTTTAGTGTCGTGTTCCAGTGACTTTTTGTGTGGGTTCCACATCGCAATGGCCTTCATCAGTCGGTGCTGTTCGAGAGGCGTGTGTTGCCCACAAGACTACGTACCTTGCTTTTGGAGAGGCAAAGTGGCTTTTTCCGAAACGAGAATTATGGTTGCATTTGGTTGGATTTTTTAGGAAAGCCTTTAGAAAAAGTTAAAGAGATTTTTTAAAATGTAAATTGTGTTTAGTAAATTGTAGTTTGAAAGTCAATTGTGAAATACCTTTATGTAAAATAGTGTTTAGTTAGATAAATTTACAAATGACCTTGATGATTAATAACAAAAAATAAAAAATAAAAAATAGAAGGTTGGCCGACGAGGCAGGTGATTGCCGGTGGCCTCAAGCAACCCCCGGAGATGACTGACGAAGGCCACCTGAGATCGAGCGACCTCCAACGAGGGCCACCTGGGGTCGAGCGACACTCGACGGCCCTTCATAGAGGTCGCCGACCCAGATCTAGGTTCACCGAAGGTCGCGTGACCTCCCGGCAACCAGATATGGGTCCGCTGGAGGTCATACAACCTCGCGGCGACCAGATTTGGGTCACGCCTGAGGTCGCGCAACCTCCGATGCCGGCGCGACCCAGATCTGCTCGCACGACCTCCCAGCGACCAGATCTAGGTTGCGCCTGAGGTCGCGGACCTCCGATGCTGGTGCCACCCAGATCTAGTCGCCGCGAGGTCGTGCGACCTCTGGTGACCCAGACCTGGGTCACGCGGCCTAGATACCCGCCGGAGGTCGCGTGACCCACCGGCAACGGTTGCTGTGACTGTCACCAGTCTCTCGCTAGGTCGTTGCCCACCCTCAGCAGTCTGCACAATCCGAACGTACGAAGGAGATGAACAGCTTAACGAACAAGATGAACAGTAGAATGAAGGGGAAAGCCGAAGCTAAAAGCCCAAGGCACCCCAAGGGCTGCCTTGGGCTTTCAGCTTTCAAAAGGCTAGCTTTGGCTCAATGGAATTTCAAAAATTCTTCCCAAACACTTAATACTTGGCCAAAAAGCCAAAGGTACTTGGGAATGATGAGAAGAATGATGCACCCCAAGGACCATCTCATCCATTTGATCTTTGGAGAAGTTATTTTATTCCCCAGAACGTTCGCCGTGATGCATCGCGTGACAAAAAAAAAAAAAACTTTTTAAAAGCAAATCAATATTACCAAAGAGCACTCATTAAAATTCAAATATTAAATTATTAGAGCTACATATTGAATTAGTTATATGATTGAATTGTTACATCATATTAATTTCTTTTTACACTACAAATAAGATTAACTTAGAAGAGTTATGAAAAAAATTGATGTGACTTTCATTGCTTGTGTTTATATGTTCTAAAGATGCAAGGTATTTCGTGTGAAAAAATGCCCAACTTGCAACGTTAAAAGTGAATGCTAATTAGATAAAAATTCAAAGAAACACTCGCTTAGAATTTAAAAGATGGAATATAAATTTTTCAGATTTCTATAATCTTCCATTTTATAGACTAAGCAAAGGACATCGATATTTACCCACTATTTCAAGGGCCTATTTTCTCTTTATCCTGAATACATTACATATTTGAAATATAGACAGGGCCAATGGCTCTTTCATTGGTTGAAACTTTGCATTTGATTTGGAACTTCCGCGTGCATGATGTCTCTACAAGAGAGCATATTCCAAGTGCAAAGCGATTGGATCTCCATAAATCAATCAATGACATGGATTTAAGATATATAAATATGGCTAATTGTTCACTTCATAGTTGTATATATGGTGGATCTAATGATTCTGTATTCCCAATCACTTTATAGTCAATATAACATTCAAAATATTTCATTCTTTGTATGATTGTTGGAAAAGTGATTTACATGTCGGTCATAAGTTGATGTGGAGCGACTGACCAATCACATCATTCGGGCGATATGCTTGTCATTCTGCATAGTGTCTAACTTTAAATATCACTCACTTTGAATTGGGTTGTTGCATTACGTTGTTGACGAAATACCTTTTCATGATCGATGGGTGGTGAATTGTTTCTTGTATAATCTTAAAATGGGAAAATTATCAAAATGGTCATAAACCTATTATAATTTTTCCCATTCAATAATAAACATTTTTTTGGCAATTCAGTCATAAATATTTTACATTTATGCCAGTTTAGTCCATTTAGCCAAATTTAGTTGACTAGCATTGACGTGGATACCGACCAACACAGGTCCAGCCAATGCTCGTGTGATAATTTTTTGATCTTCTACTTTCCTTCTTCCTCTGGCTGGTTTGGTGACTGGCTAGAGGTTAAGCCAACGAGTTCGACCTCGTTGACCATTGGTGAGGCTTGCCCTTGCCGACCATTGGTGAGGGCGATCCTCAGCCACCCCTAGTGAGGCATCGCCCTCGCTGAGGTATCACCCTCGTCGTGGCTAGGCAAGGGCTGGCCTCACCTAGCGACGGTGAGGATGAGCCTTGCTAACGAACCTTGATGTAGCCATGGTGAGGCTCGCGCTCGTGGTCGCTAGGCAAGGTCGAGCTCGCCTAGTGACACCTCCCCTAGCAACGATGAGGCATGACCTCACTAGATTTGGGCAAGGTCCACTAGCGAGGTGTCTCCCTTGCCTAGTGATGGTGAGGGTGATGGCTTGCCAGGGGAGCCGAGGCTAGCCCTCACTAGTGTTGGTGAGGGAGAACCTTACTAGTGGACGTCACTGGCCAAAGGAAGAAGCAAAGGAAAAAAAATGTGAAGAAAAAATATTTAAAAATTGCCATGTCAACACTTATTGGTTAAATTTGGCCAGATGGACTGAATTGGCATAAATACAAAAGGTTTAGAACTAAATTGGCATAAGGACTAAATTGAAAAAATTACAATAAGTTTAAGACTATTTTGGTAATTTTTTATTCTTAAAACCCTTTTGGCTGCATTTAATAGTCGGGATAAAATTCGGGATATGATATGATTTATCCTATCTTACATTTGATGCTTGCTCAAGACAAGATAAAGTCGAATATAAGGGAAATATAGATAAAATAAAATTATCTAATGAGGGAGGTGAGATAAATGTGGATATGATTTCTAATGTCCATAATAGAAAAAGTTATTTTTCTCAAATAATAAACTTATTAAATTAACAAAATTGAAATTATACTTCAATATAAATAATATTTGAATTATAATTTAAGAAATTAAAAATAAAATAATAAAAAATTATTTTAAATTAATCTTATTTTAATTTAATCTATAAATTCTATCTTATAATAAAAATTCAATCTATAAATTAAATATTTATATTTATTATAATTTTTATGTATTTTTGTATTTTAGGTATGTTAGTACAGTTTACTATTTGATAAAATTTTATTAAAGAATGACGAAAGGAGAAAAAAGAAATAATAAAGAAAATAATACAAAAAAGAGGAAAAATAAAATAAAAATAAATTAAGGAATAGTGTTACGAGAGATTTTCACCATCGCCGTTTATATCAAAAAAAAAATGTACATGATATGATGTAAACATATTCGACTTTAATATTGTGATTCATCAAACAATGGACTGAATATAAAAAAAAAAATCTCAGGTTTCATATCTTATCCTATCAAGTTCTATCTTGATTAGAAATCCAGACGACCAAACATTTGAGTATTTGATTAATCTCTATTGACGGATGGGTGATCGTGATAGTTCTCTCACCCCTTGCATGTAAGAAGCGTTCATCCTCTGGTGGTTTTAGAGGACTAAACATACGAAATGTTCGAGATTCCGGGGTATTTTATGATTTCCAACTCAGTAACTAGATATCACTCATCCAAATGCCACCCACTCTGTAACAACTACCTTGAGTCAAAACAAACTTTTATGTCCAAAAGATATGGATTCAACCAATTTATAATTTCTTGTAAGGTGTTCCTCGAATCTCCAATAGTCAGTCCTCTACGATTGTACCCTTGAATTATCTAATGAAAGAGATATACAAATTCAATTCTTTTTACACACTACTTGAGCGAGGAAGACATAAACACTTACGGTCTGTTTGGTAATATTTCAATTTCTCTATTTTTTTGTTCTTTTCTTCCTCGGAATAGAGATCCGTTTGTGTATGTCAGTTATTCTTCTATCCCCCGAAGTAGATTAATGACTAGGGAATAGATTTTGAACATAAACAAGAAGTAAAAAAAAAAAAAAACTTTTTGTTCCCTAGAACAAAAAAAGAAACGAGCTCAATGTAACCTAATGCTCGTCTTTACACAATCGACACAAGATCCGGGTGGGACCCATACCTAGACCGGGTCTGCTGACCCAATCCGAGTCCCCATTTTTCAGAATTATAAAATTTAGATAGGAAAATATTTAGTAATTAGACTTTGAGTAGTTTTACTATATTTTAGTATTAATTCTAGTTTAGCATAAAAAAATGTGAAATTGATGAAAATTGGAATCAAAATTGAATAAATTCTTAGGGCTTTACCGTATGGATTTTTGAATGCTATTTTCTTTTAGAGACAATGCTAGGTCGCGATAATTTAGTGACTCCGCTGAGAAAAAAATGTCCTCTCCACAAGTAGAGCGCGGATGATTGAGATCAACACTCTTCTTCACCACCATCATCTGCAATTCTGTTTTTATAGAAAATTAGATAGCTCTGAACAAGTCATTTGCATTACCATTTGTGTTGTGTTCATATTAGTCAAATAAGCTCATGCTCCATGAATTTCCAATGTCATTTTTTTGAAGGTTTGATGAGTTTATGCAAATAAGAGCCCCAACTTTAGGATCGCCTCCATTCCTCAATTGGTTTGTCCTTTCCCATTCCATCAGGCAACATTTGCTCTTCTTCTTGTAGTTTAAAAATACTTAAAAGGTCCATGTATCTATTTATTGTAATTCCTAAAAATTTACCGTCTCCTCTATCTTAGGCCCCGTAGTGCTACCATCATCGTCAATCATTTGCTTGGTAGGCAAAGAAACTGTATATTGCAGTTTTCTCGTGTTGGGAACCGGTTTCTCTCTTTGTGAAATGTACAAAGGCTTGCTAGTGAGAAACTTCGGTTTTGGTTGGTCTTTCCAGTTTTAGCCAACAAATTTTGGAGTAGGAATTGTGTTATTGCTCCTGGCTATATAATTTAAAGACCTGTAACTTGTGTGAGGTTCAGCCATTATTGTGTTCAAAGGGCAATACCAAAGGTATTCCATTTAGCAGTGAAATCCATCTTAAATGGATTGGTGGAGTGAGAAAGGATGGCACTGTTTGGTTGGTTTAAACGAACCTGTCGTTGTAATGATCGACTCGTATATGTCTCTCTGTGTATGTATTGATAAGTCAGATCAACTCTTAGCCTCCGTCCATCGCCCCCAGGTCTTGCCCATCAACTAACCCACAATTTGTGTTATTGTCTCTCTCCGTGAGGCTTGTGACCGACACATATGGCTTGGCCTCCTGTGGGCAAACACTATAACTAAGGTAGCCATGGTTAGCGAAGCGAAATCTAGGATCGGGATGTCGGTGTGCGGTGCAAAAGACAGAGGGTAAAGCTCGATGGCTTGGGATGGATACTTAAGACCGCATTTAGTGACTTGGCGTCCAGCTTGCGACAAAGGTCTATGCCTGTCTTTGTATGAATAAGACTTGAGAACAACCTAAAAGTAATGCGGGATGATTCTTTTTCATATTTATGTCTTTCTCAATTGTCCCATATCAATTTTGAGCTTTTTGACTATAATTTTAAAGATTTGACTCTACCCCCATCGTCTATATATAGTTACATATTTCTTAAGAAGGCATGCCTTAAATGTTAGATATATATTACCTAATTATGTGTATTTCTCCTATTGTAATCTTGATTGATTAAATTTTTATTATAAAATTATGTTACTATAATTACGGATTTCGTTATGCATTTTTCCTTGAAGTTAGGATCTTGGCCCAGCATTTTCACCTCAAGAAAATTTAGCAAATCGATTCGGCTAAGTCCAGCGTCCAAAAAACCATACCCTAAAAGAAGGTGGGCGAGCCTATTTAGTTCCCAAAAAACGCGTTCTGGGTCCCTTTGACAGGCATGGTAGGATGGACCGGGACTGATTCACCTTCAATATCCCCTCAGGGGACAATAATCGACAAAAGTTGATTCACATCATTGGACATTCCTTTCCCATTGATAGGATCCTAAAAGAGGGAAAAAGAAGGGAAGAATCCAAAGCCCCTTTCGATCTCGACAGGGGCAGATGGATCCAGAAAGCCGGATCCGCCGCTTTCACTTTGGAAATCCACTCAGGGGACAGTAAATGATTAAAGTCGATCCACCTCATACCTTTCGGACACTCTTTTTCCATTGAGGAGATCCAAAGAGAGGGAATAAAAGGGGAGAATCCAAGGCATTTTTTGTCTCGACAGGGACGGGACTCGTCCCCAAAGTCGGATGCCCCGCTTTAACCCCCACCCACCGCAGGGGGTGGCCCTCGTACTTTTGGAGTGCGAATTTCCGATGTTGTCCGCCTTTGCACTAGGTTACAAGAGACTTGTTGCAGCTTTTCATCTCAGTGGGATCGATTGGTCCAAACCGTTTGGTATGACTGGCTGTGTATTAAGGAGAGCATCTTGAGATTAGCTTCCTACCGACCCAAAAAAGAAAAAGAAAATGAAAAAGAAAAAGAGATAAAGCTTTTTACGGTGGCCCAACCAAGAGCGATTCCGACGAACATGTAAGCTTGATGTACATGTAGTATGAAAACCATGTAATTTTACGAGTTGGATGAAGCAGGTTCACGTGCACTCACTGCAAGCAAGAATTTTTAGTCTAATGCTTCCCTCTCTTATCCTTACAGCCTTTCGTGTTTCTTCGAGATAATAATAAAAATGATCTCGATATGCAACGTTCTCTATAAATTTTTAATCTATGCAATGTAGTCCCTAAATTTTTTTTGTGCATGTTTAATTTAATCCGAGAATTATATAAAAATATTCAATAATATCATTCTATTAATTTAAGTTTAGGGACAAAATTATCCCGATTTCTTCCTATTTTGGCTTTTCTTGCAATCTAGCTTGGCTATATATACATACATACATACATATATATATATATATATATATATATATATATATATATGAATAAGTGGAAGATTGAGATTTAGATCTATCAACCTTGAATAAGATGTATGAAATGAAGGGTTAGATCTTAAATCGAAAGATCTTTTGGGAAGCATAATAGTGACCATTTCTTCTGAATGTTTGATAACATTGATCAAATTTGTATTTTGAACAACTTATTGAGAGATTTGGTTTTCCAATTCCCATTATTCAGGTAGAGTAACTTGATTCCAATTGACAGACTTAGGAATTGTTGTATTTGCTCTAAAAATTTCAGTCTGGAGGAGAAGTGTTTCTCCTCATGCACTATGTTTAAAAGCATTTTCCCCAAAGGCCAAGGCCATGGCTTTGTAATGGATCCTATAGACAAGAGCTAAAGGAATAGATCTATCTGCTACTTTGTAATTATGGGTTTTTATTTGGAGAGGGCTCTAAGAATATTCTTATCCTTAAGGGATACTGAGAAATTGGGGTAACAGTCAAAATGTTTTAGCCCTTTGCAGAGACTTGTCTCTATAGTACCATCAATGGATTCATCATAGTTCAAGAGACGTGAATCTCGTAAAACTAAGAGAATTGATGTATTAAGATTTTTTTTTTTGTTAGGATTGTATCTAATTCTTAAATATCTAACAGATCCTAATATGAGAAGTAGGAAATGTATAGGTTCTATGTCCTCATAGTTTGATTCTAATGGTATGAAACCATTTGCTAAAAAAAGGGTTTCTAAGAATGTATGTATAATATCAGAAAATAATTGTTTGGTTAAGACTAAGATTAAGAAAAAGTATATAATTCTTAAACATTGCATCAAAACAAATTTTTGCCAGATGGCAAGCCATACTTTCAACATTTGATTTTGACATTGAATTTATAAATGGTTCTTCAAATTCATTAGTTGATCTTCTCATAAGAGAATTTTTACAGGGGATACCAATATGCCAATACCCAAAAAGAAAAAAATAAAGGTAAAACCAATCCCAGATAACTAGACTCCCATCAAATATATTGTTTTTACAGAAAAAATCCATGGCAGGTGCAACACTTGTTGCAGTTTAGAGCAGAGAGGAATACTGCAATGTCCTCAAAACGATGCTCTCAGAAGCAGAAGAATCACAATGTGAATCTTCCAAATCACAAGATAGTCAAGATGGATTCTCATAATCACATCACAATAGAAACACCAATGAAGACGATCGATACGGGATCAACCTAAACTGAAATTAAGATAGGATATCATATGCCAACACTGTTACAGCGGTACAAAGGCTATACACTATAGCAAGATAGGCATACATTATTTACTCAGTACTGTTCATCCAGTATTGTTCACTATATATATATATATAACCACCTAACATCCCTATTTCACTCTCTCTCTCTACATCACTTGCTATTTCTTCCTTCATTCTTGTCGGTGTGATCGGGAGAATGACAAAAGAAATTGGCTGAAATGGATGAACCCAAAAGCGCCAACTTTCGCTGCTTCTTATCACAAGAAGCCTCAGGCAAACAAGTATGTTCAGCTCTATGCTTGAGTATTTGGTTACCTAAGATATGTTTTAGAGATATTTAAGCATGAGTCAATAGCCTGTCTCGAGTTAACTATCATGCTTAGCTTAGCACGTTTTCCTATATCTTGATATTAACCATTTAAAAACACTTAAAAAGAAAAAGGATATGTGCACTAAAAGTCCTAAAACTCGTTACAAAGTGCTATTGAATTTAAAAATTTACAAAAAGTACAATCAATTCATAAAACTTGTCACAAAGTTGCAATCGAGTCTCTCTATTAACTCTATCTAATTTGGCTAAATGAAAATATTGATGTGGCTTTGTTTAATATATTTCTCTCTTATATGGCGATAACATTACTAAAATGACATAGTTTTTGCCAAAATCTAATTTTTAATATAATTTTTACTTAGATTAAATTAAAAATAACCTAAAAATAATTTTAAAAAAAGAAGAACAACAACAACCACAATGGGGGCTGCAACCCTCACCCATATATGGGCGTGTCACCCAGATTGGGTGAGGTTCGCCAGCCCTTGCCTAGCTTTGGCCGAGGATCACCACTAGCTAGGGTCGACGAGGGTCATTGGCCTCTGGTCGGGGCCCGGCGACCATTCCCCACTGTCACGACTCTTTTTGGCGGCGGAGGGGTAGTAGCAACGGGAGAGAAAATTAGATTTAGTAAATAAATTTAGCTTATTTTTTATTTAGCTTAAGTAAAAATTATATTAAAAATTAGATTTTGGGCCAAAACTATGACATTTTAGCCATGTAGGAGAGAGAAAATTTTAAACAAAGCTACATCAACATTTTCTATTAACCAAATTGGACGGAGTTAATGGAAGAACTCGATTAAACCAATTTAACAAGTTTTAAGATTTGATTGTATTTTTTGCAAGTTTTAGGACTTCCAGTGAACATCCTAAAAAATATGTATAAAAATTTTCAAATAAAAGAAATAAAATCACTTCACCTTCCACAAACACTTTTTTATCGGTACGTTACATATCAAAGTGTGTCCATATTGCTATGAAATAGTCTTTTAGATAGCAATACTTTCAAAAACATTATAATATTTAATTGGCATTTTCCTAAAAAATTATTATGCTATCATATCATATCCCATTTTCAAGAAGTTAAGAACCCTATATTATAAATTTATAATCGACAAAAGTTATCCTTCACCTTTCTTTTCTTCCCTTTTACAAAGCAGTTGAACATGACATTTCCAGATGCGCTTTGCAAGGAAGAAGGCTTTGACCAAAAGAAAAACAGAAGGAGAAAAAAGAAACCCTCTTTACTTTTAAAGGAAAAAGCTTGTGAAGCTCTTCAATTATAAATTTTCCAGGCAATTCTACCATATGAAAATGATTAAGTGACAAGAATGCCCTCTAGTCTATTTCCAAGCATCTTGGCAAGACTACTTCAACTTTGTGAAGGCACATTCAGCAATCAATGAAGGTAGGTAACAACGTTGGAAGTCAAGCGATTAACTGACCGGGCGAAATTAGTTACTTCAAATTTAGGAAAAAATAATATTTTTCCACCAATTAAAAAAGGGGCTCTTTATGTTCTAATCAAGAAACATTTGCATCATTTTTGCATGCCGCCGTATCTAAATAATAATAATAATAAAGAGAGTTTTACCCAACCATGGGCAGCGCAATCGGTGTGCATTCTCTCCCTCATTGCCGAGATCAAGGGTTTGAACCCTCTCGTTGCTGAAATGTCTTAAGCGGGGGGTTTTGGTATTAGGGTCCTAGGCTAGCCTCCCTCGAGATTTATGTCTAAATAGCGGCTTGCGGCGAGACCTGACGGTGTCACCAAGCATTGGAGGGTCGATTCCCGAAGGGTGATCTTTGGCGGTTTCTCAGTACCAATGTAGGAAGGATATACATATTATAAAGTTTAAAAAGGAGAGAATAAATATAATTAAGAAATGGGAAAGGAAAACAGAGAATATTCAAACGGGTAAAAAAGTTGCAGGCTGTCTGACTTCGGTGGTGTAGGCGGGGACCACAAAAGTTGCACTTGGCAATGCTATTATTGTGCTCTCTCGCTTAATTGGAGGCGCGACATTCGCTGCTTTGACTGAATAGAGAAAAAACAAAAATGATAATAAAAAAAAGGAGATTCTAAATTAAGCCCGATCCACCAGATCCAGCACCTATGCATGTTTCAGCATTTTAGGAAAGAACCCCAGAAAAAGCCAAAGGGTAAAGGAAAAATCAATTTTGATATATTTAATCAGGTGAGCAACAATTCAATATATTTAGAGTTAGTTTTTTACCGTTGTTAACATGTTACTAATGGACACTAAGCCATCCCCCAAAAAAGTCTTTTAAGGTTATTATTAGCAAGGACGATGGGTTTTGCTCACTTTGTGCATTCGGTGCATTAAGTTGTGGTGATACAGGGAAAAGCAATGCTAATCATACATGCATAAACACTGTTACGGTCAATATTTTCTTATGGACCAATTCCTCTTGCAATATGCGGTGTGAAATTTTATTTTCCTTATCTTCCAAGATTGATCGTTCTCTTCTTTTTATGTCATTTGGGCATAGAGAGATGGTGTGTTGAAATTGCTTTATCAATAATGGTGTTTGTCAGAGTCTTATTTGCATGTGCTCCCCTTCACTTTTAGGATTTAGACCTTTTGAATTGGTAATCCTAAGTGCGTGTACTCAAAAGCCACAATGATCAATAGCTCGAAATTAAGTTGTCGTTTTACCTCTGAGCTCAAATCCGAAAACTCAAAGCAGCTACTCAATTCCTTCTACTCAAGATTTTGAGCCTCTTCATAAAGTTTTGCTGAAGTCTACCTTAAGAGTTGATGATAATCATATGGACTATTGAGCCAAAAAAGGGAAAAATTACTAAAAAATGTATAAACTTATTGTAATTGTACCAATTTAGTCCTAAAATTATTTTTTTGGTCAATTGAACCCTAAACCTTTTGTAATTGTGTAAGTTCAGTCCATCCCACCAAAATTGACTAGTTGACACTGACATGGCTATCGACCCGGCACTGACGATAATTTTTTAATAATATTTCATTTTTTTGAATTATTTTATTATATTTTTTTCCTTTTTTTCTCCTTCTTCATTTTTCCTTTGGCTTTGATGACGGGCCAGAGGGGAGGGCCAGTTGGTCATCGAACTAAGACAAGCTCCCCGTTGCTGGGCGAGAGTGAGCTCGCCCAATCACTGGCAAGGCGAGGCCTTGCTAGATGGCATTAGTGAGGGCTCGCCTCGCCAATGGCTAACCTCGACTACGAGATGAGCTTACCCAACAGCCTTATTCTAACGATTGACCAGCCCTTTCCTTTGGCTGGTCATCAGAGCCAAAGGAAGAAGGAGGGAGGAGAAGGAAAGAGGAGGGAGGGGAAGAGAGAGAGAGAGAGAGAGAGAGAGAGATAAAAAAAAATAAATTGAAAAAATAAAATATTATTAAAAAATTATCGTTGGCACCGGGCATGCGGCCATACCAGCACCAATAGGATGGACTGAATAAGCATAATTACAAAAAGTTTAGGACTCAATTTACCAAGAAAAATAAGTTTAAGATTGAATTAGTATAATTATAATAAATTTAGGACTTTTATAGTAATTTTCCCCGAATAAGAACATTGGGACCAGGTTGGGTTTCGTTAACGACACAAAGCAAGCAAAATCGGACGGAGGATTTGCTTAGGCTCATCATTACTATAAGCCCCAAAGTAGAGTGGCTAAAAAAAATGAAACCGGAAGCCAAAAATAATTGGGAAATGAAATGTTGGGAGGGACAAATCATTTCCCTTCTATTTTGTTTTGTAGCCCGTCTTACGCGTTCTTACGATATTTGAGTTCTTGTCATGATGGAAATGTTTGGACCATGTTCATTTCCGTCGTAACTCGTCATTGTAAGTAGTCCCTCCTCAATCCATTCCTATACGGACTTTTGGGAGCTCCAAGCTGCGCACGTTGCGCCCGGACGCCTCTCCCACTCCAACTACTTCGGCCAACCCGACGGCCGACACCTCTCACCTGCAATGTGGCATCGAGTACACGCTGGAATCGGCCGCTCGTCCCATCACGGCCTTTCTACGTCATTCTGCTCCTTGTCGTTGCTCGTGCGCGACGCTCATTAGCCCTCCCGCTACCATACGAGAAATCACGTGCGAACCCCACTAGGTCCTCCGCACCCCTCGCACGGCACGTGGCACTCGAGCTTGCCAGGATTGCTCGCTCATCCTCTCGTTTCCTTTACTCCTCGCTCCCATTGGCTTTATTTGCTATTATTACACAATACTTTCGATCAGAAGAGACCTTAGTCAATGATGGCTACTAACCCGTTAAACAAATGATGAGACCCTCATAAGCGCGTTCACGTTTATTTGTTATTTATATTTTTCCGATGCTTTTTCCTTGCCTCTTTGACTGGTGAATGGGGTCCGGCTTGGACTCTGTTTGCTCTTTAAACAAAATGAACGACCATTAACACCTGAGCTCAGAATACGACGGAAAGACGTCGACAAATTGATCGACTTTGATTTCAACAAGGTCAACGTTCGAAGTACTAAAAGCTTCACAGCGCGACACTATCTAGGTGTTCCACCATGAAACCCTTAAAACTACCGCATAGTACGGGGCCACTTGGACACAAAACCAATTACACCAGATAATTATCTCTGACCCAAAAAAAACAAAAGATATAAAAAACCTACACAACTTATCTGGTGGTCAAGGTTCCTCGAGACTTCGACTGCTGCCATCCTTGAGATCAAAGGTTACTCGGCCCAGCTCCGGTCCCATCATCAAGGTCAGCAGCAGATTGATACCCTTCGAGGACTCGAGCAACCTGCTCAATTTTTCAGAAGCTGATTGAGTTCCTATTTCCAGATAACCTGATGGTTCTTAAATGAACTAGACATGAGTCCACGAATATAAATAGCTGTCATTAGTCATGGATGTAGCAAGTGGATAACTACGAAAGAAAGATTAGGCTCCGCCTTCCGAAATATTACCAGACTCATTCTTGGTCGATGCTGCGCCGATTCACGCACGCAAGCGGCAGCACAGGCCACCATTCGAGTCATCTCACTGGGGTCATAATTGTTCTGCAGCCTAGGATCAACAAGAAAGTCGAAGTTTCCATCTTGCAGAGCTTGTGTGAGGTGAGGCCTCATCTGTAAATCATGACGATTCTATTTCAATATTGCAATTTCGATGGCTAAACATCAAATTTGGAATCTCATAGTAAGGTCGCTTTGGCTATGATTGTGAACATGAGACTTGCGTGACTTACTGAAAAAGCCAGATTATAATTCGAAGAATTATGAGGCGAACCCACAGGTCTGCGGCCGGTAATCAACTCCAAGAGGACTACCCCAAATGAGAACGTATCTGCATTCGGGGTCAGTTCCCCGCTCGAGGCGTATTCTGGACCAAAATACCTAGACGGAAGAACATAAACTGTGCTTCAACATAATTGAACAAGTCAAGCCATAAAAAGTACCTCCCCCAAAAAAGGAAAAACCATGAAAGTACCTAGAAAACTGCGATTCAACAAATAAAGCACAAGGTGAACTAGCGAGCAATGGCTCATTTTACAACAATTTGGAAACATCTAAGACAGATTAATAATTAGCTCACATCCCTGTCCTCTGAATCAAAATACAAACGCAGCAAATCTTACCCAATGGTGCCCACCAGCCTAGATTCACCGTTATTTGATTCAGAAGCATATTTTGCAAATCCGAAATCCGCAATCTGAGAGAGACAAGCATTCGGAATTCAGCAATCTACTTGCTCTCAGAGTTAAGCCACTGAGGTAGGATATATCAATTTCCCATTCTTAAATTTATCAAAGTTTGTTTTTACCTTCGCCTCAAAATCGAAGTTCACAAGTATGTTGGCTGCCTTGATATCCCGATGTATGATCGTAGGATGACCTGCACAACAAATGTTTCTCATGTATACAAGAGCAAAGCTCTAGGATTCACAAGTTTCAATCAACTACTGATCCAATAAAGATGAAAGGTTACATCCGAAACTTACAATCCTCGTGAAGATATTGAAGTCCTTTCGCAGACCCCACAGCGATTTTCATTCTAGCGGTCCAACCTAGGGTCGGTCGTCCCTCTCCTGCAACGATCACTTTCCATCAGAATCCTTTCCATTAAACGCACAAAGGTGCCAAGTCCTCTAATTAGTTTTCCCTTTCTTTGTTCACATAACCCGAAATACTAAACCGGATGCTGAAATAAGACTGATAAAGAAAGAGGGGGCAACATAAAACCTCGCAGCATAAATTGGTACTGAAAATCCAAACTAACCATGTAAGTGTGACTTCAAGGACCCGTTAGGCACATAGTCAAACACAAGAATGCGCTCCGACATGGTTGTGCAGTATCCAACCAAAGAGACAACATGCTTGTGATGAACTCGGCTTATTATTTCAACCTCAGTCAGAAACTCACGCTCTCCCTGTCCTCTCCCCACCTCCAGTCGCTTCACTGCTACCTCTTCCCCGTCGGTAAGGACTCCGCGGTACACGCGCCCGAAACCACCTTCTCCAAGTACATTATCCTGTGAGAAGCCACCGGTGGACTCGCGTACTTCATCAAGAGTGAAATTGCGCTTGCCAGAATTGAGAGTAATGCTAGGGGATGCAGCGCAAAGCCGCATTCTCCTTTTCTTCCAATATAGACAGTATACCAGCATCAGCACCAGCACCAGCCCCAGCCCTGCCGCCGCCGTCATATTCTCCCTTGAAGAAGCTGGCAGCATAGGAGATGCCAGGGTGGTGAAGGCCAGCAGCAGTGTGGTGGTGTTGGTAGCTGCCGTCGGAGACAGCCTGGAACCTGGAACTGGGGTTGACATTGCTATGGACGACAAGATTGAAAGGAATGCAGAAACTCAGACTCTGAGCGAGCGCGAGAGAGGAAATGTTGTAGGATTTTTTAAGCAGTGCGTGTGCTAGTAACTATTAAATAGAGGGAAAAAGGGGGGGTTGCAATGATCGAAGTTTGCGTCACTCCCAGATAAAAGGCAAAACAGCAAGAAACAAGCAAGCAAGCAACGGTCCAACCACAAAAAGAAAACGCGGAACGATATCATTAACAAAGATGCGGACACTGGCCCCTGAAATACCGCATCCTCCGACTTGCTTCCTACTTTACAGAAGCCAAATAAGGGGCAATGTCAGAGTCATTCATACACATGTTATTTTCTTTTTTAAAAAAGGGTTAACGGTGATATACAGCACCGAATTTGTTGGGAGAAATAATCTTTACTTTAATTCTCTTGCAGGAACATGAATCTTAATTGACAATTCTGGGACAATTAAATATTAGTTTGACAAAGGTGCGAGCTTTAAAGATAAGCTTGGGCAATCGGTTACCTTTTTTTCTCCCCCGTTTTCCAAATAGTGGAAAACACCTGAAAGAGTCCATGATAAGTCAATAGAAGGCCTCAAGTCAACTCTCATGTTTAGCGCCTAATCCTGTACATTCTCCTGCTACATTAAGACTCCAACGGAAGAGTTAACCCTAATTTTAGTTCCATTGGGTATGTCACGTACCCAAAAGGTGTCTTTATTGCCATGAAATAGTCTTTGATAGCTATGCTTCCAAAATATTATAGATTATTATACGATCACACCTCCCATCTCAATTACAAGATTCTTCTACTTTATTCCGCTAATTGTACTGTGATTGGCAACACCATTTACCCTCGTAGGATTTCCACTAAATTGTAGGTGATGTCCCACAACTCATCATGCTTCTCGTAATTTGCCACCTGGGACCAGGGCCTAATCATGACTTGGAGAAATTTGACTCGATTAAATTCCAGATTCTACCCCCACCATGAAAAAAGTAAAGATCAGCAGTACGAAATTTTAGGTCAGTCATGATTAGGTCCTCTACGCCCATCACATGGCAAATGGCAGCACCAAGTTGCCAGGACTGCTCGTTATTGACAACAAGAAGCCACAGATGTGTCATCTTAAAGAGGTTCGTCCTAGTCACACTTTAATCATTCACCGCATGTATATCTTTCTTTGCTCGGTCCATAGCTATACTATGTATGATCTCATTCATCTTATAATACCTCAGATGACTATTTTAGGGAATCTCGTCTTTCATTTCATGTCTTTTGTCCCTACTCTTTTCATCTAAGTTTTTGTCTAAATAACTTTTTGTCACATCGTCCCGGTAAAAATGCTTAAAACCCCACCAAAGCAAATGAATGGAGATAATTTAATCACTGAATTCACACACACCTCGTCTTGGCGCTTGAACACCGCATGCAAGATAGATATCACGTCTGTCTTGGTGGAGAAGTGACTCGGTCCAAAGATGCAATTCAACTGTTGCAGGCATATCATAATCACAGTTCCACTCATGATACCGATGATTGTTGAATTCGACAAGAAGTCCGCAACAATCCCCAGTCTGCTCATAAATTCGATGAAGAAAAGAGGAGATTAGTTTCTTTGGCGATTAATGAATTAAAGGAGAAAAATTGTGTGATCGGTCCTATATATACCTTAAAAACCCCAAGACTGACTGGAAGATTCTGGTGAAGATAGTGGCTATGAAGATCAAGTTGAGATGCAAGCGGGGATCAGTGTCCAGCGACATGTTTTCTTGAATGGTCGCAGCTGGAAACAGTGAAGCTGCAGCCACGGTCCCAATCACTATGTGCTTTGAGCTCCCGTAGATGGCATATATAATTGGCTACAGAGCTCAGAATCCGCAACAGGTCAATATCTTAAGTCAGAAACATGAAGATTTGTTAAAACAATGGTATGATCATTATTATCATCATTTTGGTTACCGAATGGGATGAAGCCCAAATGTTACACCGGAACTCATCCAACGAAATTCAATTCAACCCGATCTTCCATCAGTAAAGGAATCAAACCACTCGATAGCCTATCTAAAATAAATTAAGGTGTCATTCGCATTGCATAAGCGAATGACCCAATTTGCTAAACAAGCAGCACATGAGTTTGCTTCTCAAATTATGCAGTATCTTGACCTGCTGAAAATATATTAAAAGTATTTGAATCCTGACAAATGAGCACGTTATTTCAAACTCGGTCAGGAACTCTCTCCCCTGTCCGTTCCCCACCTCCGGTCGCTTCACTGCTGTATCTTCCGGTGGGGAGGACTCAGCAGTAAACCCGCTCAAAACCACCTTCTCCGACTAGATTTGCCTCCGAGAAGCCACCGGTGAACTCCTGTATTTTTATTTTTATTGGTGGGGTCGAAAACTCCTGAACCTGGCCGAAACGTGTGAATACGCAGAAGGAACGGTGCCTCTCAATTGACCGGGACAAAGAGGGAGCCTCCCGAGGAAGAGGAAAAGGAAAAAGAAAAGGAGCCTCTGAGATGACCGAGAGAGAGAGAGAGAGAGAGAGAGAGAGGAAAAGGTGAAGGCTCTGCTGACCAGTGGGGACGACGGTAACATGCGTGTACAGGAATCTCGTGATAATTGTTTTCGTTTCTTTTGGGAGGGAGGGAGGGGGGGCGGGCAAGGAGGGGTCGAGATTGATACTGGATCTTCTTTTTCTTTCCCTTCCGAAAGTGATGATGCATTTAAAACCAAGGTAAAGGAGAGGATGACAGCACGGTTAGGAGTAATGTTGCTGTTTTACCACTGAAATCCCGCTTGGTGGACCCTTTAAATTAAAAAGGAAAAAAGATAAATCAAACGAAAAAAATAAGGAAAGAGAAAAGATACTTAAATTTCATCAATAACATTTTTACATTCATCGTAAAAAGAGCAGTGCATTTGGTAACGATTCTGTTTTCAAGAGCTGATTCTAACCAGAAATGACTTTTTTATTCTGTTCCTGAGAACTGATTCCGAGTAAAAAAACACGTTTGATAACTGTCCAAAATTTTTTATTTTAAAATAGAATTGCATTTGATATTGTACTCATTGATTTTGTTTCAAATCAATTTTTTTTTAATTTTTAAATAATTTTAATAATTTTTTTACCTTTTTTTCCTTTTTTTCTTTTTTTCTTTTCTTTTTTCCCTCTTATTCTTCTTCTTCTTCTTCTTCTTCATGTGGCGACCAAGAGCGTTGCTAGCTCTCGTTGCTAGCTCTCAGCGAGGCCAAGCCTCGTCGATGGCCAGATCAGCCTCGCTGGGGCTGGGCGAGGTGGGCCTGGCCACCGACGGGGCTAGGCAAGCCTCGCCGACAGCTGGGCAAGGCTCGCCCAACCTTGCCGAGGCTCGGCCTCACCAGTGGCCAGGCAAGCCTCGCCCAGCTACCGGCGAGGCTTGCCCAACCTCACCAATGGTCAGGCCGACCTCGCCAGTGGCTGGGCTTGCCATCGACGAGCTCTCTAGACCTCACTCTGGCCTAGCGACCTCGCCGGACCAGTGGCGGACGGCAACAGCGAGCGGCAGGCGATGGCGGACGGCGGTGGGCAATGGCGAGCAGCAACGGACGGCTATCGCGAGATGACGGAAAGAAAGAATGAGACTTTCACTGTTTTGATTCCCAGAAGCCACTACGAAGAAGTTCCAGGAGTTACGAAAGAAACTTCGAGCTCATATTAGTTATGAGTTGAGAACGGGAATTGAACTCTATGAGATCGAATCTCCGTTGTTCCTCAAGCTCGGTAGAGCGGTTGTTAAGAGTCGTAGGTTCGAATCCTACTTGGGGAGATTTGATTCATTTGGAATTAAAGTCATTTCGAATTAAAGAATTCAGAATGAAAGGATTCGTTGACCGTTAAGAGACGGAGAATCACATTTTTTTTTTATTCTTAATTTTCTTCCCAATCTGTTCTTGGGAACAAAAATTTTATCAAACACGATTCTTGTCTCGAAGTGATTCTGAGAACAAAAAAATCAGAATCAGGAACTATTTGGATGGTTACCAAACAATGCCTAAACTCTTTATTACTATGCAAAACGAATATAGGATTTTTATTAATTACATCTTCAATAGAATGCGACTTAGCTGACCGTACTCCATCAATTACGAGTGACGGTCAGCTAAGGACTGCAAATTTTCAATGGAAACCGTTTCACTTTTCATCTTTCACCCTCTGTTGGGTTTTTATTAGTTTATATCATAAGGTGATAATGAAACCATTTTAGGGAATCTCTTGCATTTTTTTTCATGTCTTTTTGTTCCCTGTTCTTTTCATCTAAGTTCTCGTCTACATAACTTTTGTCGCATCATCCCTAGTAAAAATCCTTAAAACCCAAGCAAAGAAAATGAAAGCAGGTAATTAATCACTGAATTGTCGCGCACCTCGGTTCTTCAACACGGCATGCAGGAGAGATATCAAGTCCGTTTTGGTGGTGTAGTGAGTCAGCCCGAACATACCCTTCAACTGCTGCTGAAATATTACAGTCGCAGTCCCACTTTTGAAGCCCACGATCGTTGAGTGTGACAAGAAGTCCACAATAATCCCCAGTCTGCTAAAAAAATTGATGAAGAAAAGAGGTAATTAGTTTCTTTGGCAATTAATGGATTAAAGGAGAAAATACATGCGATCGCTCCTATACATACCTTAAGAACCCTAAGACTGCTTGGTAGAGACTCCGGTGAAAGAGTGGCTGTGAAGACCAGTCTGAGACACGAGTGGGGTCAGTGTGCAGTGACACTCTTGAATGGTCGCAGCCAGAAGCAATGAACAGGCGACCACATTCCTGATCGCTATGTGTCTCGAGCTCCCCAAGATGGCATATATAGTCAGTGGTACAAAGCTGGAATCTGCAATCAGTCGATATCATTAGTCGAAACATGAAGATTTGTGAAAACAATGGCATGGTTATTATGCCTTGGAACATACTTCATCAATAAAAAGAGGTGGTCACGTAACCTTTTGCAAAATCTATTACTCGGTACAGATTGATACTGGAATAGGTCATATCAATAAGGGAGTTTTCATAGAAATTGCAAGTGGGCAGAATCTTCAGAATTGATCATGACTAGGGGTAATCGGATCTAGATTTAGCATAGATTTCACCTAGAATTTACTCATTAGAATCAGTCCCACATTTTTTGAAACCTAAAAATTAGCCTCATACCCTAGGATCTATTCTATCACACGTTCCAAAGTCGATTCTAGGGTCTACTTAGATTCTACCCATATTATTAATTCAACGATTACAATAAATCATCACATTTAATGACCAACACTTATTATATTCTACCGACCACAATTTATATTTAGACACACGAAAAATATGAAATATTAATAAAATAAAAGATTCAATCATAAAAAGAAAAATTAGACCAATGATTTTAGATAAATACCATAGGATCACGCGAAAACATAAACGAAAAAAAAAATGCCAACTTATGTTAGTTCCACTTACCTAAAATTCAGAATTTATCCATTGAAATAGGTTTCTCAATTTTTGAAATATCTTCACGTTTTTCAGTTTCAAGTTTTACTTTGAAATCATGCTCACCCCTATTCACCCACCAAGATTTGGGGGGAGAGAGAGGGGCCATATAGAACGTGCCATTTTAAAGAGCCTTCCATCCAGCCTTATCTGTTCGGCCCAGGTAATCTTCTGCAAGTCAATTTCACGTTTTTGTTCCCTGTACCCTTCATCCAGTTATCGTCCACATGATCTTTTGTCGCATCGACCCTGGTAAAACCCCAACAAAAGGAGGAGTGGAATAGAAGCACATTTGAAAGGAGCTTATTCAATCGACGAGTTATTACGTGACTCGTCTCGGTGCTTGAACACGGCTTGCAAGACGGATATCACGTCCGTTTTGGTGGTGAAGTGAGTTAGTCCAAACATGCCCTTCAACTGCTGCTGAGATATTTTACAGTCGCAGTCCGGCTTACGTAAGCCTCGAATCTGGAATTAGTCAATATTGTAAGTCTTGACAGAAAAAATAAATATATCTTAAGTTGAAACATGAAGATTTGTTAAAACAAGAGTTAGAACTACAAAAATATCTCAAACTATTCTACTGTGATATAAACTCTCCAATTTTTTTTTCTTTTGGGTCATTAAAAGCTCTAAACTTGCTCACACAAATAATAAAAAACTCTAAACTTATATAACCGTACCTTAGATAGAACTGTAATAGAAGTACATTGTGAGCTTTTTCATGAAACAAAAGACTTTTGAGTACTTATATTACAATAGATAAGTCTAAGATTTTTAAAGACATAAAAAGAAAAATTAAAAACACTTTGTCACAGATATAATTTAGGATTTTTGGTAGTAGCCCTAAAAACGACGTAGTGATTATGCATTCAAATGTGTGAACGCGATACTTGCTCCAAGAGATATCGACCCTGACTTTTGAGTTTATCGAGACAGTACATCAAAATATGAATTAAAAAAGCGTCACCCATTAGACAAGGACACTTTAGGAACTTCAAGAGCAAAATAAAAGGTAAATATATATACCCGTCTCGGCTTGATGATGCCTTCTGCAACACTTACCATTTGCCCCTCGATTTGGCACGATTCATCGTCTTCCTCTGTTGCACGATTCGCACAGCGCATGTTCTTCACGTTGCACTCTTTGCACTGTTCATGATCTTCCCCGCAACTTGAGATGTGGCGACTCGTCGATTCGTCGCCCCTGGCCTGGCCTGAGGTCAAAATCGAAGTCGAGGTCTTCCCCCTCGACTATTCGTCGCTGGCCTAAGGTCGAAGTGGAAATCGAGATCTGAGGTTGACGTCGAGGCTGAAATCGAGTTCTGGCGGTTCGTTGGGGTTCGAGATCCGAAGTCGAAGTCGAGATCTGGGAACCGGTCGCCTGTATAGCTATTTGAAGTAATACAGATCAAAAGGGAAAAAAATCAAAATGATTGCAGTGAAAAATCTTCTACAAACCGGCGCGAAGATAACACATCAAGAGTCAACTCTGACCATTCTGATTTTTTCTCTGTTGATCTCTTACTTCAACAAAAAGCCACCGGTGAAGTCCAGTGAATTTTTTCACTTCGTTCGAAAACTTCCGTGCTTTAAATGAACTTAATCACGCTCCCTCCGTCGGCTGTGCATCTTCAGTCGCTTCCCTGCTGCATCTTCCCGGACTCGCGGTACACCTGCCCAAAACCTCCTTCCGAGATTGGCCGCCTCCGAGATTTTGTAGTGACTCCACAAAATGACTCTTACCAGTACACGAGATTTCGATCCAAAGTGGAAAAAACCACTATAAGCACACGAGATTTCAACGAAATAAAATAACAGCACGCTCTCCCTGTCAGCTCCGCATCTTCAGTCGCTTCACTGCTACATCTTCTCCGCTGGGGAGGACTCCACGGTACACCTGCCCAAAACCTCCTCCTCCGAGGAGATTTGCCTCCTCTGAGAAGCCACCGGTGAACTCCAGTACTTTTCTCTTTTATTTCTTTTATCGAAAACTCGTGTTCTGTGAAATGAACGGTACCTCTACAAGTACATGAGATTTCGATTTCGATTAAAATAAAAAAAATTCACGCTCTCCTTGTCAGCTCCCCATCTTCAGTTCCTTCACTGCTACATCTCGAAGAAAACCCTGAACACTGCCTCCCCCACCACCAAAACCGTGCCTCTCATATGATCAAAACCAAAAAGAAAGGTCGATTCGACCTAAAAATTAAAAAAGAAAGAGGACAAGGTCGTGGCCTGATGAATTGATATGGAAAATGTCTCTTCTTGATCCCCAACTGATATGGTAAATGCCACTTTCTCGTTGCGCAAGTCTCTTGGAGTGTATATCTCAAAATATATCTCAGTAACGATGACTCTTCGTGTTATCTCTTCCGAGTCGCGATGGCCTGAAGAGAGGAGCATGATTCTGAAAGAGGAGTGTCATCATGGCTATCTCAAAAAATGATAGTAATGATGACTCTTGAGCATATTAGATCTGACTCTGAAGACAGGAGCATCCTAAAAAAGAGGAGTGTCATCATGATGGCTATCTCAAAAAAAGGATGGTAATGATGACTCTTGTGCATATTATATATGAGTCTGAATAGGAATATTTTGAAAAGAAAACATCGCTATCTTTTCCTATCAGTCCTATTCTATTTTTACTCTACACTTATTTTTAGACTTTTATCCTGTCTATCGTGAGGCGTGAGAGTCGAAATCCACAACTAAAACTTATGCGTTCCCACCCCATCTTCCTAACAATGTGGAGATTTGAATCTCTCACCTCCCCCTTTCATATTGGAAGGGAATCTCATCCCAGTGGTTACATGGCTATCTTGCACTTAAGATCCCATGCGACCAGCGGGATTTGAACTCATCTCCTCCTTGTAAAGAATCATGGCAGCCTTATCCAACTGGACCACCAGGTGGTGGTAAAAAAAAAATTGATAGTTTTTTTATCACTAAAAATTTCAAACTCATATATATTTAACAAATTTACTGCAAACTGATATATCTGTGACATATTTACCCTATGTCCGTTTTCGTTAAATTTTACTGTCAAATTATAAAGTTAAATGATACGTGATAGTTGATTAGTATACCGGTTTGAAATTTTACTCTTCATTTGACATAGTTTACAATTTTTTTAATTTTTTTGTATTATTTATTCAATTTAATAGAGTGCTTATTTGTCATAAATATATTATTTTGAGATTTTTGGCAGTTAAATAAATTAATTTTCGATAATTTTGTCATAAATGTACAGTTTATAATTTTTTATGATTAATTTGGATAAATTTATCATAGTTATATTAGTTTGGGTTTTTTTATGATTGAAAAATTAATTTAATGTAAATTTATCATAAATATATTAATTTATGATTTTTTTTTAATGATTCAGGGAATCCCGTAAGCCGATAGCCGGTGGACAAACCCTGAGGCAACGCTAGCAGAGAACCCACCATCTCGACATTGCACTTAAAATCCTGTGCGGCCAGTGGAATTCGAACTCCTCTCTTTCTCGTAAAAAATCATAGAAGCCTTATTCGACTAAGTCACCATATACGATGATTAATTTATGATTCTTTTTTTTTTTGTAAAGGATTAATTTATGATTCTTCATAACATTAATCCTAAAAAATGATAGTAATGCATATTATTTCCGAGTCTGAACATATAAAAGAGGAGTGTCATCATGACTATCTCAAAAAGATGATAGTAATGATGACTGAGAGGAGCATTCTGAAAATAGGAGTGTCATGATGGCATATGATGGGAACATATTTTATCTTTAGAGTCATGGCTCTAAAGACAGGCGCATTCTAAAGAGAGGAGAGAAGTATCATGCTGGCATGTCAGTAATGATGGTAATGATGACTTTATGCGTATTTATCTCTTCAGAGTCATAAAGGATTTGAATTGAGGAGCATTCATAAGAGAGGAGTGTCATGATTGCTATCTCAAAAGGATATATCAGGTACGAGTTACTTTTAGAGCTTATTTGGTAGCCGGTTAAATAATATCAAATTTTATTATTTTATTATTAAAAATAATTTAGAAATAAAATTATATTTGGTAAAATTTTTATTTTTGATAATAATTTTTTATTTTTTTATTTTCGGACATAAATTTGAAACAAAACTTATTTCCAATAACAATTTTAGAATCAAGCAAATATTTTATCTACTTCTTCTTCCCTCTTCTTCTTCTTCAACCATTGCCGCGGTTGCTCGTCATCCACCGTCCGCCACCCACCGCCGTCGATCGCCAACAACTGGTTTCACGAGCTCACTGGAGGCAAGCTTAGCCATCGGCGAGCCTCGGCGAGGTTGGGGGAGGCTCACCCAACTGTCGGCTAGGCCCTCGTCGACGCTTCGATGAGGTTGTTGGACCGGCAACTCGTCACTTGAAGAAGATGAATAAGAAAGAGAAAGGAAAAAAAAAAAAGGTAATAAAAGTAATAAAATTATTTTAAATTAAAATAAAATGATTTGGAGTATAAATTTTAAACACGGTATTAAATGTAATTCCATTACAATAATTGAAATTTTAGATAGTTACCAAACGGCTTAAAATGATTAGAAATTATTTCTAGGAACATAATAAAAAAAAATTCTGATAAAAAATTATTTCCGATAATAGAAGTGTTACTAAACGCGCCCTGAGCATATATCTCATGATTCTGAGTATATATCTCAGAGCGTCATGATGGCCAAGAGACCTTAGAATCAAGAAAGTATCATTCACCATTTCACCTGCCTCTTTTGAAAAACATTACGTCTAGATAGTCAATTTTTTACAAATGTCCATTGAATAATCGACGCCCGTCATTTTTTGGTCCATCTATTAGAAATCCTTTCCCTTTCTCTTCAATTATACAACGCCCTCTCCCCTCTCTTTTTTTTTTTTTTTTTTATGTTTTTTGATAAGGAGAATTAGGAATAGAATTGGAACGAGACTGAGAGAATCAATTCCTAATTTATGGGATCAAATATCCGATTTAGTCCGATCCAATAGATCCGATCATTTAATTATAAAATATTAAAAAATACTAGAATTTTTATTATTTTAAGATTTAATGTTATTTTAAGAAATAAATTTTTTTTTTTTTAAAAAGAGTCGGTCCGATCTAATTCCTTCAAAATGAGGAACCGAATTGAAAATCGCCAATTTCATTTTTATGAAATTGGAAACCAGACTAAACCAACCGATCCAATCTGATTTAGACAATTCCCAATTAGATCAGTTCGATATGCTCACCTCTAGAGAGAACAAAGGTCATTCTCTTGTTTTCAAAATGCTCTCTCGCTTCTAAGACCTGCTTGCCTCTATCTTCTTCCACTTCTCTGAAATCAGGTGCTACAACCTCCTGTCCCAACTCCTCTTGTGCCCTTTGCATCGATGGCCGTGTCATTAGGAGCTCGAGGCCCTCCGCCGTGTCAACAACCCATGCTGCTGCTTACACCTTGTTTATTGCCTACACTAATCTCGATTCACCTCCGAACAATAGATTCGAGGTTAAGTTAAGCTCTAGATCACAATCTAGAGCTTGCTCAAGTTTAGATCCAAAATTTGAGGCTTAAGTTTGTTGGCCAAGTTCGAGCTTGACGACAAAGGATTGAGATAGCAATGAGATGGTGGTAGAAGGTGATTCGTGAGATTAAGAGCGTGAATGATAAAATTTCTAAAATATAATTTGATTTCTTAAATTGTATTCCCTAAACGAGTTTCTAAGGAACGAAACTCATTCGACAAAGACTTAAAATTTAGGGTTAATATCATGAAAAACCACAAACTGGTACACCTGTGATAAATTTACTCAAACTATTTTTTTGACCACTAAAAACCTCAAACTGGTATACCTTTGACAAATTTACCCCAAACTGATACACTTGTGACAAATTTACTCTCTGTTAGTTTTCGTTAAATTTTTTTATCAAATTATTAAGTTAAATGACACGTGACAATTGACTAGTATACCAATTTGGATTTTATGATCCGTTTGTCAGAGTTTACAATTTTTATGATTTTTTGTGGTATTAATCCAATTTAGCGAAGGGTATATTTGTCACAAATTTATCAATTTTGGGTTTTTTGCGGTCGAATAAATTAGTTTAGGGTAAATTTGTCATAAATGTACCAATTTAGGGTTTTTTTATGGTCGGTCTGGGTAAATTTGTCATAGGTGTACCAGTTTGGGGTTTTTCATAGTCAAAAAAATAGTTTTGGGTAAATTTGTCACAAGTGTACCAGTTTATGGTTTTGCAGAGTATTAACCCTAAAATTTATATTTATGGAATATAAATTCATTTGATAACTAAATAAAAATTTTATTTTTTGGGGTAGCAGTAGGTGTTTGGCAGTCGACATCCCACAGGCAGCCGCGAGCGATGGGCAGTAATGATAGGGAATAATGAGAAAAAAATTTATTTTTTATTTTTGTTCAAAAATATAAAAGTTAAAATTTTTAATTTTTGAAATTTGTTTTAAATTTATTTCTATAATAGAAATATGTTCCACAACAAAAAAATATAAAATACGTTATCAAACAGAATTTGTTCCAAACCCTTTTGGGAAATAAAAAATAAAGAAATACAAATTTTGTTATGTCCTAAGTCAATAGTGAATTGAGTCGAGGCGTCGGCGTCCCCGGCAGATTGACGGAGGAAGATAAAAAGGGAAAAAAGAAAAAGAAGAAAAATAAAAGAGCAAACAATAATTAAAGACAGAGGATGGAAAAGTGGAAGAGTTTCTAATTGGTGGGCCAAAAATGACTGTTGAATGGACTCGTGTAAGCGTCGCACCTAATATTTTCTCCAGCTGACCAATGGGACGACTGTAACGTGCGTCTGCAGGAATCTTTTTTTTTTTTGGTAAAGTGCGTCTGCAGGAATTTTTGATATCTTTACTTTTGTCGAAAGTGAATGCTTTTTGCTTTTTGTCAAAAACAGTGACAATGTTTTTATTTTGTCGGGAAGTGATGATTTTTTTTTTTTTGGGTTGAAGTTGGTCGTATGTGATAATGGGTTTTCTTTTTCGTGGTCGATATGTGATAATGGGTTTAAAAGTAAGGAGATGAGAGGCCGCAATACCTGACCCAAAAAAAAAAAAACAGAGCTGGAATCCTACTCGGTGGGCTCTTTAAATTAAAAGAAGAACAATAAATCAAATAAAAAAATGAGCAAAGGGCAAGGATACTTGAACCTCATCAATATATCTTTACATTCGTTCTAAAAGGAACAGTTCAAACTAGGGAAGGTCTTCGACCAAAAAAAAAAAAACTAAGGAAGAGCAACACTAACCACTTGGACGGGATGGGATCGGCCAATTCTCGGTCCAATAAAATTGAAACCCATAATTTTCAGTTTTTTATTTTTTTGTTTCTCATGCAAAATTCTCGCCATTTCCTTCTCATGTGTCTCACTCTCTTCTCAATTCCAAGGGAATATTGTTCGTAAGTCAACCAGTTCTACTGGACTACTCGAGAGCCAATCTTTTTTATTCAATTTTCGATTCTCGAGTAGGACCAGATTGGACCAAGAACTAATCATCCCTAGTTCAAATGTCTTTATTATTAAGCAAAATAAATATAGGATTCTATTAATTATTTTTAATATAATTTTTTTCACACTTATAGTTTGAAACAAAAATATTCATCATTTAATAGTATTAATACAAGTTTGTCAAATTTAAAAGAATTAATATTACAAAAAACTCCAAACATGTACACCAATGATAAATTTATCTCAAATTAATTTATTGACCAATAAAAATTCAAAACTCATTGATTTTTATTAAATTTTATTAATATCACAAACTGATACACTTGTGATAAATAATGGTAAAAGCCCAAATTAGTATACCCATCAACTATCGTGTGACATCTAACTCAGTAATTTGACAATAAAATTTAACAAAAACTAATTAAAGTTAAATTTATCATAGATGTATCAGTTTCAGATTTTTCATGATATTAACCAAAATTAAAAAGTCAAATACCTAATTTACACAACTCAAAACATTGATAAATTTTGCTCGAAGCATGACAATCTAAGTTAACTTGACAATCAAAATCATGACTCGTGACTAACCAAAAATGAAATTTATTCAATAATTTTAAGTATTGTTAAATTTTTTAATCACTAGTTTTTCCTTTCCATACAACCCTACTTTTTTACATTTGTAGCCAATTTTCAATTTTTTTAACTTGTTCAGCAATACTTTGAAATTTTGTTAAATTAGGTTAAGATGCATGTATGATTACTAACTTGACTTTTATTACATCTATAATCTGGTGAAAATATTTTCACAAGTACACTATAAAAATGAATTTTTGAATTCAATCCTTATGGAAATGGAATCCTAGGAGGTCAATTTATTAGGACTAGGATTATATTCGTTGGATTTATTTAGGACATTTTCTTTTATAAGTGGTTTTATTGCAGAATTGATAGTACATTTTTGGAATAATTACTGCCAACAATCTCTTCTAACAAGAAGTATACTTCCTTCTCATTGGTTTTTTTTTTTTTTTGGAACAATTAACATTGTCCAATATTTAAGATTTTTTTGTCAATATATTTTTCCGAATTCGCTCCATATTATGTTCCGTTACCGACCTTTTGAATGGCCACATGTGGTCAACAATGAATGGTCAGTTGTGGTCAACAAAGCACCGCTGCTCTCGGGAATATAACTGTGCTGTTGCCATAGCAGTGTCCTAAAACCAGTACAATGTTAAATGGTGGACGCGTGAGTGATGTCCAGAGGGGACAATAATTGAAGTAGTTGGTCGGGGGACCCACAACAACTGTGCCGTTATCAAAGCAATATCCTCACTGTAACCTCTAACGTGGAATTATATAAAAATCTGGAATTTTTTTTTTCTCCTTGGCTCCCCTTCTCGCTCAGCCGGTCACCGACGCCGCGTCCGGGCCATGGGTGAGCAAAGTACCGGCCGTGGACCAACAGCGTCACCGGCCAAGGCCGAGATGTTGGGTGTCCATGCCACGGGCGTCCTTGTTGCTCGCCAAATCTGCTGGAGCAAAGCCATCTTTTTCCAAGGCAAATAAAGAAGATGCACGGTGGACGGGAATATGAACGCCATGTTTTTTTTTGCCAGGCCACAGATCCATCCTTTCTGTTTTTAGTCGAACGAGATGACACCCATCTCAGACGGGCTCTCAAAAATGAGACACAAAATGTGTTTTGTAACACTTAAGCGAAAAGATTTTTTTTTTCCTATTATCGAGAACAAGCCTCAAACAGAAATTTGTTTGTTAATTCAATCTTATTTTTCTATCTTTTGAATAGTTTTTAATTCAAAATTAGGTTTAAAATAACAATGAGGAGTAAGAATTTTTTAACTCTCTATTCCACCTGCCCACCTAGCCGTCGCCTAGAAAAAAGAAATTTTATGTCATTATCAAATAATTTTTTACTTCAAAAATAAAATTTTTGTATTGTTATTAAATACATCTTTTTGCTCAAAACTCAGTAGAAAATAGAAATAAAAAATATATATTTATGGCCTGAAATTGCGTCCATAAACTAAAATGTACCATTCGTTCCTTTAATTTGAATGTGCATTATTTCTTCGCGCATATTGCTCAAAATCCATTTTTTTTTTCATTTAAAATTCCATTATCTCATGTGAGGGAGGAGATTATATATACATATATTATATATGTCACAAAATTTCATGGTGAAAAAAAATTCCTCATCTAAGTAAAGTCACATGCCTCCTAGGGTGTCCAATCCATCTAATAGTTATTTGCTACGTGTATCAACAGGCATGCATTATGACGATATATTGGATGAAATGTTAATGAATGATAGATTTGGAAAAGGTATTAGTTTGGGTTTTCTCATGTGACGATGATTAGTTTTTGGTAAATGCGTTATGATCTACCTGTTTGAAAATTTTTGTAAGATGAAATTTAGTTTGGAGCAAATGTATTGCGAGGTATCAGTTTAGGATTTATTTTTTCCTGAATTAAAGGGAAGGCTAATAGTAGAAGTACCAGAAAGGGGCAGATGTGGTAGATTGTGAAGAGATTATACTCGATATTCACCACCAAATAAAGCTTGCAATGATTCCTAACAAGGGGACAAACGAATTAACCAGAGATCCTCCATATTTACTTGCTCAATCCTCCTAATTATCAAGAACATCAAAATGACCCATGAAAATGTAAAAAGAAAGTGAAAGTGGACATGACTTTGGTTTGGTTGGGTGCTACAATTCGACAATCCTTTTCTTTGCAGCATGCATTCGGTTGGTGAGACTTTGCAAATCTTCTTTGACGACGAATGTGGGGGATTGATCTTCAATCACGCCGGCCATTTTGCATGTGATTGAAGCTTCACTCAAAGCTTCCGCAATACAAAAATTCATCAGCTGTGAAATCCGCAAGAATATTGCACCATTCGTGATATTCTTTCTACTCTATTCAATTTGAATTTTCGATTTAATTCTGGGAGCACAGAAACGTCTTTTTTTCTCCGTTTTCTCTTTTCTGGTTTCTAGGTTCGGGCTTTGGTGCATTGCAGTTTGAATGGGACAAAACCCAAGACAAAATTGGGACAAAATCCGGCTCTTATACTATATTAGAAAACAACAATATAAAATATTACCAGATTAGCGTAAGTGAAAGGTAATCTCCGGTGGTTCCTCGGTATAAAAAAATATAATATAAAATATCAACTTAATAGGTGGATAAAGATCACGTGTATATTAAAAAGGGTTAATACCCTGAAAATCTCAAACCGGTACACATGTGACTAATTTACCAAAAACTATTTTTTTGACCATGAAAAACCCCAAACTGATATACATGTGACAAATTTACCCTGACTGATTATAAAAAAAACCCTAAACTAGTATATTTATGACAAATTTACCAAAAACTAATTTATTCAATCGCAAAAAATCCCAAACTGGTACATCTGTAACAAATATACCATCCGCTAAATTATATTAATACCACAAAAAAATCATAAAAATCGTAAACTGTGACAAATGAAACGCAAAATTGTAAATTTGTATATTAGTCAATTGTCACGTGTCATTTAACTTAATAATTTAACTGTAAAATTTAACAAAAATTAACAGAGGGTAAATTTGTCTCAAGTGTACCAGTTTGGGATAAATTTGTCAAAGGTATACCAGTTTGGGATTTTTTATTGTCAAAAAAATAGTTTGGGGTAAATTTGTCACAAGTATACCAGTTTGGGGTTTTTTAGGGTATTTACCATATTAAAAAAAACTTATAAATTCTGTAAATATGTACCATAGGATATGATGAGAATGGATAAGAGGCTTACAATATTAACATGATGGGTAGAGATGACTATATTTCAATCATAGTATAAAAGATATTTTAAAGGGTCATAAAATTATAAATACAAGGCATGGCCATAAAAGGCCTATAGGAAATCCTGACATTGTCGTGGTATGGTCAATTATCTCTTAAACTTAATTTTAATGGTTATTAGCAAATACATTTGGCGGGAACCAGTTTTTCATACACTAATTTATTATTTTATCTATTTTTGATAATTCTTTTATTTGTTTAGATAGTATCTCTTTTCCCACCCAAATAAAACTTGATTCGCCATTACTCAAAACGTTCTAATTTATCAGTTTTCCTTAAATTCGTGATTCTCCCGCTAAAAAATGAGTGGTCAGACTATAAGTTAAGTGAATATCAGCCTATACCCTATGAATTTAATTAATTTGGGATCGGATGCAGCCGGCCAAGATTCGGTGGTTCTCTATTTTTTTTTTCAGCCATTCTTATCCAATCTTGACGTTAGCGGTCCCTTCAGGTAAAAGACAAAAACAGCTGGAAACAAACTTGTGACGATTAGGTCCTAAAAGGTATGCACATTTTACCCCATAAAATATGGGAAAGTCATCCAACTTGTCCTTATTTTATTGACTTTCCCAAATTTTATTAAGGCTATGTAGCATGCAAAGTATATTATATTTATTTGAATTAGATGGTTACTTCTCTTGACAAAAAAGGATTAATGGTGATATACATAACCAAATTCGTTAGGAGAAATAATCTTACTTAATTCTCTTGAGTATGAGTAAGGATCTAATTGAAAATTTTAACATATATAAGCGTTAATTTGAGAAAGATGCAGTCTCTTGAGATATGCTTGGGCATTTGGTTACTTAAAAGTCAGGATATATATTTTTATAGATACTTAGTTTTTTGTTAATAGCTTGTCTCGAGTCTAGCTCTCATGTTTAGTGCATAGTCCTGGATATCAAAATACACCATTTAGCAAGAAATTTTGTGGTTAAAAAATAGTTGTTCCTTCGTGTACAGACAAGCGACACAATATAACACGACATGTCAACAAGTCATTTTTCAAAAATAAAAAATTTCGATACATTGAGACACGTTATTTATTAAATCAATATTTTCATTTTTAATTAATTTGATTTAAATTCATAAATAAATAAATAATGAAAAAAGAACGTACAATGAATTTATACTAGTAATATTAATGAATCTATTCATTTGGAAATTCAAAAGACATATCCATAGTTAATGTGTATCCATGTTTGGAGACATGTTTCTATCTTAATTAAAAGTTATGAATGAAACTAATGACTAACAAGAAACTAGAATAAATTTATTTAAATAAATTTATAATCTTCTATAATGATTAAAATTTATTATTATTCAACATTCAGTACATTTATTTTCCGAAATCACTTTTTAACTTCATTTATTTATTTTTTGATAAAAAAAAGTCCCCTCAAGACCCACCCCCAAGCCCCTCTCTCCAAATTTATTTCACTTTTCTTTCCTTTGTTTCTTTTCCCCAAGGGCCCCCACCATGGCACCACCCGTCACTTCCCCTCCCTCCAAAATGAAAATGTCACGTCAAGTCCATCAAAAACCCCATTTTTCTTTTTCTTTTTGAGTTTCCTCCCTAGAAAACCTTAACCGCTGCCCTCCTTCTCCTCCTTATGCTCGGACAAGCATCTTCCTCTCCTCTTCCTCTCAATCTTTGCTTTCTCTCGATCCTCATCACAATCACTCGCCGCCTCGCCTCTAGTCCTTCTTCCCTCACAGCTGCAGCCTCATCGCCGACCCTCTATTGCAGCATCACAATTGTGGCCCTTTGAGTTGCCTCAGTTTGCTCTTCCTCTGGCCCTTCCTCGCTATCGCGGGCTCGCCATCACTTGCACCCTCTCCTTCTTGTCCTCGTCCTCGCCCTCGCTTCCTCCCTCCATGGTCTTCCGGACACACATGTCGAAATGTATCGAGAAAAGTTGATCACATGTCAAAAAATCCGACACACGTTAATCACGTGTCTAAGCATATCTAACACAACACGAAAACTACTACAATGTGTCCGTGCTTCATAGATTGCAACAATTTAAAACACTAAAAAGGTGTATAAATATTTTCAAATCAAAGAAAAAAAATCACTCTACTTTTCTCAAGCATGATTGTAATCTTGAGTTTTATCTATATGTCATAAATCAAAATGTGTCCATCTTGCTATGAAATCGAGTCTTTTAGGTAGCTTTGCTTCAAACATATCATACATTGATAGTAGACATTACCGTAGGAAGCATCACACAATCATTTTTTTTTATCTCATTTATAAGTTGTTTAGAAGCCCTGCATTACAAATTTGTAATTGACAAATTTATAAAGTAGTCGAACATGACATTTTGCAAGGAAGAAGGCTTTGATCAAAAGAAAAAAGGAAGAGAAGATACAAGCTGTTGAAATTCTTCAATTATTCATTGTCCGGGCAGTTGTACTATAATAAAGTGATATGTTCATTTAAAGGTTTAAAACTTATCACGAAAGTATAATTAAGTCATAAAATTTGTAAAAAAAAGTATAATTAAATTCTAAAACTTGTTAAATTGGTGTGATTTGAGTCTTTCTGTTAATTTCGTCCAAATTGACTAATGGATAATATTGACATGACTTTTTTAATATTTTATCTTATCTCTCTTACATGACAATGACATGACTAAAACAACATAATTTTGGTCTAAATTAGATTGTTTATACAATTTTTGCTTAAATTAAAAAAACCAATCTAAAATTAAAAATAAACAAAGAGAGAATTAGGTAGCGAGGGCTGCAGCCCTTATTGCTGCCGCCCACCATTGTCAGGAAGGGCGACAATGGGGGAATGGTCGCCAAGGGTTGCCAAGGATTGTCGCGCTTCAACCAAGGATCAATGAACCTCGCCCAATTTTGGCCAAGGGCTGGCACTAGTTGGGGTCAGCCACCCTCAGCTAGAATTGAGTGAGGGCCAACGACCCTCGCTCGATTTAGGTGAGAGCCGCAATTAGATCTAGGTGAGGGCTTGATGACCCTCAATGATAGTGTGGCAATGGCGGCAAGGGCTTTGTAGCTAGGGGCCCAATGAACCCTATTGGCCATTCCCCCACCGCTGCCTAATTTTGCTTCTTCTTCTTCTTATTATTATTTTAAAAAAAATTGCTTATTTTTAATTTAATTTAAATAAAAATTGTTTAAATTTCATATTTAGACCAAAACTACATCATCTTAGCCACATCACCAACGCATAGGAAAGAGAAAATATTTAAAAAGCTATGTTGGCAATTTTCGTTAGTCAAATTAAACGGAGAAAATAGAATGACTCGATTGCACCAATTTGACAAGTTTTAGGACTTGATTGCACTTTTTTTGTAAGTTTTATGACTCAATTACACTTTTAGGATAAGTTTTAAAACTTCTAGTATATATATTTCTAGAATAAATAATTAAAAGATGAGAATACGAGAATACCCTCTAGTCTATTTCCAAGCATCTTGAGAATCAAATATATTTAGTGTAGACACATTGAACATAATGAAGGCAGGTTAGCTTCCTTGGAAGCCAAACTTGTCCACCTTGGAACGATCATCCGTTCGACAGCCAATACGAGTTAATTTAATTTTAGGAAAAAAAACTTTCACCTATTAAAAATATGGCTCTTTATGTCTAAACCAAGAAACATCTGCATTATTTTTTCATGTTGCCGTCTCGATATAATAGTAATAATTTTGATATTTGAACGATTCTATATCCTAAAGTTAGCTTTGACCGTTCAATGAACATGTACCAGTGGATACTTCATTCCCCAAGGTGCAATTTAAGATTGTTATCGACAAGGGCGAGGTGTTTTGCCATTTTACCCGTTTGATGCATCGTGTTGCGGTGAACACGTGAAGTAACAAACCCAACCGTACATGCATAAGCTACTTTCATAGGCAAATACTTTCTCTTGGATCAATCTCTCCGACGAAACGCTTTTAATTGATGCATGAACTTTTCGGGCAGAAGAACAACCCAAGTGCCATAACTTGGCACGGGATGACACTTAAGTGCCATAACTTCGAAAAGGTATACTTAAGTACCAGTTTCGAAGTTAAATGGAACACTTAAGTGCCACTCCGGTGAAAATCCGGCCAAATGGCTGACGTGGTAATTTTCCGGCAAGTTTGGTCCAAAATGACGTCGTTTTGCACGCTGACGTGGCGAGAAAATGCAAAAACGATGCCGTTTCGTGTCTAATGTGTAAATAATAATATTAAAACTAATTAAATTAAATTTAAACTTAATTTTATTTAAAATATTTTAAAAATTAAAAAAAAAAAAAAAAAAAAAGGGAGGCCGAAGGGGGCGACTGAGAGCTGAGCCCTTGTCGTCGGGAAGGGCCGACGATGGAAGGGGGGAGGGTCGGCTGGGGTCGCTAGCCCTAGGCCGACCGGTGGCAAGTAGGGGTGAGCGGTTCCAGGTTCCGGTTCGGTTCCGTCTGGAACCTGGAACCTACCCTCGGGTACAGGTTCCAAAAAATTTGGAACCTGGAACCTACCCATCAGAACCAAGAACCTGGAACCTACCCGGTCACAGGTTCCAGGGTCGGTTCCAGGTTCCAACAGGTTTTTTTTTTTTCTTCATTTTTAAATTTGAATTATCGGATATGCTGGCTGTCACCGATCTTTCTTCTCAAACCATATGTTTTTATCAAAACATGGAAATCCTTTTTGTAAGTCCATGAAGAAGTTCTCTGCTATGCTTAACCTGTTAACAGCGGGTTCATATTAGGAGTAAATCTACCAAAAATCATGCTGGTGCATATTTCTGTTTTCAAGCACTTAAATATCCCTATGACCACAAAAAAACCTAATCCAATCCTTAGAACAAAAGAAAACAACAAACTCAGAAAAACGTAGATTGGGGCGGTAGAATGATGTAAGCACAATCTTTGTCTCCTTTGACATGCAAAGGCGCTGAATAACATCTTCTCAAAGCCATTGGTGTCAAATTTCAAGAACTTCATCTTAGAGGTGCTGAAGTTATCTCTTAACACAGATAGTTTCCTGAAATGTGAAAAAACTTCAGTTAGGAAAGAATCCTTACCATAAACTTCAACCAGGATAATTAACATGCAAAGCTGAACCAATGGTCAAAGTCATGGTAAATAACCGAGCAACAGGTAAGAATAAAGGATGTGAAACCCCAATCGCTCTCTCTAGCAGTGAAAATGTGTTCTGTCTCTGCAAGATCAACGGGAGTTTAGTGGTTGCGAAGAATGTAGATTATAAATAGAGTGTGTATATAATAATATAGACATTTACCATGCTATGTAGGAACGACATTCGACAGCAGATCAAGTAACTGGAGTAAAGTTGAAACATGTTTGAATAAAAGATTCAAAACACAGCACCAGAATGTTCTAATTTACTTCAGCAAAACATCAATTTGGTCCTTCAGATTTCTTTAGCATCAAATCTACACTCGCCAGCAACTTTCAACATGGTGAATATTCACTCCAAAGCACCCAGATCACAAAGCACCGTGCACACAAAGCACCCAGATCACATTCACCAAGAACAAAACATTCATCCTTAGCACGCCTCCATTATCATTAACAAGAAGAACAACATACACCAAGAATAGAACATTCATCCCCAGCACGCCTCCATTATCATCAACAAGAACAGAACATTCATCCTCAGCACGCCTCCATTATCATCAACAAGAAGAACGACATCGACGCGCGCTAAAAGCGTCGCCTTAAGATCGACGGAAAGCGAGATTAGATGAGGATCGTACCTTGATTAATCCTGGCAAATGCCGAATTCAAGAGAAGGCAAATCGCAATGTTTCCAGAACAGGGACCCTTAGGCTTCGTGATAAACGAGTCCAGTGACTGGCGTCGAGCGGTGGCGGCGTGGCCTGCGGCGTCCGGCGGCGGCCTCGAGGGCGAGAGGCGTTGGCGACGGGCAAAGCGGCCTCGGCGACGGGCAGAGAACGGGAGAGACTGGCGTCGAGTGGCGAGGGTTCGGGCGAGCGGCCTCGGCGACGGGCATAGCACGAGAGAGACTAGCGTCGAGCGGCCTCGGCGACTGGCTTGTCGGACGGCGAGATGGCTTGTCGGATGGCGAGATGGCTTGTCGGACAAGGGGTGGGTGGTGGTGGTTCGGTGGCCAAGAGGTGGTGGTGAGTAGGGCGTGGGGCGGCGGTGTGGTGGTGGGTTAAGCAGCGAGCAGAGGAGGAGGAAGAAGAAAAGAAGAAGAAGAAGAAGGGGTAGGGTTTCGGCGAGAGGGAAAGGGGAGAGAGAGAGAGAGAAGAAAGAAAAAGTTGGAGGCGAAGTGACGTGAGGGAAAAGGGGAGAAAGAAAAGAGAGAGAGAGAGAGAGAGAGAGAGAAGAAGAAAGGGAAAGGGGGAAGAATCCACGGGGAAATCTTGGGGGAAAAGTTAGGGTTTTTTTGGAATTATGACGGTTCGGTTCGGTTCCCGGTTCCCTTTTTAGGGAGGGGGCGAGGCCCTTCTCTTTCGGGGGCGAACCTCCGGTTCGGTTCGGTTACCAGGACCGTGCTCACCCCTAGTGGCAAGGGCCACAAGCCCTCGCCCAGATATGGGGCGAGGTTTGTGGCCCTCGCCCAGATCCGGCAAGGGCTGTGGGCCCTTGTCGCCTCCTCGCAGCCACTGGGAAGGGCCGATGACGGAGGGGGGAGGGTTGGCCGGGGTTGCTGGGCCTTGGCCAGGGACTGGCAGCGAGGGCCTACGAGGCCTTGCCCAGGTCTGGGGCAAGGGTTGCGACCCTCGCCGCCGGTCGGCCGGGGGCTGGCGACCCTAGCCAACCCTCCCCCCTTTGTTGCCGGCCCTTCCCGACGGCGGTGGGTAGGCGGCGGTAGCGAGGGCTCAACCCTCGGCCGCCCCCTTCGACCTCTCTTTTTTTTTTGGTTTTTTAAATTTTAGAATATTTTAAATAAAATTAAGTTTAAATTTTATTTAATTAATTTTTATATTATTATTTACACATCAGACACGAAATGGCGTCGTTTTTGCATTTTCTCGCCACATTAGCGTGCAAAACGACGCCGTTTTGGACCAAACTCGCCGGAAAATTGCCACGTCAGCCATTTGGCTGGATTTTCACCGGAGTAGCACTTAAGTGTTCCATTTAACTTTGAAACTAACACTTAAATGTACATTTTTCAAAGTTATGGCACTTAAGTGTCCATCCGTGCCAAGTTATGGCACTCCAGGTATCCCAAACTCAACTTTTCATGTTCCTTATTGTTGGATGTTGGCCAACTCTCTTCCTTTTATCTTGAGAGAGGATGTGTTGATACTACTCTATTAGCTATAGTGTTTTGCCAGACTCTTATGCACATGCGATCCTCATCCCTCATCTCTTTATGATTGATACCTTATGAATTCATGATCCCGTGTACATGTTGTTGGAGGTTTGTTTGTAAAAACAAACTAAGTGCATTTTCCTTGTCCCATATAGGAAAAGTGGGAGGAAGTTGGCCAATTAATAAGTGTAGGGTTTTCATTGTGTACTTAAAGGAATGATTGGGTAAGGCTAGACCCCACCATACCTGCGTGCGGGTGCGCGATTTTGGCGCACTTAGCATGCTTGCGCACCCACGGTTTAATTAGCACTAACCTATTTTGTTATTTTATTTTTTGGTTATGTTATTAATTTTTAATCAATTCAAAGGTTGCCTTTTGTTTTTGAGAATTTTCGTAAATAAAATATAAAAATGAAAATTCGAAATTTTATTTATTAAATAATAATAATAATAATAATAATTATTATTATTATTACTATTATTATTCCGAATTTTTTGTTTATGTCTTTTCAAGACAACCTTTGGAAAAGATGCTTATTCAGTTTGCAACTTTTCTCAAAGGGTTGTAATTGTTCGGTTTTCAACTTCTTCCGAATGAATGCATTTATTTACCTGGACAATTTTCGAAAGGACACGTTTGTTCATTTTTGCAATTTTTCACGAAGAGTTGCATTCGTTTTAAGAGTGTTTATATACATACATACATATATGTATATATATATATATATATATACATGTGTGTTTTTGGAAAACGAGAGTGATAATTTTTTATCTTTTTTAGCATTCTTTCTAAAAACTACAGCTATATTTTCAATTGTTTCTTAGAGAGACCCTAGAGAAATACTAGAATTGTTATCTAGTATTCTCATTTGAGATTTTGTTGTATCCTGGAGGATTTTTTCCGATGACCATCAGCAACATTGTGGGACAAATAAATCCTTAAAGGAAATGATATCATGCCTCAAAGTCCGACTTTATTGTTCTCCTTATGATTGATACCTTCTGAATTCGTGATCTCGTGTACATGTTACTTGAAGGCCACTGATCGGTAGCTTGAGATTTGGGTGATCAGTTCCACTGGAAACCACCCTTTGATTTCATGGAGCCAGCTGAGGGAGGGGGAGGCAAAGAAGGGGTAAGGGTGGAGGAGGAGGGGAAAGGTGGGTGTGGGTCGTTAGGTGGGTTGGAGCAGAGATAGGAGAAGGCGAGATGAGGGGTCAGGATGAGTATAGTGATGGCGAGATGGAGCCGGAGTGGTGGGTGAGGGGAGAGAGGTGAGTGTTGCAAAAGGATCAAAATCTAGTGTCTAATGAGAGAGTGAAGATGGTAGAGAGAAGATCTACATCTCTCTTTAGAGAGAATGGCTGCAAACAGTTGGAAGATAATGGACATTGGTTCAAGGTTACTTGCTCCAACGAGGTTATGAGAGATAATGAAGGAAAATAGTGAGGTATATCCAGAAATCAAGAATAGAGAATAGAGAATAATGACAGACCTTTTTTTTTTTAAGGTTCTTGGAACTCAACTTAGTAAGAGTGATGAAACCGCATGAACGTAGTTTTATTTAGAGATGGTGGTTGATCATGCAATGGACGTCGAAGAAAGAGGCGGGGGGGGGGGGGAGAGAGAGGAGAAAATATTAGGTAGGCTGGCCACGCCAAGTCACCATAAGGCTGGCCAATTGATGGACGACATGTGGCGAGAATTAGTCTCTTCTATTTTCTTTTCTCTAGTCTTTTTTTTTTTTTTGGGTTTGACTCTCTAGTCTTTTTTGTTATCTAGGTTTCCAAATTTTTGAGTTGTCTATGATTTTTTAATGTTGTTTGGTTTGCAATGCAGATTAAAATGGACTCTTAATTAGTTGCTAGAATATTGTGGAGGTTAAGCAATTCCATTCCATGCTTGTTGTAACTGACCTTTTGGTTAGGTGCTTATGTTTTCTTGTGCTCTATTGTGCCATGACGATTCATGAACTAGTTTGCTTCATTTGCTTTTTTTTTTTCTTGAATGATATTGTTGGTGGTTCCATGTTGTATTATTTGAGTATCTTGTGGATTCTTGGGTATTTGGGAAGTCAAAATTCAGCTTATTAATTTCTTACCTTTACCAAAAAAAAAAAAAAAAATTCAGCTTATTAAGCGCCTCTCTAGCACTGATTACTTAGAATGTGTTGTGAAGCTTTAGTTTAGTTTTATGAATCGGAAATGTAGAGTGGAATAAAGAGCATTCTACTCTCTGTAATTAAGTTTACGGCAGAGAATCAGTTTCTTCCAGATTAAATGGATGGATTGCAAGAATATTATTTTTGGATATGAAATTTTCGATTGAACATAGTAGGGGTGATGATGAAGGGGGCGATTTAATGATTACATGGGAGGTTTTTTAATCTGTCCGAATCATTTACATAGCATTTACGCTTATATCACTACTCAGTTTGGTAAGGATTATACGGGCGTGGATAGAGATTATCCAAACAGATTCTCTCCAACACCACTTCCAATTAACACCCAATCAATAACCCATCTATCAATTGTCATTTCAACTTCCAAGCTTGCGGACGAACACCCTAAACAACCTATTATACATTAATGTAAAAATAGAGTACACTTGTTAAACAAAAGCGAATATGAACAGAATTATCTGCAACAATCAACTGGACAAAAAACATATGGCTTATTTTATGGTGACCAAGTCTAAAGCCTTCAATTTAGCCATCAGATAACCTCGAACGTATGAATTAACTAAGTGACTAGCAAGGTGAAATCCTGCTCACGGTGAGGGGCGACCCGAGTTATGTTGCGGTTGGGACTGGATTGGCATCGCCAGAGGCTTGACAGATAGTGTTATTGAGCCAAAAGTTCTGCGGTGTTGTCACGACGAGTTGGACTCCGCAGCGGAGACGGAAGGTGCCGCTATAAGAGCCATGGATGGAGCAATAATCATGCTCGATCGACACCGAATCAGCAACGGATAAACCTGTAAAACAAAGCTCTGAAGAAACATGGTAGCGAAACGGCAATTGGCAGGACTGCACTAAAGCAGAAGGATTTTCCCATGCAATCGTTAAGGCTGGGCCAGGAATGCTGGAACCAGCGACTGATGGGTTGGAGATTTGTCGGGGTTTGTCCTGAGGAATTCCGTAACAGCTCCGGAAGAGACAAATAGGCGACCTGCTTTAGTCAGGAGATGAATCAGAGGCCTAAATAAATCCCCTTTCATTTTGCTTTTCGGCGGGAGTGCTCCAGTTATACGACGTAAGTTGTCTATATTATCTCTATTATGCCATTGCTAATAGGAAATTCTCATTTTCCTGGCGAAACTTGGCGCAAAATTTTATGCGAGAGAGAGAGAGACTTGTAAAGGAATGGTGTGGCGCGGCGTTGCGTGAAGCGAGAATTGGCGGCGGCAACCAGCAATGGACGTCGAACCGATATAAAAGCCAAATGGGTTGTGCCTTGTCAACACTCCAATACGAGACCTCCAACCTCAACTTCAAGACTTGAACCAGTCTTTCCTCTGAACAAGTTGCTTGAGGGTTAGACCGTGCTTGAATTCTCTGTTTCACAGACGCAGTCTCTAAAACTTGTAGTCGCTTGAACCAGACCGTGCTTGATGATGGTCGGCTGCGACTGGCTGAGGATCGCAGCGACAGTACACTTCGTTCCTCAGCCAGTCGGAACACTTCGTTCGCTTCTTGAGAGAGAGTTGATGTAACATCCCGGGCCCTACTGTGTAATATTATCCGCTTTGGGTCACCCGCCCTAGTGCGGACAAATAGCCATCCCAGCAACGGTATTTTCCCTCACGACTTTAAAACGCATTACACAGATTAGAGGGACCCAAGTCTTATAAGCTAACCAAGACCTCTCTCCCTAGGCGATGTGGGACAAGAGAAGAGAGGACCCCTTCCTTGCGCACGTCCGAGGACCATCGTTCGAGTCATCACACTCTCCATCTCTTAACAGAACAGCGTCCTCACTATGGCCCAACACGAGGTCGGGAGTCAAAACAACATTCTTGCTGTGGCCCCATACGCGGTCGAGAGTCGGCTCTAATACCACTTGTAACATCCCGGGCCCCACTGTGTAATATTATCTGCTTTGGATCACTCGCCCTGGCGTGGACGAACCGCCATCCCAGCCACGGTTTTTTCTCTCATGGTTTTAAAACGCGTTACATAGATTAGAGGGATCCAAGTCTTATAAGCTAACCAAGACCTCCCTCCCTAGGCGATGTGAGACAATATAAGAGAGTGACCCCTTCCTTGCGCACATCCGAGGACCGTCGCTCGGGTCGTCACAGTTGAGGTGTGCGGGAGATTTTCAGACACAGAGGGTAGGGGTGAGCGTGGTTCCCGGGTAGAACCGGGAACCGGAGAATCGAATCGGAGGTTCCGGTTTGGTTCCTGATTCTAAGGGGACCGTTTTTAGTTCCCATAGGAACTGGAACCGGTTAGGTTAGGGTTCTAAAAGTTAAAATCCCCAAAATCATTAACCCTCAGTTTAGTTGTCCTCTTCTGTTCTCTGCCTTTGCCCCGTCCCCGACGCCGCTCGCCCTCAATGCAGCCACCGGACGCGGTCTGTCTCGCCGCCAGACGCCAATCGCTCCCTGCTCGCCCCGCCCTTGCCTCCCTAGACGTTGTCACCCCCACTCGCCTCGATGTCGCCGCTGGATGCCGCTTGCCCTCGACGCCGCCGTTGGACGAGGCTCGATCCCCCAGTGGACGCCTCTCGCCGCTCACTGCTCAATCCCCCGATGGACGCCACTCGCCGCTCACCTAATTGCCCCCGACATCGCTCGCCGCTCGCCCAGCCTCCCCCGACGCCACTCGCCTAGCCGCCTTAGACACCGCTCGCCGCTTGCCCAACCGCCCCAACACCACTCGCCCGGTCACCCCTGACGCTGCTCGCCACCTGAGACCTAAGCATCTTAGATGCCTCCCGCTTGGTTAGTCCTTTACAACAATTTGGTACCATTTATTGAAAGTATCGAGTCAAATAATACACTTGAAGATAGTTCGGGATTGTGATCATATCATGAATTTTCATCATGGGCTTGTATCATGTGATGGGAAATCTTCAAGTTGAATCGCAAATGAGAGAGGTCCTCAAAGATTTCTGTGGCACTTTTGCACCATTGTAGTCCCAAGTGCTTATTGTTTTATTTTCTTTCAGGTACCCCTTTTAACATATTGAAGAAATTTGATGGAGAAACAATAACAGAGGTTGTCCGTCCCCGCCTTGCTAGGATGAGATACCGTGTTAAGAGATTGCCTCGGTATCTCATTCTCCATATGCGGAGATTTATGAAAAACAATTTTTTTGTGGAGAAGAACCCAACTGTAGGTAAGGTTTTTGAACTTGATGATTTTAGTTGGAAAAAAATTGGGGAACTTTGATGATGATCAGATCAACCATTTCATAATGCTGCGATTTGATTTAGAAGACAATATGAAATGGCGAATGTGAAATGTTGATCAAATTCATACTTTTAAGTATCCAATTACTTATGATTGCTTTTGCAGTTAATTTTCCTGTCAAGAACTTGGAATTTAAGGACTACATTCCATTACCCACACCAGGAGATGAGGAGAGGCTACGATCAAAGTATGATTTGATTGCCAACGTTGTTCATGATGGCAAACTTGGTGAAGGTTCTTACAGGGTTTTTGTTCGGCGGAAGTCCGAAGAACTTTGGTAAATCTCTCTCTCCCTCTCTGTGATTTTTGGGGAAATAAGAGTGCAATTGTCTTGTAGATTGACAAGTCTTACATTATGCTTTAGGTATGAGATGTAGGATCTGCATGTTTTAGAAACGCTTCCTCACATGGTTGCACTCTCAGAGGCATACATGCAGATATATGAGTAGCATCAGTAGGACAATTTTGGTGGCAAATTTTTTCAGTGCCTTCTGCTTTGCAACTTTGAGACCCTAATGGTGCTGGACTTCAAATCTTCTAAAAAGAAGTTCGATCTCTATGTGAGACTACCTGTCAAATCTGTCTCCTTGGAGCAGCTAAGGTTTTTGATGAACCTTAAATTTAGGATATCTTGCTGTGCTGAGATGACTGATAGCGTAAACCTGTATTCTGTTGACTGTATATGATCATTAGCGAAACCTTAAGCTTAGGTTACTTTGAGTAATTATAAAGGGTGGATGCGGCGTATCTCTGATATGTACAGTAATTATATAGTTCTCAGGTTTGTTTGCCTTTCCGCGTTTTTCAATTGGCTACCTTGTGCAATGGAAAGGCAAACATATTGATATCTAATGTTTTTCCCTTTTGCTTCTATTCTTTTTCACTAGCATGTACTTCCTGGTGATTGATTTCAGATAGACTATTGAGGCAAACTTGCATATGTTCTTACTGGTTCGTCAGATTCTTCTAAACTTTGCACTTGTTTACCTGTTAAGCATATCAATGAAATGACATGACCACTAAGTCTAAGTCTTCACTACCTCAATGAGTGGACTCTGAGTATTCTTTCTCATTTGCAGATGTTGCCCACTAATCAAAGCCAACTTGAATAGTTGAGGTTGCATAGGAATTTCCCTCATGCTCTTATGCCTTTCGGCATCAGAGTGAGTTGAGTTTTATTTGCAACTACATGCTCTTTTTCTTTTATAGGCACTGTACTTTTTGCCCTGTTCTTTCCATCATTGTTTCGCTAATTCTTTTTATCATATTTTATTTGACAGGAAGATGATTTAGATGAGTCAACAACTACACTAGGTTCTAATTTTGCACACATTTCTGTTGTTTAGTTTAAATGGTAACTTCATAAATTTGAAACGACCTAAGTATCAACTTCTGTTTGGCTTGTTGATTCTGTCATGCAAGTATCAAGCCTAGATATTAAGAGGTTTTTAGCCTTTGCAATGTGTAGGAGACTATGATGGATGTTGTCATAGGTTCATAAAGTTCATAGAGAATTCAATTTTATTATGTAGTATGTTGTTGTTACTTTTTTTTTAATCTGATATAACAAAACTAAGTTTGCTTGTAAACTTACAAAACTAAGTTTGCTTGTAAACTTAAAGAGTGATTTGGAATATCACAATGCTGGCTTATAACATCAAACGCAGCTTTTCCTTAAGATCTTACCTAGTGGCGAGATTGAGCAATTATTGCATAGTTTACCCTGAAAATGAAACCAAAAAAATGAGGAAAAAAAAAAGAACATATTGGAACCTGGAACCAACCCTGGAACCTGTGACAGGGTAGGTTCCAAATTTTTGGTTCTGATGGGTAGGTTCTAGATTCCAAAAAAATGAGAAACCTGTACCCGATGATAGGTTTCAAGTTCTAGACAGAACCTGTAAAGAATCGGAAACCGCTCACCCCTAACAAAGGAGATGCATCGCAGCATAGAAGAAGAGAAGTGAGAGTACGCCATGAGAGAGAGGGGGCACAATTAATGAAGAGAGAGAGACGGCAATGCGGGGCCCAAACTTTGACACGTGTTGTGTCTATTGATTGAAGAGCCCCAAGATGATTTGGCATACCAGCCTAGTTAAGATTTTCTTCTCTCTCTTCATTCCTGCATCCTTCCTCTTCAATTGTGACACGTATTGAAGAGAGAGAGAGAGAGTCTGAGTCGGAGAGCTGACATTTAAAGTATATATGTGTGTGCTAGTCGAGTTCTAATGGGCAATTGCATAGCTGGAATCGGAACCAGGTTACTACTCAACGTTTCCAACAATCGAATTGGTCCCAATTTAGTCCGTTTTTTAGTGGTTCGGACGGTTTTCAATTTTTTTGCACCCCCATAGCCGAGATTAAGCTACCGTTTCACATTTTGAGAAGTAGCTACCTCTATTGCTGTCTGAGCTCAAATCCTGCCACTTCAAATCCTTGAACTTAAAGCAGCTATCCAATTGCTTTACGAAACCCAGACAATATTTGTGTTGTCTTCCAATGATATGACTCCATTTCCCTGAGCCAAACCCGGTCGCGTAGACCAATTTGGGTAATCAAGTCACGTGGGCTGCTAAGCAGAAAAGAACATTTGGACCATGTTGGGTTCATTATCAACACGAATTTAGCAAAATCGGCCTGAAGATGTTCTCAAGCCCAATTTTGCTTTATGCGATTTAAGGCCCAATTTAGGGTGGTTTTTTGCGACGCCATGGACTAGAAAAAGGACAAAAATGGTGGCCCATATAAGTGTTTTAGCGTATTAGGCATGTGATAACTAATCTAAAGATGCGCTTGTTTCACGGAAAATAAATAATTTAAAAAAAATTCTAAAAAAATGATCACTTACTTCACTTAGAAAATTCAGTGAGCAAAAAAATATTTTTATCATCCACTAAAATATTTAGATATATATCTTATTTGATATAGAAAATATTTTTCATTAACAAATTATTTTAAGTGATATAAGTAACAATTTTTAGAATTTTATTTTTTAATTCATTTATTTTCCACAACATAAACAGAACCTAATACATTTTTTATTAGGTTGTCATGCAGAGTTCTGGCCTGATGGTATTGGAACACACTTGTTAAACAAGGCCTACACAATCTCTTAATCCTTTTTTAGTGGGTAACGATGACTTATATCGAATTCATGTCATTATGTTATGTTGCGATCTATTATTCACTGATGTCCTCACAACACGTTAATCATGGATTTCATCAGTTGTAGATAGGACCATGTTCATCTTCCGTCAGTAACTCTCTCATTACATATGCTCCCTCAATTCATTTAAGGACTTTTGAAGAGCCATTTCGCCATCGAGAGCTCTAGGCTTTGCATATTGGCTATAAATATGTCTCATCCTCCAACTGCTTTCAGTAGCCAAATACCACTCAACTACGATTTGGTATCGCAGATGCTTGAGACGGCTGCTTGTCCTATCATAGCCTCTCTACTTTGTTCCTTACTCTTATTGCTCACATGCAACACTAATAACCTTCACTCAGGATGGGAAATTACATATGAATCCACCAGGTGTACTTAATTAAGCTTTTACAATAAACTTTGAGCCATCTAAAGTCCCTTGATAAAAAAGTTACGATATTTGGTTAATTTTTTTGGGACCACTTCGGAGAAATGCCAACATTGGCAAAGTTAAAAAGCTAAGACAAGTCTCCAATTGCCTTGGGCTTTCAACAATATCGGAAAGCAGCTTCTAAGTTTAAACTTTTTTTCTTCCAAAGTTGCCCCTACTAATATTTTCATATACTAGCCTTGGCCTCACCGATTGTTCATCTTCTTCGACCATTGTAGTTCTGGGTTTTTTGTGCTTGGTTCTCCGCTAAAGGTCGCAATGCCTTGGTGTTCGCTTGGCTCACGTTCTCCAACATCACCCTTGCTCGAGATTGTTAGATGAGATCTGCAGGTCGAGCGTCAATGGTCGAGCGTTGAGGCGACTCTTGGGATGGCGCGATGGTCGCCTTTTGCCAAGCATCAGCCGCGACCTCGAAACCCTCTCTTGAGTTTGTGGTGGTCTTATGAGCCCTCGCCTAAGCCTCTGGAGAGTGGAGATGATGAACAGTAGCTCGCCTTTTTGTTTTGTTTTGTTTTTTTAAAATACATATAAAGCTACTTTACAAAAAAAAAAAAAAGATTGATACAAATGATTCTTAAACTTTGACTGGTAATGTGGTTCATAAACTTTTAATTTGTTTAATGTGATATGCTCTTTGAACTTTAGAATAATGTACAATGTGATTTCTGAATTTTAATTTATTCAATTTAATCTTTAAATTATATAAAAATATTCAATAATATCCATAATCTTGAATTAATAGAATGATAATATTGAATATATTTATATAGTCCGAAACTACATTGAATATGTACTAAAAGTTTAGAGATCGCACTAAATAAATGAAAAGTTCAAAAACCACGTTATATATTGAGTTAAAGTTCAAGAACTATTTCTGTCATTTTCCCTCACGAAAAATCACAAAAAAAGTCAAAGCAACTACACTTTGAGCCAAAAGATCTTTGGGAAAATGACTTCGCATTTCACCAAAACTCAAACAAATATGTCACTTAGCACGTGGCACCCAATCGTGTGAGGATTAGGACTGATCAGTTCTCGGTCTGGTTTGGTTTCGAGGTGGGACTGGGAACCGGACTGGAAGGATCGATTCTCAGATTTCGGGATAGGTAACCGGATCGACCGGGAACTGGATCGACCGACTAGTCCGGTTCAATCTAGTGGAGTGGGTAAATTTGCTATTTTGGGCAAAAAATTAAAATGAAAAATGGGATAAAATAGGAAGAATTAGGGTTTGTTTCTTAAGAAATTTAAGAATAAGAATACATAGAGCAATTTGGGTAATCAAGTCACATGGGCTACAGAGCAAAAAATTCGGACCATGTTAGGTTCATTAACAACACAAATAAGGCAAAATTGGCAAGAAGATGTGCTCAATCCCAATTTTACTTTTTGCTTTTTAAGGCCCGAGTTAGAATGTTCAATTTCTTTGAATTAGATGTGTTAAAAAAAATTTGACAAATAAAAGATTAATCGTGATATATAGCAACAAATTCGTTAGGAGAAATAATCTTACTTAATTCTCTTGCATATGAACAAGGGTCCAATTGAAAATTTTAAAATATTTAAGCATTAGTTTGAGGATGACGCAATCTTTAAAGATATGCTTAGGCATTTGGTTACCTAAAAAAATATTAGTTTATTTTTTATGTATGTTTAAGTAATTTTGTGACCCTTTCGAACGAGAGTTGGGAGAACACAAGAATACATGTAATGTCGAGTACCAATGATTCTCATCCGCGCAGGTTTTCCCAAACCATCATTTCGCGCAACATCGGGCAATTCATTTATTTCGATTAACTCTAAGAATTCGAAAATTGTCAAAATAGTCATAAACCTATTCAGTCCGTAACTTTTCAATATTATCAATAGAGTCCAAATCTTTGACTTTTTATCAATTTAGTCTATCTGACTAATTATGACCAGAAATCATTGATGTGGACACCGGCCGTCTTACGTGACATTGTCACTGCTAACTAAACAATTTTTAATAGCATTTTAATATTTCCTCAATTTTTTTGTTAATTATTTGTTTTTTTTCTCTTTTTTCTTCTTTCTTTTTCCCTTTCTCCCTTCACTATGCCTCATCGATATAGAAGTTTGCCAATTTAGTCCTTATTTAAAGTTCTCATGGGAAAATTGTTCAAAAAAATTAACATATTGCACTTTTGCCAGTCTAATCATAAATATTTCAATTTTACCAATTGAATCATATATCTTTTTGTTTTTTACCAAATGAGTCAATCTAACCAATTTTTGTTGGATTAAGCTAGGTCGCCCTCACTTGAGCAAGCTTGGGCCGCCCTTGCTTTCACTCGATTCAATGAGGGTGACCCTTGCTAGCTCAAGCTAGGGTGTCCCTCACCCAAGACTAGTAGCCTCTATCGGCCATCGACAAGGCCTAGTGATGGTTGGCGTAGGGAGAAAGGAAAAGGAAAGAAGAAAAAGAAAAGAAAAAAACAAAAGAAGAGAAAGGAGAAAAAGAGAAAAAAGAAAATAAAAAAAAAAAGGAAAATAAAAAATTGATAAGAAATTTTGAAAAAAATTAAAATATTATTAAAAATTGTGCTCGTCAGCGCCGAGTATTCTATGTAGCACGATTGCTATTCACATTAATGCTTTCTAGCCAAAATTGGGTAGATAAGTTCAATTAGTCAAAAGTACAACAAGTTTAAAAAAATTTGGATAATTTTCCCTATTTTTCTAATTAATTTCCCATCATTTTTTTATTGCATTTTTTTTTTTGGCAAGAAAAGGAAAAAGAGATTGTCCCGGCAATCCAATTTATATAGCTCAACAGAATGATCCACTTCACTTTTGGAACAATTAGCGATATATCTACCCACAGTGGCTCTAATTTCACAGAAAACAATCTGCTCGATTCTTATCTGCGTGCAAAGCTTCATGAGCGCCGCGTGGCTCCACATCGCGCCGAATCGGTACCTCGCGATTATCCCGACCTCATCAAACCTGCATGTGGCAAAGGAAGCGGCGTGTGCATGCAAATAAGGTACAGCTTCGTGGACTGAATCAGGGTACGTCTATGTACCCCAGGTACGAGGTATAAACTCTTTTAGTGGGACCCATCTGTGCTGAGATCCGAAACTGCAGTTCTTGGCAAATGCTTTGTCTCGACGGGAATGGACGGGAATGGACGTGCTTGGAAGGTTTCTTAATCCTCTGGTGAGAGGTTTGAGAGCTTTTGCCTCTTGAAGGTACATCCGTTCTCGAGTTTAGCTCCTGCAAGTCTCAGTAGTCTCATGGGGACTCGAAGCTTCGAATTTAAGAGAAGCAAATCACGGGGATGAGCATCTTGAATTTTTTGGACTTCAGTAGAAATATACTCTCGCAACCAATTCCAGTTGGCTTGTGTGATCTTTTCTTAAGCTAACTGACCTCGGTTTGACCCAGTAGAATTTGTCGGGCGAGTTGCCGCTTGAGCTCGTGGGTTTTGCTTAGTTTGTAAGCTCGATTCCTGCTAGCGAGCTCGAGACTGTGGCGGCAAAGCGAAAAGAGCTTCGTCTACGGAGGTTGTGCTTTGCTGAGGAGAAGATTGACTCCATAAAAAAGAAACTCCAGTCCTGTAACTGAACTCCGGAGCCGAAGCAATTGAGTGCTGCAATTGTGAATTTGAGGTGATGGGGCTGGATTGCGTTAAAGCCCAAACAGAAAGAATGGGGCCGGACTCCATGGATGGATCTTTCATCGATCATTATAGTGTGACAGAAAAAAGAAAAAAAAAGAATTGCAGAGAGTTGTATTTGTATTACTTAGTCTTTTGTACATGTATTGCACACCTATTTATAATACAAAAAAGACCGTATAATAGGAAAGAATATACAAAATATCGCCTCATATTCTATTGTATGAATATCAAATCTTACAGATTGACCGAATCAATTAACCTGTAATTAGAATAATCAGAATCAAATCAAATATCTTATACTATTCCTCAAGCTAGCGGTTTATTTATGTCGAAAGCTCCTAACTTGCTTAGTAAATATGTGTGTTGTCTCTGACATGGCAGCTTGGTGAAAATGTCTGCAAGTTGTTCCATTATTCAAATTCCTTTCGTTACTATTAGCCCTTTTGAATTTTTTCTCAAGTGAAGTAACAATCAACCTCTACATATTTTGTTCTTTCTTGAAATATTGGATTTGTCGCTAGTTTGAGTATAGCATCATTTTGATTGAACAATTCACTTGGTCCGTCCACTTGGTAATCTTTGTATCCATATTATTTCACAAATAGTTTTTGTTATAACTCTATATTCTCATTCAGATGAAGATGATGAAATAGTCAATTATATGTTTATTTATTTATTTATTTATTTTGGTCAAAAGTCAATTGTTTATTTGATTTCCATGAAATCAAGGACTTTCCCAATTTTATGCAAAAACTAGTAATGGATTGGGTCATTGGAAAAGTGGTAGGTTGTCAATAAAAGTATTCGGCACCCTTTCAAATACTTCACAGCATTTAGTGCTGCATTGGTAAAAAAAAAATCAAATTATAATCATTGTGACACATTTATTCTAAAAAAAAATTGTGAAACCAAAAACCCCAGACTACACAGAGTATGATACATTTACCCTTCATTAAACGTCTGTCCAAAATCAACCTTTAAAAGCTGATGTGGATCAGACGGGGCACTTCTAGGGACAAATGGCCCTGATGTTGTGCCATGCAAGCGTGACATTGGAAACAGAAAAAGAAAAAAGTTTGCACTGTTCATCGTCTTCCCCTGCGAGGAAGAACAGTACTTTCTTGTCTAGAAAATGAAGCTTCAAGAAAGTCGAGCTTGAGCTGCCGCCATGGCCTCGCCGGCTCGAAGCTTGGCTTTGTCAGAACTCAACCTTTGAAGCTCGCGGGTGGTAGCAAGCCGCCATAGCCAAGCTTCAAAGCTTAGGGCCGCCATGGCTGCTCTTCGCTCGAAGTTTGGTCGAGGGTTTGACCTCGACCTTCGAAGCTCACGAGTAGTCGCAAGCCGCCAAGGCCAAGCTTCGAAGCAGCTTGAAGGTCGAGCTTCGAAAGTCGCAGGTGGTCGCAAGCCGCCATGGCCAAGCTTCGAAGCTCACGGTCGCCATGACCGCTCTAGCTTGAACCTCGACGTCGACCTTCGAAGCTCGCGGGTAGTCGCAAGCCGCCAAGGCCAAGCTTTAAAGCAGCTTGGAGGTCAAGCTTCGAATCTTGCGAGCGGTCACAAGCCTCCGTGGCCAAGCTCCGAAGCTCGCCGCCGCCATGACCGCTCTATCTCGAAGTCGAAGCTTGTCTTGAGGTTCTGATCTCGACCTTCGAAGCTCGCGGGTGGTCGCAAGCGGCCTATGACAAGCTTCGAAGCTCGCGGCCGCCATGGCCGCTCGAGCTCGAAGCTTGGCTTGGTCTGACCTCGATCTTCGAAGCTCGTGGATGGTGGGGCAAGCGCCGACGAGCGCTGCCGGAGGTCCAGGTAGCAGTAGGCAACGAAGCAAGAGTGCCGGAGAAGTTTGGCCAAGTGATTGAAGACGATGACCGCGATGAACAAGTACTTCGCGATGTACTAGAGAAGACAATAAACAATATTTTTTGCATTTTCTTTTTCTTTTTCCAATGTAACGCTTGTGTGGCGCCACATCAAAGCCATTTGTCTAAAAGTGCCATGCCAGATCCTCGTTAGCTTTTTATCGGTAATTTTGAACAAAAGTCTCTCTAGGGATAAATGTGTCACAATGACCATAGTTTGAGAATCTTGGTAGTTTTTGGTGCATTCATATACGGCTATTTCAAGTTGTGCATAAATTGACCGAGTATCCGAACAACATAACATATGCCAGGTCTAATTATAGTGAGATAAATCAACTTCTCCACGAGTCTTTGATGTCATCCTCAAACAGTGGATCCTCATTAGGTGATGTTAAACCGAGATATTGTTAATTTAGCATTTTGCTCAATTGGTAGGGCAGTTGGCTTGCATCCTAATACTCTTGCCTTCGAAACAATATCTAAAACAATTTTTTGCTGACCGAGACAAATCCTTCTTTTAGACCGAGCTATCTCAATCCTAAGAAAATATCTTCAAAATGAAAAGCAAAATGCAAATATTCTTTGAATTTTCCAACAACAAAATCATCATTTCTCATAACAAGAATGTCATCAACATATATCAATAGATACATTGATAAAGTACCTTTAGTCTAGGTAAATAGGCTGTAATCATGTTTGGAATGTTGGAAACCCACATTTGTGAGTGTAGTGATAAATTTTGCATACGGGAAAAGTGCCAAAAAAGTCCTAAACCTTTTAGGTTTGTGCCGATTTAGTCCTAAACCTTTTTTTGGTGTCGATTTAGTCCTAAACCTTTTTACGTTGTGCCAATTCAGTCCTTTCCGGCCAATTTTGGCCGGATTTTGCTGACTGGACACCGACTGGCTGACGTGTACAATTTTTAATAATATTTTAATATTTTTGAATATTTTTTTATTTTTTTTTTTTTTTTTTTTTATTTTTTATTTTTATTTTTTCTTTTTCTTTTTTCTTCTCATCTTCTTCCTCCAGCCGGTCGCCGGAGCTTGGCGACCGGTCAGAGGCGACGGCCGGCGAGGTCAACCTCGCCGGCCACCTCGCCAGTGGCCGCGAGGCTGCCCTCGCGGCCTGGGTGGCGAGGGCGAGGCCAGCTGCCTCGGAGAACCCCAGGAATCACAAAAGCCCCACCCCCGACGGATCGCCACCGCGGGAGAAACAGGTGAAAATCCAGGGCCGGAGCCGTGCGACCGAAGAAACCCCGAGCTCCCGCAAACCCTAGAGACGACGAAGACGACAAGCGAAGGAGGGAGGAAATTTCTAGGGCGAGATTGGGATCGGAGAACGGAGCCGGGGAGGAGTCCAGCTAGCCTCGCGCTGAGCTGGCGGGGCTCGACCCTCGCCGGCCATGAGCGAGGCTCGACCCTCGCTAGATCCGACAAGGGTGAGCCTCGCCACCCAGGCCGCGAGGGCGGCCTCGCGCCGGGCGGGCGAGGCTCGCCCTCGCCAGCCATGAGCGAGGCTCTCGCGCCTCCGGTCCGGTCGACCTCGCCGGCCGCCTCGGCGGTAGGGCGATCGGCTGGAGGAAGAAGATGAGAAGAAAAAAAAGAAAAGAAAAGAAAAGAAAAATAAAATAATAAAAATAAAATACAACATATTCAAAAATATTAAAATATTATTAAAAATTGTACACGTCAGCGCCGATCAGGCCACGTCAGTCAGCCGGCGTCCAGTCAGCAAAATCCGGCCAAAATTGGCCAGAAAGAATTGAATTGGCACAACGTAAAAAGGTTTAGGACTAAATCGACACCAAAAAAAGGTTTATGACTAAATCGGCACAAACCCAAAAGGTTTAGGACTTTTTTGGCACTTTTCCCTTTTGCATACCATTGCTGAAATGCTTGCTTCAGTCCATATAGAGATTTATAAATAGGACATCCCCAAGACTCTCCTTGTTTTTGTAATTCATGCGGAAGTTCTATATTTTCTTTGTTGAGATCATCTTGGAGAAAAGCATTATTGACGTCCATTTGATGTAATTGCCAATCATGAAGTGTAGCAATAGATAAGAAAGAACAAACAATAACCTCTTTGGTAATAAGTGAAAAAGTCACATGATAGTCAAAACCTTCCCTTTGAGTAAATCCTTTGGGAACCAAGCAAACCTTGTAATGTTCAACGGAGCCATCTACCTTGTACTTGATTTTATATACCCATTTGCAACTAATTGGTTTTTGATGAAAGGTAGATTGACAATATCCCAATTGTGATTCTCAATGAGAGGCATTTAATTCAGCTTCCATGGCATGTTGTCATCGTGGGTCATGTGTTGCTTCATCATAAGATGACGGTCCCTATTCCTTTGATATGCGACTAATACAATAAATGTGTTTTGGTGATAGTCGATTAAAAGAAACGTAAGAACAAATAGAATAACGTGCACTTGGAGAGTTCAAGGTCGGAACTAGAGAGTGAGAATCATCACGGCGCGAATGTTAAGATCCTACTGAAGATGCATGTATCACTGATGAAGTAGGCAAATCATCTTTGTCAGAAGTGATGTTGGCGATCCAATATCTCAATTCAAAGAATTTGAATCGGCTGGCATAGATGATATAGAGTCTGTTACAATGAAATCATATAGGGAACCTGCAAATAAATCCTCTTTTGATAAAAATTAATTATTATTTGATGTTAGCACAAGTGATTGAAATGAAGATGTCATTTCCTGGAATGGAAATATATCTTCATGAAAAATGATGTCTCAACTGACAAAGAAACACCATGTAAATACCTGCATGACTTTGTAACCCTTTTTCAAGTGTGGATACCCCATAAAGGTAAAACAAATTGCGTGAGGATCCATTTTATTCCAAGGGCCCATATTCATGGAATAACATAAGCAACTAAAAACTCTTAAGTGGTTGATCTCTGGTTTCTTTTTGAAAAGCATGTCAAATGAAGTCCGTCCTTCAAGAATTCAAATTGGTGTGGATTAATTAAATGGGTTGTTGTGACCACACAATCACCCCATAATTCTTCAGGAATAAATGTCTGGTATTTGAGTGCTCGAGCTACTTCTAGGAGATGTCGATGTTTGTGCTTTACAATCCCATTTTGTGGGGGAGTGTAGGTGCAAGAGCTTTTATGGAGAATCCCATGGAAGGTAGGAAAGAGGTGCATACATTAGTGAAAAATTCGCACCCATTGTCTGTATGAATTTTTTGGACAAATTTATCAAAATGACTTTTAGTCAAGGAGAAGAAATTCAATAGGTAGGAAAATGTTTGACTTTTTGACTACATAAGAAAAACCTAAATGGCATGAGTATAATCATCTACCACAGGAAGAAACAAACGTGACCCATTACGATGTGTGTGTGTATTCATATATAGAATGCACTAGTAGCCCAATATTTACTACTTGGGAAAGATGCTCATGACTATTTGGCTAATGGACAAATGAAACACTTAGGATGACAAAAACGAGTACTATGAGCCAATCGTTGTTGGGAAATAATAATTTTACTACTAGCGATAGCATTACAAAAAAAAAAAAAGTACTATTATTCAATGAGGATAAATCAAGATCATTAGGAAAACTGATCCAATACAATCCTTGTATGACACTACCTAAGCTCATCATTTTGTCAGTCGAATGGTCCCAAAAGAAGCAATTTTTGGAGTTGAATATAGCACGACAAAAATTATCCTCACATATCTTGGAAACAGATATGAGGTTGAATTCAAATTCAGAAATATAAAGAACATTCTTAAGGATAATATATGGACTAACTTATACGGTGCGAATTTTGGTGACATGGGCGACATCCTCATCTGGAAGCTGCACAAACATGAAACAGTGGGGTTTCTTGTGGGCATTGGAAAATAATAGATCATTGCATATTATGTGGTCAATAGCACCAAAATCAATTATCCATGCATCAACCGAAATCAAATTCCTCTTGCAAAAATAAGTATCTAAAAAATTTGCAGTCTTTTTGATAGTCTCCAATTGACTTAGAGCTCTCATAATAATTTGACATTGATCTTGTGTAATTGTCCGACATGCCCCTCTTGTCCATAGTGCTGAAATTTGATAAACAGAATATTTTTTGTCCTTTTTTTCTTTATTATTGAGTTTTCTGTGCAGTTTCCAACATGTATTAATAGTATGGTATTTACGTTTGCAATATTTGCAATATTTACCCTTTTGTGGATTTTGACCACCTCCTTTATGTGATGATGTGGCTTGATGTAAGCCATTGGATTCAGCCGGTTGTGTGGACAAATGCTAGCTGTCAGATCTCTCCAAATAATATGGGTCCGAAACTCCTTAGGGTTTCTTTCTTCAACCGAGCGAGAGGTAGACGCTGCTCAGTGAGCGCCACTTGGTGAGCTCCGTGAAAATCGAGCGCCTGCTGCATCTGTCTCGTAGGAGTAGCGTGGGCAGACTCGAGGACTTGCTGCGTCGGTCTTGCCGGAGTGGTAAGCGTGATGCTATCTCCTACCCGAATGTAACTACCGTGGCCAAGCGTTGGTTTTCATCTTGGATGACCAGCTAATATATTCGCAAGCAACGGCACCAACTCCATGGTGAGAATCTATGATCGAAAATGTGAGTAACTTTCATTCAAAATCAATAAAAATCTCATGGCATTCTAATTATCCTTCATCCCTTGGTATTGTTTGGGTATGAATTTGGGGCCCCCAAGTTGATCCTCAGCTGCCTCAAGCTCATTCAATAGGGCCAAAAGTCGATTGAAGTAAGCAATAACAGAGAGATTCCCTTGCTTCAATTTCAACAAGGCATGGGATAGTGAGAAAAGCTTGGCATAGTCGAGTTTGCCATACATCTCGCAGATGTTATCCCACATGACTTTTGAATCTTTGGTAAGTGGAAGTTTGACAGCAATCGGAGGACTTTGGCAATTTTCGATCCACGTATGCACAAGTAGGTTGCATCTGCGCCCATGTCGTTTCCGTCAAGGAAGCCATCTTTTTTCTTTGTCACCAAGGCTCGCTGGAAGTCCCAAGCGCGTAATGTAGTTGTCCAGTCCGGTGAGTTATAGGTTGATGATCTTTAGTTTAGGTCCGTCAGTCGGCAACATGTGCAATGGGTCGCCGAGCTCTAGGCGGCCACTTGTGATTGGAAGTGCAAAGAGCCCGAATCCGGGTTAGAATCCCGAGTAGGCATTCATCCTCGAACTCGTCGAATTCGGATCTGGTCTCTAACCCGGAGATGTCCTGCCCGATCCACCTAGGACGAATGGAGTTGGCCCACCTCCTTTGGGCCTACCTCCGAGTCCTGAAGTTGCTTCTCCTCCGAGTAGGAAATGTTAGGCCGAGGGCTAACTTGGCCTGGCTGCCCATTGGCCTGGAAACGGAAATCAGTGGACCTGTGGCCACTAGACCAGGCCGAAATGCTGAATAGAAACAGGAGCCGAGATGACTGGATGCTTAGCAAGAGGTTGTTCCCCTTGGATCGGATCGATTTGTTCGGAGATCTGATTTCGTGGTGTTTTCACCGGAACTAGTTCTTTGATTCTGATTTTTCAGCATGGTATTGTTAATTATATTCCTACCAAAATGCTGAATTTTTTTTGCAAATGAAGGGCTGCAACAACAAATCAGAAACTAAAGATGAAGGCAATTCCAGAAATTCTTTTGCAGAAAGTAGGCCAGGAAGGGAGGTTCTGATATCATGACAGAAAATGAAAAGAATTGGAGAGAATTGTAGTCGTATTGCTTAGTCTTTTGTACATGTATTACACACCTATTTATAATACAAGAAAGACGTAATTATCTGAATATCTAATCTTACGGATTGACTGAATTAATTAACCCGTAATTAGATTAATCAAATTTAAATCATATCTTCAGCATAGTTTTTTTTTTGTCATTTTTTTAATTCTCTATTTAATACTTATTTATTTTTAAAAATTAAATACATATTCGATTAATTTGTAAAGATTCAAGTGTCAACAAGTGATTTCTTGATGACCTGTCTCAAGTCTACTCTCATGCTTAGCGCATAGCCTTATATCTGGATATCAAAATATGCTATTTCACAAGAAATTAGTGGTTTAAGTCTACTCTCATGCTTAGCGCATAGCCTTATATCTGGATATCAAAAAATGCTATTTCACAAGAAATTAGTGGTTTGGAGTAGTTGTTTGCTTTTGCGTCGGACATCAACAATTTGAAACACTATAACAAATGTATAAAAATTTTCACATCAAAGGGACAAAATTATACCGTACTTTCCGCAGACACATTAAAGATGGTCGTAATCTTTATTTTTATCCATATGTTGAAAAGGAATCTTCTAGGTAGCTAACCTTCAAACATATTATAAATTCACGGTTGACATTATCGTACAATTGTGTCTTATCTCATTTACAAGATGGTTTAGAAGCCCTACATACAAATTTGCAATTGACAAATTTATAAAGTAGTCGAACGTGACATTTGTATATGTGCTTTGCAAGGAAGAAGGCTTTGATAAAGAGAAACAAGAGAAGAAGAAAAAGGAAAACCCGATTTATTTATTTTTGAAGAAAAAAAGCACATTTTAATGTTCTACTATAGTAGATTATTAAAAGACAAGAATGCCCTCTTGTCTATCTCCAAGGATCTTGAGAAGACTGACTCAACCATATATACCTAGGTCCTAGTGGAGTCACATTCAGCAATGAAAGAGAGTAGTACCCACGTTGGCAAGATATGCACATTTTAATGCTAAAAAAAAGAGAGAATAAAATAGAATTAAGAAAATGAGAAAAGAAAAAGGAGAGGAAATGTTCCAGCGTCTGACAACGGCTGCTAGAGGTCGGGCGGGACTTTGGTGTAGGGTGGGGTGGAGCCCACGAGTTGTGAACATGGCCAGTGCGCACTCTCTCCCTGTCCCCATCCATGTCCCCCATGCACTCTGTGGTTGCGCCAGGACAACAGATGCCGCCAAATGTTATATCTTCTTCCCCCGAGGAAGGCAATCCCACATTGAAGGCCTCAGCGGCTGCCGTCCGCCAACCAACATTCGATGCATGGAAACGCAGAAGAGCCAATTTTCATATGCATGCATGGAAACTGTCGCAGACTTTTTGGAGCTAAAACTATCAAATTAAATGGTTGGGAATTCCACAGCAACCCGCTCTCGGCCTCTCAAAGATTCCAAGGAATTTGCCACCCTCCCACCCAATTTCCATAGTATCAACCGTTCAGCAAAAATTGGGCGACGAATGAGAGGCATATCGAAGGGCACAATAATGAGATTGTAAAGTAATTGCAAGCTAAAAAGAAATTACATTGTTCGTGTGGCAACTTTAGGGGTGGTCATCTCTAAATTCGGAGTGAACATCGTTCAACATACATGGGAGAGAGAATTTCCTATTCAAAGTAGGCGACGTAACTCATGTCCTATTCAAAGTACTTTCACGATGAAAGAGAATTTCCACCACCCTCCCCTCCCCAATATCCGAACGCCCAAAGTGAAAAAATTCACGTGTCTTCTTGACTCTGTCCAATTTAATTGGAAGGCTACTTCTAAAAGCACCAGAAAAAAAGCGGATTGTCAGATGATTACATGCATCGCATGCATGATTCCAAACGTGGGTGGCAACGAATCGACCCGGGATAAATCCTCCATATTTACTGCCCAACCCTCCTTATCATGAAGAAAACAATACCCCTTCAATTGAAGTAAATTCCAAAAGGGAACATTTTGTAGAAACACTCTTGATGTTTATTCTTGACTTCGAACAAACCTTCACTTACAAGGGCCATCACAAATTGAACGGACATCAACATCTAAGATCAGCACACGACAGAAGACCTCGACACATTGATTGAAGTGCACGAAAAACCTAAAAGCTTCACATTGCGAGAGTACCAAACCATACAACTTATCTATATGTTCCACCATGGACCACTTCAACCTACCACAAACAACAGGGACACAAGACCAACTACACCAGATACATTGGCAGGTCTGTCTTATTAGTGAGAGCTTGCAACTCCAAGTAGCATCTGCCTATCTAACTATAATATAGATTTAAATACCCCACAACCACATTCTCGACGTCACTGCTTGAAAATGATGTATGCCTCTCTTGCCATCCGCGGTGACATATAAAAACGAGGAGGATTAGAAACTTTACGAGACCATGACACGTGAGCTCAACAGCCTACGATGAAACCTCGACTCTCTCTCTATTTTTCCCATCTCCAGATCTCGGGTCGTTCGGCGGCTAGAACCCACGCTGCTCAAGCCAGAAGGATGCAAGGCATATTCACTTGCTGTAGATTCGCTGTAATGGCTACTGCCGTATTCTTGGGTAGCTAATGGCATCCTTTGGGAGTTTCCGAGGTCTTGGCTGGTGCCGTTGTCAGACCTTCGCCAGAAACGGTAGAGGATACTCAGCCTGGATCTAATCCCATCATTCAGTTCAGAAAGCCGTAGATCTCCTTCGAGGGCTCGAACGACCTGCTCCATTTTTTCAAAAGCTGATTGTCAAGAGTTCCTATTTCTAGATAACTAACGGATCTCAAATGAAGTAGACATGAGTCGGTGAACAAAAAGAACCGCCGTTAGTCATGAATGTAGCAAGCGCATGAAAGATTAAGCTCCAGGTACTAAAATATTACCTCACTCATCTTTGGTCGGCGCCTTGCTGACTGATGCACGCAAGCAGCAGCGCATGCCACCATACAAGCCATCTCATTGTCGTCATAATTGTTCTGCAGCCTATGATCAACAAGAGAATCGAAGTTTCCATCTTTCAGAGCTTGTGTGAGCTGAGGCCTCGCCTGTGATGACCATAGCAATGATTTTATTTCAATATTGCATTTGGATGATAACAACCCGCCAATAAATTCAAGTCCCCTCAAGCACCCAAGGAAAAAGAAAAAGAAGGTCAAAGAGGTAGCTTGGACTATAATTGTGAACACGAGAATTGCAGGACTTACCCATTCAACCAGATTAACCCATTCAACCAGACCATCAGCCATGGAATTACATGTTGAAAACACAGGTTTGCGACCAGTAATCAACTCCAAGAGCACGACCCCAAAAGAGAAAACATCCGATTTTTCTGTCGGTATCCCATCCGAGGAGTGTTCTGGAGCAATATAACTACAAGGAAGAACATAAACTGTGCTTCAACATATTTGAACTAGTTGAGCTAAAGAAGTACCTAAAAACTGTGCTTTAACAAATGAAGCACAAGGTGAACTAGCAACGGCTCATCTTACAAACATTTGGAAACATCTAGGACAGATTAATGACCAGCTCACATCCCAGTCCTCCGAATCAAAATACAAACAGAGTAAATCTTACCCAAAGGTGCCCATCAGCCTGGAGGACACATGACGATTTGATTCAGAAGTAAATCTTGCAAGTCCAAAATCTGCAATCTGAGAGAGAAAAGCATTCAGAACTTAGAGGGGCTGCAATCTACTTGCTCTGAGAGTTAACCAACTGAAGTCAGAAACATCAATTTCGACTCAAATTTATCAACAAGTTTGTGTTTACCTTCACCTCAAAGTCAAAGTCCATAAGTATGTTAGCTGCCTTGATATCACGATGTATGATCTTAGGATCACCTGCGCAACAAATGTTTTATCATGTATACAAGGGCAGAGCTCTAGGATTCACATTTTTAATCAAAGGATTCAGTAAAGATGAACGGCAATAGTACATCTGAAACTTACAATCCGCATGAAGATATGCTACTCCTTTGGCAGACCCCAAAGCAATTTTCAGTCTAGTTGGCCAATCTAGGGTCGGTTGTCCCTCTCCTGCAAGGATCACTTTCCATCAGAAATCATTTTTCATGAAATGCACACTCACAGCATCAATTGGTACTGAAAATCCAAACTCACCGTGTAAATGTAGATGTAAGGTGTTGTTAGCCACCAACTCATACACGAGGATGAGCTCGGACCTGGTTATGCAGTATCCAACCAAAGACACAATATGCCTGTGATGAACTTGGCTTAGTATTTCAACCTCAGCCCAAAATTGACTCTCTCCCTGTCTGCTCCCCACCCTCCATCGCTTCACTGCTACAACTCTTCCATTGGGAAGGACTCCACGGTACACACGCCCAAAACCACCTTCTGCGAGTAGATTTGCCTCCAAGAAGCCACTGGTGAACTCCTCGACTTGGTCAAGAGTAAAATTGCACGTGGCAGAACTGAGAGGAATGCTAGGGGATGCAGAGCAAAGCGGCCTTCTCCTTTTGCATCTCCTAATCTTGCAATATATAAGCAGCAAGCATATTGCCACCAGCACCAGGACCAGCAACACCACCAGCACCACCTTTCGCTCCCTCGATATGGTGGACCAAGACCAAGGAGATGTGGACCCGGAAGAAGCTGCCGGTAAAGGAGATGCCAGGGTGATGGTTGCCAGTAGTGGCCTGGCGGTGTTGCTTGCTGCGAGCAGAGATGGTGAGGAGCTTGGAAGTGGGGTAGACATTTCTTTCGATGAAAGGATTGAATGCAATGCAGATACTTAGAGACTGAGTGAGAGTAAAGGGAGTGCGCGAGGAAGAAGAAATGGTGAATGGCTCTTATAAGTGGACGGACGGTAAATATTACAGCATGCGGTTAGAGAGAGGGGGGGAACGTTGGCATTTGGTGATGTAAAAAATAAAAAATAAAAAATAGACCACACCCCTCATCATGACTTGGAGATTTTGGTGACTTTGTGAATTTTGATTCCACTTAAACTCAAGAGTCTCCTACCATAAAAGTGGCCTCGTTCTCTAAAAAATTCCTAGGTCTACTTTCAATTCTGCACCAAACTATTTCTTGTCTTGAAAAAAATCTTAAAACTTTAAGCTCCTGAATTTTGTTGTCTAAAAAAATTATCAATTTCAATCTATTTTCAAATCTACCCCATTGTCCACTCCCAACTTGACGTAACATTTCCACATTGATAACAATCTATATCCACAAGGCAACATCATAAATTATCTTCAAAATGAAATTGTTCTAGGATATGAAAATTAATGTACGACTAACGACGATTTTTTGACAGGGGGCTGATGGAAGCGGATTTAGGACTAGAGTAGAATTGATGATTTTTATCCTGAATAGAAGCAATTCGCCGTAAATTTGGACTAGACCTAAAGTTAATGGTTTTTTTTCCTTTTTTTTGAAAAAGAAAATTTCAGGTCAGATTTGGACTAATCTAATGTTTGGGATTTTTTTTTTCCAGACAAAAAAAAAAAATGTTTGGAACAAAATTGGAATTAGACCTAAAGTTTATGATTTTTCAGAAATGAGGGCCTTAAATTAAGTAAAGATCAGCGTATAATACTATGAAATTTTAATTAATTTGGGTTATGATGCATCATGTCAAGATTAGGTTTGTTCTCTCATCTTCTTTTTTATTGTTATTTTTTCCCCTCCAATCTTTTATTCAATCTTGATATAAAGCTGTTACTACTCCCAAATAAAAGGCAAAACAGCTAGAAACAGGCAAGCAAGCAACAATCCCACCAGAAAACAAAAAAAGAAAAGAAAGGGGGAGCGACAACATCAACAAAGATGCGGACACACTCCCCTAAAATACCGCATGCTCCGTCCTGCTTCATACTTCATAGAAGCCAAATAAGCGGTGATGTCATGGTCATTCATACACATGTTATTTTCTTAGAAAAAAAAGGGGGGGGGGGGTTGGGTTAACGATGATATATATCGAATTTGTTGGAAGAAATAATCTAACTTTAATTCTCTTGCATGAACATGAGTCTTAATTGACAACTCTGGGACATTTAAGTAATGCTTTGACAAAGATGCAAGCTTTAAAGGTAAGCTTGGGCATTTACTTACTGTTTTGCTTTTCCAAATAACAGAATACTTCTTCAAGTGGGCCTCCTTCGTAAGCTGTAGGCCATAACAAGTCAGTGGCGCACGTGTCAAGTCGACTCTCATTTTTTTTCCCCAATTCTATGAAGTAGAAGAACGTGATACATTAGCCCTCGTGTGAGGTTCGTGGGGATTCTCAAATTTAGAAGCAGGTGTCTTTAATTTAGGAAAAGATTCGCAGGTAGCTCATAAGACAGTGCCCGACGGCTTTTCCAAATATTTTCAAACCAATAGAAACATGGCTGTTTAAAATGATAAGTCCCCAACTATATACTATTTATCCAATGTTGTTCTCGGACCTATAATCTCGACAGACTTAGAAGACAAATCCCCTCGTCCTTGATATTTAGGAATCGAAGACTCATAGTACTTTCTTTTGAAAAAAATGGAAAAAAGAGAGAGAGAGCTCCTTAACTTCACTTTTTTTGGACCGTCCATAAAACAACTCAAATGTTTTTTGGTCAACCCCAAAACCGGTGTAAAACCAACCGGTTAGTTTCTAGATCAGGTTTAGGGTCGAACGGTGAGATCCTCTGTTCCAAAAACCAGAAACCGACTCTAATAGGATAGCTTTCGGGTTCTTACTTTGAAAGCTATCTATCCTGAAACCGATTAATCCAAATTGGAACACTCTTTTTTCCCCCTTCCTTTCTTACTGCTAGTTTTATCCATTTTCATTTCAATTAGCATCCTTATGAGTTTGTCCTCATCAAACGTTGCAACCTCTCATCAACTAACGTCTCTTCTAGACACATCAATTGGATTCCCATGCAGCAAGACCATGTCCGCCTCCCGTTATTACTTTCTCAGTGTATATACTCCCTCGAGTTGTTCCTTTAGGTATTTTTGGGAGTGCTTTTGCCATTGAGAGCTCTGAGCTTGCATATTGCCTACAGATATCTCTCATCCTCCTAACTACTTCAAACACCCTAACATCACTCATCTTGATTTGGCATCGAGTACACTAAATTCGGCTGTTCATCCTATCATAACCTTTCTACTTCATTCCAATTATTGTGAGTGCTCATGCACAACACTATTTACCCTCCTTTAGTATACAAGTTCACGTATGTACCCCACTACGTCCTCTGCGCCTATCATATGGCAAATGGCACCAGAGCTTTGCTACGGCTGCTCGCTTAATGTCTCAGTTCCTTTCCGACTCAATACAAATGACATTCATTACTATATGCAACACTTTCTAATTCCATCAAAACCTAGTGCAAATCTTTCTATACATGATATTCATCGATTCAATTTTCCAAATTTTTAATTGGCTATCAATCTATCTCATTCTTTACTGATCTCATTTTTTTTCTTTCACGTAAGAGTCTTTGAGGTCTAATAACAGAGCTTGAAGTTGATTTATACCTGAATTTTTTTCCTTCGAAGATTAACTCTTTACCCCCATATTTTCTCACATTTACAAAAACAAATCTTTCTCCATGGCTACTCTCTCATTAAACAAATCATGAACCCTAGCAAACTTCCTTATTTACTTCACACAAAATGTGACCCATCCCTCTTCTTGAATAGCGAGTTGAGCAAGCCAAGATTCCTGCCTCCAGAAATCATGAAACGCTAGTTCTACGGAGCATCTAGATGGCCTCTTGCATAGTTCTCAGGAGCCTCACGAGCGTCAATCCATTGCACAAAAGCACAACAATCCTTTTAAATCAGCACTTTCCAAGAAAAGAGAATAAAACAAACCCATAATTTCTTGTATGCTTCCAATTAACATAAGAAAGAGTATAAATTCTAGCTTTAGCTTTCGAAGCACAACCCAAGATTTTATCAATGTGTAATTTACATGTAATATAGAGTATTTCTATAATTATGTTTCTATCTACATCCTTATTGTGACTAGTCACTTGTGTGAATATATATTATGCAACTTAAATTGGGGTCGAACCGCCAAAAACACTTTTGTCATCATATTCCCTCTTCCTCTAAACATGAACATGGTATCATGGTTGTTCAAAGCCCTTATTGACTCTAAACATCAACATTGATTTTGAACCACCAAAATTTGAGGATACCTCACTATGTTGACCACTTAGCCTCGTGGTGGTTCGAAGCCCTTCGTTCCCTCATACACATGGGGAGATATTCTCGAATCTAGGGCCTCATCTTACTTGTCATATAATGAAGCCCGGCACACCACACTACCAAGTCGACAAAGATTCAACCATGCCTTCATTGCCACTAATCTATCGAACTCCTCAAATCTCTCAATTGGTGAGACCTTTGATCCAATGTAATATCTTGACAGCAAAGTGATGACACATAACTAGTGATATTGGTAAAATCCTTAAATCTAGACCCTTTTTATGATTTGACAAATGTCTTGATTGATGGTGGTCACTTATTGCCTATTAAACAAGTTGGTAAATCCCTTTTAAATGCCGGTTCTCAATCTATCTCCCATCTATCATGTTCCTAATCTTACTAGCAATCGCTTTAGTCACCAATTTTGCCGTAAAAATTCTTGTGCCATTGATTTTAATGGTTCATCAATGTCTTTAAAGGACCAACGTACCGAGAGAGTATTCCTCCAAGCCGATTTTTCTCATGGTCTTTATTCAATTTCCAACTCAATAATGTCATCTCACTTGCATCCCATCATGTCTTTCTCTGCTTCACTCATTCATTGGGTTTTCGATCGTTTATTTGGATTCAAATTCAATTACTCGTTCTTTTGGGTTTTTGAGGGCAATTTATCATTTTCTTCCCTACCTCATTTTGTGCCATGTGTATATCTTGGGTATGCGTCACATCACAAGAGCTACCATTGCCCTAATCCACCATTTGGTTGTGTTTTTATCAATCATCATATTTGATTTGAGAAAGAGAATTTTCCTTTTCAAAAAAATCCTCGAACTCCTAATCCCATAACCCACTGTTCAAGATCAACCCACTTTTTCCCCCCTCCAATCAATCCATTCTTCCTTCTACCTCCTTTGGCCCTCAAGTTTCTCATCCGCCGCCTCCTCCTTTAGCCCAACCTCCCAATCCACCTCTCTCCTCTTCTTGGCTTATCCAACATGCTTTTAATTCTATTTTGCCTCCACCGGCCCTCCTTTCGAACCCACTCACCATGTGTCCCGACTCTTCTCCTGACCAAGTTCCTCCACAACATACTTGCAAGTCCCCTCTATAACTCTATCCAACTCATCCACTTCCGTTTCTTCTCTTTTGGCCTATCTCTTGTAAATTCGTGCCAAATTTGAAATTTCTAAATTCAGAAAAAATTTTAATCTCTTAATTCTTTTCATGGAGAGGCATCAACTCGCTACTCTAAGACCCATTATCAACCTATGTTGAAAAGCGGCCATGGCTGATGAATTTAATGCCTCAAGTCACCAACCACATGTGGAATCTTGTACCATATGATCGTTTTTAGAATTTAGTCAATTATATTTGGGTTTTTAAGGTCAAGGAAAATTTTGATGGAGCTGTAAAACACTTCAAAGCTCCCCTCGTTACAAAAGGACTTAAGCAAGAGGCCAGACCAAACTATGACAAGAGATTCCAACCTCCCAGTTTTCCTCATCCTAAGTTCCCGAATTATAGGTGCCATCTCCAGATAGCAATCTATGGTTTAAAACAAGCTCCACATGGATGGTTTCATCGCTTCAATAGCTATTTATTATTTTTGAGTTTCAAGGTGAGGAAGGCCAATCCTTCATTATTCATCTACGCTTCTTCTCAAGGAGGTCGGTATCTTCTGCTTCATGCTAATGATATCGTTGTCACCATTGATACCCTTTAGTATTACGATTTTTTATTATTTGACTCTCATAGGAACTTGTCATGAATGATCTTGGACCGCTTCACTGTTTTCTTGGCATTAAGGCTCCTCACCACTCTTAACAATACGCTTTTATCTCATTGCGCAAGTTTGGCCTTGTTAAAATCAAGTCTTTACCTACTCCTCTAGCCTTGAAAACTCTATTGTCCACAAATGATAGTAAGGTTCTCGCTTCTCAATGTTCTATCGACAATTGGTTGGGGATTTATGGTGTGTCCGTGAATAGACTAAATAATAGTTTTGTTGTAAAAATTGATTAGTCAATTCATGCATCAACCAAAATTACCTCATCTTCAAGCCGTCAAACATATATATATAGATCTTTAGCTAGCACATCCACCCATGGATTACTCGTCGAGTGGTGTCGTTCCACTTCATTCACCGTTTTATGCAGATGCAGACTAGGCTGGATGCTCCAATACTCGACAATCCACCTTAGGTTTTCATATTTTCCTAAGCACCAATCTTGTTTCCCGGTGTGCCAAGAAGCAACCCACTAAGGCCCTTTCTAGTACAGAGCTGAATATCGTGCTATCGTGCGCTGTGTTGCTGATATTATTTAGATTTGTTATTTACTTTGTGAGTTTGGAGTCCTTTTTAATCCTCTCACCATTTATTGTGACATCTCTACCACCTATCTCGCTCTCAATCCCATGTTTCATGCTCACACAAAACACATTGAGTTGGATCATCACCTTGTTCAAGAGAAGGTTTCTTCCGGCGATCTCCGTGTTCATTATGTGCCAACAAAGCATCAGTTGGCAAACATCTTTACTAAGGGACTACCTACCTCGCTCCATGCGCTATTGAGAACCCATCTCTCAAATTGTTACACCTGCTTCAGATTGAGGAGACTCTAAATGTGTAATTTAAATGTATTATGGGGTATTTTTGTAATTATGTTTCTACCTGTATTCTTATTCTAATTAGTCTCTCGTATAAATACATATCATATAACTCTGGTTGAAATTGAGCTACTATAAACATTGTCATCATATTCCCTCGATTTTAAACATCAACAAAATCCATCTCATTTTAGCTTTCCACAAGACATTTTCCTTTTCATCTTCCTTTAGCTTTTCTATATTGACAACAAGAAGCGACCAATGTTTAAATATTTGTTCTCATAAGAGGTTTTGTTCTAGTCACACTTTATCATTTGGTGCATGTAATATCTTTCTTTGCTCGGTCCACAACTATATTCGTATGATCTCATCTAATAGTACCTTAGGTGCTAATGAAACTATTTTAGTGAATCTCTTGCATTTTATTTCATGTCTTTTTGTTCCCCATTGTTTTCATCTAGGTTCTCATCAACGAAATGTTTTGATGCATCGTCCGTAGTAAACATCCTTAAAACCCAAGCAAAGCAAATAAATAGAGATAATTTAATTGGTGGTACAATGCTTGAATCTACAATTAGTCAATATTGTAAGTCAAAACATGAATATTTGTTAAAAACAATATTAATACCACAAAAAACTCCAAATCACACTTACTATAACATAAATACCCAAACGGTGGACATAATTTAGGACTTATCAACCCTTCTAACAATGGTAGAGTTATTAATACATTTAAATGTGTGAGTGCGACACTTGCTGTTGAGAATTAACCAATTGAAGTCAGAATTATCAATGCCGACAGTTAAGTTCATCAAAGTACGTTAAAGACTGTCACACAATCATTTTTCTTTATCAAATAAGTTTGTTTTTAACTTTACCTCAAATTCTAAGTCCACAAATATCGCCATGTATGACCTTACGATGACCTGTACAAGGAACGTTTGATCATGTATACAAGGGCAAAGCTCTAGGATTCTTTTTTTATTTTATTTTTAAAATCAAGTATTGATTCAATAAAGATTAAAGGCAAAATACATCGAAACTTACAATCCTCATGAAGATACGCTACTCCTTTGGCAAAGCATAAAGCAATTTTCAGTCTAGTCGGCCAACCTAGGGTTTCATCCCTCTCCTGCAAGGATCAGTTTCCATCAAAATGCTTTCCATTATACGCACACTCACAGCATAAATCGGTACTGAAAATCCGAACTCACCGTGTAAATGTAACTTTAAGGCGTCGTTAGGCACCAACTCGTACACGAGGATGCGCTCGGGCCCGGCTTATGCAGTATCCACCCAAAGACACGACATGCTTGTGATGAACTCGGCATATTATTTCAACCTCAGTGAGAAACTCACGCTCTCCCTGTCCGCTCCCCACCTTCAGTCGCTTCACTGCTACATCTCTTCCGGTGGCAAGGACTCTGCGGTACACGCGCCAAAAACCACCTTCTCCGACTAGACTTGCCTCTGAGAAGCCATCGGTGAACTCCTGTACTATTTTTTGGTCGAAAACTCCTGTACTTGGCCGAAACGAGATTGAATGAAACGCAGAAAACGCTTAATGGAACGGTGCCTCTCGGAGACCAAGAAAGAGTTTGAGGAAAAGGTCAAGGCTCTGACCAAGGGGAAGGCGGTTGCTTGGTTCTAAGGATCTCGGGATCTCGTGATTATGGGCTTAAAACCAAAGATCGGAGCAAAACAAAACAGATAAAAGAAGAGGATCACAGTGCCGGAAGGAAAATGAAGAGGCCGGAGAAGTAAGACGCTCCAGAGAGTTCGCGCTGGAAACCACTCGGTGGAGCCTGGAGCCTTTAAAGAAAAAAGGGAAACAATAAATCAAATAATAAAAAAGGAAACAGAAAAGATACTTCAACGTCGTTAATATAAAATATTTGTACATTCGTTGTGAAAACAACAGTTTAAATCGCAAAACAAATCTAGGATTTTGTTGGAGATATGATTTGTGCGTTGAAGATATTAAATCAATCGAGATTATATGGAACCAATCTAGGATTTAGATTGATTAGATGAATCAATTAACAATTCAGATTAATTCTTTGTTTTTGCAATATTTCCTTTTATTATTCACAATATGTAATATACACACATGTAAATAATGCATATCAAATCATGAGTACAAAGAATTTTCATCGAACCATTGTGTCAAAGACAACACACGTATCTACTAAGCAAGCAAATATACATAAGCCCTAGCTCGAGGGGAGTGTTAGAGATATAATTTGTGCATTGAAGATATATTGAATTAACCTGGGATTTAGATTGAATACCTAAATTAATTAATGATTGATCTTGATTATGTATCTTTGTATTATTGTAATATAAATAAATGTAAAGACTGCTTATTGAATCAATTTAGAGAAAATATAAAGAAATTCGTCAAATCCTCTTCTTTTTAACTTCGTGTCAAATATTAACTACATCTCCACTATAAAAACATTTTTTTACATTTGTAGCGTGAAAGGAAAATATTTATCATTTAAAAAATGAATACAATTTTGTGAAAATCAAAAACTCAACCACCTATCGATAAATGGTGCTTGAGACATGGCAATCCAAATTAACTCCAAAATCAAAGTAGTGAACATCTTGCGTCTAACCAAAACCGAAACTTATTTAAAAATTCTAATATCGTGTGAATAAATTTTTGACTTCACTCATTTTTTCGTACAACACCATTTTTCACAATTCTAGCCAACTCTCGAATTTTTCACTTGTTCGGTAATACTTTAAAATCTCATTAAATTTTAATTGGTGAAAATGTTTTCACAAGCACGCTATAAAAAATTAAGTTTTACATTTAAGTAGCTTTTTTTTTTTTGTTGGGGGTCATACATTTAAGTAGTTATTTCAAAGTGTTAAGAAGTTCACAAATATCAAGTATATTTCCTTCTTGTTGGTTTCATATTTTCGGGAAAAGATTAATATTGTCCAACATTTTAGAATTTTTTGTCAAGATTTTTTCTTTTTACTGAATTATTTTCATGTTGTATTCCAGTTGCCGATTCCTTATGAATCGCCATTTGTGGTCAACAAAGCATAGCAATTCACAGGAATTTAACGGTGCCGTTACCGTAGCAAAATCCGAAAACCGATGAGCGCGAGGGATGTTTAGTGGGGACAATCAATTGAAGTGGTTTGGGGATAATTAAGCAGGTGAGCTGTACCTCCACTTAGGAATCCCCACTTTACAATAAAATATTCACTGATTTCAAACCTTCACTCATATCCACTTGGGTTAATACCTTAAAAAACTTCAAACTAGTACACTGGTGACAAATTTACCCCATACTATTTTTTTAACCATGAAAAACCCAAAACTGGTACACCTGTGACAAATTTACCCTGACTAACTATAAAAAAACCATAAACTGGTATATTTATGACAAATTTACCCCAAACTAATTTATTCGACCATAAAAAACCCCAAATTGATAAATTTGTGACTAATATACCCTCCAAAAAATTAGATTAATAATACAAAAAAATCACAAAAATTATAAACTATGACAAACATAGTGTAAAATCTCAAATTAATATACCAGTCAATTGTCACGTGTTATTTAACTTTATAATTTAACAAGAAAATTTAACTAAAACTAACAGAGGGTAAATTTATCACAAGTGTACCAGTTTAGGGTAAATTTGTTAAAGGTATACCAGTTTGGGGTTTTTGGTGGTCAAAAAAATAGTTTGGGATAAATTTGTCACATGTGTACCAGTTTGGGGTTTTTCAAGATATTAACCCTATCCACTTAAAAAAAAAAACATGTCCATTTCATCGTCACTGCAGCTGAGTGAAATTAAGTAAAAAACTGAATTTTTTCTCTCTCTTTATCTCTCCTTCTTCCGCATCCAATCACCGGCGCCGATCCAGGCCACGGGTGAGCTAGGTACCAACCAAGTGTCTCGGGCTGAAAAATTATTGGTCACAAAATAGCCCGTGCACCGCTTGGTAACCCAAGAACATTAGGGCAGCCTTCCTCCTACAATTATTGCTAAAAACAGCTTGGCAAATATTATCCTCGTACTGAATATACTACACCAAACTCAGCTCAAGTATCTGGTCCTTCAAGCAAGATACACAAAACGCTTTCGCACAACAACTGATTTCGACTTACCGTTGCCTAATTGAAGGGCCATGTCAACTCCTGACCAAGATGTTGAGTGTCCATGCCATGGGTGTCCTTGTGGCTCGCTAAATCTACGAGAAAAAGCCATCCTTTTATATCCAAACAAAGAAGATGCACAAATAGATCTAAGATGAAAATCTCTCCTTTGCCAAGCTTGATCCTCGTCGCTCACCGAATCTGCTAGAAAGAGCCATCTCCTTTGAGCTGAACAAAAAAGATGCACGGTAGATCTAATTATGAAAGCCATCTTCTTTGCCAAATGAAGAAACACATAGCAAATTTGGAGATGACAATCGTAAGATTTTATAGAACTATCATCAACCATTCAAAAAGCTTAAGTTGGAGATGACAACTATAAGATTTTGTAGAACTATCACCGACTGTTTTAAAAATTTAAGCTATCAAAGGAATGTGTGGTTTTATATGTAATTACTTTAACACTTCCCTCATGCTTAATCTATTTCTTTTTTGTTATTTGCCTACTATTAAGAATTGAAATTTAATTAAGGAGATAAATGAGGTCTAAAAAATTTCGAATTAAGGATCTTCAACTTTGATATTTTGTAAGATTTTGTAGAGTTATCGTCAACCGTTCTAAAAATTTAAATTGTTAGATGAATGCATGGTTTTATATTTAATTACTCCGACAACAACCATCTTCTTTGCCAGACCATAAGTCCACTAGAAAATGCCATATGCTCTGCCTTCGATCGACCATGGACGGTGGCTTGAGCCAAACATCTCGGGCCCATCACTCCTCCATGGCTGTTATCACCTTCATTGACATTATTGTTGTCGATGCAAGGAGGGAAGGCTTGGCTTAGACACGCAGAAGGCAACGTCGATGACTCCATTGGTGACTGTGGCAAGTGGAGGTGTCACCACTCCAGCAAACAACTTCCATGGCCGAATGCGTGTTTAATTACTTCCACGCAATTGGACACTTGTTAAATTATAAGTGCATGTGAATTTATAATATACCGCATCAGCAGTTGATGTGATGATTTAAATTCACTAATTCTAAATATTATTATTTTTATAGAATTAATATTACGAAAAATCCCAAATAAGTACACCTATGATCTCAAACTAATTTTTTGATTACCAAAAATCCTAAATTAGTACACATATAACAAATTTACCTCTGTAGATTTGTATTAAATTTTATGATTAAATTGTTAAGTTAGATAATGTGTGGCAGTTTAGGGTTTTTTATTGTCAAAATATTAATTTTGAGTAAATTTATTATAGGTATTCCAGTTTGAGATTTCTTGTTATCAAAAAATAAACTTTTACTAAATTTGTTACGGGTATTCCGGTTTAAATTTTTTTTCGTGATAGTAACCATTTTTTTTTCTTATAATTGGGGCACGCTTGTTCTTCTGTTCTATTTCTTTAGTATTCGTAATTTTTAGTATTTTTTGGCTTGTGTAAATGGAGAGTTTTGTCTGACCCCCGAAAAAAGAAAGAATGGGGACTGTCGAAAGTTAGGGTTCTGAAGGTTGCCATAATTTTTGGTGTTACGTGCGCAACGCGGTCGACCTTATGATTGAACTGCACCGCTACCCACTCCGATCATTTTCCAAAACTCTCCAAATTTCATAGTGAAAAAGGATTCCTCGTCCAACTACCATAGCTGAAGAAAAAATGAAAGCACGTGCCTACTAGACTGTCCGATCCGTCTAGCAGTTATTTGGTATGCATAAAGACGGTATGTTAGATGATATGCTAATGGATGGCAGATTTGGATAAAAAATACTAATTTAAGTTTTTCACATGACAAAGATTAGTTTCGAGTAAGTATACCATAAATGACCAGTTTGAAATTTTTTGCGAGACGAAAATTAGTTTGGGACAAATATTTTAAGTGGTACCAATTCAGGAATTGTCTTTTTTACCGAATTGATTGGAAGCCTAATTGTAGAAGTGCCGGAAAAAAGGGCAGGTGGGGTAGATTGTGAAGACATCATATTTGACATTCATTCCCAAATAAAGCTTGCAATGATTCCTAACAAGGTGGCAAACGAATTTGACCAGAGATCCTATTTAGTGCTCAATCCTCCTAATTATCAAGAATATCAAAACAACTCATACAAATGTACAGAGAAAGTAAAACGGGAGATTACTTTTGGTTTGGTTGGGTCCTACAACTCGACAAGCCCTTTTTTTACAACTTTTTTTTTTTTTTTGTCTTCCGAATCTGCCCTCATCTCTCAGGGTTATCTCGGCACCATGCAGGGCTGTGATTCGAGGGGGGCCGCATGGCTGCTGGCTTTTCCAACTTGGCACGCCTTCGGTTGGTGAGGAACTTCCGCTAACTTTCTTCCCCAGATTGGAGAGATTCGAGTCTCTCTCTTGACCTTCAGTCACGCCATTTGGCATGTGATCGATGCTTATTGAAGCTTTCCTCCGTGAATTCCATTGGAATATGGCAACGTTTGTGATACTCTTTCTACCCTTTTCAATTCGAATCTTTCCTGGGCTTATTCTCCCTTATTTTCTACGTTTGGACTTTTAGAGTGCTCACAGCCGACTTGATTCCTAGTAAGAAATTTTGAAAACCGGTCTTAACTGGTTCGTGTTTTTTGGTTCTCAATCTCGTAGTGATCCAGATAGAATCCATTCAAGATCAAACCTTGGAAGTCTCTTAATTGAGAACTTTTTGTATAAAATAATTGAGAACTTTTGCAAAATAATTTTTATGATAGAGCAATAAAATGCCAAACAAAAAAGAATGGGTTGGTACCAGCTCTAATAGGTAGGTTCTATGTTTTTTATTTAGAACCAATCTATTCTGGATCTAATTACCCCTAATAAGGGGCAGTTATGATTCAAATTGGGAAAAAGGAGTATATCTAAGACCTTGGTCCTTAGCCATGTAGACTACAGATTAAGTAAACATCAACGAATGATGCCTTATAAACTTAATTAATTTAAGTTATGAAATTTAGTTATGTTTGGTGGTTTAGATTTATGTTATGATAGAATAACAAATTATCCTACTTGGTATTTGGACATCCTCCTAACTGGATATATTTAGGTAAAATGCTGGATAAAATATTTGAGATAAGAGTGATATAAATTCGGATTGAATAAGAAAAATTGAAAATAACTTATTAACCACGGCTCCATCAACATCACGCATGACGCTCCAGCGACGCGGTCTCTATCACTCACTCCTCCCCTTTGCTTCCCCTCCAAGGACGCCCTCCTCGAGCCCCATCAAGAGCGTCCTTTCCTCGAGCCCATCAAGAATGTCCTCTACAACCTCTCCGTCTTCACTATCAATTCTCTTCTTGTCCCTTTCGGCTTTAGTGCATTTAAGGATCTGTTCTCGGAGTTTTTTACAACTAGGTAACTTTCGAACGAATGTAATTCAATTCCCGAGAGAATTAGAGCATAGGGCATACCAAATCAAGCACAAAAGACAGAGAGAAAGTACTTGTAGTAGTAAACAAAGATATCGGAGTCGGGACCATGCGGTGTCTTTGCTCAAGTAAACGGTTGTCGTCCTCTCCGGCATCTCTCTCTTTCGCACCCACCCTCACACAAAAGCAGAACCTCCTCAATTTGGTTTTCAGATTTTTAAAAAGCTACAGGTCGGATTCCAGCCAAAAACCAATTGCAGCCGATTTGGGTCAAGTCCAATTTGCTTGATTTGTCCGCCCTCATCGATGGAGGAAATGACTTGCATGCTCTTCTCAGCGTTTGTTGATATGGTTGCAGTGGAAAAATAAAGAACTTTCTAAATTTCATAAATCTTCTTCACAACGTTTTTAAATATTTTTAATCCTATCCTAAATTATATCAAATATATGATGAGATTTTTACCGTCTGGAGGATATTTAGAGGATTTCAAATCCCACCGTATCCTATTTTATTCCAATTAAGTGGTTCTCTAATTTTATTTTATTTTTCTTTTAATCTTATTCATTCTCGGCGTTACCGGTTAATCTTAAGTAAAAGGCAAAACAGCTGGAAACAAAGGAGTGACCATGTGTCCACAAAAGATGAGGACAGTTCCCCCCCTAAATTATGGCTACTTCTCCAACTTTCTTCATATTTTATTAAAGCTAAGCAACATGCGAAGTATATTATTATTTGAATTAGATGTGTTAGTTTTGACCAAAAAAATCGTTAACGGTGATACACAGAACCGAATTCATTAGGAGAAATAATTTTATTTAATACTCTTTTGTATAAATAGACATATCAAAATGAATTTTAAACTCATATATGATTCATTTAAATTTTAAAACATAAATAAGTGACTTCGATTTTAAAAGGCCCATCTTAAATGGGTTTTAATCGGTTGAGTTTATAACTCATTTTTAACCCACTAAGCTCGCACACGCTCTCTCTCTTTAGTCTTAAAAAAATGTATTAAAAAATTTAAAATCATAATCCTTTTTTTTTCTTTTATTCCTTTATTCTTCATTCTTCCATCTTCCTCGCTCGTGGCTAGCCACACGACGGGCAACAACCGGTCGAAGAGGGATGGGCTCGCTAAGGTTCGGCATTAGCGAGGCTTGAGCTTGCCGATTTGGTGAGGTCGAGACCTAGCAGACATTTGGTAGGTTCTAGCCTAGCCAATCTGGCATGACTAAAGCTCATCTATGGCCAGTCACATATTATTGCCATGGTTGGCGACAGGCTGAAGAATCAGGAAAAAGGAAAAAGAAAAAAAATAAAAAAATAAAAAGGAGTGTATGAAAGAAAATCAAATGAGATTTTCCTTACCAAATGGCGGAAAATGTTTTCTAATTTGTTCTTAGATTTCAAACAAAAACCCGAAAATATTGTTATTTTTCTATAAAATGACTTTCTAAAAAACATTTAATAAAACAAAGCCTCAATTTAATATATATATATATATATATATATATATAAATTGTCCACTAGATTTTTATTACATTAAAGTATTTTAGTAATATCATTTAAAAAAAAATCATAGGAAACAAGCTTTCCTAGATTAAGTTAAATGAATCAAATCACTTGTGGGTTAAAAAAAATTGTATTACGATACTTGACCTGAACCCAACTAACTCACCCATTTTACAGGTCTACGCATGAACAAGGGTCTAATAGAAAATTTTAAGATATTTAAGCAATAGTTTGAAAAAGATGCGATTTTTAGAGATGTGCTCGGGTATTTAGTTGCCTAAAAAAATTCGGTATATTTGTTAGAAATATTAAAGTATCAATTAATAACCCATCTCAAGTCCACTCTCGTGTTTAGTGTTTAATTCTATATCTGGATATGAAAATACACCACATGAAACTTGCTGCACGAAATGTTGTTTAATTCTTCTGTTAAAAAATTGTTCCTATAATAGAAATAGTAAAATGGAGAACAATTTTTGAACAGAAACATTACCAAAAGCGTCTTTAGCCATTTAAATACACTTAAAAAATGTATGAACATTCTCAAACTGCAAAAATAAAATTATTTCATCTTCCACGAACACATAAAAAACAATTGTAATCTTAATTCTATCCGTACGTTACCTATCAAGATGTGTCTACGTTGGTACGAAATAGTCTTTTAGATAGCAATGCTTTGAAAATATTATAATATTTAATTGACATTTTCTTAGAAAATATTGTGCTATCATATTTTATCCCAATCACAAGATGTTTAGAACCCCCATATCATAAATTTATAGTCGACAAAAGTTACCGTTAACCTATTTTATTCCCTTTCACGAAGCCGTTGAACGTGACATTTCCATATGCGCTTTGCAAGGAAGAAGGCTTTGATCAAAATTAAAACAGTAGGAGAAAAAAGAAACCGTAATTACTTTAAAGGAAAAAAGCTAGTGAAATTCTTCAATCATAAATTCTCCTATGATAAATTACCAAAAAATAATGATGCCCTCTCCACCAGGAGATCTCCCGTGAGAGATCTCCACCAATCATTCCAGGATGCGCGCCCTGCCATCACAGGGGAAGTAGAGCCTGGTCATGGCCGGAGGCCAGGCGTAAAGCCTTGGTGGCGCACCCCGTGGTCCTCCAGAAAGTTTTTCTTCCTTCTGGAGAAAGGGAATACGGGCTTTCACCTGGGGACTCTCACCCCTGGCAGGTTTTCCCTGCAGTGATTAGCCCAAGCATCTTGAGGCGAATGCTTCAGCGATAATGCCTAGGGAAGGCACCCTCTGCAATCAAGGAAGGCAGGTAACCGCCTCGGAACTCAAAACTTCTCCGCGTTAGAATGGTTCATCGGTTAATTGACGGGCTGATGTTAGTTAATTTAAATGTATGAGAAAATAATATTTTTTCTCCAATTAAAAATAGGGCACTTTATTTTCTAACCAGGATACATCTGCATCATCTTTGTATGTGGCGGGGTCGAAATAGATACGTTAGAGTTAATATTATAAAAAACTTCAAATTAATACATTTATGATGAATTTATTTTAAAGTAATTTTTAGACCACAAAAAATACTAATTCAGTATATTTTTGACAAACTTACCAAAAATTAGTACATTTATGACAAATTTACTCTCTATTAATTTTTACTAAATTTTACTGTCAAATTCTAGAGTCGGATGACATGTGATAGTTGATTGGCATATTAATATGAAATTTTATTATCCGTTTGTCATAATTGTACTAATTTTATATTTTTTACGGTATTAATCCAATTTAATAGAAGGCATATCTATCATAAATATACTAATTTTATATTTTTAATAGTCAAAAAATTAATTTAACGTAAATTTATCATAAGTCTAATATTTGAGATAAATTGAAATTGATCCGAATGTATTTAATTTTAAATTTTTCGTGATTTGTCGTAGGTATAGTAATTTGAATTTTTCATGATATATGTTGGCAAGGATATACATACTTTAATGTTTAAAGAAGGGATAATACCCTAAAAAACCCCAAACTGGTACACTTGTGACAAATTTACCACAAACTATTTTTTTGACCACCAAAAACCCCAAACTGGTATACTTTTGACAAATTTATCCCAAACTGGTACACTTATGACAAATTTATTTTATGTTAGTTTTCGTTAAATTTTATTCTCAAATTATTAAGTTAAATGACACGTGACAGTTAACCAGTATACTAATTTAGGATTTTCGTTCCGTTTGTCACAATTTACAATTTTTATGATTTTTTATAGTATTAATCTAATTTAGTATAGGGTATATTTGTCACAAATTTACCAGTTTAGGGTTTTTTGCAGTCGAATAAATTAGTTTGGGGTAAATTTGTCATAAATATATCAGTTTAGGGTTTTTTATAATCAGTTGGGGTAAATTTGTCACAAGTTTACTAATTTGAGATTTTTTATGGTCAAAAAAATAATTTAAGATAAATTTATCATAAATATATCAGTTTGGGATTTTTCAAAGTATTATCCCTTTAAAGAAAGAGAGGATAGATGGAATTGAGAAATGACAAAAGAAAACAGAGAGAAAAACGTTCAAACGTACGAAAGAGCTGCAGACTCTCACTCCGTCGGAGATTGCACATGGCCATGGCCATGCTGTAGACTTGGAAAAAGCCAAAAAGCAAAAAGTACAATAATTTTGATATTTGAGAAGTTGGAAGCGAAACGCAAAGTGGGAGGTTCTCGAGAACGGAGGAGAGAGAGAGAGAGAGAGAGAGTAGTGGGGCGTAAAGCGAAGCGAAGAGGCGGTCCCACTCGCCTCGCCCTCTGTCTGTATGTGTCTGTGACTCTGCGGTGCCGTCCAATCAACGTCCAATCAAAGCGGGCCTTCTCAGAGAGAGGGGCAGAGCCAGAGGGACGCGTCCAATCAAAGTGTCCACAGACATCACGGGACGGGGAAAAAAACAATTGATGGGAAAGAGCAATGAATTCAGATTTGAGATCTTTTTAAAAAAATTATTTGTCCCGCAAATAATGGCGCCTAACATTCTCTACCAGATAGCAATTCTGAAAGTGATAGTCATAATTTTGAAAAGAAAATTCAACAAGACTTCATGACGATTTATACCAAAAACCGACATACTTATCTTTAAACAGTGACGAGCTTTTGGAAAATGTTGCCAAATGAGTGGAGGTATATTTTCAAAAATTACGCTTGAAAAAATATATATAAAAATTCGAAATTAAATAGATAATAAATAAAAGTAAATCGTAACTCATTTATGAATAATCATATCATTTCAAGAAGACGACATAATTAATTTTTTATAATTATAAATCCAATTTTTTTAATAAATAAAAAATAATTATTATTGATTAATGTCAAATTTTGATTTACATACGCGTTGACATTTTTTCGGCGCAGGGTAGCAAACCTTTAGGGTAAAAAACGTTTTAATTTATTTTACAGACGGTATCAATGGTCCCACTTGTCAACATCAACAGTGATTTTCAACAGTACTTTTGAGAATCAAATGCGAAAGTGGACAGCCATGTTCAGGTTGATGTGTGAACATCAAGACCGTTCCTGATATTCGCAAGTGGGGTAACTGAGGGGGGTCCGTGGTACTGGTCCTGCTGGGGTTGGCTCTACCATTCGATCACGTGCCCGCGAGTGTGGAAAATTAGCGTGCATGTGGTTGGCGACAATCTAGAAGCCGTCCACCTCGTGATCGAATTCCACCGCTACTCCCTCCTCGCCTCAAAGGCAAAAAAATTGAATACGCACTTCCGAACCATTCTCGTATTTTTTCATCGGTCAGGGCTTTTTTTTCAAAAGAAAATCTTAATTTAGAATAAATATGTCGTGAGGACATCAATTTGAGCTATATTTTTTGTGAAAAAAAAATACGCATGCTAATTTGGCAGGTTAATTGTAAAAGTAAAAACAAAAAAAAAAGGGAGATGTCTTACTAAGATCATGGGGAGTTCGAATTTAACATTTCACTCCCAAATAAAATATTGAAATGACCTGCGAAAGGAATAAGAAAGTACGACTAAAGGTTCTGTCACCACAGTGTTTCCCTTGTCCCGCGTGCTTGGTGCATCGTGTTTACAATGACACGTGGAGAAACAATGCCAATTGAATGTTGACAGATATTGTTTCACGAATTATTGATTTTTTTTTTTTGAACAGACACGAATTATTGATTAACATCGCCAACGATGCTCTCTTAACCCATCGTACAAACTTTTCCGTTTCTTATTTCCTGATGTTGAACCAATCCTCTCCTTTGTGTGTTGTCTATGCATGAGTAAATGTGTTGATATTGCTTTTATAGTGTTTATCGAAATCTTATGTATATGCAGTCCTCCTCTTCTTCTTATGATTTGGACCTTTTGAATTTGTAATCTTATGAATTTGTACTGAAAAACTGTTAATTTATTGCTTGAAAATTAAGCTACAGTTTCACAGGTTAAGATATAGTGAGCTATCCCTATTGCTCTATGAGCTCAAATGCTGCCATTTCGAATCCTAAAACTCAAAGCGGCTTACCCAAATTGCTTTACTAAATCCAGGCATACTTGCTGTCTTCCAATGATAGGACTCCACTTCCACGAGCCGAAGACCCATCTGTTCTTCGCCAGTCACATTGACCAATTTGGGTAATCAAGTCACATGGGCTACCGAGCAAAAAGGAACATTCGGGCCATGTTGGGTGAATTAAGCAAAATCGACCAGACGATGTGCCCAAGCCCAAATTCGCTATTTAAGGCCCAAATTAGGGTGGTTTTACGATTCTATGGGCTAGAAAAAGGACAAGAACGGTGGCCCGTGTAACTTGCTATTGCCAGCTGGTAACTAATCAAAGACATGTCTTATCAGGATGTCATGGACAGTCTTGGCTTTGATAGTATTGAACGAGGCTAACAAGGTCTGACCAATCTCCTAACCCTTCGGTTTCATGTCAATTAGCATCCTTGCAGCACAATAACTTATGCTGTGCAATAACTTATGCTGAGTTCATGTCGCCGTGATATGTTACAATCTATTATTTATCAATATGCCTCACAACACATCAATTATGGATTCCCACATGGCAAGACATGTTCATCTCTCGTTGTAACTCTCTCATTATATGTCCTCCTCAATTCATTTGAGGACTTTTGGGAGTGATTTTGCCATCGAGAGTTCCTTCAAGCTTGCATATAGCCTACGGTTACATCTCGTCCCTCCAACTACTTCCGACAATAGAACACTACTTGCCTGCGATTTGGCATCGAGTATGCTAAAGATGATTGCTTGTCCTATCATATAGGGATAAACGGTTTTAGGTTCTATCCAAAAAATTTTATCTGCAATTTACTTGTTGAAATAGGTTTATCATTTTTGTAAATTAAAACTTACCTTACATATCCCGCTAGAACCTACCCTCTCCAAGTTCTAGGGTATACATGGGAACTGAATAATTTCCTCTTTTTTTTTTTTGTTTCATTTTTACTCAAGCCTAATTTGTGGTTTTTTTTTAAAACTTCGACACAAAAAAAGGATTGAAGTTACCTAGTTTTCTAGACCATTTTAAGTGCGCCACAACCAAATGAGGACTCAGTGGCTCTATCCAGTTGTTGATAGTCCATAACTTTGCCTTGACTTCAACAAATCAATTCAAGTTTAAATAGCAAAAATATATTTGTAAATAGGAGGTAGCGATTTTAAATTACATCCAAATTCGACCTGAAATCTAGAAGCTACCTTTTGGAACAAGTCCCCATTTATTAGAACTTGGAACCTACTTTGCATATTTTAAAACCCGGAATAGATATGCATAGGTTCAATTCTTCTGTTTTAGGTTGTACTTTGGAACCATGCTCATCCCTATAATCACAGTCTCTCTACTTCATTCAACTTATTCTTATTGCTCACTTGCAATGCTAATAACCTTCCCTTGACGTGAGAAATTACTTGCGAAGTCACCGGGGATGCATTTAGTTTACCCTCCCAATGGATTTTGAGCTCTCTAAAATCTCTTGAAAAAAAGTTAGGATGTTTGAGCAATCTTTTTTTGTACCACTTTAGAGAAATGTCAACATTGGTAAAGCTAAATCCTCAAAATAGGTCCTTATATACTTTGGGCTTTTAACATTTTCGGAAGACAGCTTCCAAGGTCGATAAACTTTTTTTTTCCTTCCAAAGTTGCCTCAACTGGTATTTTTATATTCTTGTCTTGCCCTCGCTCGTGACTGTTCTCCTCCGATCGTTGAAGTTCTGAGCTTTCTGCGCTTGGGTCCCTGCCAAAGGTCACGACGCCTGGGTTTTTGCCTAGTTCATCATCTCTAATGTCACCCTCGCTCGCGATTGTTCGGTGAGATCTGAAGGTTGAGCGTCGATGATGGTCGAGCGTTGCCGATGGTCAAGAGTCAACGGTCAAGCATCGAGGCGACTCTTGGGATCACGCAATGGTCGACTTTTGTCAAGTGTCATCGCATGAGGCAACCACTTGCGGTAATGTGACCCTGGCGTTGCTGTGCCTAGGTAGTGTGACGTTCAAACCCTCTCCTGGGCTCACTGTGGCCCTATGAGCCCTCGCCTAAGCCCTTCAAGACAATGAAGAGTTGCTCCCCTTGTTTTTCATTTTATTTTTTAACTTTATGGCCACCTTGCAAAAATTCACACAAAAAGTCAAAGCAAATACACCTTGAGCCAAAGATCTTTGGAAAAAAAAGGTCACTTCCCCAAAACTCAACCAAAAGCAGTCTAGTGATCCTCTACTTATGTCACTTGGCATGGGGCACCCGACCTTATGAGGATTGCTCGCTTGTCCTCACTTCTTATTTGATTCGGTTCAATCTATATACTACATTTGTAGATTTGCATTTTTCTTTCATGTAACTACCGATTAATCTCATTCCATAATAGTCTTGTCTTGCTGTTCTTCCCTTGAGAGGAGGCGGTAACAGTCTTTGACGTTTAATAATAGAGCTTAAATCTGATTTATACCTAAACTCTTTCGTCCCAAGAATTATCCCTCTGCCCCCATTTTTTCTATCTGGAATACAGTGACAATTCTTTGTCGATGGCTACTCTCCCATCAAACAAATCTTGATAATTTGACAAACTTCCTTCTTTACTCCACACAAGTGTGAACATGCCAAGATTCCTCCCTTTAGAAATCATAAGATAATAGCTCTACGAAGCATCTAGACTGCCTCCTGCGCAGCTCCGAGGAATCCTATTTGCATGCAGGAGTCGCCATCCATGGTGACTCATGCCGGTTGCCTTGTCCATCTTGGTGTTTCCAGAAGCGAAATAACATCTGAAAAATCGACAAATTGAGGAGTTTGGTGTCGTGTTTTTAATTTTTTTGCGTTGGGTCCGCATCGCAATCCACGCCGATCACCATTAATCAGTTTATGCCGTTCCAGAGGCGTGTGTTGGCCACACGCCCACGTTCCTCGCTTTTTTAGAGGCAAAGTGGCTTTTCTCCTCCAAAAAGCCCCCCCCCCCCCTCCAAAAAAAAAAAAAAGGAAGGATGATCACCTCTTTCTAGGTGAGAAGGATGATGCACCCTGATCCAAAGACAATGTTAAAAGTGAACGCTAACTAGGAAAAAGTTAAAGGAAACTCTCACTTAGAATTTAAAAGTCAGAATAGAAATTTTTTGGACTTGTATAATATACCAATTTACAGACTAAGCAAAGCACGTAGATATCTACTCACTGCTTTGAGTTGAAACAAATTTTTACATGCAAAAAGGCATGAATTCAACCGATTTGTAATTTCTTGGAAGATGTTCCTTGAATCTCTAGTAGCTAGACCTCTATAATTGTGCCCTTGAATTATCAAATGAAAAAAACATATAGATTTGATTGTTATCACACACTTCTCGAGGGAAGACATAGACACTTATTATGCATTTAGTAACATAACTATTCCAATAATTTTTTTTTTCAGAAATAGTCTTATTTTACTTCTATTCTCTGGAATAATTTTGGAGTAAAAAACATATTTGGTAATTATATAAAATTTTTATTCTCGGAATAGAAAAGGAATAAAAATGTTTGATACGACCACAAGTTTTTTTTTTTTTATGATGTAGGATTTTTTTAATAAGTTTTTTAGATTTTTCTTTTTTCTCTCTCTTATTCTTCTTGCTCTTTCTCTAGCCAGCAGTAGCAGGCAGCCGACAAGCGGTGAGGAAGAAGAAGAAAAAAAAAAGAAAAGAAAAAATGGTTTATTTCTAGAAATTATTCCTAAGAATAAGAATTTATTTTTTCTACTTCTCGTTTTTGTTCCAAATTTATTCTCTACTACTTTTCTATTTTGGAAAATAGAAAAATCAGTTGATGCTATCAAATAGATTTTTGTTTTTTATTATTTATTTTTATTTCAGAGAATAAAATAACAAAAAATTAGCAAGTTACCATGCGGAGCTTTACTAGTCTTTTGTAGTTTGTCTTCTTGCATTCTTATCTGGACCCCTTGCATTTCCTAGTACATAAAGAGGATCAAGACAAAATAATTAATGTATAAAAAGCTAAGACCTATTCTCTCATATGGACATCTTCCCCACATGCTCTCTTCGGGAAAACTCGCGGTATTCCCTGAACCAACCCAAGCTCAACCCCATTTCAACCTTCACTCATGCAGGATTCACTCAAAACACTTGTATGATCCTCTTGTTCCCGAGTCAGACCCTGTTTTTTCTGAACAGAATCTCGCGAGCCCCAAGAAAACAGTCCGTCTCCAAGAACGTAGAGCAGCAGTGGAAGGCGGTGGTTGCCGGAAGCCTCTCCTGAACCGATATGCTCTGGGTGATGCCATCTTGGCCTCCACCAACTCTATTTTGCTGGGCTATGGTGAGTTCTTAGCACAAACTGTTTCCACTATATTACTTTCTGTATGTACATAATGTCTTGATCCCCCCCAAAAAGAGAGAAATAAGGTCCATGTTAGGATTAAGCGGTGTATTTAGATTAGTCTACCACCTGTTTGATGGAAAGCAAAGCCATGGTTTAACTTGATGCTGAATTTGCGTATATAAACGTGTACAGATATTAGGGTGATGAATGGGGCGGTGCTATTCATCAGAGAGAGCCTCATGATCACACCAACCCAGGTTGAGATCCTGTTGGGTTCGCTTGATGTGGTCTTGCTGATTGGATCTCTCGCCTCTGGCCAGACCTCCGATTGGATCGGCCGGTGATACACGATAGTCCTTGCAGCCTACACGTTCCTAATTGGTGCACTTCTGATGGGCCTTGCTCCATCCTTCATGTTCCTAATGGCTGGGAGGGTGGTCGCAAGGATTGGTGTCGGGTATGTCCTCTTAATCGCCCCAGTCTACGCTGCCGAGATCTCTCCAGCAATGACCCAGGGATTCCTATCTTCGTTGCCCGAAGTCTTTATCAATGTTGGGATTTTACTTGGGTATGTATCCAAATATGCCTTACAGGCCTACCAGTTGATATAAGTTGGAGGCTCATGCTTGGGTTAGGCGGAGTGCCGGCAATCACGATCAGGGCAGGCGTGATGATGATACCAGAGTCGCCGAGGTGGCTGGTGATGGAGGGCAGATTCGAAGAAGCAGAGAGGGTGCTGATCAAGACATCAGAAGATGAGGTAGTAGTTGAATTGAGGCTAAATCAAATGAAGACCAACATAGGGGTTGATCGATCCACGGGCCTGCTTTGGCCTGATGGCACGGGCAGGGCTTTGGAAGGAGGTCCTCTGGAGGCGCATCCGCCAGATTCTCATAGCAGCCATTGGACTTAAATTCTTCATGCAGGCGTTAGGGAATGCCGCCGCCGTGTACTTTAGTCCAGAAGTCTTCCAAGATGCTGGGATTAGCAATAACCAACAGCTTTTAGGGGTGACTATCGTGATGGGGGCTTGCCAAGACATTCTTTGCCGTTGCTTCGGCTCTTTTCTTGGACCATTTTGGGAGGAGGCCTCTCTTGAAGCTGGGCTCGGCTGGAATGGCAATCTCCACAGCGGGTCTGGGCCTGGGCTTGAAGTTCCTCAAGCGATCCGGAGCAAGCCGACGCGGGCCACCATGCAGTCGTGGAGTCTGTCTGTGCGGACATCTCGTTCTTTTCAATAGGGCTCGGGCCCATCACTTGGTTCTACTCGTTCGAGATACTCCCGACGAGGCTGCGGGCCCAAGGCATGAGCCTGGCCATAGCGGTGAACCAGGTGGTGAGCAGGGAGGTGGCAATGTCGTTTTTCAGCATTTCGAGAGAGATAACGTTTGGGGGCATGTTCTTTTTGCTTGCAGGAATCATGGGTTGGTGACTATTTTTTATTTCTTTCTTGCCTGAGACCAAGGACAAGAGCTTGGAAGAGATTTGGGCTCTCTTTGGGAATGAAGACCCTGCAAGCTCACAAAATCGAGATTGATCAAGCGTAGCTTTTCATGTAAGAAGCTCCTTGGGCTTGGTTTTGCAGTTAAAAATGTGAACGGAATATATTCCGGCGTTCACTTCAGTGCAATTGACAATTCGAGTGGCCAAAAAATTCTTCGTGGCATTAATTTAATATAAACGGTCCAACGTGACTATCCGATAAAATGAAGTCCGCAAAATAAGAAACAGTGTTGTTTCACAATTGTTTGCAAATTCGTTATATTTTTCAAACCTAAATTCCTCATTTTTTCCCCTCTCTCCTCCATCTTCTGTTACCGCCGAATCTTCTGTTACCGCCGACCTCTATCTTAGGCCCCGTAGAGCTGCCATCATCGTCGATCTCTTGCCTGGTAGGCAAAGAACCTGAGTGTTGCTTGTTTTCCGTGTTGGGAACCAGTTTCTCTCTATGCGAAATGCACGAAGGCTTGCCAGTGAGAAACTTCGGTTTTGGTTGGTTCTTTCCAGTTTTGGCCAACAAATTTTACGCTTCGTTCAATTCCCAAAAAATATTTTTTGAAAAAAATGTTTATTTTAGGAAAATGAGTTAATGGAAAATGTTTTCTTGATCTATGAAAAATTATGTATTAATTCAAGAAAATGATTTTCTTTTTGAAAAAGTCATAAAATATTTTTCAAAATATGATTAGGTTTTGGCATTTGGACCTGAAACTCAATGTTTGAACATGGGAACTCCAACGTTGATTTCAAGTCTCCAACGCCTGAACTCGATCCATCAAGGCGAGGCTTGGGTCCATTAAGGTTGGGACTAGGTTTCTGACATCAGGGCATAAGTCCATCGGGATTGAACCTACATCCATTGAGGCCAAGCTTGGGACCCTGGTGCCTATGACCAAGTCCATTTAGGTTGAGCCTGAACTTCGATTGCTTGTGCCCTATGCCTCGGCACCCGAGTGCATGTCCACAAAGGTCAAGCTTAGGCCCCGACACTTGAGCTCTAGTCCCTAGCACTTAGGCTCTAGTCCACAAAGATCATGTGTGAGTTGCCAACACTCGAGCTCAGGTCCTTGATTAATGAAATCTTTTTTTTAATAAAGATATTTTTAAAATCAAAATTTCAATTATTTCCATTTTTTAAAACTTGAAATTTTAACTAATTTTTTTTACCAAAAAAAACTATTTTTTAACAATAGAATTTTTAGTTATTTTATTGTTTAAAAAATCAATTTTAAATTCTTTTCTATTCTTTCCTTTTCTTTTCGCTTCTTCCTTGGCCACTTGTTGGCCATGGCAACTGATCAACGATCGACCACAAGTGAGGGGCAAGCTCGCTGATCTGGCAAGGCCAATGCTATTAGGAAAATTTCTTATGATGTTTTGAAAATGACAAAATAAATCAAAGGCCACTAACGTGTTTAATAATTGAGTAATAGATTATGCGGATGATAGAACATGTAAAAGATATTATTAAAGATTATACTTAAAAGAGTCAGAAGACTAGATGAACATATTAAACTTACGTCAAGATTGTAAAGTCTAATTTAGACGGAAGACACTTAGGTTTTACATACATACGGAACAAGAGACTTTACATAAATACATAATAATTAGAATGATAGAATGTGATCTAGAATGTGACAAGTTCAGAACGAGACAACTTAACATAATGTGACACAAGTTCAAAACGTATAACGGTTAGTGATCTGGTTTGAATTCTATATTAAGATAGATTTTATTGACTCAATCTAATCGATTGACAATTGAATCCTGAAGACAATAACTTTTTAAATGAAAAATTTCTACTTATGGAAACCAAGTTTTTATTTATATGGGCGATCAGAATCAACTAGGGTTTCTATCTTTATCACTCAACAATCATTAAATCTTCTTAATACAGATCTGTCTAATGGTTAGTTTGAAAGTTGACAGCCCGAGGCGGAGGGAAAAATACGAGGTACTTTATTGCTTAGTCTGGCTTTTAGTGGATGAGTATTTGAGGAGACCAAAGATCGAGGAGTAAGTAAGAGACGAAGCATAGAATCAAGAATTTAAAAATCTGAGCGAACTTCGATCATACACTTGTTTTTTTATAAGTTTAAACGTTTATGATTTTGAGAAAAATACTCAAAGAGCGACTTAGTGAGATAATGTGATTTATCACTGAATGTTTGTATTCAAAGTTATAATCTCTTGTTGATTATATAGTGGAATCCAACTAGTAAGCTATCAACGCGGGAAAGTGGACGTAGGCTTGATTTAAGCCGAATCACTATAAATTTTGTATGCAATTTTCTCCTCCCTTAACTCTCCTTATTTAAGTTTTTTTGCGCACTTACAGGTTATTTCAGAATTTTGTTCTATCGCACAATAGATTTCGAACATTTATAAAAAAATATAGTGGCTCGTTTATCAGACTTTGCTTGCAACTTATTTTGTTTTACATTTATCTGTCAAGATTTTTTTTAAACACATATTCATCTCCTTTAGGTGTTCATACTAACTTTATCATATGCTTGGTTGCCACCGTTGTTGTGGCTAGTGATTGGCCAAAGAAGAAGAAAAAAAGAAAAGAATAAAAACGAATAAAAATACAAATTTTCACAAAAAGGTAAAAATAAAATAAAAATTATTAAAAGGAGTGTACAGAGGAAATGAAAAGAGATTTCCATAACAAATGACGAAAAATATTTGATGACTCATTTTTAGGTTTCAGCCGAATACAGGAAAATTTTATCATTTTTTTTTAAATAGCTTCTTCAAAATTGTCATATTTTCCACGAAACAAATGGAGCATTAAAGTAAGAAAAGTTGTGTAATTGCTTTTGCCTATAGAATTTAATGACTTACTTGTTTGAGGTTCAACCCTTATTGTGTTCAAAGGTTAATACTAAAGGTAATCGATTTAGCAATGGCTTCCATCTTATGTGGATTGGTTGAGCGAGAAAGGATGGCACTGTTTTGATAGCTTAAATGGATTTGTCATTGTAATGATATGAGTCTTATACGTCTCTATGTATGTATTGATAAGTTTGGATCAACTCTCACCCTCTGGCCATCGCCCCAAGCCTTGCCCAATGACTAGCCCACGATTTGCTTCATTGTCTCTCTCCTTGAGGCTCGCAACTGGCACATATGGCATGGCCCCCGCGGGTGACACTACATGTAAGGTTGCCCATGGTTGGTGAGCCAAGACCTATGCCCGAGAGGTTGGCGCGTGATGCACAAGACAGAGGGTAAAGCTCGATGGCTTGGGGACTGATACTCTAAGCTGCACTTAGTGACCTGGAGTCGAGCTTGCGCGACGGGGGAGTGAGCATTGAGCATCGCGCAAGCTGTGGTGGCAAATCGTCGTCCCCTGCTTGGTCGACTCGGCAATTTTTCCTAAGATGAAGTCGGTTTAGGTAGAAGCCCCACGTGGCCTTGTTCCTTTTTACCGTTGGACTTTGAGTTTTTCTTCTATAAAAAGATTCCTCAAACTCAAAAATTCAATCCCTAGACTTTTTGACGGAATATACTACCGCGGATCATTCTTTTATCAATGTGGCACCCAATGTACCGGTCGGCCGAGGGAAATTATTTTTTTCCCTTTTTATAATTACAACGAGGTTTGTACTAAAATTAATTACGGCGCACATTTAAATGTTGGTAATGAAGTAGCTTGTGCATTATGCACATTTGGATTGTTTTGTCACGGGTTTCTTAACTTGTCCAATTACCTTGAGAAGTAAGATATTGTAGATGAACACATGTCGGCATAAAATATTTGTGCCAATAGCTGATTCCATGAATATTTGTTCAGGATGGGTATGGAGAGCGGGGAAACTGTGCCTCGTGAGACGTCATCTTTAATGGGGTAAATTTTCCCCGTAGGGACCACACGTATCTGCCCCGTCTTTGTATGAACAAGACTTGAGATGATCTATGAGGGACGATTCTTTTCCATATTTCCATCTTTCTCAATTGTTCAATATCAATTTGGAGCTTGTTTGACTCTACACTTCCAAAGATTTGACTCTACCCTATGATCAATATTTTTAGCATATTTCTTAAGAAGGCATGTCTTAAATGTTAGATATATATTACCTGATTTTATGTATTTCTCTGATCGTAATCCCAATATATTGTAATTTTTATTATAATATTATCTTACCATAATTTACGGGTTTCATTATGCATTTTTCCTTGAAGCTAGGATCTTGGCCCAACTTTTCCACCTCAGAAATCTACATCCCGATTCGGCTAGGTCCAAGGTCCTAAAAACCATACTCTGGCTTATTAATAGGGTGGGCAAAAAGTATTTAGCTCCCGATAAACGCGCTCAAGTCTCTTTTTTGGCACTGTACAATGGACCGCGACGTGATTCACATTCAAGATCCACTCGGGACAATAATTGATTAAACTGGATCCACATCATACCTTTGCACACTCTTTTTCCATTAAAAAGATCCAAAGAGAGGGAAAAAAAAGGGAAGAATCCAAAACGCATCCCCGAAGTAGCCCCAGCTCTACGCGTTTTTCACTGTTCCAGTGGCATGTTTTGACTGAATGAAAAAAGCAAAAGATAACTACAATAATAAATGATAAAAGAAAATAATTAATACCCTAAAAAATTCTAAACTAAATGATAAATTTACTCAAAATTAATTTTTTAACCATAAAAAATTCAAAACTGGCATATGTAAGATAAATTTACCACAAACTAATATAATTGTGACATTTGGCATTTGTTAATTTCTTTTAAATTTTAAAGTCAAATTACTAAATTGAATGATACTTTAATCAGTTTGAGATTTTATTATCTATTTCTTACAGTTATGCAATTTTTATGATTTTTTGTGATATTAATTTAATTTAAAAAAGGATATATTTATCACAAATATATTAATTATGGGTTTTTTACGATTGAATAAATTAGTTTTGGGTAAATTTATTACAAGTATATTAGTTTATAATTTTTTATGATAAGTTGAGATAAATTTATTATGAATATATCGATTTGAGATTTTTCATTATTAAAAAATTAGTTTGAAATAAATTTATATAAATATATCAAAAGAATTAACCATGGAGAAAATTTTGATTCTAGATTTGCTCAACCCAACCCCGGGCAAAACGCTTTTTTCACTGTTTCAATGGCGTGACATTCGCTGTTTTGACTGAATAAAAAAAAAGCAAAAGATAATGATAATAAAAATAATAAATAAAATAAAATTTTGATTCTAGATTAGCTCAACCCGGGCCCCAACTGTACGCGTTTTTCGCTGTTTCAACGTCTCAGTGAAGGGCCCCAGGAAAAAAGCCAAAAAGCAAAAGGAAAAGTAATTTTGATATTCGAACAATTCAATATTTTAGGGAGCAAAATCTGAAAACTCTAAGTCATATTTACTTCAATTTTTTTTTTCGTTTATCCTAACACATTTACATCAAAAAAATCTATGACACAAAAAACTTTAAATTTCCCTTTGACATATTTACCTCAAAATTTAAGTTAAATAATCTAAGGTAAATATGCCATACAAGTATAAATTTTGGGATTTTTTGTCTCACAATTAAAATTTAAGGTAAACATATTGTGATTGGCATAATTTAGAGCTTTTTTCTGTGACTTTTTTCCTATTTTGGAAGTTCCACAAGTTGCCAACGAATACTGAGTTGAAGTTATTTTGTCTATTTTATGCAACAAATAATGTTATTTTTAATTCCTAAAATATTTGGATTTCTGTCTACTTACTCTTGTATCATAAGGACACGTGGAGAAAATAAGAAAAAATAACAAAAAGAAGGAAAAAAATATGTCACTCACAAAAGCCTTAGAAGGTGGATGCAAATCGGGAATTCTATGATTTATTTCCCAATTTTACGTAAAAAGATGAGTAATTTCCTTACGTTAAGAGTCTTGGATATTATCCTATTTTGAGAGCTTGGGGGACGGCTAGGTTTTACTTTTAGATTTTTTTTTCATTGTTCTTAGAGTTTTTCAAATATTTTGAAAAAAAATCTAAAAGTAGTGACAAATTGTTTGGTTATTTGATTAAAGGCGTTGGGTTTAATTCATACTTTTGTTTTTTCTTCTATTATATTATAATTTTATTTTGTTAGAGCTACAATATAGTTTAATTATAATGATATGAACTTCATGCTTTTATGTTCTACAAGTAATTTCATTTGCGTGAGTTATATATTACCATGTTTAATGCTTTTAAGCGAGTAATCACGATTTAAATGATCTGATATGTATATTTAAGATCGAAAAGCGATAATATGCAATTACTCAATATAATATATAATTATGAATTAAATGTGGATAGAGGTATATCATATTATTTGTGTGGCTTTTAATGATAAGGTGGTCCAAAATATCCATTGTAAACTAGGAATATTAACATATTTTAATACACTTATATTTATTTAAATTCATATAGATATATTATGGGATCAATAAACTGGATAGGTTTTGGAGATAGGATAATAGATAGATTATGAAATTTTGCTATCACATGTTTGATATTGTTATTGTATGTCTAATGATTCGAAATTCATATCTAATAGTTATAGTAAAATCGGATTTTAACGTATTTATTTGATTAATTAACTACATTTAATTTTGAAATTTTGCTACTAAGATTGTCAAGTTTAATACATTCTCAATTCTATTTTGATTTATTAGATATATTTTAGGATAAGTTCATTTTTTTTATATTTAATTAGTTTATTAATCATTAATCTCTATGGGACGATATCATTTCTCATCATTATATTATTTGTTTGACATGTGAATTGACATGTTCAGTTACATTTAGAATTTAACAAAAATAAAGCCATTCCCCTAAAATGCTTTTCATAAAGGGGTTTTGCCATTTTGTGCGTTTTGTGCATGGTGTTGCTGGGAGCAAGCAAAGCAACATAGCCAATCGTACTTGCACAAAATACTTTCATGAGCAAATACTTTATCATGGATCGGTCTCTCTAATGGCATGTTTTAAACTGAGGGAAAAAGTCACTAAAATTCTCAAACTTTACCCATCGTAACACATTTATTGTAAACTTTATTTGTAAAATAAAAAATCACAAATTATACAAGCTGTGATATATTTATAATAATTTTTTTTGTTAAATAAAAAAATTTTCAACAAAAATAACATCAATCTTTATATTACTAAGTTATTTGAGTATCATGTCAATACCGTTTGCTTTCCAATGTCCAAGTAGGTAGATTTTTGACAAAGCTCATAGATAGAACTTTGATGGAGGAGTGAACATGTCATGCAGGTACACATTTGAGATTTTTTGTAGTAAATGTATTACAACTGGCATAATTCGGAGGTTTTTGTCCTTTAATTAATGTGAGAACTTTTTGTGTGTTGGCCAGACTCTCATCCTTTTATCTAGATAGAGGATGTGTCGATTTTATAGGGTTTGGCCAAAATCTTATGCGCGTGTGATCCTCTTCGCCTTATGATTCAGACATTCTGAATCTGTGATCTCGTGTGCACTTTACTCAAAGGCTACTGATCAAATCGCTCGAGATTAAGCCAACGTTTAGCATATCAAGAAGTAGCTACCCCCACTGCTCTTTGAGCTCAAATCCTGCCATTTCAAATCCTAAAACTGACAGCAGGCTACCACAGTTGCTTTCCGAAATCCGGACATACTTGGGTAATCAAGTCACGTCGGCTACTGGGGCTCAAAGAATATTCGGACCTTGTTGGGTTCAATGACAACAGGAATTGAGCACAATCAGCCAGAAGATGTGCTCAAGCCCCATTAGGTTGGTTTCACGATGCTTTGGTCTAGAAAAAGGACAAAAGGTGGCTTACATGGCTAGCTCTAGCCACTTAACAAAGGCATGAATGATAATCATTACATTTCAGAAATTAATTTTAAATCCAAAGATAGATTTTTTTATTTCTATTATTTGAACACATTTTTGAGTGAAAATATGCATTTGATAACAATATAAAATTTATGTAATTGGAATAAAAATTCATTTAACAATGACATAAAATTTTTCCTTCTTGAATGGCAACGATGGACAGCAACCGGCAGCAAAAGGTTGGTGGCTATTTAGTAGCGAGGGTAAGCAATGAAAGAGTTTGTATTTTTCATTTCTATTATAGAAATATAAAAGTGGAGAATTTTTACTTTTCATTTCTGTTTCAAATGTATTTTTAGTCTAAGAATATGTCCTAAAAATAGAAAAATGAAATTGTGTTACTAAACAAACTTCTATTCTAAATCTGTTCTTGATAACAAAAAAATAGTTCCGATTAAAAAAAGCATAATTATCATGCGCATCCTAAGTAATCTTAGACTTGTCACGGAGAGTATAGACTTGATCTTATTAGAATGAGACTTGTGCCTAATCCTTTTTTTTTCTAGCAGGTTTTCAAGTCAATTGGCATCCTTATGGCATGATAACTTGTATCGATTCATGTCATGATGATACTTCACAATCTATTATTGACTGATGTCTTCACGACAAGTCGGCAGATGTCTTCACGACAAGTCGGCAATGTATTTTCATTCATCGTGGATTCTCACATAGTGGATTCTCACATAGCAAGGTCAAGTTCGTCGCCCATTGTTAACTCTCTAGTTGTACATCCTTCCTTGATTCATTTCAGGACTTTTGGGAGCGATTTTGCTACCATTGGCAAAATATACATATTTTAATGTTTAAAAAAGAGAGAATAAATAGAATTGAGAAATGAGAAAATAAAATAAAGAGAAAATATTCAAACAATTAAAAAAGATGCGAGTGATCAGTGTGAATTTGGCGAAGGTGGATTCCTCGAGTAGCGAGCGAACATATTATTATTATTATTATTATTATTATTATTATTATTATTATTATTATTATTATTATTATTATGCCCCGAAAAAGCCAAAAGCAAAAGGAAAATAATTGCGATATATTTAATCAGATGACATTAACAACTAAGTATCTTGAAAAGAGCTTTTGACCGTCGATGTGGGTGTAGATTCGTCTCTTGGGTGTAGTAAATGCAAGCATTACAATCTCAGCAGAAACAAAAAAAAAGGATAAAATTTCATCATAAAGAACATTCTATATTTATTAAGCATATTTTCTTTTGTGGACAACATTTATTTTCGAACAACTATCGTATGACTTGGCTACATTTTATGCTACCAACGAATGCGGAGACTAACGCCAAATCAAATCACCGAAAAAAAGAAGTAGCCCTACGACTGCCTCAACTCCTTAATTTACAACGGCGATATTCAAACTAGGGTTGAAGCAAACAGTAGACCAAAGGACAGAGAGGAACTCATGGCAGTGCCGAGCGTCGGTCGGCGAGACCAAATCAGAAGATCGCATCGCAGAAGGCGAGATCGGTAATTCTAAGGAGGGGAGGCCACTGAGGCCGTGATCAAGAAGAAACGCGGGCAGAACAACAGGGAGAAGCTACGCCCGCGGATTGACCTCGTACCAAAAACTCCCTACCAATGATAGTAAATCAAAATTGCAGATAATAAGTTCCCCTTTTAATCCTTAGCTACAAGTTGTCTCGCACGCGCACGGCATGCACGGCACATGCATAGCACAACAAGGAAATGCTGGTCGTTGGTGAATGTTATTCATGCCGCTTTAATGTTCGTCTCTTATTCTGACCGTGGGCATTTGCACGACAATGCTCGCACATGAACAACATTGGAGATCATTGGGGATTTATCACTAGACCAAAACAATCCCCCCCTAAACTCTTTGATATATTTAATCAAAATGACATTAGCAATTCAATATTTTTGAAGTAAGCCTTTGACCGTCTTGTTAACATGCACAAACGGATACTAAGCCATCCCCTAAACTCTTTTCAAAAATCACTTTAAGATTAAGGTTTTTCTCACAAGGTGTTTCGCCTTTTCGGGTGCTTAGTGCCTCATGTTTGTTTTACAGTGACACACGAGAAAACAAAGCCAATCACACATATATAGATATCTTTTGTCGCAAGTTTTCGATCAGCATCGCTAACAATATGCTTTTAAGCCATACGTTTCTGATTTCTTGATGTTGAATCAATCCTCTTCTTTGTATAACATATGTGCAGGAGAGAATGTGTCGATGTCACTTTCACAGTGGGTGCCGAAATCTTATGTGCGTGTGGTCCTCCTCTTTGCCTTATGATTCAAACTTTTTGAATTCGTAATTTTATGAACATGCACTCAAAGCCTGCCGATCAATAGCCCGGAAATTAAGCTATTGTTTCACTGATGAAGAAATTATTAGTAAACCCTGTTGCTCTTTGAGCTCAAATCCTAAAATCAAAGCAGCCACCCAAATTGCTTTACGAAATCATGATATGACTCCCATTTCCACGAGCCAAAGGCCCGATCTGTTCTTCGCCAGCTAGGCAGGCCAATTTGGGTTGTCATGACACATGGGCTATTGAGCAAAAAGAGCAATTCGTTCTGACCACCACATGTGCTGAAGCCCAATTTTATTTTTTGCTATTAAAGGCCCAAATTAGGGTGATTTTTTGGGATATTGTGGCTAGAAAAGGAGACAAAAACGGTGGCTCATTGGCCTACTTATTGGAAGAAAATTGGCCTACGTTACTGGCGAAGAAAAGATCGGGCCTTGACTCGTGGAAATGGGAGTCATGTCATTGGAAGACAGGTAGTAACGAATCCAAGACGTGTTGTTAGGATGTCGTGGAGAGTTTCTGCTTTGATAGTATTGGATAGAGGCCCGTTAAAGAAGGTCTGCCCAATCTCCTAACCCTTTTTCTAGCAGGTTTCGTGCCGATTAACATCCTTACGACATGATAACTTCTATCGAGTTTGTCTCATCGTGATGTTGTGATCCATTAACAATTGATGTGCCTCACGGCACGTCAATTGTGGATTTTGTTAACCATGAATTCCTCACGTAGCAAGACCATGTTGTCTCCCATCGTAACTCTCTCTTGTATATACTTTCTTGATTCATTTAAGGACTTATGGGGAGCGATTTTACCATTGAGAGCCCTAAGGCCGCATATTGCCTACGAATATGTCTCGTCATCCAATTACTTCCGACAACAAAACATCACTCACTTGTGATTTGGCATTGAGCATGCTAGAGATGGCTGCTCGTCCCATCAAAGCCACTCTACTTTGTTTTGCTTATACCTATTGCTCACGCCCGCAACACTAATAACCTTCCCTTGGTATGAGAAATTACATGCCAACCCACTAGGGGTGTATTTGGTCAAGCTTTTCTAATGTATTTTGAGTCCTCTAAAGTCTTTGTGAAAAGTTAGGATGTTCCGTCAACTTTTTTTTTGTTGGGACCACTTTGGGGAAATGTCAACATTGGCAACGCTAAAGGTCCAAGATGAGTCCCCACCTACCTTGACCTTGGTCAATATTTCAGGAAGGCAGCTTCTAGGGTTAACGAACTTTTTTTTTCTTCCAAAATTACATCCACTAATATTTTTATATTTCAGTCTTATCCTAGCTCACGACTATTCATCTTCCCCGACCGTTGAAGTTCTGGGTTTTCCGCGCTTGGGTCTTTGCCAAAGGTTGCAACGCCTGGGTCTTTGCTCGGCTCATCTTCCCCAACATCGCCCTTGCTTGCGACCGTCCGACAAGATCCGACGGTCGAGCGTCAATGATGATCGAGCATTGTCGATGGTCAAGAATCGAAGGTCGAGCGTCGAGGCAACTTTTGGGATTGTGTTATGGTCACCTTTTGTCAAGCGTCGCCACATGAGGCAACCCTTGGGGTCACGGGACCCTGGTTTTGCTGTGCTTCGGTCGCGCGGCCTTGAAATCCTCTCCTCGGCTCACAGTGGCCCTACAAACCTTTGTCTAAGCTTGGATTTTTCCACTTTTTTTTTTTTTAACTTTAAAACTACTTTGCAAAAAGTCACACAAAAGGTCAAAAATCAATACACCTTGAATATTTGTGAAGATGTTTTTGCAATTTCTCAAAAGCTTAACCAAACACGTCTAATGGTTCTTTACACCTATCATTTGGTAGGTGGCACCCTCACTTTTCCTCTCATGTCCTATTCAACTCCATCCAATCTACGCTATTTGCCGCATACAACACTTCCAAATTTGCTTTTAATCATTATATGAAACTATCTACCAAATTCACTCCACAATAGTCTCCTCTAGTTATTCTTTCTAATAATTTGTAATTGGGAGGAGGCGGAAAAAGTCTTTTGTCATTTAATAACAAAGTTTAAATTTGATTTATACCTAAACTTTTTCCTTCCAAGAGCTATCCCTTTGCCCCCAATTTTTTTCTATCCCGAGGACAGAAATAAATCTTTGTCGATGGCTACTCTCCCATCAAACAAACCTTGAAACTTTGATAAGCTTCCCTCTTTCACTTTAGGGATAAATTCATTAAAAATCCTAAAACAGATCACAAACATGGAATTAAATCTTAAAACTTATTAAATTGGTTCAATCAAGTTTTTTCATTGATTCCTCAATTAAGCTGGAAAATGTTGACGTGCCTTATTTTATTACTTTCTTGCACCAAGCACCACGTTAGAAAAAAAGTACCAAAAAATTTAAAAAATACATATATAATTAGATTAAAAAAATAAAAAGCTAAAAATTTTCTTAAAAAAAACTAACAACGAAAAACACAAACTCACCCACAGACATGGCCAAGCCTCACTATTGGCCGTAGACATGGCCAAGCCTCACTATTGGCCGTTGCCGCAGTTGTGGGGAAGGGCTGGTGGAGGTTGCCCAGGCCTTCCCCAACCTAGGCAACTCTCGCTGGCCTTGGACGAGGGCCTGCTGGCCCAGATCTAGAGAAGGGTCACAAGCCATGGCCCTCTTCGGGGGTGGGTGACCCTGGGCATAAGATGATAGCTAGGGGTGAGCGTGGTTCCGGGTAGAACCGGGAACCGGAACCGAACCGGAGGAGGTTCCGGTTCAGTTCCCGGTTCTAAGGGGACCGGTTCCGGTTCCTGGTTCTCTTTTTCCAGGAACCGGAATCGGCAAAGTTAAAAAATAAAAAACCCTAATCCTTTCCGCCGAATTCCCCTTCAATTTTCCTCCATTTCCCTTTCTTTTTCTCTCTCTTTTCTCCCCTTTTTCCTCCTCACGTCACTTCCTGCCCCCCACTTTTTTCTTATCCCCTCTCTCTCTCTCCTCTTTCCTCCTCTCTCAGCCGAACCCTCCCACCTCTTCTTCTTCTTCTTCTTCTTCCTTCCTCTCGCCGGTTGCTGCTTCACCCACCACCACACCGCCGCCCCACGCCCTACTCACCACCACCTCTTGGCCACCGAACCCCCACCACCCACTGCTCGTCCGACAAGCCGTCTCACCGTTTAGCCCGACGAGCTGTCTTGCCGTCCGCGCCGCCGTGAGGCACCGCCGCCGTCCCCAAGCCACCGTCACCACCTCTTGCTGCCGCTTGCTCGGCCGTCCGGGCCGTTGTTGCTCCGAACCGTCACCACCTCCGCCCGAACCCGGAACCTGTTAGGTTAAGCCCCAAATTAATTTACCCTAGTCTCAGTTCCCACTTTCACTTCGCACTTCCTCTCTGTCTCTGCCCGACGTTGCTCACTATGCTCCGTGCTCGCCCTCGACGAGTTCCTCGACGAATCTCCACACGGAGTCGGGCCTCAAGTCCCTCGACGAGTTCCTCTCCGGCAAGACCTACATCTCCGGGTAAAGCTCGTCTACAAGAAGCCGGCGAAGAAGACGACCGCATCCCCATCTTCGTCGGCTCGGAGGACCTCGCGTGGAACCATGTATCATCCCACCAGAGGCAGCGTTCGCGGTGGCAAAGACCGTAAGCTCTCTCTCTCTGCATCGTTCTTTTTAAGCTCTTGAGCATTTGTGTTGTATTCTCTTTGCTCGATTCGTCACTCTTCATGACAGACTTGTATTGCTGGGTTGGGAAGGATATATAATGATAATTTTGAGAATGCGATTGTGGGGTAGAAGTTGATTTTCCATGTGGAAACAATTCTAGGGTTAGCTTCAGGTTCGTGCATTTTGGTTTTGGCACTGACCAGAGACATAAGAAAAGAGTGAATGGGGTCCCTGATGCTTGATATTGGTTAAAACATGAAAACCTATGGTAAATTCGAACTTTAATCTTTTTAGCTTTTGTCAGCATGGAGTGCCACTGACTAGGTGTTGACAAAGTTACTGGCAGTGACAAACTTTTAGTGTTTTGCTAATTACTTCTGAGCTTATCATATTCTTCTAAATTTGGTTAGCAGAGCTCTGACTTTGTGGCAAAAGCCGTTGATGTGGCTGCTGAAGAATTAATAGCACTGGCAACACCTGGACAAGGTTCATGCTGCATCTGTTTATTTTCTTCAATGTGCCATTCTTGTTATTTTGTTTCTAGTGTGCCCTGACACTAATTGAAATTTTTTCTTTTTGGCAGTTACTCAAGTGCAACTTAATCGCGCTAAAGAGTCTACAAAGTCTGCAGTCCTGATGAATTTGGAATCTAGAGTATGGTTCAAACTCCATCTCGAAAAGCATGTATGTGAGGAAGCAGCCAAAGGATTTCATGATCTGGAACAGGACTGGACTTATCAGTTTCAAGTGAAGGATCAGATTGGAGCGTAGCAACTATGATTCTGAACCTATGCTGCGTTCATGCGGTATAACAATTAGCAATAGCTTTACTCAAGTTGAAGGCCGTGTTCTACCTGCTCCTAAGGTGCCACTGCTAGTTTCCCTTTTGCATTTTGTTTGCTGGATAAAAAAGAAAAAAGAAAAAAAAGAAATTCTGTTTGTTTGCAATGGACTGTTAGACAATCATCTGCAATAACACAAACTTATGTGGCTTCCTTCCCAGCTAAACGTGGGCAATGGAGAGGATTTCTTCCCCCGCAATGGACGGTGGAGCTTTCAGAATAAGGTTATTTGAATTATCTGCCACCAATTATTGTGTTCAATAAGTCTGTTTATGCTATCTTTTCACTCTTCTGCAGAAATTTGTTGAGCCAGCTAAGATACAGAAATGGGTTGTGGTGAACTTCTTTGCTCGGTGTGACATGCGTGGGCTTATAAGAGACCTGACTAGATTAGCTGAAATGAAAGGACTTGTGAGTCTTATATCCTGTCTGCTGCAACATTTTCCTTGATGACTGATAGACACCTCTTTTATCCCCCGATTGCCCTGTTAATTGTGTTTCTTATATCTTGTGTGTCAATTATAATGCAACATCTTCCGATAAGCTAATGAATAGTCCGTGACCATCAATGATGCAGCTCACCGAACAACCTTTTGATGTGTTTGAGGAAAGCCCCCAATTCAGAAGAGCCCCTCCAGTTGTTAGAGTGGATAAAATGTTTGAGGAGATACAGGCTAAACTACCTGGGGTGCCGCTCTTCCTCAAAAGACTAAAGTATATCCTTATCAACCCCTGATGCGCATTCCTAATTTGAACGTCAGCATGCCGAGTTATTAAGCTGTTTAGTTATCCTGTGCAGCAAAAGCAGCATGGCTCTGTCACTGTGCGTAAGTAACCCTTCTTAGCATATCTGGAAGTTTTAGTTGTTTGGGTCTTCTCTTTTTTAATTTTGGTGGTGCTAAGTTATGTTTGCTGCTGTTTTCAGCTTTTAGAGATGGGATACTCAATCCAATTGGAGACAGGGTACGTTAGTTCCCAGCACAGCAAGAAACTTTCGATTTGATTAAGGCAAAGATCATTTAGAATGAAGTGTGTTGTTCAAATGACAGCTTGTTTATTATTTCTAAAATGCTGTTTGCTGTTTGTGTTATATTATCTTCAATGAATGACAAGTTTGTTTATTATTGCTGCATTCATTTTCATTTTTTTAACTAAAAATGAAAAAAAAAAGAACCTGTTGGAACCGGAACCGACCCCGGAACCTGTGACAGGATAGGTTCCAGGTTCTCGGTTTTAACGGATAGGTTCTAGGTTCCAAAAAATGAGGAACCTGTACTCGAGGGTAGGTTCCAGGTTCCAAGCGGAACCTGTAAGGAACTGGGAACCGCTCACCCCTAATGATAGCTCTATGAAGCATCCAGGTGGCTTCTTGCACAGCTCCGAGGAACCCCTTTGCATGCAGGCGTCGCCATCCGTTGCCTTGTCCGTCTTGGTCTTTCGAGAGGTAAAAGACCATTTAAAAAATCGAAAAGGATGTGGAATTTAGTGCCGTATTCGAGTGACTTTTTGTGTGGGTCCACATCGCAATCTATCCCGATCTTCATCGGTCGGTGCTGTTCCAGAGGCGTGTGTTGCCGACAAGCCTACCTACCTTGCTTTTTGAGAGGCAAAGTGACTTTTTCGGAAACGAGGATTATCACCCATTTCTAGGTGAGAAGAATGATGGACGTTGATTCAAGGACCATCTCGTCCAACTGGTCTTTGGAGAAGGTATTTTACTACCTAGAACGCTCCCCTTGATGGGTCGCGTGACAAAAAAATACTTTGAAAAAGCACTCCTTGAAATTCCAATATTAAATTATTAGAGCTGCAAATTGAATTAGTAATGTGATTGAATTGTTACACCATATTAATTTCTTTTTACACTATAAATAAAATTAACTTAGAATAGTTATGAGAAAATTTGATGCAACTTTTATTGCTTGTGTTTATATGTTACTAAAGATGTAAGGTAAACCACTGGGGGTTCGCCCTAGTGGCCACCCTTCCAACATGGAAGGGGGAGGTGAGAGGTTCAAATCCCCACCTCCTCAGGGGGGGATGAGGGTAGGGACGCGTAAGTTTCGAGAGTGGGTTGCGACTCCCACGCCCTGCAAGAGGCAGGGCACAAGTCTGCGAGTGAGTGTAGAGTAGGATTAGAGTAGGACTGACCTAAAAAAAAAAAAAAAAAAAAAGATGTAAGGTATTTTGTGTGAAAAATGCCCCTTTGCAATGTTAAAGGCGAATCCTAATTAGATAAAAGTTCAAAGAAACACCCGCTTATAATTTAAAAGATGGAATATAATTTTTTTGGATTTCTTTAATCTTCTATTTTATAGACTAAGCAAAGCACATTGATATATGCCCCCTATTTCAAGGGCCTATTTTCTCTTTATCCTGAAGGCATTGCATCTTTAAAATATAGATGGGACCAATGGCTCTTTCTTTGGTTGAAACTTTGCATTTGCCTTTGGAACTTCCACGTGCATGATGTCTCTACGAGAGAGACTATTCCAATTGCAAAGCGATTGGATCTCCATAAATAGAGCAATGACATGGATTTAAGATGATTACATTTTATAAATATGTTTAACAGTTCACTCCATGATTGTATATATGGTGGAGCTAATAATTATGTATTCCCAATCGCTTTATAGTCAATATAACATCCAAAATATTTCAATCTTGATTAATCTTCTCTTATGTATGATTGTTGGAGAAGTGATTTACATGTCAGTCATAAACTAAGATGGAGCAACTAACCAATCACATTATTTGAGCATAGTGTCTAAATGGAAATATCACTAGCTTTGAAATGGGTTGTTGCACGAAGTTGTAGGTATGATTGATGGGTGGTGAATTGTTTCCTGTATAATCTTAAAACAAGAAAATTACCAAAACAATCCTAAAACTATTGCAATTTTTCCAATTCAATGCTAAACTTTTTTTTTGGTTAATTCAGCCTTAAACTTTTTGTATTTATGTCAATTTAGTCTATCAGGACAAATTTAGCCGACTAATGCCGACATGGATGTTGGCTAGCATCGGCCGTCCGGCAAATGCTAAAGTAACAATATTTAATTATTATTTTCCTCTTCTTCTTCTTTTTCCTTTCATTCTTCCTTTGGCTGGTTCGGTGACTGGCCAGAGGTTAGGGCCAGCAAATTCAACCTCGCCAACCACTTGTGAGGCTTGCCCTCGCTGGCCATTGGTGAAGGCGAGCCTCGGCCACCACTAGTGAGGCATTGCCCTCGCCGTCATTGGGCGAGGGCTAGCCTCGTCATGGCTAGGTGAGCTCGATCCCGCCTAGTGACTGTGAAGGCAAGCCTTGCTAGCGAGCCTCACCTATAGCCATGGTGAGGCTCGCGCTCATCGTCGCTGGGCAAGGCTGGATGAGGTCGAGCTCGCCTAGCAACAACTTTGCCTAACGACGGTGAGGCATGACCTCGTCCGTTGGCGAGGCATCACCCTTGCCGAGCGATGGCAAGGGTGATGCCTTGCTAGGGGAGCCAAGGCTTGCCCTTGCTAGTGTTGGCAAGGGCAAGCCTCACTAGTGGACCTCGTTGGCTAGAGGAAGAAAGAAAGGAAAAAAAAGATCAAGAAAAAAATATGAAAAAATTACCACATCAACGCCTATTGATTAAATATTGTTAGATGAACTGAATTGACATAAATGCAAAAGATTTAAAACTAAATTGATCCAAAAAAAAATATTTATGATTGAACTGAAAAAATTGTAATAAGTTTAGTACTATTTTGATCATTTTCTCCTCTTAACACCCTTTGAGCATTTGATTAATCTTTATTGACGGAGGGGTGATCGTGACAATTCTCTCACCACCTGCATATAAGGAGCATCCATCCTCGGGTGGTTTTAGAGGACTAAACATATGAAACGTTCGAGATTCCAGGGCATTTAATGATTTCCAGCTCAATGACTAGACATCACTCGTACAAATGCCACCCACCCTGCACCAATCCCTTTGAGTCAAAACAAATTTTTACATGCCAAAAGGTATGGTTTCATAATTTCTTGTAAGGTGTTCCTCGAATCTCCAGTAGTCAGTCCTCAACGATTGTACCCTTGGATTATCCAATGAAAGAGATACAAATTTGATTCTTTTTACACACTGCCTGAGCAAAGGAAGACATAGACACCTAGGGCCTATTTGGTAACATTTCAATTTCTCCATTTTTCTATTCTTTTCTTCCTCGAAATAGAGATATGTTTATGTACGTCAGTTATTCTCCTATCCCCCGAAGTAAATCAATGGCTAGAGAATAGATTTAAAACAAAAAAAAAATAAAAAAAAAACTATTTTGTTCCCAAGAACAGCAAAAGAAACAAGCTCAATGTAACCTAATACTTGTTTTTATGCGATTGACACAAGGTCCAAGTAAGACCCACGTCTAGACTAGGTCTCTTGACCCAATCCGGGTCCCAATTTTTCATAATTAAAAAAATTTAGATAGGAAAAAATTTAGTAATTAGATTCTGAGTACTTTTACTATATTTTAGTATTAATTCTAGTTGCATAAAAAAAGTGAAATTGATGAAAATTGGAATCAAAATTGAATAAGCTCTAAGGGCTTTACTATATGGATTTTTGAATACCATTTTCTTTTAGAGACAATGCCAAGTCGCAACAATTTAGTGACTCCACTGAGAAAAAATGTCTTCTTCACAAGTAGAGCATGGATGATTGAGATCAACACTCTTCTTCACCACCATCATCTACAATTCAGTGATGACTCTGTACAAGTTATTTACCTTACCATTTGTGTTGTGTTCATATTAGTTGAATAAGGCCGTGCTCCATGAATTTCCAATGTCATTTTCTTGAAGGGACAAATAAGCACATCAACTTTAGGACCGCCTCCATCCTCAATTGGTATGTCCTTTTCCATTCCACCAAGCAACATTTACTCTTCTTCTTGTAGCTAAAAAAGCTTAAAAGGTATATGTGTCTATTTAATGTAATGCCTAAAAATTTACTGTCGACATTTGCTCTTTTATCTTAGGGCCCATAGTGCTGTCATCATTGCCAATCTTTTGCTTGGTAGGCAAAGAACCTGAGGGTCGCAGTTTTCTCGTGTTGGGAGCCAGTTTCTCTCTTTGTGAAATGCACAATGGCTTGCCAGTGAGAAACTTCGGTTTTGGTTGGTCTTTCCAGTTTTGGCCAACAAATTTTAGAGTAGGAATTATGTTATTGCTCCTGGCTATATAATTTAATGACTTGTAACTTCTGTGAGGTTCAGCCATTATTGTGTTCAAAGAGTAATACTAAGGGTAATCCTTTTGGCAGTGAAATCCATTTTATGTGGATTGGTTGAGTGAAAAAGGATGGCACTAATTTGGCAGTTTAAATGAACCTTTCATTGTAATGATCGAGTCTTATGTGTCTCTCTTTGTGTATGGATTGATAAGTCGGATCAACTCTCAGCTTCCGCCCATCGCCCCCATGTGTTGCCCATTGCCTAACCCGCGATTTGTGTCATTGTCTCTCTCCTTGAGGCTTGCGACCGACGCATATGGCATGGCCCCCCATGGGCAAACACTATAACTAAGGTTGCCATGTTTAGCGAAGCTGAATCTAGGCTTAGGATGTTGGCGTGCGATGCAAAAGATAGAGGGTAAAGCTCGATGGCTTGGGGACTGATACTTGAGACTGCTCTCAGTGACCTGGTGTCGAGCTTGCGACAACGGGGGAGCGAGGACTGCGCGAGCCGCTGTGGCGGATCGTTGTCCCCCGCTTGGTCGACTCGGCAATTTTTCCTCAGATGAAGTCGGTTTAGTTAGAAGCACCACATGGCCCTGTCCTTTGTCCACGTTGGACTTCGATTTTTCTTTTATAAAAAGATTCGTTGAACTCAAAAATTCAATCCCAAGGCTTTTTTGACGTAATATATTCCCGGCGATCGTTCTTTCATTAACGTGGCACCCAATGTGCCTGTTAGCAGAGGGAAATGATCTTCTTCTCCTTTATAAATAAAGTTTGTACTGAAATTAATTATGGCGTACGTGTAAGTGATGGGAATGAAGTCGCTTGGGCATTATGCACGAATGGATTGTTATGTTGCGGTGTTCTTAACTTGTCTAGTTGCCTTTAGAAGTAGGATTTTGTAGGATCTGTGGCCCGTGGGGCATTAACTTGAATGGGCAAATTTTCCCTGCTAGGACCACACAAAACTAGGAGTGAGCAGCGGTTTAGGGTCAACCCTGGACTGACCCTAGACCGGCCCAACCTTGCCGGTCCTGGTCCGGTTCTCAAGGGGACTGGGTCAGTTCTTGGTCCTGAAATTCTAGGACCAACACTGTATATTAAGTTATATTATATAATATTATTTATAATTCTTTTATATATTCAAACCTAAGTAAAATGTCTATTATATTATATTATATTGAGATGTTCTATCAATAACACTAATAGTAATTTCAATTTAAAACTTTTGTTGAGTATTAATTATGTGTCATTTGTTTTGTTTTCAGGTGTTTAGAAGTTCAAATGAATGAACAAGACGTGAAGTTATATATTCATGGTTTATATTAAGTATTTTGAACCTTTTATGATTTAATTATATTTTAATAATGAATTTCAACTGCACTTTGTTTTTTAATTTGTGTCAAATGGTAGAAATTTTTGAAGAGTATAATAGTATTGCAGTTGCTGCGGTAATTTTCTAGTCAAGTGGTGTGAAGCTCATTTTTTGGTTGAGTGGACTCTACATGATCAAATACAGGAAAACACTTTTGCATATGGTGTTATGAATATTAAAGATAGATGATTACAAGAACTTTCCATCTTGTCCCAAATCTTGATGAGCGGTTAGCAGATATGAAATTTCTATTATTATGTCATCTTAAATTTGCTAAATATGTATTGGTATTTATAATTTAGTTGCACAATGCTGCATTGTCGATGGATGTATAATTTGAATTTGTAGGTTTGCTTTTTTAGGGAGTATAAAAAATAAGACGAAAAAAATTATCGATCGGTCCTGAGTTGACCCTGGAACCAGACTGAACCCATTGGGTCAGTCCGGTCCTTGGTCCTAGGCTCAATAGGATCGGTCATCGGTCTTAAAAATTAAGGACCGACACTGTACGGGTTGGTCCTAGGGTTAGGGGGTGGCCCAGACTAACCCGAACCATGCTCACCTCTACACAAAACTGTCGTGGCTGTGTATGAACATGACTTGAGAACAATTATAAGTAATGTGGGACAATTCTTTTCGATATTTCCAACTTTCTTATATGTCCCATATCAATTTGGAGCTTGTTTGACTCTGTAATTCAAAAGATTTGACTCTACCTTATGATGTATATATAGTAGCATGTTTCTTAAAAAGGCATGTCTTAAATGCTAGAAATAAATTACCTAATTCTTTATATCTCTTCGTAATTCTTATTGATTTTAATTTTCCTTTGTTATATCATGTTGCAATATTCTCCAGATTTCCTTATGCATATCTTCTTGAAGTTAGGATCTTGGCGCAACTTTTCCACCTCAAGAAAATTTGGCAACTCAATTTGGGTCGGTCCAATGTCCTAAAAACCATACTTTGACTCATTAAGAGGGCGGGCAAGCCTATTTAGCTCCCAATAGACGCGTTCGAGTCCCTTTTTCCCTTGGCACTATGCCATGGACGGGGACCACAATTCAGTCACTTCAAGATCCACTCAGGGGATAATACTTGACTAAAGTTGATCCACATTATACCATTGGGACACTCTTTTTCCATTGACAAGATCCGAAGAGAGGGAAAAAGAAGGGAAGAAGCCAAAGCCCCATTTGATCTCGACAGGGGCGGGTCGTCCCCAAAGCCGGATTCCCCGCTTCCTGGTCGCCCTCGTGGTTTCGAGCACGAATTTTCGACGTTGTTTCCCGCTTTTGCACTAGGTCAAAAGAGACTCGTTGCAGCATTCCATCTCAGTGGGATTGATTGGCCCACACGGCTTGGTATGACTAGCTGGGTATTAAAGAGATCATCTTTGACGGAAACCCTTCTTCCACCGGTTGAAGAGGGTAGCTTTTTCCGGTGGCCCAACGGAGAGCGATTCCAACAAACATGTAAGCTTGGTGCATTTCAGTGGTGGAATGATGTACATCTCATATGAAAAGCCGTGTGATTTGAAGAGTTAGATGAAGGAGGTTCGCACGCGCTCAGTGCAGGCGAGAATTTTAAGTCTAAAGCTTCTTTCTCTCTCTCTCTAACTCATAGCATTTTGCGTGTTCTTTTTTAAAAATAATAACAAAAACAGTCACAATTTACAATTTGATTCTTAAAATTGTAATTTATTTAATGTGGTCTTTGAATTTTATCCGATATATAATATGATTTTTAAAATTTTAATTTATTCGATATGATCCCCGAATATTTGGTACATGCTCAATTTAGTCCATGAATTATAAGAAAATATTCAATGATATCATTCAGTTAATTCAAGTTCGGGGACAAAATTATCCGGACTTCTTCCTTTTCATGCAATCTGGCTCGGCTCCCTCTCAACATATATATGCAACCACATAACATCCCCATTTCTCTCTCTCTCTCTCTCTCTTTCTGCATCACTTGCAGTTTCCTTCATTCTTCTCTGTGTGATCGTGAGAGTGACAAAAGAAATTCGCTGAAATGGATGACCCAAAAGCGCTAACTTTCGCTGCTTCTGATAACCAGAAGCCTCGGGCGAACAAGTATGTTCTGCTCTATGCTTGCGTATTTGGTTGCCTAAGATATGTTTTAGAGATATCTAAGCATGGGTTAATAGCCCGTCTCAAGTTAACTATCATGTTTAGCGTGTTTTCCTATATCATGATATTAAAACACACCGTTTCACATTACCTTTGTAGTTTGGCATTTTTATTCATTTAGTTATTTATTTTTCCCAGTACGTTAACCATTTAAAAACACTTCAAAAGAATAAGCATGTGTATATATTTTTTTTTTTGGTCGGAAAGCATGTGTATATTGAAGGTCCTAAAATTTGTTATGAAAGTGCAATTGAATTCAAAAATTTGCAAAAAGTGCAATTAAATCCTAAAATTTATTATAAAATTGTAATCAAGTGCCTCCATTAACTCTATCCAATTTGGCTAAAAAAAATATTGATGTGGCTTTGTTCAACTCTCTCCTATATGGCAATAATGTGGCTAAAAATGACATAATTTTGACCCAAATTTGATTTTTAATATAATTTTTACTTAGATTAAATTAAAAACAACCTAAAAATAAAAATAAAAAATAAAAGAACAATAACAACAACCACAGCAAGGGTTGCAACCCTCATTGACTATAGGCAAGGCCCTATTGGCCCTTGCCCAAATCTGGGCACGACCCTTGACCAAAACTAGGCAAGGGCCAGCCACCACTGGTGAGGGTCGAGCGCCACTAGTGCCCTCACTTGCAGTCAATAAGGGTCATCAACCCCTGGTGGGGCCCAACAACCATCCCCATTTTCATCGGCCCTTCTCGATGGTGGTGGGGTGGTGGTGTCGAGGGGGCACCCTCGCCGCTTGTTGTTCCTTTTTTTTTTTAACAAATAAATTTAGCTTATTTCAAATTTAATTTAAGTAAAAATTATAAATAAATAAAATTAGATTTTGGGCCAAAATTATGTCGTTTTAGCCATCTAGGAGAGAGAAAATTTTAAACAAAATAATGTTAGCATTTTTTATTAGCCAAATTAGACGGAGTTAACGGAAAAATTTAATTGAACCTATTTTGATAAATTTTATGATTTGATTACACTTTTTGCAAATTTTAGGACTCTCGATGAGCATATCCAAAAAAATACATATCAAAATTTTCAAATCAAAAAAATAAAATCACTTCACCTTCCACGAACACTTTAACAACAATTGTAATCTTAACACATCAAAGTATGTCCTTATTGTTATGGAATAAAGTCTTTTAGATAGCAATACTTCAAAAGCATTACAATATTTAATTGGCATTATCCTAAAAAATATTATACTATCATATCATATCCCAATTACAATATGTTAAGAATTCTGTACTATAAATTTATAATCGACAAAAGTTACCCTTTACTTGCCTTTACTTACCTTTTCTTTCCCTTTTACAAAACAGTTGAACATGACATTTCCAGATGTGCTTTGCAAGGAAGAAGGCTTTGATCGAAAAAAGAAAATAGGGGGAGAAAAAAGAAACGCTGTTTACTTTTAAAGGAAAAAAGCTAGTGAAATTCTTCAATTATAGTGAAATTCTTCAATTATAGATTTTCCGGGCGGTTCTACCATGATAAATGATTGGAAGATGAAAATGTCGTCTAGTCTATTTCTAGGCATCTCGGGAAGACTGCTTCAACTATGTGAAGGCACATTCGGCAATAAATGAAGGCAGGTAACTGCCTTGGAAGTCAAACGGTTAATTGACCGGCCTATATTAGTTAATTCAAATTTAGGAAAAAACAATATTTTTTCGCCAATTAAAAAAAGGGGCTCTTTATGTTGTAACCAGGAAACATCTGCATCATTTTTCATGTGGCCGTGTTGAAAAATACATATATTGGCAAAATATACATTATTTAATGTTTAAAAAAGAGAGAGAATAATTAGAAACAAGAAAATGAGACAAGAAAAGGGGGAGAAAAATATTCCAACGTGTAGAAAAGCTGCAGGATATCAGACTTTTGTGTGGAGGTTGCACATGGCCATGCTTTTAATTTTTACTCTCACGTAATTGACGTGACATTCGTTTTTTTTTTTTGACTGAATTGATAAAAAGTACTATAAAAAGAAAATGATATTTTAAATTAGTTTGGTCCAGCTATACACGTTTCAACGTTTTAGCAAAGAACCTGGAAAAAGCGAGAGGGGAAAGGAAAAATTAGTTTTAATATATTTAATTAGATGACATTAACTATTCAACTCACATAATTGAAGACGTGACATTCGCTTTTTTTGACTGAATTGAGAAAAAGCACTATAAAAAATAAAAAGGATATTCTAGATTAACTCAGTCTAGCTATACACGTTTCAGCGTTTTAGCAAAGAACCCCGGAAAAAGCAAAAGGAAAAAGGAAAAATTAGTTTTAATATATTTAATCAGATGACATTGACTATTCAACTCACATAATTGAAGACATGACATTCGCTTTTTTTTTTTACTGAATTGAGAAAAAGCACTATAAAAAATAAAAGGATATTTTAGATTAGCTCGGTCCAGCTATACACGTCTCAGCGTTTTAGCAAAGAACCCCAGAAAAAGCGAAAGGGAAAAGGAAAATTTAGTTTTAATATATTTAATCAGATGACATTGACTATTCAATATCCTCAAGTTACTTTTTGACCGTCGTATTAACGTGCACTAATGGATACTAAGTCATTCCCCAAAAATGGCTTCTAAGGTTATTATTGGCAAAGACAATGGGTTTTTTGCTTACTTCGTGCATTGTGTTGTGGTGATACATGGAAAAAGCAGAGCCAATTATACATGCATAAACACTGTCTCAAGTAGATGTTTTCTTTTTATGTCATTTGGGCATATATATATATATATATATATATATATATATATATATAGAGGGAGAGAGTAATTAGGAACGAGAGAATGAAAATAGAAAGCTGCAGGCTGTCTTAACTTTGCCGGAGGTTGCACATGGCCATGCTATTATTGTATTATCTCGCGTAATGGAAGAGTGGCATTCGTTGTTTTGACTGAATAGAGAAAAAGCAAAAATAATAATAATAAAAGGAGATTCTAGATTAGCCCCGTCCCCGAATACACGTTTCAACGTTTTGGCAAAAGAACCCCGAAGAAAGTCAAAGGGAAAAGGAAAATTACTTTTGATATGTTTAATATCATTAACAATTCAGTTGGTTTTTTATGGTTGTATTAACGTATTGCTAATAGATATTAATAGCGCGGATGATAATCATTTTGAGTAAAAATTGATTTATAAAAGATAAATAGATTTTTTTCATTTCTTTATTGGATGAGTTTTTAAGTAAAAATACGCATTTGATGACGATACAAAATTTTTCTTTCCCAAGCGGTGGTAGTTGGTGGATGGCGCACGGCAGCAGCAGGTAGTGGCGATGGGTAGCGCCAATTGACAGATGGGATAGCAACTGGCAACAGCAAATGGACAACCGGCTAGTAGCGAGGATGAATGATGAAAAAAGCTTTTATTTCTTATTTATATTCTAGAAATAAAGAAGTAAAAAAATTATACTATGATTTCTATTCTAAACTTATTTATGAAATAAAAATCTACTTGAGATACATAAAAATAAAATAGTCTCACTAAATGAATTTACCATTTCAAAGATAAGCTTGGAATAGAAAAATAATTTTGAATAGAAATAGAATAATAATCATGCCCGCCCTAAATCACTCTCCAAAAATGTCTTTTAAGGTTGTCATTGGCAACGGAGATGGATTTTGCTCTCTGTGTCCATTCGGTGCATTGTGCTATGGTAATACATGGAAAATCATAGCCAACCATGCAGGTATAAATACGGTCACAGGTCAACGCTTCCGTATGGATCAATCCCTCTCGCGATATGCTTTTACTCCATGTGTGGACTTTTACGTCCCTTATTTTCCGAGATGGATCGGTTCACTTCTTTTCATGCCATTTGGTGAGGGAGAGGGAGAACGCGTATTGAAATTGCTTTATTTATTAGTGTTTGTTGGAATCTTATGTGCATGTACTCTTCTTTACCTTTATTTAGACCTTTTGAATAGGTAATTCTATATACACGCGCTCAGAGGCCATTTCCCACTGTGCATTAACAATTCAATATTTTCACGGTTGGTTTTTGACCATTGTATTAACATGTTACTAACAAATACTAAGCAAAATCCCAAAAATGCCAAGGACGATGGGTTTTGCTCACTTTGTGCAATCAGTGCATTGTGTTGTGGTGATACGAGGAAAAGCATAGCCAATATACATGCATAAACACTATCGCATGTCAATGTTTTCTTATGAATCAATCCCCTCGTGATATGTGTTGTGAACTTTTACGTTTCTTATCTTCTGATATTGATTGCTCTTTTCTTTTTGCGTGTGCGAGAGAGCGAGAGAGAGAGAGATGGCTGGCGTGTCAAAATTGCTTGTAGTGTTTGTCAGAATCTTATGTGGATGTGCACCCTTTCACCTTTATGATTCAGACCTTTTGAATTGGTAATCCTATGTACACATACTCAAGGGCCACACGAATCAATAGCTCGAAATTAAGCTGCCGTTTCACTTCTAAGCTCAAATTCGAAAACTCAAAGCAGCTACTCGATTGCTTCCGCTCAAAATTCGGAGCCTCTTCACAAAGTTTTGCCACAGTCTACCTTTAGAGTTGATGATAATCGCATGGATTATTGAGCAGAAAAGAACATTGGGACCAATGTTGGGTTTCATTAACAACACAACGCAAGCAAAATCGGACAAAGGATGCGCTCGAGCTCATCATTGCTATTTTGCGATATAAGCCAAGTGTTGTGGTTTAGCAATTCCGGGGGCTAAAAAGGATGAAACCGGAAGCCAAAAATAATTGGGAAATGAAATGTTAGGACGGACGGACCGTTTCCCTTCTATTTTGTTTTGCAGCACATCTCACGTCAATTAGCATTCTTACGGCATGATAATTCTTATTGAATTCATGTCACAGTGAAATGTCACCATCTGTGTTGCGATTAAGGCGAGCGATCGAACAAAATATAGACGGAAGAAGAAAATAAATCGGACACCAGATTTACGTAGTTCAATTGTAAAGACCTACATCCACGGGAGAGCATTAGCGAATTTCACTATAGATCAAGCGATACAAGGAGATTACATACTCGAGTCATTCAAACACTCTCTCGGTGTTTCTTAAGCCCTAATTATACCCAATAACGCATCCAGTGTTTAGCCCTGAAATTCCTCGAAAATAATCTCTTAATCTCACGAAGGAATTATACGCAAATCTTACCTCAAGATTTAATCGATTACAAACACTAAACTTCTTGAATATAATTGCACGAACGAAAAACAACAAGCCCACTTTCAAGCACTCGATATTTGGTGCTTCAAGTTTGCTTGCATCAAGCACGGCGGAACAAGCACTCATGCGGCACTTCAAGATGTGGCTTCGCTGAAGAGAGTCCCATGAGCAAAAGTTATATATATAAACGCCAGAGAATTGCATGCATGGAAGAAAACAGAATAATCCAAGATTCGGTCAACAAAGAAGAAAGATTGACTTTCCTCTTTGGTTCCAAGCGGCAGAGTTGAATGCTGCTTCCTTTGTAGCCTTTTTTTTTTTTTCATTTTTAATTTTTTTATTATTTTTTATTATTTTTTATGGATTTCCACATAGCGTCATAACTCTCTCGTTGCAAGTACCTCGCACGGCACGTGGCAGTCGAGTTTCCTTTCCTACTCGCTCCGATTGGCGTTATTGCTATTATTATTACACTCAACCATCGAATAGAAGAGATCTTTGTCGATGGCGGCTGCTCCTCCCATTAAACAAATCATGAGACCCTATCAGGGTGTTCACGTTCATTTGTTATTTACATTTTTCGATGCTCTTTTTATTTTTTGCCTCTTTCGGTGGTGAATGGGGCCGGCTTGGACTGAAATTTCGTTTGCTATTACACCAAATGAACAAACATCTACATCTGAATTCAGCACACCTTGCTCCCAAAAAAAAAAAAAAATTCAGCACGACATTTCAGAACACGTTGATTTCCATGACGTC